>OY740717.1:17066344-18316344 GCA_963513945.1 Hydrotaea diabolus
TTTTCTGTGTAGATAACCTTGACATGAGCTCGAAAAACGCAATAAAAAATTTTTTTTTCGTTTGGTTTTTGTTTTATTTTTTTTTTTTAAATTTTAAAATTTTTTTTTTGGTTAATTTGTTTCGTCCGGCATAACTCGGGAACCACTAGCCCGATTTAATTGAATTAAATTTTAAAGATCATGAAAATCGATGCACGCGTTTCGCTTTTATTCGCAATTGAGTAAAGGTATGAATTTCAAAAATTTGCTCGACATATGCACAACTTTGTCTATGGTGAGGTTTTTTCTTTTTTATTACAAAAAAATTAAAATTTGTTGGGTGACAAAAATATATGACAAAAATATATGATTTGAAATTCATACCTTTACTCAATTGCGAATAAAAGCGAAACGCGTGCATCGATTTTCATGATCTTTGTCTCATTTTGCTCATAGGTTATGTGACTTTACGTAAAAGTAATAAGATTTGACATTTTTTTTCATTTTGGATTTTTTATGGATTTTTAAAAAAAAAAAATTTAAATCTTTAGGCAAAAAATAAGTTTTTTCCTTTATATATTTATTTTTAACTTGGAAACTGTTGCTTGTATAGGAAAACAATATATGAACAGATTAAGGGAATTGTAATTTTAAATTTTTTAAAATTTAATTCAATTAAATCGGGTTAGTGGTTCCCGAGTTATGCTGGACAAAACAAAATAACCAAAAAAAAAATTTTAAAATTTAAAAAAAAAAAAAAAAAAAACAAAAACCAAACGAAAAAAAAATTTTTTATTGCGTTTTTCGAGCTCATGACAAGGTTATCTACACAGAAAAAATTATCGCATCCCGAGTACATTTTGACTGTTGACTAGTGTAATAATAATAATTCCAAAAAAACGGTTCTTTTTATGTTAGGCCAGTTACTTTTGCGGTCGCCCTCGTAAATGAAATAAAGACACAAAATTGTGATCAAAACGTTTTATCTTCCAACAGAAGCAATCAGAAACCCTTTTCAGCAATTTTCCAGATATCTCAATATTATTTTAATACAACAAAGTAACGTGATATCATAAATTGTTATAAAAAAAAACTTTAATTGGTAAAACAAAAAAACCGAATTGAAAAATATGTACGTCACGGCGTATGATTAATATTAATTATTACCACTTTTTAAGCTTTCCTTAAACACTTTCAAGCAAAATGATTGGATATAGCATACGTATAGCAAAATCACTATCTTAACTGTAGCTTAAAATGAATGAGTGAAGCTTAAATAATACGAGGGCATATCGAAAATTCCGTGACTACTCGAATAACACAAAGTTTTTGTTTGCAAAATATACAAACATTTCAACATAATCTCCTTTTAGCTCAATACACTTTGTCCAACGTTTATACAATTTTTGTATCCCTTCCATAAAATAGGATTTTCGATTAATAATCTCATCGGTGGAGTTGAATCTCTTTCCAGCAAGCTATTTCTTAAGGTCTGGAAATAGTCACTGGGGGCTAAATCCGGAGAATATGGTGGATGAGGTACCAACTCGTAACAATTTTCAACATAATCTTTTTTTAGCTTAATACACTTTGTCCAACGTTTTTCCAATTTTTGTATCCCTTCCATAAAATAGGATTTTTGATTAATATTTTTATCGGTGGAGCTGATTCTCTTTCAGTCGAGCCATTTCTTTAGGACTGGAAATAGTCACTGGGGGCTAAATCCGGAGAATATGGTGGATGAGGTACCAATTCGTAACCCAATGGATTATCTTGATTAAAAAGAACTTGTTTCTTGGCCATATAGGGTCGTCTTTTTAATCCTCTTTCAATAAGTTGACATAATATTCGTCGTTAATTGTTTTTCCATTTTCATGTGGATTATCCCGCGTGCATCCCAAAAAACTGTTGCCATCACCTTTTTGGCCGACGAAGTAACCTTGGCCTTCTTCGGTTCCGGTTCAACCGGAGAAACCCATTGTTTAGATTGCTGTTTGGTCTCCGGAGCGTTGCAATGGATCCATGTTTCATCCACAGTTACAAAACGCCTCAACAACTTATTCGAATTGCGGTTAAACAACTCCAAACAATCTATTGAAGTTGTCACACGATTACGTTTATAGTTAATTAAGAGCAAACGCGGCACTCATCTTGCAGACAGCATTCTTAAACCCAACTGATCATGTAAAACCGAAACCGTATGGCATCAACAATCTCACGCACTTCAACTCTTCGATCGGTCAACACCATATCGTGAAGTTTTCGACATTTTCGGGGGTATTGACCTCAATTGGCCGTCCAGAACGTTCGGCGTCATTTATATTTGTTCCATCACAACGAAAGTCAAAAAAAACAATTGTTAACCATTGAAATCAATGGTGCAGAGTCCCCATAGTATTTATCAAAATAATGTTTAATGAGCACACGAAAGTCACTTTTTTTCATTTTTTTAACTAAATCCACGAGGTTGTAAGGGCTGAACAGTTTTTAAACACAAACCAAATGACAGAACTCTCTTAAAATTTGGTAGTAGTCTGCTTATAGGTACTTGATAGGAGCAGGGTTGCATTTCATATAACTACGAAGGATGTTGGGAAAGTCATCAAATTATTGATCTGTCCTCGTATTAACTATTAAAAATCCAATTCCAATGCTCTGCTTTCTGGCTAATGTCGAAAAGAATGTAACCTTCTATGCTTCTGTTCCACGATAGCTAGGAAAGATTTCCTTCAATAAGCACAAGCGGACAAATTAAGTTCCTGTATACCCGCCATTATGTGTTACGGTCCATTACGAGTATTAGCAGTGTTTGTTCACGAAATATAACTTTTCAAAGTTCAGCGTTATATGGCCAGGGCCATGCCCTTTCGCCCACTTTGAACTTAATATAATTTATAATAATATGCTTATCATTGATTTCATTCTGCTTAAAAAAACAATCTGCCTATTTTTTTCTCCATACATACGATTTTTTACGATTAAATCTGTTGATTGGTTTGCCTATAAATACTTTTTTAAAGGTTCATGGCACCGTCCACTTTTTTCCACGTTGCGATTCATGCCAGCATCATACATTCCAAATAGCATCGTCATGTCTTTATTAGTTCATGAGATTTTGTGTTTTTAACGGTGCTGGGATATTATTTTTTTCATAGATAGACCTAGTCCTTGTAAGAGGATAATTTTTACCTCTTGACCAATCTGTCTATTTTCATTACCAACCGTTTCAGTCTATCAGCACATGTTTCTGGAAAATTTTAGCTACGTAGCTTCAAAAGTGTAATCTGATGTTTGAGTTCCATAAACAGAAAGACGGACTCGGCTAGATCCTTTTAGAAGTTTACGACGATTCAGAATAAATACATACTTATGGGGTTGGGTATCCAACCAGTATTTCAAGGTGTTGCAAACAGAATCAGAAAGTAAATAAGGTCCTGATGTAGGGTATAAAAAGAAGTAAACTAGAAAGTCTGTTTGTAAAAGCCACTTATAAGACTATGTTCGATGTATCATATCTTATTTTTGCCTTTTAGAGTTGTTTTTTCGATGATACCCTAAAAATGAGAAGGAATGCCTTTCAAAAACTAATTCTTGTAGAGCGTTTTAATGAAACTTAAAGTCTTAACTTTTACTACTAAAATTTAAAACTGAACTTAATAAAATTTCACAGCAGATATCAAATAACTTTTGAAAAAGTCCAAATTAATACTAATCATACGTCACCAAGGCCAAAATTTTAATTATTCTTCTCAAAAGCCGATCTTTTTGCTATGAAGAGTACAGAAACAGATATTTTTTTAACAAATACTTAGATACCAGACCACCCCATTGTTGGACAAATTCTTTTAAAAAGGATATCACCATCACAGCAGATATCAAATAAGTCAAAATTAATATTAATCATACGTCACCAAGGTCAAAATGTGAATTATACCTTTAAAGACAGTTCTTTTTGCTATGAAGAGCACAGAAACAGATCTTTTTTAATAGCTCTCAGATACCAGGCCACTTCATTTTTGGACAAATTGTTCTAACCTGCGCTGCTTGAGTAAAGAGAAAAACTTTGGATTCTCCATCACTTTTATTGGGAAATTTTCCTTGGTTTTAGAAAACATTCAAGTTATTTTCTCTTTAAAAAATCTTCAAAACAAAAGAATAAAATGTCACTAAAAAGCTCGAGTTCAATGATTGCTATACGATACTATAGGGCCCGATTACTATCTGCTCATAGACACAAAAACACAAATCACCCAAAGATTTCAATTAATTTCGTTTTTTCATTGTTTTGAGCACTAAATCTCTGTACGATTCGTTTTATATCTCATAATGTTGATTCGTTGTCTTGGCAAAAATCAATTCATTTCCTTTTAGTTTACTTACATTTGTCGACGCCCATAAAGAACATTTTTATGACTTTCCAACAGATATCCAAAAAAAGAAGAAGAACACAGATAATCATGGGGAACATTTATAGTTTGTTGTCGTTGTCATTGCCGAGAACGACTCGTTTGCCACTGACACTGAAATCAATGTAACGGATAATAAAAATCTCTGAAAATCTATGTAATTTCTAACGACAACGACAAAAAGCCATAAAGTTCTGTGCACAAAACAAAAGCGAGCACAATGACAATCAGCAAAACTGAACAAAAAACCAAAACCAACAGCAAATATTCAATAAAGCCAGGGCAGAGCACAGAGTACAGCAAACAAGACACAAACGAAAACAATTAAGATTCTCCATACCAAAGCAAACGAACGAATGAACAAATGAATGAACGTTTGAACGAAACTATCTGTGAATGAGTTTTGAGTTTGCGACAAAGCAGATAATGGATAATTGGCTTTTGCAGCCGAGTGTGGCAGAAGTGCAAATAAATACGAAGCCATACAAACGTAACCATACAAACCGGATATATAGCTTAAGGATCTCAATGGAATTAAAATGTAATTAAAAGGATATAAAAAAGGAAAAATTTGTGAATTTATGATGGTATCGTTCGTTGGCAGAGAACAGAGCAGTAATTGAAAACTTTGGTAATAATGGAGATTTTATAGTTTTCCTCATTTTATGTGTGTGTGTGTATGGCCAAACTGTTTTGGGTTATGCTATGAGGGTGATGTGTTTAGGATTTTCAAAGGCTTCGAAAATGCTAAGTGTTGGCCTTATAAATCAGTTTGATTTATTTAATTTGCAGCAGTTTTGGAAAAGTTATAGCGGGTTAAATGGGAAAATACCCGAATTAATATTAATCATACGCCGCCAGGTCAAAATGTAAAAACTTTTAATTCACCTTTTCTACATTCGTAAATAAGATATATGTTTTTCGTATGAGTAACTCTCTAAAAGAAGTATTTATTACACAATCAAATAATCCACAATTCGCAATCCTTTCGGTTGAACAGTTTATATAAGCTTGTTTGTATTAGTCGGCATATCTTATTTGGAGAACCATTAGTAAGCATAAACGATTATACTTTTCTTTATCTTTTACGTGAAAATGATATATCAACAAAAACTTTTTATATTACAAAGAATATAAGGCACCGGCAATTGGCGGTTAAACGCACTAGGTGGTTACTTTTGCAACACCTTCAATTTTGGCTACGAACGAGATTTTTAAACGGGCTAAAGAGGGTTGTAAAAACGTTGGAAAGTTGGCGGCATGTTGTTTTATTTTTTGTCGTGCGTTTTTTGTTTGTCAAGTTCGCATTTCTTTGTTTTTATTCAAAAGGAACAATTAACTTTGATAAAGCCTTTTATCACCTGCGATCGTTTATCTATCAGCCAATCCAGGCATATGGTCTGATGTTTTCTCACTGTGTACTGGATTAGTTGACAGTGGATCCCGAGTACTTACTTACATAGATTGGATGTATCCTGCAATTTGAATTCTATGGCTATTTTCTAATTTATATTAAAGTGCCTAAAGCGACATTGACTAGGTTTAGTCTTTAGTGTAGGCTAGGTTGTTTCCAAGACAATCGCCGTTTCTAATTTGCGGTCATTTACATTCCACTGTTTTGGATGGATATTTTGCATATTTAGTCGTAGAAATCGAAAATAGTTAAAATTTTATTTATTTTTCGGAACAAGGCTATCGTTATTTTTAACCCTACGAAACAACTTAATATCTTTTGTCCTTGTAGCGGCCACTAAGGGGTCTGTTCTTTTGTATTTAATGGCGACGAAAATAGCACGGTCTTAAGTAAAGGGTGTCCCAAGAAGAACGCAATTTTTAAATCTGGCAACATTCGAAGTGTCATTGTTTGACATTTGAACAATTGTTATTGTTTGTTAGTAGAAGGTACGAGGTTAGTAAAAATGGAGCGCTACACGAATTCGGGAGTTCGTTAATTGGGTATTGGAGAGACAACATGAAAATGCTGATTTTGCCGATAAAATCATCTTCAGTGACGAGGCCCATTTTCATCTTGATGGCTTCGTCAATAGGCAGAATTGTCGCATTTGGGGTGCGGAAAATCCTCGAGTGATTCACGAGAAGCAAATGCATCCTCAACGTGTCACTGTGTGGTGTGGTTTTTGGGCTGGAGGAATCATTGGACCTTTTTTTATGAAAATGAGGCAGGTCAAGCGCAAACAGTCAATGGTGTTTGGTATCGTGAAATGATAACCAGTTTTTTCTTGCCTAGAATTGAAGAAATGAATGTGGAGGGCATGTGGTTCCAACAAGACGGCGCCACATGTCATACAGCCAGAGAAACAATTCAATTGCTGCATCAGTCAGTTAAAAATTGCGCTCTTCTTAGGACACCCTAGATTATCTCTTAAGATTGTTTATAACCCACTTGAGTCTTGAATTTTTATGTCGGTCTATGAAAAGGATTACTCAAGCCTTTACTGAACATTTTTCAATAACTGTAGATGTCAGTTCTTCATCATTAAAATGCCTACTTAGTCACGGTAGGTTTTTTTATTTTTTTATCTTTTTTATAGAAAGCCGATAGCGGTTAAACGAATTAACTTAATAAATGTTTGGAAATGATTATGGGTGAAATTGGCTCAGGGACAATAAAACTACCTCAAACAAGTTCAGTTTTTTAAGCATTTTCGAGGCGATAGAGTTACCTTATCATACCTTATCTCTATTACTAACCCTTGCTGATCTTGAATTATTTAATCGTTTGTACTGGAAAATACGGAAATCAATTGAATCACAACATGACTTTCACTCCTACTACATAGATACTCTTAATCGCTTGAATCCTTAAGATCCCTTTACATTTGTATATCTTTGTGAAGAATTTTTCATAAATTTTGCATGACCTTCTCTCCAACGGCAATCCTTTAAACGGCAGCAGAGGCTTCGCATCCTCATCTATTTCATTAAAAAACATAGAGTCACACAAAAATTTTCTCATACGTTTTTCGAATTCCTCTCGTCAATTGATGCTTGTCATCAATTGATGCTATGCAGCATCAATTGATGACGGGTTTCTCTATTGATAGCATTTAAAAAATAAGGATTCTCTATGAAATAAGTTGAGAAAAATTCTGCTGCCAGCAAACTCAAACTTAACTGAAAATTTGGCTTGCCATCGTTCTATCCTATACATTTAGATTATTATATTGGCACTTTGGTAGTTCCATACTTGAACTGGCATTTTATCCAAGAATGAGATTATTTTGCCTTCAAATTTCTATAGAGTACGGCTTTTACCTAAAGCTAGATTAAAAAGCTGAACGGAAAGCACTTCATCCTACAGAGTGTCTCACTTTGTGTCGTAGTTGCGATTGTTTTGTTTAAGAAATTCTCAAAACGCAGCTAGATTTTCTTAATATTCAGTTTGCTAAAAATTGGCGATGTGGAAATATTATGTTGTGGCTAGGCAATTTAGTCCACTTAACTAGTCTCGTTTGTTTCTAGGGATGGAGATTTTTAAAGAGCCGACTCTGAATTAAATCCGACAACGAGAAGCATTGAAATTACTGCCAAAGAAGTTAAAAGTAAAAAAGGCTCTTATTATGAATTTTTCCTTCTTCGAAGATGACTCAATATTGATGAAAACTAGATCTTATTACAAGCTGTCGATATAGGAAAACGAAAATGAGAGTATAAGTTAAATGTTGAACCCTAGACAAAATTTGTCAAAGAAATCAGCACGAAGCTAGCAGCATGTTTTAAATTGTCAACGATTCTACTTCCAAGATAAGCGCGATGAGAGGGGTTATCGTACCAGTTGACTTGATAGCTGCCGATGGTTTTAAGCGTGATTTTCTCTTCAACACCTATACATCTGTAGTAAAAATTGCAAGATATTCCCATACAATAAACTACCTTGCATTTCTCCAAATTTTTAGCAGACCACAAACAATTGGACGCAACGGTCGATTTAAAGACTCCCAAGGTTGCTCAACTTTGAAGAAAAGTTGCACAACTATTCTAGGTGGGAAAAGTTGCTCGAATTTTCTAGGTGCAAATAGTTGTGGCTCAACATTTTTAGGTGAGAAAAGTTGCTCAACTTTCTAGGTGAGAAAAGTTGCTCAACTTTTCTAGGTGAGAAAAGTTGCTCAACTTTTCTAGTGAAGAAAAGTTGTTCAACTTTTCTAGTAAAGAAAAATTGTTCAACTTTTCTAGTTGAGAAAAGTTGCTCAACTTTTCCAGGTGAGAAAAGTTGCTCAAATTTTCTAGGTGAAAAAAATTGCTCAAATTTTGATCATTAAAAAAGTACCTCAACTTTTCTAGAATAGAAAAGTACCTCAACTTTTCTAGAATAGAAAAGTCACTCAACTTTTCTAGAATAGAAAAGTCGCTCAACTTTTCTAGAATAGAAAAGTCGCTCAACTTTTCTAGAATAGAAAAGTCGCTCAACTTTTCTAGAATAGAAAAGTCGCTCAACTTTTCTAGAATAGAAAAGTACCTCAACTTTTCTAGAATAGAAAAGTCGCTCAACTTTTCTAGAATAGAAAAGTCGCTCAACTTTTCTAGAATAGAAAAGTCGCTCAACTTTTCTAGAATAGCAAAGTTGATCAACTTTTCTAGAATAGAAAAATCGCTCAACTTTTTTAGCAAAAAATCGCTCAACTTTTCTAAAACAGAAAAGTTGCTCAACTTTTTTTAGAATTAAAAGGTCACTCAACTTTTATAGAAAAGAAATGTTACTAAACTTTTATGAATAGAAATCAACATTTCTAGAATAGAAATCAACTTTTCTAGAATAGAAATGTAGCTCAACTTTTCTGAAATAGAAATGTTGCTAAACTGTTCTTGTAAAGAAATGTTGCTAAACTTTTCTAAAAGAGAACAGTTCCTTGAACGTTATAGGAGAAAAGTTGCTAAACTTTTGTGGATGAGGAAAGTTGCTACAAACAATTTTGTTTAACTTTTTTTGTAAGAAAAATCATTAACTTTAAGAAAAATTTAAAAGTGAGAAAAATTGCTCAACTTTTATCGGTAAGAAAGTTGTTCAACTTTTCTATTTAAAAAAGTCGTTAAACTTTTCTTGGTGAGAACAATTTATCAACTTTTCTAGGTTAAAAAATACGGTAAAATTTTCTGGAGAGAAAAATTGTTAAACTTTAAAGACGAGAATAGGTGAACTTTTGTATAAAAAAAGAGTTTCTTAAATGTAATCTTAAATTTTTAGGAGACAAGAAGTTGATATAATTTCGTTGCAGAAAAAAAGTATATCAATTTTCTAAGAAAAGAAAGTGCCCCAATTTTTTCTTAAAAAAACAGTGGTGAATCCAAAGATTTTATGGGAGAATAAAATTGTTTAACTTATTAAAGGTGATACAAAAGAATGGTCAGTATGCGGCTTACAACCATTAGCCAGGACATTTTGTATTCTGCCATGGGATAACAAATTACACCCGTAGTTTAAACACTGATTGAAAATATTAGGTATACCAGCCCCAGGGAGATTTTCAGGAAACTAACACTTTATGTTGCATGTGATACACATTCACTCGAACAGTTTCGCATTAATTGCTTTACCCAACAACTTTGCCGCTACCCACCCCATCAGTGCATACTGCTTCACTTCTAACCCATCCATAACCATGTCGCATTCATTTCTCGCCCGGACACAATTTACATAAGCCTTGGCAATTTTTATGTTATCCTCCAACATTACAGAAATTGCACACATAAATTTGTAGCCTGGCCACAGATTGCAACGGTGAATGACTGCGAGTGTCCTTCGGACTGAGCGACACAGTGTGAGCAAAGTTATTGTAATGTTTGAACATTAAAAGCGTTAAAAGCCGTTTACACCATTACAGGTCATTTGACAATGTGTTAATTAGCGCTTAACTAGTTTTGCATCACAGAACTCACATTTAGTTTGATTGTGTAGCGTTACAACTCCAAGCGGGGCCATGGCGCCGCATTCCATTATGCCGAGCCTGATTATTTGTGGAAGTTCAACAACATTAAGCTGGCTATTGAATGAACGTTAGAGAAAATGTATTAAAAAGTTATTCACTTCTATGAGTGGCTATTGTCCGTCTAACCATGCGTACGTCTAAGCTTCCTTCCATCTGCCGGCCCTGGAGAATCGTAAATATTATTTATAGTCAATAAGAGGGAACCCCTTTTTTCTCGTTTGGTTGGTTAATTTCTCCACTCGTACAGCGATGCTTACGCTGCCACGCACAACTCCAACAATAATATTTCCAACATACATCATTACAACCCTCAACTTCCCCTCGTCGCCATCTGTACTGTAAATATGAGATACCTAGTCAGCCGCTTGCCCAAGCACTCCTCCTTTTTTCAACCCACTTATTGGAGTAGAGCACAAAGTTTTGTGCTAAAATTAATGGTATAGAAAACTACAAGTTCTCGGTGATTCGCTTTGTTTGCTGTTTTTGGTCTTCATTGAGTTTATGTCTGCGTATGGGGAGAACATGAAAAACATTAATATTTATTACAAACTAAACGAAAAAGTTTGTTTTTTAAATACGTTTCCCCCTCGCGGTCCCTGTCACCGCCACGCTCTCCCGGACGAATTTTACATTATAATTTATGGAGCAAAAATACTAACCAAACATGTAGAAAACAGGAGCTAACTGACTCCCTCTAATGTGGACCATTGAGTATAATTCAGAAAAAATATTGAAGGTTTTTGAACAGAGCTTAACTCTTAAGGACAAATTTCAGTAATCGTGAAATTTTTCTTAAAGAGAACGTAAGAGTAATTATTTAAAAGCAAACGCATTTTTTTAGGAATAAAAGAGTTGTGCAACTTTTTGTAGGAGAAAAGTTGCCGACTTTTTGTTTAAGAAAGAATATGTCTCGAACCGTTAATAAGTAAAACTTTGCTTAACTTGTTCTTCCTTGTAGTATTTAGGAGGAGATAAATAATCAGAGATTTTGTTATTTGTCATAAGTGGAATACAGTAAGTGAAGATTTTTGCAAACACAACATATTTCCTTTTATCTTCACTTCACTTAATTTAGAAATAAAGAAACAACTTTCTAAAAAGGATAATAAAAGTGTTGCTCAACTTTTCTAGGAGAGAAAAGTTGCTTAACTTTTCTAGGAGAGAAAATCTGCTAAACTTTTCAAGAAAAAAAAGAGAAAAAAATTGCTCAAATTTTCTAGAAGAGAGAAGGTTAGGATAGAAAAGAAAAGTTGCTCTTCTTCTCTAGGAGAGAGAAGTTGCCTTATTAGGAGAGAAAGGTGGCTCAACTTTTCTAGGAGAGAAAACTTGTTAAACTTTTCTAAGTTGTTTAATTTTTCTATTCTTTTCTAGCAGTTAAAGTTGCTCCACATTTCTAGAATAGAAAAATTGTGTAATTTTTCTAAAGAAAAAAGTTGGACAACTTTACTAGGAGAGAAAAGTTGTACAACTTTTCTTCGGGAGAAAAGTTGCACAACTTATCTAGGAGAGAAAAGATGCTAAACATTTCTAGAAATGAAAACTTCCTCAACTTTTCTAGAAGAGAAAAGTTGCTTTTCCTCTCTAGAAGAGAGAAAATTTGCACAACTTTCTAGGAGAGAAAGGTGGCTCAAAATTTGGTGGAGAGAAAAGTTGGTTAACTTTTCTAGGAGAGAAAAGTTGTGAAACTTTCCTAGGCGAGAAAAGTTGTGAAACTTTCCTAGGCGAGAAAAGTTGCTCAACTTTTTACGATAGAAAAGTTGCTCAATTTTTCTAGGAGAGAAAAGTTGCTCAACTTTTCTAGGAGAGAAAAGTTGCTCAACTTTTCTAGGAGAGAAAGGTGGCTCGACTTTTTCTAGGAGAGAAAAGTTGCTCAACTTTTCTAGGAGAGAAAAGTTGCTCAACTTTTCTAGAAGAGAAAAGTGGCTCAACTTTTCTAGAAGAGAAAAGTGGCTCAACTTTTGTAGCAGAGAAAAGTTGCTCAACTTTTTTAGGAGAGAAAAGTTGCTTAACTTTTCTAGGTGCGAAAAGTTTCCCAAATTTTCTAGGAGAGAAAAGTTGCCCATCTTTTCTAGGAGAGAGAAGTTGCTCAACTTTTCTAGGAGAGAGAAGTTGCTCAACTTTTCTAGGAGAGAAAGGTGGCTCAACTTTTCTAGGAGAGAACAGTTGCTCAACTTTTCTAGGAGAGAAAAGTTGCTTAACTTTTCTAGGAGAGAAAAGTTACTTAACTTTTCTAGGAGAGAAAAGTTGCCCAATTTTTGTAGGAGAGAAAAGTTGTCCAACTTTTCTAGGAGAGAAAGGTGGCTCAAATTTTCTAGGAGAGAACAGTTGCTCAACTTTTCTAGGAGAGAAAAGTTGCTTAACTTTTCTAGGCGAAAAAAGTTGCTTAACTTTTCTAGGAGAGCAAAGTTGCCCAACTTTCCTAGGAGAGAAAAGTTGCTCACCTTTTCTAGGAGAGAAAAGTTGCACAACTTTTCCAGAAATGAAAGGTTCCTCAACTTTTCTAGAAAAGAAAAGTTCCTCAACTTTCTTCGAAAAGAAAGTTCCTCAACTTTTTTAAATGAGTAAAGGTCCTCAAATTTTCTAGGAGAGTAAAGTTGCTCAACTTGTGTAGGAGAGTAAAGTTGCTCAACTTGTGTGGGAGAGAAAATTTGCTTACTTTTTCTAGGAGAGAAAAGTTGCTCTACCTATCCTGGAGATTCTGAATAAACATCTCTAGAAAAGAAAAATTGATCAACTGTAAAGTGAAGCCGATTTAAAATGGCCCAATGATGCCGCCAGCCCTAATTTCACACAAAACAGTTACTCGTTGTGGATGCATTGGCTTCTCGATAGTCACCTGTGGGTCCCCTGGGCCCCGTATGTGCCAATTTTGCTTATTAGCAAAGCCACCGAGATGTAAATGAGCTTCATCTTAAAAAAAAAAAAGATTTTTCGGTAAAATTCTTCATCTCCTGCCAGACAATCTTCAGTCCATTGGGCAAAGCGAAAACACATCTGATGGTGTTCCATTATTAAAAGACAAAGTTCAACCTTTCCAATAATACTAGGTATTTTAAAAAAATTATACGTGATTTTTTTAAAGCCGACTCAAATTTTAAATTTGCCTTCTGGGCCGAAACGGCCTCAAATCGGGAAGGAATACATTAATATTAAAGCCGATATGGTCCAAATTCACCAGACATAATTATTGATTGCTCATCCATAATACGAGTATGAGCACAATTGAATTTACGTTGTGGCTTCTAAAGCGTCAGTGCCTCTAATCAGCAGGGACCTTGGTATGGATGATATACGACATTAGTCACTTGTAACGCATTATGCGGAAATGGGTCAGAGTCTGATATAACATGTCGCTAAAATCCCTATGGGAAATTGGACCGGTACAGCACAAGTCAGGTGATAGGTCGCTCATGGAAGGCGACCGGTCCCAGTGCCGACCCAACTATATGAAAAGAACCGGTAACTTGTACGTGGCTTTGTCATTAGAGGCAGACAATTGACACTACTCAGATACCATGTATCACGGGACTGATCAAAAAGGACAGGTATCGAAGGTGTCATCGTAAAATCCGCTCAGAGGGGATTTTGTTAAAAATATAGCTGAAATCTGCGAATAATTTAAATCTTTTGTGTGCGGGTTTATGTGCGAAGTTATACCGCAAATTTGACGACTTTGAAAATTCAAGTAATTGAAACCATTATATCCATACCGAACCAAGGTAATTGACTCTGCATTTCCCGTTAGGATATTCTAGAGCTGCAGGTTCTGAAAGTGGGAAAGTTTTTTTTGGTTTCATATAGATATGGACTGTTATAACTGTTTAATTAGTAATTGGCACATACCCAAACATCAAAAATGTTTCAACGAAATCTCTTCATTAGTGTCACCTAAGCTGGATTACAATGATAGGTGGACAGACGGATGCGAACGGATTTAGCTAAATGGAATAAGTTAGTGACCCTGAATCAATTAGTATATTTAAATATCAAATATTAGAACTATGTCATTATACCTGTACCACAGTGCTGTGAGAGGTTTAACAGAAAAGAGCTGATTCATGTATCTTCTCTAAATTTATTGAACTCAGATGAAATTGCGCTGGCGTGGTCTGTTGGTCGAATGGAAACAAACGCTATAGCCAGAACGGCGCTAGACGGTAACTTCAGCAGAAATCGCAGACAGGAAAGACCGAGGCTACGGTGGAGAGGCCAAGTGGGGACTAATGCGATAATCCTTGGAAGGGGAAACTAAAGAAAGCTAGCCCAAGACCGAAGTGCTTAAAAGGCATTTCGTGAGCAGACACGCACCAACAAGAGCAGAGTATCTGATCGTACTTGTCTGCATAAGCAAGTAAGATTAGATACGTTTTTATAGGTGGACCATAAATGTAGAATTTGTACATTTTAATCATCAAGTGTACGTAAGCCCTTTTGTAAAGATAAACTATTCCACGCCTATTGCCCAACTGTTCTATTCTACAACCCAGCATCTCTCGGACAGCCAGCGTATGTGAAATTCCACTTCATCGAAGTCAATGGCTTAACAAGCTGTTTATTTGATTTGTGTTTTGAGTATCGACCACCCACCACGCACACTCCCACCAAAGTGTGGTCTGACAACTCAAGCAAACTAAATGATTGGCAAATAATGGGCTCGCCGATTGAGTTCAGGATTGTATCAGCTGTAAAAGCATATGCCTCGTTGTCAACAATGTTTAATTATGTCAACAACAATATTCGCAAACTACACAGCACACATACTAATACACATTCACTTCGGCAAGTCACTAACACAGCAAGTCGATACACTTGTATTTGTGTACGAGTGCAGTGATGATAATTTGAAAATTTTGAATCATCATCATTTTATTATCAATCCACTCGAACACATGCATACAAAATAAGAGAGAGAGAGAGAGAGAGAGAGAGAGAGAGAGAGAGAGAGAGAGAGAGAGAGAGAGAAAGATAGAGACAGTACTTATAATGTGATTGTATGGGTCTGTGACACACACACACATACGGCTACACACCACCACTTGTGTAGACAGAAATTGCCAGTATTGTTGCAAATAATCACAAGGTTCGATCAAACAATTGCGTATCAATAGATTATAAGTCGGCCTGGGTGTGTGTGTGTATCTATGTGAGTTCATTCAAGTGTGTATTTGTGCCTGGCAATGTCTTGGTGTGAGTGTGTATTTGTTTATTTCCGAAAGGCAGCGAAAATAATGATAGTGCTGATATCAGACAATAAATTTGCTAAGAATGACTTTATACACGATTCGGCCGACAACGGGCAAACATTAGTTATGAGGAGAAGAAGAAGCGGCAGCAAAAGCCGGATGACAGCGGCCTGAAAGTATCACAGGCCAAAAATGTTAAACGCTAGTAATGAATGTAATAAAACGGCGAGATTACATCGATTATATACAGATTAATTTGTTAATGAGTTTCTGTTAAGATATCTCAATGTCTCAATAATGATGGCGTACGTGAGTGGGGAAAATATGACATGGCAGACATTAAGAGGATCATACACAACCAGGCAACCAAGTGACAAGGCAACCGGGAACTGAGAAAAGACACTCATCCCATGCAGCAGCAAACGCAAAACATAAATATTTTGACTTTTGCCGATTACATCATTTATATTTATAACCTCAAGCTAATGAGTTAGAGGGCACATATAGGGAACGGCTAAATATATATTTCTGGCTTAGGCAACACTCAGCGCCATCTGACATTTCCATTGGAAATTTTTACATTTTTTTTGTTTACATAAACGAACTAAGGACGTACGTTTGACGTACGACCATCATTTGTGTTGTTTAAAGTGACTTGAAAAAATCAATTTGTCCAAAAAATGGAATTAACTCGTGAAAACTTCCGTGCGATCATTTTTCACAACTTTCGAGGTGGATTATCACGACAAGAGTGCATCGATGAACTTTAATATTTTTATGGCGATTAAGCAGCATCCTATAGCACTGTGAAAAACTGGTTTAATGAATTCAATCGTGGCCGACGCTCGCTCAAAGACGAAGGTCGTCCCAAAACGGCCGTTGTGCCAGAGAACATTGCTGCCGTGCCTAAACTGATAATACAAGATCGTCATGTGACATACCGTGAGATAGAGGCATCCTTGGGCATTTCTGCCACCAGCATACATTCGATATTGCAAGAACACCTGGCCGTAAAAAAGGTTGTGCTCGTTGGATCCCGCACAACTTGACGATCGCTCAAAAAAAGGCTCGTGTGCATCGCGGTGCTTCAAAAGACGTTTATAAGATTGTCACAGGTGACGAATCATGGATATATGCGTATGAGCCCGAAACAAAACAGCAATCGACCATGTGGGTCTGCGAAGATGAGCCAAATCCAACGAAAGTTGGTCCTGGAAGAAAAACTTCGAAGCAAATGGTCGCCTGTTTCTTCTGCAAAACTGGTCATGTGGCGACTGTTCCGCTTGAGCAACGTAGGAAGTTCAATTCTGAGTGGTACATCACAATTTTTTTGGCCTGAAGTCCTCGGAGAAATTCGAAAAATGAACAAGAAAAGACGAATCATTGTACACCATGACAATGCGATCTCTCACACATCGGCTTCAACCAGCGCCTTTTTGACCGGCCAAAACGTCGAATTGATGGGTCATCGGCCGTACAGCCTTGACTTGGCACCCAATAACTTATTTGTATGCCCGCAGAAGAAGCGTTCAAAAACCATATTTTGGAGGTGTCTAAATCGGAGTGGAAAAAAGGCTTCGGCAATTGTTTTGAGCGTATGCAAAAGTGTATAAATCATGCTAAAGAAAACTTTGAAAAACAATAAAACCATTTTCGATAATAAATATTCGCATTTTCATTATTAGGCCGGAAATGTATATAGCAGCCTTCGTAGTATAAACTGAAATTTTTTCATATCGGTTTAAGTTTTTGAATAGCCCCACACTAAGGTGCCTCTCGATTTGAGGTCCTGCAACTCTAAATGCCGACTACGTCCAAATTATTCATGGTATGAAATGAGCGGCCATTTAATAACTGTGGTAAAACTGGAATACATAGGTTCCTATTTTCCTATGTCCCTCATACGAAGGTTTATACCGTAGTTTGAACCTTCACCTATAAAACCCACATATTACA
The DNA here is from genome assembly GCA_963513945.1 of Hydrotaea diabolus. Taxonomy (NCBI): domain Eukaryota; kingdom Metazoa; phylum Arthropoda; class Insecta; order Diptera; family Muscidae; genus Hydrotaea; species Hydrotaea diabolus. The sequence goes on from OY740717.1 coordinate 17,083,814, forward strand.
CCGGATTCCGACCAAACTTCGCACAAAGAATTACGAGTGATCAACACATATCATAGGTAAAAATGGACCACATCGATTCATGTTTTTTAATAAGCCCTACACAAAGGTTCCTCTCATTCTGTAGGTCCTGTAGCTATAGGAGTCACAAACATGGTACGTTATCAGCGACCATAATTTAATTGTAGTGAAACTGATTTTTAAAGGCCCTTCACAACAGCCCTTCATGAGTTTGGAATCAGCCGCTTTAGATGTTACATGTTACATCTGATTCATTCTGAATTTCGCGTAGACATTGGACATTATCGGTCCATTTTTTGGAATATCCACCACACAAACAAAGCACCCTCCAAATTTTAGATCCATCAGCCTTAGTCAGCAAATTTTACCCCATTACGCTTAATTTTGAGGTCCTGCAGCTCTAGAAACCACCAGTTACACCCGATCACGCCCAATTTATGTATGGTAAGTTATTAGCGGCTATTTATTTACTATAGTGAAAGTACCCCTTATAACCCTTATTTAGTTTAAAATCTGCAGCTTTAGAAACCACATTTTACATTCGATTGCATTAAATTACGCATGGAGCATTACGAGCAACAAATAACTAAATCTAACATATTGTGTCACACTTTCTCAAACTCCGGACAAAGTTGCTTTGAGCTTCTGCTGCTCCAGGTCACAAATTACACCTAATCCTAAACAAATTTAGCATGGCACTTTATCAGCGACTATAAATTGACTGTAGTGAAACTTGACAACTTAGGTCCATATTTTCGTATAGCCCTAGCACAATGATCCTTCTCGAGTTAAGAATCTGCAGCTTTAGAAGCCGCATTTTACATACGATTTTTACAAAATTTCGCATGAAGCACTTAAGTCCTATAAAATTGGACCATATCAGGGCGTATTTTCGAATATCCCCACTAAAAGGCCCCTCTCGATTTGAGGTTCTGCAGCATTAGAAGCAAGAAATTTTACACTTTCACGCTAATTTTTTGAATGGTGCTTTATGAGCAACAAATGATTAACTTAAACACGTTGAATCCGACCTTGCTCAAGCTCCAGACAGAGATGCTCTGAGGTTTTGTTACTCAAGGCCTCAAATTACACCTGAAACCGCAAATTACAGCTGAAGCCGCAAGTCACACCTGAAGCAGCAAATTGCACCTTCTTAGATCCATATTTTCGTACAGCCCTTACAAAATGGTCCTTTCCAAAGTTTAGAAACTGCAACTATAGACGTCACAATTTACATTCGATTCATAATAAATTTCGCATGAAGCAAAACATAGTCTTGGACATCGCACCATATCGATTAGTGCTACCGAGCTATTCGGGCCGCACAAAGGTCTCTCCCGATTTGGGATCCTGTGCTCATGAAGCCACAAACTACACCCGACCACGCCCAATTTTGGATGGTACGTTGAGAGCGACAAATAATGAACTCTAACATATTGAGTCCAACCTTAGTCAAGCTCCAGACAGAGATGCTTAATCCTCTGAATGGAGTAGGATATCACAAAGAAGGCCACTTTTAACTTTTTCACTTGTAAGTTGTAACAACATCAGACTTTCGCCTTTAAATAATGTACTACAGTGGGTATACACCATAATCAAGAAACTACTACGGAAGTTACTTCCATTTCTCCTCACAAGAAACTGCATACCCATTAATTTTCCCTTCCCTTAACAAAAATATTTCTCGTTTCTTTGGAACATTTTTGTTCTGAACTGTGACCAATTCTTGTTTTTCCTTCAACCCCAGCAAGTCATTCCTGCTTCCTTAACGAAAAATGTTTTCAATTTTGAGAAGAAGACACTCTGATTGCAGAGGATGTTCACATGTCATTCTTCATGACGTTCATACACGGTAAAATATTGAAAACATATGTTCCACGTATCGTTCATTTATATTCTCTCACTCACTCACTCGCTCTGTCTTACCCATTCCCCTCTTGCGAAGCTTTAATAATAATTTATTAACAATGCATTGTTGTTGTCTTCTGATTGTATGATGTATTTTTGTTGTGCCATCATCAGCAAAAAAAAAAACATTGTAAAGAGAAGCGAAGAAAGCGAACACCGCCGGGTTACCGTTGTTTTTTTTCGCTCTCTCTCTCTCTTGCCCTGTTGTTGCAAACTACTCGGGCTATGTGAGTATGTGTGCTCTCGTCACGTATGTGAATATGTGAGCATATGTGTAGGTACAATCCCACTACAGCCACCTACAACACCAACAGCAGCCAAGCCAAAACGAACGCAGTAAATCGAGCCATCATCCAAAAGTCAATAGCAGATTTTATGGGTGTGTGTGTGTGAGTGGCGATGGTGCTGACGCTGTACACATGCACGTTGGTGAGGCCAAACTATAGGAAGAGGAACCGGATGTCATGTGTTGGCGTGTTGACAAAAAGAAGTGATTTAAGCGTTAAACACACACTAACGTCTTGTTAATATTGCTCCCTACCCTCAGCTCTCCCTTATTCATTTCGTTGTTGTCTTTATCCTTGTGCCACTGCCCATCCCGCCTCTCCTTTTTGCATGGCCTTTACAAAAAAGGATAGCTTGAAACAATACCCTTATCTCTGAGCGTCCCGTTGTAGTATCACATGACCAATTCCGCGAAGGAAGAAAAGTAAAACGTAAAACGTTTTCATCCGCCTTTTTGCGCTAATTTCCTTAAGTGGCCATTACTAAGTACTTTCCATTTTCATTCGCTCACACTTAGCGTGCGCTTTGATGTCTGTCTCTGGACGTTGTCGGTAGAGCAGTCAAGGGCCTTAAAACTTGTATTAATTTTTAATTAACTTCATTTTGTGTTTTTGGCCTTTTTGATTAACGGCAGCTTTTGCTTTATATGGCATTTTACATCGTTGATAATGGTGTCCTACGTAAGACTTGCTCTGTTCACTTACCAAATATATTTTTTCCCAAATAAACAAACAAGACAAGATTTAGAAGTTTGGCCAGTTGACTGAGAAACACGGTTTCTTATGAATAACTTGAAGGCATAAATTAAACACGATGAGATCTTTAAGTGGACTATATTAATTAGGCTTGTGTTTCGGGGAATTGAAAAGGTTAACATGATTTTTGTGTTACGCATGATTTTCAATGCTGTACAGAGGAGTTTTTACAACCGTCAATGTTTTTGTAGCTTTTTTAGCTAAGAAAACAGTTACCAGCCCTTGGGGATGACTTATTTCCATTTCAGGTAATTAAGGGACATTTAATAACGCCCTCGTCTCGCTGAGTAGCAACACTTCTGAGCCTATGAAAATTTACACCGAAATATATTTCATTAAATATTTAATCGTTTGACGGCTGTAAGGGTTGCTATATATTTCTGGCCTAGGCCACACTAAGTGTTGCCTGGCGCCAGCTGACGTTTACATTGCAAAGTTTGACACTTTTTAGCATAAAGGTACTCAGAACGTTTTGACGTACGACTATCATTTGTGTTGTTTACAGTGACTTCACAAAATCAATTTGGCAAAAAATAGAATTAACTCGTGAACATTTTCGTGCGATCATTTTTTTACAACTTTCGACGTGGATTATCACTGCAAGCGTGCATGGATGCATCGATGCCGTGCGTAAACTGATAATGCAAGATCGTCACATGACATACCGTGACATAGAGGCATATTTATGCATTTCTTCCACCAGCATACATTCGATATTGCATAAACACCTGGTCATAAAAAAGGCTTGTTGTCGTTGGATCCCGCACAATTTGACAATCGCTCAAAACAAGTCTCGTGTCGATTGGTGCAAAGAAATTTTGAAAAAATACGATCGCGGTGCTTCAAAAGACGTTTATAAGATCATCACAGGTGACGAATCATGGATCTATGCGTATGAGTCCGAAACAAAACAGCAATCGATCTTGTGAGTCTTCGAAGACCAGCCAAACACAACGAAAGTTGTTCCTGGAAGAAGCACTTCGAAGCAAATGGTAGCCTGTTTCTTCGGCCAAACTGGTCATGTGGCGACTGATCCGCTGGAGCAACGTTAGACGGTCGGTTGTGGGCGGTACACCACAATTTTTTTGCCTGAAGTCTTCGGAGAAATTCGAAAAACGAACAAGAGAAGACGAATCATTGTGCACCATGACAATGCGAGCTCTCACACATCGGCTCCTTTTTGACCAGCCAAAACGTCAAATTTGGGTCATCCGCCGTACAACCCTGACTTGGCACCCAATGGCTACTATTTGCATCAAGAAAAAAATGCGTGGTCAACAATTTCCGTCTCCAGAAGGTGCTGTTGAAGCGTTCAAAAACCATGTTTCGGAGTGGAAAAAGTGCTTCGACAATTGGTTCGAGCGCATGCAAAGGTGTATAAATCATATTGGAGAATACATTGAAAAACAATAAAAACCATTTTTGATGATAAATATTCGCATTTTCATTATTAGGCCAGAAATATATATAGCAGTCCGTACTTGTAGCGACGTTTCACTTGTTATTATTGAATGTACGTAAATCCCCTCAAAGCTTGAGCACGATCGAATTTGTAGCTTCCTGAGTGACACGACCTTAAACTGTGCTGGACCTTTGTGTGGAAGCTATTTAAAAGATTCACAGATACTGTTCAGGCTCGCCAGCAAGTTCAGGCTTACTTTGTTGCTTCTAGAGCTGAAGGGCTTCAGATCGGAAGGAACCTTACAAGATTTAGAAATTCGGAAAAACCTCTTTTAATGATATCAAATCATGGACCGATATAGATTTACTTCGAAAAGGTCGCCAATATTATAAATAATATATAAATTTCTTTGAATAGGGTTCGTCCTTAGCCCAAGCAGGAACAATGCATCAAGTTTCACCGAAGTGTCGGTTTATAATAACGACCTTTACTTTGATTACAACGAGAGATGGATAGACGGACGGACATAGCTCGATGGAATCAGATTTTAATTCTAATTGTTAATCAGTATAATAAACACGGGATCTATCTTCACTCCTATAAGTCGTTATAAATATTAAAACTAAGCCATAATTCCTTGTACCACAGTGAGTTACAGGACACAGTGATTGATAGTTTCTTTGTAGAGCAAGCTTGCGAAAAAGGCATTACGTTCTATACCAAATACGATGAAACCAACCTTACCTAAGCGTTATCCTATGTACATTACTAGTCCATAGGGTGAGCCATCCTTGCCGATCCTGACTAACATAGTAGCTGCCCAACACTAAGCTTAAAAACTACATCGTACACAGCTCACTGCTTTGAGAGAAGTTACACGTGGCTCTTTAATGGCAGCTTACACACACGTACGTCCGTATCTGCCACAATATTATGGCCGTAACCCCAAAAAAAAAACATTCTCAATGTTTTTCGTAAAATTTTGCAAGAAATTTGCCTAACCATTTTGTTGAAGAGAAAGATGACATACCAGGTTTCATACCAAACGCTCCTTTAAAGAAAATTATCACAATCGATGAGATTTGTAATGGTTTAAAGACCGAAATTCCCCATTTGTCCTCTGCCTTGGCAAAGCCGCAATCACCTTTGAGAATTTTCTCGGTTAAATCGTCTTTGTGTTGTTTATCTTTCTGGTCGTTTTTTCACAAGTACGAGCCATCAATAATACACAGACACACACCGTAGACATTTTGACATTTGCATGTATGGGTGTGTATGCGTTTGGCTGTGTGTGTAAGGACATTCCTTGGCATTCTCACATATTCGTATATCTGCACATACAACTGACAAAAAAGGCAAATTCGGTTTTGTGTTCTCCTCCCTTACACGGAATGAAGCTGCTGCGGCTGAGGATGCTGCTGCTGCCGCTTGCTGTTGTTTTGTGGGCTTTGTGTTACCTTTCGATTACCTTGTCACTTGGATGTCAGGCATGTCAGGTGTTTCTCAGTGTGTCCCTGTCTGTGTGTGAGTGTGTGTATGTGTGTATTTGTGTCTTGCCCCATTTGCCTGTCAAAAACATTGTCGTATGAGAAACATATCGTACGACTTGTCTTAAAAGAGTTTACACATGTTTGCGGCAGGGGGAACTCTTTGTGCTGCAGATGTGCTATGGAAGTACTTCCACCATATCTTTCCACCTTGTCATGGTGGGTGCTGTGCTTGTTGTAGCTGCTGCTACCGCTTCAACTGTTCTTCTAAAGAATTTTTTTCATACATCACCTTTAAACATTTTTACGAAAACGAGCTGAAAACTGGTAACTGGAAACAGGAAAGAGGTAACAATAGCTGCAGCACAAGAGGCTTTGTTATGTCTCTGGTTGGTTGGTTGAATGCTTGGTTCACAAACGACATCTGGCCCTTTCGATTATCGTTGACGAACTCTGGGATGGCCATGATGATGATGATGACGATACAAAGAATTTCCAATTGTTTTTAACATTTGGGAAAAACAAAGAGATTCCAGTTTTTGTTTTGCATACAAAATGCACAAATATTTGAAGTCTCGAGAACCCTTAAAACAATATATCGATCACACATACCTACAGCCTAATACACTAACACACACACACATGTATGGTATACACGCATAGGTCGCACTAGCTTAACAAAAGGATGTTAACTCAAAAAGTTGAAATCAACCCTTAAATAAAGTTAGATTTAGCCATTGAAGTTATTTTTAACATTGAGATCTTGTTTTTTGTTTACCCTATACCACACTGTAGTACCCCAGTAAACCAAATTTGCCAACAATGTCTGATATCAGACAATTATGAACAATATCTGAACTCTATCGAGAATTCTTACCGAAATCTGTACGAACTCTGTTCGATTTGTCTAAGGATTTTTTTTTTCAGGGAAGTAGTTCAGAATTTTTGTCAACCCTCTCATATGTTTTTCGTTACGAAATCGGTAAGAAATCGGAACATTTTGCCGATTGTCGTACAGAATTCTGACCGAATTCTGAACTTTTGGCTTGCTGGGACAGTACTCCTAAAAAGAATGGGGATAGATCCCTTGTTAGGTTTAACCATGGATCAGATTCTACTGACCGAAGTCCATCCGTCTGTCCACCTACCATTGGTCCCAAAGTGCAGATGATAATTATAAGCGGATTTCGATGAAACATGGCACATTGTTAAGGTTTGGGCCAAGGATAACACGATTGGAAATGAACCGCATCGGCCTGCAGTCCTATAAATAGCATATAACATTTCGTGTAGTGCAGTTGGCTCTCTTCTATCTTTGTCGCTGTCCGTCTAATGCTTAAGGCATAACACTAAGCATTTGATGGGATCAACAGCGGGAAAAGGGGTAAGATCGGCAACTGCATTTGCACGCTGACACTTGTTTTGTTCTCTGGTTGGCGTAATGGTAAAGGAATTTAAAATCAATTTTGCCAACATACGAGGGTTGCGTGCGAATTTTTTCGCTGTGTTTTCTCACATTCATTTTTATAAGCCTGATGTTCTAGCTCTTAGTGAGACTCAGGTCCGTGAGGATTCTGATCCACAGGATTTTCACGTTCCTGGGTACCACACCCTATCTCTTTTTATTTCCCACAGAGGTCTTGTGGTATATGTACGTAATGACATAGTGTTTCAGAGCCAGCAACACTTGAACTCACAAGATCCAGAATTTAACTCCCTTTGGGTTAAGTTCAGGATTGGAACACACGTACTACATTTTGGGTTTATTTATAGAAGTCCAAACTCGGAAAGGGAGGCTTCCCTTAACGGCTTTGACGCCCTTTCCGATTCAATATTGAAAGTTTTGGAGAGTTATCCGGACAGTGAAATTGTCGTTTCTGGAGATTTCAATGTCCATAATTCCGCCTGGCTTTCACATTCGAGCCATACAACTCCGGAGGGCCAATACGCCGAGCTCTTCGCCGCGCTAAATGACTTGACGCAACTAGTGAATGAACCGACACATATTCCGTGTGTAGAAGGGCACCAACATAACATTCGTGACCTTTACTTAACTTCGCACCCTGAAAAGTACGAAGTTAATGTACTTTCACCTCTTGGTAACTCCGATCACTGCATTGCTTCAGCATCCTTTCCGTATTCCGCTCTTCGTGTCGCTTCGATACCAGCCCCAAAGCGGACAGAATTTTTCTACGAAAAGGCACGTTGGGATGAGCTCAACCACTTTTTCCAGCATTTCAATTGGAAACTTTGCTTTCTTGATAACGACGTAAATGCTGCGGCTGAAATGATCCAAAACATAATTTTATCTGGTATAAAGACTTTTGTTCCAAATGAAATTATGTCGGCTAAACCAGCCAAAAACAGTTGGTTTAACCAGGCATGCAGGGATGCTGTCAGATCAAAGGAGGAAGCGTTCAGAAATTGGCGTTTGAACAAAAACTCCATTACTGAACTGCTGCGAAAACAGGCAAGAGCTTCGTGTGCTAGAGTGCTTAGGCGTGAAAAATTTCTGCACGAACAACGTCTACGTACAAAGGTTCTTACTTCTCCCAGGGGAAGTAAGAGCTTTTGGTCGTTTGTAAGAAGAGTAAAGGATAGTTCTTCATCTATCCCAACTCTTGTTAAAGACGACCAGGCATTCACTGACCCGGTTGATAAAGCTAACCTTTTGGCTGAAATATTTGCAGGAAATGCTTCCTTGCCGGAAAGCAATCAACCACTCCCTGCGATCGAAAGGGTATCAAGTTCCATGTCTCAGATATTTTTTCGAACGCGTGCAGTTAAAAGGGTTCTTGCGAACCTCGATGTAAATAAATCCCCGCGCCCGGATGGTATCTCTGCACTTGTCCTTTGTAAGTGCTCGTCGATGCTAGCCCGTCCATTACGCAACCTTTTCAACCTTGCTTACCGTGCGGGAGTTTTCCCAGCGTATTGGAAGGTTGCGAACGTCCAGCCGATCCCTAAAAAGGGTGAAGCCAATAATCCTGCGAATTATCGGCCAATTGCGATTTGCTCTGCGCTCTCCAAGGTAATGGAGAGCATGGTAAACCACCATCTTGTGAGAGACCAACGACTTGCTGAGTGATCGACAGTATGGCTTCCGTAGAAACCGCTCTACGGGAGACCTGTTGGCGTTCTTGTCGGAGCGTTGGAGTCGGTCTATCCACCAGTTTGGTGAGAGTAAGGTCGTGGCTCTAGATATCTCCAAGGCCTTTGATAGAGTCTGATCGCTTTTGGTGTCGGTAATACGTTTGCTCGGTTTATATCGAGCTTTCTTAGAGATCGCACTATTAGAGTTGTTGTAGATGGGTTCTCATCCAACACACATAGGCTGACCGCAGGTGTACCACAGGGCTCTGTCCTTTCTCCCTCTTTGTTTCTTATTTTCATTGACGATCTATTGGGTCAGACCGTGAATCCAATCTACTCTTTCGCAGATGATAGTAACCTCTGTCATTCATATTCATTCGACCGTAGGCCGAGCCTTCAAGATATTGAAGACAAAAGGCGAATTATGGATGAGACACTTGGCCGTGATCTACTGGCCATTTCCGAATGGGGTCGAGTGAATAGAGTAGATTTTTGTGAGACAACAAGCAGCACGTAAGACACAGTGCTGCTTGTTGTCTCACAAGCCATTCGCTGACCCAACAATATCATCAATCTCTCTCGATGGTACGGATATTGAACAATCAGAAGCTCTCGATGTTCTGGGCATGAAAATACAATGTGACGCTCGTTGGGCGAGACATGTATTCGAAGTGTCGAAAGAAGCACTCAAGTACATGGGCTTCTTAAAGCGGTGCAAGAAATATTTCACTCCTTCTGATCTTTTCAATATCTATACAACTTACATCAGGCCATTGATGGAATACAACTCCCATATATGGGCAGGTGCTCCAAAATCATCCTTGGAGCTACTTGACCGTGTTCAAAGGAGAGCGATGGTGCTGATAGGTGACAGTAGGGTATCCAACTCTATTGTTTCCCTTGAGCATCGTCGGAATGTGGGTTGCGTGACGCTGTTCTATCGTTACTTTCATGGTGTGTGCTCATCAGACATCCGTCGCCTTATTCCTGACGTGAGGATGTTCGGCAGGGATACGCGACTTTCTAGGAATTCACACCCGTTTGTTATCGATTGGCCAGTTGACCGCACTATACACTACAGATCAAATTCGTTTTTCGCTCGTAGAGTCCGTATGTGGAATCGACTTCCGGCAAATGTATTTCCCACTAATTGCGACATCCAGAAGTTCAAGGCAAGCGTCAACAAACATTACTCCCTCTTTCCCTCCTCCGATCCATTAATTTCCACTCGCCAACGCAATGCACCGCATGTATAGGGGGCATCCCCTGAGTGTTGGTTATTTAAAAAAAAAAAAAAAAAAAAAAAACTATATCGGAGCATGTTATCGAACCGTTCCCACATTAAGGTGCCTCCCCCAGCTTTCAAAATTGCAGCCATACATCTCTAGAAGTAATACCGCGTGATTTATTTCGAGGTTCCTTACTTTTTTAAAGAAACACAGCAAATTCAAATTGAATGGGGAATGTTTATGATCATTTCAAAGAACATTCTTCGGCATTTATTTTTTAAAGATTATGTCTATCAAATGTTGAATGAAATGAAATGGCTACGTCTCAGATGGTCCATCCGTTGAGTCTAGTTCTCGATAACTCGTTCGAGCATTTCGACTGGTAATTGGCGAATGACGCGTGATGTTTTGCTCCAAGGCCTGAATCAAAGCGGGTTTGTCTGCATTAACTTTAGACTTTACATATCCCCACAGGAAAAAGTCTAACGGTGTGATATCACACGATCTTGGTGGCCAATCGACCGACCCAAAACTTAAAATTATCTGCTTACCAAAGTGTTCTCTCAATAAATCCATTGATTGATGCGATGTCTGGGAAGTGGCGCCGTCTTGTTGAAACCAAATGTCGCCGAGATCAAGAGCTTCAACTTTAGGCATCAAATAGTTGGTTATCATGGCACGGTCGCCATTGACGGTTACGTTCTCACCGGCATTAATTTTAAAGAAATATGGACCGATGATTCCACCGGCCCACAAACCACACCAAACCGTTGTTTTTCTGGATAAAGTTGCAGCTCTTGAACCTCTTCTGGTTGCTCTTCGTCCCAAATGCGGCATTTTCAAAAAAATTGGCTCGAAAACGTCGGATCTCCTTGGAATTTTTCAAGAGCTTATAGAGCGAAGCCATGTCGCTTGGGAATGTCGGGCGGCTTCAGTTCTTGCACAAGCTGTATTTTTTACGCTTTCAATTTAAGAGCTCGACGTAAAATGCGCCAAGTCGTTCCATACGTCAGTTCGAGTTGCCGCGAACGGCGCCGAATCGACTCTCCACGGTCTTGGCGTACATTCTCAGCTACGGCCGCTACAATTTCTTCACTGCGTGCTGGACGTGGTCTATTCGGTCGAATATTATTATACCATAATGAATGCTGGGTCTCAAGATGGGTGATGGTGTTGCGAATAGTACGCTCAGTAGGCCGATTATGATGACTATGAGTTGAACGAAGTGCACGAAACACATTCCTCACAGAACGTGAATTTCTCGTAATAAAGTTGATCGATTTGTAGGCGTTGTTCAGGCGTACTCTCTTTCCACGGTAAAATGCCAAATAATACTAAACAAAAATAATATGACAGCATGACACGTCTCACTGGTGATCTGTCAAAAAAAGGCTATTGAAAAAAGTATCTCTACTTGGATCACCCATCATAATAAGCCTAAACCCGACAACCAGTAATTAGCTCGAAACTAGGACAAATCAGTTAATATTTCCATATACTCGTAGTCTCCATGAAAAGGCCCTTCCCAATTTAGAATCTGCCATTCTTGAAGCCATATACTACTTATAAACCCGATTACTTTCAAACTATGCCTGGTACGTTGTCAGCGACCAATAATTAGCCCTGTTCAAACTAGACCTAATTGGTCTCGGTTATCATATAGCTTCCCATACAAAGGTCCTTCTTGACTTCAGGACCTGCAGCTCCCCATGCCAAGGGTTACACCTGTTTCTGGCCAATTCTTACACTGAGCATTAATTGTTGTTGTTATGTCCTGCGAAAGCATAAAATTGGTGGGTATTTTAATAGAGCCCTCACACAAAGGTCCCGCACGATTTTAGGTCCTGCTTCTTTAGAAACCACAAATAAAACTCAGCTAAGCCCAAAACTTGCATAGTACCTCTCTAGTAAGACTGGACGGTTTTTACACATATTTTCATGAGGCTTCTAAAGGTCCTTGCCGATTTCAGGAACTGCAGCACCGAATCCCTCCAAATTTGAACATATCGTTACAAGCAACCATCCATGTCTTGTGAAATTTAGCATGATACGTTATGAACGAACAAAATTTTACTATTGTAAGCAGGACTTTATACGTCCCAATTCTTGTAAAGCCTCTAAACAGCTTAACTTTTCAATTTTTGAACCTTTAGTTCTAGAAGCTATACGAGTATATAACATCCCATATAGACCAAATATCGCGCAGATCGTTAATAGCAACCAACATCCAACTCTGTTAAAATGGGTTTAAGTAAATTTTACTTTATATGTCCTTCTTTTTGTCCTTCTTTTGAAATTTACTGTTCGGTTTTTAAACTTTAGTTCCACAAGCCAAGTATAACAACCGATATCGACCAAACATCATACAGATCGTTAAGAGCAACCAACATCCATATCTGGTGAATTTTAATGTTTTAAAATAACCCCCACACAAGTGTCCTTCGCATCGTTAAGAGGAACCAACATCCATATCTGGCTAAGTTTAATGTTTTAAAATAGCCCCTACACAAATGCCCTTCCAGATTTGAGGTCCTGCCGCACTTGGAACCAAGAATTTAACCCAATCACACTCAAATTTGAACGTGGTACGTAATAAGAGACCTGTAATTATTACTGGCAAAATTTAATCATATCGGTCCATTTTATATTGCACCCACGCAAAGATCCCTTCCGATTCGAGGTCGTGCTGCTCTAGAAGCCACAGGTTATACCCTAGACCTTTTGAATTTAGCATGGTTTGTTATGCGCGACTATAAATTATCTCTGGTATTGGAGGACCATATCAGTTCATAGTTGAATATAGCCCCATAAAAAGGTCCTTACCGATTTCAAAACTACAGCTTTATACTTATATATACCATATTTCACGTAAATCGGTATGAGGGACAGATTCTGATAAAATTAAACTGTATCGTTCCATTTTTAAAATAGCTCCCTTATACCCTGCTTGATGTATAGCCATACACACAGAAGCTTGACCATAAGGGTCCGTCTTTTTATATAGCCACCATACAAATGACCCCATTCGCTTGAAGTCCTTCCGATATTCATGACGCATTTTAAATTCGATCCAGATCAAATCAAGCCTTTTTAATATCTATACAACCTTTATCAGCCCAAAGATGGAATACAACTCCCATACATAAGCAGGTGCTCCAAAATTATCCTTGGAGCTACTTCATCGTGTTCAAAGGAGAGCGAAGGTGCTGATAGGTGACTACTCTATTGTCTCCCTGAAGCATCGTCGGAATATGGGTTGCGTGTCGTTGTTCTATCGTTACTTTCATGGTGTGTGTTCTACAGACATTCGTTGTCTTATTCCTGGCGTCCTGAGGATGTTCGGCAGGGATACACGACTTTCCAGGAATTCACACCTATTTGTAATTGATTGGTAGGTTGACCGCACTAGACAGTTCGTACTGTCCGTATGTAGAATTGACTTCCTTTCCTCTTTCCCCCCTCCCCTCCCTTTGTAGGGGAAAACCCCGGAGTGTTGGCCAAAACAAAATTAACAACTAACCTTCGGTTGCTCTAATTGAAACTAGATAGTACATGCAACCTCTATTACTCGGTTGGAAAAAACTTCGGTTGTGACAACCGTTCCGTTTTTTGTGTGTATATATTACTGATCTTCGTAAAACTCTAAGACGATCTAGCCATGTTCGTTCGTCCATTCGTCCGAATGTCTGTTGAAAGCACGATAGCGGCCAAAGGAATCAACATAGGATCCTAAAGTTTTACTTGTTGATGCCTTACGGTCATAAGCTGTTTGGAATTTAAATGGGCAAAATTGGCCCTGAGGAACACAGTTTCCCCTTAAGGGACTAATGGTCCTTTTTTGAGAATTTGCTTAAAAAATCATAACTTTTGTGGACAGAAAATGAGTAAAATTCGGAAATGTTAGTTGGGACGCTCTGAATTAATAAAGGGCATAGTTGCTGGATTTTGGCTCATTTGGTCCAAACGCGTGCTAAAACCGAACACTCAATAGTCAATATGGACATATGGAAACTCAAATTAAAACAAATTTAGCTACCAATCCAAATATAGGGTAATTCTGAAGTTCTGGCTGAAATAACGAAAGGAAGCATAGTCCGAATAAGCTCAAAAATAAACGGATCTTTATTCCGCTTAAATAGTGTAGGGACGGTAGAGGGTATAAAAAGTTTGGCCTGGCCGAACCTAACGACGCACAGTGGGGTATTGTACCCCCAAAATGGAGATTAATTAAAGGACGCTTTCCGGCGATGCAATCTTTATTTATATTTACTATTTCTGAGATTATTAGACGATTCCAGTTGATTTTATCAAAATCTGCCTTAAAGTGGCGTAGATATGGCCGAAACATCGGACAAGATATGCCAAAAATATAATTTTTTAACGTATATTGGGCTATAACATCCGATGTATGCATTCCACGTGGCACCTTCAAAAACTAGAATTATAGCCCTCAACAATCTGCATCTTTTGCACTTAATTTAATCAAAATCGCAATTTAAATGACCTAACTATCAGCGATATTACGTCGAAAAAACACATTTACGGCATATATCGGGCTATAACTCCCGATATGTATATCCCACGTGGAGCCTTCAGAGATCAATATGATAATCCTAAGTGAGATCTGTCTATTGCAGTTAATTTCATTAAATTCGATAATCAACTGGCGACAAAATAGTATTTCAAAAAATATATATTTACATCCGATATTGTGCTATAACTTCCGATGTGTATATCCCACGCGGAACATTGAAATATCAATATGATAGCCCTCAAAGAGGTCCATCTTTTATCGTTAATTGCACTAAAATCGGCCGAGAAATGAGTAAAAAAAATTAAAAACCGACAGCTGAAAAAATCTTATTAATATATATTTTTGTATATTTCTGTGAATACAAACCCCCCAGATTCCAGAATAATGCCTAAGCCATGATATATAATATGGGCGCTGTAACATTCTATACAATCCCCAAACATTCGACCGGCTTTATAAAGCCTTACAGATATTTCAACAAAAAATTATTATGTGTTGGCCGCAACTTAATTTTAAATTCGAACTAACGTAAGAATAAAGTTGCTAGCATTGTGTTATGTAATACTTTTCTATTAGTTGTGAACAAATGTAATAAAAGCTATATTTTTAAAAAATAATAATTTGATATTTTTATTAAAGAACTACTAAGCAAATTATTTTATAATATTGAAAATTGTTTGCTTCATAACTCAATGGTATTCGTAAACTTATTAATGTTGCTGTGAAAAGAAAACGGGGTTAAATCTTTATATATTCCTTTTGGAACATCACGTTTCAATTGTCAATTTTGCTTTGTACTTAAAAATAATAAATAAAAACCAGACACACCGAAGTGTTAACACCTTATACATCTATAATGGTAGAGTTTAAAATATCACCGAATATTGACACGAAATTATATTTAACAAAAAATCTTTAAAATAGTTATCGTGACCATTTTATTGCTAATATGAAATAAAAAATAATTGTTTTAGGGTGCATGGTAATGTACCGTTAGTTACAAGTATAGATAACAATAACAATATATAAAGGGTGTTTTTTATTGAGGTATAGAACTAAAACACAAGAAAATCGTTTTAATGTCCATCAATTTGGCTTTATTGAAAGGATAATTTTATGCCATTAATGTTTAAATATGATTTCGGACATGTGGCCGCCGCGGCTGGCTCGAATAAAGCCAATTCTACAGGTCCAATTTTCAACCACTTTTTCGAGCATATGGGGCCGTATGTTGACAATAACGCCACGAATGTTGGCTTCCAAGTCCCCTAAAGTTTCTGGTTTGTTGGCGTAGACGAGCGACTTCACATATCCCCAAAGAAAATAATCCAATGGTGTCAAATCACACGATCTTGGTGGCCAATTGACAGGTCCATTCCGCGAAATTATGCGCTCATCGAATGTTTCCTTCAATAATTCGATTGTGACGTGCGCTGTGTGGCATGTAGCGCCGTCTTGTTGGAACCACAACTCATCCACATTCATGCCATCCAATTCGGGAACAAAATAGTCGGTTATCATGGCTCTATACCGGTCTCCATTAACGGTAACTGACTCTCCAGCATTATTTCGGAAGAAGTATGGCCCAATGACTCCACCAGCCCATAGAGCACACCAAACAGTCAGTTTTTGTGGATATAATGGCGTATCAAGGGTCTCATGTGGATTCTCTTCACTCCAAATGCGGCAATTTTGCTTGTTGACGTAGCCATTCAACCAAAAATGAGCCTCATCACTGAACAAAATTTTGTGATGAAAATCAGCATCGAGATGAATCTCATTTTCGGCCCATTTTGCAAGCGTTGTTCTTTTGTCAACCTGTTCATGATGAAATGGCAAACCAAACTAAATATTAATCACTTGACAGCTGACAAAATGGCCGCCAGTTAAAAAAGTGATGCCAACTTAAAGTTCTATACCCCAATAAAAAACACCCTTTACAACAACGATTTAAATGTAAACACAATTAGTAGAGTCACTGTTAATTTTCTACATTTTTACATGTGAATATTTTTAGAAAATCTGTAAATACACGAATTGGCTCAAAAACGCGCCAGATGTTTTTGTTTGTTATATTAGTACAATTCCTAAGCTTTAAAAATATATAAATTTCAGAAGACGAAGTTGACCGCTACCATTTTAAAACTGTACATATACTTCTACTGTACATACTAGAATGGCTTAAATTTAGACTTTTTCCATAAAAGATTAAAAATAGTTTAACAGGGTAAATGTCAACATGCAAATGCTTTTTTTGTTCGAAATTACCTGAAGTTGAAGGATCCATAGTAATATTTGGCTTTTGAATGGCAAAAATGGAAAAACTTGCACTTGAAAATACAAAAAAATCACTTTTTGCAAAAACGCGGAAAAATCGAAAAAATTACGAACTTTGAGACAACACAAAAATTGAATTAAGCAACATATGTTATCGATTCTTTTGTCTAATGATGGAGAATTTTGTCTACAATAATCGAGTATAAAACTTTAGTCGGATAGCTAAATTTTCATTTTTCAATTAATCTCTATTTTGGTGGTCAAATACCCCAACGTGCGACGTTATTGCTTGATTTATTTATTTATTTGCCCAAAGAGTGAAGAAAAATGTCCATTTTAAATCCTTTTCCTATGTACAGCGAACAGATTCGTTGTCACAACAGAATAGTTTGCTAATCGAATGATTGAGGTTGCATACACCTCCAATATTTTATCAGTACCAATGAATGTTAGTTGGTATTCAAAAATTGTCAGTAAGTGGAACTGAAGTATCGTTGTAACATACGAAGAGTATCGGTGGACTCATATTCTATAACATAGAGAGAGTAAAGTCGAGAAAAAAGTGGAAAAAGATGATGGAAGATTTTTCCGAAATACTAATTGAATTATTTTATATAGGGTGGTCCATCTAGAGGTATTTTTTCAGAACAAAGAAAATATATAAAAATTCAAATCAAGTGTGGAATCTTTATTGGTAACTTAAAAGGACATTTATGTTTTGAGAATAATTTCATATGTTGGCAACTGTATTATGGAAATGAGCGTTCGGTGAGAAACGGGAAGATCCGCTGTTTTCGACCAAAATTTTGTTCATTGATGAGGCCCATTTCTGGCTCAACGGCAAAGTCTATAAACAAAATTGCCCCATTTGGGTTGAAGAGCAACAAGAAGAGATTCAATACTCAGAGAAAACCACGGTTTGGTGCGGTTTATAAGCTGGTGGAATCATCGGTGCATTATTTTTCAAAAATGTTGATGGACGGAACGTAACCGCGAATGGTGCTCGCTATCGCGCCATGATATCGATCTTTATGCTACCTGAAATTGAAGCCCGTAATCTTGACGACAGTTGGTTTCAACAGGACGGTGCCACTTGACATACAGCTGCTCAAACAATGGATCTATTGAGAGGTCATTTCGAAAAGCAGCTAATTTCACGTTTTGGACAGGTGAGTTGGCCGCCTAGATCGAGTGCTAACACACTTTTGACATTTTTCTTGGGGGGTTACGTAAAGTCCAAAGTATATGCTGACAAACCAGCTACGATTGAGGTTTTAGAAGCCAACATTACGCGTGTCATTAAAGCCATACCGGTCGTAATGCTTCAAAAATTGGACCCTCAGAACGAAAACCCTGGGGCGTAGTTGCGGTCAACATTTGAAGGAAATTATATTCAAAAAATAAACGCCATAAAATGTCCTTTCAAATTACCAATAAAGATTCCACACTTGATTGGAATTTTTATATATTTTTTGTTCTAAAAAAATACCTCTAGATGGATCGCCCTATATAAAGCCAAATCAAACCAAATAAAAATTACTATTAAACAACCAGTTTTAAGTTCTATTGAGGTTTTAAATAATAATACCTTTTATTTTTTATTTTTTGTTTGAAAAACTTTTGGTAAGCACAACTGGTGGTTGTGGCAACTAAATACCTTTTTTCGAGTTGAATTAGTATGACCGATCAAATGGTTGAGTGTACAATACGATGATCATTATTATCATTTGATGGTATGTCGAACCAATATCTTTTAGGGTTATAAACATATGAGACAGCGCATAGAGAAAGGGACCTAAGGGTAAAAAAAATCAATTTTCACTTTTTTTTGGTGTGGACAACATCTGAGCATCGAATGAGACCGATCCCATGCCCCAAAAGTGTTCCCTCCCAGCGATATGCGCGTTTTATGAAAGTGATGGCACACCAAAGATACACGAATTTAATTCTTTAAAATTGCTCTCCTGAACAAAACTGTTTTTTACCCTTAGGTCTCTTTCTATTTTGCGCGTCACACATGGTGATTGCAACAGATATTCTTCAACGGAATTTTTGTAGTTCAAACTGATTTCACACTAAGTGTGCTTACAAAAAGTGATATTTTGAGTTAATATCCTTTTGCTGAGCACGTAATATGGCATTTGCTTATGCTTCTTGAGGCACACTCCCATACTTATATCGATTTTCGTCGGCTACCATATGAAATGGCAATTTTTTAACTGTCACTTTTGTAAATTGCAGGCAATTGAAAATTCATGGACATACTTGCACGGTCAGGTGAAGTTACATTGAGAAGCCTACAACCTATTCCCCCGCTCATCCTCTTTGTTTATAGAAATACGTATCTTGTGCAATTGTACTTTAAATTTTCATTTATTAACCTTTCAGTCAGGGTATTGTTCAAGTCTTTAACAGGAAAGTATTTGAGAAGGCCCTCTTAGATGCCTACACACTCCAGCTTGTCGTTGAATAGGGATTAACCGGCTCAAGGCCTCTTGCATCTATATTTAAGAAGAAGACAAGGTTTTAACAAAATGGCAAAGTGACATTGATTTTCATGGCTGCACACTGCTTTTATTATGACTTCGGATACGTGACAACCCTCTTCAGAAAGCTTTGCTGCAATTGTTGAAAGTAAAACTGAACTCTATAAGGCCAGGCTCTCCCCAAACGAATTGCCTTTAACTCTTTTAGTGCACTTATGGACATTAAACTTTAAAAGAGAATTACACAGTACAACACATGATTTCGGGACTCAATTCTGATAATTGTTTGTGAAAGTAGCCCCATAAAGAAGAGCTTCTGCATCATTCGTTTGGTCAAGGTACATCAAATAATAATTTAATAATTAATTTAAAGTTAGTAAGTATTGTATAGGGGAATTTGTCACGTTTTAGGCTCTTTTGTTTGTCATAACTGGAGAACCACTAGTCCGAATAAGCTGGAACAAATTTAAAAAAAAAATAAAAATTACAATTTATTTATTCTGTTCATACAACGTTTCGCTACATAAGCAACAGTTTCGCAGTTATCAATAAATGTATGAAGAAAACAAATATTTTCTGCCTACAAAAATTATTTTTTTTTAATTCATTAAAAATACAAAATGGTAAAAAGTGTAAAGTCCTATTACTTTTGCGTAAAGTCACATAACCTATGAACAAAATGAGATATAGATGATGAATCGATCGATAGATGAGAATCGATTTACGCGTTTTGCTGTTATGCGCAATTAAGTGAAGGTAGAAATTTCAAAAATTTGCTCGAGATATGTACAAAATTCTTTGGAAAAAAGCATTGATGGCTTTTTTATTGATACTTTATTTTACATGAAAATAAACATTCCGATTTATATTACAGCTATTCTTACACAGAAAATATGAGTTTTTTATATTTTATCTATGCATGAAGACACAATTTAGAACATTTTTAATTATTGTCACTATCCATGCTCGTTGAAGTTATCGCTTTGTGTTCTGATGACCTTATTTTCTTCGTAGATTGTTCATATTTATGCTCTGAGTCTGCTTCATCATCCAAGATAGTTATAATATTCAAGGGCATGTTTTGTTCAGTGTGTGCATTAATAAAAAAGTCACCAACGTTTTTTTCCAAAGAATTTTGTTCATATCTCGAGTAAATTTTTGAAATTCATACCTTCACTTAATTGTGCATAAAAGCGAAACGCGTAAATCGATTTTAATGATCTATGTCTCATTCTGTTCATAGGTTATGTGACTTTACGTGAAAGTAATAGGACTTTACACTTTTTACCGATTTGTATTTTTTATGAATTGAAAAAAAAACTTTTATTTTTTAGGCACAAAATATTTTTTTCTTCATATGTGACGCGCAAAGTAGAACGGGACCTAAGGGTAAAAACCAGTAGTGTTCAGGAGAGCCATTTTAAAGATTTAAATACGTGTATCTTTGGTGTACCATCACTTTCATAAAACGCGCATATCTCTGGGAGGGAACATTTTGGGGCATGGGATCGGTCTCATTCGATGCTTAGATGTTGCCCTCAGCAAAAAAAGTGAAAATTGATTTTTTTTATCCTTAGGTCCCTTTCTCTATGCGCTGTCACATATAAGTACATTTATTTATAACTCCGAAACTGTTGCTTATGTAGCGAAACGTTGTATAAACAGACTAAAGAAATTGTAATTTTTAATTTTTTAAATTTGTTTCAGCTTATCCGGACTAGTGGTTCTCGAGTTATGACAAACAAAAAAGCCTAAAACATGACAAATTCCCCTATACGAAACCTACTGAGTTTTAATTAATTATTTAATGTACCTTGACCAAACGAATGATGCAGAAGTTCTTTTTTTGGGCTACTTTCACAAACAATTATCAGAATTGAGTCCCGAATCAATCACCTGAAAAATGTTGTACTGTGTTATTTGAAAAGGTCCTCTTAGATCCCTATACAGTTTGTCTTTAACTGTTGGGTGAGCGATTTAACATTTTAAATTTCAATCGGCTGTAAAAAAAAAAGTTATGTTAATTTTTGTTGCAATGAAAAAAGTATTGATAATTTTTTAAAATTTGTAGTTTTAGTGGAAAGGTTGAACTTTGTCGAAAGCGAAACCCACATCGGATGATGTACCATTATTAATTGAAAAAAGTTCAACCTTTGAAATAAAACCAGAAATTTGAAAAAAAATTATCAATGCTTTCTTCATTACAACCGATTCAAATATAAAATTTTAAATGGTCCTCCCTATAGCAGTACTTCAAGAGAAACCTTTTTAATAGACGGTTTTTTGTATGGGGTCAAAAATATTCATGTGCGAGACAATTGCCTTGAGTAACCAAAATTTATATCCTGATATTTTACAACGGCTGTTGGGTTAATAGTGGTGCTAAATAAGAAGTCGAAGTACACGAGGTTAGAAACAAAAACAAGTTTATTCAATGACATTCACTTTAGGAGTGAGTTTGACAAAAATGTGTAATGATAAAGAAACATAACAATAGAGAGAATAGTACTTGGAGTGGATAAGAGTATAATAGGGTGACCAGACTCTACATACCCTGCGTCAATCCAAACACTATTTGATACAAAAATAATATCAACAATTTTCAAACAACATTTTACAAAAATATTCATGTTTTGCTTTACATAAGCATTTAGTGAACAAGTCAGCAACGTTTTCTGCTGTGGCCTTGTAACGAAGAGAACAACATCTTATTTCCACTCATGTGTGATGAAGCGCCACTATCTAAGATCCATATATTCATTTCTTTATTGTTGTATGATTTGCATTGAGAGGTTATGGGCCCAGCGTGCCAATAATTAAATAAGAAAGTATAAGTCGGTCGAGTATTTGTTAATACGTGATTTTGTTCAAATCCGCAGTGGAAGCGTGCTGGGCCCACAACCTATGTTGGGTTAATAGTGGTGCTAAATAAGAAGTCGAAGTACACGAGGTTAGAAACAAAGACAAGTTTATTCAATGACATTTACTTTTGGAGTGAGTTTAACAAAAATGTGTAATGATAAAGAAACATAACAATAGAGAGAATAGTGTTTAGAGTGGATAAGAGTATAATAGGGTGACCAGACTCTACAACGGCAGTATCACCTTGTTTTGAAGGAGTCCTTTCATGTTTAAAAATTTCTGTCAAGTGTTACAAACAATGTTCCGATTACAGAGAGTTAAAATAAAATGTCAAGCTGAACTCACTGTGATGGGCGACGTTTCTTATTTTCCATATATGACGCGCAAAATAGAAAGGGACCTAAGGTTAAAAAACAGATTTGTTCAGGAGAGCCATTTTAAAGATTAGGTTCCTTTCTATTTGTGCTTAGAATCGTCAACTTGACTTTCAGAAAACGCACATATCTCTGGGAGGGAACACTTTTGGGGTATGGGATCAGTCTCATTCGATGCTCAGATGTTGTCCACATCAAAAAAAAAGTGAAAAGTTGATGAAAAGTTTTGTTCAGGAGAACCATTTTATGGATTAGGTCCCTTTCTATTTGTGCTTAGAGTCGTCGACTTCACTTTCACAAAACGCGCATATCTCTGGGAGGGAACACTTTTGGGGCATGGGATCGGTCTCATTCGATGCTCAGATGTTGCCTACATCAAAAAAAAAGTAAAAATTGATTTATTTACCCTTAGGTTCCTTTCTCTATGCGCTGTCACATATATTAAATGTTGAGGAAAACTCTTTTAATAAAGGCCTATGGCCTGCAAACAAAGGCCTGCTAATAGCTAGATTTGACCACTAAGGATTCCACTCACACCTCCAGCAAAAAAAAACAACTTTACATTTGTAGCATCGTTTTAGGCATTTACAAGATGTGAGGCAGCAGAGTTATAGCATTCATTCTTTTATTGGAATATTACCAAGAGCATGTTTTCGATCGGCTGCGGGAGCATCTCTAATGAATGTTGACTATTCACATTTACACACTCACCCATGGACTTGGTTTTTCTTTTCCAAGAAAATACTGTACAACCAGGTTTATTAACGAACTTTTCTTGTTTGTGATTTTGTGGAGATTTTTTTTATTGAAGGAAATACTCGTATTGACTACATAAAGTCCTAACCAAGTTTTAATTGCCCAACTAGCCAATTATCTCTGACTTCAAAATGAGGTCAGTGACTTTTCCAAAAAAGAAAGAAAAAACAACGCCTACTTTAGCCAACTGCAAAAACATCTGCAGTGAATTGTTGACTGCAATCTAAAAACAATTTTCCGAGTAACCTTTCTACAGAGGAAACAAATTGCTGATTTTTCGCTAAAGAAAATCAATAGAGCGTTTTCTACAGCCAATTTCTAATATTAACCCATTGCTGCCTAATGGGTATTTCAAAGTGTTGATACACACATAATTTTAGCATGGACAGGGTGAGCTATATCGCGGTAATTTTTTTTTTATAGAAAAGAAGAAAGATTGTGCTAAATTAAAGCATTTAGCAGATTTTTATTTTATTTTTGTATCTTTTGTTTTTTGCAGGCAAAAATCGAAGATTTTTTTTCGGAAAATGTTCCGGAAAAGTGCTGTCAAACATAAGAAAATGGTACAAATTAACAAATTTAATTTTACCGTATAGCTCAAGTTGTCTGCTATGTAATGAAATAAATCAGGCAGCGATAGGTCAACACAACTGGCCTCCAGATCCGGTCAAATGCAAATGGGTATTTTCCATCTAAAGGTATTTTTTAAGAACAAAAGAAATATAAAAATTCAAATCGAGTGTGGAATCTTTATTGGTAATTTGAAAGGACATTTTATGGCTTTTATTCTTTGAAGATAATTTCCTTCATATGTTGGCCGCAACTACGCCTCAGGGTTTCCATTCTGAGGGTTAAATTTTGGATTGGTTCGAGCATTTCGACCGGTATGTCTTTAATTACACGCATAATGTTGGCTTCCAAAACCTTAATCGTAGCTGGTTTGTCAGCATAGACTTTGGACTTTACGTTGCGGCCATCATCATTTTTGAAAAAATATGAACCGACGATTCCACCAGCTTATAAACCCCACCAAACCGTGGTTTTCGCTGGATATAATGGCGCTTCTTGAACCTCTTCTTGTTGCTCTTTAGCCCAAATGCGGCAATTTTGTTTATTGACTTTGCCGTTGAGCCAGAAATGGGCCTCATCAACAACATTTTGGTGCAAATGGGTATTTGTAGTCCATTTTTGCTATATAAAAAAATTGTTTGAAATGAATAAAAAGCATATTTAAGTCGAATACTTTGTAATTTTATTAAGAAAACATGGTACTTAAAAGAAATAAATCACTTAGCCTTAGCCATTTTCCTCTGATCTGGTGCCACACCGTTGTGATAATCCAGGAAGCGAGTAGCGGGATGTAAATTCACCTTGCACTTCAAACAACCACACTCAGTTTTTCCACCGCATTCCGGACAACGATGGAGAGTATTAAGTTTTCCGATAAAATGATCGATACGATCGTAACGCATTGTCAGTTGTGCCCCAGAACGTTCTACCCGGTAGTTGGACTTGTTCATAATTGATTCGCACATGTCGACTCAAAAGTCGAACTGTGCCATTGGTGGCTTATTTTCATACTTGCGGCAAAGGCATTGTCGTTTCCACGCGTTTACCATAGCTGCGCATTTGTTATTAATGGCCAATACCACTTTTTTCCCCGAATTCGAATTCTGTCATTTTTCATTGCGCTGTCAATGAATAACAACCTCTTCCATGCACTGATTGTATTGGATGACTAAATGGGGCTGCTCAATCTCAACCATTTTTCGTTGCTTTCTATCATACCGTTTTGCTCGGACCATTGGTGTATGGCTAAGGAAATTGGATAGTAAGGTCACGACCTGAAAAGATAAGAATTAATGAATGGATGTAGAGCTAAGAATGAACCTAGTGAAAAATAGAATGTTTCTGTGAATTACTTACCGCGCTATCATTCCAACGTACCGCGAGTATACTTAGTAGGGACATAAATACTGTTACAACATTGAGCACACCCATTTCAATAGTAGAACTGAACATATCCCGTCCCTGCAAACATTTTCCATCGCCTATTGATCGCGCGCGAATCGCCGAAGAGTTGTGTAATATCGCGGCGATACATCGCGTGCGATCATTAAATTATGGTTAGGCGATTCGCCATATCGATCGCCTGTGTGCCTGTCGCGATTCGCGTGTGGCGATTCGCCCGGGAGTCGCATTTAGCGAATCGCCCGCGAGTCGCATTTAGCGAATCGCCCGCGAGTCGCATTTAGCGAATCGCCCGCGAGTCGCATTTAGCGAATCGCCCGCGAGTCGCATTTAGCGAATCGCCCGCGAGTCGCATTTAGCGAATCGCCCGCGAGTCGCATTTAGCGAATCGCCCGCGAGTCGCATTTAGCGAATCGCCCGCGAGTCGCATTTAGCGAATCGCCCGCGAGTCGCATTTAGCGAATCGCCCGCGAGTCGCATTTAGCGAATCGCCCGCGAGTCGCATTTAGCGATTCGCCCGATAGATACTCTCTTGCACATTTAGGCTTTGTATATCCTTCATAGGCACCAATTAAGAGGACATCAGTAGTATCAACAACACTACACAGAATCGGCCACACTTGTTTGCTTGAACTTTTACATAAAGGCAAACCGTCAATATTAAAATCCAGCGCAATTGTTTGCAGAGTAAAATCATTCGCACGTAAGAAGTCGGTTAGAGCATCTGTGATGCTATAATGAAAATACTTTCCAGAACCCATAGGTCGTGCAACAACATCTTTTGGCGTTCTTTTTAAAGTTCTCACGTGTTTAGGGACACTTATGTTGCAGTCTCTTAAAATTGTTAACATTTCGTTAACAGCAACGTTGCTAATATTATGTTTTATGGACCAACTTGAAAGTCTCTTTCTTAATTCATTTAAATCACATAAAAGACTTATATTATTTTCCGTAATCTCATCATCTTCTGTATTTACGTTGCAATCAAAACCACTTTCTGAGTTTTCCTCAGTCGGCAACACATTTTCTTCAACAACGTTAACATTTGATTCAACCACATTTTCAACGTTCACCAAACGATGCACTGTTTGGGTAGAACTATTTTCTAAAATATCAATTGTCGCGGCCTCTGCACTAGTTGTTTCTATTTCATTTAAGCTTGAATTTTTCGCTATTAATTTGGATGCTTCCCTCTTACTTTTCAACCGTAAAGCCTTGTTTGACAACATTTTTATTAATTTTTTACACACCCTTCACCGATCACTGTCACTTACTAAATGATAATTTTGCTAATTGCCCTTGAAACCAAATATTCATTTTCCCGTTACCTTAACAAAACAACAAGACAAAACAAAAATTCCATCGAAACTTATGAAAAAACACTGATGACTCAACTCAAAACGATAAAAAATGCAACAAAAAAAACTATTGTGAGGAAGATTTCCCGCTACTTGTGTGCGCTCGCGTATTCATCGCTTAGTTTCAAGGCGTAGGCGATGGCGCGCGATTCACATCGTAAACGTCATCAAAATTGTTTTCACATTTAAGTGTTTTTAGAAAAAAATTTGACTTGCTTGTGTACGCTCGCATATTCATCGCTTAGTTGTAAGGCGTAGGCGATGCTTGGCGATTTTTATTCCCTGAGAAGGATCGCGTAGTCATCGCGTAGTCATCGCCAAACAAATCATCGCCAAAAAATTTCAAAAATGTTTGCAGGGGTTAATGTCATATGTGTTTTGAAAGCTAACCTCAATTGCGTTAGTGTGCGAATCAATTATGATCAAGTCCAACTATCACCATCCGGGTAGAACGTTCTGGGGCACAACTGACAATGCGTTACGATCGCATCGATCACTTTATCGGAAAACTTAATACTCGCTATTGTTGTCCGGAATGCGGTGGAAAAACTGAGTATGATTGTTTGAGGTGCATGGTGAATTTGCATTCCGCTACTAACGGGATTTTAAAATTGTTTCAACTTTCATCATGGAGTGGTCAGATAATGAGAGCCGTATCGCTGTCATAGCGCTTTTCAAGTGTGAAATGAAAAAAACGATATTTTCAAAACGGTCCAGCCGCATGTTCGTCTACCAATGAAGAGACTGGAAATGAAGAAGACCGCCCACTCTCTGTTCGAACACCGCATGTCATCAAAGCCGTTAAATCAAGAATTCACAGAAATCCGCTCCGAAAACAGAAAATCATGGCCCGTGAGATGAATATCACGCAAAACGTCCATGAGTCGAACCATTAAAAAAGACTTGGGACTAGGGGCTTTCAAACGACGTACCGGACCATTATTGACTGCAGCTTTAAAAAATAATAGGATTATACAATGAAAACGTCTTTTGGTGAATCACGCTGATAACCTGCACAGAAAAATGTTGTTCACCGATGAAAACATTTTTACCGTTCAGGAAAAATTTAACAAGCAAAATGAAAGAGAGTATGCGCGCTCATCTAAGAAGCATCTGAACTGATCCCAAGGGTGGAAAAGGGTCATCATCCAGCTTCAGTCATAGTTTGGTGGGGTGTCTCTTACGATGCGGTCACTCACCTGCATTTCAGCGAACAAGGAGTCAAAATCGGCCAAAGTTTACCAAGAAACCGTTTTGGAAGCTTTTTTGAAGCCTTTTAACAATTTCCTGTTCCAAAACCAGCCATGGACTTTCCAGCAGGATTCTGCGCTAAAACGTCCCAGGCCTGGCTTCGAAACAATTTGCCAGCGTTCATTTCCTCTGAAGAATGGCCCTCAGGCAGTCCAGATTTAAACCCATTGGATTACAAATTGTGGACTGTTTTAGAGGACAAGGTTTGTCACAAAAGATACCCCAACATTGTATCTCTTAAGACTGCTTTGGTTCGAGCTGTGACCAATTTTTCAATGGACGAGGTTCGTGCAGCTATTGACGATCGGCCAGTGCGACTTAAGGCGTGTGTAAAGGCAAAAGGCGGGCATTTCGAATAAGTAAATTCTTTTTGGGTACAATATACATCAATAAATATATTAAAAAATATTTGGTCCAAAAACATTCAGTACTTTTTTTTTACAGCATAAAACGTGTGTAACAGTATTTATGTCCCTCCTAAGTATTAATAGCAATACTTTACATAGTTATATTTTTTCTGTTTCTCAAAGTTTTTTTATTGTCCTAAATTCTGATAAATGATTGATTAGTTTTCTTGCTGGTGCTCTATATTTAAAATGCGAATATTTTATTTAAACTACATTTTCGAACATATTTTTTCCGTTTTAGACATATTGTTCAAGAAATTATTCAGGTTGAATAGATTTCAAGAATTTAGAAATAGGAAAAAGAAAGTTTAGTTATTATTTCACTGTGATTTCACAATTTATTTATTTTATCACAGCTGTAATAAAAGGTTACAATGTTAGATATTAAGGATACTTATGATGTTTCCTGCTTGGCAGTCTAAAAAAGAGAGCTCGAATTAAGTTTGAATTTAAGCAAGCAAACCGAAGTTTAGCTTAAAATTGTGCCAATAAATAATGTACATAGTGTAATACATTAATACATAAGTTCGCTTCGGCTGCAAGTAATCGAACATGTGCGATGTCACTGACCGCCTAAACGACAAACATCAGCATCGATCAAACGTGACTTAGATGTGCAGGTGGTCAAACATACGCATGTTCGAACGATTGTGCGTGCACTTACATATCTGCTTTCTTCCCATTCTCTGCTCCCACATTTGGTTCGATCAGTTTTACATAGGGTTGAACGTATGGTAAAGAGTGAAGTGGGGGACGCACAAGTGCATCGATGTAACGCATGAAGCTTATGCAGCAGAGAGGAGGGTAGGGACGCACAAGTGCGTCGATGTAACAAAGCGAAGCAAATAAGTACACGCACAAATATATGCGTTGTAAACTTACAGTACTCGGACTTATATTAAACGCACTTAATTTTTTCAATACGAAAGACTTAAAATTATAATAATTATGTGAGTAATTTAGTTAAGCAAAGATGTGGTTGACGACTTAGATATTTTCGTCAACACATATACAATTTTTAATACACGCAGAAAAAATGTACGGTTGGGGTGACAATTGTCGAAGGGCATCATACTATTGTTGGGTACATGGTTGTGGTACAACAATATTATGATCCTCACAACAATAGTATGATTCACTCACAACTATACTATGATCCTCACAACCATAGTATGATTCACACTCAACCATACTATGATCCCCACAACCATATTATGATTCTCACAACAATAGCATGTTTGACATACAACCATAGAATGATCCTAACAACCATAGTATGGTTCACACGCAACCTTAGTATGATCCCACTGAACCATAATATGATACTCAAAATTATTTATTAGGATTGGGTTATGTTGTCAACAATAGAGATTTTTTGTTAAGTAAATAAATTAAAAATACAGTTAAACTTGGATAAGTGGAACGCAGTTTAGTGGAATAACTCCATAAGTGAAACATTTTTTCTGGTCCCACCCCCTGGGATACAAAAAAACTCTTTAAGTGGAATAGAAAACCCACCTAAATGGATCGTTTTTTTCTAAATTTACCTCTGTAAATGGAATTCCGCTGTTTTTTACCTTTGCAAGTGGAACAATTTTGTTAATTTCACTCAAAAATGAAAAACATTAACCTCTGTAAGTGAAATTCTTGACTTTTTTACCTCTGTAAGTGGAACTTTTTTGTTTTGTTTTTTACTTTTGCTCTACTCGAAACTAAAAATCAAAACAAGGTTTTTGTTACGGAAAGTCTGCTAATGTATCAAATACAAAAAAATACAAACTCAAAAAAAATCGTTAAACTACCGTTAGCTTTTTTTTGTAAACACGGTGGCTCGAGTTTTCAGTTCTTTTGGAGTTTTTGTAGTGAACAGCCACACGATGTCGAAGAGAAAAGTTGTAAATCTTGATGTGAATGCAAAAATTAAAATTCTTAATGCTGTTAAATGTGGAATGCCAATCAAATTATACGTAAATTTTAAATATGCATGTTTGTCGTTCAATTTATATGAATTTTTCATGGCATTTCTATTTAATTTGTTCCATTTCAACATGATTTTTTTTATAAATAAAGTTTCTGTTTTGTTTTTATAGAACACTTTCCGTTTAAATTACTTATTTTTTCCAAAAAATTAGAAAAGTTAAAATCCATTGAAGTGGAACGTTAAGAAAAAAACCTCTATAAGTGGAAACTACAATAAGTGGAACACCCTTATAAATGGAACGAAAAGTTCGGTCCCTTGAAGATTCCACTTATCCAGGTTTGACTGTACATTAAATTTAAAATAATAGGAGTGTTTATTAAACAGTAGAAAAAAATATTTATTATTAAAATATTTTATGAAAAATATTTCTGTTAAACATGTCCAAAGCAGCTGTTTGGAAAATTTTAATTCCCATTATTATTTTATAAGATTCGTAACAACAACATTGTTGTAAAACCCGTATTCAAATTAAGAAAAATTACAATCATACATTTTCGTAATCATATTATTGTTAACTTCAAACCCAAAAAGACAATACTTTTGGCGCACCAACCAGATTTAAATTGTTGCTGCAACCATAGTTTCATTTTTAAATTAGGCAATACTACTATTGTTACATTTCAACAATATTAAAATGATCGCAAACAAACTATTGTCAACATGAAATTCAAAAAGCACTATTATGGTTTCGACGAACATACTATTATTAGAGAGAACATATTATTGTTGCCATATAGTCACCATATTTTTTCTTTGCATGTAGTTAAATAGCAAAATTTTAATAGAAAAATAAAAAATTCTAAAATTAGTCATATTGAAATCGCAGCAACAACTTTGGGAATTTTACTTTCATTTTTTTGTACACTTTTATACATTGACCACATATCCTTTCGATATTTGGACACTTCTCATGGCCTTACCCATTTGAAAATCTTTCATTACTATCTGGTCAATCTTTTTTGTTTAAACTTTTATCTCCAGCTCGCAAAACATGCGACTAAAATTGAAAGGTCACCAGTATACTACAAAAACCTTCCCATGTTTTGATTTAAAATTTTCATTCCACTTGTTTTATTATCGCCCACATAGCCAAAAATTAGAAAGCTCTCATATATAATTCAATTTTATAATACCCTCACTAAAATGCGCAATATTGCAGTTCAACAACCACTTATGAATAATGTCAATATTTTCGATATCATTCGATTTGGCCGTAGGTCACAGTTTGTTCAGTTCGCAATCAATTATGAAATCTATTTTCAAACCTAGCTACAGATTATTATTACGCTAAACGTATATCCGCAATTCGTAATTATTATTATTTTTATTTTAATGATTTTATTTCACTTTTTCATTTATTTTCGAAACAAATTATCGCAGATGCAAAAAAATATAATTGAAATGCCCCCAAAACTTATTGTATATTAGAAATAATTTTCAAAAATATTACTCGTTTCATACACATACATATATATTTGTGTTTGGGTATAGGTGTATTCGTGTGTGAGTTTTATATGTTTAGAATATTCTCAACCTCGTTGGGAACCACACACCGTACTAAACACTTCCATGAACACCTGCCATTTATTTGGCTTTTTATATTCCTTGGATTTCACCGCATTTTCAATGGTCACGAAGTGGGGGTTCAACCCTCTCCAATTCCGCATGTATGTTGCACTGTACTCTCCCCTGCTGGTGGGCTTAAAAATGAGTTTCCGCTTCTTGTTGCACAACAACGCC
The DNA here is from genome assembly GCA_963513945.1 of Hydrotaea diabolus. Classification (NCBI taxonomy): domain Eukaryota; kingdom Metazoa; phylum Arthropoda; class Insecta; order Diptera; family Muscidae; genus Hydrotaea; species Hydrotaea diabolus. Next base: position 17,115,988 of record OY740717.1, read on the forward strand.
GCTAACAGAACTTATCGGAATTTTGGTGTTTATGGTGCGAACCAGCAAAAACTAAACGAAATCGGGGTTTTTTGCGTTTAGTTTTTAATGAGATTTCATGCTGACGGTCATAAATTAAATGTTTGCTTAAAATATTGCATTTTTCAACAGCTTATCAGGAGTGCGGGAAAAAACGAACACAAAGAAGATTAAATGCAGTATTTGCTTCAGGGAAATTTTAAGTTTTCCAAGTTGTTCATAGGATCAAGAGAAATGCAGGAGAAGAAAAAGAAAGCAAAAAAAGTGTTACTCGCTTGATAAACTATTAGGGAAAAAGGGAAAACATTTCCGAAATAAGCAAGCTGTGCACAATACACGCAGAGAAAATATATGGTTACACTGCATGGTCAAAATGGTCACCGCAACAATAATATTTTCTCTACGATAAAAACATGTTCGTCGCAACCATAGTTTTGTTTTTTGAATTTCATTTTGACAACAGTATGATTGGGACAAAATTACTATTGTTGAAATGTAACAATAGTATTATTGCCAAATTTAGAAATGAAAATATGGTTGTAGGAACCATATATACATGTTTGGTGCAACAAAAGTATTGTTGTTTAAAATTTACGTTAACAATAATATGATTATGGCAATCATACAGTATGATTGCGACTATGAACATAACAAAACAGGTTTTATAGAGCATACATGTATGTTTTTGATAAACAAAAAAAGCAGATGCACACGATACAGTGAATGGTTGTGGTCCATTAAAAAACAACATCAATCGGATGGTAGTTCGAGGGATTTTTATTTTGTTTACTTTGTTCGGTGAAATACTCTAAACCGACTGATTCTCGTTTATTTAAAATCTACCTGCACTTAAGTATATAGCCATTGATCATGGTTTAATCTCATTCGTTACTTGGTGTCTACGGATGGTGAAGTAGCATTCACCCCTAATTGCAACTAAAAGTATTTTTGACTGCCGTTGGAATATACATATGTATATATTTGCTTATTGAATGACATGTTAAAAAAAACATGGCCTCAAATCTGGCTATGAACTAATTGTCATGCAATTTAAAATTACTTGTTTGACAAAAATCTCTATTTTTGAATAACAACATCCAATCCTAATAAATAATTTTTTTTATTCATACTATGGTTGTACGGATAATAGCATGGTTGAGTGTGAATCATACTATGGTTGTGAGGATCATGCTATGGTTGTATAAGGAAAGTACTATGGTTGTGAGGATCATAATATGGTTGTGGTAATAATAGTATGATTGAGTGTGAATCATACTATTGTTGTGGAGATCATAGTATGGTTGAGTGTGAGTCATACTATGGTTGTGGGGATCACAGTATGGTTATGTGTGAATTATACCATTGTTGTGAGGATCATGATATTGTTGTGCCACAACAATATACCCAACAATAGTATGATCCTCTTCGAATATTGTTACCCCAACCATACTTTTTTTCTGCGTGTGGTTACTATATGGTCACGGCAACAATAACATGTTCTCCACAATATATGGTCACGGCAACAATAACATGTTCTCCACAAAAAAGCATGTTCGTCGCAACCATAGTATTGTGTTATGTATTTCATTTTGACAACAGTATGATTGCGGTAATATTAATATTGTTGAAATGTCACAATACTATTATTACTAATTTTAGAAAAGAAAATATGGTTGTAACAACAATATAAATAGGGTTGGTGCGATAAAACTATTGTTGTTTAAGATTTATGTTAACAATAATATGATTACGGCAATCATACCGTATGGTTGTGACTATAAACTAAGCGTAGCAGGTGTAATAGATCAACGTTCATACATGTATGTGTGAGTGTGTGTTTTTTGCATGGTTGTTGTTTATAAAAAAAACAACAAAAACAATCGGAAGCCAAATCGACGGATTTTTGTGTTTACTTTGTTTGGTGGAATACTATACTGCCGGCTGGTTCTGGTTTATTTAAAATCTGCCTGGACTTAAGTATATATCCATTGATCATGGTTTAATCACGTTCGTTGCTGGGATGGTGAAGTAGCACTCAATCCCTGCAGTCACCTCTGTTTTTTTTTTCTATTTGCCTTTTAAATAGATTTTTGGTTTCATGAATGATGTGTTCAATGTAAACATGGTCTCAAATCTGGCTATGAACTAATTGTAATGTTAATTTTAATATCCCGCTAAATAAATCTCTTTGTTGAAAATCAACATAACGCAAACAAATATTAAATTTTTTTTTAAAAAAATTGTTTATATTTTTTGAAAAATTAAAATTTTTAAGACTTCGCGATGGGCGATTTTACGAATTTTTCGCATAAGTCCAATAATTTTTCAGATTTTTGGTATCGCTATTATTGTTAAAGTTATAGACAAAACACTGGCCTACACCGGTACCAGATGCACAAATTATCATTATTGGTTCCTCGCAAAGCACACCTGCGAACCACTCAGTCACATGTTAATGAAAATTGTTCGTGAACATGTACACCGGTTACCGATCAAAGTCAGTGCTTTGCCTATAATATCAACACTTATAGCGATCCAAATCTAATAACTGTTGATTTCTTAGACAAATGCGCAAATTCCGTAAATTTTTTTTAACAAATTTCAGCTCGAAAAAATAAAATAAAATAATTTTTAAAAAAAACTTTAATTAAAAAAAATATAATTTTTTAAAAATGAAAATGCCGAATTTGACCATTTTTTTGCCCATTACTTTAATAACTATAGCGATCTCAAAAATATGAAGTCTGTTATGAATTTGCAAGACTTATGAGCAAATTTGTTCAAATTAAAAAAAAATCCAAGATTACGAACAATTTAAAAATTCGAATTTTTAAAAATAATTATAATTTTTTTTTCTAAAAGTAGAAAACAAACTAAAGTTACAGAACAGTCAATCCATTCCTTGTCGGTAAGATTTTTGGTAAAGCTCAGAAATACATTTTTTGGCCACTTTGAATTATTCAAAACCAATAATTTCAATAGGCCAATTTAATTTTTTTTTTTATTTTAACATGTGCAATATGTGTGGCGAACCTCAGTTTACTGGAGAACTACCAACATGCAAAGTCGACTTAGCTGCATAGATCATCTACGTATATACACGTATCAAAAATTTCAGTGGTTATCACAGTTCTAAATAGATGACTAAAACTAGAAATAATGTAGCCCTCTACTAAGAAGGGATAAAAAGTGAAAAAAAGGCTCAAAAAGTCCCCCAAACATAAAAACATTTAACTTTATTCCAATTCAAGTAATAACGTCTTCAAGTTCGGCCAGGCCCCCAACCGGCCATACACTACTAAAATAAAAATAGTCCATTGTGTTGGTGCCTTTTGACCCATGCGTACATCCTACATCTCAGCCAAAAATTACTTCTTATTTAGATTTGTAGCAAAATGTATTTTTATTTAAGTACCCATATGGTCATATTGACTACGATATTAAACGCCCGTTTTGACCATGCGACACGTTTTTTGGGCCGCATTAGCTAAAACGCCCACTAAATAGTATCTTTTTGTGGTACTGAGTGCGTCCCAAATAACAGTAGCCATATTAATCATTGATTTATTTTGCAATACTCAAAAACTGCGATTTTTTCGGTACCTTAAGTTCCTCTACCATTGAAAATTTCAGGATACTAGGTTGATTCATGTGCTTCACACATAGACACACGAACGGACAGATAGAATTTTCAAAATTTTAGAATGATTAATTATATAGAGTGATCCATCTAGAGTTATTTTTCAGAATATTTTTTCGGAATATTATTGGTAATTTTAAAGGACATTTTATGGAATTTATTTTTTGAAAATAATTTCCTTCAAATGTTGGCAACTATATTATGGAAATGAGCGTTCGGTAAGAAACGGGAAGATCCGCTGTTTTCGACCATATTTTGTTCAGTGATGCGGCCATATTTTGTTCAGTGATGGCTCAACGGCAAAGTCAATCAACAAAATTGCCGCATTTGGGCTGAAGAGCAACAAGAAGAGGTGCCATTATATGTGAGTATACCCAGAGAAACCACGGGTTGGTGCGGTTTATAAGCTGGTGGAATCATCGGTGCATATTTTTTCAAAAATGATGATGGCCGGAACGTAATCGTGAGTGATGCTCACAATCCCGCCATGATATCGATCTTTATGATACCGGAAATTGAAGACCGTAATCTTGACGACTCTTGGACGGTGCCACTTGTTATACAGCTGCTCAAAAAATGGATCTATTAAGAGGTCATTTCGAAAAGCAGCTAATTTCACGTTTTGAACAGGTGAGTTGGCCGCCTAGATCGAGTGATATCACACCTTTAGCCATTTTCTTTGGGGTTACGTAAAGTCCAAAGTCTATGCTGACAAACCAGCTACGATTCAGGTTTTTGAAGCTAACAGTACGCGTGCCATTAAAACCATACCGGTTGAAATGCTCTAACGGATTATCCAAAATTGGACCCTCAGAATGGAAACCCTGAGGCGTAGTTACGGCCAACGTTTAAAGGAAAATGCGAGTATATTCAAAAAATAAATGCCATAAAATGTCCTTTCAAATTACCAATAAAGATTCCACACTTGATTTGAAATTTTATATTTTTTTTGTTCTGAAAAAATACCTCTAGATGGATCACCCAATATATATACTTTATAGGGTATCAGATCAGAAATAAGTCTGAAATCCACTCTTCGGTGGATGCTTTAAAAAAATACGTCAAAGGCTCGATTTATCTATCCGTCGGTCCGTTCTTTTAATTTTGTGTTGAATGTTAGCAACGACCAATAATCTCCTTTGGTTAAATTGGATGTTATCGGCCCATGTTTACAACTAGCCCTCACAAAGAAATGCCCCCACCATACAAAGAACCTTTCCGACTTAAGGTCCCATTGTTGTAGAGTGCACAATTTAAATCAGATCTTGCTCAAATTTCGCATTGTGCGCTGGGTTTTCCATAATCAAGACTAGCGTTACTAGGCCATATCGATACTGGGGCTCTTCTCGAGTCCGCATATAAAATTCGATCTTGTTCAAATTTAGAGTGTTGTGAGCGACTTTTCGAGCCTTTTATCCAACGCTTTTGGTAAATTTTTCAATATAATCCCCGTTCAAAGGCCAGTTCTGTTTTGAGATACTATCATTGTACAGGCCACATTTAAATATGAACTAACTGAAATAAATGCATGTGAAATTCGACCTTGCTAAAATTTCAGATCAATCATGCATTCGGCGCAAGGTACCACATGCGTACCTAGCTGATGTTAGCCTCTTCGGCTTATCACTAAGAATTGTACAAAATACGTCTAGTATTTGCCCAACTACTTGCTTTGATTGGTACTCCAACCTGTTATTGGTCCTGCCCTACACGCAGAAAAAAAGTATGGTTGTGGTGACAATATTCGAAGAGGATAATACTATTGCTGGGTAAATGGTTGTGGTACAACAATATTATGATCCTCACAACAATAGTATTATTCAAAAACAACCATACTATGATCCTCACAACAATAGTATGATTCACACATAACCATACTATGATCCCTACAACCATAGTATGATTCACGCTCAACCATACTATGATCTCCACAACCATAGTATGATCCTCACAACCACAGTATGTTTCATATACAACCATAGTATGATCCTCACAACCATAGTATGGTTCACACGCAATCATGTTATGATCCCTACAACCATAGTATGATCACACACAATTATACTATGCTCCCCAATATAATGTATTAGAATTGGTTTAAGTTGTCAACAATAGATTTGAATTATGAAAATTATTCAAAAATACATAAAATTCAAAATAATACGAGTGATTTATTTCACAGTAGAATAAGTTGAAATAAACGTAAGCGTTGTTATTAAAAATATTTCAGTTAAATAAAGCCAAAGCAGCTTGTTTAAAAAATTTTAATTTCGATAAAAAAAGTATTATTATTGCATTAGATCCGTACCAATAACATTTGTTCTTAAAATCATTTAAATGAAGAAAAGTTACAATCATACAGTATGATTGCCGTAATCATATTATTGTTAACATAAAACGCAAAACACAATACTTTTGTCGCTCCAACCATATTTATATTGTTGCTATTACCATATTTTCATTTTTAAGTTAGGCAATAACACTATTGCTACATTTCAACAATATTAATATTGCAGCAATTATACTATTGTCGAAAATAAATTTTGTTAGCAATGCTATGGTTGCGACGAACATAATTTTATTGCGGTCAACATATTATTATTGCCGTGACCATGTAGTAAACATGTTTTTTCTCTGCGTGTATATATGAATTATTGTCCAAGTATTTCGATCTTCTGCGTGCAGTCTATAAACGCAGAGAAAATACACACAAACATGGTTATTGAGTTTTAAATTAAATTTTGACAATGGTATGATTGTGGCAATATTAATATTGTTATATTTTAAGTTAATGAAACATTTACGTTTTTTACGTATGTTTTCTTTTGTTTACTTTATAATTTACTCCTATAATTTTAAATTTTAATATATTTTTAAATAATTTACTTAATGAAAATTTCTCTCATAATATTGTTGTGCCACAACCATTTTTTTTGTGCAGTAGTACCTACGTTCTACATGTCTGTTTTTACTTTGTTGTTTATTTGGAGACTTCGGTCTTGCTGTTTGCTTACTTAGTGATATTTGTCGCCGAAACTCTTTCCAGGCGGATCATTCTGATCCATTCCATACCACCAGTCATCTCAGTCGCAATATTTTAAAATACTTAGCAGCTTTCATGTTCGTAAACATCTTATTCATAGTGTGTTCGATGACTATTTCGCCTTTTAATTCTGCGGAGAATATTCCTTTCTATCATATCCTTATACTCTGTCAAAAGTAGTCCCTAACAAGATTAAAGAAATCATAGATTCCAAGATATCGGGAGTTAACATCAAAAAGATTGTGGGTCACCGTTGTGAGATGTGAACAGTCTGAAACAATCAAACATAAACGGTGTTTTTTTTTAGACGTGTGGTTTTCAAATAATGGCGTCCTTTTTATTAGAACAGATTAGTCATGAATTAACTTCTCTATATAAGTAGAAAGCATTTCTCCTTCGGACTCTTCTTCAAAGAGTAGGGTCCCTTATGTGAGTACCAAAATTAAATTGTGAGAGCAGATCCTTAATGGAAGGTTCCTAAATGGGATCTACTACAAAACTACCTCTGATTGTTGCTATTAGTAGAAGAAAAAAACAAATTCAATTACCCTAATAGTTGCCCCTAAATTCATTCCAAACATATCACAGCAAATCGTCAACAAAAATTGTTTCAAATTGAAAACTGTATTAAATTTTCTTAAATGTGATTTTCCAATAGAAACCATTGACTCAATTTGATTTATACCAGCGTATAAGAAATACTAAGCAAATAGTTTATTTGTTTGCCTAGCCTCTCGCTGAAGGACCAGCACCACCACTGAAGCTCTGAGACTTTCCCACGAATGTTAAGTCACGTACGACGAAAATAACTTAAAGCAGTGCACAGAGATTTCCCCGAGCACAGCAGACGGCCGTAGACGATAGGAACACCACATTTAAGTGTGGGGGCCGAGGGGGGTATAGAATAGACATAGCAGCAGCTGATACATGGGGAAACTCAAAAGACATTGAGGCCATAGAAGGAATAAGAAATTGTGCCCTCGAACAGTTTTCTGTGTTTGAGTGTGATATTTATGCGTTGACAACTGTTGTTACTGCTAAAGTTCAAGTGCAGTTTATATCAAAACGCTGAAATTGTTCTTTACGCATTGTTGTTGTTGCTGGTGGTGGTGCTGGTGTTGCCAGTTCCAGCCAACAGAATTTTTTAAAACACCCAGCAGATCCAACGCAGCACAGTTTCGTTTTTCAAAGTCTCTATTTCAAAATGCGTTTGACATTTTTTGCTACTCTTCTTTTTGCTACTCTTCTTTTCGCTGTCAGATTAGAGTATTTTCCACTGTCTTAAGTCATTCACAAACTTTTCACGATATCTTCGTGTTGGTCTTTTGTTTGGCCGCCGAAGATATCTGCTGGTAAAGTCTGACTGTGTGTGTCTGGGTGCGCTCTGGCATTGCAGTGCCTGCGGGGGAGGGGAGTGCTTTCAGTGTAAGGGGACTGTGATTTGCTTGTTTTATCTGTTCCTTTGGCGTTGTTGGCAGTTTTATCACTCTGTCTCCCTTCGATTTTCTTGCTCTCTCTCTCTTTGTCTCATGCTGTGTAATAAACACTTTAGTTAATATCAACGGAAATTGTCTTTCACTTTCTTTTCTTTTTATTGTCATTGTACTTTCTTTTTTGTTCGAAAAAAACTTCGTTGTAACAATTTTAAAACAAAGTTAAATTTTCTCAAAATTCAACAACGCAAAACACGTTGGCCTGCGACCTATTAAGTCCTCTCTGCTTCATCTAGAGCAGTGGGTAATTTGTGTCACCCAAAGTTCTTATATAAATTACATTTTAGCCATTGTTTATTAAACGTTTACATTTGTTGCTACTTTTGTTTTCTTTTCCTTTTGTAAACGTAAATCGCATTAAAGAAAAAGAAACAATCAAAAACAACAACTTAAAGGGAAACAACGGGGGCAGAAATCAATTAAAACTCTAAATTTGTGGCTTGGCGGGAGTAAAAAATACAAAATTGTTTCACGTAGCGTATGATTGATATTAATTCATGACTCTCAACAAAGTTGCTATGTTAGTGTTGCTGAACATGCCGAGTATGTATCAGCAACATTTTGATTTGTGTCGCATTTAACTAATGAGTCGGTGCCTCTTTTTTCGTTTGAGGAGTATTACAGCAAATCTTGACTAGTCTCTTAATAAAATATTGGCATCTCTGTATCCTTTACCACTACATAATTACGTATAAATATACCAGGAGAGTCTCGGAAGAAGTACAGGGTGGAGCGCCGAAATTTACTGTTTTACACTGCAGGCTGTGGCGGCATTGTTGGTCGAAGAGAGTAAAGAGTGTGCGTGGCTCATAGTGGTCAGCCACGATAAGCCAGATTTGTATTCGTCTACCATTCAGTTGCTTCGTGAGGAGAGGTCATTTTGTGTTGAAGCATATTTTACAAATGCGCACTCGATCATTGCAGTGCAGCGTGTTTTTTGTCTAAGATTCGCTGTTCCTCCTGCGGAATTGTTTCTGGACGGCAATCAATTATAAATTGGGTAACTTCATTGGGAACTGTAGGAAATGAGTCATGTGTACGAAGGCGACCTGAGAGAAAGATTTCAACACCACAAAACATCGAAAGAGTAAGAGCAGCAGTACTGCAATCTTCGAAACACACTGCTCGGCAGTAACTGCCGTAACTGTGAACTCCGAACGGTACCTGACTATGATACAGGATTGTTTTCTGCCGGTTCCAGAGGGTAAATGGTTCTAACAGGATAATGCCACTGCACACACAGCGAGGGTTTCCATGTTTGTGGCAAATGTTTCCTGGACGGCATATCTCTTTGAGGGGCTGATGTGAACTGGCCAGACTTATCCCCATGCGAACGTTTCCTTTGGGGTTACCTGAAGTCGAAGGTGTATAACAACCGTCCCAACACCTTGGAAGACCTAATTAACAATATTAAAGGCTGAAATTGACAGGATACCAGTCGACATGCTGGTTAGAGTTCATGACAACTTCAGAAAACGTATGCAGCGGTGTGTGGATAGCAAAGGTCGAAATTTGCCAGATACACCATTAAAAATCATGTAATTTAAAAATGCCCTTACCGTTCAATATAATTGGAATATAAAATAAATTTTTCTAAGGTTCTTAATTTTTTTTCGCATTCACAAATAAGCAAATTTCCGCGCTCCACTCTGTATTTGTTACTTGCTTATATGTGACGCGCAAAATAGAAAGGGACCTAAGAGTAAAAACCAGTTTTGTCCTGGAGAGCCATTTTAAAGATTTAAATTCGTGTATTTTTGGTGTACCACCACTTTCATAAAACGCGCATATCTATGGTAGGAAACACTTTTGGGGCATGGGATCGGTCTCATTCGATGCTCAGATGTTGTCCACATCAAAAAAAAAGTGAATATATATTTTTTTTACCCTTAGGTCCCTTTCTATATGCGCCGTCACATATCTGAAAAAAAAATTTTTGCTGAATATCGCAGCGAATGTTAATAGTCAGATTGGAGAACTTGCTTCTATTCAATACTTACTCACTTAAGTTCCACACCATTCCAGAAAGGAACAAGGGGAAACTTCTCTCAAATTAATGAGCAGAGCACGATATTACTCTTATATAGCGTGATCCATTTAGAGGTATTTTTCAGAACAAAAAAAATATAAACACTCAAATCGAGTGTGGAATCTTTATTGGTTATTTGAAAGGACATTTTGTGGCGTTTATTTTTTCAAAATAACTACCTTCAAATGTTGGCAACTGTTTTATGGAAATGAGCGTTCGGTAAGAAACGGGAAGGTACGCAGTTTTCGACCAAAATTTTGTTCAGTGATGAGGCTCAATTCTGGCCCAACGGCAAAGTCAATAAACAAAATTGCCGCATTTGGGCTGAAAAGCAAAAAGAAGAGGTTCAAGAGGCGTCATTATACCCAGAGAAAAACACGGTTTGGTGCGGTTTATAAGCTGGTGGAATCATCGGTGCATATTTTTTTTAAAAATGATGATAAACGGAACGTGACCGAGAATGGTACTCGCTATCGCGCCATGATATCGATCTTTATGCTACCTGAAATTGAAGCCGGTTATCTTGACGACGATTGGTTTTAACAGGACGCTTCCCACTTTTCATACAGCTGCTCAAACAATGGATCTATTGAGAGGTCATTTCGCAAAGCAGCTAATTTCACGTTTTGGATAGGTGAGTTGGCCGCCTAGATCGAGTGATATCACCCCTTTAGACATTTTTCTTAAGGGTTATGTAAAGTTCAAAGTCTATGCTGACAAACCAGCTACGATTCAGGTTTTGGAAGCAAACATTACGCGTGTCATTAAAGCCATACCGGTCGAAATGCTCGAACGAGTCATCAAAAATTGGACATTCAGAATGGAAATCCTGAGGCTTAGTTGCGGCCAACATTTGAAGGAAATTATATTCAAAAAATAAATGTCTTAAAATGTCCTTTCAAATAACCAATAAAGATTCCACACTTGATGTGAATTTTTATATTTTTGTTCTGAAAAAATACCTCTAGATGGTTCACTCTATATAAATGTCGTTTAACGAAAAACTTCTTTGATTGTCTGGCTCATCTGCTAATTTTTTAATAAACAAGTTTTTATTCATATAGTCGTTTAAATGACCCACCGACTGTTCTCTGCCATGTAAAAAGCAGTAACCCCAGATGTTTATCTAAAGGAGAATAGTGTTGCAACCATTTTCGTTTTTTTTGTATATTTTAATAGAGTTATTTAAATTATGCTCTCTCTGTCTTCTTTCTCTGTTTACAAAAACTAGACCTTTTGTGAAATTTGTTTTTCCTTTTTTTAAGGAAAATTACCTCAGAGCTCTATTTAAGAACACCTTTTTCTCGCTCATACTTCTCACTGTAATTATAATTTACTCATTGTGTTCTTTTTAATTGTATTTTTCATTGTCTTTATGCGAACACTGCATATAAAGTGCTCAACTTGGCCAACTATCCTTTAGCTGGACGAGGTATCCTTTGTGGTCAATTGCTCTAAAACAAACATCAATGAGTGGGAAGTCATTATCATCAGAAGCAGCAGCAGCATCATTATCATCATCATCATGAACAACAGCAGTAGCCTCTTCTGTGCGGGGGGGGCAGGCTGAAGAGAGATTTTTGTTTTTTTTTTGTTGCTCTCTGAAGACACTTCAAAGCTTTTAAGTTAAAATAAATCATTTTATGGCAAATAGCTCTTGAGTACGGCATAAAAGATGGACTATGTGAACGCTCTCTTCTACACTCACTCAGTTGAGTGAGTAAGTGCCTCCTCCGCTTTGTGCCTGCTTGCAGACACTCTATCGTAACGAAGGATTGAAGGACGGGAGAATGCCAGAACTGCTTTAGCATGACTATCTTTTCAATTTAGAAGATTGTTTTTTTTTCAATTTTCGCCCTCTGCCCAAGGCTCTATTTCAAAAACACTGTAATGGCATACTTGAACACCTTTCGGCGAATGAGCAGCAGCATGCAAAGTGTAGAGCGAGCAAATTAATTTATGCATTTTCATACAAACGTGGAAGTGCTTTAAGAACGACTCGCTAAGTTGCTAAGCAATGGAAACTGAATATTATTTTTCGTAAAGAGAAAACTTTTTTGTAAATTGTAAACATTTACTTAAGCTTCTGGGAAAGCGTAGAAAATAATATGAGCAAAAGAACCGAACCTACTACGAGTATATTAACATACGCCTTGAAAATACATCTTTCGGTGGGTTTCAGTTGGATTTCTTGCAGCAGAAATTGTTTTGTCGAGCGCACAAAACTCAGTATTTCGTTAGTTTTCTTGGGAGAGAACACTCGAGGAAAAATGTTCAGTGAAGTTTCAGCGTTGTGTTATACCCTAGACAGACGACAGCGTTAATGTGCATTAAAAAACCACTAATGTAAATTAAAATTGTACGATGACAGACGACAGTATCTGCATCTGATTTAGTATACAACTGTTTGTCAACTTTATTTTTGCCATTTACTTCGATATAAAATAAATAAAAGAAAGAAATAGCGATTAGCAGTTATGCTGTAGACAAAAACCCTAATTTTTTTTAAAAGAAATTTGAAATTATTTTCCTGAAATTGGCACACAATGTAAAAATTTTAAATGCACTACCAACCAGGGATGATAAAGTTGATGCTTTGGTACTTTTTGACTGTGGTACGTACACCCGCAACTAATGAAATATCTTTTTCAGTATCGCGAAAAAGGTGCATTTGCAATAGCATATTTTTAATTGTTTACATACTAAGTATTTCTTATTGCTTATTGAAATAAAGGGTGATCCAACTAGAGGTATTTTTTTCAGAACAAAAATATATAAAAAATCAAATAAAGTGTGGAATCTTTATTGGTAGTTTGAAAGGACATCTTATGGCATTTATAATTTGAAAATAATTACCGCCAAATGGCAACTGCTTAGATACAACAAAAAATTCTTTGAATAGAATTAAAATAAAGGGTGATCCATCTAGAGGTATTTTTTCAGAACAAAAATATATAAAAAATCAAATAAAGTGTGGAATCTTTATTGGTAATATGAAAGCACATTTTATGGCATTTATTTTTTGGAAAATAATTACCGCCAAATGGCAACTGTATTATGAAAATGAGCATTCGGCGAGAAAGGGGAAGATCCGCTGTTTTCGACCAAAATTTTGTTCAGTGATGAGGCCCATTTTTGGCTCAACAGCAAAGCCAATAAACAAAATTGCCGCATTTATATTGAAGAGCAACAACAAGAGGTTCAAGAGGTGCCATTATATCCTGAGAAAACCACTGTTTGGTGCGGTGTATAAGTTAGTGGAATCATCGGTGCATATTTTTTCAAAAATAATAATGGTCGAAACGTAAAGGTAAATGGTGCTAGCTATCGCCAAATGATATCGGACTTTTTGCTAGCTGAAATTGAAGCCCTTAATCTTGGCAACATTTGGTTTCAATAGGTCAGTGCCACTTGCCATAAAGCTGCTCAAACAATGGTTATATGAGGGGTCATTTCAAAGACCACTAAGTTGGCCGCCTAGATCGAGTGATATTGCACCTTTAGACTTTTTTCTTTGAGGCTACATCAAGTCCAAAGTCTATGCTGACAAAACAGCTCCTGCCCAGGTTTTAGAAGCCAACATTGCGTGTGTCATTAACGCCATACCGGTCGAAACGATCGAATGAGTCTTCCAAAATGTAACCCTCAGAATGAACATTTTGAGACGTAAAGGAAATTGTATTAAAAAAATGACATAAAACGTCGTTTTTAATGAGCAATAAAGAATCCCCACTTTATAATTACAAAGGAAAAGTCCAATAGCTCTTCACTCTAAGAAAAACATTGTAAACATATTGTGTTGTACCCGTTTTGTGTAGTTCTTGGCCTTGATAGGCTTTAAGGACAGTGGCATAAATAAGATTTCTAAACTAACAACAATTTTGAGAACTTTTAACCGTACTGCTCTGCCTTTGTAAATACTGCTCTGGCTTTGGAAAGATTTATAATTAAAAAACAATCTATTACTTCTAAAGCGTAGTTGTAAAGTAACCCCTTAGGCAGAAGAACATAGTTTTTTGCATCGACTCTTAAAGGTCATGGTTATGTTTTTAATCATTTATTAATGGCCCGTGGTTTAAAAGGGGACTTTTGACCATTAATGAAATCCTGACCATCAGTAACTCTTCATTTTAACGTTTTCGTATGTAGGTTGTCCGCCGGTAAGGTATACTACTTTGTTTCGCCGCCATTTTGGTAAACATTAGTCTTGAGAGTTCATATTTGTCAGTCGTGAAGCAGAGACGTGGCAAATTTATTATACTTAGTAGGGACATAAATACTATTACAACATTGAACACACCCATTTCAATAGTAGAACTGAACATACCCTGTTAATCTCATATGGGTTTTAAACGCTAACCTCAATAGCGTTATTCTGTAAAGGGATTTTAAAATTGTTCCAACTTTTATCATGAAGTGGTCAGATAATTAGAACCGTATCGCAGTAATAGAGCATTTCAAGTGTGAAATAAAAAAGCGATAATTTAAAAACGCTCCGGCCACTAGGGATTAGCCGCATGTTCGTCTACCGATGCATAAAACTGTTTGAGGAGACTGGAGACGTAAAATACCGCCACCGGTCGGGCCACCCACGCTCTGTTCGAACACCGAATGTCATCAAAGCAGTTAAATCAAGAATTCACAGAAATCCGCTCCGAAAACAGAAAATCATGGCCCGTGAAATGAATATCACGCAAGAGTCCATGAGTCATTAAATAAGACTTGGGACTTGGGGCTTTCAAACGACGTAGCGGACATTTATTGACTGCAGCTTTAAAAAAAAACATAGGATTGAAAAATGCAAACGTCTTTTGGTGGAGCACGCTGATAACAGGCACAGAAAAAGTTTTGTGTACCGATGATAAAAATTTTACCGTTCAGGAAAAATTTAACAAGCAAAATTATAGAGTGTATGCGCGATCATCTAAGGGAGCATCTGAACTGATCCCAAGGGTGGAAAGGGTCATCACCCAGCTTCAGTCATGGTTTGGTGGGGTGTCTCTTACGATGGGGTCACTAACCTCTTTTTTGCGAACTAGGCTGCGAAAGGGAAAAGGGTCATCACCCAGCTTCAGTCATGGTTTGGTGGAGTGTCTCTTACGATGGGGTCACTGACCTGCATTTCTGCGAACAAGGAGTCAAAACATCGGCCAAAGTTTGCCAAGAAACCGTTTTGGAAACTGTTGTGAAGCCTCTTAACAATTCCCTGTTCCAAAACCAGCCATGGACTTTCCAGCAGGATTTTGCGCCGGACCATAAGGCTTAAACGTCCCAGGCCTGGCTTCGAAACAATTTGCCAGCGTTCATTTCCTCTGAAGAATGGTCCTCAGGCAGTACAGATTTGAACCCATTGCATTACAAATTGTGGACGGTTTTAGCGCACAAGATTTGTCACAAGAGATACCACAACATTGGATCTCTTAAGACTGCTTTGGTTCGAGTTGTGGCCAATTTTCCAAAGGACGGGGTTCGTGCAGCTATTAACGATTAAACAGTGCAATTTAAGGCGTGTGTAAAAGCAAAAGGCGGACATTTCGAATAAGTAGATTCTTTTTGGATACAATACACATCAATAAACATATTAAGAAATATTTGGTCCAGCAACATTCCGTACTTTTTATTTTTACAGCATAAAACGTGTATTACAGTATTTATGTCCCTACTAAGTACAGATCAAATTCGTTTTTCGCTCGTACAGTCCAGTCCGTATGTGGAATCGACTACCGGCAAATATATTTCCCAGTATTTGCAACATCCACAAGTTCAAGGCAAGTGTCAATAAACATTACTACCTTTTCCCCCCTCCGATTCTTTACTTTCCACTCGCCAACGCAATAAACCGCATGTATAGGGGGAATTCCCTAAGTGTTGGTTATTTAAAAAAAAAAGAAAAAAAAAGCGGCAGGGATATATCAAAAGATATATAAATTTGGTCGATCTTCGTTAGGTTTGGTTTAAGTCGCTCATAACGACCTATTCCAAAATTTGAGTGAGATCGGATATAATTGAGGAACTGTAGACCGGACCTCTGCATTAAGCGATATATGGGGGCTACATGAAAACGTGAACCGATATTTTCCAATATTACAAAGATTGTTAATAAATCTTCCTTATTTGCACTATACTAATTTTGACGAAGATCGAATGTTAAATGTGGCTTGAGGAATGGCAGGACCGCAAATCTGGAGAGACCTTTGCAAGGGTGCATGGTACATTGAGGGATATGATCGAACATATCATGCAATAGTTTTAACGACAGGACACGAATCTGTAAGAATCTTTGTGCAGGACTATACCAAAACATGAACTATTAGTGACTCGTCACGTTCTGTAGAAAATTCGGTCTGAGTTGGATGTAATACGAGGGCGGTTCGGAAACTTCTTAGCCTAGCACAAAAAGCGCGGTATAAACAGAAAAAAGTTAAGTGTTTTGGAAACTTCCATCTCCTATGAACACATGTTAAATTTTGTTTCGATCTGGCAACTCCTTCATATAGAAACAGGTGTTCACAAAAGACGCATCCGCGATTTTTTTACAATGGCAAAATTAGAAATGCGTGGTGTCATTAAATATTTACATAAAAAAGGTTTATCGGGACAAGGAATTCATAATGATATGGTGAATGTGTTAGGTGAAAGTGCTCCTTCATATGCAACAGTAAAAAATTGGGTTGCTGAATTTAAACGTGGTCGTACAAGCATTGAAGATGAACCACGTAGTGGACGTCCAAAAACAGCAACAACAACAGAAATTGTAGCCAATGTCCATGATATGGTATTAAATGATCGACGAATAAAAGTGCGTGAAATAGCTAATATCATGGGCATCTCAAATGATCGAGTCCATTTAATTTTGCATGAAGAACTACAGATGAAAAAGCTTTCTGCAAGATGGGTGCCGCACTTGTTAACAGTCGACCAAAAACGAATAAGAATGAACATTTCTCAAGCATGTTTGGATTGATTTTAAGCGTCGTTTCATAACTGTTGATGAGACATGGATCCACCACTATACTCCAGAGACAAAAGAAAAATCCAAACAATGGACTGAAGCTGGAGGAAGTGTCCCAAAGAAGGCAAAAACAATTCAATCGGCTGGTAAGGTTATGGCAACGATTTTTTGGAACTTCAAAGGTATTTTATTGATTGACTATCTGCAAAAGGGTAAAACAATAAATTCAGAGTACTATTGCAACCTTTTAGATCAATTAAATGTACAAATTCGAGAAAAACGTCCTGGCTTACAACACAAAAAAAATAATTTTTCATCAAGACAACGCACCAGCGCACAAGAGTGTTTTAACAATGGCTAAAATCAACGAATTAAAGTACGAGTTGCTTGACCACCCAACTTATTCTCCTGATTTAGCTCCCAGTGACTTTTACCTGTTCCGAAATCTAAAAAAATTCCTTGGTGGCAAGCGTTTTACCTCAAATGAAGATGCAATTACAGTTGTAATCAAGGGATAGAATTGCTAGATAAGCGTTGGACTAAGTGTATTGAAGTTTCAGGAGATTATATTGAAAAATAAAAATATTTTTGAAAAACTAACTATTCTCTTTCATTGATAGGCTAAAAACTTTCCGAACCGCACTCGTACAGATACCGTCCCTAAAAGAAGAAACACGTAGATACAGCACCACGTACATACAGAGGCTGAGTAATCATGTTAACCCATTGGCTAGATAACGATAAGACTGAAACGTATTCATACATTAGATTTAGCATTTAGAAGTTAACTCTATTATTGCAAATATACTTTCTATTAGAAATTTAAATTTGAACATTTTTTATATATGTATATAATACTTATTCATAAAATATAAAATAATTAAGGTCTTGTAGCTCGGTGGAACTACTTTACTACTGTCATCTTAAATTTATTATCAAATTTACTGAATGTCGAAAGATAGATTGTAAATAAAGAAATATAATAAAAAAAAAACTTAATTATGTTGAAATATATAAATAACTGGTGATCAGTTATAAATAACTGGTGATCAATGTAGGGTCTTTTTTTCGCAGATTACACATGAGTTGTGTTAAACTGTATTGATTTTTCTTTTCAATATTGTTTGCCATTTCATCATGGAAAGCTGTACATCGCGAAAATCATGGTTTTCGAGCATTTCGCGGAACCGGTTCACACAGAGAAAAAATCAGATGGAAAACGGTCTGCACTACAAACATTTAGTTAGATAAACCGATTTTCTGTTGCAATAACCAAAATTCTATAGTAATGATGCTAACACGGTTCTAGATTTCATATAATGGTTGATACAACCAAATCACGGTATTTACAGCCAATAACACAGTTATAGATACCGAATTCGGTTTAACTATTGGTTGCGACAACTGGTGGTTATGGCAACCATCCAAATACGATGTTTATGTTACTTTAATACCAATAATTAGTGGTGACAATAATACTGTTTAAAATAATACTGGTTATACCAATATCAAAAATTAACCCTAAAATATTTTATCGGTTCTAAGGGGTGGCCCAAATAAGACCAGCTGATGTGAAACACAAATAACTTTTTTTAACTATAATTTATTTCTTCTTTTTGCAGATTATAACTGAATTCTTGGAAATTTAAAATGAATGCATACGAGGGCGGTTCGGAAAGTTCTTAGCCTATCAATAAAAGAGAATAGTTAGTTTTTCAAAAATATTTTTATTTTTCAATATAATCTCCTGAAACTTCAATACACTTAGTCCAACGCTTATCTAGCAATTCTATCCCTTGATTAAAATAGTTTTCCTCAAGGTCTTCAAAATAGTGGTTTACAACTGTAATTGCATCTTCATTTTAGGTAAAACGCTTGCCAGCAAGGAATTTTTTTAGATTTGGGAACAGGTAAAAGTCACTGGGAGCTAAATCAGGAGAATAAGGTGGGTGGTCAAGCAACTCGTACTTTAATTCGTTGATTTTAGCCATTGTTAAAACACTCTTGTGCGCTGGTGCGTTGTCTTGATGAAAAATTATTTTTTTTGTGTTGTAAGCCAGGACGTTTTTCTCGAATTTGTACATTTAATTGATCTAAAAGGTTGCAATAGTACTCTGAATTTATTGTTTTACCCTTTTGCAGATAGTCAATCAATAAAATACCTTTGAAGTTCCAAAAAATCGTTGCCATAACCTTACCAGCCGATTGAATTGTTTTTGCCTTCTTTGGGACACTTCCTCCGGCTTCAGTCCATTGTTTGGATTGTTCTTTTGTCTCTGGAGTATAGTGGTGGATCCATGTCTCATCAACAGTTATGAAATGACGCTTAAAATCCATTTTATTTCGCTGAAAACGATCCAAACAAGCTTGAGAAATGTTCATTCTTATGTGTTTTTGGTCGACTGTTAACAAGTGCGGCACAACATCTTGCAGAAAGCTTTTTCATCTGTAGTTCTTCATGCAAAATTAAATGGACTCGATCATTTGAGATGCCCATGATATTAGCTATTTCACGCACTTTTATTCGTCGATCATTTAATACCATATCATGCACTTTGGCTACAATTTCTGTTGTTGTTTCTGTTTTTGGACGTCCACTACGTGGTTCATCTTCAATGCTTGTACGACCACGTTTAAATTCAGCAGCACTTTCACCTAACACATTCACCATATCATTATGAATTTCTTGTCCCGATAAACCTTTTTTATGTAAATATTTAATGACACCACGCACTTCTAATTTTTCCATTGTAAAAAAAAATCGCGGATGCGTCTTTTGTGAACACCTGTTTCTATATGAAGGAGTTGCCAGATCGAAACAAAATTTAACATGTGTTCATAGGAGATGGAAGTTTCCAAAACACTTAACTTTTTTCTGTTTATACCGCGCTTTTTGTGCTAGGCTAAGAAGTTTCCGAACCGCCCTCGTAGATCTAGTTGTATGTGCTTGTTTGATATCAACCATGGAGCATTTGTAATTAGCCTCAATGTTTTAGATTGGTATCTTTCCAGGATCTCAATATTGGAGTTACACGCCGTACCCCACAGTTGTATTCCATACGTCCAAACCGGTTTTAATATGGTTTTGTATATTCTTAGTTTATTATTTAAATTTAGTTGAGACCTTGGTCCCAAGAGCCAGTAGAGTTTTCGACCTTTAATTTTTAATTGTTATTGTTTTGATTTAATGTGTGGCTTCCACGTTAGTCGCCTGTCTAGTGTTAGACCCAAATAGTTGACGGAATTAGTTTGTGGGCTGACTTCTTGGTTAATTGAAACTGGGAAACAATCGCCGTGCCTTAATGCAAAAGTCTCATGCTTAGACTTTTCGGAGTTAACTTTTATATTCCATTTCAATAACCAAGTTTGAAGTAAGTTGGGCTCATTTTGTAGAAGGAAAGAAGATAGAAGATGGTGACGGGTTGTTTGCTTAAATGGCTGTGTCGTCAGCGTACGTTGCTACTGTAACTTCAGGTGTTGTAGGCATATCGCTCATAAATATAGTGAACAATATAGGACCAAGTACGCTGCCTTAAGGAATTCCAGCTTTAATTTGGTATATTGAGGAGTTATCTCTATTTACCTTTACATAAAAACACCTCAAAAAAGACAAATAAATGACGGATCTTAACAATTCATTTTAAAAAATTCTAAAAATTAGGGTTTTTTTTTTTTTTTTTTTTATTATTATTTTTATATTTATTTGTACTTATTAAGTTTACAATCATTTTAAATTTGGCCTCAGCGCCCTACAGGCATTATTGAGGCAAGTTGGCAAAATTCTAAATTGGTACAAATATATAATGATAATTTAAGAATAATTATTTAAAATTAATTTAATACTCCAAATAATCTTTTAATCTGTAACTTAATAATAGTTTATTTACGGAAGAAGCGTTTCAATGTTTTCGAATAAATATTTTTTACAAGCTGTTTTAAACAACGAAATTCTGCTAATTGCTTTCATATCATTAGGTAAATTGTTATATGCTATACCTCCAATGCAGTCAATGCGCTGTTTTGTCTTTTCCAATCTGCATCTAGCAACTCTCAAGTTAGAATGATTTCGTGTATTGAAATTAGAATGATTTTGCGAAAAAGAGATGGTGTTGTGTCCAATATTGTGAATGCACTTAAAGATATATATTAACAATTGGTAAACATGAAGCCCATGGACTGGTAATACAGTCTTGCTAACTTCTTTGTACAATGAAATAGTAGAAAATGTTATTGGTAAATTGTAAATGATCTTCAGAGCCTTGTTCTGCATACATTGAAGAGATCGTAAGTATGAGCTATTTCTCTTGTAAGCATATGTAACAGACAAATAATTCAGATGAGACTGTATTAAAGATTGAAAAATCATCATCTTTGCATTCATACTCATTTTATTCCTGAGCTTGTACAAAATACCTATCGCAGGGGCTATTTTTCTTTTCAAATCCTCCACATGCAAACTCCAAGTTAAATTACTTTGAAGTATCACTCCAAGGTATTTTACTGAATGTGTCTCGTTAACACACTTCCCGTCAACATATACACTGAAGTCATTACGATTCACACCTTGCGGTCTAAACCGTATAAGTTTAGTCTTATCCGGATTAATTAGCAAACGATTCAAACGTGCAAATTCTATTATTAGTGCGGCATCTCTCTCAACATGTGTCTTAAGTACCAAGTCGAACTTATAAGGGTAAAGTAAGCAAACATCATCCGCATACATAACAAGCTGGCCTCTAAGATCAAGATTCTTTAAGTCGTTTAAATAAAGTGAGAAAAGTAATGGTCCTAACCCGCTTCCCTGCGGTACTCCGTAATCAACAGATCCCAAAAAACTGGATGAATTATTAACCTGAACGTACTGCTTTCTATTATAAAAGTAGCTTCTAAATAACAAAAGTTCAGACCCTTGGATTCCATAAAAAGTTAGTTTCTCCAAAAGTATTTCGTGGTCAACTAGGCCAAAAGCCTTAGTAAAATCAAAAAAAATTCCGCAAACTGCACTAAATCCATCATCCAATCCCTTACATATAAATCTCACAACATTCGTGACTGCATCCTGAGTACCACTGCCTCTTCTAAATCCAAATTGAAAATTATAAAGAAGTCCATTGCGCTCCAAATATTGTAAAAGTCTATCATACACAATTTTTTCAAATATTTTATCTATTGAAGATAACACTGCTATTGGGCGATACTTTCCAGCCGTCAATGCATTACTTTCCTTTGGTATCGGAATAACTTTATGAATTTTCAATGTATCTGGATATTCTGAAGTACTTATCATTTTGTTAAAGATACTTACAAGAATTGGTGAAATGATTTCTTTACATTCCTTTACTCAGGGTTTTTCCAGGTTCTTTTCGCTTCCCTGAAAAGCAGCCGGGAAATATTAAATTTAAATTTTCATCGCGTTGAGCCACTTTTTATTAGGAAAAGTCTTGTCTTTGTCCTCGTAACTTTCTTCGAGTGTACACCGCCAAGGTTCGCCATCATCCTGGCAGTAGTTGCAGCAAGCTGTACAAATTGTTATGTATTTATTTATGTTTCATATATGCGTTGTTTAACATGAAAATATAGCTCATGTTGCTGAACGTCATACATGCGATACTCGTATAAAAGCCCTCAAACAAAAACGCTGCTAGTTTTTTTCATTTACAAACGACGAAAGGGAAAAACGCTGCTCCGACAACGATTGCATTTTAAACGCACTGAAAAGGAGCAGCACCACCAGGCACCACCAGCAGCCGCAGCAGCAAATATTAATGATGTTATTAACAATTTATAAAATTCTATTTGTTTTTCCTCCGGTCCATTTCCGAAACTTACCATATTTCACTATTAAACGGAGAGAGGTATTAAAAAACAATTTTCCAACATTAACGTACGCTCGACCCGTAGCTGAAAGTACACAGTACTTAGTACATATTCCTGCAGGTATCCCCGCATTGCCAAACATTGGGGAAATGGCCAAAATGCTGGCTGGCTGGCTGCCGAAACATATCCGACAATAAAATGTTATAGCACTCGGTACATGTGAAATCAACACTGGCTACTGGCTGGGCCAAAACCAACAAAAGTAACAAAAAAAAGAGGTGCCATGTTTGCTTAACAGCGAGCATGTGTAGCGAAAACCAAACCAAAGTTGGGCAAAATAAATGCCAACAATAACACTCGAATGTTTAACAAACATAAATAAATTCGTAGTTGTAGTTTCAGCAAAATTCCCCTTAAATAGAGATTTGCAAGAATTTTAAAATTGCGCTATCAGGAAAGACAAGGGCAAACGAAGACAGATTTCTGTACTGACCAGTTGCCGAATTAGTGTCATGAAGATAGGACTAGAAGTTGAAATTTCGGAAGAGGGTAGAAGTTATCTAAGAAATTAAAACTCACCAAATCACTTGAATTTTGTCGTCATTTCTCCATTTAAAACAATTTAAAAATGCTAAAGACGAGTGACGCCGACAATGAAATATCCTACACCGTAATGTTGTTCAAAAGATTTCGAGCTTTTGTCTAGAGTTCGATCTGGGTCGAACTAAATATGTGACTTCTGGAGCTAGAGGGAAATAGTTATTTGTGGCTATATGAAAACATAGACCAATATTTAATATCACTACGAGGGTTGCTATTTAACTTTCGGGTCCGGCAATAAAAACACATTTTTTTTATCATTGAAAATGGTTTTATTGATTTTCAAAATATGCTTCTTTAGAATCAAGACACTTTTGCATGCGCATAAACCAATTTTCGAAGCACTTTTTCCACTCCGATTGAGACACCTCCAAAACATGGTTTTTGAACGCTTAAACAGCAACTTCTGGCGTCGAAAATCGTTGACCACGCATTTTTTTCTTGATGTGCGGTAATAAAAAGAAGTCATTAGGGGCCAAGTCAGGGCTGTACGGCGGATGACCCATAAATTCGACGATTTTGCCGGTCAAAAATGCGCTGGCTTGAGCCGATGTGTGAGACTCGTCACACCGCAACAATAATATGTTCTCTACAATAAAAGCATGTTCGTCGCAACCATAGTATTTTTTGGAATTTAATTTTGACAATAGTATGATTGCGACAATATTGCTATTGTTGAAATGTAACAATAGTATTATTGCCAAATTTAGAAATGAAAATATGGTTGTAGCAACCATATAAACGTGGTTGGTGCAACAAAAGTATTGTTGTTTAAAATTTATATTAACAATAATATGATTACGGCAATCATATAGTATGGTTGCGACTATGAACATAACAAAACCGGGTTTTATGGAGCATACATGTTTGTATGTGCGTATGTTTTTTTAATACGAGTATACAAAAAAACACTTACCTTTACACACGATACACTGAATGGTTGTTGTCCATTAAAAAAAAAAAACAACAATCGGAAGGTATTTCGAGGGATTTTTATCGTGTTTACTTTGTTCAGTGGAATACTCTACTGCCGACTGGTTCTCGTTTATTTAAAATCTGCCCGCACTTAAGTATATAGCCATTGATCGTGGTTTAATCACATTAGTTTCTTGGGGTCTACGGATGGTGAAGTAGCACTCACACCTGGTGGGAACTAAAAGTATTTTCGACTGCCGTTGTAATATATATTTTTGTTTCTTGAATGGAATGTTCAATAAAAACATGGCCTCCATTCTGGCTCTTAACATTTTGCAATGAAATTTACTCGTAATATAACTTGTTTGATAAAAATCTATATTTTTGAAGAAAAAAAACAGTACCCAATCCTAATAAATAATTTGGGGATTATAGTATGGTTGAGTGAATCATACTATGGTTGTAGGGATAGTATCACGGTTGCGTGTGAATCATATTATGGTTGTGAAGATCATACTATGGTTGTATGAGAAACATACATTGGTTGTGAGGATCCTGATATGGTTGTGGAGATCATAGTATGGTTGAGTGTGTATCATACTATGGTTGTGGGGATCATAGTATGGTTGTGGAGATCATAGTATGGTTGAGTGTGAATCATACTATGGTTGTGGGGATCATAGTATGGTTATGTCTGAATCATACTATTGTTGTGAGGATCATAATATTGTTGTGTTACAACCATATGCTCAACAAAAGTATGATCCTCTTTCGAATATTGTCACCCCAACCATACTTCTTTTCTGCGTGTGGTGCACAATGATACGTCTTCTCTTGTTAGTTTTTCGAATTTCTCCAAAGACTTCGGAAAACAAATTGTGGTGTACCACTCAGAATCGACCGTCCTACGTTGCTCAAGCGGAACAGTCGCCACATGACCAGTTTTGCCGAAGAAACAGGCGACTTTTTCGAAGTGCTTCTTCCACGAACAACTTTTGTTGGATTTGGCTCGTCTTCGAAGACCCATACGGTCGATTGCTGTTTTGTTTCTTGCTCATACGCATAGATCCATGATTCGTCACCTGTGACCTTTTAAACGTTTTTTGAAGCACTTTTTTTAAACTTGTTTGCACCAATCGACATGAGCCTTTTTTTGAGCGATTTTCAAATTGTGTGGGGTACAACGAGAACGAACCTTTTTTACCGCCAGGTGTTCATGCAATGTCGAATATATGCTGTAGAAGAAATGACCAAGGATGCCCCTATCTCACGGCGATCTTGCATGGTTGTGGAGATCACATGGCGATCTTGCATTATCAGTTCACGCACGGCATCAATGTTCATTGGCACAACGGCCGTTTTTGGACGACCTTCGTCTTTGAGCGAACGTCGACCACGATTGAATTCATTAAATCAGCTTTTCACAGTGCTATAGGATGGTGCTTCATCGCCATACAAAGATTTAAGTTTATCGATGCACTTATGTCGTGATAATCCACGTCGAAAGTTGTGAAAAATGAATGCACGAAAATGTTCCGGAGTTAATTCCATTTTTTTTGCCAAATTGATTTTTTCAAGTCAATGTAAACAACACAAATGATGGTCGTACGAGTATGTCAAAACGTTCTTAATAGGTTCATGCTAAAAAATGTCAAACTTTCCAATGGAAATGTCAGATGGTTGCAAACAACGCTTAGTGTTGTCTAGGCCACAAAAAAACTATATATAGCAACCCTCGTAGTCTAATTTAACCAGGTATAGCTCTAATACGCATGTAATGGACTACACTTTATTTTAACTAAATCTAACTTAAAATTTTTCCTGTATAGCAGCAGGACTTTATATCAAAAAGTTCATTTCAAAAGATTAACAAATATGCCAAACTGTAGAAGGAATCAACAGACTATGCTCAATTTGAGCAAGATCGAATGAAGTTCACACATCTGGAGCAAAAGGGACTCAAATCGGGATTTATGTTTGAGAATATGAACCTATATGATCCTGTTCCGCCAGAGTTAATAATAAGTCGCTTATAACGCATCGTATTAAATTTGAGCAGGATAGGATTTACCAAGTGACTTCTAGAACGACAGAACCTTTAATTGGTATTGACCTTTGTGTAAGGGCTACTCGAAAACATTGACCTATAGGGTTTAATTTTATTAAAGTTGAATATTGGCCACTCGTAATGCTTAATGCTAAATTTTGTCAAAATCATTCCACAGTACAGCTGTCAAACTATCGATGGCACAGTCAATAGTTTCTTTTTGTTGCCAATGTCGATAGATTTTTTTTCATTATAGATAGTATCGGCAAAAACTTTAGAACTTACCTGAATTTTGGCAAATACAGGGTGAGTCATGTGATCGTGTTCTGTTGTTAAACGGAAATAGTTTAACCTTTCCAATTAAACCAGAAATTCGAAAAAAGTATCAGTACTTTTTTTAAAGGCCAATTCAAAATGTAAATGCCCCACCCACTACTATACAGGGTGATTGTCCACCTACGATCATGACCGAAAAAGCAAGGGGGCAAAATGGCAGCGGTTTGATTGGTGGTTTTCGTATTGGTGGTCGGAGGGTACTAGAGCAAAATTGCTAAGTTCTGAACCAGTGACTAGATTACCTAAACGAAGCCCAGAGGTCCTACCGTTCTAAAGTGACTGAAATTCAATTTTTTTTAAGTGAAATAAAAGCTCCCTTTTATTTGTTTTTGTAAATTAACACACAAAAATCTTTTCATTTCAGTCAAATAGATATAACTTTGGAAAGGTAGGACCTTTGGGATTCGTTTCGGTAATTTTAGAAAGGTAAGAGGTAGGGCTATTTTTAATGGTCCGACTACTGGACTACTATACTATACTAACATATTTAAATCCTTATAGATCCGTGTTTTATAATACTCTCCACATTAAGATTACTTCAAATTTAAGGTCCTATCGATCTAAAAGCCAAATATTTGGCTTCTTTCTTTTACACTGCTAGCTTAGATTATAATTTTTTTATAAAGAGGTTTTAAGCGGCTTTTGAAATAGTTCTGAGTACAATCCTAACATTTTGAACGTGCTTGACGCCACATTCTTTACACTGCTTGTTTGTTTTATAGCTCCGCTAAATCTGGACCTTATTGGTCCACGCTTTAGAGTAGCCCCAAGGCTCCTTTTGATGTAAGGTCATTTCGTTTAAAAACTTATTCATTAAATGCGATCAAAATCAAATCTTGCATAGTTTATTATCGGCGACAAACTGGATTATGTCGGCCTATATTTTCATACTCGTATAGCTTTCAAAGGTATCTTCCGATTTGATGCTCTGACGTTTTTGATGAATATGGACCATACCGGTACATGTTTTCGCGTAGGCTTTGTGTCCATATTTTAATATAGTTCTATACAAAGTTCCATCCCAAGTTAAGATTCTGGCGCTCTAGAAGTCACAAATTAGACCCGATTGTGCTTTAATGTTATTAAAGTTCGTTATGAACGACGTATAACCTATCCTATAGGATCATTTTTCAAATATTTTTTAATATGGGCAATTTGTTATCCAATGACTCCTGCTTACTCTTTTGTTTGAATTTTTTAACTCTATCAGAAAAAGCTTTTTCTAAATACTTAATCTTGGCCAGTTTTGTAAAACTTTTGAAATGGCCCGATAATAATTACCATGTCGATTTAAAGTCCTAGTATGCAGGATACGCTAATGCATAGAGGGTTGCTATTAAACTTATTTTATGCCTGGCACCATCTGACATTTCCAATCAAAAGTTTGACATTTTTTAGCATAAACGTACTTAGAACATTTTGACGTACGACCATCATTTGTGTTGCTTACAGTGACTTGAAAAAATCAATATGGCAAAAAATGGAATTAACACGTGAACATTTTCGTGCGATCATTTTTCAAAATTTTTGACGTGGATTATCACAACAAGAGTGCATCGATGAACTTAAATCTTTATATGGCAATGAAGCACTGTGAGGAACTGGTTTAATGAATTTAATCGTGGCCGACGCTCGCTCAAAGACAAAGGTCGTGAACGTTGTCCAAAAACGGCCGTTGTTCCAGAGAACATTGATGCCGTACGTGAACTGATAATGCAAGATCGTCATGTGACATACGGTGAGATAGAGGCATCCTTGGACATTTCTTCCACCAGCATACAATCGATATTGCATAAACACTTGGCCTAAAAAATGGTTTGTTCTCTTTGGATCTCGCACAATTTGACAATCGCTCAAAGAAAGGCTCGTGTCGATTGGAGCAAAGAAATTTTGAAAAAATACAATCGCGGTGCTTCAAAAGTCGTTTATAAGATCGCCACAGGTGACGAATCATGGATCTATGCGTATGAGCCCGAAACAAAATAGCAATCGACCGTGTGGGTTTTCGCAGACGAGCCAAATCCAACGAAGTTGTTCGTGGAAGATGCACTTCGAAGCAAATGGTCGCCTGTTTCTTCAGCAAACCTGGTCATGTGGCAACTGTTCCGCTTGAGCAACGTAGGACAGTCAATTCTAAGTGGTACGCCACAATTTGTTTGCCTGAAGTCTTCGGAGAAGTTCGAAAAACGAACAAGAAGGGACGTATCGTTGTGCACCACGACAATGCGAGCTTTCACACATCGGCTCAAACCAGCGCCTTTTTGACCGGCCAAAACGTCGAATTGATGGGTCATCCTTCATCATCACATCAAGAAATAATGCGTGGTCAACGATTTTCGTCGCCAGAAGATGCTGTTGAAGGGTTCAAAATCCATGTTTTAGAGGTATCTCAATCGGAGTGGAAAAAGTGCTTGGACAATTGGTTTGAGCTCATGCAAAAGTGTTTAAATCATGCTGGAGATTACTTGGAAAAACAATAAAACCATTTTTGATGATAAATATTCGCACTTCCATTAATAGGCCAGAAATATATATTGCAGCCCTTACATGTTTTCGAATAGCATTTATGTCCATATTTTAATATAGTCCTACACAAAGTTCCATTCCAAGTTAAGATTTTGGCGCTCTAGATGTCACAAATTAGACCCGATTGTGCTTAAATTTTATTACATTGCGTTATGAGTCCTTTTGGAACTATAAGTATGTGAATATAAGCGGAATTTATTTCGATAGCAAAATAAAGTTTGTTTGGAATTAAATTTAAGTAAAGTTTTCTACTTTAGCAAAATGAGCGGATAAAGTTGAAATGTGCTTATTTA
Source organism: Hydrotaea diabolus (assembly GCA_963513945.1). Classification (NCBI taxonomy): domain Eukaryota; kingdom Metazoa; phylum Arthropoda; class Insecta; order Diptera; family Muscidae; genus Hydrotaea; species Hydrotaea diabolus. The sequence goes on from OY740717.1 coordinate 17,145,697, forward strand.
TCTGATTTTAAATCGACTCGAAAATTATAATTGTGTCTTTAATCGACATAGGCAAAGTTAATTTGCATACATTTGTAATGCGGATAAAGTGTAATACAGTGGATAGACTAGGACAAGGCGTATAATTGCACCACCAGATAATACTATGGATAAAGTTAGATATGTTGCTGTGATAGGGAATCACTGATTTTTTGATAAACAAACAAAGGATATAAAATTTTAGGGACAGTAATTCACACTAATCCAGTATATCAAGCCAATTGTCGAAACAAAATTAATTTAAATGCAAAAACAGTGCGGATAAGAAGTGAATGAGCATACCAATTGTAATATGAATGGATAACTTTAAATATATATTTGGATAAGGCTTGCTATAACTCCATTAATGCGTATTTAAGTAGCTGATAAACTGGGATGGGACAATGTTTTTTCTTTAAACAGATTAAACTGATGATAACTTGATTCATTTGATTCTGTCTATAACTACGGTTCTTTCAATTATGGGCTAACCAATTGTAATTTGAATAAATAACGGCAAAGATATATTTGGATAAGGCTTGCTATAACTCAATCAATGTTTATTCAAGTAGCTTGCACTGTGAATAAAGTTGGATTGGAGTTTCTGTGATTGAACCAATGTTTTTTTTTTGTTTTTAACTTTTGTATAGATTACACTGCGGATAAATTTGGACTAGATTCCCTTTAACTCAACCAATGATTCTTTGAAAAGATTCCTTTGATTCTGTCAGTGGTTCTTTTTTTATAGATAAAACTGCGGATAAAGTTGGATAGGATTTCTTCTGATTAACTGATTAACTTTTTGAACATATTACATGCGCTTATAGTGGCTTTGATCTTCCTTTGATTCGGTCTATATTTTTTTTTAGATTACACTGTGGATAAATTTGAATTATATTTCTTCTGGTTTAACCAATTGTTTTTAAAAGAGATTACCCTGCGGATAAAGTTGTATTGGACTTTTCCTGATGCAACCAATGCTTTTTTGAAAAGATTAGACAGCGGATAAAATCGTGTTGGATTTCCCTTGACCCAGTCAACGCTTTTTTGTACCCTCCACCATACAATGGAGGGTATATAAGTTTTGTCATTCTGTCTGTAACACCTTGAAATAATCATCGGAGACCCAACAAAGTATATATCCTCGTAAAATTCTAAGACAACCTAGCCATGTTGTCCGGCTGTCCGTCTGTTGAAAGCAAGATAGAGCCTGCATAAAAATTGGCACAGACATGTTTAGTTAACCTAGCATGATTGGTATTGAAAATGGACTATATAGCTCTACGGGAAGTTGGTGTGGAGACCCTCAACCGACACTACCTCATAAAAAATAGTTATTTATTTGGAAATATCCGTCCAGTTTCTTGAGCAAAATCACTGAAATTTTGCAAATAATAATCTCTATATAGGCGCAATTAACTATGTAAAAATGGTTTAGATTGGGTCACCATTTCTTGTAACTCCCATCCAAACGGCCTTATGGGCCTTGATAAATAATATGACTATAACTCACCACAAACTTGACCTATCGAAATGAAATTTTACACATCAAGATTTCTATATACAACACACTTCTACGTTGAATTCGGTTGATAGCGGAAAAGTCCTACTGGTACCTCCCACACTAACGGTCTCATGGGCCTTGAAAATAATATGACAATAACTCACCACACACTTGACCTATCGAAACGAAATTTTCGTCATAAAGATTAATATATAGAACAGACTTTTGCGCTTAATTTGGCTAAGATCGGAAAGGCCCTACTGGTACCTCCCACACAAACGGTCTCATGAACTTTGAGAAATAATATGGCAATAACTTACTACAAACTTGAACTATCGAGATGAAATTTTCTACATAAAGATTTTTATATAGAACACACCTCTGCGCCAAACTCTGTTGAGATCGGAAAAGTCCTACTGGTACCTCCCATACAAACGCTCTTATGGGCTTTGAGAAATAATATGACAATAACTCACCACAAACTTGACCTATCGAAATGAAATTTTGCACATAAAGATTTCTATATAGAACACACTTCCGCACCAAATTTGGTTGAGATTAGGTAGTCCCTACTGGTACCTCCCATACAAACGCCCTTGTGGGCCTTGAGAAATAATATGACAGTAACTCACTACAAACTTGACCTATCGAGATGAAATTTTCTACATAACGATTTTTATATAGAACACACCTCTGCGCCAAACTCTGTTTAGATCGGAAAAGTTCTACTGGTACTTGACCTATCGATATGAAATTTTCCACATCAAGATTTATATATAGAACACACTTCTGCACCAACTTGAGTTTATATTGGGTAGCCTCTTTTGATACCTCCCATACAAACGGTCTCATGGGCTTTGAGAAATAATATGACGATAACTCACCACAAGCTTGACCTCTTGAAATGAAATTTTACACATAAACATTTCTATATAGAGCACACTTCTGGACCGATTCGGAGGATACCCTCCACCTTCATAATAAAAAAAGACAAAAAAAAAAAGAAAATATGTTAATTTTAAGTTATAATAAATTATATTAGTTATATTGCTTTAAATAAATTACAATAAATAAATTACAAAAATTAAAAAAAAAGTTTTTTATTTGGGAATCTGGTGGAGGGTATCCAAAGTTCGGCACAGCCAAACTTTACATATTTTACTTGTTAAAGATAAAGCAGCGGGATGACACTGCTTCCATCTAAGTATATATGGGAAGTAAGAAGTGCGACAATGGTTTATTTGGGCTGTTAGTGGCTTTGTTCGGTTCATGAGCGTGGCAGAAAAAATAAAGAACAGAATGAAAATGGACTGTATTAATTATTTTGATTATTATTATAAAGGGTGTCCCAAAAAGAACGCAATTTTTAAATCTGGCAACATTCGAAGTGTCATTGTTTGACATTTGAACAATTGTTATTGTTTGTTAGTAGAAGGTACGAGGTTAGTAAAAATGGAGCGCTACACGAATGAACAACGCATTCTCATTGTGAAATTGTTTTACCAAAATGGTGAAAGTTTTGCGGCTACAGTTCGCAAATTGCGATCAATTTGGGGTCACAATAATGCTCCAAAAGAGTCAACTGAAAAGAGATTAATGGATAAATTTGCCGAAACTGGGTCTGTTAGTGATGTAAAGACAACAACGCGCCATCGACCAGGTCGATCGACCGAAAATGTCGCAGCTGTACGTGATGATGTCGCTCAAACTCCATCCACCTCAATTCGACACCGAGCTCAGCAAATTGGTGTCTCCAAATCCACTTTGCAGCGAATTTTGACGAAAGATTTGCATCTTCATGCATACAAAATTCAATTGACTCAGGAACTGAAGCCAGCTGACCATGGACAGCGAAGGGAGTTCGTTAATTGGGTATTGGAGAGACAACATGAAAATGCTGATTTTGCCGATAAAATCATCTTCAGTGACGAGGCCCATTTTCATCTTGATGGCTTCGTCAATAGGCAGAATTGTCGCATTTGGGGTGCGGAAAATCCTCGAGTGATTCACGAGAAGCAAATGCGTCCTCAACGTGTCACTGTGTGGTGTGGTTTTTGGGCTGGAGGAATCATTGGACCTTTTTTTATGAAAATGAGGCAGGTCAAGCGCAAACAGTCAATGGTGTTTGGTATCGTGAAATGGTTATCATTTTTCTTGCCAAGAATTGAAGAAATGAATGTGGAGGGCATGTGGTTCCAACAAGACGGCGCCACATGTCATACAGCCAGAAAAACAATTCAATTGCTGCATCAGTCATTTAAAAATTGTAGATTTATAAGTAGATGGAATATTAATAAAAACGAAATATTCTACTTATTTACTTTTTGTTTAAAACCCTGCCCGCATTAAGGTATCTTTCCAGCAGACTTTCTTTTAATTCACTTAAATTTAACCCATTCATAAATCACTCACATATGCCCAGTTTTTTGTTTAAAAGTGCTGCCAAAAAAACTCTTTTAAACAACAGCAGCCAGAGACGGGAAGGGAGTGGGTCCATTGCAAGACCAACTGATGGATGAGTAGGGCTACGCAGTACCAACTGCATCAACTACATCACAGCAACAAACTCATACTTAAATAAAAATAAATTGTTAACAAAACCAAAAAACAAAATAAAACAAACAGAAATTTATTGCTGCATATTCCGCCGAGAGCAGAGGCGGCAAGGCAACAAACTAATATAGGAGTGGAAATGACGATTTGATTCAGGGGCCGGGGGCCAGTTAATAATATAGAGTTGACAACACAACACTGCCATAGATGTAAGTTCAACTGGCAACAATTCACTTCAAGTCGACTCCAAGAGTACGTCCTTGCAACAGAGCGAATATTCTGGCGCCCATCCATCTATCCAACTGACTGGCCGACGAACTGTCGACTATGGGCTGTTAACCAATTGAGACTTAAAGAACAAGGCAACAGTAACCCAACAACCAATGCATGCAACATGTGGCTACTCTCACTCTAGCCAGCTGCCATCAGCCATACAGCAGGGTTTTGATATACTCGTATGAAAGCCTCATTGAAATGAAAATAAATAAATTTAAAAATATACACTCGAGTATAAAAAAATAACGGCAAAAAACGCCACCAGGAAAGGGCGATACGCCTTAGTAGAGGAGGTCGGACAAAAACTTGGAAAAAGACAAATAAACAATCCGCTGAAAAAGGAATACAAAAGAAAATATATGAAATGAGAAAGAACAAAAACGGAAAGTGTATTAAATTTTATTTCATTCCATTTCGCTTTAATTTATTAATAAACATTTCTCTTGAGCCTCTGACATGGTCTGTTTCCTTGCCCAGGATTAATTTTATTTTCCTTGAAAAAATACACACACACACATCTAAAAGCTCCATACTCGTAAATGGTATGTTTTAAAGGGTTCTTCAAGAGGGGCTGGTAGATAATAAAATTTACACAAACAAAACAAAAAAGGATAAGGAAAAGCTAGTTTATGGGAGCTCTTAAAAGGGCCAACTGAAGCTCAAGGTGAAATTACAGGTCGAAGAGAACCTGAGGAGCCTTTTTAAAACCCTTTGTACCATTATACCTGCTTAGCTTGTAAACAGCAACATAAGTTAGTAAGTAAAAGTGTTAATGTCAGGCGGAACTGGTTAGGGACCGGCTCTATTTTTTCAGAACAAAAAAAGTTTAAAAATTCACATCAGGTGTGGAATCTTTATTGTTAATTTGAAAGGACATTTTATGGCATTTATTTTTTGATTATAATTTCCTTCAAACGTTGGCTGCAACTACGCCTCAGGGTTTCCATTCTGAGGGTCCACTTTTGGGTGACTCGTTCGATTATTTCGCGACACGCGTAATGTTGGCTTCCAAAACCTGAATCGTAGCTGGTTTCTCAGCACAGATTTGGGACTTTACGTAATCCCAAAGAAAAATGTCTAAAGGTGTGGTATCACTTGATCTTGGCGGCCAAATCAACTGTCCAAAACGTGAAATTAACAACTTTTCGAAATGACCTCTCAATAGATCCATTGTTTGAGCAGCCGTATGGCAAGTGGCATCGTCCTGTTGAAACCAAGTGTCTTCAAGATTACGGGCTTCAATTTCAGGAAGCATAAAGATCGACATTATGGTGCGATAGTGAGCACCATTCACGGTTACGTTCCGGCCATTACCATTTTTGAAAAAAATATGCACCGATGATTTCACCAGCTTATAAACCGCACCAAACCGTGGTTTTCTCTGTGTATAATGGCACCTCTTGAACCTCTTCTTGTTGCTCTTAAGCCCAAAATGCGGCAATTTTGTTTGTTGACTTTGTCGTTGAGCCAGAAATGGGCCTCATCACTGAACAAAATTTTGGTCGAAAAAAGCGGATCTTCCCGTTTCTCACCGAACGCTCATTTCCATAATACAGTTGCCAACATTTGAAGGCAATTATTTTCAAAAAGTAAATTCCATACAATGTCCTTTCAAATTACTAATAAAGATTCCACACTTGATTTGAATTTTTAAACTTTTTTTTGTTCTGAAAAAATACCTCTAGATGGATCACCCTATATATAGAGCAATGCTTAAGGCGCCAGACCAATAAGGAGTGCTGTGATACCCAATGCCATATTGGTCCATGTCTTTTAAACGTCTCATAGTGGTCCAAAATAAATTTCTATCTACCAAAAGTCTATAACTTTTAATCTACATTGCCAATATTTTTGACTTCAGTAAAAAGGACGGTAGGAACTCTGAGCTTCGTTTAGGTAATTTTTAAAAGGTAAGAGGTAGAATTGTCTTTTAAGAATAAAAAACCAAAAAATTCGACCACTGATTCAGAATTTTTAAACCGCTGCCATTTCGACCTCCTTGCATTTTCGGGCATGGTCGTAGTTGGGCATATTTTCATAAAATCAGCCCAGGAATATGCTAGTGAAGTTTGCCCCGTCGTTAATAAATCAGCCTGTATAATTTTAGAATCTTCGTAAAATGCTAGCTATGTCCGTCTGCCTGCCTGTGGAAATCCAACTACAGGTCGCACTTTTGAAGCTAGGTGGTTGGCATTTTGCAGAAATATGTGTTGACAGACTGAAAGGAGTCGCTCTGAAAGTCATAAATTATATCTGATTGTGATAAAGTTTCTCATGGTATAGATCGGGCGACCGCTAGCCAAACAATGGATCATATCAGTTCATGTTTTTCTATAAACCCTTATTGAATACTTCTGATTTGAGTGTCTGACGCCCTGCAAGCTACATTATAAATTCGACCTAACTTTAATTTAATACGAGGGTTGCTTTATATATTTTCTGGCGCCATCATTTCCATTAGAAAGTTTGAAATTTTTTAGCATAAACGTACTCAGAAAGTTTTGACGTACGGCCATCATTGGTGTTGTTTACAGTGACTTGAAAAAATCAATTTGGCCAAAAAAAGGAATTAACTCTTGAACATTTTTGGGCGATCATTTTTCACAACTTTCGACTTTGATTATCACGACAAGAGTGCATCGATGCACTTAAATCTTTACATGGCGATGAAACAACATCCTATAGCACTGTGAAAACTGGTTAAATGAATTCAATCGTGGCCGACGCTCGCTCAAAGACGAAGGTCGTCCAAAAACGGCCGTTGTACCAGAGAACATTGATGACGTGCGTGAACTGATAATGCAAGATCGTCACGTGGCATACCGTGAGAAAGAGGCATCCTTGGCCATTTCTTCCGCCAGCATACATTCGATATTGCATGAACACCTGGCCGTAAAAAAAGGTTTGTTCCAGTTGGATCCCGCACAATTTGACAATCGCCCAAAAAAAAAGGCTCGTGTCGATTGGTGCAAAGAAATTTTGAAAAATACTATCGCCGTGCTTCGAAAGACGTTTAGAAGATCGTCACAGGTGACGAATCATGGATCTATGCGTATGAGCCCGAAACAAAAGAGCAATTGACCGTGTGGGTCTTCGAAGACGAGCCAAATCCAAAAGACGTTTATAAGATCATCACAGGTGACGAATCATGGATCTATGCGGGTCTTCAAAGACGAGCCAAATCCAACAAAAGTTGTTTGTGGAAGAAGCACTTCGAAGCAAATGGTCGCCTGTTTCTTCGGCAAAACTAGTCATGTGGCAACAGTTCCGCTTGAGCAACGTAGGACGGTCACTTCTGAGTGGTACACCACAATTTGTTTGCCTGAAGTCTTCGGAGAAATTCGAAAAACGAACAAGAGAAGACGAATCATTGTGTACCATGACAATGCGAGCTCTAACACATCGACTCAAACCAGCGCCTTTTTGACCGGCCAACGCGCCGAATTGATGGGTCATCCGCCGTACAGCCCAGACTTGCGACCCAATGACTTCTTTTTATTCCCGCACATCAAGAAAATAAATGCGTGGTCCACGATTTTCGTAGCCAGAAGATGTTTGGAGGTGTCTCAATCGGAGTGGCAAAAGTGCTTTGACAATTGGTTTGAGAGCATGCAAAAGTGTATAAAATATGCTGGAGAATACTTTGAAAAACAACCCATTTTTGATGATAAATATTCGCATTTTCATTATATGTGACAAAGCATAGAGAAAGGGACCTAAGGGTAAAAAAAATCAATTTTTAACTTTTTTTTTGATGTGGCAACATCTGAGCATCGAATGAGACCGATCCCATGCCCCAAAAGTGTTCCCTCCCAGAGATATGAGCGTTTTATGAAAGTGATGGTACACCAATGATACACGTTTTTAAATCTTTAAAATGGCTCTCCTGAACAAAACTGGTTTTTACCCTTAGGTCCCTTTCTATTTCGCGCGTCACATATATTGAAATATACACAGCAGCCCTTATCGGTTCAAAGAGAGTATAGGCGCACGTTTGGAGTTAATCCTCTGAGCAGATGGACCATAATGGGCTTGTTAACAATTTTGCCGAGCATGGGACAGTCAACAGAAGACCTTACCATCGAAACCCTTCAGTTCGAACGGAGAAAACAATCGCTGCTGTAGCTGCTGCCTTACAAAACAATCCAAGAGTTTGACAAGAAGCTTATCCGCTCCAATGGGTATAATTGACATTGGGTCAATTATACACAAAGATTTGGACTTATTCCCATATGGGTGATTCTGAGATTCTGGGCCAATCATTTTTTGAGTTTGATTTTTTTGCAGAATTTAATATTTAATTCAGGTAGATGTCTTAGTTCTAAGAAAGACTAGTCATTTTTAAAAGGGTACACATCAAAATTTTAATTTTTAACGAAATCATGCAACAATTTAAAAATATGACCTCCAGGGTAATGACTCATTGAACAGAGAAATGACGAAGACAATACAATATATAGTATTTTTTCTTTAAAATCAAAAAATTCAGTTTAATTCAGTTATTTTGTAAAAATAATATAAGAAAAATCTGTTAATCGTCATTCCCCTGTAAAAAATGTTGGCAGGCAAATGATGAATTTCTACATAACCCCCTGAAATTTGTATTTAAGTACTTACCCTTACAAAATTGACTTGTGCAGGAAGTTTATACTAGCAATAAACACAAAAAAACACTTGCAAAATTATAAAAAATATTAATTATCTTTTTAAAAAACAACACAGGGGAATGACTCACTTAAGTGTGAACGTTCGTAACGAGTGACAAAACACGACTTACTTAATTTTAATAAGACTGTTGACAAAAAAAAACTTTTATATGTGCACCCACTTCAACTAATTTTCAATCATATTTGAGTTGCTTGGAATCAGGATTGGTTCGGAATTTGAATTTTAGCGAATATTAGATTTCACAGGGGAATACTGTGTATTTTCAGGGACAGAAAATAAACATCCATAAAAATATTAATTGAATAATTAATTATAATCATTAAGAGCAGCAAAACTAATTGAATATTATTCTTTACTATGGGCTGGTTTAATTAAATAAATAATTAATATTTTCGTAAAAAATTGAGAAAATTTCAATTGAAAGTAGTGGTCCCTAGCAGGGTAATGATATTTGAACACTTTGGTAGGAAATTTTTTGAAGAACAAATAATTTTGAAAAAAAAAAATTAAAGACTTTAAAGGTCCTACGAGGGCGACTGCAAACGTAACTGGCCTAACATAAAAAGAACCGTTTCTTTGGAATTATTATTATTTATTTTTCAACATAATCTCCTTCCAACTCAATACACTTCATCAGACGTTTTTCAAGTTTTTTAATTCCATCCGAAAAAAAGGATTTTTCAAGACCTTCAAAATATGCCTCAGTTTCAGCAATAACCTCGCGAAATTTTTTTAAATTTGGAAACTAGAAATAATCAGAAGGAGCTAAATCTGGACTATATGGTGGATGCGGAGCAATTTCAAATCGTAATTCGGCCAGTTTTTGTTGAGTTAAAAATGCAGTGTGTGAAGAAGCATTACCTTGACGAAAAAGAACTTTTTTTTCTAAATGCGGTCGTTTTATCTTGATTTCTTCACTCAACCGATCCAATAATGCACAATAATATTCACTGTTTATAGTTTTTTCTTTCTCAAGATAATCAATAAATATTATACCCCTTGCATCCCATTACTTTTCCTGCTGACTTAACAGTTTTCGCCTTCTTGGGACCACTTTTACCAGCTTTTATCCATTGTTTTGACTGTTCTTTGCATTTTGGGATGTAGTGATGGATCCATGTTTCACCAACAGTTATGAATCGGCGCAAGAACTCTATAGGATTACGCTGATAAATCACTAAAAGCTCCTCGGAATTGGTCCAACGCACACTGGTCTAGAATCATTTTTTTTTGGCATAAAATCGAATAATGCCGATAGAGACATGTAATCTTACCTGTTTGTAAGGTATTCCAATAATATGAAATTTACGAGTTTTTGAGGTGATCGGGCCACGCCCACTCCCGCCCCAGATGAACTACAAATCTTAGTACGATTAATTTCACAAATTTTCGTATGACCTTTATTGTATGGAAACACTTTCCACAAAATGTTGATAGATATTTATTTGTGTATTCAAAATAATGTGAGGAAGTTTCATTAGATAACATAGTGTGATTTATTTGCAAAAGATGGCGCTTTTCAGGCCATAGACCGCTTTGGGCTAATCAGAAATTGAGCTAAAATAAAAATTTAAATTTTATGAGTTTGCTGGAATTTGCTGGGGAGATCTAAGTTTCCACAAATAATAAACACATTGACGAATACTTTAACGTTTAAACTTCCGTGCAAGTTCATGCCCAGACCCAACTTTCCAACTACCAAACTTATGTTGAATAATAAAAACATAATAACATAACACTCAAGAATAACGACAAGGACACAACAAAAATTAAATTTTAAATAATGTATGTAAACAACTTACCTTGATCTTCAATTTCCATTGCACAACTTTTTTATACTTTCCTTTTTAAATTTTTACTGTTAATATAATTGTTACACTGTTTTGACTTCGAAGTAATAACACGTGCTAAAACATTCAACTTTCAATGCTTGCCAAACTTGCAGTGTTGCCAATAACTTTTTTTTATTTATTATCGATGATTGCTTGGAATGTTGCCATTGAGAAAATATGTAAACTTTTTACAATTTCTTAATTTTTTGGTTTCGAATTTATGCCAAAAAAAATTGATTTGGGACCACAGTGCAACGGACGATTTTTTGGGTCAAAGTCAACAAACGCGGCACCCATCTTGCGGATAGCTTTTTCATGTGGAGTTCATCATGTAAAATACTCCAAACTTGTTTTTCGTGTATTTTAACAATATCAGCAAGTTCTCTGAGCTTTATTCGTCTATCTTTAGTCACTTCATTAAATATTTTTCTAATGTTTTCAATAGTAGTAGCAGTTTTCGGCCTTCCAGAGCGTTGTTCACATTCCGTACTTGAACGACCCATTTTAAATTGTTGAACCCAGGATTTCACGCTGGAGTATGATGGTGCATTATCACCATGAACAGAATCCAATGCATTTTTGATTAATTTTGGCGTATAACCTTTCATATAAAAGTGTTTAATTACCGCACGAAACTCTTTATTTCCCATTTTTCAAAAATTATAAAACTTGTTTACTTCACTCACCTGTAACAAAGAAAATAATCATTAAATATTTCGACAGATGGCTTATAAAAGATTGCTTTTAAAAAACAAAAAAAAAGTTGCTAGTAAAACAGAAAATGTGCCAGGCCAGTTAGTTTTGCGGTCGCCCTCGTATAAAGATTTATTGTATAGTAAATAATAAAGTATAATACATTTAATTTTTCCCGCTTGAAACAACCAAGGACAACAAAGTGGCCCATAATCTCAGAATCAACCATATACGAGTAAAATTCAAATGGCCAACAATGCAGCAGACTGCCCGATTCGCTTGGAATTTCGTTAGAAGATGCTTCAAATGGTGGAAGACGACGGAAAAGGAGACCCATTTCGATTCAAATGACAACATTAACAAACAAAATTGTCGATGATGGAGTGCTTCCAACCCACAGATACCCCATGAGAAAATTGTCGATGATGGAGTGCTTCCAACCCACAGATACCCCATGAGATGTAATTTAATCCACTTTATGTCACAGTGTGGTCTGCAATTTCATCACGCTGCATTATCGGTCCCCACTTCTTCGAAGAAAACGGTCACAGCGTTACTGGATGCCGCTACTAAAGCATGTTGAGAGAGTTTTTCTACGCAGAATTACGCCGAATGAGAATTTCTTTCAAGTCTGTGTGGTTTCAGCAAGATGGTGCAACTCCCTACATAGCCCAGCCTGTTACGACAGAAGTGCGACGAAAAATTCCCAATAAGCTGATATCCAGAAACTCCACATTTCGTTGGCCCTCCTAGTCGCCTGACTTTACTGTACCCGACTTAGTCTTGTAGAGTTATTGCAAACGGAAAGTCTACCAAGCAAAACCAACAAATTTTAATTAACTAAAGCAATCCATTCGAGAAAAAATTGCTGCAATTCCTGTCTAAACTCTCCAAGCTGTAATGAACAACTTTTTAGTAAGATGCCGCACATGCATCAGCGAGCGGGGGTGACATTGAAATTCCATTATTTTAAAAACAAATTTAGCTATATTTAATAAAATTGAATGAGCTTTAACGTGAATAATAATAGAAAAAATAATTCCATACTCTAAAAAAAAGTTAGTAGAATGTAGCAATATTCATCAGCCACCCTGTAGTTGCCCAGTGTTACTTGTACACGTTAACCATCGTACAACGACGGCCCACAAACGCAGTGAAAGAACGCGATTTGCAGTGATTATAAATTATTGGTTACAATGAACAATAAATAATAATAGGTGCGCAATAGGCTGATGTGACAACCAACAGTTTTAATTGCATTCTAGAAACGCGTGATCCGTTTGATGTTGCCTACTTTTTTTAAAGAAAAAACACAGAAAATTCAAATTGAATGGGGGGTGTTTATTATCATTTGAAATAACATTCTCTGGCATTTATTTTTTGAAGATTATGTCTATCAAATGTTGGCCGCGGCTACGTCTCAGCTGGTCCATCCGTTGAGTCCAATTTTCGATGACTCGTTCGAGCATTTCGACGGGTAACTGGCGAATGACACGCGTGATGTTTTGCTCCAAGGCCTGCATCGAAGCTGGTTTGTCCGCATAAACTTTAGACTTTACATATTCCCACAAGAAAAAGTCTAACGGTGTGATATCACACGATCTTGATGGCCAATCGACCGACCCAAAACGTGAAATAATCTGCTCACCGAAGTGTGCTCTCAATAAATCCATTGATTGACGCGATGTGTGGGAAGTGGCACCGTCTTGTTGAAACCAAATGTCGACGAGATCACAAGCTTCAATTTCAGGCATCAAACAATCGGTTATCATTGCACGATAACGGTCGCCACTGACGGTTACGTTCTCACCAGCATCATTTTTGAAGAATTATGGACCGATGATTCCACCGGCCCACAAACCACACCAAACCGTCGTTTTTTCTGCATGAAGTGGCTGGTAGCTCTTCGTCCCAAATGCGGCAATTTTGCTTGTTTACATACCCATTGAGCCAGAAATGGGCCTCATCGCTGAACAATATTTGGCTCGAAAACGTCGGATCTTTTTGGAACTTTTCAAGAGCCCATAGAGCGAAGCGATGTCGCTTGGAAACGTCGGGTAGCTTCCTTTCTTGCACAAGCTGTATATTGTACCCTTTCAATTTAAGATATTGACGTAAAATGCGCCAAGTCGTTCCATACGTCAGTCCGACCTGCTGCGAACGGCGCCGAATCGACTCTCCACGGTCTTGGTGTACACTCTCAGCTACGGCCGCTACAATTTCTTCACTGCGTGCTGGACGTGGTCTATTCGGTCGAATATTATACCATAATGAATGCTGGGTCTCAAGATGGGTGATGGTGTTGCGAATAGTACGCTCAGTTGGCCGATTATGATGGCCATAAGTTGAACGAAGTGCACGAAACACATTCCTCACAGAACGTGAATTTTTCGTAATAAAGTTGAACGACTTGTAAACGTTGTTCAGGCGTTCTCTCTTTCCACGGTAAAATGCCAAACAATACTAAACAAAAATAACATGACACCATGACGCGACTCAGACGTGATCTGTCGAAAAAAAGGCTATTGAAAAAAGTAAAGTCTACTTGGATCACCCTATATAACCAAATTATGTGGTTGTATGTCTAACTGAATTTTCAACCGGATTAATAGCTTTTACAAGCAGAGATATTTTCAAATAGTTGCGTTTGGCATACATGCGGTCTGGACGATTGTTCCATGATTCACCTCGAAACCTTGAATAGTCTGTCAGGAAGATCAAATGGGTTCATCACGCTCTGAGCACACCGATTCTGAGGAAAGAGTAGCACATGATATACATCGCTGTCCCTTGGCAATGACTTTTAACATTCCAAAAAAGAAAATTGCTGGAAAAGTTAGCAAAAATATAGAACTGTTTAAATCTAACCCTCCCAATCGGAAACCCCTATACATGCCAGTCGTTTGCCTTTTTTTCTAAAAAAAAATCTATTTCTCTGTTTTTTCCTTAGCGCGTATTTACTTTTTGCCTTTTATGTTTCTTTTCATACTTGGTGTATTTTAACGAATTCCTCCTTTTTTCCACACCAACACATACACAGTCGGAGTGTGTGAGTGCATGGGTGTGTGTCGGTGTGTACGAGTGTGTAAATGGTTCTAAAACGCTGGCACAAAAAAATAAAACATTTCAAATATTTGTCAAAGTTAATTGAATGTAAGCAACAATACTGAGGTTTTCTTTAATATTTAAAGAAAACGCCAAATTGACAAGATGAAAAGAATGAAACAAAAATGAAATAAACGAAAATGGAAAAAGCAAACCAAACGTCAAATGCTGGAATAAGAAAAAACTTCTTAATGTATATAACAGTAGAAGGAACGTTTCCTTCATAGAAAAGTTAAGCGACGTTTCTTTCGCGGAAGCATAAAGTGAAGGACGTATGTGGGCAGACCCCACCCTCAACCTCTTGTTGTTATATTTACGAGTATAAATAATTTATAAGCACTACGGGCTTGGACATGCTTTCCGCAGTTTCCAATACCTAGAATTCTTTCATCCCTTTCCTTAGGAGTTTTGGTATTTTCTGTATGCTCTTTGCGTGGTAAATATCGTCTAATATCGCCTTTAAGGCTAATGCGTTTGCCTTTAATTCGTTCGGCATGTCCAAGCATTGGCAATCACTGTATGGTGATGAACTTAAATGCATTAATATCGGGATAAAGCATATGTGGCCAGAACTATGAAAAGGTGGCTTATGACTCAAAAAAAATATTTCCACTTTTTTTTGGTTTCGATAGTTTTTTGCTTAGAATTGTACTAAAAATGTAGAGAAAGGTGAAAGAAAACCCGAATTTTATTGTAAATCCAGAATCAAGATAATAAATGAAATTGAAAATTTTAAAAACAAGATTGAACGCTGCCACCTTTTCATAGGTCAGGTCATATATATTGCCTATCCGACGTACTAACTCAACACCTAAGCATGTGTAGTAGGGTGGAGTGAAATTCAAAAAAAAAAAGTTAACCTCGGAAAGAGATGTAGTCTGGGGTCCTAATGAGGGGAAAAATAAAGAAAAAAATTTTAAAAAATTTTTAGGGTTCGCGCCACTCCCTCGAAATTTGGAAATTATCGCTATTTTGGCGTTGATTTTAGAAAAATCCTAAAAAGTTTTATGTCAATAAATGTTTGCAATAGCGTAAACAATGAAATAAGGGTATGAAAAAATTTAAAAAATTTTTTCTCATTGTTCAAAAATTTCAAAAAGTAAAATAAGTCAAATCGTCCCTTCTTCAGAAAATTGACTGAACAATGAAATCGCCACCAAAGCTACAAATATTAGTCGATTATCCTCATATTTGCCTCAAATACTTTTGTTTGGACACTGAACAAGCTCAAACTTTTAAATTTCGAATAAGTTAAGTCGTTAATTTTTAGGATTTTTCTAAAATCAACGCCAAAATAGCGATAATTTCCAAATTTCTAGGGAGTGGCGCGACCCCTAAAAATTTTTTTAAATTTTTTTCTTTATTTTTCTCCTCTTTAGGACCCCAGACTACATCTCTTTCCGAGGTTAACTTTTTCAAATTATAAAAAAAGCATGTTTTCACTCCACCCTAATGTGTAGCTGTACATTTTTTGAAGGATTTTCCTGTGGAATACTAGCGATACTACCTCGTCGCCTTCGAAAGAACCCATGCTTCAGAGGCAAATAAAACCAAGGGATATAAAGTATATATATTAGGGTGGGTCGATTTAGAAATTGATATTGTGCCATTGATTCTTCTAAAGCCGTTGGCATGAGGAAAAAAGTTTCATTACGACGTACGAAATAAATCGTTTGCTAGCCCTAATTTTAAATTTTTGACTTTTCTCAACTTTTTGTTAAGGTTTTTATAGTACGAGGGTTCGGAAACTTCTTAGCCTAGCACAAAAAGGGTATAAACAGAAAAAAGTTAAGTGTTTTGGAAACATCCATCTCTGCTAAGAACACATGTTAAATTTTGTTTCGATCTGGCAACTCCTTCATATAGAAACAGATGTTCACAAAAGACGCATCCGCGATTTTTTTACAATGGAAAAATTAGAAATGCGTGGTGTCATTAAATATTTACATAAAAAAGGTTTATCGGGACAAGAAATTCATAATGATATGGTGAATGTGTTAGGTGAAAGTGCTCCTTCATATGCAACAGTAAAAAATTGGATTGCTGAATTTAAACGTGGATTGAAGATGAACCACGTAGTGGACGTCCAAAAACAGCAACAACAACAGAAATTGTAGCCAAAGTGCATTATATGGTATTAAATGATCGACGAATAAAAGTGCGTGAAATAGCTAATATCATGGGCATTTCAAATGATCGAGTCCATTTAGTTTTGCATGAAGAACTACAGATGAAAAAGCTTTCTGCAAGCTAGGTGCCGCACTTGTTAACAGTCGACCAAAAACGCATAAGAATGAACATTTCTCAAGCTTGTTTGGATCGTTTTCAGCGAAATAAAATGGATTTTAAGCGTCGATTCATAACTGTTGATGAGACATGGATCCACCACTACACTCCAGAGACAAAAGAACAATCCAAACAATGGACTGAAGCTGGAGGAAGTGCCCCAAAGAAGGCAAAAACAATTCAATCGGCTGGTAAGGTTATGGCAACGGACTTCAAAGGTATTTTATTGATTGACTATCTGCAAAAGGGTAAAACAATAAATTCAGAGTACTATTGCAAACTTTTAGATCAATTAAATGTACAAATTCGAGAAAAACGTCCTGGCTTACAACACAAAAAAATAATTGTTCATCAAAACAACGCACCAGCGCACAAGAGTGTTTTAACAATGGCTAAAATCAACGAATTGAAGTACGAGTTGCTTGACCACCCACCTTATTCTCCTGATTTAGCTCCCAGTGACTTTTACCTGTTCCCAAATCTAAAAAAAATCCTTGCTGGCAAGCGTTTTACCTCAAAAGAAGACGCAATTACAGTTGTAAACCACTATTTTGAAGACCTTGAGGAAAACTATTTTAATCAAGGGATAGAATTGCTAGATAAGCGTTGGACTAAGAGTATTAAAGTTTCAGGAAATTATATTGAAAAATAAAAATATTTTTGAAAAACTAATTATTCTCTTTGATTGATAGGCTAAGAACTTTCCAAACCGCCCTCGTACATTGGTGTCTTACAAAAATACAACTTGTGTTTTTTAAAAAAATTCAGAATTCCGAAAATTACAGCACTGGCAACATTTTCCATACGTTTTTTTAAAAAACTCATAACTTTTGTGTTAGTTACGATATTTTAGATTTTTTTAACTATCAGGATAAAGGCCCATTTAGTCTCGACGGTTGACGGTTGACGGTAGATTCTGCAACCTGCAGAAGTCTACCGTCGTCAACCGTCAAACTGTAGTTATCTCCCTCTAACACATGCAAAATGCAACCCTCAACTGAAATAGCTGATTGCCTACCGTCAACCGTCCACCGTCAACCGTCGAGACTAAATGGGCCTTTAAACGTAGGTTTACAAAATATAATTTTATAAAAAAAATGTTCTTTAAATTTTTTTTTATATTTTGGAAAAAAAAAAATTTCCGCTATTTTGGAAAAAATGTTCCTCTGATTTTTTTTTAAAATGTTAGTTATGTTGGCTAATAGCACAAAAAAAGTTTGGTTGGCCACGCTCTACTTTTTGAGTTAAAAATTTAAATGTATGTCGGTGTCCACATTATTTTCAATTATTTTCTATTTGTAATGTAACAGAAATTTTTTATTTCCATTACAAATAACTTCAAAGGACCATAAATAAGCATTAAAAGAAGGAAAAAGTTGTAGCAAGGTGAATCGACTGGCCCTCACCCATAGAGGGATACGTTGTTTAGTTTACATTGGTCCTAAAGGGATCAAAGGTCATTATTAAAAAAAAATTCTATAAAAAAAATTTTATTTTCAAAAACAAAATTTTCCGATTTAGAAAAGACGTACCTTCGGTTTTTATTTTTTTTTTTGGCAAATGGTTATTATGTTGGCTAATGGCACAATAAAAGTTTTTCGCAGCCACGCTTGAACTTTTAAGTTATAAATAAACACTTTAAATTATAACACTTTAAAATTAGAAAACTCTAACTTTGGTTCCATTTATGATATTTGTGGATTTTTGTATTTTCTTTAGAAATATCAACAAAGGGGCATAAAAAAACATTAAAAATGTTGATATTATAAGTATTTAATAACAAAGTTCAAACTTTCCAATAAAACCAGAAATTTGAAAAAATTATTAGTACTTTTTTACAGCCGATTCATATTTAAATCGTTAAATCGGCCACCCTGTTGGAGCTTTGCGCTGAAAGAGTGTTCGGCCTCGAGCAGCTCCGACCTGATGCAGCTAAATCGGCCACCCTGTTTGAGCTTCGCGCTGAAAGAGTGGTCGGCCTCGAGCAGCTCTGACCTGAAGCTTTGATATTTTTCAGTGCTTGTATTACAGTGACAATCACTTTTCTCTCCACATTCTCTTACCAATTTTCCTCTAAAAGAATTATGTGGCGGTGGTCCAATATAAACCCTATTACGGTCCATACATCACCCATCCCCCTAAATACTCTTAAGCTTTACCATTGTACTTTCAATTACAACGGGAGAAAATAGACTCCACTAATAGAATTACAAAACACTTCAAATCTCACAATTCCCACATCAGTTTAAAAGGAATACCAGAAAAGCAAAGCAAAAAGCAAAGATAAAACGACGAATGAAACAAAGCAAGTGTAAATTGTATAAGGTGATGATTTAATTTAATAATATCCGTTGGAAGAAAAACTGAAAAATTATAGACACTTACAAGAACGCAATAGCAGCAGCGACACAACCGAACAATGGATAAGGGCAACAGAACAACAGCAGCTGCAGGAGTTACACATACAAGTTGCAACATCGCCACTAACTAGCAACTCTGCCGTCCCACTTGTGTCTTGTGTTGCAAACACGAATGCATTCATCTCGTTTCTGTTGTATCGAGTCCTGCCTTTACATGGCTCCCAAGACATCTTCTTAAGGGTATTTCCTTTCTTTCTTTCTTGTACTTATTTAATTCTGTTGCTGATGCCACCAGGGACGAAAAGGAATTCCTGCACATCATGCCGTGTAGTAAGTCTTCTTAGTGTGTTCTTAGTCTGATGTTTTTGTTTCCCCCCTCGCCTTACAATTCCCACCATTCAATGTTGTATCGTTGCGCTGGCAAATTGTATATAATTGCTGTTGTAGCCGATGTTGCTACATTTGCTACGTTGTAATGCCGCTGTTGTTCTCTCGGTCACATGATGAAGACTTACATGCTGCCGCTGCTGTCGTGTTTGTACTGGCATTGTTGCAGCAACAAGATGAAGATATAAATAAAACAGTGATAAAATGTTCATCTGACTAATGAGTTGTAAAAATACTCGTACGTATGTGTAACAACTTCAATGGAACACTGACACACAGAGTCTTACAATCTCAATGACAATCACAGGCTGCCATTGTCATGATTTGGGTACGGGGGGTCTAAAACCACAAGGTTTTTAAGAATAACGTTAATGGCATCATAAACTAGTAAAAAATGCTAAAATCGGGCTCGGCAGACTATAAAATAGTGCAGTGTATGGGGATGTTCATCAGTTTTTAATACCCATATGTCCATGTCTAAATGAGCAGAAATTTTGGATCAAAGGTTCCTCATAATGTCGGATCTTATAGCATAATAACGGGTCATCAATCTAGAGAATAGAAAACAAATATTTCACTGCATCTGATCTTTTCAATATATGTGACAGCGAATAGAGTAAGGGACCTAAGGGTAAAAAAATCAATTTTCATTTCTTTTCTTTTTTTTGATAAGGACAACATCTGAGCATTGAATAAGACCGATCCCATGCCCCAAAAGTGTTCCCTCCCAGAGATATGGGCGTTTTATGAATGTGAAGTCGACGATTCTAAGCGCAAATAGAAAGGGACCTAATCTTTAAAATGGCTCTCCTGAACAAAACTGGTTTTTAACCTTAGGTCCCTTTCTATTTTGCGCGTCACATATACTTATATACAACTTACATTAGGCCGCAGGTGGAATACAACTATCATATATGTGCAGTTGCTCCAAAATCATCCTTGGATCTACTTGACGGCGTTCAATGGAGAGCGATGGTGCTGATAGGCGACAGTAGGTTATCCAACTCTGTTGTTTCCCTTGAGCATCGTCGGAGGGTAAATTGCAAGACGCTGTTGTATCGTTACTTTCATGGTGTGTGCTCATCAGACATCCGTCGTCTTATTCCTGACGTAAGGATGTTCGGCAAGGATACACGACTTTCTAGGAATTCACAACCGTTTGTTATCGATTGGCCAGTCGACCGCACTATACACTACAGATCAAATTCGTTTTTCGCTCGTACAGTCCGTATGTTGAATTGACTTCCGGCAAATGTATTTCCCACTTATTGCTACATCGAGAAGTTCAGGGCAAGTGTCAATAAACATTACTTCTTTTACCCCTCCCATCCTTTACTTTCCACTCGCCAACGCAATGCACCGCATGTTTAGGGGGTACACCCTGAGCAAAGGTTATTTAAAAAAAAATTGGCCACCGCGGCTGGCTCGAATAAATTCCACCTGAGTGGCCTAATTTTCGACCAATTTTTGCAGCATTTGGGGACGTCAGCAATAACGCGCCGAATAATTTCTTCCAAGGCGTCAGTCCTATCGGGCTTATCTGCGTAGACAAGCGGCTTCAAATAATCCCACAAAAAATAGTCCAGCGGTGTTAAATCGCATGATCTTATAGGCCACGCCACTTGTCCACAACGCGAGATAGTGCTCTCCCCAAAAGTTTCTTTAATAAATTTATCGTTTCGCTGGCTTTATGGCATGTAGTGCCGTCTTGTTGGAACAAAAGGTCGCCCACATCAACATCCTCCAATTCAGGCAAGAAAAAGCTCAATAACCACTGACTGTAACATTATGGCCGGCTTCAATTTTGAAGAAATATGGACCAATGACTTTTTGTGGATGTAACGGCGTCTTAACAATGACTTCATTGGTCCAAATGCGACAATTTTGGTTATAAACGTGTCCATTCGATCGAAAATAGGATTAATCGTAGAACAAAGTTTTCATTTAAAAATACGTATCGGGGGCCATCTCGGTTTGGGCCCATTCACCATGATTTGCAAACGTTGTTCTGGAGTAAGGCTCTTCATTATGAAATGGCAAACCAAACTGCCAAACTGAGCATAAATCAAGCAACAGCTGCCAAAAAGGCCTAAAAAAGACACCATTAGATACAAAAAATCGTGAGGAAAGTTGGTGGTTTTTGGATACCAATACATCTAATTATGTGGCTTTTGTCGGTTCTATCGCCAAATTAAGCTACATTGTCATTATTTCTTAGCAGCACAATCACACATCTAAGCCAAATCCTACAAATAAGAATATATTTTAATACCTAAAGGAACTGAATAGCCTTAAAGATTTACAAGGTGGCGCAAAATTAATCATCCAATTTTGTTATTGTTAACTTTTTTGAGCGATGAAATTGTTATTTGGACTTTTATACTTTTTATTCTGTTAAGTGGATAAGATGACATCCCTCAAGTGGTAGCCACATTCGTGCTTTTTTGTCACATTTTCCATGGCTTTCTAAAAAAATTCCGTTGACAACTGTTTGCATTTCTGTGGAATATTCTCCTCCAGGATAGCGATTGTCTGAAGCTTGTTAGCAAAAATCCACGACTTCAAGTAGCCCCAAATATAGAAGCCTGGGATGCTTTTTTTTTCATGCCATCTTAAACGTTTCTGTTTTGCTACCTATTTTCAAACACAATTAAACCGCGGTAACACAATTAAAACATAATTGTTTCATAAAATATTTATTTGTATAAAATAACATCAATAAAATTGTATTTGGTTCAAAAAATTGTATACACGCAGAAAAAAGATATGGTTACTATATGGTCACGGCAATAATATTATGTTCTCTGCAATAAAAGTATGGTCGTCGCTACCATAGTATGGGTTTTTGAATTGTATTTTGACAATAGTATGATTGCGACAGTCTTAATATTGTTGAAATGCAACAATAGTATTGTTGCCAAATTTAAAAATAAAAATATGGTTGTAGCAACAATATAAATATGGTTGGTGGACAAAAGTATTGTTTCCATGGGTTTTATGTTAACAATAACATGATTACGGCAATCATACCGGCAAAATTGCATTTTTTTTTTAATTTGACAATGTTATTTTTACGAATCTTAGGCAATAATAGAAAAAATAATTAAATTTTTTCGAAACAAACTACGAATTAGTATAACTGAAATATTTTTAATAAATAATATTTTTTGTTATTGTTAAACAAATAACTCCTATTATTACATAACTTACTTAATAAAATTCTCTATTGTTAAATAACAACTTAACCCAATCTTTACAAAAAATGTTGGGGATCATAGTATGATTGTGTGTAAGTCATACTATGGTTGTGAGGATCATACTATGGTTGTACGTTAAACATACTATGGTTGTGGGGATCATAGTATGGTTGAATGTGAATAATAATATGGTTGTGGGGATCATAGTATGGTTATGTGTGAATAATTCTATTGTTGTGAGGACCATAATATTGTTATGGGGATCATAGTGTGGTTGTGTGTGAACCATACTATTGGTGTGATGAACATAATATTGTTGTGCCACAACCATATAACCAACAATAGTATGATGCTCTTCGAATATTGTTATCCCAACTATACTTTTTTTCTGCGTGTAGGTAAGAGTATGCGTAAAAAGTAAGGGTAAATTCAAACAACTCAAAAGGGACGGTAACAAAAATTCAAAAAGGGACGGAAAGTTTACCATGTTTCAAGGAAAGGCACAATAAAATAATCCAAAAAGTAACTAAAATTCAAGCAACACGTTTGCGATGTGTTCAAACAATAAAACAAGCCAAAAGACAGTGCATTTATTAATGATTTCTTGAAATTTCAGTACAAGGTCAAAGCGGACCTTTTCACACGTTCCCGTACTAAACACATTTAAATCTCGATAGAAACTAAACTATTAGTCGGATCGCTTTAAAACGATTCTAGATAAAATTTCCTTGGAATAGATGTGGGGGTCGGGTATACTTCCCATGGACCATCAAGGAGTAATTTCAGTTTGAAAATGAAAAAGGTCCCCACACGCAGAAAAAAAGTATGGTTGTGGTGACAATATTCGAAGAGGATAATGCTATTGTTGGGTATATGGTTGTGGTACAACAATATTATGATCCTCACAACAATAGTATGATTCAAATACAACCATACTATGATCCTCACAACAATTGTATGATTCACACTCAACCATACTATGATATCCACAACCCTAGTATGGTCCTCACAACCATAGTATGTTTCATATACAACCATAGTATGATCCTCACAACCAAAGTGTGATTCACACGCAACCATGTTATGATCCCTACAACCATAGTATGTTCACACACAATTATACTATGATCCCCAATATAATTAATTAGAATTTGTTTAAGTTGCCGACAATAGATTTGACCCCCAATATTATTTATTAGAATTGGTTTAAGTTGTCAACAATAGATTTGAATTATGAAAATTATTCAAAAATACATTAAATTCAAAATAATACGAGTGATTTATTTTATAGTAGAAAAAATAAGTTGAAATAAACGTAAGAGTTTTTATTAAAAATATTTCAGTTAAATAAAGCCAAAGCAGCTTTTTTAAAAATTTTAATTTCGATAAAAAAAGTACTACTATTGTATTAGATCCGTGCCAGTAGCATTTGTTCTTTAAAGCATATTTCAATGAAGAAAAATTACAATCATACAGTATGATTGCCGTTATAATACTATTGTTAACATAAAACGCAAAACACAATACTTTTTTTGCAGCAACCATATTTATATTGTTGCTATAACCATATTTTCATTTTTAAATTTGGCAATAATACTATTGTTACATTTCAACAATATTAATATTGCAGCAATTATACTATTGTCAAAAATAAATTCAGTTAACAATTTACTTTTATTGCGGAAAACATATTATTATTGCCGTGACCATGTAGTAACCATGTTTTTTTCTCTGCGTGCAGGGACCTTCTCACCCGCCGGAGGGTTAAGGAGCTTCCAATCTAAGATTGAGCTTCCATATGGAGAGGGTCGAGTGTAAGCTTGTCGTCCCGTTAATTTGCCCCAGAATTCCCTAAATACTTTATGTACCCGCCAGCTAAATCAGGTGGATATCGAACAGCCATTTTAATATATTTAATATTCCTCAAACTCGATGGAAATCGGCTAACCAGTCCACCAAAGACATAAAACATTTTGCCAAAAACCATAAAAACAATTCTATGCATATTATCCCTTGAAAGTGTTATAAGCTTCGTTTTTTCAGATTTTTCATTGTAGTTTGGAACACACGAGTACTTACGACGTACGACTAATACTTGTTAAAAGGACTTTTTCAACATTTCGTTAAATAAAAATCCTATTTAGTGCTTACCCATCTTGGCTGCTTCATTTCTTTTTGCTTTCCATCGATACTAGTACATGGCATGCCATTGACCTTCTTAATCTGCGAGCCAATCAGAAAATGCTGTGATTGAAACACATGTGTTCTGCTTTCAATATTCCAAGTTTCCCCATACATATATTTTTTCCTTCTTTCATCTGTTTTTTTTTCTCTTTGTATGAAACATATGCATCCTAATAGTGGACCATCATTACCGTCGTTATCGTGTGGAAATGGTGCTATCGCTTGAAAATATTTCAGTCCTCTTCGACACATTCTTATGTTATGTTCGATTTTTCTTGTCGTTTCATTTTTCTTGTGAAGGCAAAGTATGGCTTGCGGGCTTATGTTGTTATGAATAACCTTTTCTGATCGAAAATATGATGAGCGTCGGTCGTACTGTTTCGCACATGTGCTGTTAGTAATGCCAGTTTCCGAGAATTTTCGCTTTACGGTCTTTTTTCGGACAAGAACAGTAACGCTAATGATGCTGTCATCATTTGAATGCTGAAGATGTGATGATGGTCTGTCGGTCTGGTTATGGTGAAGGCCACTCATGACAATGATGATGGTAATGGCGATGCTGACGAACAGTGTTATGCTCTTGTATAGGCCGTAATCCAAAAATACATTTGACTAGACTTCTATTGTGACGAAACTAGTATAATGGCCACTGCGCAGGGGTTGGAGAACGAAATAATTTTGAAAATTTCGTTCAGTGTTTTTCAAGATTACAAGGATCGTATGCAGCTATTATCAAGGTGTGTCGTAGCTTAAAAGACCATTCAGTTTTGATCAGGGTCAGAGCTTAAAGAAGGCCGCTATATATATTTCAGGCCTAATAATGAAAACGCGAATATTTATCATCAAAAATGGTTTTATTGTTTTTCAAAGTATTCTCCAGCATGATTTATACACTTTTGCATGCGCTGAAACCAATTGTCGAAGCACTTTTTAAACTCCGATGGAGACACCTCTTCAACAGCATCTTCTGGCGACGAAAATCGTTGACCACGCATTTTTTTCTTGATGTGCGGGAATAAAAAGATGTCATTGGGTGCCAAGTCAGGGCAGTACGGCGGATGACCCATCAATTCGGCGTTTTGGACCGGCCAAAAAGGCGCTGGTTTGAGCCGATGTGTGAGAGCTCGCATTGTCATGATGAACAATGGTTCGTCTTCTCTTGCTCGTTTTTCGAATTTCTCCGAAGACTTCAGGCAAACAAATTGTGGTGTGCCACTCAGAACGTTGCTCAAGCGGAACAGTCGCCACATGACCAGTTTTGCCGTAGAAACAGGCGACCATTTGCTTCGCAGTGCTTCTTCCACGAACAACTTTCGTTGGATTTGGCTCGTCTTCAAAGATCCACACGGTCGATTGCTGTTCTGTTTCGGGCTCATACGCATAGATCTATATTTCGTCACCTGTGACGATCTTATAAACGTCTTTTAAAGCACCGCGATTGTATTTTTTCAAAATTTCTTTGCACGAATCAACACGAACCTTTTTTTGAGCGATTGACCAATTGTGCGGGATCCAACGAGAATAAATCTTTTTGACGGCCAGGTGTTCATGCAATATCGAATGTATGCTGGATGCCACATGTCACATGCCGATCTTGCATTATCAGTTCACGCACGGCATCAATGTTCTCGGGCACAACAGCCGTTTTTGGACGACCTTTGTCCTTGAGCGAGCGTCGGCCACGATTGAATTCATTAAACCAGTTTTTCACAATGCTATAGGATGGTGCTTCATCGCCATACAAAGATTTAATTTTATCGATGCACTCTTGTCGTGATAATCCACGTCGAAATTCGTGAAAAATGATCGCACTAACATGTTTACGAGTTAATTCCATTTTTTTGCCAAATTAATTTTTTTCAATCCACTGTAAACAACACAAATGATGGTCGTACTTCAAAAAGTTCTGATTACGTTTATGCTAAAAAAATGTCAAACTTTCCAATGGAAGTGTCAGATGGAGCCAGGCAACACTTAGTGTTGCATAGGCCAGAAATATATATGTGACAGCGCATATTTTTTGATGTGGACAACATCTGAGCATCGAATGAGACCAATCCCATGCCCCAAAAGTGTTCCCACCCAGAGATAAGCGGATTCCCTCCCAGAGATATACACCAAAGATACACGTATTTAAATTTTTAAAATGGATCTCCTGAACAAAAGTGGTTTTTACCCTTAGGTCCCTTTCTATTTTGCGTGTCACATATAGCAACCCTCGTACACTGGCTTTAAGTTGAACCGAGGTGTCAATTGATTGATATGCAATTTCATACCTAATGGCCCATAATGGTGAACCTTAAAAATGAAGCTAGAATTGATTAAATATCTTACAACGTTGTAGTTTCACTGAATTGTTTTTCTATTGTTTTTATCTGGTCACCCTGTGTTTCTTACAGATTACTTTTTGTTCTCATCACATAACTGATAAATTCCTTTAACCTTTAATGTATGAAGCTACGTTTACCCTAAGTTAGAGCAAATCAATAAATCGTCGTTCCGAAGTTATCTTACCGTATATCACAAAATCAAAAAAATGAGATATTACCACTTCCTGGTATCATTTTTTGAGAGCTATCGATCTGTCCAGTCTCCGTATCTTTTACGGTTCCTGAGATATTATAGTGTCATTTTGTTGTATATCCAGTTTTGCTAAAAATTAAACGCGTTATGTTACCGTATGAACCATTTGTGTGGATATACAATAAAAAATATATGAAATTTATGAATTAAAAAAAAAATGTTATCTTCACGTATGTGCCAAAAAAATATTTGGAAAAAAATTATCACAATATTTATATGTATATACATACATATTGTTTTTGTCCCATATTTCAATAAGATTTTCGGATAAAGTTAATAGGGGTTTTGTTTTTATTAATATAGATGGATATTGGAAGATAAAAGGATTTAGAACTGGCTTTCTTAAATGCATTTTATTGTAAACGAAAGTAAAACTTTTTTCTTACAAACATATTTATTAGATAATACTAGTAATAACACAGAAATATATAAATATATCTATGTTCCACTCGAGCTTAAATTTAGTTTAGAAAATTTAGCTGAATGTATACACAAATTTACATTGATAAATCTAAAAAGAATCTCACATGATTTTCTGGAAGGAAAACAAAATCTTTCTTTTTGTCTGGATTTATGTTTATCTTTGTGCCCGTATTAAGTTCTTTTTCAAAAATGGTTTCTGAATTTGCAATGACTCCCTTTCTCGCTTGTTTTCGTAGGCTTGATGTTTGAAAGTTGCGTTCACTTGCAGACGTTATATATTGCAGAGAAAATAAATTGTATTTATTATATTTAATTGATTTAATTTTACTGAAAATTTAATGAAAATTTATTGATTTGCTAAAGACGAATAAACTTTGAAATCGGTCGGAATCATTTCTATCACTTTTAGCACAAAGTTTTTGGATGGATAGTTTTTTAATTTTGGTATTAACTCTAATGGACTTTAATTTCTTTCAATTTTAGGAACCGGTCTATTGCACTATGGACTGCGTGAACCGGACTATTGCACTAATGACCTTGTTCTGAAAATATTTGAACGATTGTTTTCACATTGTTTGTTCTATATCCAAAATGAAGAATAGCAGACTATTTTATTTTTATTTTGCGGCGCACAGGAGTCACTCCACAAAATGATGTGCTCAATATTATTAAATTCCTGCAAAATTTGTTCCAAAATTTTAATGACAGAACTAGCAATATCATTTCCAGAGCGACCACTATGTGCTTCACTCCAAATGGCACAATAACAATAAGTTGTATTCTTTTCATTTGCTTTCTGAGCACATACAGTCGCTGTTATATTGAAAACGGAGAGTTTTCTTTTATAATAAAATGTGGAAGAAAATCCCCTTGGAAGATTAAAAGTGCTTTGTAAGTCGAAGCACACCGCAATTGTGTTATTCGATACCAACTGTCTATCTGTATCGAATAGTCCTCTTTTTTTCTTCTCTTTGAGAATTGATATAATAATGTTAAATAAGAGCTGATAAAAGATAATTATTTGACCTTCAACTAACGAGGTAGTGGTTAGTTTATCACAAAAAATAGTATGGTTTTTACGGATTATTTTCACGTATGCGCCATAAAAAAAATATTTCGCAAAAGGTGGCGTATACAACAAAAAGTACATTTTTTTATAAAGGTAAAAATGGTTGTTACTTAAAAACTTTCTTCTACAACCTTGAATATTTTTCACAAAATCCACGCAGAATTGCAAGCACTACGTCTAACATAAATATTGGGCAACTTTTTTCGCGCCACTTTTTTTATATAAGAGTTTGAAACTTAAAAGTCAATTTCCCCAAAATAAAATTTTTGGAGATACGATTTGTGTTTTAATTTGATTTCTATTACTGTTGGTAAGCTCTAACAACGCTTACCAAAAAAGAAAGTAAGACTGCAAGCACTACTAATTTTTATGCTCGTTTTTTCCATATAAAAATAAACCACCCACCAACTAGTTTTTGTCCATCTGGAGACTTATTATATTTATACTCTCTAATCATTAAAAATTAAAAAATCTCCGACAAAGCCAAGCTACCTTTAAAGCACAATCTCAACATCAGAAGGACAAGTGTCGTCCTAGAGGTTAATCTTTGACATATTTCCAAACATTTTTAAAATAATTTTCATTTCTCTTCGGACAATATTATTATTTTCTATTGGCAATTATTCCCCAAAGTCATTATGAAATTGAAAAAAGCCGTGTTTGCTTTGGAAGGACATGGCGTTTATATCAATCAAAGTGTCCATTATTTATTTACTTTCTGTTCGTAATATACATAATTAAATTCTTTCGTAAATATTTGTCTTCAATTGTACAATATTTGCACAGTATCCTTAACCACGCTCTGCCCCTTCTCCCCCAAAAAAACTACAGCATTTTGTTCGGAATCCTTGTGGTTGTAATCCAACTCTTTTTCGAATCAATATTTGATTTGTCGAACATAAACCACAAACAAATTTTAGCTCATTATTAGCGGCCACCAATCAAGAGAAGCTGAGACTGCAAGGAAATGGCGTAGGGTAGGCGGGGCGAAAAACAAAAAGTGGGCTGACAAAGAAACGACATCGTTCTCATTCTTGTCGCCATCATTATCGCCCTCATCGGCGGCAACAACGAACATTTATCACCGAGGCGAACAAGAAGCAACATTGCTAGCGACATCAGTCGCAACAATATCCCCTATCATCGCCATCATCATCATCATAATAATCGCCATCGTGGTTATTACTATTGCCGTTGTTCTTCAGCGCCTTTTGTTATTATATTTTATGACAAATTCAATTTTTATAGCAATTTGATTTATTGTATTCCCGTATTCTCTTACATTCAGTTTTCAGTCTTCAATATTTTACATGCGATATTTGTTCTGTTGCTTTCATACAAGGATTCGGAAGCAGGACAAGTCGTCTGCCGCGGCAGCCTTAGTTGACTCTAACAAAAGACGATGAATCATAAACGATGAATAAAGACAAGACGTTCGGAAAAGCACTGCTACTCGAAGGAAATCAATAAACTGCTAAGACAAAAGGATGGAAAGCATTACGGCCAACATAAGAGATATTGCTTAAGCAACCAACGGATGCTAAGATCCAATAAAACGCAGAGATCCGATATAAATAAAATTCAAATACTCGTACACTTTGGCAAAGATTACCAGCAGATTGTTGAAGAAATGAAGCATGGAAAATAAATGGGTTGAGGTATTTTTCCTTCTGATATTTCTGGTTATAAGAAAATGAGACAATCAAGAGCTATGAAATTTTAACAATAGCAAAGGATAAGTGGTAATAACTAACAAGAAGTTTCTTATTGACATTACCCAATGATAAGCTTGTAGTGTTCTTCCATAATACTGCTTGAAGCCGTCTTAGCAGCGTGTGAAGAAATTCCCATCTGCACTCAGATAAAATTTCGTGTAGTTGATCAACTTTCCCCTTCCAGGATCAACTAAAAAACTCTTAGGCCAGTAAGCAAGTTTCAGTATGTTGATCAGACTTACGTATATCCTCACCCATATAAGGATTTTAAATTTATCGTCGCTCCGTTCTCCATTGCCAGAAGCATATCGATTTTACTAGAATCTCCTAAAAGGTCGTTTGTGTGGTAGCTACTATTTAGGGGAGTGGCATTCACTTTTTCTTAGGTACAAACAAGATGAAATAAACATATTGCAGAATACAAATTTAAGCCAAATTTATGCATTAGGACCAAAGTTATGTGGGTGTCAATCAAGGCGCGGGTTGTGTAGTTTTTGCTAGAAATGCTAGAATTGACGTGGTTGTTTTCGCCAGCTAGTGTAAATTATAACCGATCTTTTTATAACAAATTTTCAGCATAATCTTTTGAATAGTATTAAAATTATTGTGCGAATATAAAAAGTCGGCGGAATGGTGCATACGAACCGGAGGAAGCAAATGGGGCGTGTCATTCACTCTTTTCATACGTGCATGAAAAACAGTTAAAAAATATTATAGGGTTCTAAATTTAAGAGAATTGCATAAATTAAGAGACAATTTATGTGGGTTCTAGTCTGCACTGAAACAGAGTAATTTGTGTTGGAGCTATCAGAAGGGGCGTGGCTAGGAATTCAATTTGTATTAACATGTTAACTTTATAATCGAGAATATATCTCATGTTCTGATTTTTAGTCATTTCGTACCTGTAGCACTAAAGAAATTAAAAAATACAGAAAGTGATCGACATGGCTCATTTGGATAGGAGGTATCAAAATAGGGCGTGTCAAACACTTCTTCCATATGCATACACTTTATTAAGATACTATATAGTTTGCTATATATATTTCTGGCCGCCATCTGACATTTCCATTGGAAAGTTAACAATTTTTTAGCATAAACGTACTCAGAACGTTTTGACGTACGACCATCATTTGTGTAGTTTAAAGTGACAATTTGGCAAAAAAAATTAAATTAACTCGTGAACATTTTCGTGCGATCATTTTTCATAATATTCGACGTGGATTATCACGACAAGAGTGCATTGATGAACTTAAATCTTTGTATGGCGATGATACACCATCTTATGGCACTGTGAAAAACTGGTTTAATGAATTCAATCGTGGCCGATTCTCGCTCAAAGACTAAGGTCGTGAAGGTCGTCCAAAAACGGCCATTGTACCAGAGAACATTGATGCCATGCGTGAACTGATAATGCAAGATCGTCATGTGACATACCGTGGGATAGATGCATCCTTGGGCATTTCTTCCACCAGCATACATTCGATATTGCATGAACACCTGGCCGTAAAAAATGTTTGTTCTCGTTGGATCCCGCACAATGTGACAGTCGCTCAAAAAAAGGCTCGTGTCGATTGGTTCAAAGAAATTTTGAAAAAATACGATCGCGTTGCTTCAAAAGACGTTTATAAGATCGTCACAGGTGACGAATTATGGATCTATGCGTAAGAGCCCGAAAAAAAACCGCAATCGACCGTGTGGGTCTTCGAAAATGAGCCAAATCCAACCAAAGTTGTTCGTGGAAGAAACGCTTCGAAGCAACTGGTCGCCTGCTTCTTCGGCAAAACTGGTCATGTGGCTACAGCTCCGCTTGAGTTGCTCAAGGACGGTCAATTCTCAGTGGTACATCACAATTTGTTTGCGTGAAGTCTTTAAAGAAATTCGAACAAGAGAGCAACGAACAAGAGAAGACGAATCATTGTGCACCATGACAATGCGAGCTTTCACACATCGGCTCAAACCAGCGCCTTTTGACATTCCAAAACGTCAAATTGATGGATAATCCACCGTACAGCCATGACATGGCACCCAATGACTTTTATTATTCCCGCACATACGAGTAAAGAAACATATGCGTGGTCAACGATTTTCGTCGCCAGAAGATGCTGTTGAAGCGTTCAAAAACCATGTTTTGGAGGTGTCTCAATCGAGTGGCAATAGTGCTTCGACAATTGGTTTGAGCGCATGCAAAAGTGTAGAAATCATGCTGGAGAATACTATGAAAAACAATAATACCATTTTTGATAATAAATATTCGCATTTTCATTATCAGTCCAGAAATATATGTAACTGCCCTCGTTCGTATTCACAGTTTAAGCGAATTTTACGCATTGGTAGAATAACCGCCTTTTTTATATAAGTACCCTTTTATTAAAATATTTACAATATAATCGAATTCTACGCTCTTGGTGATAAGTTGTGCGGGTTCTTATCTGCTCTGAAACAAGGTAAGTTGGATGGGAGTTCCCAAAAGTGGTGTGGCCATATGGCACATTTTCAATGCCATGAACTGGTTTGGAAAAGTATTACGACATGCAAAATTCAAAACGATTTGTAGCTTCTAATTTTACCGAATAGCTTAAGTTATCTACTATGTAATGAGGCATATGTCAACACACCTGGCCTCCAGATCCGGTCAAATGTAAATAGGTAATTTAATTAAGAAAACATAAAAAAAATAAATCACTTAGTTGTGATAATCCAGGGAGCAAGTAGCGGGATGCAAATTCACCTTGCACTTCAAACAACCACCTTGCACGGGTATTTATTTAAATACCCATACCCACACGCAGAAAAAAAGTATGGTTGGGGTGACAATATTCGAAGAGGATCACACTATTGTTGGGTATATGGTTGTGACACAACAATAGTATGATCCTCACAACAATAGTATGATTCACACATAACCATACTATGATCCCCACAAGCATAGTATGATTCACACTCAACCATACTATGATCTCCAGCACCATACTATGATCCTCACAACCATATTATGATTCTCACTCAACCATTCTATTATCTCCACAACCATATTATGATCCTCACAACCATAGTATGTTTCTCATACAACCATAGTATGATCTTCACAACCATAGTATGATTCACACTCAACCATACTATTATCTCCACAACCATATTATGATCCTCACAACCATAGTATGTTCCTCATACAACCATAGTATGATCCTCACAACCATAGTATGATTCACACGCAACCATACTATGATCCCCACAACCATAGTTTGATTCACACTCAACCATACTATAATCCCCAAAATTATTTATTAGGATTGGTTATTGCTGTTATTCAAAAATAGAGATTTTTATTAAGTATGTTATTTTAAATTAGTTCATAGCCCGATTTGATGCCATGTTTTTTATTAAACATTTCATTCAAGAAACAAAAATATATATTGCAAGGTCAAAAATACTTTTAGTTGCCAGCAGGGGTAAATGCTACTTCACCATCCGTAGACACCAAGTCACGAATGTGATTTTACCATGATCAATGGCTATATACTTAAGTGCAGGCAGATTTTAAATAAACGAGAACCAGTCGGTATTAGAGTATTTCACCGAACAAAGAAAACACAATAAAAATCCCTTGAACTACATTCCGATTGTTGTTGTTTTTTTAATGGACAGCAACCATTCACTGTATCGTGTGTATGTGTTTTTTATTGTATATCAAAAAAAAATACGCACACACATACATGTATGCTCTATAAAGCCTGTTTTGTTATGTTCACAGTCGCAACCATACTGTATGATTGCCGTAATCAAATTATTGTTAACGTAAATTTTAAACAACAATACTTTTGTTGCACCAACCATGTTTATATGGTTGCTACAACCATATTTTCATTTCTAAATTTGGCAATAATACTATTGTTACATTTCAACAATAGCAATATTGTCGCAATCATACTATTGTCAAAATAAAATTCAAAAAACAACGCTATGGTTGCGACGAATATGCTTTTATTGTAGAGAACATATTAGTGTTACGGTGACCATAGTGTAACCATATCTTTTCTCTGCGTGCAGGTAAAAATTGTGTTTTTTTCTTTCAACTTCTACGATCTTTTGGATATAAATTTTCAAATTTCATAAAAATCGTACGAGCCGATCTATGGGCAGGCAGTAACGAGTTAAACCGATTTTTTCTACTGTTAACGAAATCACTCCCATTATTTTGAATTTAATGTATTTTTAAATAATTTTCATAATTCAATTTTATTGTTGACAACTCAACCCAATTCTAGTAAATACTTTTGGGTATCATTATATAATTGTGTGTGATCATACTATGGTTGTAGGAATCATAACGTGGTTACGTGTGAATCATACCATGATACTGAGAATCATACGATGGTTGTATGTGAAACATACTATGGTTGTGAGGATCATAATATGGTTGTGGAGATCATAGTATGGTTGAGTGTGAATCATACTATCGTTGTGGGAATCATAGTATTGTTATATGTGCATCATACTATTGTTGTAAGGATCATAATATGGTTGTGGGGATCATAGTATGGTTGAGTGTGAATCATAATATTGTTGTGAGGATCATAATATTGTTGTACCACAACCATATATCCAACAATAGTATGATGCTCTTCGAATTATGTTATCCCAGCCATACTTTTGTCTTTTCCAGCATAGGCTTATGGTACTGAAAAACAGTAAAATTTCCTAATTCATCTAAATCTGTACAATCATTCATGTTTTGTGTTAATTTTTTAACCCTAAAAAACCGGCTCCTTAAATAATGGACAAGTGTTACTCAAAAACAATGCAATTTTCTCACGAATCTAAAAATGACACTTATACTCGCATAACAATTTGGCTGAACTTGAGGCCTTGTCCAATTGGCGAATGCTTTTTAGGGCCCCGAAAATTAGTTAATGTCAAACATGAACCCACCGCCAACAACCATTTATCCCAATATAGACAATTCTGTTAGCCAATCCATTGTAGATTAAAAAAAAACCTTTAGCCTTTGGCCAAACTTACAATTTTAGTTGTTTTAAATTCCAATCACTCTCAAGAGCCGGGGTTAGCACATGGGTTAAACAATTATCAGCCCCTTGGGAATAATTACATATTTAAACCTATTCGACAGCATGCGAATATTTCCACTCATCTGCACTACAAAAGCTCTCCAACAATCCCTTTCATTTATACAATTTAAAACCTTTCAAATTTAATAATTCCCCACTGTCTTGAGTGTATCCTTATTTATTATTATGTCTTTCTGTTTAAATTTGCATGTCCTCATGATCTGGGTACACCGACACCTTTACACAGTAAAAACCCGGAGAAAACACCAAAAACAATACGCATCTCGTTGGCTTCGGGGCATTCCTTTCGTTAAATAGTCTGTCCTGTTCCTGATAAATATTTCTTTACATTTCCCCTTCCACAGGCCATGATGATTCCGTATGCGCAACTTCAGCTGTTCATCTACACGGGCATCCTGTTGCCCTGCCGATGATGATGAGGACGATGATGCGGCCGCTGTGGCATGACCCGGTTCAGTGATGCTTGCATATGTGTGTATCCTTTCATTATTATCCTTTTGATGAGGCTGCTTGCTCGCTCATTGTGTTTTTTATTCATATTTAATTCGACGAAAAAAATACACAAAATAAGAAGGAAAGAAAAGTTAAAGTTGTTTTAACTTTTTTTTGGAGTTATTCTCCAAAAGAGTAAGGGAGGCCTGGAAAGACCTGGAATATTTCAACGCTTCACGCACAATATAGAAGTTTTTGTATTTCCCTGTAGGAGCGTGCGGTTTGTGGACACACCCAACGCAGTTTATCGTATCCGAGTCAATATGTTTCATTTATATGTCGACAGACTATGCCTATATATTTATTTCACGAACGTATACATACATATAGGTGAATATGTGGGCGTATACATATGTATAGGACATCTTAATTTGTATTTTCTATAGATACCTTTGGAAAGTATTTGGTAATTTGTACGTGACAAAGTTGCAATTTTGGCGTGATTAAACTTTAAGATTAATGTGAGGAACATGAGGTTGCCACCGCACCGAGGCGTATTTGACCCAAAAAGCTGGCCAAATTTATTAACAGTTTCACGCAGTGGTCACGGCAATAATAATATGTTCTCCGCAATAAAAGTATGTTCGTCGCAACCATAGCATTGTTAACTGAATTTTTTTTTGACAATAGTATAATTGCTTCAATATTAATATTGTTGAAATGTAACAATAGTATTATTGCCAAATTTAAAAATGAAAATATGGTTGGTGCGACAAAAGTATTGTGTTTTGCGTTTTATGTTAACAATAATATGATTACGACAATCATACTGTATGATTGTAATTTTTCTTCATTTAAATATGCTTTTAAGAACAAATGTTATTGGGACGGATCTAATGCAATAATAGTACTTTTTTATCGAAATTTAAAATTTTTTAAACAAGCTGCTTTGGCTTTATTTAACTGAAATATTTTTAATAAAAAAGCTTACGTTTATTTCGACTTATTTTTTCTACTGTGAAATAAATCACTCGTATTATTTTGAATTTAATGTATTTTTGAATAATTTTCATAATTCCAATCTATTGTTGACAACTTAAACCAATTCTAATAAATAATATCTATCTGTCGACAACTTAAACAAATTCTAATAAATTATATTGGGGATCATAGTATAACTGTGTATGATCATACTATGGTTGTAGGGATCATAACATGGTTGCGTGTGAATCATACTATGGTTGTGAGAATCATACTATGGTTGTATATGAAACATACTATGGTTGTGAGGATCATACTATGGTTGTGGAGATCATAGTATGGTTGAGTGTTAATCATACTATGGTTGTGGGGATCATAGTATGGTTATGTGTGAATCATACTATTGTTGTGAGGATCATAGTATGGTTGTATTTGAATCATACTATTGTTGTGAGGATCATAATATTGTTGTACCACAACCATATACCCAACAATAGTATTATCCTCTTCGAATATTGTCACCACAACCATACTATTTTTCTGCGTGTTCTTACAAACCGCGGTTTCATACGGACATATTTACGCATTGTGTGTGATATTTTTTCTCCTCAAAGGGAGTAAACAAGCGGATTAGCAAAGCAATTAATACAATCAAAAAAAAACGTAGGCTCCCAGCAAACCAAACCTTCAGAATTCGGTCAGAACTCTGTACGACAATCGGCAAAATATTCCGATTTCGGATGAGAATTCTTAACTACTTCTCTGAGGGAATTCTGATGTTTTTGCCGACATTTCGCAACGATTTCTGACTGAATTCTAAACTGTAGTCTTGGGAAATTCGAAAGAAAATTTCGATTTCTCGTATCGAACTCTGAACTAATTCTGAACGACTTCGGTCAGAGTTCTGGCATTAAGTCTTATTAAATTCCGATGTTTTTACCGACATTTCGAGCCGAGCTCTGAACGAATCCTAAGCTCTTGTCATAGTAAATTCTGAATATAAACAATCAAAAAGAAGAAAATATTTTTGTTCTACAAAAAAAAGTTGTCAAAAATTTACAAAAAGCGTTCGGAAAGACTTTTAGTTACAGGCAGCGGTGTCTGCAGTTTCGGAGAGCGCCACCTTACTATAATAATACCGCAAGCAATAATTGTGCTGCAACTATGTTTAGTGGCTATACACTTAAGGGCAGCTAGTTTTGCATTTAACGAGAACTGCCGGCAGTATAGTTTTCCTCTGAACACAGTAAAAATCCCTTGCACAGCCCAGTTAACCAAACGTTCAGAGTTCGGTCAGAATTCCGTACGACAATCGTAAAATGTCAAGCAAATAACAAAATTTTTAAATGAATAGACTACTTTAGATAAATAATTCAGAATTCTTTGCGAGTTCGATAAGCAAAGTCTGAACAAAAAATTAATAAAAATCCCACAGAATCAAGTCTAACAGAATTCGGGCCGAATTCGATCAGATATATCGGAACGTAATAAATAAATAGTCCTCAGACAAATAAAACAGAATTCGTTACGATTTCGTTAAGAATTCTCGATAGAGTTCAGATATTGTTCAGAATTGTCTGATATCAGACATTGTCGGCAAAATTGGTTTACTGGGCTTCTACATTCACAAAATCTTCACCAACACAAAAAGCAAAACATAAATAACAATGAAATCAAATCAACTTCTATCAATAAATGTATTTCCCTTGATCAAAATGCTCCAGAAGAGGAAATCCAGCTCTCAATTCCAAAACCCCCAACTATTTTTATTCCGGATGTTGAAAGTATCAACAAAATGATAAAGAACCATAAAACCATTATTTCTGATGAAGAATTTAACTACAAAGCTCTGAGAAACAATCAAGTCAAACTTCTAATAAATTCGGTAGAGGCATGTATAAGTAGAAAGGCTATTAAACACTTTGAAACGGCTAAAACAGACATAAGTAGAGTTGTTCTTAAGGGCATTCATTACACTCTGCGACAAATGGTAAGGGTCAGTGATCGGTTTGGAATGAAACCACCGGGGAAAGTTATATTGGTAAAAAAAAGTCATACGTGTTCCAGCGTTTCGCTGGGTCTCATCTAGGAATCGAGATATATCGATTTGAAGTTAGTAAGTATCGTATAGGGGAATTTGTCACGTTTTAGGCTCTTTTGTTTGACATAACTCGAGAACCACTCGTCCGATTTAGCTGAAACAAATTTAGAAAAATTAAGAATTACAATTCCTCTAATCTGTTCTTAAACCGTTTTCCTACTTAAGCAACAGTTTCGCAATTATAAATAAATGTATGAAAAAAAAAATTATTTTTGCCTAAAAAAAAAAATTTTTTTCTTCATGCGCTTATTTTTAACTTGGAAACTATTACTTGTAAAGGAAAATAATATATGAACAGATTAAGGGAATTGTAATTCTTGGTTTTTTAAAATTTATTTCAGCTAAATCGGACGAGTGGTTCTCAAGTTATGTCAAACAAAAGAGCCAAAAACGTGACAAATTCCCCTATACGATACTTACTAACTTCAAATCGATAAATCTCGATTCCTAGATGAGACCCAACGAAACGCTGGGACACGTATGACCTTTTTTTGACCGATATAACTTTCCCCGGTGGTTTCATCCCAAACCGATTGTGGCTGTCGCACAGTATTATCGTACAACAGATATAAAAGCTGAACTAATAGCATTAGGGCATGGAGTTAGAAACGTTGTCAACGTAAAGAGTCGCGTAACCAAACAACCATTACTAATGTTTTTCGTCGATCTCGATCCTAACCCTAACAACAAAAGTAT
Organism: Hydrotaea diabolus; assembly: GCA_963513945.1. NCBI lineage: Eukaryota > Metazoa > Arthropoda > Insecta > Diptera > Muscidae > Hydrotaea > Hydrotaea diabolus. The sequence continues at coordinate 17,185,847 of OY740717.1, forward strand.
ATACGATATTAAATATATAAATAATGCGGTAATTAATGTCGAGCCTCCAGAAAAGGTTGTGGAGCTGGTTCAGTGCTAACGGTGCCAGATGCATGGGCATACCAAAACAGAATTGCCAAAGGGGTTTTAAATGCGTCAAATGCGGTTCTGATTATCCGACTGCCGAATGCACAAAATCTAACGATATGCCACCAACATGTGCCCATTGTTCAAAACATCACACAGGAAACTACGAGGGCGGCCGCAAAACTAACTGGCCTGGCACATTTTCTGTTTTACTAGCAACTTTTTTTTGTTTTTTTTTAAAATAATATTTTATAAGCCATCTGTCAAAATTTCCGAAATATTTAATGATTATTTTCTTTGTTACAGGTGATTGAAGTAAACAAGTTTTTATAATTTTTGAAAAATGGAAAATAAAGAGTTTCGTGCGGTAATTAAACACTTTTATATGAAAGGTTATACGCCACAAATAATCACAGATGAATTGGATTCTGTTCATGGTGATAATGCACCATCATACTCCACCGTGAAATCCTGGGTTCAACAATTTAAAATGGGTCGTTCAAGTACGGAAGATGAACAACGCTCTGGAAGACCGAAAACTGCTACTACTATTGAAAACACTAGAACAATATTTAATGAAGTGACTAAAGATAAACGAATAAAGCTCAGAGAACTTGCTGATATTGTCAAAATACACGAAAAACAAGTTTGGAGTATTTTACATGATGAACTCTACATGAAAAAGCTTTCCGCAAGATGGGTGCCCCGTTTGTTGACTTTGCCCCAAAAAATCGTCCGTTGGACCAATTACGAAGAGCTTTTAGCGATTTATCAGCGTAATCCAATAGAGTTCTTGCGCCGATTCATAACTGTTGATGAAACATGGATCCATCACTACATCCCAGAATGCAAAGAACAGTCAAAAGAATGGATAGAAGCTGGTAAAAGTGGTCCCAAAAAGGCGAAAACTGTTAACTCAGCCGGAAAAGTAATGGCCACAGTATTTTGGGATGCAAAGGGTATAATATTTATTGATTATCTTGAGAAAGGAAAAACTATAAATAGTGAATATTATTGTGCATTATTGGATCGGTTGCGTGAAGAAATCAAGATAAAACGACCGCATTTGGAAAAAAAAAATTATTTTTCATCAAGATAATGCTCCTTCACACACTGCATTTTTAACTCAACAAAAACTGGCCGAATTACGATTTGAAATTGCTCCGCATCCACCATATAGTCCAGATTTAGCTCCTTCTGATAATTTCTTGTTTCCAAATTTAAAAAAATTTCTCGGTGGCAAAAAATTTTCGTCCAATTTTCAAAATTTAAAAAAAATTCTCGGTGGCAAAAAATTTTCGTCCAATAGCGAGGTTATTGCTGAAACTGAGGCATATTTTGAAGGTCTTGAAAAATCTTATTTTTCGGATGGAATTAAAAAACTTGAAAAACGTTTGATGAAGTGTATTGAGTTGGAAGGAGATTATGTTGAAAATATTATTATTTATTTATTCCAAAAAAAACGGTTCTTTTTATGTTAGGACAGTTACTTTTGCGGTCGCCCTCGTATAGAGGATGCCATATTTATAAGAATTTATTACAGAGAAGAACTCAAAATCGCGTAGACAACAGAAATTACATTGTATGTACTTAGTAGGAACATAAATACTGTTACAACATTGAACACACCCATTTCAATAGTAGAACTGAACATACCCCGTTAATGTCATATGGGTTTTAAAAGCTTACCTTAATAGCGTTAGTCTGTTTCAACTTTCATCATGGAGTGGTCAGATAATGAGAACCTTTTCGCTGTAATAGCGCTTTTCAAGTGTGAAAAGAAAAAAAGCGGTATTTTCAAAACGCTCCGGCCACTAGGGATTAGCCGCATGTTCGTCTACCGACGCATACAACTGTTTGAGGAGACTGGAGATTGAAAAGACCGCCACCGGTCCAGCCGCCCACGCTCTGTTCGAACACCGCATGTCATCAAAGCCGTTAAATCAAGAATTCACAGAAATCCGCTTCGAAAACAGAAAATCATGGCCCGTGAGATGAAAATCACGCAAAAGACCATGAGTCGACTCATTAAAAAGACTTGGGACTTGGGGCTTTCAAACGACGTACCGGACATTTATTGACTGCAGCTTTAAAAAAATAGGATTGAAAAATGCAAACGTCTTTTGGTGAAGCACGCTGATAACTTGCACAGAACAATTTTGTTCACCGATGAAAAAAATTTTACCGTTCAGTAAAAATTTAACAAGCAAAATGATAGAGTGTATGCGCGGTCATCTAAGGAAGCATCTGAACGGATCCAAAGGGTCATCACCCAACTTCAGTCATGGTTTGGTGGGGTGTCTCTTACGATGGGGTCACTGACCTGCATTTCTGCGAACAAGTAGTCAAAACATCGGCCAAAGTTTACCAAGAAACCGTTTTGGAAGCTGTTGTGAATGAAGCCTCTTAACAATTCCCTGTTCCAAAAGCAGCCATGGACTTTCCAGCAGGATTCTGCGCCGGCCCATAAGGCTAAACGTCCCAGGCCTGGCTTCGAAACAATTTGCCAGCGTTAATTTACTCTGAAGAATGGCCCTCAGGCAGTCCAGATTTGAACCCATTGGATTACAAATTGTGGACGGTTTTAGAGGACAAGGTTTGTCACAAAAGATACCCCAACATTGGATCTCTTAAGACTGCTTAGGTTCGAGCTGTGGCCAATTTTCCTATGGACTAGGTTTGTGCAGCTATTGACGATTGGCCAGTGCGTTTTAAGGCGTGTGTAAAGGCAAAAGGCGGTTATTTCAAATAAGTAGATTCTTTTTGGATACAATATACATCAATAAATATATTTGGTCCAAAAATATGCAGTACTTTTTATTTTACAGCATAAAACGTGTGTAACAGTTTTTATGTCCCTACAAAGTATATTAATTTTAAGATGTGACCTCTATAGCTAAAGGAATAAAATCAGATCAAAATATAGGGTGCCCAATCTAAGGTATTTTTTCTACAGGATTTTTTTCACAGATTACGCGTGAGTTGTGTAAAACATTATTATTGTTTGTCATCATGGAAAGACTTACCCCGCAAAAACCACAGCGTGTGTCATTAACGCCATACCGATCGAAATGAGCGAGTCATCCAATATCGGACCCTCAGAATGGACACCCTGAGGCGTAGTTGCAGCCAAGATTTGAAGGAATTAATATTCAAAATATAAATGGCATAAAATGTCCTTTCAAATCAGGTGTGAAATAAAGATTTCACATCTGATTTGAATTTTTGTATTTTCTTTTATTTTGAAAAAAATGCCTCTAGATTGATAACCCGTTAGAACATTGTTGAATTTCTTAGACATTTTAGTCTAATTTCTTTAACTCCATCGCTCTTGTTTATGTGAGAAAAGCTGGTGGCCATCACAGCATGATATTCTTTATATTTTGCAAACCCTTTCACCCAAAAAGCATGCAGCCTTTCGCAATACGAAAAAATATCTTTGAAAAGAAATATCATTACACGTTCCGTCACATTCATATGTAGTATGTGTGGGATTGTAATGATGTGTCTGTGTATTGTATGTGTGTTTGCATATGTATGTGGGACTAAGGATTATAGGTATAAAGTCGTGTTGTTTTTTTTGTTTTGTATATTGACACCTAACGCAAGTGTGCAAAGGCATTCAACTCTACTCCTTGCTCTGGTTTCCCTCTCTTTGCTCTCCTTTTATGGTGAATGAAAGGTCGTTTATATAAGAAATATGTACGGTTTTTATTTATAAAAGAAAAATCTTATTAAGTTAAAAAAGTATAAAGCTGGTTGCATGCGAGGCTTGTTAGGGAGGATATGAAACGTAGGCGAGCATTAAAGAAAAAGGATTTGACTTTATTATGACTTGAACCGTTTGATTTGACTTTAAGATAGGAATTTGGTGACCAGTTATACTTTGAAAGAAGTGAAAAAGTCGTGAAGTTCGGCCAGGTCGAAGCTTTTCTATTTTCCACCATGGATTGGTGGAGAGTAGATTTTAGTTTCACAGCAATTCCACATGTTATACTATGACATTAACAGGATTTGGGTATTTGGTCGTAGGTGGTTGGTCCCTGTTTGCCAGCACTAAATTTTTGGAGCTCCATGAACCATTATCGTCTTCAGATGCGTGAAGAAAATGTTATGGTTTTGAAGAACCCACATTTCCATTGTTGAAGACGGTCTGAAGAGTCATAAGCTCATAAGGGTAATTACATAAATTTAACGATTTGAAGTCCTTGGTAAGGTCCCTGAAAAAAAAAATTACTCTCTAACATAAAATGTAGGTACTCAAAAACAGTCGAATTTATAACGAAACTGAATCAATCCCATAACAAACTGTTCTATGGACCGGATTGACCCGAAGAGCAATCTTCGGCCAAGGGCTGTCACCTCGAAACACAACAACTACGGAAAATTTACATGAAGAGACGAAGGTCCTTACCGTGCGCAGACACAATTTCCTGTTGTCTAAGCAATACCTGCTAGGGTGTTTTCGCAGCAGTCATCCTAACGACCATCTCTTGAACAGGATGCCTCCACCCAGGCAGATCAGGTACGATCTTCATGATCTAGAGAGAGAGGTCAAGCGGTATAAGAGAGAACCTTTAGATCATCGAAACTATCAGGCAGGTTTGAACAACATTCACGCCGATGATGTCGCAGCAGCAGTATCCAATTACCATATGAATGTAGTGCTAGGGGAGCATCCCCCGGAGATTTCACCTGAGGAGATGGTACTACCTCGGCAGACGCGAGTGGTTCTGGCGCAGCTGAGATCTGGGCACGAATTGATGCTAACGTTGCGGACATCTGTCCCGCCTGCCATCAGGGACCACATGATGTACTGCACCTCTTCAATTGTCCGGCCAAGCCCACTCAGCTGACCCCCAGGTCTCTGTGGACGAATCCAGTTCAAATGGCGCGTTTCCTTTACCTGGATATCGAAACAGATCCTCCATAGACGAACAAGACTTCAAAATAAATATATTGTTGTTACAACAACATTAACAACGAAACTGAAAATGACATACATTTTACCATTTGACTGAATTGAAGGCCTTGAACAAAGGCCGTGGTAATGGGCCCTGTGGACATAAGGGTATCCAGAAACAGTGAAGCTTTTTTCTAACATATCCAGATATGTACCTTTATTCAAGATCTGTGCCAAATTGGCCCATACGGGCCCTAACATCAGCCGTAAACCATTAAAATTTTCTCACGGATCTAACACAAATAACTTTTTTTTAATCAATGCATTTTATTTACTTTTTATTTTTTTTTTATAGAAAATTTAATATAATTTTTTATGACTAATTGTGTTTGAAGATGATAAACCGTAAATGACCTCCATGCTCAACCAAACATATGCGTCACTTGATCTGAAAATTATTCATTGCGGCCTGAAGGGTTGAAGTTGCGATCGCTTGAATTTTTATTTTGATGGACTGCTTTAAATCAGTCAAATTCGTTGGTTTCGTTTTCTACACCTCTGGCTTGATATAACCCCATAAAAAAGTATGGGGCACTCAGGTGACTTTGACAAAGTCTGGTATGAGGGCCTTAATTTCAAGCTATCTAGAGATTTGCCAACGCAATTTAGTGCAATTTTAAAATCATATCTAACTGATAGATTCTTTAGAATAAAACATGAAGATGAATATTCCGGACTAAGACAAATTCGAGCGGGTGTCCCGCAAGGAAGTGTTCTTGGGCCGACACTTTACATACTGTACACAAGAGACATTCCAAAACCTCCTAACACGAATATTGCTACGTTTGCAGACGACACAGCGATTCTTGTAACTGGTGAAACAGTAACATATACTACGGAAAAACTACAAACAGCAACTGATGAAATTATGTACTGGACAAAAAAATGGAGAATAAAATTGAACGAAGCAAAGTCTGTTCATATTAACTTCACAAATAAAGGATTTACCAGTTTACATGAACAACAACATAGTACCGTATGCAAACACTGCAAAATATTTAGGATTTACCTTGGATGCAAAATTAAGATGGAAGGAACATATCAAGAAAAAACTATGTGAACTGATAATAACTCTGCGAAAAATGAACTTCCTATTCTCAAGACACTCAGAAAGAAGATTGAATAATAAATAAAGTAAAACTTTACCAGCAGATTTTGAAACCAAAATGGACTTATGGACTCCAAATATGGGGATGCGCGTCAAAATCCAACTTACAACCACTTCAAACCTTTCAAAACAAGATGCTAAGAATGATAACTAACTGTCCGTGGTATATTAGAAACGATGACATTCACAGGGATCTTAACATTCCGACAGTAACTGATGAAATGAAACGTCTTGCAACCAAATACGCGCAAAGACTATTGTTGCATAAAAATCCAGAAGTGCAACATATTATCAGAATCCCTATACAGAACAGAAGGCTGAGAAGAACACTACCCGAAGACTTGGTCCGAGCTGAATAAAACATAATTCCTTTCATTTATCGGAATGGCCAGTGGGCTATATCCGAGAACAATCTGATATATAATGAAATATAAATTACTAGACGAGTCTTTATTGTACTCAGTTGTAATAATAAAGAATGAAAAAAAGGTGACCTTGGGGGCCAGTGGAAAGGGGAATTTTTGTATACAAATTTAATTGGGAATTTTCGTTGGAGCTCTTACATAACCGTTCTGGCCTCATGTGCAGTTGCTCCATATTGCTGGAACCAAATGCTGTTGAATAAGAAACGTCATCGGCGGGTAACGTTTCGGCTGGGTAAAAAACTCCTTAAAAATCTTAAAACCACAACATTTAAACCACCATTAACAGTCACTGTTACACCGTTTTCTTCAAGGAAGCATGGCCCAAAAATGAAGCTTGATGGAACTGTGCGCCCCACAGTAACTCGTTCTGGGTGCAGTTCCTTCCATCCCGTAGAGTATTTGTGGATTTGATTCACACCATATACCGTTTTTTTACATTGCCGTTTAGATCAACATGGGCCTCATTAGAAATAAACAAGCAATTTATCAAGCTGTTGTCTTCTTCGGCCATTTCAATAATTTTTTGGCGAAATGCTATTCGAACTAGTAAAGCCAGAGTGTTTAACTTGCTTGTAATTTCGACTTTGTGCGGAAACTGGTTTAAGTCATCATGACTTAAACTGCAAATATATGCCGATAAGTTTCGAGTCTAAAAGCTTGGATTTGCCTCAATTGACGATGCCATAGCCGGTGTCTTGAACCCGACCATATGGATCTCGATAGTACGGTCTTGCGATGCTTCCAAATTTGGCAAACATGTTTACCAGCCTCATAATGGCCCATCTACTCAGGGATATTCCTCCAAACTCCCACCTTAATTCTTTTTGGCCGGAAACGCAGGACAGTCAAGCATCCAAATTCTCTTTTCGGTATCCCAAGCATTCATTTTAATAAATCTAAATTCTTATCTTTCAACAAAAAAAATAAAGAATAAGCCGATTGCTCACACAGAAACAAAATTATTACATTTTGTTTTTGTAGCACGATTCGGCGCCACCCTATATTAAATAGGGTGATCCATCAAGAGGTATTTTTTCAGAACAAAAAAATATATAAAAATTCAAATCAAGTGTGTAATCTTTATTGGTAATTTGAAAGGACATTTTATGGCATTTATTTTTTAAATATAATTTCCTTTAAATGTTGGCCGCAACTACGCATCAGGGTATCCATTTACGGGGGTCCAATTTTGGATGACTTGTTCTAGCATTTCGACCGGTATGGCTTTAATGACACGCGTAGCGATTGTCAGCATAGACTTGGGACTGTACGTAACCCCAAAGACAAATGTCTAAAGGTGTGATATCACTCGATCTAGGCGGCCAACTTACCTATCCAAAACGTGAAATAAGCTGCTTTTCGAAATGACCTCTCAATAGATCAAATGTTTGAGCAACTATATGGCAAGTGACACCGTCTTGTTGAAACCAAGTGTCTTCAAGATTATGGGCTTCAATTTCAGGAAGCATAAAGATCGATATTATGGTGCGATAGCGAGCACCATTCACGGTTACGTTCCGGCCATCACCATTTTTGAAAAAATATGCACCGATGATTTCACCAGCTTATAAACCGCACCAAACCGTGGTTTTCTCTGGGTATAATGGCAACTCTTGAACCTCTTCTTGTTGCTCTTCTGCCCAAATGCGGCAATTTTGTTTATTGACTTGTTGAGCCAGAAATAGGCCTCATCACTGAACAAAATTTTGGTCGAAAACAGCAGGTCCTCCCGTTTCTCACCGAACGTTCATTTCCATAATACAGTGGCCAATATTTGAAGGTACTTATATATTGTATCCAAAAAGAATCTACTTATTCGAAATGCCCGCCTTTTGCCTTTAAACACGCCTCAAGTCGCACTGGCCAATCGTCAATAGCTGCACGAACCTCGTCCATTCGGAAACTGGCCACAGCTCGAACCAAAGCAGTCTTAAGAGATTCAATGTTGGGGTATCTTTTATGACAAACCTTGTCCTCCAAAACCGTCCACAATTTGTAATCCAATGGGTTCAAAGCTGGACAGCCTGAGGGTCATTCTTCAGAGGAAATGAATGCTGTCAAATTGTATCGAGGCCAGGCCTGGGACGTTGTAGCCTTGTGGGCCGACCAGAATCCTGCTGGAAAGTCCATGGCTGGTTTTGAACAGGGAATTGTGAAGAGACTTCTCAACAACTTCCAAAACGCTTTCTTGGTCAACTTTGGCCGATGTTTTGACTCCTTGTTCGCAGAAATGCAGGTCAGTGACCCCATCGTAAGAGACACCCCACCAAACCATGACTGAAGCTGGATGATGACCCTTTTCCACTCTTGGGATCGGTTCAGATGCTTCCTTAGATGACCGCGCATACACTCTATCATTTTGCTTGTTAAATTTTTCCTGAACGGTAAACATTTTTTCATCGTTGAACAAAATTTTTCTGTGCAAATTATCAAAAGACTTTTGCATTTTTCAATCCTATTTTTTTTTAAGGTGCAGTCAATAAATGTCCGGTACGTCGTTTAAAAACCCCAAGACCCAAGTCTTTTGTAGTGATTCGACTCATGGACTTTTGAGTGATATTCATCTCACGGGCCATGATTTTCTGTTTTCGGAGCGGATTTCTGTGAATTCTTGATTTAACGGCTTTGATGGCATGCGGTGTTCGAACAGAGCGTGGGCGGCCACACCGGTGAGGGTCTTTTTCATCTCCAGTCTCCTCAAATAGTTTTATGCATCGGTAGACGAACATGCGGCTAGTCCCTAGTGGCCGGAGCGTTTTGAAAATATCTTTTTTTTTCATTTCACACTTGAAAAGCGCTATTACAGCGATACGGTTCTCAATATCTGACCACTCCATGCTGAAAGTTGGAACAATTTTAAAATCCCGTTACAGACTAACGCTATTGAGGTTATGACATTAACGGTATATGTTCAGTTCTACTATTGAAATGGGTGTGTTCAATGTTGTAACAGTATTTATGTACCTACTAAGTAATTATTTTCAAAAAAATAAATGCCATTAAAAGTCCTTTCAAATAACCAATAAGGATTGCAGACATTTATTTTAGAATTTGGCTGAATTGGAGGCCTAGACCTATGGGCATGGTCTATGTGTCCCTGGGCCAAAATAGCCGCTATGGGTGTTCAGAAACTGTTAAATTTTCTTACAAATCAAAACTTGTGCCTAGATCAAAGATTTGGGCCTATAGATGTCCAAAAATCGGCCTTTTTCAACTACGGAGACATGGTTATTAAAAAACAACAAACAATTTTGTAACAAACCCGAAAATGAAATTGATTTTACGATTTTACTATATTAGAGTTTTTGGTCCATAGGTGAATAAAGTCTCTTCGAAGAGTGAGGTCCCTTCAAAGTTGACATATGGTTACTCAGAAACAGTGAAATTTTCCTAGATATGCTTTAATTCTAAAGATTTGTCTAAAGTTAAGGCCCTAGGGCCCCCTCAACGTTGGGCATATGAGTTATCCAAAACAATGCAATTCAAGTATCTGAACAGGAAAACGGTTCAAAGGGTCCCAAAAATATGCTTATAGTTCTGTGAAACATGGACATGCCATCAAGCTAAGGCCCGGCCAAACTTACAATTTGTCCCCTTGTTAATTTTGGGAAAGCCAAAGTACTGTTTACGAGGGTGACCGCAAAAGTAACTGGTCTAACATAAAAAGAACCGTTTTTTTGGAATTATTATTATTTATTTTTCAACATAATCTCCTTCCAACTCAATACACTTCATCAAACGCTTTTCAAGTTTTTTAATTCCATCCGAAAAATAAGATTTTTCAAGACCTTCAAAATATGCCTCAGTTTCAGCAATAACCTCGCTATTGGACGAACATTTTTTGCCACCGAGAAATTTTTTTAAATTTGGAAACAAGAAATAATCAGAAGGAGCTAAATCTGGAATATATGGTGGATGCGGAGCAATTTCAAATCGTAATTCGGCCAGTTTTTGTTGAGTTAAAAATGCAGTGTGTGAAGGAGCATTATCTTGATGAAAAATAACTTTTTTTTCTAAATGCGGTCGTTTTATCTTGATTTCTTCACTCAACCGATACAATAATGCACAATAATATTCACTATTTATAGTTTTTCCTTTCACAAGATAATCAATAAATATTATACCCCTTGCATCCCAAAATACTGTGGCCATTACTTTTCCGGCTGACTTAACAGTTTTCGCCTTCTTGGGACCACTTTTACCAGCTTCTATCCATTGTTTTGACTGTTCTCTGGGATGTAGTGATGGATCCATGTTTCATCAACAGTTATGAATCGGCGGAAGAACTCTATTGAATTACGCTGATAACTCGCTAAAAGCTCCTCGGAATTGGTCAAACGGACGATTTTTTGGGGCAAAGTCAACAAACGGGGCACCCATCTTGCGGATAGCTTTTTCATGTGGAGTTCATCATGTAAAATACTCCAAACATGTTTTTCGTGTATTTTAACAATATCAGCAAGTCCTCTGAGCTTTATTCGTCTATCTTTAGTCACTTCATTAAATACTTTTCTAATGTTTTCAATAGTAGTAGCAGTTTTCGGTCTTCCAGAGCGTTGTTCATCTTCCGTACTTGAACGACCCATTTGAAATTGTTGAACCCAGGATTTCACGGTGGAGTATGATGGCGCATAATCACCATGAACAGAATCCAATTCATCTGTCATTATTTGTGGTGTATAACCTTTCATATAAAAGTGTTTAATTACCGCACGAAACTCTTTATTTTCCATTTTTCAAAAATTATAAAACTTGTTTACTTCAATCACCTGTAACAAAGAAAATAATCATTAAATATTTCGGAAATTTTGACAGATGGCTTATAAAAGATTGCTTTTAAAAAACACAAAAAAAAGTTGATAGTAAAACAGAAAATGTGCCAGGCCAGTTTGTTTTGCGGTCGCCCTCGTATATCTTTATAAGCACACTAAATGTCTTGAAAAAGGCAAATGTCTTAAATGGCAATTCAAATGGTCTTGCGCGGATCTTTATTGCTTATGCCTTTAAAGAACTTTAGAACAATGAGATTATCATGTCGGTTTATGTATAAAAAAGTAGATATATTGATGCTCGATTCTTACAGTGATTAGAGAAGGCCAAACTGAATCGTATTCTTAAAAAAAATTCAATTTAAAAAAAATTGGAATTAAAGGGCCGGGCACACTAAACCTTTTTTCTTTACACAGAGTTTTTCTTCATTTCTGGTTGTGCCAAAACCGCCGAAATAAATTTTAAAAACTTACAAAAAGTTAATGTTATTGCAGAGTCCGAGTAGAAAAGCCCTCATATATATTGATTTAAGTTTTTGCCACTTACTAGTTTTTCAATAATTTTTAGACTACCGGAAGTTGAAAAATGTGCTGCCCAAGAAAAACAGATTTAGTGTGACCGAGCCTTAATCTCCTTTTTTTGAACAAGTGTAATATATGTGGAAGTTTCATATCACGATTTAACGATTTTCTCTTAGTTTCCATAACGTTCACCCTTGGTACAAAAAAAAACTACATTCCATCAAAATCGGACCATAATTGCGAACCTAAGTTTGATTACAAGCCAAAAATAGAGATCGGACTACGGACAGGCATAGCAAAATCGAATCAGCACGTGATTATAAATCGAACCGTACACTTAAAGGCATAGCTTAAGTGTTTTTGGTAGTTTCAAATATTTGGCAGGAAACTAACATTTAATGTTGCGCTCTACAAAGTGGTGCAGGGTATAGTTAGTACAGGGTGGCGGATTAGAGCAACTACCAAAAAAATGTAATAAAAAAAAAAAGTTTTTTTTTGATTTAATGAATCTTGTAAATTTTTTTTTTATTTTGCAGATTGATTTTTAGATTAAATAAAAATGAATAGCTGGAAAACTGCAACAAGAATTTGGATTGCCAGCCGCTATCGAGCACTAGAGTCCGTAGATTCGATTCAAAGAGAGTGCGAGGGTTGATATTTATATTTCGGGTTCTCTGGCGCCATTTGAAATTTTAAAGCATAAACGTACTCAGAACGTTTTTTACGTACGACCATCATTTGTGTTGTTTACAGTGACTTGAAAAGATCAATTCGGCAAAAAATGAAATTAACTCGTGAACATTTTCCTGCGATCATTTCTCACAACTTTCGATGTGGATTATCACGACAAGTGAGCATCGAAGAACTTAAATCTTTGCATGGCGATGAAGCACCATCCTATAGCACTGTGAAAAACTAGTTTAATGAATTCAATCGTGGCCGAGACGCTCGCTCAAAGACGAAGGTCGTCCAAAAACGGCCGTTGTGCCAGAGAACATTGATGCCGTGCGGGAACTGATAATGCAAGATCGTCATGTGACATACCGCGAGATAGAGGCATCCTTGGGCATTTCTTCCACCAGCATACATTCGATATTGCATGAACAGCTGACCGTAAAAAAGGTTTGTTCTCGTTGGATACCGCTCAATTTGACAATCGCTCAAAAAAAGCTCGTGTCGATTAGTGCAAAGAAATTTTGAAAAAGTACGATCGCGGTACTTCAAAAGACGTTTATAAGATCGTCATTGGTGACGAATCATAAATCTATGCGTATGAGCCCGAAACAAAACACCAATCGGCCGTGTGGGTCTTCGAAGGCGAGCCCAATGCAACGAAAGTTGTTCGTGATAGAAGCACTTCGAATCAAATGGTCGTCTGTTTTTTCGGCAAAACTGGTCAAGTGGCGACTGTTCCGCTTCAGCAAGGTAGGACGGTCAATTCTGAGTGGTACGCCACAATTTGTTTGCCTGAAGTCTTCGGATAAATTCGACCAAGAAAAGATGAATCATTGTGCACCATGACAATGCGAGCTCTCACACATCGGCTCAAACGAGCACCTTTTTGACCGACCAAAACGTCGAATTGATGGGTCATCCGTCGAACAGACCTGACTTGGCACCCAATGACTTCTTTTTATTCCCGCACATCAAGAAAATAAATGCGTGGTCCACGATTTTCGTCGCCAGAAGATGCTGTTGATGCGTTCCAAAATCATGTTATGGAGGTGTCTCAATCGGAGTGGAAATAGTGTTACGACAATTGGTTTGAACGCAAGCAAAAGTATTAAAATCATGCTGGAGAATACTTTGAAAGACAATAAAACCATTTTTGATGATAAATATTCGCATTTTCATTATTAGGCTAGAAATATATAAAGCAGCCCTCGTAATATCTTTCATGCGAATATGAACAATGTTTCGTAGAAGCTTTTTTAAGAAATTGGCTGTAGGTGAATCTTGCTCATTTGGTTATTTAAATAATTTAAGCAGAATACTTTTCCAAATATCCATTAATGGTTGCATTTAACAAAATTAATTACACATAATGCAAGATCGTAAATAGTAAAACATCAACTTTTAGCCCAACCCTCGCATATTAACAAATATGCATTCCATTTATGTTAATTTTTAGTTTGCATTGTCTACTTATGACAGGGTGTGACCTGATGATTATGTGCGAATTCTATCGTTTTTATTCTCTCCTCAATCAAAAAGGATTTCTTTTATCTATTCATAGCAAGATTCCAGTGAAAATCTTCCTTTATCCCCCACTGTTATGCTCTACAATTATTGTGTTAACGTTTAAAAGATTAATTTGGAATGCAAAGCACTTTAATGATGTTATTTTGCAAGGAATCGTCGAAGTAGCAAAGACTCCCAGAAAAAAGATTGGAATAAAAGAAATCCCATTATGTGTATTACTGTAATTGACATATGGAAATGAGAATTGCAAGGATAACAAAAAACGCAACAGGATAATTAATTCGATATAATTACTTTTATATTTAAAATCTTATATATAATGAACCTTAAGTGAAAATATTTCCGCAAAAACAGGATGGAGCGCGGAATTCGTTTATTTGGGAATGAAATAAAAAACTTATGAACTTTAGAAAAATTTGTTTTATATTTGAATTATATTGAACAATAAGGGAATTTTTAAATAACATGGTTTTAAAAAGTGTATCTGGCAAATGTCGATCTTCGCTATCCACACACTGATGCATACGTTTTCTGAAGATTTCATGAACTTTAACAAGCATGTCGACTGGTATTCTACCAATTTCAGCCTCAATATTATTAATAGGGTCTTCCAAGGTATTGGGACGATTGATATACACCTTCGACTTTAGGTAACTCCAAAGGAAAAAATCGCATTGGGCTAAGTCTGGTGAGCTTGCCGGCCAGTTCACATCATCCCTCAAAGAGATAAACCGTCCCGGAAACATTTGCCTCAAACAATTCCTGCTATCACTCGCCGTGTGTGCAGTGGCACCATCTTGTTGGAGCCATGTATCCTCTAATTGCATTGCCTCTAGAGCCGGCTGAAAAGAAGTCCGGAAATGCCAAGAGCAAGTGATCGCTTCCGATCAGATTGCAGTACTGCTGCTCTAATTCTCTCGATATTTTTTGGTGTTGTAATCCTTCTCTCAGGTCCCCTTGGTACACATGACACATTCCCTGCTGTTCTCAATGAAGCTATCCAATTTACAATTGGTTACTGTCCAGGAACACGTTCGCGTGGGGGAACAGCGAATCGTAAACGAAAAGCACGCAGCACTGCAATAATCAAGTGCGCATTTAAAAAATACGCTTCAACACAAAATGACTTCTCTTCACGTGTCCAATGCATGATGGCAACTGAAGGGCAGGCGAATATCAATCTCCCATCATAAGCCACGCACTTTGTCCACCACCTATGACCAATAGTGCCGCCACAGGCTGCAGTGCAAAAAAGTAAATTATCGCGCTCCCGCCTGTATGTAGTACTTCCCTCAATCCAGTGAACTTTGTACGTTATAATTTGTACTTATGGCTTCAAATGACTTAAGATCGATCCTACCCGGGGGACGTTTGTACCAACACAAATAAAAACGTCTCTAACTTCGGACTGGCCGAACCTTATACGAGGGTTGCTATATATATTTCTGTCCTAGGCAACACTAGGTGTAGCCTGGTGCCATCAGACATTTCTATTGGAAAGTTTGAAATTTTTTAGCATAAACGTACTCAGAACGGTTTGACGTACGACCATCATTTGTGTTGTTAACAGTGACTTGAAAAAATCAATTTGGCAAAAAAAATGAAATTAACTCGTGAACATTTCCGTGCGATAATTTTTCACAATTTTCGCCATGGATTATCACGACAAGAGTGCATCGATGTACTTTAATCTTTGTATGGCGATGAAGCACCATCCTGTAGCACTGTGAAAAACTGGTTGATTGAATTCAATCGTGGCCGACGCTCGCTCAAGGACAAAGGTCGTCCAAAAACGGCCAGAGAAAATTAAAGCCGTGCGTGAACTGATAATGCAAGATCATCATATGACATATCGTGAAATAGAGGCATCCTTGGGCATTTCTTCCACTAGCATGCATTCGATATTGCATGAACACCTGGCCGAAAAAAAGTTTGGTTCTCGTTGGATCCCGCACAATTTGACAATCTCTCAAAAAAAGGCTCGTGGCGATAAGTGCAAAGAAATTTTAAAAACTACGATCGCGGTGCTTCAAAAGACGTTTATAAGATCGTCACAGGTGACGAATCATGGATCTATGCGTATGAGTAAAGAAATTTTGAAATAATACGATCGCGGTGCTTCATAAGACGTTTATAAAATCATCACAGGTGACGAATCATGGATCT
This sequence comes from Hydrotaea diabolus, assembly GCA_963513945.1. NCBI lineage: Eukaryota > Metazoa > Arthropoda > Insecta > Diptera > Muscidae > Hydrotaea > Hydrotaea diabolus. The sequence continues at coordinate 17,202,068 of OY740717.1, forward strand.
ATGCGAATAAACAAAGAAATTTTAAAAACTACGGTCGCGGTGCTTCAAATGTCGTTTAAAAGATCGTCACAGGTGACGAATCATGGATCTATGCGTATGAGCCAAGAAATTTAAAAAAACGATCGCGGTGCTTTAAAAGACGTTTATATGATCGTCACAGGTGACGAATCATGGATCTATGCATATGAGACCGAAACACAACAGCAATCGACCGTGTTGGTCTGCGAAGACGAGCCAAATCCAACGAAAGTTGTTCGTAGAAAAAACACTCCGTAGCAAATGGTCGTCTGTTTTCGGCAAAACTGGTCATGTGGCGAATGTTCCGCGTGAGCAACGTAGGATGGTCAATTCTGAGTGATACACCACAATTTGTTTGGCTGAAGTCTTCGGAGAAATTCGAAAAACGAACAAGAGAAGACGAATCATTGTGCACCATGACAATGCGAGCTCTCACACATCGGCTCAAACCAGCGCCTTTTTGACCGGCCAAAACGTCGAATTAATGGGTCATCCGCCGTACAGCCTTGAATTGGCACCCAATGTCGTCTTTTTATTCCCACACAAAAAGAAAAAAATAAGTGGTCAAAAACCATGTTTTGGACGTGTCTCAATCGGAGTGGAAATAGTGTTAGGACAATTGGTTTGAACGCAAGCAAAAGTATTTAAATCATGCTGAAGACTACTTTGAAAACCAATAAAGCCATTTTTGATAATAAATATTCGCATTTTCTTTATGAGGCCAGAAACATATATGTGACAGCGCATAGAGAAAGGGACCTAAGGGTAAAAAAATCAATTTTCATTTTTTTTCTTTTTTTGATGTGGACAACATCTGAGCAACGAATGAGACCGATCCCATGCCCCAAAAGTGTTCCCTCCCAGAGATATGCGAGTTTTATGAAAGTGAAGTCGACGATTCTAAGCGCAAATAGAAAGGGACATAATCTTCAAAATGGCTCTCCTGAATAAAAACTGGTTTTTAACCTTGGTCCCTTTCTATTCTGCGCGTCACATATTGCAGCCCTAATTGATATTTTAACAGTTGTTTACTCGAAAAATCGAACTCAGTATTGGGTTTATAAAGTTAATGTCAAAAATTACCTTACTGGTTCATAATAAATATTCCGGCATTTAATTTTTTTTCGCGTTTTTTATTCACCCTTCATTTTTTTGCAATACCGAAGAAAATGTTATCCTAACTTAAAGGCTTTGAGTAAAGAGTCATGGAATGATGGAAGCCAAACGGCTGATGAATGGGACTGTTGTCAAGGAGTCGGATGCTCTTGATGTTCTGGGCATGAAAATTCAGTGTGATGTTCGCTGGAACAAACACATTTTTGAAGTGACGAAAGAAGCATTCAAGTTCCTGGGCTTTTTAAAGCGGTGCAAGAAATACTTCACTTCTTACGACCTACATCACATACATTAGGCCAAAAATGGAGTATAACTCCCACAACTGGGCGGGTGCTTCAAGGTCTTATTTGGAGTTTCTCGACCGGGTGCAAGGGAGGGCGCTGAGGCTTGTTGGAAATAGCAGGGTAGCCAACTCTGTTGTTTCACTCGAGCATCGGAGGAGTGTTGGTTGCGTATCACTCTTTTACAGGTACTTTAACGGGATGTGCTCTTCTGAGATAGGTGATCTCATCTCGTCGGTCAGAGTGTTCGCCCGTAACACTTACTTGTCTAGAAGTTCGCATCCATTTGTTATTAATTGGCCTACTGATCGCACGAAGCATTACAGGGAGAATTCGCCGCGTTGCCCGTATGCGGAACAGACTTCCCGCAGAGGTGTTTCCTGCCACGTACGATATGAACAGGTTTAAATTAAATGTCCATAAACATTACTCCCTCTTTCCTTCCCTACCCTAACCTATCTTCCCTTGACCGATGCAATGCACTGCATATATAGGAGACACCCCTTGAGTGTTCGTCTTATTTAAAAAAAAAAGTAGTCATATTTACGATATTATTTTTAAAAGACTATGTTTTAATAAAATATCCAATTTAAGGACAATCAATATTAAGAACAAATTATACTATTTTTGAATACAAATCCAGAAATAGAGTTATCATTATTTCAATTTTAGCAGATGAAAATAACTTGTGGTTAAAATCTGACGAAGCCAAAGCTATTGCATTTTCTGACCACTTAAAAGACACATTTAAGCCATTTGACTTTAATGCTGGAACTTCTAATAAAATTAAGATTTTGGAATTCGTTGATTCACCTTGCCAGATGGATCTACCCATAAAATGTATAATACCAGCGGAAATATGCGAAGAAATCGATAACTTACGAGTAAACGTAAAAAGGCTTCTGGATAAAGAATTTACCAACAAAAAGGTGTAATGTTTTTAACACACATTTTCAATGCTTGCTAAGATTAAGCCACTTTCCATCGCAATGGAAATGTGCCGCAATAATAATGATTCATAAGCCGAACAAACCGGAAAGCAATATTTCATCGTATAGACCTATTAGCCTGCTAACGATCTTCTCAAAAATATTTGAAAGAATATTTATTCAAAGAAAGGAGCCTTTCATAGAGAAACTAAACATTATTCCTGAACACCAGTTTGGGTTTCGCCATCAACACGGCACTCCTGAGCAATGTCATCGCATCGTTGATTATGTTACAGAGGCATTAGAAAATAAAAAGTACCGCTCAGCTGTTTTTCTAGACGTTCAACAGGCGTTCGACCGAGTATGGCATCCTGGGCTCTTATTCAAATTAAAAAGTTTCCTACCAACGCCTTTTTATCTCGTGTTGGGGTCATATTTCTCTGATAGACTATTTTATGTTAAAAATAACAACGATTTTTCCGGAGTACAGTATATAAGCGCAGGTGTTCCACAAGGCAGTGTTCTTGATCCTACGAGGGCGGTTCGGAAACTTCTTAGCCTAGCACAAAAAGCGCGGTATAAACAGAAAAAAGTTAAGTGTTTTGGAAACTTCCATCTCTGCTATGAACACATGTCCATCTCTGCTATGAACACATGTTGTTTCGATCTGGCAACTCCTTCATATAGAAACAGGTGTTCACAAAAGACGCATCCGCGACTTTTTTACAATGGAAAAATTAGAAATGCATGGTGTCATTAAATATTTACATAAAAAAGGTTTATGGGGACAAGAAATTCAGAATGATATGGTGAATGTGTTAGGTGAAAGTGCTCCTTCATATGCAACAGTAAAAAATTGGGTTGCTGAATTTAAACGTGGTCGTACAAGCATTGAAGATGAACCACGTAGTGGACGTCCAAAAACAGCAACAACAACAGAAATTGTAGCCAAAGTGCATGATATGGTATTAAATGATCGACGAATATAAGTGCGTGAAATAGCAAATATCATGGGCATCTCAAATGATCGAGTCCATTTAGTTTTGCATGAAGAACTACAGATGAAAAAGCTTTCTGCAAGATGGGTGCCGCACTTGTTAACAGTCGACCAAAAACGCATAAGAATGAACATTTCTCAAGCTTGTTTGGATCGTTTTCAGCGAAATAAAATGGATTTTAAGCGTCGTTTCATAACTGTTGATGAGACATTCAGAGCATTAAAGATGAACCACGTAGTGGACGTCCAAAAACAGCAACAACAACAGAAATTGTAGCCAAAGTGCATGATATGGTATTAAATGATCGACGAATAAAAGTGCGTGAAATAGCTAATATCATGGGCATCTCAAATGATCGAGTCCATTTAGTTTTGCATGAAGAACTACAAATGAAAAAGCTTTCTGCAAGATGGGTGCCGCACTTGTTAACAGTCGACCAAAAACGCACAAGAATGAACATTTCTCAAGCTTGTTTGGATCGTTTTCAGCGAAATAAAAAGGATTTTAAGCGTCGTTTCATAACTGTTGATGAGACATGGATCCACCACTATACTCCAGAGGCAAAAGAACAATCCAAACAATGGACTGAAGCTGGAGGAAGTGCCCCAAAGAAGGCAAAAACAATTCAATCGGCTGGTAAGGTTATGGCAACGGTTTTTTGGGACTTCAAAGGTATTTTATTGATTGACTATCTGCAAAAGGGTAAAACAATAAATTCAGAGTACTATTGCAACCTTTTAGATCAATTAAATGTACAAATTCGAGAAAAACGTCCTGGCTTACAACACAAAAAAATAATTTTTCATCAAGACAACGCACCAGCGCACAAAAGTGTTTAAAAATGGCTAAGATCAACGAATTAAAGAACGAGTTGCTTGACCACGCACCTTATTCCCCTGATTTAGCTCCCAGTGACTTTTACCTGTTCCCAAATGTAAAAAAATTCCTTGCCGGCAAGCGTTTTACCTAAAATGAAGATCCAATTACAGTTGTAAACCACTATTTTGAAGACCTTGAGGAAAACTATTTTAATCAAGGGATAGAATTGCTAGATTAGCGTTGGACTAAGGGTTTTGCAGTTTCAGGAGATTATATTGAAAAATAAAAATATTTTTGAAAAACTAACTATTCTCTTTCATTGATAGGCTAAGAACTTTCCGAACCGCCCTCGTACATTGTATACGGTTTACACATCAGATTTGCCAACATTAAATAATGTACTTGTCGCCACTTATGCAGATGACACAGCAATCTTGGCAGCAAATCACTCGGCGATGGTTGCATCTTTACTTATTCAAAATTAACTTAACGTACTTCAAAATTGGTTAATTAAATGGAACATAAAGGTGAACTCCAGCAAATCTAGCCACATAACATTCACGAATAGAAAAGACAATTGTCCGCCAGTGACGATAAATGGTGAACCAATGCCACACACGGACTGTGTCAAGTATCTCGGTATGCACATGGATCGCAGGCTTAACTGGCAGCCGCATATAGAAAACAAAAGAAAGCAACTTGACATAAAGTTTAAAAAACTATTCTGAATACTTGGACCAAAATCTCAGCTAAGTGTTGAAAATAAATTAATAATTTATAAATCGTTATTAAAACCGGTTTGGGTATATGCCATACACCTAGGGTTACCATTTCCATTTTGAAAAGAGGACATCAACCTTTAAAATAGAGGACATTTGTCTCAAAAAAGAGGGCATTGTTTTAATATAACAGTTTATATTTATTAAAAAAAAAATATTTCCACTAAAATAAAAAATTCACAAAAATCAGTCTGAACATAAAATTAATACTACAAAAAACAACTAAAATAAAAAATTCATAAAAAACATAAATTGAGTCTTAACTTAAAATTACTAATCCATAAAAACAATAAAAAAAAACATAACGATTAACAAATTCTTACTTGACTAAATAAAAAACATAACGGTTATATTGCATACATTTCCGGGAATGTAAATTTTTATAATTTATTGATACGAATTGTCAAAAGTTTTATGTATATTTGTCCAATTCCAATTTAAGTCAATATATTGCTTTCGCATTTCTTTAAATATTCATAAAACTGTTGACAATTCATATCAAAATTATATTTGACTCTTATAATATCTGAAATAGTTTCTGGATTTAATTTGTTTCTTTCTGGCGTCCACTGCGCCTTGATTAGAGAAAATACACGTTCCACATTGGCATTATCTGCTGGTAAGCAAAAAATAAAATTCAATAAGTTTTTTCATTTCAAAGCAAACATCATTTTTAATAAAAAAATCACACCAAAACTTGTTATCAGTCGTGTTAATTGAATTGAAGTTTTTTACATAATTTTTCAGCACATTGAATTCATTAAATAAATTTTCATCATTAAAAGTAATGTTAAATTGTTTTAAAAATTCTACAGACGTTTGTACATCAGTCCAATTACCTTTAGCAGCATATTCAAAATATAACCAGTTAAAGACCTCCAAATTTTTTTAGAGGTAATGTCCATGATTCTTTAATAGTCTTATAAAATATTTTAGTTTCTTCCATTAAAAGATTTTTTTTTTTGTGTTCATCAGTCACATTTTTAATAATATCTTTAACTTTTATTGGCATAAAATTATTTTCTAATCTTTCATTTAAATTTTCTGATATTTCGTTTAAAATTTTCTTTACTTCTAATAAGGAAATATCTGACCTTTCGATTTTTTTAATATTTGCCTGAATTATATTCAATGTTTCAGTTCTTACAGTATAAACGGGAAAATGATTGAAAATTTAAAACAATAGATTCCACATTAAAAGATAACGTGTGGCAACCCTTGTGAACAGCATTGTTGATTATATGAGCTGGGCAACCAACACCAATAATTTTTTTCTCCAAAGCACTTGTTAGTTTTGCGAAGACATTATTTTTACCGTATCTGTGCATGCCACCAAAATTTGTATTACAATTATCACCGCTAAAAGCAACACATTTTGTTTTTAAACAATAGTTGTTCAATTGCATAAGAATAGTATCCGTAATAGTATCTGAAGTTTCATTTTTAATTGATAAAACATCCAATATTTTTGTCTGGATTCCATTGTTTTGTGCATCGAAGTATTGAATTAAGCTTCGTTTTCATTATGTCAAATTCAATGGCAAACAGAAATGGCACATTCGTCGACATTTGCATTTGGTGTCAAACGCGTTTTCACTACAACGTCATAACTGACACAAAACCCAAATGGCAACATTTGACATCCACATTTGTTGTCAGTCATTTGCCACACCGTTTTCATTATGCTAGCTAAACACATCTGTCGTCATATGATTTTTGCGAGAAGAAGAAGAAATTAATTGAAATTTTTGTGTCAAAAGCGACGTGGTAGCAAAATTTACAACTTTTAAATAATTTAAAAACTCACACATACTAAATTTGATGTTGTAGGTGCCTCACGGCGCAACGTGGGCTCCAAAAACTTCATCATTGGATTTGGAGCACTATATTTGTTGGCCCCTTGTCCACTTTTAGTGGCCCCCATCTTATTAAACGCCGCCTAAGTTGGAATAAATTGAAAAATATGAGAAATAGATATATAAACATGTGCTGCTTATACATACGCGGAAAGAACAGCGGAGGCTATTCCACTTCGTTGTGACCTCCGATCGCGTTAGCTCCAGTTCGGAAGCCACTTCCTGCCAAAGCGCCTCACGTAAATTGCGGTCCCTGTATTCTTTGGTGAGGTAGTCCCAGGTTCCAGGGCGCAATTCGACTGCCTCAATCAGCCGCTCCGTCTGCTCGCTCGTCCAAATGTGCTGTAATTTGCGCACCCTCTTCTTCGAACTGGCGACGTCTTCCACATGCATGATAAGCACATCGTCCATGTCTATTCTATAATTCCAGAAGTCCGTTCTTGGCGCGATTTCCTCCTTTGCTCGTTTTCTTCCTTCGCTTGTTGAAAATGCCAGCAAAATCAGCTGTTTGCATGCCAAATGTGTTTGCATTTGCCAACATGTTGGCAAATAGATTCTCCTTGTCAAATGATGCCATATCGGTCAATTGTCATAAATTTACCCGTTTTCACTTGACTGCCATTTCGTTTGATTTCGTCAAACGTAAATGTCACCATATGACTACCCGTTTTCACCTAACTGACTACATTTGCCATTGAATTTGACATAATGAAAACGAAGCTTTAGTATAGGTAATAGTTTAGTAGCTCCGAAATTACTAGTGTCGGTCGATATACTCACAAAATTTACTTGTTCAATACTTTTCGTTACCATTTCTGTTGATAGGGGTGCAAGAACCTTCTTAGCTATTGCTGTAGCCTTCGTCCGGTTGCAAGATATATTTTTAACTTTTTGAGAATCATTAAAAAGGAATTTATTCAATGCAATTGTGCAGTCCAGGGATAAAAAAGACATGTTATGAACTATGCTGTGATAAGCGATGCAACCCTCAACGGCTCGAAGTTCATTGTTGTCAGTAGTTTTTGAGAAAAAAATTATCAATTTTGTTGGAACAATCTTGGCTTATAATTCCCTTTTTATGTTTTTATGTTTCCAAATGACTTTTGATGTCTTGTACTCCTTTGTTTGCAATAGAAATTGTAGAATTGCAAAGTGTGCAATTCACTATCCAATCTGCATTTTCCCTTTACAAGTATGGAAATCTCTTTTTTAACTCCTCATTAAACGTGCACTTGCGTTTCAGCATCTTTAAATTAGAAAATTGTTTAATTTTTCCACACTACGTTTATGTTTAAAACTTACTTCTGTTTTCGTAGAAATTACTTTTAGACACACTACAGCTGATAAGAAGTGATGCCAACGAAATGCTTTTCTCACTACATATAGTGTTTTTAACTCGAAATTTACGCCTTTATGCAAGTGATTTTATTTTCAGTGACCGTTTTTCTCTCAAAAATTGGCATTACTGCTGATAAGGCAGTGATGCCAATAATTCAAAAGTTTACAAACAAAAAAAAATAAGTTATGGAGCGGATTGCAAAAAGGAGGACAATCCCGGACACTATTGAAAAAAGAAGGAGGACTGCCCCGAACGCCCTCAAAAAGTGGACGGTGTCCGGGGAAAAGAGGACGGATGGCAATCCTACATACACCTATGGGGTACAACAAGCAACTCCAATGTCAAAATATTGGAAAGATTTCAGTCAAAATCGCTAAGGTTGATTTTAGACTCGCCATGGTACGTAAGAAACGACATAATCCTTAACGATCCGAACATGACATATGTTAAAGATGAAATCAAACGATACTCCGAGAAATACCTGAAAAGATTAAGCAATTATTCAAATTTACTTGCGATCTGTCTATTGGATGACAGCAACGAAACGAGGCGTTTAAAAAGACTTCACGTATTGGACCTTCCTTTTAGAATTTGAAAATTAGATTAAATTACATAGAACTAAATAGAATTGTAAATATAAGTGATTTTACTTATTGAAGTAAAATCTACCTGTTATTCTTAAAAATATATTGCTCGATAGATTGCAAATAAATAAATAAATAATTAAAAAAAAAACTGTCATTAACGGTTGTACATACATATGTACTTATACATGTATATAGTGAAAGTTTCGTAAGCAAATCCTTTCCCCAAACCTTTAAAGATTCCTTCCTTCAACTACAGACAACTCAACTAGTGAATGTCTTCAGTCAGCAATTTGTGCTCTCAACTGGAAGTTTTCAATTTCACCTTTTCAACGTGTGTGCGCGTGTTGTCTTCCGTTCATTTCAATTCGCTTCAGTTGAGTTAAGCTGAAAATATCGCAACAAAAATGTTGCGATGAAAGGCGATGATAGGATTCGATTTAATACTGAAGCTAATAAAACGTTTTGCAAACGGATTTTCTACACGACCCTGCTACTACTGCCACCTCAAACCGGCGTCGCTTGCATTCCCAAATGATTCTCATTTTAATAAAAACATTTTCAAAATTGAATATTTGCAAATACTCGCACATAGCTGAGCTCATGCCCCGCCGAGGGGAGACATAAAAACAAAAACCCTTTTTATTGAAAACAAAACAACAGCATTTTTACTACATTTTTATTTTAGCTCAACGGCAGCAGCACATTTCAGGCAAAATCTGAAAATGCAATTTGAAAGTTCATTCCTCCGCGGGTGCGGTTGCTGGTGTGGACGACTCTTTTCATCGTTTGCCATTTCCTTTACATGTGTCGAGTGCCGAGCAAGTACTAGGGAGCTTGTACGTGTTTATATCTTAACAGCAGCCGTTGGTTGCTGAGGTGAAAAATATTAAAAAGGATTGGATTTGGTGCTATTTTATCTGGGTTCGATTATTGACGGTAAGGTTAAAATGAACATTTGCTTCGACAAGAAGGGTTTTATACTTCCACCGCTTACGGTTACGAGGAGTTTTAAACGAGTGGTTCGTGTTGTTTCCCTACGTTGTTGAATCCAATTTGCGTTATGGGTGTAATCTCGTATTGCAACAGATAATGATAATTGACAGTTGTTTAAATCTAGATACTCGCACATATGAGGCAACCGTCGAGAGCAACGTGTTGCAGCAAATTTTGTTTTTGTTCACAAAACACGTGGCAACACAGCTACATACAAAGCCATGTTTGTATCAACATGGCTGTATTGCTACAGCGCACAGTAGCGCCCGTAGAGCAAACGAGGTTGCAAAAATCAAAATTTTCATGAGCGCCGACGAAGTTTTGAATAAACCCATGTTATAGGAAACTTTTCAACGATTTCAAATCTGCCACTCTTAATAATATCACATTTTTAGTTTAGAAGATATAGCCGTTCAAAGTTGACCGACTTTCGGTTTTCAAAAAAACACACAATTTTTAGTGAATTTGATGCGATTTCAGGTGTAATATCACGAAAAATAGGTAACGAATCGCCTTATTTTTTGTTTGTATTGATTGATGTATTTATTAAATGTATAATGATAAAAAAAAATTAACTGTTTGCTTTGTGTTTCTCCTGGTAAATCACTATTTAAAAACTATCCGTTTTTTCACTATTTTTCAACTTTGACGAAAAATAAAAAAAATCTATATTTTTCTATATTTGCCATATTTGCAAAACCTGTTCATTGATTATTTCTTTACATAATTCAAAAATTTTAGCTGCCCGTACGTGCCCGTTTGGGGCTTCTAGAGGTAAAAAAGGTTAAAAAGACATGGTTGCAGAAATTGTATGGCGTCCATCCCTTATATGTTTTGACTGACAGTAGTTTGATCTAATAGTTTGAAAAAAACTACTCATTGAAATTAGCAGGTACGTACCTCACTTAAACAATACTTTGGAGTACAAATGGTCAAGAACAATATTGACTTATGGTCCCTATTTTTATTTTTTATTTTTAGACATGGTAGCATAAGCCTATATATTGCAAAATAAGGATAATGCCTGGATTACTCTACGACTGAAAGTTGGCGCAACAATTACTGAAACCATTAAACAATTTAAGTACTGAAAACATGGCGTTGAACAATTTTAAATTATTTGAACTGTTTAGAAAGTCAACCACACCAATTTTTTTCACGGAAGCTGCTTTAGAAGAACTTGATACCTTATACGAAAATATTGAGAGAAGCGAAATTATAAAAAATAAATTTTATCTGATATATGCAAATATTAAGACAATATGGGTGAAATCTAATCGAACCATTCAGAACTTCAACTCCAAATACGAGGACTGGCTTAATGAAGACACCATCCTGGATATATTGGCAGTAGATAAACCCACCACATCAACCAGAGGAGCAAAAGGAAGGCCAAAAAAAAGTATTGAGGAGTGTTCAATTTTCACAAGGAAGAGGAAACTTGCCGATTCACCACGAAGCAATTATCGGACGCGCTGTCTATTAAATTTACAAAGGATAGTGAAAGAGTTAGGTCGCAGATAACCAAATCTGTTGCTGATGCAAGCCCACTGCGACTAAAAAGGATTAAGGAATGCATTCCCACGCCCACAAACGCACACATTAAAAAGTATGGATCCGAAGAAGCCTTGGCCTTGTTTATGGACTTAGAACTTTCCAAAGAGAAATATGAGAAACTACGGACATCTTTAACGCGACACGGCGCTGACGTTTTACCCGGATACAAGCATATTACGCAAGCCAAAATAAATTCACGACCACTGCATACGGAGTTTACGGAAGCCAATCTGCAGGATCTCATGGGCCATACAGCAAAACGGTTGTTGGAGAGTCTTCCTGAAAATGAGGTGAAAATTCTTCCTGAGAAGTTGACATTGATCAGCAAATGGGGCTGCGATGGATCATCCGGACAAAGCGTTTATAAGCAAAGGATATCTTCCGATGACGCTACAATATCATATCGGACGGAAATATGTTTATGGCATCTGTTGTTCCTTTGCGGCTTAAATCTGATGTTTCCCTACACTGGAAAAATCCACGTCCGTCATCAGTGCATTATTGCCGACCAATAATGTTTCAGTTTGCAAGGGAATCGGCAGAACTCATAAGGACCACGGTGAAGGACATTGAGGAACAAATAAGCAAGATTAAGCCTACAAAGCTGCAAATTGGAGAAGGAAAATATATTGAATGCAATTACGAGTTCCATCTGACCATGGTTGACGGAAAAGTCGTAAACGAACTGACAGGAACAACATCAACAATGTCATGCCCGATTTGCAAAAAGAGTCAGAAGAACTTTGGTAATTTAAACGATTCTACAAATGAGGAAAATTACGAATATGGAATGTCACCATTGCACGCAAGGATAAGGTGTATGGAATTCTTGCTAAAACTGGCGTATACCCTACCACAAGAGGAGAAAAACTTCGATGAAAATACATCAATAAAGGATAAGGAAAAGATCAGAAAGAAGCAAATACAGGATGATTTTTTTAAACAAGTTGGACTAAAAGTAGACTGTCCCAAGCAAGGATACGGTAACTCAAACGATGGAAACACTTCTAGGAGATTTTGTGAAAATGATGAGGCAGTAACTAGAATCACTGGAATTGACAATCAAATCGTGAAAAGATTGGGAACGATCTTAGATGTTTTTAACTGCAAAGAAAATGTCAATTCTACAAAATATGGAGAATATGCGTCGAAAACTGCATCTCTTTTAGCAGAAATGTATCCACAGAAGAAGTTGACCCCGACCGTCCATAAAATACTGGCGCATGGCAAAGATATAATTGAGTACCAGTTTTTGCCAATTGGAGAGCTTTCTGAAGAAGCACAGGAGTCTCTTAACAAATTTTATAAAAAATATAGATTGCAGAACACATTCAAAGCATCAAGGGTAAGGCAAAATGAGAACCTCTTCAACATGTTGGCAGCATCTTCCGATCCACTTATTTCTTCCCTGCGGCATGTGAAGTCAAGAATAGAGTTAGAAAATAATTATAGTTTAGAAATGGTCAGTCTTTTAGATATACCTTCTCTTACGAACTGTGATGAATATTTTGCAGAAAATTTAAAAAAAAAATATTTTTTTTTAATTTGTTGGGTAATAATTTAAAACATAAAACCCTAAAGAAAAAAAATAAAAACAATCTAAAAATTTAAAAATAATTTTTTTTTAGTTACCATAAAATTGATTTTTCTAATAATTTTAACTTTGATAACCCATAATTAGGCCCCTACAGAGCGTAGCAACCTTTCCAAACGCTCATTTCATAGGCTGAACAGTTATCTATCATATGCTGTTTAAACTGTTCAATTATCTTATTCGGTTCAAAAGATATGATTTTTGCAACGAAAAACTCAAATGGCGCCACTGTGCAGCGGTAGCCTCGTGTGTACCCAGCATTATAATTTTTCCTCTCTCTCTAGATTCTTCAGAATGTACGGTCTAAAGCATCGTGATTAAACTTATCCAAAAACTAGTAAAAAAAAAGCTAAAGTAGGTCGTGGTCGACTATATTATACCCTGCATTCCTGAGTGTTCAGAAAAACCAACTGAAAATATGTTTTGAAAGGTCTCTAAATTTACTTTAACTTTACAACTTATGTCATATTTAAATTTATGAGAAAACTCTATTGTGTTTGGTAAAATCCGTTGAACATATATGTGAGAGCTGCATATTAATCTGAACCGATTTTCTCCAATTTCAACAGCGCCCGTCCTTGGGACGAGAAACTTACTTGTTGTTGTTGTAACAACAATATACTTATATTTATTTTGAAGTCTTGTTCGTCTATGGGGGATCTGCTTCGATGTCCAGGTGGAGGAAACGCGATATTTGAACAGGATGCGTCCTCATACACCTGGGAGTCAGCTGAGTGGGCTTGGCCGGACAATTGAAGAGGTGCAGCACATCATGTGGTCCCTAATGGCAGGCGGGACAGATGTCCGGAACGTTAGAATCAATTCGTGCCCAGTAAGAATTGAGGCGATTGCACCATCCAGATCTCAGCTGCGCCATAACCACAGTGATAGGGGAGCGTCCGAGGGATGCTCCCCTATCACTACATTCACACGGTAGCTGGATACTGCTGCTGCGACTTCATCGGCGTGAATGTTGTTCAGACCTGCCTGATAGCTCCGATGATCTTCTAATGGTTCTCTCTTATACCGCTGGACCTCTCTCTCTAGATCATGAAGATCGTACCTGATCTGCCTGGGCGGAGGCATTCTGTCCAAGAGATGGTGGTTAGGATGACTGCTGCGAAAACACCCTAGCAGGTATTGCTTAGACTGCAGAACATTTTGTCTGCGCACGGTAAGGACCTTCGTCTCCTCATGTAGATGGTCCTCAGAAGACATAAGAAGACACCCTGCTGATGTTCTGAGGGCGGCATCCTGGCAAGTCTTCATATTCTTCCACTGCGTCGTACTCACGTTCGCCGACCATACAGGTGCTGCGTAGTTTGCTACAGACCGACCTATCGCTTTGTAAGAGATCAACAAGGGTTTTTGCCGGCTCCCCAAGAACTGTCGTTAAGTGAATTGAGGACCTTGTTCCCACTTTTGAGTTTATCGCAGATAGCTGTAGCATGTGCAGAGGATCAAAAAAGGCTGTGTGACCCCAAAGATTTTGGAGTAGTTGGTAGTCGGAATGTTGACGTCATCGACTTTCACATTGATTGACAACCGCACCGCTGCGGTCCATGCACAGTGTGGCTTTTCATATTCCTCGCAGTAAAAAAACGTGCTAAGTCAGTGAGGTAACAGTAGATTTTCTCGCATAGGTCATGCACTTTAGGTCCTGACGCCAGAATTGTGCAATCGTCAGCGTACGGCACAATTTCAACGCCGTCTGGTGGTGCAGGAATTTAGAGAGGTAGAGGTTAAACAGAGCCGGCGATAAAACTCCACCCTGGGGAACTCCTTGTTTAACTCTATAAGTTAGGACCCAACGTTTTAAACTGGGCGGAAGGGACGTTTCTTCAAAGTCCTCGAACAGAATGGCATGATTGACCGTGTCGAAGGCTTTTGTAAGGTCAAGATCCACGAGGACCTCCTGTCGTTAGGCTTGTTCTGGCTAAGGCCGCAACTTATACGTGTGGTGATGACGTGTAAAACAGTTTTTGTGCTGTGCTGCTTGCGGAATCCATGCTGATGTTCAGCACTAGGAAAGTGTTCGATCAGGCTGGGGAGGAGCCGTGCTTCAAGCGTCTTTGCTACTGGAGAGAGCAAGAAGATCGGCCTGTACGAATCTCCTTTACTTGCGCCTTTGCCTGGCTTCAGTAGCGGAACAATTTTGACCATTTTCCAGGCATCGGGAACTAAGGGAGTGGCTTGCGACAGATTGAGCACTTTGTGGGTACCCAAGTGCTTTAACACCAGCATTGAGATTCCGTCCGGACCCAGCGCCTTTCATGACTTTGCGCTGCGGATGACATGGGCAACTTCGCCAACGGTAAATTGTGGTGGTGCCTCTTCGACTCGGAAAGCGCGGATACGACGCAACACTCTCCTTTTCGCCGTATCACTCTCTGGGTGCTTAATGAAAGCCGGAAAGACCGAATGTCATCACACTCGTCTACGAGTCCCGCTGCCTCTGCTGGGAAGTTTGGTCGTACTTCGGGTATTCGACCAGCAGCGATATGGCGAGCGGCTGCTGTGTTGATGATGGCCCGGAACTTTTTCTCGCTGCGGTTGGTACTCCCAATCAGCCTTTTTGGATTGAGAAACGTACGGCGTTCAAAGTCGGATGGTCTACTTATGGAGACTGCCGGTTCTATGTACCGGATTGACCTGAAATAAACACTCTTCAGCCTGGGGCAGTCACCTCAACAATATGTGACGCGCAAAATAGGAAGGGACCTAAGGGTAAAAACCAGTTTTGTTCAGGAGAGCCATTTTAAAGATTTAAATACGTGTATCTTTGGTGTACCATCACTTTCATAAAACGCGCATATCTGTGGGAGGGAATACTTTTGAGGCATGGGATCGGTCTCATTCGATGCTCAGATGTTGTCCACATCAAAAAAAAAGTGAAAATTGATTTTTTTTACCCTTGGGTCCCTTTCTCTATGCGCTGTCACATATGTGTTTTTTTGTTCGTCCAGAAACTTACTTGTGCCAAACTTCATCATGGGCACGAGAAACTTACTTGTGCCAAAACTTCATCATGTTAAGTTGTAATATGCGACTTCTAAAGCTAAAGCATTAAATCAGATGAACATATGTGTGGGAGATATATCCAAATTTCAACTGATTTTCTTCAATTTCAATAGATTTCTCCTTGTCCCAAAAAAACTTTTTCGTGCTAACTTTCAACAAGATTGGATGTGTGATATGACTTCTGAAGTATACTCGTAAAGGCCCTATTAGTCGTGACGGTTGACGGTAGGCAATCAGATATTTAAGTTTGGGGTTGCATTTTGCATGTGTTAGAGGGAGATAACTACAGTTTGACGGTTGACGTTGGTAGACTTCTGCAGGTTGCAGAATCAACCGTCCACCGTCAACCATCAAATTAATTGAACCTTAAAACAGAAAATTCGGATTAGCGTTGATGTAGAAGCTATAACTAAATCTAAAGCAATTTTCCTTAATTAAAATAATGTCAGCTCTACATCAAAAAAAAAAAACATGTGCCAAATGTCATCAAGATTACGTAGCAAAAAAAATGTGGTTGGGATAACAAAAATCGAAGAGCATCATACTATCGTTGGGTATATGGTTGTGATACAACAAAAGTACGACTAAATACAACCATACTAAAATCATCACAACCATACTAGTACCATACCTCACAACAATAGTATGATTCACACATAACCATACTATGATCCTCACGACGATAGTATAATTCAAACATAACCATACTATGATCTCCACAGCCAAAGTACAATTCACACTCAACCATACTGTTATCTATACAAACTTATTATGATTCTCACAACCATAGTATGTTTCACATAAAATTATAGTGATCCTCACAACCATAGTATGTTTCACATAAAATCATAGAATGAACCTCACAATGATCACACACAATTATAACGAGTGATCAATTTCGAGGTACCCTACTTTTTTAAAGAAAAAAAAAACACAGAAAATTCAAATTGAATGGGGAATGTTTATTATCATTTGAAAGAACATTCGTTGGCATTTATTTTTTGAAGATTATTTCTATCAAACTTTGGCCGCGGCTACGCCTCAGATGTTCCATCCGTTGAGTCCAATTTTCGATGACTCATTCGAGCATTTCGACTGGTAACTGGCGAATAACACGCGTGGTGGCTTGAATGGCTCCAAGGCTTGAATCATAGCGGGTTTGTCGGCATAAACTTTAGACTTTACATATACCCACAGGAAAAAGTCTAACGGTGTAATATCACACGATCTTGGTGTCCAATCGACCGGCCTAAAACGTGAAATAATCTGTTCGCTGAAATGTTCTCTCAATAAATCCATTGATTGATGCGATGTCTGGGAATTGGCGCCGTCTTGTTGAAACCAAATGTCGCCGAGATCACGAGCTTCAATTTCAGGCATCAAATAGTTGGTTATCATGGCACAATAACGGTCGCCATTGCCGGTTACGTTCTCATCGGTATCATTTTTGAAGAAATATGGACCGATGAGTCCACCGTCTTACAAACCACACCAAACCGTTGCTTTTTCTAGATGAAGTGGCAGCTCTTGAACCTCTTCTGGTTGCTCTTCGTCCCAAATGCGGCAATTTTGCTTGTTTACATACCAATTGAGCCAGAAATGGGCCTCATCGCTGAACAACATTTGGCTCGAAAACGTCGGATCTTCTTGGAACTTTTCAAGAGCCCACAGAGCAAAGCGATGTCGCTTGGGAACGTCGGGCGGCTTCAGTTCTCGTACAAGCGGTAATTTGTAAGCTTTTAATTTAAGATCTCGTTCCACACATCAGTCCTAGTTACTGCGAACGGCGCCGAATCGAATCTCCACGGCCTTGGTGTACACTCTCAGCTACGGCCGCTACATTTTCTTTACTGATTGCTGGACGTGGTCTATTCGGTCGAATATTATCCAAAAATGAATGCTAGGTCTCTAGATGGGTGATGGTGTTGCAAATAGTACGGTCAGTAGGCCGATTATGTTGACCATTCGTTGAACAAAGTGCACGAAACACATTCCTCGAAGAACGTGAATTTTCGTAATAAAGTTGAACGATTTGTAAACATTGTTCAGGCCTAAGTGTTTCCATAATGAAATGCCAAACAATGCTAAACAAAAATAACGTGACAGCATGACACGACTCACAAGTTATCTGTCAAAAAAAGGCTATTGAAAAAAGTATCTCTACTTGGATCACTCATTACTACGCCAAAGTTATTTATTAGAATTAGGTTCAGTTGTCAACAATAGATTTATATTATGAAAACTATTTAAAAATACATTAAACTCAAAATAATAGGAGCTATTTATTTAACAGTAGAACAAATCAGTTTAAAAAACGTAAGCGTTTTTATTAAAAATATTTTAGTTAAACAAAGCCAAAGCAGTTTGTTTGATAAATTTTAATTTTCATATAAAAAGTACTGTTATTGCATTAGAACCGTAACAGTAACATTGTTCTAAAAAGCATATTCAAATGAAGAAAATTTACAAGCATACAGTATGATTGCCGTGATCATATAACTGTTAACATAAAACTAAAACAACAATACAGTTGTCGCACCAACCATATTTATATTGTTTCATCATATTTTCATTTTTAAAATTGGCAATAATACTTTTGTTATATTTCAACAATATTAATATTGTGCCAATTATACTGTCATATTTATATTGTCAAAATTAAATTCAAAAAACAATAGTATGGTTATTACGAACATACTTTTATTGCAGAGAACATATCATTGTTGTCGTGACCCTATATAAACCGTGACCCTATATAAACCATATATTTATCCAGTGAGGCTGCTTAATGAAAAACAGTGTAGGACATCAAATACGAGTAATAATAATCCAAATGCAGAACCAACTTTTAAAGTCATAAACATTTTTACATACAATTAAGATCGGGCGACAACGCAGCGCCAACTTTGATACCAGCTATTTTAGCTGATACCACGTCCTTGCGGTCCTTATTGTACACCCATTATTGTCGCTAAAGACGCATTTTAATTTTGTACGAATAATTTCGTTGCTAAAAGTTACCTCCATTTTCAATTTTGTACGTAACAGACTATATCGAAGCTAAAAACTGTTTCATTTTTGGCTCATTTTACAAAGAACCGTGAATTTGTACTACCTGAAAAAATAAAAAAATAAATTAGAGGTAAATATTCAGACGGGTGTACGAATAACTTTTGTAACCACTGTACATAGAAAGAAAAAACTTAAAAGTCGATTAACTTCAAATGCCGGTTTTTTAATTGTGACGGACTTGCATAAAATGAGGACTTTTTGGTTTCCAGACCAAAAGTGTCTTTGCTATGGTGGAGTATATAAAAATCACCCCTACAAAAACTGTTAATCGGGTTTTTGATTTACTTTTGAACATGGACACAATTTATGTACGTTATTCTCAGGGACTTAACCCTGCCGGAATATTTTGTGTGTTTGTCACTTAATTTCTCTTTAAATGCACATCATGATTTTGTCGTTTAATATCAATAAATATTTCACACTTTATTGACGTTCTTAAATTCGTTCCATTTAGTTTATCACTAACTTTTAACTTTTTTTATTGTCCATAGCCCCCCCCCCAGGCACAGGAGATGAGGAAAGCAACTTAATAAAAACACCTTTTTCCACATACCCACCCACTGTCTCACAGCCGTTTTCTCTGCTCCTCCTGTCGGCAGGGTTGCCAAAAATTTCGATTTAACATACAACGTCGACAGCAGAATGGATAATGTAGCAAAAATCTCTCCCACGAAACCCATGGTGCGATAAGTGTAAACAAAAGCTAAGGAAGCAGACAATACTGCCCATAACACAACGCTTCAGGGCGTAGCAAAAAAAAGCTGCATGGGAGAAAAAATAGTAGAACATATTCGGTTGAATGGAACTATCCCTATATGCGAGGAGATTGTGCGAGGCGAGAAAGGAGTATAAATGACAAAGAGATGAAAAAATATTATCAAAAAGAGACTTATTTCCGCCTGGCGCCCAAACAATAGTATAAACTCTTGCAAACACATAAATAGAGATCTGCTAACGAATAAGTTATGTAAAATAAGTTAATGTAACACTGTGTAACAAATTCAGGTTCAGCAAAAATAAGGTCGATTCTGAGAGTGAAGGGTGATATATAGGCTAAATTAGAAGACCCGTATCGTATAGTTCGAATTTTTTTTTAATCTACCTTCGAACTTCACAGTCAAATTCCGATTTTCAGCATATTGTTTATATGGTCTTTTGGCTATAACTCGTCGACTAATTGATATTTTTTCAATCTGTAAATTATTATTGCTAGCGAACTGTCCAACAATTAAATTTTTTCAATTTGAATGAAGCAAAATGTTGGAAAAATATTTTTTCATGCTTTTTGAAAATATTTTCCATAAAACTAAGTCTTTTTTGCTTTCTGTTTAATCTATAATATTCTTCTCAGTTTCTTCAATAAATTTCATTTGAAAAGAAAACAATCATAATACAAAACTTGCGTTTTCCAGCTTAATATTAATTTACTTCTCATTTTTTATGTATCAATTATGTTCAGTGTTGATTTTAAAGAAACATTGAAAAAGAAATTATAGAAATATCTAAAAAAATATAATTTTGAAATGTTAGTTATGAAAAGTTTAAAGTAAAAAAATTAAACTTATGATTTGACCAGTTGCCGTTTAGCAGGCGGCTATGGATCAACATCACTGCTCTCTTTAAAAAAAAACTGAACGCAGCAGACTTCCCGGTGGACTTTTGCTTGGAATTTTGTCCGAAGATGCGTCAAATGATGGAAGAGGCCGGAAACATGTTTTACTGTCTTTTCATGTCTGACGATGCCCATTTCGATTTAAACGGCAACATAGACAAAAAAAAATTGTCGAATATGCAGTGCTTCCAACCCAGACATACTCCATGAGACGGAACTGCATCCACTTCGTGTCACACCACGTGCAGTTTCATTACGATGCATTGTCGGACCCTACTTTTTCGAAGAAAATGTCACACCGTTACAGTTACTGGAGACCGTTGCTTGAGCATGTTAAGAGAGATTTTTTATCCAGAATTACGCCGATTGAGAATTTCCTTTAACTCTGTGTGGTTTCAGCAAGAAGGTGCAACTCCTCAGGCCTATTATTACAGAATTGCAACGAAAAAATTCCAAGAAGCTGATATCTAAAAACTCCACATTCCGTTGGCCCCCCAGGTCGACTGACCTTACTGCTTCTGACTTTTTCTTGTGGGGTTATTGCAAACAAAAAATCTACAAAGCAAAACCAACAAATTTGAATGAACTTAAGTATCCATTCGAGAAAAAAATTACGGCTATTCTTGTCTTAACTCTCCAAGCATTAATGAACACATTTTCGGTATGATGCCGCACATGCATCAACGAGCAGGGGGCATTTAAATTCCATTATTTTTAAAACTATTTAATAAAATTGAATAAACTTGAACATGAATAAAAGTAAAATGAATTCCATACACTGAAATAAGTTATTTGAGTTTCTTAATGTAGCAATATTCATCAACCACCCTGTACGAGTAAATCTAAGTTCAGTAAGAACGATACGAGTATTAAAGTTTTCCGCGGCTCCACCTTTTAAGTGCCTGTTACTTTATGACTTTGAGTTTAATCTGTAAGCCGTGTAAAAATTGCTTTATATATGTAAGTAGCATTAGCTGTTTGGAGCCGGCATTAATCGGTAGCTCACTAGTTCGAGAAAAGTTTCCTGATTGTCCCTTAATGGGAATTAAGTAAGTGATGTTACGAACGACTTATAATCAACGGTAAGAAATATCACCAGATAGCTCCAGGTCTTTTTGAGTTGTGGCTCTGACGCCTTACAAGCTACATTTGACCTCTGAACTTTATTTCTCCCGATTAGAGGCTGTGCAGCTTAACGGCCCACATATTAGATAGTTCCTTTCGAGCAACTTATAATTATTCCATAGGCAATTGGACAATTCAGATCCATATTTTTATAGACCCGCAGTATAAACCCATTCTTGCTCAAATCATGCATAGTGACTGATATGCCATCTATATTCAATTTGGGTGAAATAAGACATACTTATATTAGGCGACTTTGGAAACGATTACTTCTGCAATAAATCAAAAGACTCATATGAATAACTGAGAATTACCCTTTGTGTTTAGCCTTCGAGTTGTGCGTAGAGCAATCTTCAAAGCGCAATATCATTTCCACCAATTCCGTTTCGCATGGGTTTTCGTAGAAGACCACATATGCAAAAAGCACAGTGTGCATGTTTTGTGCGTCCAATCCTTTTTAATAGTTTTTTTTCCTTTTGTTTATAATTATTCGGTTAGCTGTACAGACTGTCAGTCAAGCAAGATAATACATTTTACCAATTTTTTACGTTAGTTCCGAAAAAGAAACAACACGAAGGTCTCGAACCACAATAAAGACTGTTCAAGTCATGACATATTAGGCCATGTGTCGTATAGTCTCATTCAAAACGATTTCCTTCTAAGTCCGGTCAGTGGCCCGCCATGCCGGTCTTCTGTATGTCAGCCCGATCTTATACTTTTTTACTTCTTGATATTTACGCCTTTTCTCCTAATCTGGTGGTTTTTGTTTAAGTTTATCTGGCATCCCTGTCCACCAGCGAAGTCAGTAAATGATTAAAAGAATGCAATGAAGGTAACTCCTTCCGTTTCCTTCAACTCATGGCCGACCGAACGAGGCAATCGAACGGACGAACAGAACAGACAGACAGACAAGCTCACTGCTCGGCCACGTTTTACAACCCAAAGTCATAAAAACGAATGAATGAAAGAAAACAAACAGTTCAGTTCTTTTGAAGGTAGAAAGGAAAGGGAGAAGAGGAAATAAAATAAACTCCAATGAGAAAATAAAAATTAAAATAAACAATAGAGCATTTCTGCAATGTACGAGTAAGAAGAAGAAAAGGAAAAACAACTCATTTCAAGGAAATTAGAGATGTGCTAAAAGAATGTAGCAGCAACAGACGGATGGGAAAAGAGACCAGCGGCGGAACAGTTAGGGGCCTTCAAAACAAAAACGAGAAAGGTCTTCTTAGACCTTTCGAAAGATTTGGATGCGCATATCATCTATGCTATCAAAGAAAGGTCAGCTATCAGGTCTTTTAAAACCTTACTTAATATCCGAAGGACAGGCCTGTTTTAAGAAGGCAGCTAGATTGTGAAAAGACCTGCCTGTATCATTTCATTGAGAAGCATTTAAGAGGGAAATGGAAGATGTATCAATGAGTGTTCAAATAACCGGGGTTTTCAGAAAAACAGCATTTCGGATTTTTTTTTCCAAAAACGCGTATTGGAAAAGCCAACTTCGAGTTTTTTTAAAGTAAAAAAACCAGCTTTAACGGACATTCCGGTTAAAGCCTTCAGCCTAAGAATGTCAAACGAGGGTTTCTGGCGCCATCTGACATTTTCATTGGAAAGTTTGACATTTTTTAGCATAAACGTACTCAGAACGTTTTAACGTACACGCAGAGAAAAAACATAGTTACTACATGTACACGGCAATAATATGTTCTCCGCAATAAAAGTATGTTCGTCGCAACCATAGCATTGTTAACTTAATTTAGTTTTGACAATAGTATACTTGCTGCAATATTAATATTGTTGAAATGTTACAATAGTGTTATTGCCAAATTTAAAAATAAAAATATGGTTATAACAAAAATATAAATATGGTTGGTGCGACAAAAGTATTGTGTTTTGCGTTTTATGTTAACAATAATATGATTAAGACACTCATATTGTATGATTGTTATTTTTCTTCATTTAAATATGCTTTTAAGAACAAATGTTATTGGTACGGATCTAATGCAATAATAGTACGTTTTATCGAAATTAAAATTTTTGAAACAAGCTGCTTTAGTTTTATTTAACTGAAATATTTTTAATAAAAACGCTTACGTTTATTTCAACTTATTTTTTCTACTGTGAAATAAATCACTCGTATTATTTTGAATTTAATGTATTTTTGAATAATTTTCATAATTCAAATCTATTGTTGACAACTTAAACCAATTCTAATAAATAATATTGGGGATCAAATCTATTGTCAACAACTTAAACAAATTCTAATAAATTATATTGGGGATCATAGTTTAAGTGTGTGTGATCATACTATGGTTGTAGGGATCATAACATGGTTGCGTGTGAATCACACTTTGGTTGTGGGGATCATACTATGGTTGTATATGAAACAAACTGTGGTTGTGAGGATCATACTATGGTTGTATATGAAACATACTGTGGTTGTGAGGATCATACTATGGTTGTGGAGATCATAGTATGGTTGAGTGTGAATCATACTATGGTTGTGGGGATCATATTATGGTTATGTGTGAATCATACTATTGTTGTGAGGATCATAGTATGGTTGTATTTGAATCATACTATTGTTGTGAGGATCATAATATTGTTGTACCACAACCATATACCCAACATAGTTTTTTTTCTGCGTGTACGATCATCATTTGTGTTGTTTACTGAGACTTGAAAAAATCAATTTGGTAAAAAAACATTTTCGTGCTGATTATCACGACAAGAGTGCATCGATGATCTTAAATCTTTGTATGGCGATGGAGCACCATTCTATAGCACTGTGAAAAACTGGTTTAAAGACTAATGTCGGCCGTTTTGCCAGAGAACATTTATGTCGTGCGTCGTCAAGATCGTCATGTGACATACCGTGAAATAGAGGTATCCTTAGGCATTTCTTCCACCAGCATACATTCCATATTGCACAAATATTGCATGAACACCTGGCCGTAAAAAAGGTTTGTCTCGTTGGATCCCGAACAATTTGGCATTTGCTCAATGAAAAAGATTTTACCGTTTAGGAAAAATTTAACAAGCAAAATGATAGAGTGTATGCGAGGTCATCTCAGGAAGCATCTGAACTGATCCCAAGGGTGGAAAAGGGTCATCACCCAGCTTCAGTCATTGTTTGGTGGGTTGTCTCTTACGATTGGGTCACTGACCTGCATTTCTGCCAAAGTTTACCAAGAAACCGTTTTGGAAGCTGTTGTGAAACCTCTTAACAATTCCCTGTTCCAAAACCAGCCATGGACTTTCCAGCAGGACTGTGCGCTTCGAAACAATTTGCCAGCGTGCATTTCCTCTGAAGAATGGTCCTCAGGCAGTTCAGATTTGATCCCATTGGATTACTAATTGTGGACGGTTTTATAGGACAAGGTTTTTCACAAAAGATACCCCAAACATTGCATCTCTTAAGACTGCTTTGGTTCGAGCTGTGGTCAATTTTCCAATGGACGAGGTTCGTGCAGCTATTGCCGATTGGTCAGTGCGACTTAAGGCGTGTGTAAAGGCAAAAGGCGGACATTTCGAATAGGTAGATTCTTTTTGGATACAATATACATCAATAAATATATTAAAAATTATTTGGTCCAAAAACATTCAGTACTTTTTATTTTACAGCATAAAACGTGTGTAACAGTATTTATGTCCCTACTAAGAATATATATTCTGAATTGTCCTACAAAGCCACGATGATCTAGCCATGTCCGTCTGTGGAAAGCTAACAACAAGTCTTACTTTGTAAGCTTGGTGGCTCTCAGAAACATGCGTGGATGGACTGCAACAATTAGTATTGAAAATATGATTGATCGGCCAAGAGCTAATACTTTTTGCTTCACAAGGATTTGAAAGAAATTCTCATTTGGCGTAATTCTGGATAGAAAAACGCTCTCAACATGCTCAAGTCTCCATTACCGTAGCGGTGTGACCGTTTTCTTCGAAGAAGAAGCAATTCCGTCTCATGGAGTATCACACTGTGACACGAAGTGGATGCAATTCCGTCTCATGCAGTATCTGTGGGTTGGTAACACTCCATATTCGACAATTTTGTTTGTTCATGTTGCCGTTTAAATCGAAATGGGCCTCGTCAAACATGAAAAGACAGTTCAACATGTTTCCGTTCTCTTCTACTATTTAAAGCCTATACTCTCTTTGAACCGAAACTACGGACTCCAGTGCGCGATAGCGGCGGACAATCCAAAATCTTGTTTCAGTGTCCGAGTTATCCATTTTTGTTAAATCTAAAAATCAATCTGCATAGTAAAAAAATAACCTGATTCATTAAACATAAAAAGAGTTATTAAATGTGTTATTGGTAGTGGCTTTCATCAGCAGTATCTCACAATATCTCATAGATATATGAGGCTGACATTTGCAACATAACATATGGGCATGTATCGAGACACATCCTGGAAAAAAGTGGGAGGTGCCACGACCCATTTAGAAATCGCAGTTGTGGCTACAGTAATGGGCCGATCGAAATAATTCTTTTGCAGAATGATATGAGTGATTACCATAGGTGCTTGGCCCACCTATACAAGTCTAAAATTTGAAAGGTATATCTCGTGAACTTATCCCGATATGACGATAGAGGTTGATTTATACGAGGACATATCAATAATTGTTTCCAACTTCCCTCGTAGTTATATGAAATGCAACACTGCCTTTATCAAGTACCATCTGTTAATAGACTACTGTCAAATTTTTGGAGAGTTCCGTTATTTAGTTTGTGTTTAACAGCTGTTCAAAACATACAAGCTCATGGATTTTGTTAAAAAAATGGAAAAAAGTGAATTTCTAATGATTTTTATTGTTTGCGAAAAAACTCGCCCATCAAACCATGATAAATTCTATGGGGGACTCTGCACCACCGGTTTCAATGGCCAAAAAAGTGGTTTATTGACTTTCGTTGCAGTCGGACAAGTACAAATGACGCTGAACGTTCTGGACGGCCAATTGAGGTCAATACACCCGAAATTGTCGAAACAATCCACGATATGGAAATGGTCGATCGAAGTGTAAAAGTATGTGAGATGTTGATGCCATGCGCATTTCATATGGCAGTGTGGTTTCGATTTTACATGATCATTTGGGCTTAAGAAAGGTGTCTTCAAGATGGCTGCCGCAGTTGCTCTCAGCTGATCATAAACGTAATAGTGTGACTACTTGGACACAAGGAGTTAAGGTTAAAAAATAATTTTATTTTTTGCATAAAAATCTGTGTTTTATTCAAAAAAGTCACAGAATTATTGATATGCCCTCGTGTGATGTTGGTATGGAAGAAACACACCCAGATAGTAAAAAAAAACGGTGACAAGCCTCCTTGACAAAAATTTCATACTGGAGCGTATACCATAGTTGAGGGTATATAAGTTTCGGCACGGCCGAACTAAATTTGCCCACTTGTTTCATTTCTCTTTTTATTTTGCGAATAGGACATTCCTTACACCTTTTTGGAAGGAAGAAAGAAGCAAAGCCTTTCCCCCAATCTCACGCAATGTTAAATATGAAGGAAGTTGGATTGGGGCGTCAAGGCCTTTCGGATCAAAAGCAAGGCCTGATATCAGGCCTTGCAACTCAAGATTTCTGCTTTTGGAAGCAAGCAGCTGCAGCTGAACCCCTACCTTCTTTCCGCTAGCGTTAGGGCGGATGACTCGGACAAGGAGCAGATTCTGCTATGTTTTTTTTCCTAAGTTTCGAATCGTTACGAGTATTTAGTCTTGAAGTGCGTTGCGTGTGTTATTTGCTTATTGTTGGCTTAGAATGTATTAAAAAAAAAGCTCACGCAAACAAACAGTGGGGCAACAAACTTTCATCACAAATGAAGGCGGAAGCAAAGCAGAAGATAGAGAATGCAGGGAGGAGCGTGGAAAAAATCAGCTCTAAAGAAATGCTGCATAAAACTTTGTTTTTATTTTTTTGTTTTTTCATTGCCTGGCATATTCAATGCTGCTGCTTTTGATGGCGATGTTCGAAACAATTTTTATGATGCATATAAAATTGTAAGAATTATAAGCAGCACCATCGAGCGCCAACGCTTCGCTTAATGCCATCCATATGCCACAAAGTTTTACTTTGAGCTTCAATTCTGTATGAGATAATGACGCTACGTCGCTTATGGGCGTTAAGGAGCAAATTTAAAATGGAAATTAACTGATTAAACAAACATTACTATTTTTATAGCAATAGAAATTTTGAAATTGAGAAATAGTACGAGGGTTGCTATTAATATTTCGGGTCCGGCAATAAGAACACAATAATTTATCATTGGAAATGGTTTTATTGTTTTTCAAAATATTCTCCTTTAAGATCAATACACTTTTGCATGCGCACAAACCAATTTTCGAAGCACTTTTTCCACTCCGATTGAGACACCCCCTAAACATGATTTTTAAACGCTTCAATAGCTGATTTGGGCTATGAAAAACGTAGACCACGCATTTTTATCTTGGTGCTAGGGAATAAGAAGAAGTCATTAAGTGTCAAATCAGGGCTGTACGGTGGATGGCTCATCAGTTCGACAACTTGAATGGTAAAATTAGCGTTGCCAGATACAAACTGTCTTATATCTGGAATCTGAAAAAATTTAGCTTGATTTTCGGAGAAATATCTTGAAAAATA
Source organism: Hydrotaea diabolus (assembly GCA_963513945.1). Taxonomy (NCBI): domain Eukaryota; kingdom Metazoa; phylum Arthropoda; class Insecta; order Diptera; family Muscidae; genus Hydrotaea; species Hydrotaea diabolus. The sequence goes on from OY740717.1 coordinate 17,230,388, forward strand.
AAAAACGTGCAAATTTATGTTGTATTTATTTAAGTTAAAATATATAAAAACTAAACAAAACATAACAAAACAATTATAATTCAGTCTTTTCATTAAATTATATTAAATATTAGAGCTACATATATTAAATATTAGAGATCAAGTGTACATCTATTTATTTTGCCCTTTTAGAAACAGAACCTATTAATTCTGTTCCTTCAGGTGAAAGCAAAAATTGTTGAAAATTCTTATTTTTTTTTAGTGTAGAAAACTTGAAAAGTAAGGTTTACAACAGTAGTTCTCATTCGTTTGGGGAGAGCCCGGCCTTATAGAGTTCGGTTTTACTTTCAACAATTGCAGCAAGGATTTCTGAAGAGGGTTGTCACGGACCCAAAATAATGATAAAAGTAGTGTGCAGCCACGAAAATCAATGTCACTTTGTCATTTTGTAAAAAACTTGTCTTCTTTTTAAATATAGAAGCAAGAGGTCTAGAGCCGGTTAATCCCTGTTCAATTCTTACAATTTAATCTTATTAAAAGTTCCGCTCTTATTAGGTCAAATGGCATTCTATTCCGTTCTTTTGAATATAAACTATTTAACAAAACAAATGATATTATTTTATATAAATTTTCAAGATTTCTTTTATTGCATGTTTTAAAAAAAATGAGACCATATCTTATCGATTGAAATATCTTTGGGCAATTGGTCAAATACTTTTCGAAGAACACAAAAATCAGAATACAATTTATCGTTATCAATTAAATGCGAAATATTCAAAAGTTTTGGAAGGTTGGATAATTTTGATTTTTTTAGATTTAAAACTGATATTTGATTGTGAAGCGAATTGTCTTCAAAATTATATCGCTGATTTAAGTAAATAATAGCTCTTGTTAGAAATAAATTTGCTACTGCCTTAAACTTCTCTCTTTCGTTGGAAGACATGTGTTTAAAAATTGACATAACTTTGCTGCCGCAAAAATAATCAGTTACTCGACATTGTAGATTGCTCTTAAGATTCATTATGTCATATACGAGGGCGGTTCGGAAACTTCTTAGCCTAGCACAAAAAGCGCGGTATAAACAGAAAAAATTAAGTGTTTTGGAAACTTCCATCTCTGCTATGAACACATGTTAAATATTGTTTCGATCTGGCAACTCCTTCATATAGAAACAGGTGTTCACAAAAGACGCATCCGCGATTTTTTACAATGGAAAAATTAGAAATGCGTGGTGTCATTATATATTTACATAAAAAAGGTTTATCGGGACAAGAACTTCATAATGATATGGTGAATGTGTTGGGTAAAAGTGCTCCTTCATATGCAACAGTAAAAAATTGGGTTGCTGAATTTAAACGTGGTCGTACAAGCATTGAAGATGAACCACGTAGTGGACGTCCAAAAACAGCAACAACAACAGAAATTGTAGCCAAAGTGCATGATATGGTATTAAATGATCGACGAATAAAAGTGCGTGAAATAGCTAATATCATGGGCATCTCAAATGATCGAGTCCATTTAATTTTGCATGAAGAACTACAGATGAAAAAGCTTTCTGCAAGATGGGTGCCGGACTTGTTAACAGTCGACCAAAAACGCATAAGAATGAACATTTCTCAAGTTTGTTTGGATCGTTTTCAGCGAAATAAAATGGATTTTAAGCGTCGTTTCATAACTGTTGATGAGACATGGATCCACCACTATACTCCAGAGACAAAAGAACAATCCAAACAATGGACTGAAGCTGGAGGAAGTGCCCCAAAGAAGGCAAAAACAATTCAATCGGCTGGTAAGGTTATGACAACGGTTTTTTGGGACTTCAAAGGTATTTTATTGATTGACTATCTGCAAAAGGGTAAAAACATAAATTCAGAGTACTATTGCAACCTTTTAGATCAATTAAATGTACAAATTCGAGAAAAACGTCTTGGCTTACAACACAAAAAAATAATTTTTCATCAAGACAACGCACCAGCGCACAAGAGTGTTTTAACAATTAAAGTACGAGTTGCTTGACCACCCCCCTTATTCTCCTGATTTAGCTCCCAGTGACTTTTACCTGTTCCCAAATCTGCTGGCAAGCGTTTTACCTCAAATGAAGATGCAATTACAGTTGTAAACTATTTTGAAGACCTTGAGGAAAACTATTTTAATCAAGGGATAGAATTTCTAGATAAGCGTTGGACTAAGTGTATTGAAGTTTCAGGAGATTATATTGAAAAATAAAAATATTTTTGAAAATCTAACTATTCTCTTTCATTGATAGGCTAAGAACTTTCCGAACCGCCCTCGTAACTCCAAAATTGTGCACGAGTCACTTTCCAGGGCTAATAGAGTTGAATGGAATTCATGCATAACATTATGAACAAAATACAAATTAGCTTCCGAAGCACCTTCTTCGAAGCATTCCTCGTCTTCACAAATTAATTCATTGTCAGATATGCTGTATGTGACAAAATCCCAGAGTACTTTCCGACAATTTTCTTGTCCTTTCTGCAAAAAATAACGTTTTACTGCTGGCCAACAAAGTGCCAAACGGTCGATCGGGCAGTCTAAACTATTATAACTTAGACCATGAACTACGTTGTGAAAAACAGACATTAATTCAGCTCTCGAAATGTTTGCTTCATCGGAGGAGTCTTTTGAATAACGTCAAGATACTTTGAGAAAGTTTTTGAGATAATTCCATTTTAGAATGTTTTTTCTTCCTTCGTATTTTACACATAATTCAGCTTGACACAATTTGCAATACCCTGTATATTCATCAATTTTTTTAGCCACTTTGAATAATCTGCTGCTGTAATCCATTTATCGGAAAACTGTGTAAATTGTCTTTTTTTAGATGGTCCAGCTTCCTCATCATTCCAAATGTTTGTAATAAAAAGCTTAAAATATTTATTTACTGTTCGCCTTCGAGCACTGACGTTAGTATTTGTTTACAAATATTTTTGTTTACAGCCTATCAAATGTTGTCTAATGTCAAACTATCAGTGCTGCGCCAACAGATCAGTAATGAGTGGATAGGGAAAACACGCAGGTTTTATGTTCACACTTTGAAGGGGATGAGTGCGCACGATATGTACTAATGTGTAGGGTTGTGCAAACAATTAGTCTGATCAGAGGGAAATGTTGAAAGTGTGTACAAAGCATTTGAATTATTTCAAGTCGTCAACAAATGTATACGTTTTAAATTTGACAATTTCGATTTAGCTGGATTAATTGTGGAATATCTTGAATCTGAACTTGACTTAAAATATCATGAAAAGCCAGCTCATTCTAGCCCGTCTGGCAACCCTAGGTAAAATAGCTCATCATTTCAGCTGATGTATGAGAGCTCGCATTGCCGTAATTCAAAATGATCCGTCTTCTATAATCTTTCCTCATTTCTTCGAACATAGATGGTTGTATACCACTCAGAATTGACCTCCTACGTTCCACTAAAGGCACTGTGGCAACATGGCCGGTTATACCGAAAAAACGCAATCATTTGCTTCGATGTACTTCTTCCACAAACATTTTTTTTTGGATTTGTCTCGTCTTGAAAGACCCATACGGTCGATTGCTGTATTGTTTCGGGTTCATATGCATAGATCTATGATTCGTCACCTGTGACAATGTTATACACTGCCTTTAAGCTACCGCAGTTATACTTTTTCAACATCTCTTTGCACCGATCCATACGAGCCTTTTTTTGGGGCATTCGTCAAATTATGTGGATCCAACGAGAAATTTTTTTTCACGGTCAAATGAACAAGCAATATCTTATTGATGATTGTCATACTAATGCCCAAGGTTGCCTCAATCTCACGGTATGCCACATGTCTTAATCAGTTCACGCACAGCATTGATGATTTCAGGCAAAGTAATCAAAGTTGGACGTCCTTCACGAAATTCATCCTGGAGCGAACGGCGTGCGAGACTGAACTCTTAGTACCAGCGATTAACAGTGATTTTTGATGGTGCTTCACCGCCAAAAGTCAAAACAAGTTGCTTTAAACACACTTGTCTCGATAACCCACGCCGAAAATCGTAAAAAATCATCGCACAAAAATTTTCACAGGATAATTCCATTTTTAGACTGTGATGAATTTTTCAACACACTGTAAACAAAACAATTCGCTCTCAAATGACAAAACGTTTTGAGTGAAGTTATGCTAAAAAATGTCAAAACTTCCAATGTAATTTCCAGTTTGCATCTGGGAACACTAGTACTGTCAGGATCCGAAATATAAATAGCAACCCTCGTATAGTTGACCTATTTCTTTTTTTTTTGATAGTAAGAGGCTGGAATGCTCTAGGAAGGTCAGATTTTCGATTGAAGTCTCTGAATAATGATAAGCAGCGTGGCAAGCTCTGTAGCCTACACAGAAATTATACAACTTCTGATTTTAAAAATTATGGAAAACAAGTCTAAAATCTGTTAAGTTCGGCCTTGCCGAAGCTTTTATGCTCTGCTGGCTATGTTATGGCTTTTAGGGGATAAACTTTTTGAATGGCTTATATACTAACCCTTATTTTCATTTAAATATGGCATTACACAAAGAGAACAAAATGTTGTATATCAGTTCGGATTATCAAAATTTCTTTGCTGCAGTATTATGTTTATTCTTGTACTATATAAAAAAAAATATAATAAGATAATAAAAAATCGTATGTCTGAATATATCTACTGCCCCACAAAAAAAAATGTTGTAGTGGAAAACACTAGCCTCAGTTATGTTTCAATTAATTTTTTTAACATATATGATGCGATCGTAAAAATACATTTAAACAAAAAAACTAGTATGAAGTTCCTTAAAACAATTTATTATTAGAAATAGGTATAATTTTTCTGTTTTCCCGCCGTTTGTAGATTATCATTCACCGAAGATCCTAATTTTTCAATTATTTTACTGTTTTTAAAAAAAATTTGAGATATTTCAAATTTAACGGCGTTTAAAAAATATAATAAATTTGGTCTTTTAAAAAGCGTCGAGAAAAAAATGATTTCGAATTCGTAATAAATTGAAGAAAAAGAATACAATCATGAGATATACACTTGCTATAATAAATATTTGACACTTGAAAATTTAATTTTAATGCAATTATAGAACAATAAAATGAATAAATTTTTTGCCAATTTTAGGCCAAAGATGTGTTGAACTGTCTTCTTTATTTTTAGTACGTTTCCTTAGCTTGTTTCATTTGCTACACATTTTTACAACACATACAAAAATGAAGTGTGGCAACTCTTTTCTACCAGAAAAAGTATTCGTACAAATACATTTTGGGGAATCACACGTATATTTTCCTTAGCTTGTTTTATTTGCTACACATTTTTAAAACACATACGAGTAAATGAAGTGTGGCAACGCTTTTCTACCAGAAAAAAGTATTCGTACAAATACATTTTGGGGAATCACACGTATATTTTACAACGTAAAAGTGTGTTAATCGGCATTAAATAAAAAAAAGAAGTATAAATTCGGTCTGATTACGTTTAGTTCGATTCAATAAAAGTGTTTTTTTAAGCAATAATTGCCATGAGTCCTAAAACAAGGGGAATTGGTGCTGATGAGAGAGAAATTATCTAAAAATTACATTTTTTAGCATAAACGTTCTTAGAACGTTTTGACGTACGACCATCATTTGTGTAGTTTACAGTGACTTGAAAAAATCAATTTGGCAAAAAAATAGAATTAACTCGTGAACATTTTCGTGCTATAATTTTTCACAACTTTCGACGTGGATTATCACGACAAGAGTGCATCGATGAACTTACATCTTTGTATGGCGATGAAGCACCATCCTATAGCACTGTGAAAAACTGGCTTTATGAATTCAATCGTGGCCGACGCTCGCTCAAAGACAAAGGTCGTTGTGCCAGAGAACATCCAAAACGTCATGTGATATACCGTAAGATAGAGGCATCCTTGTGCATTTCTTCCACCAGCACACATTCGATATTGCATGAACACCTGGCCTTAAAAAAGGTTTGTTCTCGCTGGATCCCGCACAATTTGACAAGCGCTCAAAAAAGGCTCGTGTCGATTGGTGCGAAGAAATTTGAATAAATACGATCGCCGTGCTTCAAAAAACGTTTATAAGATCGTCATAGGTGACGAATCATAGATCTATGCGTATGAGCCCGAAACAAAGCACCAATCGACCGTGTGGGTCTTCGAAGACGAGCCAAATCCAAAGAAAGTTGTATGTGGAAGAAACACTTCGAAGCAAATGGTCGCCTGTTTCTTCGGCAAAACTGGTCATGTGGCGACTGTTCCGCTTGAGCAACGTAGGAGGTCAATTCTGAGTGGTACACCATAATTTGTTTGCCGGAAGTCTTCGGAGAAATTCGAAAAACGAACAAGAGAAGGCGAATCATTGTGCACCATGACAATGCGAGCTCTCAAACATCGGCTCAAACCAGCGCCTTTTTGACCGGCCAAAACGTCGAATTGATGGGTCATCCGTCGTACAGCCCTGACTTGGCACCCAATGATTTCTTTTTATTCCCGCACATCAAGAAAAAATGCGTGGTCAATGATTTTTTTGGCCAGAAGATGCTGTTGAAGCGTTCAAAAACCATATTTTGAAGGTGTCTCAATCGAAGTGGAAAAAGTGCTTCGACAATTGGTTTGAGCGCATGCAAAAGTATATAAATCATGCAGGAGAATACGATGAAAAACAATAAAAACATTTTTGATGATAAATATTCGCATTTTTATATGGAGATTTTATATGGAGCAGCTCTACTTTTTATATGGAGATTAAAATTATTCAAACAAACTGTTTTGGCTTTGTTTAACTGATATTTTTTTCTACTGTTAAATAAATCACTCCTATTATTTTGAATTTCAGCTATTTTTCAATAATTTTCTTAATTTAAATCTATTGTTGACAACTTTACCCAATTCCAATAAATAATTTTGGGGATCATAGAATAATTGTGTGTGATCATACTATGGTTGTTAAGATCATAAAATAGTTGTGTGTGAATCGTATTATGGTTGTGAAGATCATACTATGGTTGCATGTGAAACATACTATGGCTGAAAACCATACTATGGTTGTGAGGATCATAGTACGGTTGTGTGGATCATAGTACGGTTATGTGTGAATCATACTATTGTTGTGAGGATCATAATATTGTTGTACCACACCCATATACCCAACAATAGTATGATGCTATTCAAATATTGTTCTCCCAACCATATTTTTTTCAACATCCTCCAATTCAGACACAAAAAAATCATTAATCAAGGCTCTATATAAGACAGCGCATAGGGAAAGGGGGGACCTAAGGGTAAAAATAATCAATTATCATTTTTTTTTCTTTTTTTGATGTGGACAACATCTGAGCATCGAATGAGACCGATCCCATGGCCCAAAAGTGTTCCCTCCCAGAGATATGCGCGTTTTATGAAAGTGAAGTCGACGATTCTAAGCGCAAATAGAAAGGGACCTAATCTTTAAAATGGCTCTCCTGAACAAAACTGGTTTTAAACCTTTGGTCCCTTTCTATTTTGCGCGTCACATATACTGAGCCGAAAATACAATGATTTTTTCAACCATGGGCCTGTTTAAATTTTTCGTGGTAAATGTTTGATAACGAAGACAAAATAAAGTTATATAAGATCAAAAGTGCATAGTTGAGAAAACATTATACATATAAGGTCTGATTTTTCATAAGAGATACAGAAAAATGTGCGACATAAACAAAAATCATTCGGCTCTGTTGTATCAGCGTTTTTGATCTGCTTTGTGTAATACGAAGTTCAAAATTAAGTTACACGAAGTTGTAACGATTGCGACTGTCTTTCCTTTCTTCCTCTGCTCTGAACGATTGTAATTGTGAGAAAGATCATAAGACAATTTATCTCGCTCTTTCAAAAAACCACCACCAAATGCAAATGATAGCTGCACAGCATTCATAGCGCAATGATACTGCGCTATGAAGATTGATTTTAGCATAGTTCGAAGACTTTACGTAAAGGATAATTCTCATTAATCATAATGGGACTCACGTATAAGTCATTTGATTTGTAGCCGAACTAATCGTTGCCAAAGACTGCTGAAGAAAAACCTTTGCTGGTTTAAGAAACAACTATACAGTCCGCCTGGCAACCATAGCCAATACCTTTTTAGCAATTTTTTAGTTGATTCTGAAAAAGAAACAACCAAAAAAGGTCTCGAACCAGAACAAAAACAGTTCAAGTCATAATAATGAAAAAAGACTGAATAAACAAAACAAAAACATAATTACTAGGTTAATTTAATATTAATAATTGTAACAGTAACTATATTTCTGGTTAAAAGAGGTAACCAATAATTTGTTATCTTAACAATAAAAATGATTTCCATAACAATCTTCATAGTTAATAATATTTACAATTTCATTGTTAAATTGAACATGTATTGTTTCAATAAATTAACTACGAAATTTTAATATTAACAATTTTCATGGTTAAAAAGAATGCATTGTTACAACAACAATGCATTGTTTAAACGACAATTATTTTAAAATTCCCAATTTTCATGGTTACAAATTCAACCATAGAATAGTTAAATTAACTATTATTATTGTTAAATACCAGTCAACAACAAAATTTTCAAATTAACCTTATATAACGTAGACTCTAAATCATGTTTATTTATGGTTAAGTTAACCTTATATAAGATTATTTTTCTTCTCAGTGTAGCGTTCGGCTTAATCAATGGCTTGTTGATTTTCATTAGTCCAAATGCGACAATTTTGGTTATTAACGTATCCATTCAACCAAGATTGAGCTTCATCGCTGAACAAAATTTTATTATAAAAATCAGTAACGGTGGCCATCTCGTTTTGAGCCAATTCACCACGATTTGCAAACGTCGTTCCGGAGAAAGTCTATTCATAATGAAATGGCAAACCAAACTGAGCATAAATCATGCAACAGCTGTCAAAAAGACCATCTCCGAAAGAAGTGTGGCCAGATTGAAAACCAGACGTCTAAAAAAAACCTTTATTTTACACATTTTCTCATAATAACCGTGTGCTCATGGGAGGTCGATAACGCGATTACTTCAAACCATTGTAAAAGAGAATAAAAAAGATTTTGTGTTCAGAAAGCTATGGACAGTTTGTGTAAAAACCCGTTTATTTAAAATAATTAAAGGTTTTTGGAAAAAAGGTTACTCAAGAATAATCTTAAGTGGGTTTAAGCGAGCTTGGTTATTGCTCGCTTATAATATTTTTTGAATAACTTGTTTCTACAAATTAATTTTTTTTTATCAAACGGTTTATGATGCATTCAGCCAATCAGTTCTTGTATACAAAGTAATTACAAAAAGTTTTGAATTTACTCGTTCAATAAGCAAGTATCTCTAAAACACGCCTAATACTACTTTTTTAACAACGGCTTGGTCGATATTAGTGGCGGCTTCGTGAATCCGATTTTAGCCGTTAAATCGGCGGCGGCTTAGCTAAACAAAAATCCCGTTTGAGCCGATATCGCTTCAATCTCTGCACGACAATAATAATTTTAACTTATTCGAGTCACCAACGGCAACGCTGTAAACTTCTAGTTTTGGACATATAAAAGAAATAATTGACATAAACAGATAAAAGCAACAGGGTGATACGTTGTTAAGTGTGGTTTATATCTACGATAAGTAATAAGTATTTGGGTCACCGTGTTTCAAGACTACTCTACATCCTGCACTTTTTTCAAATAATAAGGAATAGCCGTATTCGACAGAGTAAACGTCGCATTGCCGAATATATATAACGCCACCGAATACACATTTCATTCAATCCGTTTAACAGGTTGCGACAATATGGCAACATGCTGCTCCAATAAGAACACAGCGAAAGCCGCAACCAACTTGACGGGCATTATTGTAAACACACACCATCGTTTCGTTGAGTCAGCACAAAAATTAAGATGATAACATTTCCAACTAATTTATCGAATGAATTGTGTACATCAGAGGCTAAAGCCGATTCAGCACAAACCAACGGCGTTCCATTAACTTTGTTTTTTAACTATTGCAGAATGCCAGTGTCATTATCAGGATCGATTGTTTCGTGTCATTATCAGATCGCACAAGAAATTATTAAACTTATTAACATTGAGGGTGTTCTTACTGTCGTATATGTTGTACAGGGAGGGCCACAAGTTACCATGGGTTTTTCGTATATTATTGTTTTCTCAGATTATAAAACACACAAAATGGAAATATTTTTACACTAAAGACTAGTATTCACCTAAAACGAAATTCTCGCTCTCACAAGAAATGCATGAAGCAAAGCAAACGAAATTTCCCTTTGGTAAATTCCGTTTAGCTATTTTCGTTTCGTGGTGCTCATCTAAAACGAAAAGGTGGCGGAATTTGCAACTCTTACGTGGATGATAATTAAAGCATGGTAGACTTTTTCCACCATCTGCAAACGAAAATTAATTATCTGACAATTGCTTGGTCAAGGAATTTTTTTAATTATCAAAAAAATAAATTAAAAAATGTTGTGAAGTCGTTTTTGAGGGTTTTTAAATGAATTGATTAAAATCATTTTTTTAAAATGAATAACGGCTGCTTCCTCTGCACTACAATTCTTTCTTGTAGAGATAAATGCAAAACTTCTAAGCTAAAATTTCGTTTAAGGTGAATACCAGACTTTACGTGCGTCAATGTTACGTAATTGAGTTGTCATATCCACATTTTCAGATATATTACATTTTTCTTAAAAATCCTACTAAATTGTATAGGCGTTAATACAACGAACACAAAACAAAAAAAGACAAACAGACAAATAAAACAAACATAACGAACAAAACATTCAAATTATTTAAAAATAAAAAAATAAACAAATTTTTCACAGCAAAACAAAAAATGAATTTCGCTCTTGTACTTGTGGGAGGTCCTAGGGAGTTCTCCTTTAAGCAGATCTTCCCTTTTTGCTATCCAGTTTTAGGTGTTTTGCTTTCTCCCTTATTTACCTATATATTTTTGTCAGACGAAAGCATAAAAGCAAGTGACCGATTTTGACAATTGCTTCGCAGAGTTGACAACTCGTTCGAGCTTGAGAAACAGTTTTTTGTGAGAAAACTGTTATGTGTTCTTTCGCCTTGTCGTTCGAGTCATCGTTCGCATTGAATGTGATGAGAGAACCCTAAATCGCATTTCTTTCGTGTACGATGCGAACGAATGCGTCCTTTCGACATCAAAAAACAGGCCATAAGATTTTAAAACATTTACCTTTATTTAAAACAAAAGTGCATTTTTATTCATTAGCTGGAAACACATTTATATAGTACAGGGTGGCGGAAGAATCGTGCTACAAAAACAAAACGTCATAATTTTTTGTGATTAATCGCCTTTGAAAGGTTAGTATTATGTTTTATTAACATTAATGCATGGGTTACCGAAAAGTGGATTTGGATAGTGCAGCGTTAGTTTGCAGATCGTCACTACAACAGGCAATTCATTTTATTTAACAATTTAAACATTATAATATTTTGTAGTGAATTAACTTCAGTTTGAGTCCACATTTACAATTGGTTGCTTGTTTTTACTACAGCGGCCTTTTTTGCCCATTCAATAGCGAATTTTTTAGCAGATCCTGAAAAAAAATTGATTTTAACAATAGCCTGTTTTTTTCAGGTTACTAAACAAGCATTTGTATGAAAACAACTCGGTGAGTAAGCGAGTTGGCTGTTACTAGGTAACAAATCGAGATAGAGTTACCTAACATTTTTTTAAAAAAAAAAAATATTATGACCCAGCTTGTAAACGAAATCAAAAACATATGTTTTTTTTATTGATACAAAAAAAATTAAGAGAATGAAAGAAAAAGAAAATAAAAAGCGCGATAAAACTATTTCCATAAATTGTATTGAGTGTTGCGAATGAGTTCAATATCATAAGCTGCAGGAGAATATAATGTCTTTAAAAAGGTCACAGTGACTGTTGTAGCATATTTGTATAAATAACTCCAGTATCTGTATCAGATTTTCAGTGTTAAAAAAAATTAATACTCTTAAGCCCGCTACTAAGTTCGTCTTTTTATGTGGAGGAATCTCAAACTACAACAATAAAGTTCAGTGAAATTGCGGTGAAAATTGGAAAATTTGATTGGAATCATTATGAGTCATTTTCTAAGCAATATAAACATATGTGACAGCGCATAGAGAAAGGGACCTAAGGGTAAAAAAAAATCAATTTTCATTTTTTTTTCTTTTTTGATGTGGACAACATCTGAACATCGAATGAGACCGATCCCATGCCCCAAAAGTGCTCCCTCCCAGAGATATGCGCGTTTTATGAAAGTGAAGTCGACGATTCTAAGCGCAAATAGAAAAGGACCTAATCTTTAAAATGGCTGTCCTGAACAACTATTTTGCGCGTCACATATACGTTTTTTACGATATTAGTACCAGGCTACACATACATATAAAATAATTATGGTTCGTAATGAAGTTCATGTTAATTACTGTACTAAACGAAATTAAATTTTTCCATAAAATGTTTACAAAACGAGAAACTATACGAAGTAACAAAATTGGATTTTCACAATTTTCTTTGCCTTTTTTTGTTTGTAAACAAACTTTTTTGGGCTTATGCTACCATCTGATTTAAAATGTTGTTGAATGTTGCCAGAATGTCGTATTGCTAGCTAACTAGGTAACTAAGCTAGTTGCCTAAAAAGAACTCGACTGATATATGATTACTACCCCTTTTGCTTCTAGCACCTCTCATCAACAACATCATGTCTTGTCGCAACCAAAAATCTCCTCATGTAAATACGGTCTAGCCGTAACCACTGGCGAATAGTTTTATACAATTGACCATAACGTCTAAACCCTACTAAAAACCAGTTGGACCAACCATGCAACCAATTCTTAATATTAAAATCCATCTGACTAAATTTGGTAGGAAAAGCTCAAAACGGCAACACTGAACATGACATTAGCCTGCTGTCCTCTGACAGCCAATTGACTACATGGAGGTGGCAACATTTTAAAAACAGAGTTGCTTATCACAACGGGGCTGTGTTGCGCTTACTGTGAATTGTCAGTATGAACTGCAATTCCAGAGATGTTCGCACGAAAGAGAAATACAACAAAACTTTTGTTAGTTGAGTAGATCGATTTGTCAAAACATGTTCGCCAAAAGTCGTCGGAGTGTTTGTTAAGTGGATAATTTTTTTTTAATAAATATTTGTGTGTGTGTATGAAAATAAAATAGAATTTTTGTGCAAAATTATTTGTATTGCAAAGCAATTGTCGGTAATATTGGCAACTGGCTGTTGTTAAACGCGAGCTCCGGGACGGAAACACGAAATAAATAACGAAAATCTTCCAAAGAAAAAAAATTAAATAATAGCACAAAAATCGTAAGAAAATGTAATTTATTTAAATGAAAGAAAAATGAAATAATTTCTCAACCACCACGTACAACAACGAAACGAAAATAAGAAAAAAATCAAGTGTATTACAAAACGTACGTACGGTGGTGGTGAATGATTAGCAAGGAAATTAACAATGATTTCAAGTTGCATTTTTGTGTTTTAAATTATTTATTATTTGTAAAAATGAAAAGTTTTAAGAGAGAACAAAGTTGCTAAAGTGTTTGTTGTTTTTTCTTTTATTTTGTGGTACAAAATTATTGGTTGGTGGCAGAGCCAGAGAAGAAGAAGACGGAATAACACACAAGAAAACCAAACGATTAATTTCTATTTCTGTGTGGCGAGAAAAGCCTTGGTAACTTTTGTTTCCTGTTGCTTAAAGAATTTTGTTTTTAATAAACAAATCCAACTCCAATCGTAATTCTTGTTAATTTTTTGTTATTTTTTTTTCTTTTTGGCTTTCCACCCATTTTTTTTTGTTCATTCATAATTTTGTTTCTATGTTACCTCTCCTCGCTCTGACTTCTTTTACGCTCTCTTGACATGGCTCTCACTCTCCTCTGCCAAGAGTTTTTAGTATTCTAGAGATGCCAACTCTTTGTTGACATGTCATAAGGGGGAGTTTTAATGGGAGGTCCAGCTTCAAAAAGAATGATTGATTCTGATTGACAGTAGAAAATTCTTATTTTCAATAGAAAGGATTTTCTTTCAAGCAGCAATTTTGCATTTTTCTTCGTCTTAAAACAATTCATTTTATAAATTATATGGATCTTTTTATAGTATTGTGTTCGTTTGTTAATTGTGAAAAAAGCAATTAATTCTTCTACAACTAAGTTGAGATTTCGGCGTTTGAAATTTGGAATATTCGCAGTTATTGAGAAGAAGGTAAGTGTTTTTTAATTATAATATTTAAAAAATTTAATTCTAATATTAAAAAATGTAATGTTCGGAGAACAAACGATAAAAGTCAAGAACCGCTTTACGAATGAAAACCAAACTTGGGCAATATGTTAGCTCTGAGTCGGAAGGTTTCTCTTAAGTTTGGCTCCGATAACTAACCCGGACTTATATTTGCTTAATTTTTTGGTATTTGTGGCTAAACTGAAATATAATTCTCAAAATAAGTTTTTTAAATGAAGATAAAGATATTTAAAGATACTTGGACCTGCTTAGTGGCAGGGGACTTGGGAAATTTACAAAACAAAAATCTACTATATATAAGTATACTGGCGATCAAAACCGAGTTCATGTAAGCCATGATTTAATTAGAGTTTCAAAAATTTAGAATGATAGACGGGTCATTTTGAAAATTGCAGACTTGACGAAAGTTTGTAAACGAAGGCGAACTCACAATAAAAAAAAATTTATATTCCCTGAAGATCATCAACGACGTTTTTCGAAATATTAGAAAATATAATTAACAATTATCAAAACGTAAGAAATTTGTTTTCTTTTCTTGTTTTTGAAGAAAGACCTAACAGCCAGACGAACTGGATACAATTTCACAGACATCCGGTTCTTGGGACCGAATTGACCCGAAGCAAAAAAAAAAAAATTAATATTCCCTGAAGATCAGCAACGACGTTTTTCGAAATATTGGAAAATATAATTAACAATTATCAAAAAGTAAGAAATTTGTTTTCTTTTCTTGTTTTTGAAGAAAGACCTAACAGCCAGACGAACTCGATACAATTTCACAGACATCCGGTTCTTTGGACCGGTCAATCCGGTCCGAAGCAGCATTTTTTCGGCCAAGGGCTGTCCCCCGGCACACAGTTGCCGCTACAACAACAACAAATTCACAGAATGTTATTTAATATATTAGCAATAGTAAGCAGGAAAAAAATAATCTTAACAAACAAATTCACAGTAAAAAATAGGGCATAGGTACTCAGTTTTGAACTTATTATAAGTATGACAGTACGGGGGCTGCTATATATATTTCGGGCCTAATAATGAAAATGCGAATATTTATAATCACAAATGGTTTAATTGTTTTTCAAAGTATTCTCCAGCATGATTTATACACTTTTGCATGCGCTCAAACCAATTGTCGAAGCACTTTTTCCACTCCGATTGAGACACCTGCAAAACATGGCTTTTAAACGTTTCAACAGCATCTTCTGGCGACGAAAATCGTTGACCACGCATTTTTTTCTTGATGTGCGGAAATAAAAAGATGTCATTGGGTGCCAAGTCCGAGCTGTACGGCGGATGACCCATCAATTCGACGTTTTGCACGGTCAAAAAGGCGCTGGTTTGAGACGATGTGTGAGAGCCCGCATTGTCATGGTGTACAATGATTCGTCTTCTCCTGTTCATTTTTCGAATTTCTCCCAAGACTTCAGGCAAACAAATTGTGCTGTACCACTCAGAATTGACCATCCTACGATGCTCAAGCAGAACAGCTGACACATTACCAGTTTTGCCGAAGAAACAGGCGACCATCTGTTTCGAAGTGCTTCTTCCACAAACAACTTTCGTGGTTTTGGCTCGTCTTCGAAGACCCACACGGTCGATTGCTGTTTTGTTTCGGGCTCATACGCATAGATCCATGATTCGTCACCTGTGACGATCTTGAAAAACTGCTTTTGAAGCACCGCAATCGTATTTTTTCAAAATTTCTTTGCACACATCGACACGGCCCTTTTTTTCGAGATATGTCAAGATATGTCACATGACGATCTTGCATTATCAGTTCACGCACGGCATCAATGTTCTCTGGTACAACGGCCGTTTTTGGAAGACCTTTACCACCTTCGTCTTTGAGCTGGCGTCGGCCACGATTGAATTCATTGAACCTGTTTTTCACAGTGCTATAGGATGGTGCTGGTCGTACGTCAAAACGTTCTGAGTACTTTTATGCTAAAAAATGTCAAACTTTTCAACGGAAATGTCAGAAATATATATAGCAACCCTCGTACTAGTGCATATCTATAACGCCGTGAATTTATAAAAAATGCACAGTTTTTTTTCCAAAAAAAAGAATTTATTTTTCAGCGTAATCTCCTTTTAGCTCAATGCACTTAATCCAACGTTTCACCAAATTTGTGTATCCCTTCCAAAAATAGGCATTTGTTTGATCAATAATTTCATCGTTGGAGCTGAATCTCTTTCCACCGAGGCATTTCTTTAGGTTTCGAAACAGGAAATAGTCACTGGGGGCTAAATTTGGAGAATACAGCGAATGAGGTACCGATTGTGTTCAAGTCGCCAAATTTTAAGCATTTTTTAAGTGCTTAATTCGCAGGAAGCTTCCAGCACCTGCAAAATGATGAATATCATAAACAGTTTATACAACATAACATTTGTTTGTCATTTCATATTCAGTACAAGAACCTTAAATTATTGCTGTATTTTTTATTACATCTGCTTTAATTTTTTTTAACAAACTCTTGTACTCGTATTCCCTTTAATAATCAAATCAGTTATGAACTTCTAGAACTGTCTGACAAATTAAATTTAATCTATGAATTAAATTTTTAACAAATAACAATCGATAAGTTAGTTGGTCTGGCCAACAGACAAGAGCTTCCATATCTGCACTTGCTATTTTCGTGCGAAATTTCTGATAACAAAGTAATTATTTATGGATATCTTCTGCTTGCTGCTAAATTCGCAGAAACATATTTCAACTTGTTTGTATTGCGGAAATAAATAACTCGCAGTCGATATGGTGAAATTAAAAATTTGACAATATATTTAAGACAAGTCGTATGTACCCTTCACTTGGTTGAAGTTGGAAGGTGTGAGGTTTTGGTTTCTGGAGAAAATTTTTGTTTTTCAGATCACTCGATGTAGTCTTTCTAATTAAATCAGTCTTTTCTAATTAAATCAGTTTAATAAATTTAAGTGGGAAATCGCTAGATTTTCTTATTTATTTTTTTATTTAATGTTTTTATTCATAGTTTTTAATTATAGTTTTTTATTAAAACTGCTTTATTAATTTAATAATAATAAATAATATTCAGTTTTTCTCTAATTTATTTATAAATATAATATACAAATTTATGTTTAAAACTATGAGGGAAAAACTCAAGCATCAAGCGAATGCAACCAAAAGTCATTTTAAATTAATACTTCATTGTAAAGCCTTTATTTTAGATGACTTTAGCACTCTGACTAGGCATAAATAATATAAATTTTTGTATGAGATATTCCATGCTCAAGGTATTTTTGTGACATAAAATAGGTCATGCTTATTTGCGCCAATTTCTTGAGTGATTTTCATATAAAGAATCTCTTACAAATTTTCAATATAACAGATATTGGCAGTTTGAGCAGGCCAAACAAGAGCTTCAATCCTATGGCTCTGTAGTCACACCTTACAGACATAAGAGGTGGTGGTCTAATTTTTATCCTGCTCGAACCATCATTAAAGTGGCATTTATTTGCAGGTATAAAGCATTATTACATTCTTCAATATATAAATCGGTCCAATATCACGTAAAATGTATAAATTGGCTTAAAATCAGTGATCAGTGAATCAACCCCACACCAATACGAGTATATTGATTCTTTCGAGCTTTGCAATTTTTAAGATTGGACCTATTTCTTTTTAAGGTGCGTACCCTGTTCCATCAGTTTTTTTAAAAACCTTACACAATAAATACAGTCTTCCCTTTTTTTAACACTACAACTTTTGAAATTGTAATTAAGAAAATATCGGTTAAAATTACATTTCAAATTTAGGAGAACATCAAAAAAGGCAGAATATTTCTATTGAAATTAAAACACGCCAATTGAAATCAGAACATTTCATTTCTATTTAAAATTTTGAAGACCTCAAAAAAATCAGAATATTTCAGTAAAAATTGAAAGACTGCAATTGAAATTTAGAACATTCCATTTACAATTCTAAAGATTAAAAAATTATTTTTTGAATTTTGTTTGAAGTGTCCTAGATTTCAAATTAAATCAGACAATTTCGTGTTAATTTAAAATTCCGAAGACGCCAATTAATATGCAGAATATTTCATTGGAAATTAACGAACAGCAATTGAAATTGAGTTTTGGTTAAATTCGGATTTACAAATTAAATCAGAAAATTTCATTTCTATTTTTAGTTTACAAAACATCAGTTAAAATTGATAATAAATATTTCATTGAAAATTACAAGACGGCAATTGAAATTTAGAACATTCCATTTAAAATTCTACAAAATTAAAAAATCATTTTTTGTTTTTTGATTGAAGTGTCCGAGATTACAAATAAAATCAGAAATTTTCGTTTAAATTTAAAATTCTGAAGACGTCAATTAATATACAGAATATTTCATTGGAAAATAACGAACCGCAATTGAAATTGAGTTTTGGTTAAATTCGGGTTTACAAATTAAATCAGAAAATGTCATTTCTATTTTTAGTTTAGAAGACCTCAATTAAAGTTCAGAATATTTCACTGAAAATGAAAAGACGGCAATTAAAATTTAGAACATTCCATTTAAAATTCTGAAGATTGAAAAAAATATTTTTTGAACTATGATTGAAGTGTCCCGGATTACAATTTAAATCAGAAAATTTTGTTTTACTCGTAATTTTAAATTCAGAAGACATCAATTAGTATACAGAATATTTCATAGGAAATTAACGAACAGCAATTGAAATTCAGAACATTTTATTTAAAATTCAAAAAGTTAAAAAATAATTTTTCGAATGAATGAATGAAAATGTTTATTAAATGTCAGATTATTTCATTGCAAATTAAAAGACGGCAATCGAAATTCAGAACATTCCATTTAAAATACAGCAGATTAAAAAAATATTTTTTGAATATTATTAAGTGTCCTGAATTACAAATTAAATCAGAAAATTGTACTCGTATTTCTATTCTAAATTCATTAGACTTCAAATAAATTTCCGACTATTTCATTTCAGATTAAAAGACACCAATTGAAATTCAGAACATTTCATATAAATTCAAAAAGTTAAAAAATAATTTTTCGAATGAAAATGTTGTTTCTTTTTTAAGTTCAGAAGACATCAATTTAAATTCAGAATGTTTCAATAAAAATAAAAAGATGGCAATCGAAGTTCAGAACATTCCATTTAAAATTCAGAAAGTTAAATAATAATATCCCGAATGAAGTAATCTTAATAACAAAATAAGTCAGAAAATGGTTATTGTTTAAGTTAAGAAAACATCAATTAAAATTCAGAATATTTCTTTGAAAATAAAGAGACGACAATTGAAATTCAGAACGCACCATTTTAATTCTGAAATTAAAAAAATCATTTTTCGAATAAAGTATTCTGGCTTACAAATTAAATCAGAAAATTTCATTTATATTTTAATTCAGAAGACCTCAATTAAAATTTATAATATTTTGTTGGAATTAAAAGATTGCAATTGGAATTCGAAACTTCCATTTTAGATTCAGAAAATAAAATAATTATTTGTTGAATTTCTACTAAAGTATCCTAGATTTTGAATTAAGTTTTCTGAATTTTAAATAAAAACTCGAATCTTTAAAATTTCATTTGGTTTCTTTTGAATTTTATATGTTAAAAAATCTAATTTCCTTTCATTTGAGACCACTCTTGATCAAATCGTTAAAAGATATTGGAAGTTTTGGTCTTAAAAGCTGAGACATCTCATAAAAAATCGTAAAAAAAATCCAAAAATTCTATGTTCTAATCAGAGGAAATTTTTTTAAAAATCGTTTTAAATAAAAATTTTATTTTAAATCAGAGGAAATTTTTTTAAAAATCGTTTTAAATAAAAATTTTATTTTAAATAAAAATTTTATTTTAAATAAAAATTCATTTTAATAGAAATAAGTCTATTGACCTGTAAGTTCTTGTAGGCTCTGGGACTTTGGGTAAGACTTCTACATTAAAGTTTTATTGATGATATGTGACGCGCAAAATAGAAAGGGACCTAAGGGTAAAAACCAGTTTTGTTCAGGAGAGTCATTTTAAAGATTTATATACGTGTATCTTTGGTGTACCATCACTTTCATAAAACGCGCATATCTCTGGGAGGGAACACTTTTAGGGCATGGGATCGGTCTCATTCAATGCTCAGATGTTGTCCACATCAAAAAAAGAAAAAAACTAAAATTTTTTTTTACCCTTAGTTCCCTTATGGAAAAATAATTTTATTCGTGGTTGGGGTTATTGTTGAGACTCGGTAATTCTACTCGCTGTCTAGAAAGGGTCTATTACAATTTAACTTTATGTGTGGTAAGGTAAGCAAAGCTCAAACTAGCAACATGGGAACACCGGAAATGCTGTAAGGTTTATTTGTTAATACCCTGTCTTATGAATCAATTTATCTGCCACCCATTATCTCTTAGGTTATATTTTAAAAATATAATATGTTTCAGTTATCGAACCTTATACTGACATAATTAGATTCGCTTTCGCATCAAAAAACCACATTGCAAACCATTAGATCCAGTGATACAAATAAATATATTTCATAAATTAAAATAAACGCTGAGTGAAATGCAAAAGGGCGTAACCCACATTTTAATTATTTATAGAAGAAATAAACCTTTACACTTGCCTGTGGGCTTTCTTTGGGCCAACTTCATCTCCAGTATTGAAGACTTGAATGTTTTGGAGAATTATTCCACCCTTATGGAAAGGGAGGTTCCATATACTGTCTTCCTTACGGTCTTTCTTCGATTGCAGTCAAGCGCTGCTATGTCCATTTACATGTCGTACAAGTATTTTTTGAGTACTTACATATGTATGTTTAAAAATAATTTAGTAAAACAAAACCACACCGCACCACATCGTGTTAATAAACTCATTTAAATGTTAAAAAGGAATGGACTATAGCAATAGGGGGTGATGGCTATGGTGGTGGCGCTGCGCCGGCACTATGGTCTGACAGGGGATGAGGGCGGGCCATCATTGAATTTGCGCCATAGTAAACACAACAAGACAAATAGAGAGCCTGACAGACAGACAAGGCAAATCAGTTTTCATCCAGGAACAAGACAAGCAGCAGATGATAAAAATAAAAGCAGGTGGTGGTAATAGTGGCTTTGAATCTCTGGGGTTGAGGCAAAGAAAAGCGACAACGAAAGACAAAACGTATGATGATGGGGTTGAAAATTTCCCAGCAAGAGCTAATTATTACAGGTAGGAAATAGCAATAAGCACGTGTTTAGCACGCTTCTCAAAATTACACTATTCGAAATTGTTGCCAACGAAACAAAGGCGCTTTTTACAGCGGAGAAAAGGGGAAGTTAGCTTAAAAGGTTTGTTTATAGAAAATTTGTTACAGTCCTTGTTTGGCGTTCTTAATGCTTAGTTAATTGCAGCTTATTAGGTTTCTGTGTACTTATTTGGATAGATTGTAAGGAAATTAAAAAAACAATTTTGCATTTTTATCAAATGGTGTCCATGGTAATAGGGATACAGCATTTTTGTTCTTAAGCCGATTTTGACTCAATTAAATATCAGATTAAGAATTTGTCATGAGTCTCTAGACAATGCGCTATAAGGTGAACCTGGCCCTGGGGCACTAGGACAAGTAAAAAACAAGTGTGTTACATTTTAAGGACGTCGTGTAAAAAGTGGCCCAACTAAAACGCACTATGTTAATTGTAAATAAAACAAAAAGTTTTCTGATAATTATCTATATATTTTTTTATCATGATAAAAGATTTTTGACAATTATGTCTGTCGTAAAACAAAATATCGGTCAAATGCTCGCCACCGCTTGTGTGGCATACCTCTATCCGATGGTCCATATTTTCAATGACTCTGCCTCATAATAGAGCTTCAATGTCGTTAATGTTCCTTCAATCCTTGAATTGTTCTTGTTATCCTTCAATCCTTGAATTGTTCTTGTTATCCTTCAATCCTTGAATTGTTCTTGGCTTATTGACGTACACTTTTTCTTTTAAATATCCCCAAAGAAATCAGTCCAACGGTGGCGACCAATTCTCATCGCCACGGCGTTAGATAACCAGGCCAGTGAATTCCTCGCGCCAAAGAGCCATTGTTTCGTTGGCTACTTGGCAACTGGCAACATCCTGTTGGAACCACATTTCGTCCAGGTCCATATCTTTAGTTTCTGGCTACAAAAAGTCCGTTATTATCTCGCAATAGCGAACACCATTCACGGTAACCGCTTGGCTGACCTCATATTCGAAGAAGTACGCCGGCATCGGAAAAACCGCGCCAAACAGTCACTCTTTGTGAATGCATCGGCTTGGAAATGGCCAGTAGTCTTTCGCCCTCGAATCAATTAAACTTAGTAAGTGTGTAAATTTAACTCTATACAAAATTCGCATCGGTGATGTTAGTGAGATGTTCGTTCAATGGTTTGGCACGACGACAAGTCGACAACAACATCAATGTTTTCCACAGAATGAACTGGGCGAGCATGCGTAGGTGTTTTTACATTTCCTACAGACCCGGTTTGCTGAAATTTGAGCACAATTCTTCCAATTGTGGACACATTTGGCCGATAATGTTGACCGAAAAAAATCTCGAAGTTCAAAAAATGCATTTTGATTTGCACGAGCATTTTCGTAAAAGGCTTCAACAATCTTAACGCGCTGCTCTATTGAGTACTTACTTCCCCATGGCTGTTAAGTACTGAAACAAAAAAATATCAAATTTAGTTGGGCAAAAAACTTGACGCTAAGTTGTGACTTACAATTTACATCGTGCATTATGGTTGGACCACCACCGTTTATAATCAGACCCTTTGAATGAAGAGACCTCACAACAAGAATTGCTCTTAGTAACCTAGAGTGTTCAGTTAAGTGACTGCGACCAGAGTTCTGCCTCTCTGATTGTTAATGTCTCTCTTGACGACACCACACCGTGCGATATCAAAATTTGGGTCTAAAGCTTCGTTTTCATTATGTCAAATTCAATGGCAAACAGGAATGGCACATTCGTCGACATTTGCATTTGGTGTCAAACGCGTTTTCACTACAACGTCATAACTGACACAAAACCCAAATGGCAACATTTGACATCCACATTTGTTGTCAGTCATATGCCACACCGTTTTCATTATGCAAGCTAAACACATCTGTCGTCATATGATTTTTGCGAGAAGAAGAAGAAACTAATTGAAATTTTTGTGTCAAAAGCGACGTGGTAGCAAAATTTTCAATTTTTTTTAAACAACAAAATGTCCATGAATAAGCAAATTGCCGTCGCAGCGGCATTGGTACTAGTGACTACTTTGGTGAGGTAGTCCCAGGTTCCAGGGCGCAATTCGACTGCCTCAATCAGCCGCTCCGTCTGCTCGCTCGTCCAAATGTGCTGTAATTTGCGCACCCTCTTCTTCGAACTGGCGACGTCTTCCACATTCATGATTAGCACATCGTCCATGTCTATTCTATAATTCCAGAAGTCCGTTCTTGGCGCGATTTCCTCCTTTGCTCGTTTTCTTTCTTCGCTTGTTGAAAATGCCAGCAAAATCAGCTGTTTGCATGCCAAATGTGTTTGCATTTGCCAACATGTTGGCAAATGGATTCTCCTTGTCAAATGATGCCATATCGGTCAATTGTCATAAATTTACCCGTTTTCACTTGACTGCCATTTCGTTTGACAAAGCATAGTCATATATGACGTCAAACGTGAATGTCACCATATGACTACCCGTTTTCACCTAACTGACTACATTTGCCATTGAATTTGACATAATGAAAACGAAGCTTAAGAGCAGGATTGTGTCTATGGCTGCCTGTACCGTGCTTCTAATTGCTTGTGTCAAAATTAAGGCAGCAAAAGACCTTTTTTAATATATTTTTTTTTTAAATTTCATTTTCTAGATAGTTAATCTGCTGCTGAATTTTAAAAAAGGAGTTTCGGTCCCCTTGACATCTTTCTACAGAACTTTTAGTGTGAGTTTTCATAGAAAAAGGATAGTCACACTTGAATGGGTCAACGAGTGAATGTACCGGGTGCCAACATTTCAAGTTTCACACGTTCATTCGAAAGGACATTTTATGCCATTTATTTTTTTAATATAATTTTCTTCAAATGTTGGCCGCAACTACGCCTCAGGGAGTTCATATTGAGGGTCCAATTTTGAAAGGCTCGTTCGAGCATTTCGGCCGGTATGATACGTGTAATGTTGGCTTCCGAAACCCGAATCGTAGCTGCTTCGCCAGCATAAACTTTGGACTTTATGTAGCTCCAAAGAAAAAAGTCTAACGGTGTAATATAAAATTTTACACGATCTAGGCGACCAACTCGCCGGTACAAAACGTTAAAAATTTGCCGCTCTTCAAAATGACGTCTCAATAGATCCATTGTTTGAAACCATGTGTCGTCAAGATTGCGGGCTTCAATTTCAGGTAGCAAAAAGTCCGATATCATGGCGCAATAGCGAGCACCATTCACGGTTACGTGCCGGCCTTTATCATTTTTGAAAAAAATGGACCGATGATTTCTCCAGCCTATAAATGAAACCAAACCGTGGTTTTCTCTGGTTATAATGGCACCTCTTGAACCTCTTCTTGTTGCTCTTCAGCCCAAATGGCGCTATTTTGTTTATTGACTTTACCGTTGAGCCGGAAATGGGCCTCATCACTGAACAAATTTTTGGTCAAAAACAGCGGATCTTCCCGGTTCTTACCGAACGCTCATTTCCATAATACAGTTGCCAACTTTTGAAGGTAATTATTTTTATGTAACAACTCTTATAGTGCTATCTCTAAGAAAGCTCCATATAAATCGAACAAAAGTATTACCGACACCAAATACGATCACCTTTGATATGGGTGCACTGTGCCTGGCTCTATCAAAGGCCTTGGAGATATCCAGAGCCAAGACCTTACTCCAACCCAACTGGTGGATGGACCGAATCTAACGCTTCGGCAAGAAAGCCATCAGGTCTCCCGTAGAGCGATTTCTAAGGAAGCCATACTGTCGTTCACTGAGTAGGTCGTTGGACTCTAGATACCCTACAAGATGGTGGTAAATTATGCTCTCCATTACCTTAAAGAGAGCAGAGATAGTCGCGATGGGCCGAAAAAATATAGACCCATGATTGCACCACCCCATAAACCGCACCACACCGTAGTTTTCGCGGTGTAAGTCTTTCCATGATGAAAAAGCAAATTAAGATTAACACCACTCATGCGTAATCTGTGAAAAAAAACCCTAATGAAAAAATACCTCTAGATTGATCACCCTATATAAGAATTAAATCTTGTACGTCTCACTGATTTGTGAAGTTATCTGACTCAAGTAAGTTTAATAAAAATAATTTAAAACTTCTTACAGAAACCGCAGGTTTTGGCTATTTTACTGGAGCTTCGGTCCACTTTTTAAGCATGCGACTAGCTTCAACCACTTGTCTAAATTGGACTTCTATCTCATTTTGGACAGGGAGTGCTGGCGCAAAACCCCCTCTTGACTTTTCGAAGAAGAATTTTTTTTACAAATTCGCACAGTGGCTAAAGTTTTTTGACTGCCCACTCGATTTTTATGATCATTTTGGCAACGAGATTCAACTTCAAGATTGTTAAGCTATATTTTTCTAACATCTAGATTTTGTTTTATACAGAAAATTGGTATTGCCAGAACTCAGCAACAACCCAGATTTTGTAGCAGTCGTACTCTTGAATCTCAAATATTTGAAAAATGGGAGCTAAATTTAAAAAAAGATAAGGCCGCCCGCCACTTTTCGATTCTCTGTACTCGCTTTAGATTTGAATAACGCGTGTCGCAGCTTGTTGGAATGTTGAACAAGAATAAAGTATTTGAAACATTCCTTGTGTTTTGAATCTCGTATTCGTTGCGTTTGGCTTATCACCATTTTAATGATATTGAAATTATGCTCGCTATGTCTACAATTTGAATATTCTTGGAAAAACGTGATGCTTTTTATGCATTGTTTTTATATTTTAATCAAGTTTTTGCCAACGTTTCGTCTGGGTTTTGAGTTTGGTCGGCTGAAGCGCGCGGGGCAATGGAACCGAAATTATGCAAAAAAACACCATTAGACTGAAAAAAAAACGAAATAGGAGATTTTGTGATTTACATAAATCGCAATAATAATAATAATCAAAGAAATAGAAAGACAAAAAACGACTGTAACAAAAAGCAACACAACGATAAACGTACACAGCCAGAGATGGAGACGGACACTTCCACCCACCCACATGCCAAAACACTGATGATGATAATGCTGGAATGGGGCTTATTATTTGAAATTGAATAAAATCCCACTTGGGCGCTTAAAATGTATTTCGAAATCACCACACCGAGCTGAAAGGCGCAAAGCAAGTCGGGTGGCACACACCACAGAGAGAGAAAGCGGCAGAATAAAAATCTGAAATTGAAAAATGTTGATTTAATTGAATACATCCTCCTCCAAAGTCTCGGACCCATCATCACCAGCGTACCAGCAACTTCGACAGTAGCCAGTCGTCCAAAGCTCTTGGAGATGCATTAAAATCTGGCCGTTGTGTGCTTAGGCCACTCCATGGAGTTGCTTTCATTTTGGGTAGGTTATCGTCTGCTCTGCATTTATTATTAAATTATTGGAGTACCGAACACCACCAACCAGCCATCCAGCTAGGCAGCCAATCATTCAGTCCTCCCTGCATTCATACACTCAGCCAGCCACTTGACATAAAGACAAGTGAATTTTGTCATAAATTTCATTCAAATTAATTTTCCATTTCATCTGTAATGTTTTCGAGACACACAAATTTAGGTACATTAGATAGCTTCGACAGAGTGGAGCTAAAAAAACCCAACTAAGGCAGCTAAACTATTTTGTAAATTGCTTCAATGCATATCAAACTTCTTTTCCCATACGATCGATTTACACTTTTTTTAATAAGAGGCACTCTAATGTACTTATGTATGCTCAATTTGGGGGTTTTTACTTTTCCCATTTCGTATTTTTATTTAACGAAAAGGCTTTACGAGTTCAAAATCCATTTAATCTCTGTTTCAAATTGATTTGTTTGTATACGTGTAAGTAATTGTCATGAAAGGGAAGGGTGGGCGGATTGTTGGAAATGTTTTTATTGAAAGTGTGTGGAAGGGTGAGTTTTTGTAGTAGGAATTCAAGAATTCATTCAATATTTATTTTTGATATTGACTGACAGGTGGCAAAGACACAAGGTGGAAATGTTCTTGTTTTGTTGTAAACATCTAACAAAGGGGTTGCCATTGTTTTTTCAATTTAAATGAAAGTGACTGGGGACAAATTTGACATGCGGTAATGAAAACGTTTTGCGGCATTACATTTCATTTCACTTATTGATATTTAAAAAGTAACCGAGCCTTTAGGCCTTATATAGTTACAAAATTACTTCAGACTTATTTAAAATATAGAAAAAAAACTTAAAGTAAGATTAAACAATTTAATACAAATAAATCTTAAGTTTAGTTTACATTACAATAAAAACAAAAAATGATATCCCAAATTACGCAAAAAAGGGTATTCATGAAAGACTACTCGATAAGTTTCGTAGTGTAACAACAGCATAAAAATGAAACACACTAATGGGTCGATTATGGATGGCAACCAAAGTTTAGTGGCGTTGCCAGTTGCCAAATTTGCATTACGGATGGCAACTACGACCGACAGTTGTCAATTTCAGTTGCTAAAAAGGGGATTTTTCGGCAACCATTTATTTCTGGTTGCCCTGTAATTTTTCAAACTGGTGTGTAATTTTTTTAAATAAATAAAAAGAGAAATTAAGAGGCAATTAACATTTATTTTTAATAATTAAATATTACATATTTTTTTCTGGTGTTTGCAGGTTTCATGATGTTTAAAATTACCACAAAACAACAATTTGAAATCCTGGTAGAGAAAAAAAATGCGCAACACGCATAAATAATAGATACCCACTTATGGGGTGTATAGTGCAGGCCACGTTCTGATTTTAGATTTTAGAACCCTATTAGTTCGCTCACTTATATTTCGTGCTTTAGAATGAACCGTATTGTATTTACCCTCAGGCGAATGCGGTTCAGCTTAGCGGTAAGGAGTCAATAGATGTGGTTCCAATGGGAATCCTGCATCACCTAAAATTTGTTGGTTAATTATAACGATTACAAAAAACTATAAGTATATATTACAACCTAGTAGCCATGTATTTGGCCCGAAATCATCATCGACCTCTTGCTTTAGTGGGCTATAATTCCATATAAAGGAATCGTGTGTAGAACCAGGATGTCTAGCGTCAACAAACCTGATCCGCATTTGATAATCGCACACCTACAAAAAGTCACCGATGTGAAAAGAATTATTAGCAATGCGTAAATAACTCAGCAACAAAATATTTAAACTGAAGTAGCCTTTCCTATTTAAATAAAAATGGCGAACATCTTCCTTTGGGTCCATGATATGTACGTGTGTTCCATCTATTAATCCGACAACACCAGGGAACTTTGTTTTTGAATAAAAATAATTTTTATTCTCGCCTTTTTCTTCCTCTGTTAATTTCGAAACACTCCAAATTTTACATAGCTTTTGCTCTATTAGTTGGACAATGTACTCCGAAACGTCCTGCCAAATATTAAGGAAATATAAATACCGCACTACACGATTGAGTGCTCGACGAATCTTATCCATGACCTGAGCCACTGCTCCAGAGTAAACTTCAATAAAATACAGAAATATTGGCATAACGATCACATGAACTATTCTAATTTTAATGTTTAGTGGAAGAGACAATTCCAAGTTGTACAACTTTCGCAAAGTAAAGTTTACTCTGGAAACAATGGAATCAGCATGGGCCTCAAAGCATAACTTATTATCAAGAGTAATACCAAGACACTGAATATTATCGACGAATATTATCAAAAAGTATTGAACATTTTTACAAGACACTCGCCATTTTCATAATGGGGTGTTTTTTTCAGACGTGTGGTTTTCAAAAACAAATAAAATGCATATAAGTTAATGTTATGGCCAAGAATTTAATTTTATTATAAAGATAAGGGTTTGCCATTAAGTTTTAAAAATTATTTGGCAAGGCGGCCGCCGCCGTGGATGGCATTTGGGGCCGTATACCAGCAATAACGCGCCGAATATTCTCTTTCAAGGCGTCAATCATGTCGGGCTTATCTGCGTATTCAAGTGACTATATAACTCCACAAAAAATAGTCCAGCGGTATTAAATCGTACGATCTTGGAGGTCACGCCACAGGCCCACGACGCGAGATAATGCGCTCACCAAAAGTTTTCTTCAATAAATTGACTGTATGTTGTTGTTGTAGCGGCATATTGTGCCAGGGTGACAGCCCTTGGCCGAAGAATTCCTTCTTCGGGTCGATCCGGTAGATAGAACCGGCTGTCGTGGCATCGCCGTTGACTGTATGGCATGTTGCGCCGTCTGCTTGGAACCAAAGGTCGTCCACATCAACATCCTCCAATTCAGGCAAAAAGTCATTAATCATGGCTCCATAGCGTTTCCTGTTGACTCTAAAGTAATAATGGCCGGCTTATTTTTTGAAGAAATATGCACCAATGACTCCATCTGTCCATAGAGCACACAAAACTGTGACTTTTTGAGGATGTTACGGCGTCTCAACAATGGCTTGTGGATTTTGGGCCCATTCAGCACGGTTTGCAAACTTTCTAGTCATTATGAATTGGCAAACCAAACTGAGCATAAATGCAGTGAAAGCTTTAAAAAAGACCAACACCGGAAAAAGTGTGGCCAGATTGAAAACCACACGTCTAAAATAGCACCCTTTGCAATGTCGCTCACCTAAATAGCGCCACCTATAAGTATGTTTTCTGTTCGTAATTATTTATTTCGTAGTATTTTTACCTAAAAAAATACTAAAAACGATGTGTGCTATGTTCACAAAATATAGCTGCAGCGGCATTGATGGGCCATTCACAGTACAGCCCAAAGGAAAAAATCGCATGGGGCTAAGTCTGGTGAGCGAGACGGCCAGCTCACATCACCCCTTAAAGAGATATGGGGTGATGCTTCGGGCGACGAAGTTCGTTGACCACGAAGTCATTGGGTGCCAAGTCAGGGCTGTACGGCGGATGACCCATCAATTCAACGTTTTGGCCGGTCAAAAAGGCGCTGGTTTGAACCGATGTGTGAAAGCTCGCATTGTCATGGTGCACAATGATTTATCTTCTCTTGTTTGTTTTTCTTCGAAGACTTTAGGCAAACAAATTGAGGTGTACCACTCAGAATTGACCGTCCTACGTTGCTTAAGCCGAACAGTCGCCACATGACCAGTTTTGCCTAAGAAACAGGCGACCATTTGCTTCGAAGTGCTTCTTTCATGAACAACTTTCGTTGGATTTGGCTCGTCTTCGAAGACCCACACGGTCGATTGCTGTTTTGTTTCGGGCTCATACGCATAGATCCATGTTTCGTCACCTGTGACGATTTTATAAACGTCTTTTGAAGCTACGCGATCGAATTTTTTCAAAATTTCCTTGCACCAATCGACACGAGCTTTTTTTTGAGTGATTGTCAAATTGTGCGGGATCCAACGAGAACAAACCTTTTTTACGGCCAGGTGTTAAAGCAATATCGAATATATGCTGGTGAAAGAAATGCCCGGGGATGCCTCTATCTTACGGTATGTCACATGACAATCTTGCATTATCAGTTCACGCACGGCATCAATGTTCTCTGGCTCAAGGCCGTTTTTGGACGACCTTCGTCTTTGAGCGAGCGTCGGCCACGATTAAATTCATTAAATCAGTTTTTCACAGTGCTATAGGATGGTGATTCATCGCCATACAAAGATTTATGTTCATCAATGCACTCTTGTCGTCATAATCCACGTCGAAAGTTGTAAAAAATGATCGCATGAAAATGTTCACGAGTTAATTCCATTTTTTTTGCCAAATTGATTTTTTCAAGTCACTGTAAACAACACAAATGATGGTCGTACGTCAAAACGTTCCGAGTACGTTTATGCTAAAAACTATAAAACTTTCCAATGGAAATGTCAGATGGCGCCAGGCAACACTTAGTGTTGCCTAGGCCGGAGAAATATATAGCAACCCACGTATATATGTCCTTAACAGTTTCTATATGGTGGTGAAAAGGAATTTTTATTTTGCTTTATGACCAATTTTGCAATTTTTCTGTTATTTTTGAGGATGATGAAAATAAACTAATTTATTTAATTTTTCTAGAAAATCAAATACTATAAAAAAGCAATATTGTAAATCTTCAAAGTGGGATTAAAACATTCAAGACTTGTAATGAGATTCGCGAAAAACTTTTTTTTTAATTCTGGAAAAACTTTTCTCCACATACAAAATATTCAGGTTTTTGGTAAACATTTCAAATATATTAACTTCAAACCTAAATTAATTGAAATAACCCACTTTTGTCAGATGAAGTGTTTAATTTTGGCATTAGGACAACAATTGTGTGCTTCATTCCCCACTTCACTCCACCCCAACCAGTCAAAGAACAACAAAACTTCCACTTCTTATGAACAGAGCATAAAGAAACACCTAAAGAAAACAAAAGGAAGGAATAGAAATTAAAAAAAGACAGACAAAAGAAGAAGACCTTAGGCTAGAATCACATTAGCGTCCATAATGATTTATTTCAAGCAGTGAATCGCCCCAGCATAGTTTAGTGCTAAAAACAGAAATCCTCCTCTATTCCCAGCAAAACTGGAAAACTTCAACAGCCATGCAGCCAGCAGCAGCACAACCACCACCACCATGTTGAGAACACAAAGTAGAATGTTAAGTAGTGGAAGAAGAGCAAAAACAGCTGGGCTCCGGCCAGAGCTTATTTCAAATTCTTTCATTCTTTCCTCCTTCTTTCGGTCTTTTGTTTATTTTGCTTTCTCGTTCGGGCTGTGAAAATAAACTACCCAGCATCAGCATTATCATTTTTCAACACTGGCAGGCAGGCGAGCGGGCTGGCTGGCCATCATCCATCCATCTTGGGTCTATGTTTTTTGTGCTTTTCTTCTTGCCCATTTCGTCGTACTTTGGTTTAATTTCATTTTTGTTAAAGTTTTTGTTTTTACCAATTCCAAAACAAAACACTCGCTTCGATTCTGCTGAAGTGTGGTTAGAACGAAGCTCTGCCAAAAGTAAAACAAGTTTAGCAAGATTTCTTTTTTTTTGTTTGCGGCCGTATTTCTTTTCTGGCTGTTGTTTGGTTTGGTTCTTTCGTTCTTCCACTGTTGCTTCTTTTCTGAATAGCGAGTGCGAGTTTGATGTGGCTTAGGTGCTTTCCTATCGTTCCCGGTGCGTCTGTTCCACATTCCACCAATTCAAGTTCAGTTCATGTATTTTTTGTTCGTTTTTGCAAACTTAATGTATTTTGGACAGAGTATCCGCTCATCCCCGTTCAAACCTTAAACAAAAATGACAAAAAAAAAAAACAAAACTTGTATGGCCAGACTTGCTTGGACCACCACACATCGTCGTTCCATCCGTCAGTCCGTCCGCACTCAAAAATACATTCATTTACTGTGTTTGTGAGAAATTCAATCGCAAGACACCAACCGAAAAAATGAAAAAAGACGGAGAGTTTAATGAAGTGTGTCTCAAATTGAAAAGGTCGACTTTGACCAGCGTAGCAGCCGCACCAAACGTGGAAGATGAATCTTTTTAATTTAAGTTGATTGAAATCAAGAGATTTCATTTGACGAATCAAAAGTAATTGGTAAATGCTTTGAAGAAAACTTTAAATTGTTTAAACTTTAATTTAATTTGTAGTAATAAAAAAAGATAAAAAAGAATCGTTCTTCCTAGAGTTCTATAAGTGGACTTGCGACTTTTGGGTTTAAAATAGTCGAAAGTCGGTTAGTCCAATTTTTGTTTTTAAAAAAGTCTAAAAGTCGACTTTTTGTTTCTAAAAAAAGTCTAAAAGTCGACTTTTTGTTTTTAAAAGTCGACCTTTTCTTTTTTAAAAAGTCTAAAAGTCAACTGTTTGTCTTTAAAAAATGTCTAAAAGTCGACTTTTTTTAAATAAAATTCTAAAAGTCGACTTTTTGTTTTTAAAAAAGTCTAAAAGTCGACTTTTTGTTTTTAAAAAAGTCTAAAAGTCGACCTTTCCTTTTTAAAAAGTCTAGAAGTCAACTGTTTGTCTTTAAAAAATGTCTAAAAGTCGACTTTTTTTTAAATAAAATTCTAAAAGTCGACTTTTTGTTTTTAAAAAAGTCTAAAAGTCGACTTTTTGTTTTTAAAAAAGTCTAAAAGTCGACTTTTTGTTTTTAAAAAAGTCTAAAAGTCGACCTTTTCTTTTTTAAAAAGTCTAAAAGTCAACTGTTTGTCTTTAAAAAATGTCTAAAAGTCGACTTTTTTAAATAAAATTCTAAAAGTCGAGTTTTTGTTTTTAAAAAAGTCTAAAAGTCGACTTTTTGTTTCTAAAAAAAAGTCTAAAAGTCGACTTTTTGTTTCTAAAAAAAAGTCTAAAAGTCGACTTTTTGTTTTTAAAAAAGTCTAAAAGTCGACCTTTTCTTTTTTAAAAAGTCTAAAAGTCAACTGTTTGTCTTTAAAAAATGTCTAAAAGTCGACTTTTTTTAAATAAAATTCTAAAAGTCGACTTTTTGTTTTTAAAAAAGTCTAAAAGTCGACTTTTTGTTTTTAAAAAAGTCTAAAAGTCGACTTTTTGTTTTTAAAAAAGTCTAAAAGTCGACCTTTCCTTTTTAAAAAGTCTAGAAGTCAACTGTTTGTCTTTAAAAAATGTCTAAAAGTCGACTTTTTTTGAAATAAAATTCTAAAAGTCGACTTTTTGTTTTTAAAAAAGTCTATAAGTCGACTTTTTGTTTTTAAAAAAGTCTAAAAGTCGACCTTTTCTTTTTTAAAAAGTCTAAAAGTCAACTGTTTGTCTTTAAAAAATGTCTAAAAGTCGATTTTTTTAAATAAAATTCTAAAAGTCGAGTTTTTGTTTTTAAAAAAGTCTAAAAGTCGACTTTTTGTTTCTAAAAAAAAGTCTAAAAGTCGACTTTTTGTTTTTAAAAAAGTCTAAAAGTCGACCTTTTCTTTTTTAAAAAGTCTAAAAGTCAACTGTTTGTCTTTAAAAAATGTCTAAAAGTCGACTTTTTTTAAATAAAATTCTAAAAGTCGACTTTTTGTTTTTAAAAAAGTCTAAAAGTCGACTTTTTGTTTTTAAAAAAGTCTAAAAGTCGACTTTTTGTTTTTAAAAAAGTCTAAAAGTCGACCTTTCCTTTTTAAAAACTCTAGAAGTCAACTGTTTGTCTTTAAAAACTGTCTAAAAGTCGACTTTTTTTTTAAATAAAATTCTAAAAGTCGACTTTTTGTTTTTAAAAAAGTCTAAAAGTCGACTTTTTGTTTTTAAAAAAGTCTAAAAGTCGACTTTTTGTTTTTAAAAAAGTCTAAAAGTCGACTTTTTGTTTTTAAAAAAGTCTAAAAGTCGACTTTTTGTTTTTAAAAAAGTCTAAAAGTCGACCTTTTCTTTTTTAAAAAGTCTAAAAGTCAACTGTTTGTCTTTAAAAAATGCCTAAAAGTCGACTTTTTTTTAAATAAAATTCTAAAAGTCGACTTTTTGTTTTTAAAAAAGTCTAAAAGTCGACTTTTTGTTTTTAAAAAAGTCTAAAAGTCGACCTTTTCTTTTTTAAAAAGTCTAAAAGTCAACTGTTTGTCTTTAAAAAATGTCTAAAAGTCGACTTTTTTTTAAATAAAATTCTAAAAGTCGACTTTTTGTTTTTAAAAAAGTCTAAAAGTCGACTTTTTGTTTTAAAAAAGTCTAAAAGTCGACCTTTTCTTTTTTAAAAAGTCTAAAAGTCAACTGTTTGTCTTAAAAAATGTCTAAAAGTCGACTTTTTTTAAATAAAATTCTAAAAGTCGAGTTTTTGTTTTTAAAAAAGTCTAAAAGTCGACTTTATGTTTCTAAAAAAAAGTCTAAAAGTCGACTTTTTGTTTTTAAAAAAGTCTAAAAGTCGACCTTTTCTTTTTTAAAAAGTCTAAAAGTCAACTGTTTGTCTTTAAAAAAATGTCTAAAAGTCGACTTTTTTTAAATAAAATTCTAAAAGTCGACTTTTTGTTTTTAAAAAAGTCTAAAAGTCGACTTTTTGTTTTTAAAAAAGTCTAAAAGTCGACTTTTTGTTTTTAAAAAAGTCTAAAAGTCGACCTTTCCTTTTTAAAAACTCTAGAAGTCAACTGTTTGTCTTTAAAAACTGTCTAAAAGTCGACTTTTTTTTTAAATAAAATTCTAAAAGTCGACTTTTTGTTTTTAAAAAAGTCTAAAAGTCGACTTTTTGTTTTTAAAAAAGTCTAAAAGTCGACTTTTTGTTTTTAAAAAAGTCTAAAAGTCGACTTTTTGTTTTTAAAAAAGTCTAAAAGTCGACTTTTTGTTTTTAAAAAAGTCTAAAAGTCGACTTTTTGTTTTTAAAAAAGTCTAAAAGTCGACCTTTTCTTTTTTAAAAAGTCTAAAAGTCAACTGTTTGTCTTTAAAAAATGCCTAAAAGTCGACTTTTTTTTAAATAAAATTCTAAAAGTCGACTTTTTGTTTTTAAAAAAGTCTAAAAGTCGACTTTTTGTTTTTAAAAAAGTCTAAAAGTCGACCTTTTCTTTTTTAAAAAGTCTAAAAGTCAACTGTTTGTCTTTAAAAAATGTCTAAAAGTCGACTTTTTTTTAAATAAAATTCTAAAAGTCGACTTTTTGTTTTTAAAAAAGTCTAAAAGTCGACTTTTTGTTTTAAAAAAGTCTAAAAGTCGACCTTTTCTTTTTTAAAAAGTCTAAAAGTCAACTGTTTGTCTTAAAAAATGTCTAAAAGTCGACTTTTTTTAAATAAAATTCTAAAAGTCGAGTTTTTGTTTTTAAAAAAGTCTAAAAGTCGACTTTATGTTTCTAAAAAAAAGTCTAAAAGTCGACTTTTTGTTTTTAAAAAAGTCTAAAAGTCGACCTTTTCTTTTTTAAAAAGTCTAAAAGTCAACTGTTTGTCTTTAAAAAAATGTCTAAAAGTCGACTTTTTTTAAATAAAATTCTAAAAGTCGACTTTTTGTTTTTAAAAAAGTCTAAAAGTCGACTTTTTGTTTTTAAAAAAGTCTAAAAGTCGACTTTTTGTTTTTAAAAAAGTCTAAAAGTCGACCTTTCCTTTTTAAAAACTCTAGAAGTCAACTGTTTGTCTTTAAAAACTGTCTAAAAGTCGACTTTTTTTTTAAATAAAATTCTAAAAGTCGACTTTTTGTTTTTAAAAAAGTCTAAAAGTCGACTTTTTGTTTTTAAAAAAGTCTAAAAGTCGACTTTTTGTTTTTAAAAAAGTCTAAAAGTCGACTTTTTGTTTTTAAAAAAGTCTAAAAGTCGACTTTTTGTTTTTAAAAAAGTCTAAAAGTCGACTTTTTGTTTTTAAAAAAGTCTAAAAGTCGACCTTTTCTTTTTTAAAAAGTCTAAAAGTCAACTGTTTGTCTTTAAAAAATGCCTAAAAGTCGACTTTTTTTTAAATAAAATTCTAAAAGTCGACTTTTTGTTTTTAAAAAAGTCTAAAAGTCGACTTTTTGTTTTTAAAAAAGTCTAAAAGTCGACCTTTTCTTTTTTAAAAAGTCTAAAAGTCAACTGTTTGTCTTTAAAAAATGTCTAAAAGTCGACTTTTTTTTAAATAAAATTCTAAAAGTCGACTTTTTGTTTTTAAAAAAGTCTAAAAGTCGACTTTTTGTTTTTAAAAAAGTCTAAAAGTCGACCTTTTCTTTTTTAAAAAGTCTAAAAGTCAACTGTTTGTCTTAAAAAATGTCTAAAAGTCGACTTTTTTTAAATAAAATTCTAAAATTCGACTTTTTTTTTAAAAAAGTCTAAAAGTCGACTTATTGTTTTTAAAAAAAGTCTAAAAGTAGAATTTTTGTTTTTAAAAAGTCGACCTTTTGTTTTTAGAAAACGTCTTAAAGTCGACTTTTTGTTTTTAAAGACTTTTTGTTTTAGAAAAGTCTAAAAGTCGATTTTGTTTTTAAAAAAGTCTAAAGGTCGACTTTTTGTTTTTAAAAAAGTCTAAAAGTCGACTTTTTGTTTTTAAAAAAAAGTCGAAAAGTCGACTTTTTGTTTTTAGAAAAGTCGACTTTTTGCTTTTAAAAAAGTCGACTTTGTTTTTAAAAAAGTCGACATTTTGTTTTTAAAAAAGTCTAAAAGTCGTCATTTTGTTTTTAAAAAATTCTAAAAGTCGACTTTTTGGTTTTAAAAAAGTCTAAAAGTCGTCATTTTGTTTTTAAAAAATTCTAAAAGTCGTCATTTTGTTTTCAAAAAAGTCTAAAAGTTGACTTTTTGTTTTTAAAAAGTCTAAAAGTCAAATTCTTGTTTTTAAAAATTCGCCTTTTTGACTTTTTTTATTTTAACTTCAAATATTTTTATTTTTTGAAGGAAAGAAGAATGTATTCAACAAAAAAATAAGACATTTGTAATTTGCTGTAATTTGTTTAATTGTCATCCAAACAATGCTTATTGCTTTAATTTATTAAAAATGCCATCAAAAATGTTCTAGAGTTATTGAAACTGCAATTATATTCAGCTCTGAATCAAGTCTACTTTTATTATTTTTGACGGCGAACTAATAAACACCGATATCAGAAATTCTCGAATAACGATTGATATACACTCGTTTACCCGATTTTGAACGAAGAGGATAACATAGGGGGGTTTAATGACAAGAGTGTAACCACTTGGGTGACGACTTTTTGTTTTTTTTTCTCAAAAATTATTTCCTGTTGCACGAATAAATGAACTTTTGCCTATTAATGACTAAAATAAAGTTTATTCTATTTAAATAATGAAAAAGGAGACGCACAAACCACTTTGTAATGATATTTTTGTCAAATTTGTTTAAATTTGTTTCTTCGGTTCCAAAATTTGGTTCTATACATACTAGGGCTGCTTTATATATCTGGCCTAATAATGAAAATGCGAATATTTATCATCAAAAATGGTTTTATTGTTTTTCAAAGTATTCTCCAGCATGATTTATATACTTTTAAATGGGCTCAAACCAATTGTCGAAGTACTTTTTCCACCCCGATTGAGACACTTCCAAAACATATTTATTGAACGCTTTAACAACATCTACTGGCGACAAAAATCGTTGACCACGCATTTTTTCTGGATGTGCGGGAATAAAAAGAAGTCATTGGGTGCCAAGTCAAGGCTGTACGGCGAATGGTTTGAGCCGATGTGTGAAAGCTTGCATTGTCATGGTGCACAATGATTCGTCTTCTCTTGTTTGTTTTTAGAATATCTCCGAAGACTCCAGGCAAACAAATTGGGGAGTACCACTTAGAATTGATCGTCCTACGTTGCCCAAATGGAACAGTCGCCACATGACCAGTTTTGCCGAAGAAACAGGCGACCATTTGTTTTGAAGTGCTTCTTTCACGAACAACTTTCGTTGGATTTGACTCGTCTTCGAAGACCCACACGGTCGATTGCTATTTTGTTCTCATACGCATAGATCCATGATTCGTCACCTGTGACGATCTTATAAACGTCTTTTGAAGCACCGCGAAAGTATTTTTTCAAAATTTCTTTGCGATCGACACGAGCCTTATTTTGAGCGATTGTCAAATTGTGCGGGATCCAACGATAACAAACTTTTTTTAAGGCCAGGTACTCATGCAATATCGAATGTATGCTGGTGGAAGAAATGCCCAAGTATGCCTCTATCTCACGGTATGTCACATGACAATCTTGCATTATCAGTTCACGCACGGCATCAATGTTCTCTGGCACAAAGACCGTTTCTGGACGACCTTCACGACATTCGTCTTTGAGCGAGCTTCAGCCACGATTGAACTCATTAAACCAATTTTTCACAGTACTTTAGGATGGTGATTCATCGCCATACAAAGATTTAAGTTCATCGATGCACTCTTGTCGTGTTCATCGACGTTGAAAGTTGTGAAAAATGATCGCATGAAAATCTTTACGAGTTAATTCCATTTTTTGCCAAATTGATTTTTTCAAATAGTGGTCGTACGTCAAAACGTTCTGAGTACGTTTATGCTAAAAAATGTCAAACTTTCCAATAAAAATGTCAGATGGCGTTAGGCAACACTTAGCGTTGCCTAGGCCTGAAATATATATAGCAACCCTCGTAAATGCCTACTCCCTTAAAATCTTCCAAAAGTAAAGAAATTGGATATCAGGTTGAACCTCAGTTTGATCTCATTTTTATCTTAATAGCAACTTCTTTCTGCGCTGTCGCCCATTAGGCGGTCTCAATTCCTTGACTATTAGGAGGCTTAATCTAGATTCTCGGCACCTTAGGGCCTTTCCGAGATGATCACTGTCACCGGTCTTTTGGTAAAATTTATCAATTCTACAACAAGAACATTTTTCAACTCGAATTAAAAAAATATTTCAATAAAAGAGCCTCAAACTTTTTAGCAATTTGTCTTCAGGCCCTGAGCTTTATGGACGAGGTGACACGTTTGGAAATGATGTAACTTTTGGAAATGAAGTAATGTTTGAGTGATCAGCCGCCAAGGCGATACTTTTAAAGCTTTAAGGTAAGGTATTGGTAATTTCGTTCTATACAAGAACTGATTGTCTTTCTGCTTTATAAACTGTATGATTTGAAAACTTGTAAGAAAAAAGTTATTTAAGAAAGGTTTTAAGCGAGTTAAAACCGATCTCGCTTAAATTCGCAAAAGGTTATTCTTTAATAACTTTCTTACCAAAACTTTTAATTATTTTTTTTTAGTTGGATTTTTTTTAATTATTATTATTTAAATAAATATTTTAAAAAATGTGGGTTTAACGCAAGTTGTCTAGTTTTCTGTTAAAAAAATCATTTTTATATTCTTCTACAATGGTGTGAAGTTATCGCGTTAGCAATCTCCTAAGCGAACACGGTCATTTTGCGGTGTCATAATGTCCATGCAATTTATAGGACACCACTGTATTTTTAGAGCGTCATCACTGAAGTCAAATTGAGAATGCCAAAATATTTTTTTCTTTCGAAAGACGGATTTTAAGGAAAAAATTCCAAAATGCCGCATTTCTTCTTGGCAAAATCTTAACTACGGCCCTATTTATTCTATCTTTAGAAACTTGATGGTGAACTTCAAAATTAACTTAATTTTAAAGAGTTTTTTTTCCAACTTTTATGTAATACAAATTAAATTTATGCCCAATTCTCTTGTGTTTGGTTTCATTTATTGCGCCATCCAAACAAGAAATTATTACAAAATTATGACAAAGTGAATAAATTTGGTGATTTTTCGGTTTGTTTTGCTGATAAAAACTTGCAGGCAGGCTAAAGCGGCAAATTTCAAGAATTATGGCACAAATTTGAATAATTCTAATTTAATAATGAAGCAAGAGAGTTTTTTTTTGTGTTTGAAATTGCCAGTCCAGCCACCAAAGTTGATTACGAGTTTTTGTTTACAGTTGAAAAAGTTTGAAATTTTAACAAATTTAAAACAGTTTCGAAATCAGCAGTAGCCATCGCTGAAATGGTTTTTTAAGTAAACATCCAAATTAAGTGTTCCAGCAAACGTTTAGTGGAAACTAAACCATAATAAATTCAAGAACGAAAAAAACAATGGAGTGAAGAAACACAAATAGTCGTTTAGACCAGAATTGAAGACGATTTTTCACACACTCCCGGTTGGCTGGGAACAAACTGGCTACGCTTTAGGTAACTGTAAGTTCTGTTCTTCTGTTTTTTTAAGTTCTTTTCTTGTTTCAGTTTAAACTATTACAACACTTGCGAGGAAAATGCTGGAACACCCAACCAAGCAAGCAGGGGAGCCATCAAACATTGCCACTGTCATTGCCCTGGAGCAGCAAAGCTGTACTTAACAGACAGAGAGTGTAACAGAAGCTCAACTACTTCACTGCTGCTGCCTCGGCTGTTCTTTGCTGGTGGTGTTCATCATTAATGGTGAACGACAGCGTCAGCGTTGGCTAGTGGCTCCCCACCCTGGCACCAGCACACAAAAGAACTGTAACAACAGCCAACAATGGGTCATATAGCCCATAGTCGAACGCGACGAAGAACCATGAGACGGAATAGTAACACAAAAGAGACATGAACTTACAACCAACACAATGCCATCGTCATCATCCTTATCATAGTAGTTGTTGTCATCATCATCTTCATCATTACCATCATCATCATCATCATCGTTCCCAACGTCATCTTCATCATCTTGAGAATAAGTAAGAATCCAGCAAACTCTTGTGAAAAGAAGAGGTGAAATTAAATTGGCAGAGTAGTGTTTTTGTTTTTGGTGGGTTCTAGATTTGTGCTTTGAAGTGAACTATTGTGGCAGCGACACTAGCATAGTTAGGCCTCCATGGAAGCAGTAAATATGGGTTCAATACTAGAGCATATCAATGTAAGTTTAGTTTTTTGTCAATGTTGTTCTAACACCAAAGAATTTTTTTTTACATTCTTTTTTTCCTCGAGATTGTTTTTGTTTCTTTTTGGGTTTTTAGAACAAAGTTTTTTAACAAAACGTTTTAAAAATTCTCAAACATCTCAATTTTCTACAAGATTATAGTAAAGTTATTGAAAAATTCTTTGTCATTGTCCGCAATATTAGGCGTATTTTATTTATCAAGTGAGAAAAACCCGATGTAGAACAATAAAAAAATTGTTATGTTCGGCATAGCCAAAGCCCTGCAACTCATGTATCGTTTTTCGCCCTTTTAGTCCATGCGTCCGTCCCTTATCTGAGCTAAAACTTCAAAATTACTATAGTATACAGGGTGGCGCACCAATTGTGCTGCAATACAAAAAAATTAAACAAGGTTTTTTACCAATGTATTTCATTTGTAATTTGGGGGCAAAATCTTCTAAATTTAATATTGCACGTAAGGAATTCAATATTCTGAAAATTATTTCAGATAAACGGCCGGCTTTTTAGCGTTTTTAGAGTATACTGGCAGCAATAATCTGGCAGTAGTCTGATAGACAAGAATATTTTGATTAATACTTCATGATAGAACTAAGTAAGATCCACTCTAGAGCAACTTCCATTAAATTTCGTTTTCCAGGTTACTCTAAAAATTATTTTAGACAAACGGCCTTTTAGTGTTTTTAGCGTAT
This sequence comes from Hydrotaea diabolus, assembly GCA_963513945.1. Lineage (NCBI taxonomy): Eukaryota > Metazoa > Arthropoda > Insecta > Diptera > Muscidae > Hydrotaea > Hydrotaea diabolus. The sequence goes on from OY740717.1 coordinate 17,272,642, forward strand.
CCTAGTAGCAATAATCTAGCGGTAGTCTGATAGACAAAAGTATTTCCATTTATCCTCCATGGAAGCATGGAGGATGCTCTATGCTCTAGAGCAGTTTCCGCCAAATTTGACAGTTCAGGAGAGAAATTATATACTCAGAAAACTAGGAGGTTTGCTTTATATATTGCTGGCCTAGGCAACACCAAGTGTTGCCTGGCATTTCCATTGGAAAGTTTGACATTTTTTAGCATAAACCTACTCAATACGTTTTAACCATCATTTGTATTGTTTACAGTGACTTGAAAAAATCAATTTGGCTAAAAAAAATGGAATTATCTCGTGAACATTTTCGTGCGATCAGTTTTCACAACTTTCGACGTGAATTATCACATCAACAGTGCATCGATGAACTTAAATCATTGGATGGCGATGAAGCACCATCCTATAGCACTGTGAAAAACTGGTTTAATGAATTCATTCGTGGCCGACGCTCGCTCAAAGACGAAGGTCGTCCCAAAACGGCCGTTGTGCTAGAGAACATTGATGCCGTGCTTGAACTGATAATGCAAGACCGTCATGAGATAGAGGCATCCTTGGGCATTTCTTCCACCAGCATTCATTCGATATTGCTTGAACACCTGGCCGTAAAGAAGGTTTGCTCTCGTTGGATCCCACACAATTTGACAAACGCTCTAAAAAAGGCTCGTGTCGATTGGTGCAAAGAAATTTTGAAATAATACGATTGCGGTGCTTCAAAAGCAGTTTTTCAAGATCGTCACAGGTGACGAATCATGGATCTTTGCGTATGAGCCCAAAACAAAACAGCAAGCGACCGTGTGGGGTTTTTAAAGACGAGCCAAGTCCAACGAAAGTTGTTCGTGGAAGATGTACTTAGTAGGGACATAAATACTGGTTCACACGTTTAATGCTGTAAATAAAAAGTACTGAATGTTTTTGGACCAAATATCTTTTAATATATTTATTAATGTATATTGTATCCAAAAAGATTCTACTTATTTGAAATGTCCGCTTTTTGCCTTTACACACGCCTTAAGTCGCACTGGACAATCGTCAAAAGCTGCATTGGAAAATTGGCCACAGCTCGAACTAAAGTTGTCTTAAGAGATGCAATGTTGGGGTATCTTTTGTGACAAACCTTGTCCTCTAAAACCGTCCACAATTTGTAATCCAATGGGTTCAAATCTGGACTGCCTGTGGGCCATTCTTCAGAGGAAATGAACGCTGGCAAATTGTTTCAAAGCCAGGCCAGGGACGTTTTAGCCTTATGGGCCGGCGCAGAATCCTGCTGGAAAGTCCATGGCTGGTTTTAGAACAGGGAATTGTTAAGAGGCTTCACAACAGCTTCCAAAACGGTTTCTGGGTAAACTTTGGCTGATGTTTTGACTCCTTGTTCGCAGAAATGCAGGTCAGTGACCCCATCGTAAGAGACACTCCACCAAACCATGACTGAAGCTGGGTGATGACCCTTTTCCAGCCTTGGGAGCAGTTCAGATGCTCCCTTAGATGACCGCGCATACACTCTATCATTTTGCTTGTTAAATTTTTCCTGAATCGTCGGTGAACAAAATTTTTCTGTGCAAGGTATCAGCGTGCTTCACTAAAAGACGTTTGCGTTTTTCTATCCTATTTTTTTTAAAGCTGCAGTCAATAAATGTCCGGTACGACGTTTAAAAGACCCAAGTCCCAAGTCTTTTTTGATTATTCGACTCATGGACTTTTGCGTGATTTTCATCTAACGGGCCATGATTTTCTGTTTTCGGAGCGGATTTCTGTGAATTCTTGATTTAACGGCTTTGATAACATGCGGTGTTCGAACAGATCGTGGGCGGCTCTACCGGTGGCGGTCTTTTCAATCTCCAGTCTCCTCAAACAGTTGTATGCGTCGGTAGACGAACATGCGGCTAATCCCTAGTGGCCGGAGCGTTTTGAAAATATCGCTTTTTTCATTTCACACTTGAAAAGCAGCGATACGGTTCTCATTATCTGACTGCTCCACGATAAAAGTTGAAACAATTTTAAAAACCCGTTACAGACTAACGCTATTGAGGTTAGCTTTCAAAACCCATTTGACATTAACGGGTTATGTTCAGTTCTACTATTGAAATGGGTGTGTTCAATGTTGTACCAGTATTTATGTCCCTACTAAGTAATGTAATTAAAACCTTCATCAAAATAATTGTCTGGAAGGGAACATCAAAGAATTTTTCTTCATTTCAAACTCTGAAAGGCAGCTAGTTTTTAATTTCGGAGACATAACAAAAAGTTTATCTACTTTTTAGAAAATGTAAAAAATAAGAATCTACCGGTGATCAATATGTGACGCGCAAAATAGAAAGGGACCTAAGGGTAAAAACCAGTTTTGTTCAGGAGAGCCATTTTAAAGATTTAAATGCGTGTATCTTTGGTGTACCATCACTTTCATAAAACGCGCATATCTCTGGGAGCGAACACTTTTGAGCCATGGGATCGGTCTCATTCGATGCTCAGATGTTGTCCACATCAAAAAAAAAGAAGTAAAAATTGATTTTGTTTTACCCATAGGTCCCTTTCTCTATGCGCTGTCACATATAGAGGTATTTTTTTTTAAATAAAAAACCAAAAATTCAAATCAACTTTGGAAACTTTATTGTTCATTCGAAAGGCTATTTTATGCTATTTTTTTGAATGTAATTTTCCTCAATTGTTGGCCGCAACTACGCCTCGGGATGTCCATTCTGTGGGTCCAATTTTAGATAACTCGTTGGAGCACTTCGACCGGTATGGCATTAATGATGACACGCGTAATGTTGGGTTCCAAAACCTGAATCGTAGCTGGTTTGTCAGCATAGACTTTGCAGTTTACGTAGCCCCAACAAAAAATCAAAAGGTATTATACCACACGATCTAACCGGTCCAAACCGTGAAATTAGCTGCTCTTTGAAATTACCCCCCAATAGATTCATTGTTTCAGCAGCTATATTGCAAGTGGCACCGTCCTGTTGATTCATTGTTTCAGCAGCTATATTGCAAGTGGCACCGTCCTGTTGAAACCAAATATCGTCAAGATTACGAGGTTCAATTTCAGGTAGCAAAAAGTGCGATATCATGGCGCCATGGAGCATGGGCACCATTCACGGTTACGATCCGGTCACCATCATTTTTGAAAAAATTTGGACCGATGATTCCTCTAACCCATAAACCGCACGAAACTGTGGTTTTCGCGGATGAAATAGCAAACAATACTGAAAAGAAAAAAAACTCGCGCGTTATGTGAAAACCTCTAAAGAAAAATAGCTCTAAATTGATCACCCGTTACTTCCTAAGATATCGTACATGTTTAGAGCGCAATATGAGGAGCCGGTCGGAAATTTATTAACTCTTTAATTCATTTATTCTGTTCCTCGTGTTCGTTCAATTCAATCACAATAGTCGCGATTCAGTTTATAATGTAAACCTAAACCCACATATCCTTTGAGTTTTATTTGTTCTCATCTCTAGCCAGCAGCAGGCATAGCAAGCGTACCTTAACATTCTGACCCCTTCTAATTATCATCATCATCTTTATTGCCCTTGTATTTTTTTCTCCTTTCGTCATTTCCTAGGTTGTTGTAGTAACTACTACGGACGGCCGTAGTTGTCTTTGGCGTAACTGCCATTTCGGTCTTTTCTGCACAAAACAAAACAACGAAAACGGCAGACTGAAGAAAACAAAGATGAAAAAGAAAAAAAGCACACGAAACTCTTCTCATCCATATTTATGACCGCACAATTTTCAAGTCGACTGGCCGGTCGGTTGGTTCGTTCCTCCGTCGGTCTGCCTCTCTGTCAGTCAGTCTGCCTGACTACACGTAATGGAGACAGGCAATTCAAGAAAATTATGTATCGTACAAGAGAGTGCTGCAATTATGTTAAACCGTTTGGGGAGGGTTATGAGCAGTGTTGCCACAAGAAATTTTTTTTTCCGTCCAAATTTGTTTCTAAATCCTACCAAATTGGGTTAAAACCGACCAAAATTGTAACGAAAAAAAACAATATTTAATTTATAGAAAACTTTTATTAATTAAACAAAAAATAATGTAAATTCAGTCTATTATTTTAATTCTTTAAATAAAAATATATACAAAACTATATAAACAAAAAAAAATCTCTTATATATACAGAGATTTTAGAGATCATTTGTCAGTAAATCCGAGATCATGTTTAACATATTTTCAATTCACTACAGTTTATTCGGTGTTTTAAAGTCTTTTTTAGCTGACCATACAGTATGCGGACCTTTGTTCGTGATTAATTCTTTACAAAGCATGATACTGTTAACATTTATTAGTCTTTACATGTTGTTTACATTTATTAGTCTTTAAATACCGCGAACAAGCATACCACAGTTCAGAGGCCATAAGCTGTTTACGATGTCTAAGACATCAGAGAAAACGGCAAATGATTTTGCACTTTGGCCTCGTTCCATAGATGGCGTTTCACACATAGTAATGATTTTGTAAACTGTGAATATTTATAAATAAAATTATGTGCAACACATGGTAAATTATAATAAAAATATATATTTGAAATTTTTATTCAAAAATCTACCATAATCAGTTTGGGCCTACCATCCGACCAAAATTAAAACATTGAAATTCGTCCGACCAAATTTGGTAGAATTCTACCAAAACGGCAACACTGGTTATGAGAGACATTTAAGCAACCGAAAATTTGTTTCCATTCGACGATGGCGATGTCGGCAAACAACGGCGACGATAATAACGACAGCGCCGGCTCTGATGTTGCGACGAATTATGCTGATGTTTCAGAAGCTCCTCTGGTCATTAGAAATTCCAGAATTTCAATCAGCCGACATGCGTGTGTATTTTGGTTTCATTACTTTAAAAATTGTCTTCTAATCTTCTTTTTGTTAAAGGGGAAGCTGTTCCTTCTTGAGGCGGAAGAGTAAATCAATGTGGAGAGCAATGCCGGCATGTTTGGAGCATGGTGGTTGTTGGTTTAATTCACAATTTAGCCATAACTTTAGTTAATGGCTGAGTTCAAATGTACTCGGGAGTGGCTGTGAGCCCAAACAAGATTATAAGATGTTCATATCTTTTCGATTGTTTCATTTCATTCGGTTTGTTTTAATGCTTGGGCAGAGTACTCTGAGGGGAAAGGCGACACAACCTACATACATATGTATATAAGTAGCATGTTGTCAGCTTCCCTCTTTCTTCAGAGATAAACAAGTTTTCGCTTTGATTTAGGATGGTCGAAGGGGTGTCGACCGTGCTTCGATTGAGGAGAATAGCTCAACCGTATTCGCCGATTGCCAGTCCATTTACAGTCGCAGAGAAAAGTTTTAATCGTGAAAGTTTTACATTTTGGAGGCACAACAAAAAGTTCATCTACTTTATTAGAAAATGTTAAAAAAATAAGAATCTATCGGGAGAACAATCTGTGATTTTCAACGAAGGACACTGATGCTTTGGAGGCACAACAAAATTTATCTACTTTATTAGAAAATGTTAAAAAAATAAGAATCTATCGGGAGAACAATCCAGAGGTAAATTTTTAAAATTCCCTAGATTTAGCATCTGTGATTTTCAACGAAGGACACAGATGCTTTGGAGGCACAACAAAATTTATCTACTTTATTAGAAAATGTTAAAAAAATAAGAACCTATCGGGTGGACAATCTAGAGGTAATTTTTTCAATATACCCTAGATTAAGCATCTGAGGTTTTCAACGAAAGCCCATGCGAAACGGAATTGGTGGAAATGATATTGCGCTATGAAGATTGATTGCTCTACGCACAGTGCGAAGATTTTACGCAAAGGGTAATTCTCAGTAATTCAAATGAGTCTGCCGTATAAGTCATTTGATTTGTAGCCGAACTAATCGTTGCCAAAGACTTGGCGGGTTTAGAAACAGCTGTACAGTTCGCCTGGCAACCATAGCCAATACTTTTCACCATTTTTTTTAGTTGATTCTGAAAACGAAACAACAAAAGGTCTCGCACCAGAATAAAAACGGTTCAAGTCATAATAATGATTAAAGAACGAATAAATGTATACAAAACAAAAACATAAATAAAAAAATACAAACAATCAAAAAAGTGTGTAAACTTTATTTTTCATTCCAAAGGACATTTTATGTCATTAATTTTTTGAATACAATTTCCTTCAAATGTTAGCCGCGACTTCGCCTCAGGGTCCATTACTAGTGTCTACTTAGTAGGGACATAAATACTGTTACAACATTGAACACACCCATTTCAATAGAAACACTGAACATACCCCTTTAATGTCATATGGGTTTTGAAAGCTAACCTCAATAGCGTTAGCTCTGTAACGGGATTTTAAAATTGTTTTAACTTTCATCATGGAGTGGTCAGATAATGAGAACCGTGTCGCTGTAATAGCGCTTTTCAAGTGTGAATGAAAAAAAAAACGATATTTTCAAAATGCTCCGGCCACTAGAGATTAGCCGCATGTTCCTCTACCGATGCATAAAACTGTTTGAGGAGACTGGAGATATAAAAGACCTTCACCGTTCGGGCCGCCCACGCTCTGTTCGAACACCGCATGTCATCAAAGCCGTAAAATCAAGAATTCACAGAAATCCGCTCCGAAAACAGAAAATCATGGCCCGTTATATGAATATCACACAAAAAACCATGATTCGAATCATTAAAAAGACTTGGGACTTGGGGCTTTTAAACGTCGTACCCGACATTTATTGACTGCAGCTTTAAAAAAATAGGATTGAAAAATGCAAACGTCTTTTGGTGAAGCACGCTGCTAACTTGCACAGAAAAATTGTGTTCACCGATGAAAAATGTTTATCGTTTAGGAAAAATTTAACAAGGAAGCATCTGAACTGATCCTAAGGGTGAAAAAGGGTCATCATCTCTTACGATGGGGTCACTGACCTGCATTTCTGCGAACAAGGAGTCAAAACATCGGCCAAAGTTTACCAAAACACCGTTTTGGAAGCTGTTGTGAAGCCTCTTAACAATTCCCTGTTCCAAAACCAGCCATGGCCTTTCCAGCAGGATTCTGCGCTGGCCCATAAGGCTAAAACGTCCCAGGCCTTGCTTCGAAACAATTTTCCAGCGTTCATCCTCTGAAGAATGGCCCTCAGGCAGTCCAGATTTGAACCCATTGGATTACAAATTGTGGACGGTTTTAGAGGACAAGGTTTGTAACAAAAGATACCCCGACATTGGATCTCTTAAGACTGCTTTGGTTCGAGCTGTGTCCAGGTTCGTGCAGCTTTTGACGATGGGCCAGTGCGACTTAAGGCGTGTGTAAAGGCAAAAGGTGTACATTTCGAATAAGTAGATTCCTTTTGGATACAATATACATCAATAAAAATATTAAAAAATAGTTGGTGCAAAAACATTCAGTACTTTTTATTTTACAGCATAAAACGTGTGTAACAGTGTTTATGTATGTCCCTACCAAGTAATTATGGATGACTCGTTCAAGCATTCCAACCGGTATGACGTTAATGACACGCCTTAATCGTAGCTGGTTTGTCAGCATAAACTTTGGATATCACACGGTGTAGGCGGCCAACTCACCGGTACAATTAGCTGCTTTTCGAAATGACCTCTCAATAGATCCATTGTTTGAGCAGCTGTATGGCAGGTGTCACCGTCCTGTTGAAACCAGATGTCGTCAAGGTTACGGGCTTCAATTTCAGGTAGCAAAAAGTCCGATATCATGGTGCGAGAGCGAGCAGCATTCACGGTAACATTCTGACCATAATTTTGTTGTTGAAAAATGCGGAGCGATAATTACACGAGCCTATAAACCGCAACAAACCGTGGTTTTCTCTGGGTATAATGGAACTTTAACATCAGCTGGTTGCTCTTCAGCCCAAAAGCGATAATTTTTTTTATTGACGTTGACATTGGGCCAGTAAAGGGCCTCATCACTGAACAAAGTTTTGGTCGAAAACAGCGGATCTTCATCGAACTTTTTAAAAGCCCAAACACTGAAACGGTGACGTACAGGAAAATCGCTGCTGAATAGAAAAAAAAATAAATTTTAACACACACAACTCACTCGTAATGTGAAAAAACCCCTATTGATAAAAAACCTCTAGATTGTTCACCCGTTATATTTTTTAAGCCAACATTGCTTTCCAACACAATTTTTTCGCTAAATCTTTATCGAATACCTGAAGTTTTTTTTGAACCAAGGACGGACTCTATTGAAAATAAAGAAAATCGTTTCAGTTTTAAATTTAGCCACATGTATTTGTTCATCTGATGTTAGTGATTTTATTTGTAGAAGCTACATTTTACATTTTGTATTAATGAAACTTAGCACGACTAAGTTTTTTTTGGGTCAAGGAATGCATTATTGAAATCGATATACGAGTAGATATAGCTCCCGCACATTTGTCAATGCGATTTTGTGCTTTTGTCTCTAGAAGCCACATATTCAATCTAATCTTTATGAAATTTGGCACTCTTTTCTTGTGCCAAGGACAGGCGGTGTTACCCTTGGAGAAAATCCCATACAAAAGCTGTTTTTTAGACGTGTTGTTATCAATCTGGCCACACTTTTTTCAGAGTTGGTTTTTTTTGACAGCTGTCACTTGATTTATGCTCAAATTTTACAAGAAGATCTTGTTCAGCGATTAAGTACTTTTTTGGCTGAATGGGTACGAGCCTACCGCGGCGGCCACTTGCCCGAAATCATTTTTAAAACATAATGGCAAACCCTTGTCTTTATAATAAAGCTAAATTCTTAGCAATTACATACATTAAATGCGTTTTATTTCTTCTTGAAAACCACACACCTGAAAAAATACCCTCTATATGTAAATTTTTAGGTAATTTTTAGGACCTTTTCATACTGACAATACTAGTAGTTAATCAGGTCGTTTCCCATACAAATCCATTAAATTGTTGGCAACTCTAAATTTTGATGTCAAGAAAAAGAAATCGAAAACTGTTAGTTTTGTCTGTCTAAAAAAGCGGTCACCAACCCAACAGTAGTTTTGTAATATGAATCGGTTACTCGGAAAAAGCAATAGGGTGGGCAATTTAAAATTTGAATCGGCTGTAAAGAAATATGATAATTTTAACAAGTTTCTGTTTTTTTTGAAAAGGTTATTCTTTGTCATTAAATAATGGAACACCATTCCATGCGTTTTTGCTTTGCCCAATGGACTGAAGATTGTTTGGCAGGAGATGAAAAATTTTACCAAAAAATCGTGTTTTCAGATGAAGATCATTTTCATTTCGATGGCTATGTCAATGAGCAAAGTTGCCGCATATGGGGTTCAGAGAACTCACACGTGACTTTTGAGAAGCCACTGCATCCACGACGAGTCACAGTTTGGTGTAGATTTTGGGCTGGCAGCATCATTGGGCCATTTTTCTTCGAAAATGAGCAAGGAGCCGCCGTAACCGTCTACTGTGAGAGTTACCAAGCCTTGCTTAACGAATTTTTGTTTCCAAAAACTCAAGAGAATGACATGGACGACATTTGGTTTAACAAAACGGGGCTATATATAATACAGACAACGGAACCATCGATATTTTTTTGAAAATCAAATAATAGACGAAATTTTAATGTCATTTGGCCGCCTCGGAGCTCTGATTTGAGCCCTTTAGATTATTTTCTGTGGGGAGCCATTAAGGATAAATGTTGCCTAATGCATCCAGAGACAATTGAATCGAAGTTGCCAGTGAAGAGATTCGTCCCGAAACAGTCGAAAATATACTGACAAATTAGGTTGATGGGATGAGGTACTGCCGAGCCATTTGTTGTAGTCATATTAGTGGTATTGTGTTCCATTATTAAATAACAAAGTTGAGCCTTTCCAATAAAACCAGAAATTTGAAAAAATATTATATTTTTTTTACAGCCAATTTAAATTTAAAATGTTTAATCGCCCGCCCTGTACTATGTTTATGAGGATTACAATATGGTTTTGGAAATTATAGTATGGTTGAGTGTGAATCATAATTTGTTTGAGGGTTGAGTGGTTGAGTGTGAATCATACTATTGTTGTAAGGATTATAATATTGTTGTGTCGCAACCATATACTTAACAATATTATAAAGCTATTCGGATATTGTTACCTCAATTATCATTTGTTCTTCTTCGTGTATGTAGACTTTTCTCTGTAACTGTGTAGTTGCCCCATTTCAATAATAAGTTTTTGCTGAGTTGATTTTTATTTCAAAATCTTTGAAATTTGGAGCATTGCTAAGCGACAACTTTCGTTTTCTTTTTTACCTTTTTATTAATGTTTACCTTAATAGCGGCTAATTATCATATTTCTCCCAAAACGGACTTTTTTTCGAATGTATCAATTTCGGATTGCATACTACTGCCATACATAGTTATATGATGAAGAGGTATTCATAGTTACACAAAGATTTGCCAGCAAGTCCAACGCCGCAGCAACTACAACAAGAAGAAAAAAGAAACAGTCGAAACAAAATGAGTCAAGGTCATGCTGTTTATTTTGATTACTTTTTTTAATATAAACACAATACCCTCGTGTTGGTTTTTCGGTTTTCATTTCACTTCTTTTTGTTCAGCTTTTGTTTTTTTTTTAATTTTTTATTTCGTTTGATTCCCGGACTCATTTGGTGCAACTTACTTTGATTTCATTTTCAAGTTTATTTTCTTTTGTTTTGTTTGAATTCTGTGTTTTTTGTGGTGTGTTCTTCTTATCTCTTACCACGAAACACATTTTAAGTCGGTGTGTCGGTTTTTTTATTCCCCTTATCTTTGAAACTACAGTCATTTTTATTTTTTGGCGTCAAAAAAAAAACAATTTTTAAATATTTTTTGTTTTTATTTTTTGTTTGTCTGGTTTGCTGTAGTAGGAGTTTTGGCGTTTGCTACTTCTTATCATTGTTTGTTTAATTTGCAAAATCTTTCAGGGGACGGAACCTCGAGGAAATTTACCATTCAGCTGTCTAGATTATTAGGGAATATGTACGTCTAACTGACGTTCTATGGGCGTAAATACCGTATATCAAATAGACGTCATCTTTTTGATAATAGAATCTGTTTACGATTTTTTAAAATGTAACATTTACGACATTACGTCGAAAGTCCAAAAACTTTCCTTATATTTGCTTCATATTTTAACTTTCCGAAATTTGATGCCGTTCTAAAATTTGATTTCCCTAAATTTTATGTTACTTTATTATTTTTATTGTAAGGGCCTAACCGACCAACAAAAACTAATTGTATTCCCTCTACAATTCCGACAACTCAATTGTTTTTTTTTTTTATTTGGAGGAAACGAGCAGGAAAGCTACAAGTTTTGTCAGTTTAAAATGGGTTCTAAGGGCCTATTTAGAACGAATAGTTTTCCAGGTCGGTTTCCCATACGAAATCTTTAAACGTTCGTCAACACGAAACTTACTATTTTTGTCGGTTTAAACAGATCCTTAGGGCCTTAGCGCTAGAGCTTTTTTTGATATTGAAAAATCAATGTCACTTTGCCATTTTGTTAAAAACTTGTCTTCTATTTAAATATAGAAGCAAGAGGTCTTGAGTCGGTTTGATCCCTGTTCAATGTGTAAAAGCAACAGACCGAAATAAAACAAACGAGCTAAACAAAAAAGAAAATTCTTTTAATTCAATCTCTAAAATCTTTGGTCGTTCCAAATCTAAACAACTTTTCCAAGACAAAATCAGTATTAAATAAGCCTAGAAGTGGCAGTCCACCTAAAATTTCTGCAAAAATTTTGTGGTTAAAAACCTAGAAAAACAGCCGTAAGAATTAGAAATACCTTTTAATTGACAGTAGGATTAATGTGCATTTCGAAAGAGTTCGAAGCGTTCTAAGAGAACATGGATTTCATAGTCGAGAGACGAAAAAGGACAATTTATCGGCAAGTTTAACAAAAAGAACATGCTGTAATTTGATTTACATTACGAGGGCGGTTCGGAAACTTCTTAGCCTAGCACAAAAAGCGCGATATAAACAGAAAAATGTTAAGTGTTTTGGAAACTTCCATCTCTGCTATGAACACATGTTAAATTTTGTTTCGATCTGGCAACTCCTTTATATAGAAACAGGTGTTCACAAAAGACGCATCCGGGATTTTTTACAATGGAAAAATTAGAAATGCGTGGTGTCATTAAATATTTACATAAAAAAAAGGTTTATCGGGACAAGAAATTCATAATGATATGGTGAATGTGTTAGGTGAAAGTGCTCCTTCGTATGCAACAGTAAAAAAATGGGTTGCTGAATTTAAACGTGGTCGTACAAGCATTGAAGATGAACCACGTAGTGGACGTCCAAAAACAGCAACAACAACAGAAATTGTAGCCAAAGTGCATGATATGGTCTTAAATGATCGACGAATAAAAGTTCGTGAAATAGCTAATAGCATGGGCATCTCAAATGATCGAGTCCATTTAGTTTTGCATGAAGAACTACAGATGAAAAAGCTTTCTGCAAGATGGGTGCCGCACTTGTTAACAGTCGACCAAAAACGCATAAGAATGAACATTTCTCAAGCTTGTTTGGATCGTTTTCAGCGAAATAAAATGGATTTTAAGCGTCGTTTCATAACTGTTGATGAGACATGGATCCACCACTATACTCCAGAGACAAAAGAACAATCCAAACAATGGACTGAAGCTGGAGGAAGTGCCCCAAAGAAGGCAATCGGCTGGTAAGGTTATGGCAACGGTTTTTTGGGACTTCAAAGGTATTTTACTGATTGACTATCTACAAAAGGGTAAAACAATAAATTCAGAGTACTATTGCAACCTTTTAGATCAATTAAATGTACAAATTCGAGAAAAACGTCCTGGCTTACAACACAAAAAAACAATTTTTCATCAAGACAACGCACCAGCGCACAAGAGTGTTTTAACAATGGCTAAATTCAACGAATTAAAGTACGAGTTGCTTGACCACCCACCTTATTCTCCTGATTTAGCCCCCAGTGACTTTTACCTGTTCCCAAATCTAAAAAAAATCCTTGCTGGCAAGCGTTTTACCTCAAATGAAGATGCAATTACAGTTGTAAACCACTATTTTGAAGACCTTGAGGAAAACTATTTTAATCAAGGGATAGAATTGCTAGATAAGCGTTGGACTAAGTGTATTGAAGTTTCAGGAGATTATATTGAAAAATAAAAATATTTTTGAAAAACTAACTATTCTCTTTCATTGATAGGCTAAGAACTTTCCGAACCGCCCTCGTACATTATGTAGACAAATCGACAGATTATAATTTAAATGTCCTGTTCAGCGACAAAAGCAAGTACAATCTTTTTGGTTGCGATGGAAGGACAAAAATAGGGCGCCAACTAAATGAAAAGTTACAGCTTAAAAATATTATTTCAACAGTGAAGCATAAAGGGGGCTCAGTAATGTTTTGGGGCTGTATCGGCGAAGGGTTCGGGGAACGAATATGTTTCTGAAAGCGAATTTTGCCTATGTGGAGCCTAGTACATTCAGCAGGTCAACGACCCGGAGCACACATCGCTGGTTGATAGGATATGGTTGCTGTACGTTCCAAAATAAATTCATTCCCCACCCCCATCGCCAGATCTAACCCCTTTAGAGCATTTGTGGGATGAATTAGAACATGAAATTCATAAAAAGGGATATAGAAACAAAGCCGAGCTTAAGGATGCTTTGGTCTGTGAATGAAACAAAAAACGTGCGGTTACAACAAAAAACTGGAGTTTTTCCTGAACGATCTAAAAAGAGCAGTAAAAGAGGCCAATGTAGGTCCAACTAAATACTTACTAACAAACATATTTACTTTACATGTTTTTTTAATCTAAACTTATGGATATTTGTACGTTTGCTATTCTGTGCAACGAAATTGTTTTTTGTGGTTAAAAAACAATTATTTTTTATTTTGAGTAAAAAAAAATATTTTCGTTCTCATTTAGAATGATTTTTTTTAAATACTCGTAAAACAGTTTTTCATATTGAATTTGTGAGTGGCATGTAAACTTTTCTGTGCGACTGTATGTTATATTAGCTCTTTTCAGGTAACTAAACTAGCATTAGTACGGTAGTTACTTGGCTGGCAAGCGAGTTGGCCTGGCTAACGAGGCGAATAAGAGTTACCATACCTATTTTTCCTAAAAAAAAACTCAAAAATGACGCACCCTGCTTAATAAAAACTTTTGTTTATTGTAAAGGGTGGTTAATTTAGAGGTTCCCTACTTTTTTTTAAAGAAAAAAAAAACAGAAAATTCAAATTGAATGAGGAATGTTTATTATCATTTGAAAGAACATTCTTTGGCATGTATTTTTTTGAAGATTATGTCTATCCAATATTGGCCGCGGCTACGTCTCAGATGGTCCATCCGTTGAGTCCAATTTTCGATGACTCGTTCGAGCATTTCGACAGGTATGGCGTTAATAACGCGCAACGTTGGCTTCCAAAACCTGAATCGTAGCTGATTTGTCAGCATAGACTTTGGATATTCCGTAGCCTCAAAAAAGGAAGTCTAACGATGTGATATCACACGATCTTGGTGGCCAATCGACCGGCCCAAAACGTGCTCACCGAAGTGTTCTCTCAATAAATCCATTGATTGATGCGATGTGTGGGAAGTGGCGCCGCGCCGTCTTGTTGAAACCAAACATCGCCGAGATCACGAGCTTCAATTTCAGGCATCAAATAGTCTGTTATCATGGCACGATAACGGTCGCCGATGATTTTTTTGGATGAAATGGCAGCTCTTGAACCTCTTCGGGTTGCTCTTCGTTCCAAATGCGGCTTGTTGCTTGTTTACATACACATTGAGCCAGAAATGTTGGCCGATTATGTTGACCATAAGTTGAACGAAGTGTACGAAACACATTCCTCACAGAACGTGCATTTTCGTAATAAAGTTGAAGGATTTGTAAACGTTGTTCAGGGGTAAGTCTTTCCATGATGAAATGCCAAACAATACTAAACGTGATCTGTCAAAAAAAGACTATTGAAAAAAGTAACTCTACTTAGATCATCCTATATAAGTATGCCAAATAGTAATCAAACAAGAAGAATTCTCAAAGGCTAATTCAAAAAATATTAATCAACTTGAACTAATACGAGGGCGGCTCGGAAAGTTCTTTGCCTATCAATGAAAGAGAATAGTTAGTTTTTCAAAAATATTTTTATTTTTCAATATAATCTCCTGAAACTTCAATACACTTAGTCCAACGCTTATCTAGCAATTCTATCCCTTGATTAAAATAGTTTTCCTCAAGGACGTTTTTCTCGAATTTGTACATTTAATTGATCTAAAAGGTTGCAATTGTACTCTGAATTTATTGTTTTACCCTTTTGCAGATAGTCAATCAATAAAATACCTTTGAAGTCCCAAAAAACCGTTGCCATAACCTTACCAGCCGATTGTTTGGATTGTTCTTTTGTCTCTGGAGTATAGTGGTGGATCCATGTCTCATCAACAGTTATGAAACGACGCTTAAAATCCATTTTATTTCGCTGAACAGGATCCAAACAAGCTTGAGAAATGTTCATTCTTATGCGTTTTTGGCGACTGTTAACAAGTGCGGCACCCATCTTGCAGAAAGTTTTTTCATCTGTAGTTCTTCATGCAAAATTAAATGGACTCGATCATTTGAGATGCCCATGATATTAGCTATTTCACGCACTTTTATTCGTCGATCATTTAATACCATATCATGCACTTTGGCTACAATTTCTGTTGTTGTTGCTGTTTTTGGACGTCCACTACGTGGTTCATCTTCAATGCTTGTACGACCACGTTTAAATTCAGCAGCCCATTGTTTTACTGTTGCATATCAAGGAGCACTTTCACCTAACACATTCACCATATCATTATGAATTTCTTGTCCCGATAAACCTTTTTTATGTAAATATTTAATGACACCACGCATTTCTAATTTTTCCATTGTAAAAAAATCGCGGATGCGTCTTTTGTGAACACCTGTTTCTATATGAAGGAGTTGCCAGATCGAAACAAAATTTAACATGTGTTCATAGCAGAGATGGAAGTTTCCAAAACACTGAACTTTTTTCTGTTTATACCGCGCTTTTTGTGCTAGGCTAAGAAGTTTTCGAATCGCCCTTGTAGTTCAAAGAAATTTTATAATTAATTTATTTATTATATTTCATTGATTATTTAATTACTTTTTATAGATTTGTATCGTCTTTTTTTGTCGAATTCGCCTATAAACCCCATTGCTGTTCAATTCCCTTTGGTGTAAACTAAGAGACACAATGTGGCCATATTACTTCAATGTTGCCAAATTGCCATATTGCAAACTAACAAGGTAACTAAGTCAACATCCATAAATACACACAGCTATTTTATGTTAAAAGCGGCCCTTAGATTGATTAAACTTGTGGTTTTTGCCATATAAAGAAATTAGAGCAATTGTCATATTGGCATGACAAAAATAACTTAAAATGTCAGTCAGAATAGTCCTTAATAACTGCAGCCATTTCAGGTCCATTCAGACTATCGAAAATTAGAAGTTTTTAGGTTATTTTCCTATGTAAAGCCGACAAATGTTTGGAAATTAGTTTTTTTTATTTAGTAAAATCGAGCATGAGATTTTTCCAATTAGAATATGATTCCTGATATCTAATGGAGTTTCTCAAAATGAAATATAAATTTTTAATACGAATTTCGGTTTATTTGAAATACAAATTTTCAATATTAAATTGAAGCTCTAAGTTTGAAATGGAGTTTCTCAAAGTAAAATATCTATTTTTTAATTTCAATAAAAATTTCGGTCTATTTGAAATACAAATTTTCAATATAAAATTGAAGCTTTCAGTTTGAAATGGAAATTCTCACTTCTAAATAAAATTTTATCAATTTGATACAGAAATTCTTAAATTTAAATAAGTTTTTCTCAATTTCAAATAGAATTTCTCAATATCAAAAACAAAAAAAAACTTCTCACTTTCAACTGCAAGCTTCCAATTTTAATTGGAATATTTAAAATTTCAGATTTTCTATTTCAAGAAGAAACTCTTACTTTCAGTTTGAATAAGGAATTTGTTAGTTTTAATTGCATTCTTTCAGTTTTATAAAAACTTGATATAATAATTTAATATTTTTTAATATCAAATGACAATTTGTTGTTTTGAAATAAAACTACGCAATTTCTACATATTTGAATTTTTTTAATTTGACATCAACATTGAATAATTGCAAATGAAATTTTCTAATGTCCTTTACAGTAGGCTGCAAGAGCATTTTTTTTTTGCTCCAATGGCTTGTAAATGACTTTCCGATGTGTGTGAAGAGAGTCTCGTCTTAAGTTTAGAATAAGCAGTGCCAGCATATTTTCCTAAATTTTTATATATAAATTACCAATTGAATTGTTCTTGGTTTAAAATATATGTTCTCAAGTTCAAATAGAAGAACTCAATTTATATCGGTATTTCTTTAATAATGTATAGAATATGTCAGATTGAAATAAAAATTTTAGATTGTGTATGTCCATTTTTAATTTGAATTTGTTTTTCCTTTAAATCAAATAGAACGTTTTTAGTTTAAAAAGTCTTTTTTCACTTTGAAATAGAAATTCTTTATTTCAATAACATATTACTTAATTAAAAAATTAAACTCTTAACTGCTAATGGCAATTATTATTATAAATTGGAGTTTTCTTAATTTTAAATAGAAAAAATCAGTATGTTTTAGAATTTTCCTATTAAAAAAACTTCTTAATTTCAAAAGGATTCTCTTAATTTAGTAAGAGTTTTCTCAACTGTTTGTAGAATATTCCAATGTTAAACTTAAATAGTTCTTTTGAATTTCTCAATTGGAATCGAGAATATTATAGAAACCCCCATCAAAATTTAGATATTGATCGAGTTTGACACAGTTTCTTATAAACGAACAGTAATAATTCCTGGAGAAATAAAACTACGTTTTCGTATAACTCCTAACGTTTGTAGTCTCTCAACAGGAAAAACATTTTTATAAGAAAACTTGGAATTTAACGCTTCCGTAAATTTTTATGAATATGATCCAATGGTGTTAATTGCCATATTAAGAGGGTATAACCTAAATAATTATCTATCATCCTTTTTTAAATCCTCTATCCTTTTCATCCTTCATACACGCAGAGAAAAAATATGGTTAGTATATGATCACGGCAATAATAATATGTTCTCCGCAATAAAAGTATGTTCGTCGCAACCATAGTATTGTCTTCTGAATTTAATTTTGACAATGGTATGATTGCCGCAATATTCATATTGTTGAAATGTAACAATAGTATTATTGCCAAATTTAGAAATGAAAATATGGTTATAGCAACCCTATAAACATGGTTGATGCAACAAAAGTATTGTTGTTTAAAATTTACGTTAACAATAATATGATTACGGCAATCATACCGTATGGTTGCGACTATAAACATAACAAAATAGGTTTTATAGAGCACACATATATGTGGTGCGTAAGTTTTTTTTTGGTATACCAAAAAAAACACATGCACACGATACAGTGCATGGTTATTGTCCATTTTAAAAAACAACAATCGGATGGTCGTTCGAGAGATTTCTATTGTGTTTATTTTGTTTGGTGAAATACTCTACTGTCGATTGGCTCTCGTTTTTTTAAATCTGACTGCACTTAAGTATATAGCCATTGATCATGGTTTAATCACATTCGTTACTTGGGGTCTACGGTTGGTGACGTAGCATTTTCCCCAGCTGGCAACTAAAAGTATTTTCGACTGCCGTTGGAATATATATTTTTGTTTCTTGAATGAAATGTTCAATAAAAGCAAGGCCTCAAATTTGGCTATGAACTACGAGTAACTGTAATGAAATTTAAAATAACTTGCTTGATTAAAATCTCCATTTTTGAATAACAACATTACCCAATCCTAATAAATAATTTTGGGGATCATAGTATGGTTGAGTGAATCATACTATGGTTGTATGAATAATAGCATGGTTACGTGTGAATCATACTATGGTTGTGAAGATCATACTATGGTTGTTTGAGAAAAATACTATGATTGTGAGGATCATAATATGGTTGTGGAGATAATAGTATGGTTGAGTGTGAATCATACTATGGTTGTGAGGATCATAGTATGGTTGTGTGTGAATAATACTATTGTTGTGAGGATCATAATATTGTTCTGGCACAACCATATACCCAACAATAGTATGATACTCTTCGAATATTGTCACCACAACCATACTTTTTTTCTGCGTGTAGGTGTAAGCTTATGCCCTAAAACAATTTCTATTGAAAACCGAATCGTTTGAGGGATATAATTATTCTTCACACTAGTTCTTTATTAACCTTCGAATCTGTTTCTTTGAGGTCTTTATGTCCATAACCGATTACCATTACATTTTATTTTTTACAAATTTAATACCTTTTTCCAACTTTCCTTGACTTGCACTTTCTTCTAAATTTCTCTAATGGAACGACTCGTTATTCGAAACTCTTTTTTGAATAAGCTTTGCTTATTCATAATGTACTTTAAGAATCATCACAGCAAAATGAACATTGTGTTGAAGAGTTCTTTTTAAATAAAAAACCAACTTCCTATTTCCGTTCTGGAATTGAAAAATTCATGTTTCTCATGTGCTCGTTGAAACCAAAAAAAAAAAATAACAGAATAATAAAGAACGCTTTCAAAATCTCCATAGTACTTGGAAACGAAAACCAAACATACAAACACCATCGTACATTCATACATAATTTACACATATTCATTAATAAATATGTGTATGTATATATGTGTAATAGGGTGGGTGGTACTACAAATCGACTTTTTGTGATTTTAAATCCGTTTTGGGCGCAAACGGTGGGTTATTTGCACTTTTAAATAAATAAATCGTTTTATCGCAGAGATGCGCGAGTGACGAAAAAGTCAGATTAAACTTTAAGAGAGGCGAAAATTTCGCAATAGATCATTAAGAGATAAATTCGAATTAATAAATATTGGACGACACAGCAGTATGAGTTTACTGAAAATTTATTCGAATTCGAAAATCGTGCACTCTTTAATTGTTGGCTTTTGGAAATAGGTGTGTCCGTGGTCGTCCTCTAAGACATTCTCATTAATAAGACCACAGACAACATATATCTTATACTAGACAATAGATCGTAACACTGAAGTAATTTTCTGAACAAAAAATTCTTTGAAAAGAATGATATAATCGCTCTAGAGCGAATACATATAAAGATATTTACCTTTCTAAAACCACTGTCAGATGATATCTACTAGTTTAGAATATAAATGCTAAAATGTAACCTGGAATGACAAATTTGCAATTGACAATTCCTAAAAGCGGATGTTAGCGCGGATAAATGGAGACACTTTCTTCAAAAAAATCACCGTCCGATTTTAGCTTAAATGGTAAAAAGAATTTTTTTCGTGCACAAATTGGTTCTGGAAAACCAAACACTTTCTTTCTAGGTTTGACAACCTAATGGGACTGGAATTTCAAATATTCTTGATTAAACTCAGAGGGGGTTTAACATCTTGAACTAGGAAATAGTTATTCCGGCCAAGGGTTGGCCTGAAAAAGTACGGAATTTGTATTAGGACAAACCTTTTCTTCTTAAATAGGACCAGGACGTGAAGCTGAAAATCTTCATCGTACAATATGAGAATTGCTATTTATATTTCGGGTCCGGCAATAAAAACACAAAAAGTTATCATTGTTATCACTTTTTCCACTCCGTGTCTCAACTCCAAAACAACATTTTTGAACGTTTAAACAGCTGCTTTGGGCGATGAAAAACGTTGACCACGCATTTTTTCTTGATGCTAGGAAATAAGAAGTCATTGGGTGAAAAATCAGGCCATCAATTCGACATCATGAGTGGTCAAATAGCTTATCGTTTTAGTCGTGATGCTAAATGATCCGTCTTCTCTAATTTTTCCTCATTTCTTCGAACACTGTTGGCAAACAGATGGTTGTATACCACTCAGAATTGACCGTCCTACGTTCCACTAAAGGCACTGTGGCAACATGGCCGGTTATACCGAAAAAAACGAAATCATTTGCTTCGATGTACTTCTTCCACGAAGAAACTTTTGTGGAAGTTGGTTCGTTCATATGCATAGATCCATGATTCGTCACCTGTGACAATGTCTTTGCCTTTGAGCTACCGCAGTTATACTTTTTCAACATCTCTTTGCACCAATCCATACGAGCCTTTTTTGAGCATTCGTCAAATTATGTGGGATCCAACGGGAACAATTATTTTTCACGGCCAAATGAACATGCAATATCTTGTTGATGCTTGTCATACTAATGCCCAATAATGGCTTGATCTCATGGTATGTAACATGTCGGTCTTGCTTAATCACTTCACGCACAGTATCGATAAATTCTGGCAAAGTGACCGAAGTTGGACGTCCTTCACGAAAGTCATCCTGGAGCAAGCGGCGTTCGAGACTGAGCACTTGGTACCAGCGATTAACATCGGTTTTTGATGGTGCTACATTGCCAAAAGTCGAAACAAGCTGTCGAAAACCCACGCCGAAAATCGTAAAAATCCATCGCACGAAAATGTTCACGGGATAATTCCATTTTTTGACTGAGATGAATTTTTAAACATACTGTAAACAAAACAATTCGCCCTCAAATGACAAAACGTTCTGAGTGAAGCTATGCTAAAAAATGTCAAAGTTTCCAATGGAAATTCCAGTTTGCATCTGGGAACACTAGTACTGCCAGGACCTGAAATAAAAATAGCAACCCTCGTAGAGTTTTCATAAAATATTCCAGACGAATCAAATTAAGGTTTCAAATATTTTTATTTGGGTATACGGCTTACATATTTGGGGAACTGTGTTGTTTAACTCAAATGTCAAAATAGTAGAGCGCTTTCAATTAAAAATGCTACGGCTGATATTAACGCATGATAGTATGTCAGAAATGAACGATCTAAATATAATGTCCGGAAAAGATGAAATAAAACGTTACTCCGAATCTGACCTGGCTAGAATAACTACTCATACGAATCTTCTTGCGATTTGTCTTCTAGATGGAAACAATGAAACGAGGCATTTAAAAAGGCTGCACTTTCTCGTCCTGCCTTTTAGAGTATCAAGATTAGCTGAAGATATTGAAGTAAATTTCTATCATTGATTGTATTTTGACCATAATTTATTCTGAACAAATTTGCTTATTACGTATCTAACGATAGATTACAAATAAAAAAAGATTTCATTAAAAAAATATTTTTGTGAATGGTTATTGGTATATTGTTTTTAAAAGTATTCAACAAAAAATTTTAGTTTTTTTTTATACAATTTTACTTAACTCTTCTGAGATGTTTTAAATAACCATTGAGAGATGTCCAAACTAGTTACAAAATGTCATATTTATAAAAAGAAAGGTTTAGAAAAAAGTGATATAGAACAAAAAAACACAATATTTTCCAAATATACTAAATTAACTAATTAAGGTTTAAACAAAAATTCACAAAATTTAGTAGGAATTTATAAAAGGCTGATTTATATTCATTTAAAAATATATTTACAAATTATCCATTTTAGAATTAATCTTATTTGGATGTGAAAATTAATTTGGCGAGTGTAAAACGTTTTCTGAGTGCTTTCGACTTTTCGGCACTCACAGCTCAGCTTCTGTTAGCCCCACTAGGCACACCTTACTGACAAATGTTGGATGAGTCTGTATTTAATATTATAAAGCAAACAATTTCAAATTTTGTATTCAAAACTGTTTGATAGAGAAATCTTCACAAACTGCCGTTGACAGTTGCTCGAGTATATTCGTGATTATTTCAATCACAATAAGACTATAATTCTGATTTAAATTTGTACGTAAGCAAAGCATACGCCTGATCAAAATCTTAAAAAATATTTTACTTTTTCGACATTTTAAACACAATTGGCAAAGGAAACAAATTCACTCCCATCATTATTAAATCCAGATTTATTCCAGATTATTTAATCCAGATTTTTTTCTCTTGTGTCGATTTTTCAGTGCACCTTCTTTAGTTCCCTTTTTCTTTGGACGATATTTATTGCTTACGGCTGCAAATTCTCAGCGTTTATCTTTTCCACCTCATGCCAAGTGAATAAACTTAAGAAAAATACCAAGAATGTTATTGGATATTACCAAAATTAGTTATTAAAATATGACGAGGAAAATTAATTCCGTTAGGGATTTTTAATCAAGAGAGCAGGGTTGATTGTTTTTCCCAAAAATTCCTTTATACTTAGCTTTTTAATGACCCTCTATTAAACCCTATTATTCCTACAGAAGTCACAAATATTCAGCCCACCCTAATGTATAACTATGCAAGTGTGGGCTCCTTACTCTCTAGCCTCTACCTCACTCTTCACCCAATTCAAACGACGCAGGTCCGCTCATTCATATTCATGTTGTAACCATAATCATCATGCCACATTTTTCATATATTAACCCACGCCAACTACCCCCAAACCCCCTAAAAAAAAAACAGAGAATGTAAAGAACTGCAGTATGTTGTTTGTAGTAGTTGCTGTTGTTGTTGGTGCTGCTGCTTTTGTTGTGATATGTAACATATCATTACACCCCACTTGGCGCACTTTGGGTGATGTGATTGTTTCTAAAGTGAGGTTATCGCCGCCACACATTCATTCATTCCAACAGACAGTCATTGCATTTATGCAGGGAAGTTTGTCTTTACGTCTCTCTGCGTGTGTGTGTATGTATACATTCAGTTTACGGCTCTTCTCTCCATCCGTTGTCATTCGCTCTGCCCCTGCACAAACCCCAATGCAATGGTTTTTTGGTTGCAACAGCCAGCAGTGATGACAACTTGGTGCTTTTAGCGTGAAATTGTTCTTTTCAAAAGCGCTTACAACGCGAAAAGTAGTTGCCTAGTGTCACAGTTGGAAGCAGAGCTGGGCAATAAGGATTACGATTACCACACGATTACGATTGCAGTAATCCTAAAACAAAAAAAATCCGATTAAGATTAAAGAAATCCTTCATCGAA
The DNA here is from genome assembly GCA_963513945.1 of Hydrotaea diabolus. Lineage (NCBI taxonomy): Eukaryota > Metazoa > Arthropoda > Insecta > Diptera > Muscidae > Hydrotaea > Hydrotaea diabolus. The sequence continues at coordinate 17,296,561 of OY740717.1, forward strand.
GGCATTAAGATTACGATTGCAGCAATCGTAATTCTGAAAAAGTCGAAATTGAAATTACAGTAATCGTAATTCTAATGTCTTCGATGAAGGATTACTGTAATTGTAATCACGTGTTTTTTTTTTATAAGGAATAAGTAATCCTAAGGCATGGATTACTTTTTTATTTTATTTAAAAAAAAACCTTTTGCTTACTACATAAAGTGTTTTTTATGTAGAAAGAACTATACACTTACATAATAACAAAATTAAGATACATAAATGACAAAAAACAAAAAAAAAAACAAATTCCAAATGTAATGAAAATAACAAAATCAAATTACGTAAGTGACAAAAAATATTAGCAATGTTGGCTGTTGGCTTTTAAAAGCACTAATTTTTCAAAAGAAACATCAGTAAGAGCATGACGACGTGGGCTATTTATAATTCCGGCGAAAGAAAACAATCTTTCTACTGGTGCTGATGAAGTAAGGGTTGTATTGAACACAATGGAAAAACATGTGCTTTGCCTTAGGTCAGGTCTCAGTACTCTTAGCCAGAGCTGGGCGCTAAGAATTACATGTGTAATAGATTGCGGTTTGAATTACGATTAACACGTACCATTTGAATTCACCTCTAGATTAGCTTTCGCTAACTTCTTTAAATAACTAAGATTACGATTACTCAAAAAATCGTTATTTAAAAAAAATTAAATTAGGATTATTGTAATCCTTCATCGAAGACATTAGGATTACGATTACTGTAATTGTAATTTCAAATTTTTCGAGATTACGATTACTGCAATCGTAATCATAATGACTCCGATGAAGGATTACAATAATCCTAATTTTAAAAAATGTTAAATTGCAATTAAAATAATCGTAATTCAAACCGCAATCCATTACTCATGTAATTCTTAGCGCCCAGCTCTGGTTGGAAGTCGGTGTGGAATTATTGACGGCGTTTCTTGTTTTGGTCGGCGGTGGCCTAAATTCCTCATTAAGGCAAAATTACACTCTGACGAACCCAAAAGTGTATGAGTGAAATAGTTATATCAGCAAATTTGTAGAAGAAACAATGGAATATATTTTAAAAATGTAGAAGGGCAGATAGGATAGTAGCTGTCAAAGTCAACATTTGCATATTTTTTTTTGCATGTAGTTCATGGTACAATAAGCAAGGTATAGTCACTAGCTCAACAACAACAAACCTGATCTTATTAGCATGTGGAATAATCCTCTTTCAAAAGTAATAACAACAAATAAGCACAACAAACCAAAAACTCAAAGAAACAACAAAAATAGTTCGCTTGATTGTCAAAGTCACTTCAAAGACAATGCCAAAAATACATTTTTGTGAATGTTTGATTATAATTGAAAATGTCTGATACAGAATTTTCAAACTTAATGACAATTGTCATTGTCAAATTTGAAAATTCATTGTGCCATGATATAATTTTTTTATTATTTTAAAAATTAAGTTGATTTTATTTATTCTGCTTATTTTAAAATAATAGTTTCATCTGGTCGTACAAAAACTAAAAATGCCCGTGATGTGATGAGCGGGCGGCCATCTCACCGGTCAAAAACGTGAAATTAGCTAGTTTAACACAACACACAAAAAAACTACATCTAGCGTGATCACCTGTTATTAGGCGTGTTCAGATAGTACTCGGCTTAACACAATCGTCTGTTTACTTTGTAATTTTTCGATTATTTTCCAGTTTCAAAAATTCTTCTTTATTTTAAATTTTTTTGGAATAACGTATTAATATTTTCTTTATGAGATATTATCATATATTTCAACAACTAAAATTTAGAATCAGATGAAATTGACATATTATACATTATTCTTAATATATGTTTTTTAAAGGAAAAATTTAGGAATATCAAATATTGTTAGAAAAAATATATCAAAGTAATAGACATAGATACAATTTTTAACTTGACGATTTCTTAGTTAAATATGTGACGCGCATAATAGAAAGGGACCTAAGGGTAAAAACCAGTTTTGTTCAGGAGAGCCATTTTAAAGATTTAAATACCTGTATCTTTGGTGTACCATCACTTTCATAAAACGCGCATATCTCTGGGAGGGAACACTTTTGGGGAATGGGATCGGTCTCATTCGATGCTCAGATGTTGTCCACATCAAAAAAAAAAAAAGTGAAAATTGATTTTTTTACCCTTAGGTCCCTTTCTCTATGCGCTGTCACATATCCTTATTCAGCCTATCTTGCATTAGAGTGACTTACAAACAAGCAAAATCATGAAAAGTTACCGCCTTTAAAATTACTTATTACTTTGGCTTAACAGAATCGTCTGTTTACTTTGTAATTTTTCGATTATTTTCCAGTTTCAAAAATTCTTCTTTATTTTAAGTTTTTTTTTTGTAATAACGTATTAACATTTTCTTTATGAGATATTATCCATACAGATATTTCAACAACTAAATTTTAGAATCAGAAGATATTGACATATTATACATTATTCTTCATACATATTTGTTTTTTAAAGGAAAAATTTAGGATAAAATCCTAATTTGAAAATCAAATATTGTTAAAAAAATATATGGAAGTAATATACATACATTTTTCGACTTGACGATTTCTTAGTTATATATGGATATAATTATATGGATTCTCTGCAGAACCTAATCAATTGATAAGCGAAATTTTCTTTTTTGTTAATATATTAAAAAAAATTTTTTTGTATGTGATCAATAGTTTTGTAATAACCGTTTTCACTGTAAGCAGTGATTAGTATTGTTGACGTTATCGGCTTCAGAAAAATGTTGGCATCACTGATCACCACGGCAGTACAAGAGACGACGTGCGTGCAATGTTCTTTTTATTGATTATTTTTCTCTCGCTCTTTTGTCAATGCATTTTGTTTCACTCTCATTTCCCCACTTCTGTTGTTGTAAGTGCTGTAGCCGTCTCCAGCACAGAGCAGCGAGCAGCCATGGTTTTGACATTCCTCTCTCTAGGCTAGTATTTGATATGGGGGTTTTTGTTGATATTTTTCTTAGATATTTCGTTATTGAGTTGTTCTTCTCAAAGCATTTATGCTATATTTGGTTGTTGTTAAGTCTCTTCCCCACTTCTGTCGGTAGCTCAGTCACTGCTGGTATTCACTTTGAAAATGTGAAATGTGCAACAAATTCCAAACATCAATTTTTTCCACTTCTTCGTCTTCTTCTTCATCGCCTTTGTGGTGTTGTCGTTTTGCCCATTCTTGTTGCAATTCATTATTGCTCTTTGGTTGTTTGCCGCCGCCGTCATCGCCTGTCCACTTCCATACAAATCCAAAATGAACTCAACAGAACCGAAGGCATGTCAATGCGAGTTATCAACCTTGTAATGATCTAAAAACAGACCCATTATTCACATAAAACCTGAACACACATCTGCAGGAAACGAGCGAGGTGGAAGAAAAATTGGAACCATGTTCACATGCAAACTGACATGTAGTTTTTTTTTTGTCGCTGTTGCCATTACGACGTGGCAAATAACGGTAGTGCGTCTTTAAAGGTCAAAACACTGGACAATAACCTTAAGAAAGCATAAAAGCAAAGGGGGATTATAAACGTCGTGAAAGAGTTTACTTTCTATGAATAATTTCAGGGATCAGAAGATGTTTTGGGCTCAAAGAAATCCCACGTTTTTCTTTTGGTTGTGCTGATCAGTTTATTCATCCTTTTTATCGAATTTTTATCGTTGCCAACATAAAAAGTGTCTGCATTTAAAACGGCAATTTAATGTATGTGGAGATTTCAATAAATTAAATCTCGGTAAAGTTGTTCAAATCTAATACAATAGTTCGTAAAGGGCGTATCAAGTTTTTGCTTTTTTGACCTTAATCACAATTGAAGTTGCTAGCGTCTGCGGCTGACTATTCGCCATGTAACAGGTCGTCCTTCTTGTGGTTTCTTTTTGAATCATTAGTTATTTTGACAGTGGCAGCTGTTTTAAATACTTGAGAGAAAGTTAGTTTTATATCTCCTTGAAATGATATGAATCGCTTTACACGAGAAAAATGCTACGAGCCAACCACCCGCCTAATTTGTTTGAATCGTTCCTGAGTGGACAACACTCATTGTCGCTGTTATCGGACGTAGAACTGAATAGAATATGGCTGCCGCAGTCAAAAGTGAGCGACTCAGTCCTTATTGATTCGCATCGATCTCAACAACTCGTATTATTCGCTTATAAGGTCCAATTGGGTCATCAGTTAGAGGCATACAGCCAGCCGCTTCAATATCGCCTCTCAGTTTAGGCTAATGTCAGAGTGCGCGCTATAAGCGATATTAGAAGCGATAATAGTTCTGCTATAGCAAAGCTCTGATAGGGACAGCGGAGTAAAATTATAAGTATTTATTGCGCTTCGTATTTGTTTTGTTTGTGCTTTTGAGGGGAGTTATTGTGTAAGATATAATATCATGTAAACTTAATATGCTCAATTAATACAAATTTAGAAACCATACGAATAGAATGTATGCATTTACAATAATAAAAGAAGGGATTCCAATCAAAACAAACGTAAACAAATCGAAGCGATTTTATGCTACAAACCATATCACGACCTGCATGGTCGCTTTAGCTCGCTTCTACTCTAAAATGTTTCGGGCGATCACATAAGAAAACGTATGCAATGCTTTTTGGCGCTATACTTTATCATCTCTTGTTGCGCGCTCTATGACATCGAAGGGATTTCATGCTACAAACCATATCACGACCTGCATGGTCGCTTTAACTCGCTTTCTGCTTTGCTTCTACTCTAACATGTTTCGGGCGATCACATAAGAAAACGTATGCAATGCTTTTTGGCGCTATACTTTATCATCTCTTGTTGCGCGCTCTATGACATCGAAGGGATTTCATGCTACAAACCATATCACGACCTGCATGGTCGCTTTAACTCGCTTTCTGCTTTGCTTCTACTCTAACATGTTTCGGGCGATCACATAAGAAAACGAATGCAATGCTCTGTGGCGCTATACTTTATCATCGCTTGTTGCGCGCTCTATGACATCATTTGAGCGAAATAAGCAACGTCCGTTGTATGAAAAATCTTATTTTCCGACGTAGCATATTTTCATCTTAGCGCATTTTCATCTCAGTGAAACGTAAAACCGCACGTGATCGTCTAGATGCCAATGGATCCTCAGAGATTGACAGTTTGATGTGGACTTTAGAGCGGAGGCATCATTGGTCCCTTCTTTTAAACTGCTGCTGGTATCGTCTTTTGGCCGGTGATAAAATACATGGCAGAATGCGCACCAAACCCACGTCAAAATCGATTTTTACCCTTAAAGTTTGGTAATCGTGAAATTAGTCGTCATGGCGATGTCAATAGGTCACCTCGGTTTTGAACCGTGCTATATAATTTTTTTATGTCTATGAACCGAACAATAAACCAAAACGCTCTTAGAAAAAAATTGTTGAATCGTACAAAAAATTTGAAAAGACGTATTCGGTTCGCACACGCAGAAAAAAGTATGGTTGGGATAACAATATTCGAAGAGCATCATACTATTGTTGGGTATATGGTTGTGGTACAACAATATTCTGATCCTCTCAACAATAGTATGATTCAGATACAACCATACTATGATTCTTACAACCATACTATGATTCACACATAACCATACTATGATCCCAATAACCATAGTATGATGCACACTCAACCACACTATGATCTCCACAACCATATTATGATGCTCACAACCATAGTATGTTTCACATACAACTATATTATGATGCTCACAACCAAAGTATGATTCACACGCAAGCATGTTATGATCCCTACAACCATAGTATGATCACACACAATTATAATCTATAAATTATTTATTAAAATTGGGTAAGGTTTTTAACAATAGATTTAAATTATAAAAATTATTTAGAAATTCATTAAAATCAAAATAACAGGAGTGGATTATTTAACAGTAGAAAAAATCTGTTTAAAAATACGTAAGGGTTTTTATTAAAAACATTTCACTTAAACAAAGCCAAAGCAGTTTCTTTGAAAAATTGTAATTTTAATATAAAAGTACAATTATTGCATAGGATTCGCAACAATAACTTTATTCATAAAGGCGTATTATCATAATCATATTATTGTTAACATAAACCCCAAAAAACAATACTTTTGTCGCACCAACCATATTTATATTGTTGCTACCACCATATTTTTTTTTTTAATTATGCAATAATACTATTGCTATAGTTTTTTCGTTTTTTTGTTATATTTTTGTTATATATTGCTATATTTCAACAATATTAATATTTGGCAGTAATACTATTGTCAAAATTAAGTATAAAAAACAATGCTATGGTTGCGACGAACTTACCTAAATGGCGGAGACAGTATTATTATTGCCGTGACCATATAGTATCATATTTTTTCTCTGCGTGCAACAAAAAACTTGATAAACCGAATGCAATTTTGTACATGAATACGCATCTATGTGCATGTTAATATTATTTAATTCTTAATTATGGTAGTCATAACATTAAGAAGAATAAGATTGTTAATATTTTATTTATAGGTATTTTCGAAAGAATTATTTTATAAATGTACCAAATTTTTTCTTTTAGTTTCTCGGACATACTCGTACTTTTCCTTACCTTTATTTCCATTGTTTTGTTTTGAATTAATATAAAATACATTAAAATATTTTAAAATTTTTGATTCTGAAACTGCGAAGTTAGCCCAGGAAGTCGCTTAAGTGAAAATGAGCCTACATTTTTGCTAAATTCGGATTTTTAAACATATTCTGGGATTTTAAAAATATACAGGAATTTTTACAAAAAAATGTACAGGAGTTTTTAAAATTACATTGGCTTTTTAAAAATATACTTGGATTTTGACCTCTATGCATAATTTAAATATTTATCTGAGATTGCAGCAAATCCCATTAACTCGGGCGTCCGAGTTCTGAGTTCTATATGTTAATACCATATCGTGAATTTTTTATTAATTGTTGTCTTTGACTTTGAAACCCCTTTAATTTTAAATATCTTCAATGACATCATCATAGTGGCTCCGCCTTCTTGTCTTGTCTTTCTTTGGATTTTGGGTGTCTTTAAACTCAAATTAGTCTGGCGTATTTGTTTGTTTTGCCTTAAGAGTGTTTTGTGCAAAAAAACAAATAAATATTTGCAACATAATCTAAACTGACATTTAATATTCTCCTCTTCTTAAGCTAGTGTATGGATCAACGAACAAGAGAATGACAGGGCAATTTATCATTTTCGAAGTCATCAGCCAACGACAACATCTTGTGCAGACAATCTTTTTGGTCTTGTTGCCAGTTCAGACTCAAGGACGTTGGAGTGTGTCGTTTTCGTATGGTTTTCAATTTTAGTGTAGACAGCCACCACAAAACCAAGCCGAAACAAACAACAACTTCCACAAAAACGCGTTTTAATTGGTTGTAATGTTTGGAAATATTAAACCAGATTTTGTTGTTGGTTTCATTTAGAGTTTTGCTTTTGTCTTCATCATGTTTTTATGTTTATGTTTTTCTTCTTTCCGTACAAAATCGTAAACCTGTTGCCATGAAGTGGAAGCTAAAGCAGCAGCGTTGCTAGACAATGTTGCATTGAGCCAACATGGAGGCAACCCCGTTTTCCACTCCTTTACGGGGTAAACACCTTTTACTGCCACCATCACCAGCAGCGACTGCCATGGGCCTCATGGCTTGCATGAATGTTGAGTGCCATCCATCGCCTATTTAATTTCAGCCCGAACGTCTGTCGTTGAAAGAGTGTAATTTAATCACATTATATACGGCCCTCCTGAAATCTGAAAACCATGAAGAAGAAGGAGAAGTGGCTGAAGCAGAACCTTAGCAACACGACACGAAGTTGCGTGCTGCACTGGAGCTTTGATAAAACATGTAATTTTATCTACACAAAATGTTAACTGCACAGTGGTACACCACTTACTGCCTTCCCCCTCTTTTTAGGGTAATGAGTTGATGTTCTATTTGCCGCACAACTCCCCCATATAGGGTAGTTCATGTCCAGGGAGAGACAAGTTTGAAATCAACTTCATCCATTTAAAGTCCACACGCTATGGGCCGAGGAGTCATTGAGGCGGGTTTGGCCGCCTATCCCCACCACTCAAGTGGCCTTGCAACACTGGCACGAACGAAGGTTGACGCTCAATACACCCCACATAAAAGTTGTTAAGTATAACCTCCGTAGGATGCCCACCGCGTTTGTGGTAACTGGCCGGATGGCTGACTGCATCACGTTAATGCTTGCGGTTAATAATCATCAACGGAAAAATTCATTAGGGCGTTTTATTTTTAATTTTTCTTCGAACATAGAAGAGTCTCTCGCTGTCTTTGGTCGCCTATTTCTAACATTTAAAATCATTTATTTTTTTCATTCAATGTTCATGTTAATCTGTGGTAACAATTATTGTTGAGGTTTCAGTTTCAAGTTATTTTTAGCTCTTAACAAACAAAAGTGACTTTTACTTTGAGAGTCAGACAAATCGCGCATAATCCAAGGCGCGAACCTGAAAATCTACATAAAAACTCCAATGAGAAATCCTCATACTTTACTTTGAGCGAATTTTGTGCACATTAAATGATTTTCAAATTAAAAAAAATCATTTTGCTACACTTTTATAGGATATTTCACTAGCAACATTTTGTATATAAAACGTCTGCTTAGCAACATGTTAAAAAGAAAATAGTTGCTCAGCAACATTTTATAGACAAATTTTAATTAGCAACATTTGTCTAGAAAATGTTTGCTCTGCAACATTTGTCTAGAAAATGTTTGCTCTGCAACATTTTCATAGAAAATGTTTGCTCTGCAACATTTTCATAGAAAATGTTTGCTCTGCAACATTTGTCTAGAAAATGTTTGCTCTGCAACATTTGTCTAGAAAATGTTTGCTCTGCAACATTTGTCTAGAAAATGTTTGCTCTGCAACATTTGTCTAGAAAATGTTTGCTCTGCAACATTTGTCTAGAAAATGTTTGCTCTGCAACATTTTCATAGAAAATGTTTGCTCTGCAACATTTTCATAGAAAATGTTTGCTCTGCAACATTTTCATAGAAAATGTTTGCTCTGCAACATTTTCATAGAAAATGTTTGCTCTGCAACATTTTCATAGAAAATGTTTGCTCTGCAACATTTTCATAGAAAATGTTTGCTCTGCGACATTTTCATAGAAAATGTTTGCTCTGCGACATTTTCATAGAAAATGTTTGCTCTGCAACATTTTCATAGAAAATGTTTGCTCTGCAACATAGAAATATGTTGTCATAGAAAATGTTTGCTCTGCAACATTTTCATAAAAAATGTTTGCTATGTAACATTTTCATAGAAAATGTTTGCTCTGTAACATTTTCATAGAAAATGTTTGTTCTGCAACATTTTCATAGAAAATGTTTGCTCTGCAACATTTTCATAGAAAATGTTTGCTCTGCAACATTGTCACAGGAAATGTTTGCTCGGCAACATTATCATAACATTTTTATAGAAAGTATCACTGGGAAAATTTTGGTCGCAAATTAAGCTAAAATATTTTTATGCAAATTGTTGCTAGGAACATTTTTATGGAAATTGTTAGCACATTTGTGCTTTCAACATAATATGTTGATAGGATAATATGCATCTAAATTGTTGCTGGCAACATATACATGTTTATTATTGTTAGCAACAGTTTTATGTAAATTGTTGCTAGCACCATTCTTTTTGACATTGTTGCTAGCATCATATTTATGGGCATTGTTGATAGAAACTGAGTCCCCATTGGCACAAGGCAACTTTACTTGCTGCAACTGGCAGTTTGTGGGATAGAGATATAAGGGGAATAGAACGGAAAAAACTTGCTCGTACTGTCAACTCCTTTTGTGTTTTTCGTAGTGTGAAGTTGGCTGCAGATTATTTTAATTTTTTTCACACAAAAATTAGAACGAATAAATCACAATATGTCAGAAAAGGCAATTATAAAAACAAAGATTGCCGAATTGCGCTGTGTTAATACAAGAGGCAAATTCAAAAGGGAATCATAAAAATTGACGCAAGTAAAGTTGCCTCGTGTAAATGGAGACATAGTTGTTGGAAGTAGTTGCTAGCAACACTTCTGTTGAGATTTTTTTTTATTAACATTTCTTTTGGAAATTGTTGCTGTCAACATTTCTTTTGAAAATTGTTGCTATCAACATTTCTCTTGAAAATTGTTGCTAGCACCATTTCTTTTGGACATTTTTGGTAGCAAAATTTTGTATAAATTGCTGCTAGCAGAATTTTTGTAGACATTGTTGCTGAGTAGACATTTTTGTCTGTTCCCCCTCTCTTTCTAAGCAGATTTTCATTAAAAATTTTGAGATCTGTCTCTGAGCCTGATTTTCGTAAAACAAATTGTGACGTTTGCAACAATTGTTGTTTCCTCCTCTTATGTAACCCATTTTTTGTTCGAATCTGTCCCCTCTAATTTGTTACAATTTAAATTTATCAAAACTACGTCCGTCAAAATTGTTTTTTTGCTGAATGACTGATGATTGGCAAGCTTACTGCTATTACGGTGTGATGGCTCCATGTTTAAATATTATTTTCACGATTTTTTGTGATTTTTTTTTGGAAAAACGTGTGTTGCATTTAAAACTGACCCACATTTCGGGGCACTTTGGACAATATGTTGAGATGTTGTCGTCGTCGTCGTGTGTGTGGATTGTTATAACCCAAAACATTGACCGAATAAAAACAAGTTAAAATGGCAAACAATAGCGTTTTGTATTTTAACACCAGCAGCTACACAGCCAAGCCAGCCATCGCTCATGCTTTGCTTTTGATGTAATGATGAAATTAAAAACCGAAATGAAAACAAGCTCCTCACACCAGCCTCTGCCCTCAACACCAGCTAGCAACACCAATAGTGTTTTAGTGCTGGAGCTGGTGTCCATGGTGTAATGATGATAATGACGTTGTGACAACGGCACTCGTGATAATGGGGATGATGACATTGTGGTTTAGTTACGCTCAACTATGACGCAACTAGAATATTTGATTTTATTTATCCTCCACATTTCAATAGATAAACAACAGGCAAATCGCACTTACAGTCGTCCAGTCCAGTACATTCCTCCACTTCATTCATTCCAAGCTGTACTGCTAGCCATTCCACACTAGCCTAGCCGTCCCGGTTGGTTGTTGTTCAGCTCCTCCACGCACATTGTTGGGCTGCCTTGGACGGGCGGCAAAAAAATGTGTGATAGACAGCGGCTCAGCAGCAGCAGCAGAAGTTCATAGGAAATTTGTATGAGTGACAAGCATGCGAGTATGACAGCAACAAGTTGTTGTCGCCGTTGTTTATGGGCATTTCCAAGAACTGTTGCTGGTATTTTGTTGTCGTTGTTCTCTTTCTTCTATTTTTTCTTCTTCTTTTTTATAAATAGTTTATTCGCGGCCATATTTCAATGAAATTTATGCAGAAACCAGTCCTTGGACGTATGTGAAGGACTTCCAGGGAATATTAAACGAATTGGGGTGGCGTGGTGGGTGGGAGTAAAAGGAAATGGCCAACGATTACTTAGAAATCGTGTTGATACCAATTGCTTACAAGGCTGATGTCATGGTCGAAAAAGCATCAATCAACAATGAAATGCTATGGAAATTTTACTCAAACTCTGAATATAATAATTGCTAAAATTTTTTTTCATGAGAACTGCGCTCGTAGACAATTTTTTATGAAAAAGTTTGTTCAGAGAATACTGTTGTGCTCAGAAAAAATTGAGCAGAAAATGAAGATTATAATTGTTCTATAAAAAAATTAGTTAGAGAGGAATGTGTTCGCAGACAATTTTTTATGTAAAGTTTTAGTAAGAGATTACTCTCTATAAAAGTTGTGCTCAGAAAAATTTTCTTTAAAAATTGTGCTCAGAGGCAACTTTTTTATGAAAATTTTCCTCAGAGAATGAAGATTATAATTGTTCTATAAAAAAATAATTAAAGAGGCCAAGGTAAACTGTACTTTGAGAAAGTGCAATCAAACATTTTCTATAAATGTTGCTCCAGGACCGAATGAGTAACAATTTTCTTCAAATATGTTTTTTAAAAAAGATATTATTCTTAAATATTTAAAAAAAGCCTTACCAAACTAATGTTTCTATTTCTATAACAATTATGCTCAAATACAGACAAAGCAAAAATTTTATTTATAATAATATATTTAGAATAATATTTTTATAAAAGTTGTTTCAAGAAAGCCTTATGAAAATTACCTATTCTATTTCCATAAACATTTTTCTCAGATACAGAGATAGAGTAAAATTTTTTTTTTTTTGAAAATTTTGCTCAAGAGAGAATAAAAATCATTTTATCAAAGTTGTTTCAAGAAAACCGTATCAAAATTACCTATTCTATTTCCATCAAAATTACCTTTTTATTTCTAAAAACATTTTGCTCAGATTTAAAAAAAGACTAAACAAAAATTTTACTCTGAGAGAAATAGAGTAAAAATAATATTTTTTTTTGAAAATTTTGTTCAAAGAGAGAATGAGCAAAAATATTTTTATGAAAGTTGTTTCAAGAAAGCCTTATCAAAATTACCTATTCTAGTTTTATAAACATTCTACTCAGATACAGCCTGGTCAAATAATTTGCTTAGAGTGAGATAGAGTAAATTTTTTTTTTCAAATTTTGAGCAAAAATATTTTTATCAAAGTTGTTTAAAGAACGCCTAATCAAAATTACCTATTATATTTCTATAAATATTTTGCTCATATACAGACATAGCAACAATTTTGCTCAAAAAGAATAGAGCAAGAATATTTTTTTTGTTTGAAAATTTTGCTCAAAGAGAGATGGAGCAAAATATTTTTATGAAAGTTGTTTCAAGAAAGCCTTATCAAAATTGCCTATTCCATTTCTATAAACATTTTGCTCAGATACAGAGATAGAGTAAAAATATTTTTTTTTGAAAATTTTGCTCAAAGAGTGTTTGAGCAAAAATATTTTTATCAAAATTGTTTCAAGAAAACCTTATCAAAATTATCTATTCTAGTTTTATAAACATTTTACTCAGATTCAGACTGGACAAAAAATTTGCTTAGAGTGTTAAAGAGCAAAAATATTTTTATAAAAAATTTGCTCAAAGAGAGATCTTAAGCAAAAATATTTTTATGAAAATTGTTTCAAGAAAGTCTAATTAAAATTATGTGTTATACTTCTGCGAGCATTTTGATCATATACAGTCTGAACAAAAAATTTGCTTAGAGTGTAAAAGAGCAAAAATATTTTTATAAAAAATTTGCTCAAAGAAAGATCTTAAGCAAAAATATTTTTATGAAAATTGTTTCAAGAAAGTCTTACATAGATTATGTATTATATTTCTGTGAGCATTTTGCTCAGAGACAGACTGAACAAAAAAATTTGCTTATAGAGGAATTATGCAAAACTATTTTTATAAAAATTTTGCTCAAAGAGAGATCTTAACAAAAAATATTTTTATGAAAATTCTTGCAAAAAAAAAACAAACTAAAATTATCTATTAATTATCTCTAATCATTTTGCTCAGATACAGACTGAACAAAATAATATTTTTATTGATTGACCATAGGGAAAGGGATTGACCAAAAATATTTTTAAAAAAATTTTGCTCAAAGAGAGATTGAGCGACAAATATTTTCCCTCTGAGTATAACTAATTTGAATTTTTTTAACAGTCTCTATCGGAATAGAATTTTTAAAATTTGTCTCTAAAAATTGTATTTATACCCCATTTACACGAGGCAACTTTAATTGCCGCAACTCTGAGTTTGTTGAAGAGAGAGCTAAGGGGATTGGAAAGGGAAAAAAACTTGGCCGCACTGTCAATTCCTTTTTTGTTTTTCGTAGTGTGAAGTTGGCTGTAGATTATTTTAGTATTTTCTTACACAAAAATCAGAACGAATAAATCACAGAGTGTCAGAAAAGGCAATAATGAAAACCAAAATTGCCATAGCCGAATTGCATTGTGTAAATGCAAAAGGCAAGTTCCAAAGCGAATCTTAAAAATTGACGCAAGTAAAGTTGCCTCGTGTAAATGGAGACTTAGAGACGGCGGAGCAAAAATTTCTTTATGAAAATGTTACTCATAGAGAGTTTGAGCAAATTTGTATATGAAAACTATATCTAGAGACAAATTGAGCGCGGTAATTTGCTTATATGTAAATAAAATAGAAATATTATGAACCTCAAAAAAATTTAGTTTATATTTTATTTATATTGAATAGTAAGGGAATTTTTTAATTACATGGTTTTAAATAGTTTATCTACCAAATGTCGACCTTAGCTATTCACGCACTGCTGCATGCTTTTTCTAAAGTTTTGAACCAGCATATCGACTGGTATTCTGCCAATTTTCATGAACTCTAACAGGCATGTCGACAGGTATTCTGCCAATTTCAGCCTCAATATTGTTAATTAGGTCTTCCAAGGTGTTGGGACGGTTGATATACATCTGATATTCCCAGCTGTTCTTAATGAAGTTACCCAATTTACAATTGATTGTTGTCCAGGAACACTTCCGCGCCGGGGGAACAGCGAATCGTAAACGAAAAGCACGTTGCACTGCAATAATCGAGTGCGCATTTAAAAAATATGCTTCAATACAAAATGACCTATCCTTACAGATCGACGAATACAAATCTCCCGCCAGCCACTATAAATCACGCAAACTCTCCACTCTCTTTGACCAACAGTGCCGCCACAGCCTGCAGTGCAAAAAAGCAAATTTTCGCGCTTCACCCTGTATAATTGTTTTACTTCTTAGATACACTCTAAGAGTAGTTTTCAAAGACCTCCTAAGAACACTGTTCAAACAGCGTCTGAGCGAAAAATTTCTAACTCGAATTGTGAGTGTTTTTTTTTTATTCTTTTATTAGGGTGGCAGTTGTAATTAAATCTCTTTTGGTAAAATTTCTTTTTATTTATGCTTCTGATTCACCTTGTGTCGTAATTCTGCCTCTGCTTTTTTTCTTTTTTTATATTTTTCGTTGTTTGGTGCTTATTCTTGTATTTTCGTCCATAAATTACGTGACTCGTCCAAGTCACGTAAGCTTCGATATAACATGAAAACCATGTTATTTCTCTAACAGAATGCATGAATTCATTCATTCAGTCTGCCATCAAATTACACAAAATGTTCAAATGAGAATTGAATGGGTGGGGAGGCAAGCAGCCGAGAATTTATTTTGATGCGAGCAGCGACATGTATGAATGAATGCACTTAAGCCGAGAATTATGAATGAAAATGCTTAACTTCTCATTAGGAAAATTTCAAAAGAAAATAAAAATAAGAATCAAAGAACAATTACAACACAAATCATATCACAACGTGCTGAGAAATGTTTAAACCCGATTTAAACGTTTTTTAAGTATGTGAGGGAAAGTTTGTGGCAGTTTTTTTTTGAAAAAGCCTGGCTAACGTGTTTTAATTTTTTTTAATGATTTTTTTATATTTTTTTTTTAATTTTAGACACTTCACAACATATTTTTTAATGAAATTTCCCTTCCTTTTCGTTGCAGGTATTTTTTTGGTTTCGAACTTCCTTTTGTCGTTGAGTGTGAACGCATCTTTTTAAGTTGCCTCTTCTTTGTGGTGAGGGTAAGTAAGTAAGTTTGTTTAGCTTTAATTTAGCCAACGATTACTGCAGCTATTGCATGCGCCATAAATTCACTGACAATTTTATATCAAAATCCCAACAAATATCACATAAATATCAACACAATTTATGACCGTAAACGCTTCCATAAAATATGGATTGCTTCTGTTGTTGTTTGTTTACACCGCAAAATAGACCCAATTCCGCTTGAAAGCATGCAGATAAACGACCAGCCACTGCCTGCCACCTGTTGTTCGTCGTCGGCTGTCAGTCATTTCAAACGCTGCTGAATACGTTGTCATCTTCGTCTTCGTTTTATTACGCGGAAGTTTGTTTTATTTTCACGTTTTTCACGTTCCCGGCATTCGCAAGTGTGGTGAGCAACAACTATCCATCCGTTTTTTTTGTTGGTGCTCATTTTCAATGGCATTCGTTGCATATTTCGAATGTCGGCATTGTGTGTTTGCCTCCGTCTCAAGCGGCATTTTGTTCAATTTATTTATAGCCACCTAACGTCATTAGTTTTTCCAGCGGAAATTATTCTGGTCTCTTTGCAAGACTTGCGCTTAGGTTTCATTGGGTTTTTCAGGCGATGTAACGATATCAGAAATCTAGAAAAATTAGTTTTAAAAAACAAAATATTTATATCTAATTATACTTAAAACTTAACGAATTAGAGAAATTGAGTAAATGAGTGTCTAATTTTTTTTGAGTAAAATTTTTATGGAGCTAATTTTCTTTTCGAGCAAAATTAAAAACCTGCGAAACCTTTACTCACTTATTTTCTTTCAAAAGAAAAAGTCTTGCAAAAAATTTTTGAATCAGAAAGAAATTGAGTAAAAAAAATGTCAAATTTTGTTGTGAGTAAAAGAAAAAAAACCTTCGAAACCTTTACTCACTTATGAAGAGTAGACATTTTCTTTCAAAAGAAAAAGTCTTGCAAAACAATTTTTGAATAAGAAAGAAATTGAGCAGAAAAAATTTAAAATTTTGTTGTGAGTAAAATTTTAATGGAGCAGATTTTCTTTTTGAGCACAAAAAAACTGCGAAAACTTTACTCACTTATGTAAAGGGTGTTTTTTATTGAGGTATAGAACTTCGAATTGAAATAAAACACAAGAAAATCGTTTTAATGTCCATCAATTTGGCTTTATTGGAAGGATAATTTTATGCCATTAATGCTTAAATATGATTTCGGGCATGTGGCCGCCGCGGCTGGCTCGAATAAAGCCAATTCTACAGGTCCAATTTTCAACCACTTTTTCGAGCATATGGGGCCGTATGTTGGCAATAACGCCACGAATGTTGGCTTCCAAGTCCCCTAACGTTTCTGGTTTGTTGGCGTAGACGAGCGACTTCACATATCCCCAAAGAAAATAATCCAATGGTGTCAAATCACACGATCTTGGTGGCCAATTGACAGGTCCATTCCGCGAAATTATGCGCTCATCGAATGTTTCCTTCAATAATTCGATTGTGACGTGCGCTGTGTGGCATGTAGCGCCGTCTTGTTGAAACCACAACTCATCCACATTTATGCCATCCAATTCGGGAACAAAATAGTCGGTTATCATGGCTCTATGCCGATCTCCATTAACGGTAACTGACTCTCCAGCATTATTTCGGAAGAAGTATGGCCCAATGACTCCACCAGCCCATAGAGCACACCAAACAGTCAGTTTTTGTGGATGTAATGGCGTCTCAAGGGTCTCATGTAGATTCTCTTCACTCCAAATGCGGCAATTTTGCTTGTTGACGTAGCCATTCAACCAAAAATGAGCCTCATCACTGAACAAAATTTTGTGAAGAAAATCAGCATCGAGATGAATCTCATTTTCGGCCCATTTTGCAAGCGTTGTTCTTTTGTCAACCTGTTCATGATGAAATGGCAAACCAAACTAAATATTAATCACTTGACAGCTGACAAAATGGCCGCCAGTTAAAAAAGTGATGCCAACTTAAAGTTCTATACCCCAATAAAAAACACCCTTTAGAACAAACATTTTCAGAAAAAAGCCTTGCAAATAACTAAATATACTTAAAAATTAAAGAATTAAAAAGAAAATGAGTAAAAAAGTCAAATGTTTTTCTTATTCTTATAGAGCAAGTTTTGTTTTTGGGCAAAAAAAAACTTCGAAAACTTTACTCATTTATGGATAGCAAACATTTTGCTTTTTAGAGGCGATAGGTAACGAATTAGAAAGCTACAAACTAAAGTTTTAAAAAACAAAATATTTCTTTTTGTGCAAAATATTTAATTGTACTTAGATATTTAAGAAATAAAAAAAATTGAGTTAGAAATGTCAAATTTTTTTTGGTGAGTAAAATGTTTATGGGTCATGTTTTCTTTATGAGCAAAAACCTTTGAAACCTTTACTCTCTTACGTAGAGCAAACATTTTCTTTTCAAAATATAGTCAGCTATAAAGAACAAAAAAATTTTGTGATAATTTTCTCAAACATGCTCAGCAAACCTTTTCCTTGAGGGAGCAAATTTTCTTTTTGAGCAAAGAAAAACTAAGAAATTTTTACTCACTTATGTAGAGCAAACATTTTCTTCTCAAAATTTAAAAAAACAAAGCTAAGAAAGCTTTTCTTACTAATGTAGAGCAAACATTTTATTTTTAAAATTTACTCAGCTTTAAAGAACAAAATATGGTGTAATAATTTTCTCAATCATGCTCAGCAAACCTTTTCCTTGAGGGAGCAAATCTGCGAAACCTTTACTCACTTATGTAGAGCAAACATTTTCTTTCCAAAATTTACTCAGCTATAAAGAACGAAAAAAAGTTTTGAGAATAATCTTAAACATGTTTAACATGCCTTTTTCTTAAGTGTATTTACAGTGTGAGCAAAAATTTGCTCAGTGATGATGAGTAAAAAAAATCTGTAAACTTAATCTCGGCGAAGCTAAGCAAAAGTTTTCTTGACGTTTTCTATTTACTTTGGTAACATCTTTTGATGAGAATTAAATTTTTGTGGAGCAAATTTGTTTTAATCTGCCTAATATGCCTTCAAAATGTTTACTCAGCTTTAAAGTGCAAAAATATCTCTGATTATTCTTTCTATAATGCTCAGCAAACCTTTTCCTTGACTGTAGATACAGTGTGAGCAAATAATTTGCTCAGTGATGATGAGTAACAATTTTTGTAAAGATTATCTCGGCGATGCTAAGCAAAGCTTTTCTCAAAGCTGCAATAATATTCTACTTACTTTGGTAAAAATTAAAATCTTTTGCTGTGAGTTAAATTTTTGTGCAGCAAATTTTTTCTGAGCAATAAAAATCTGCCTAATTTGTCTCAAAAAGTTTACTCAGCTATAAAGTGCAAAAAAATCACTGATTATTCTTTCTATAATGCTCAGCAAACCCTTTCTTTAAGTGGAGATACAGCTTGAGCAGAAATTCGTTCAGTAATAATTAGCCAAAAACTTCGGTAAACATTCTCATTCCTTTGTAAACATTTAAAAAATTTCTCAGGGTTAAACAATTTTTTATGTTCATTTTCTCGGCCATGCTGAGCAAAACTTTTCTCTGCGATGATAAACAATATTATATTTGAAAATATTTTATGCGATGCTTACGTTTTCTAGGAAAAATTTCGAAGACATGCTGAGATAATATTTGCCTTTTAATATTTCCCGGCACTGCTGAGAAAATATTTTCCTTTAACACTTTTTGATTTATGAACAGTTTAAAATTTCTAAGCAGCTGCCTTCTAAAAAAATATTCTGAGCACATCTGTGGAAAAATAAGATCAGATAAATTTGTTCGCTGCTATGCTAAACATTTTTTTTCAGGCTTGAAAAAAATTAAGTTTAAAAAAAATCTATAAAAATATATTAAGCGATTCTAAGCCAAATATGGCTATTTAAATTTTGACTCAGCACTATTGAGTGCGAATTTTCTAGCAATGGTGAGTAAAAGTTTCAGCATTGCTGATCAAAAATGTTCTCTAAAAATTTAACTTTGATATGTAAGCTAAAATTTTGTATGCTGAGTAAAAAGATGATTAGGAACTTCATACTAAGCAAAATGTTTGTTAGAGTTAATAAACTCAGCATCTGTCTGTGTATATAATATTTTTCTCATCCTTAATGAAAAAAAATATCCTATAAATATATTCAAAAGGCAAACAGAGCGAAAATTTTCTATTACATTTTACTACAGAATAGTTCAGACAAAGTTTTCTAAAAAAAACTGCTCGAAGACAGTTAGAGTGAACAATTTTTTCAATTTTTTCTTGGGGACACACTGAGAAAATACTGTTTAAACAATCCGCAGATACAAACTCAGCTGAAATTTTTACTATACAAATAACACTCAGAAAAAGTTGAAGATACATTTTCTATAATAATAAGACTCGCGAGCAAAAACTTTTTAAATAATCCGCAGACACAAGCTGAGCTAAAATTGTCTTATAAAAACGACGCTCAGAAGTAAGTTAAAGATAAATTTCCTTTATTACTAAGACTCAGCGATAAAATTAGCAAACAATTGCTAATAGTTAGCTGAGCAAAACCTCTTCTTGAAATTTGTGCTCAGAGTCAAGCTAAACAAAACTTTGCCAGGAAAATTGTGCTCAGTTTAGCTCAAACAACAATTTTTATTAAATATTGCGCTCAAAAACAGTCTGAGCAAACAATTTGCATAAAATTTTTGCTCAGAGTTAAGATGAGTTTTGCTCAAAGACAGACTAAGAAAAAAACATAAGCTCAGACATTAATTAAACAAAACAGTCTTAAAAAATTTTACTAAAAGACATTCTGAGCAATAAGTTGCCTATAAATTGTATATCTGAGCATACACTTATTTTGTTTAACCCCTTTTATATTTTTATAATTTGTTGCCCTTGCCAGTGTGTGAATTTTTTAATTGGATGACTTTTGTTTTACCTTCATCCGATTTGAAGAATCAGCTAATTTTTGCTGTCGTGTTGAAAAGAGGCAGACTTTTTTTTTACCTATTTTGGATTTATTAAAACCTGAACAACAGCTATATTTTTGCTATTTTAATTTTGTTTTAATAAAATAATGCTGTTTCCTCAACATTTATTTTTAGAACATAAGGGGGAAACTGTCATTAATTTTTAATAGATATATTTTGGTCAAACCTAGCAGAGTAAATTTGTTTTTAGAAAATGTTTGCTTCGCTTGAGTGAGTACAATTTAATGGAGAACTTCATTTTAGCTCTGGCTGAGTAAATATTAATTATCATGTTTAAAGAAAATGTTTGCTCTGTCCTGGCTTAGTAAATTTTTTTTTCAGGACATTTTTGCTCCACCCTTGCTGAGTGAAAGATGAGTAAATGTAGGGTGTCCCAAGAAGAACGCAATTTTTAAATCTGGCAACATTCGAAGTGTCATTGTTTGACATTTGAACAATTGTTATTGTTTGTTATTAGAAGGTACGAGGTTAGTAAAAATGGAGCGCTACACGAATGAACAACGCATTCTCATTGTGAAATTGTTTTACCAAAATGGTGAAAGTTTTGCGGCTACAGTTCGCAAATTGCGATCAATTTGGGGTCACAATAAGAGTCAACTGCAAAAGAGTCAACTGTAAAGAGATTAATGGATAAATTTGCCGAAACTGGGTCTGTTAGTGATGTAAAGACAACAACGCGCCATCGACCAGGTCGATCGACCGAAAATGTCGCAGCTGTACGTGATGATGTCGCTCAAACTCCATCCACCTCAATTCGACACCGAGCTCAGCAAATTGGTGTCTCCAAATCCACTTTGCAGCGAATTTTGACGAAAGATTTGCATCTTCATGCATACACAATTCAATTGACTCAGGAACTGAAGCCAGCTGACCATGGACAGCGAAGGGAGTTCGTTAATTGGGTATTGGAGAGACAACATGAAAATGCTGATTTTGCCGATAAAATCATCTTCAGTGACGAGGCCCATTTTCATCTTGATGGCTTCGTCAAAAGGCAGAATTGTCGCATTTGGGGTGCGGAAAATCCTCGAGTGATTCACGAGAAGCAAATACATCCTCAACGTGTCAACGTGTGGTGTGGTTTTTGGGCTGGAGGAATCATTGGACCTTTTTTTATGAAAATGAGGCAGGTCAAGCGCAAACAGTCAATGGTGTTTGGTATCGTGAAATGATAACCAGTTTTTTCTTGCCTAGAATTGAAGAAATGAATGTGGAGGGCATGTGGTTCTAACAAGACGGCGCCACATGTAATACAGCCAGAGAAATAATTCAATTGCTGCATCAGTCATTTCCCGGTCGTGTTATTTCGCGTTTTGGAGATCAGAATTGGCCGTCTAGATCGTGCGATTTAACACCATTAGATTTTTTTCTTTGGGGTTTTTTGAAGTCGATGGTTTACGCGAATAAGCCGACGACGACTCAAGCCTTAAAAGACGAAATTGGACGATGCATTAATGAAATACCGCAGCATTCATGCAAAACGGTCATTGAAAATTTCATTAAAAGATCGCGTGCATGCCAGCAAAGCCGCGGCGGCCATCTGCACGATATATTGTTCCATACATAACCTCATTCTGTCTACTTTACGATATAATAAAGTTTCACGATTTTTTGTTAAATATCTGTGTTTTATTTAAAATTTAAAAATTGCGCTCTTCTTGGAACACACTTTATAGCACATTTGCGGAAGTAAGCTGATTAAACGTTTACGTAAAATATTTCTTAGCACAATCTTTGCTCACCTTTCGTAATGATTTTTTTTTTTGCCTTACCCCGGCTGAGTAAAGTTTCAGTACAATTTTTATCGAAAAATTTTGCTTCGTCCTGGCCGAGTAAAAATTGAAATACAATTTTAAGATGATTTTTGCTTAGCTCTGAATAATCAAAAATAGAGTATAATTTTTATAAAACACATTTGCCTCTCGTAAACCCTGGTTGGAAATTTTTATCGACAAATTTTTTTTGTGAAATATTTTTTTTTTCAGATTTTGTGAGTAATATTTCATGGAGAATTTTGTCTGCCTTAGTTAAGTATATAGAATTTCTATAGAAAATGTTTGCTCAGCCTTCCTTAGTAAAAGTTAAGTATCTCTTTGAAGAAAACTTTTACGGCTCTCAGCAAAATCTCATGGAGAATTTTGTCTGCCTTGGCAAAGTAAAATTTTACTGTTATTTCTGCAGACAAATTTCGCTCAAACTTACTGAGTGAAAGTTGCATATCGCTTTTGAAGAAAACTTATACGAAAGTGAACTGTGTAAACATTTAGGAAAAATATTTCTTAGCAAAATCTCTGCTCAGCTTTGGTGAGTAGTTTTTTATAAAGATTTTTTTCTTAACGCTGGCTGAGTTTAGCTTGAGAATAATTTTTTATCGACAAATTTTGCTCCGCCCAAGTAAATTTGGATATCGTTTTATAGAAAATGTATGCTCAGTTTTGAATAAGCAAAATTTGAGTATAATTTGTTTTGAACGTTTTGCTCCATCCTGGGAGAGTAAATTTTTTATTAAAACATTTTTTCGAGAACATTTTTTTTAAATAATATTTCTTAAAGAATTTTGCTAAGTAAAAATTTTACTGTTATTTCTGCAGACAATGTTTGCTCAAACTTACTGAGTGAAAGTTGAGCAACTTTTTTTAAAAAACTTTTACGAAAGTGAACTGCCTAAACAAATATTTCTTAGCAAAATCTCTGCTCGGCTTTGTTGAGTAGTGTTTCACAATGATTTTGTGCTAAGCTCTTAGAGTATATTTTTTATCGAAAAATTTTGCTTCGCCCAAGTTAATTTGGATATCATTTTGTAGAACATGTTCTGCTCAGCTCTGAATAAGCAAGATTTGGTCTAAATTGTATTGAACAGTTGTGCTCTGCCCAGGCTGAGTAAAATATGTATTCGACAATATTTTTTAAGAAAATTTCCTTTTAACTTCTGTGAAAAATATTTCATGAAGAATTTTGTACTCAACTCTTGCTGAGTACATTTTGTAGTAGTTTTTTTTTAGAAAAATGTTTTTAATACAAGCCTCTGGGTATAATTTTGTTAAACATTTATACTTAGCGCACACTAAGCAAAATTTGGGTATAATTTGTGTCGAAAATTTTTGCACCGCCCTGGCTGAGTAATATTTTAAAAAAAAAAAATAAATAAAAATTACTTTTGCAACGCCCTGGCCGAGTTATATTTTAAAAACAAAAAATTCGCTCGTCTTTAGTAATTACAAAATTATGAAAGATTTTTGCTCAGCTCTGGCTAAGTAAAGTTTGACTATCATTTTTGGAAAAAACTGCTCTTAGCCTTTGCTGAGTAAAGTTTGAGTATTAATTTTTTTTAGAATTTTTTTGCTCAGCTTTATTAAAAACAACTTCATGAAGAGTTTTGTGCTCAACTCTGGTGATTATATTATTACTGGAGTATATTTGCTTAGCACAGCTGAGTAAAATTTGAGCATAATTTGTTGGTGGAACATATTTTGCTTAGTTCTGACTGAGTAAAACTTTTTACAGAGACATTTTTCTGAGCCAAATTTTAATAGACATTTTTTTGCTTTATTGAGTACAATTTTATGGAGCATTTTGTGCTCAATGGAGTGTTTTGTGCTCAACTTTGGTGTTTATAATTACTAGAGTATATTTTCTTAGCCCTGGCTGAGTAAAATTTGAGCATTATATGTTTGTAAACATATTTTGCTTAGTTCTGGCTGAGTAAAACTTTTTACAGAGACATTTTTCTGAGCCAAATTTTAATAGAAAATTTTGGCTTTGGTGAGTACAATTTTATGGAGCATTTTGTGCTCAATGGAGAATTTTGTGCTCAACTTTGGTGATTATTGTTACTGGAGAAATGTTTGCTTAGTCCTGGCTGAGTAAAATTTGAGCATTATTTGTTTGTGGAACATATTTTGCTTAGATCTGGCTGAGTAAAACTTTTACAGAAGCATTTTTCTAAGCTAAATTTTAAAAGAAAATTTTTGCTGCTTAAAAAAATTTTGCTCAAGCCTGGTTGAGTTAAATTTGAGTATAATTTATTAGTTGAACAATTTTTGTTCGAAATACTTTTTTTGGAAAACTTTCTTTTGCTTAGTCCGGGCTGAGTAAAATTTTAATAAAAAAAAATATTTTTCTGCTGTGAAGTGAAATCGATTTCATTCGCCAGGAAATTGAAAATGTATACATTTTGCTCAGTTTACTTTTACTTTTGTTTTTTTTTGCTGCTGCTCTTGCAACACTTGTAGGGCTTTAATCATAATTTGTGGTAGTGTTTCAGTTATGGTCCACTAGAGTTTATGAAACTTTAATTTTTTTTATGAGCAAAAATTGCAAGAAAGCCAAGCAACTGTTGTTGCTGATTTATCAACAATTGTTGTGTGCGGTATGAAATTACAATACTTTCCATTTTGAAATCAAGTACCGATGGAAATAAATTTGTTGTCCCGAGTTTAATTACTTTAGAACAGCGATATGAAGTGAACAACTTTCTTTTGTTTATGTTTTTAGAGATATTAGCCAGAAGACCGAAACTTTTACTTTGTTTTAATTACTTTTATGGGTTTCGTGCTGACTGCCGTCGTTGATCGGTCGGTCGGTCGGTTGGTTGGATGGTCTGTGGTTCTGTTAACGTGTGATAAGCCAAGTGAAACAGTTTAATCACAATGTTTAGATTCGGTGTTAATGACACTTTTTTTCTTTCTCGTTGTCAATGAAATAAATTAAAAATAAAGCAAAACGAAACAAAACTTTAATGCTCACAACTGATGTCACTTGAAAAAGTCGCTTGTGCGAATGAAAATGTTCATGTACTCGCGTTCAGTCGCTCGAATTTGCCTTGCCATCCATCAAAGATTGTCTTGTGTGTGTGTCTGGCCTGCCGAAAGTTATGGCTGGCTGGGCATGGATAAATGGATGGATGGATGGATGAATGGTCTGAAATGTTTTTGTGTCTCTTGTCGTTGGCTTTCTAAAACCGCCACCAGTGAACCCAAAGAAATCTTCAGTTTCAGCTGCTCTACCACACAGACGCAATAACTGGGGACAACCAAAAAAAAAAAAACAAAACAAAAAAACTTGTTCTTCATCGAGGAATTGAACATAAAGAAATCCAGCGAAATGGGTTATTAAACTTTTATTTTACAGCAAGAACCGCCAAGTCTTAATGAAATTGAAATTCTCTTCTGCTGCTGTTGTGATAATAACAATTCAAAGAAATTGCCATTGACATTCTTTTCCTAAAAGCAAAAAAATAACATTTCATACTTTAAACCCCTCCACATTTTTGGAAATTGAAAAGAAGTGATGCACAGAAAAGATCTGCTGATGTCTCTTGTCATAAAGTAACATGTGTCGTTCATGAATTTTGAAAGAAAAAATCGAAAAGAATTATAAGGCGCATATGGCGAGTTGAGGAGTGACATGAAAATTTACAACGCATTTTTTTATAACGAGAAGGTTTTATTTTTACAAAATTGGTGATTGAAGGAAAAAAATTACGTTCTTTAGTAATTGCCCACTATCATAAGCTGAGAAACATTTTATTTATCTAGACTAAGCAAAAAGGGCCCAAAAAATTAATCTTTAAATTTTATTTTTATCACTTTTTACTTAAAAAATATTTCATTATATATTTTACTCAGCGAGTAAAAGGCATTTTTTTTATAAACGAGAAGTTTTAATGTTTACAAAAAAATTAATTCTGCCAGTAGAGGTGTCATAGCTACCCGTCATAGCTACAAAAATATGTCCACTTTGGGGAAGAAATAATACGTTCTACAGAAATTGCCCGCTGTCATGAGCAGAGAAAACCATTTTTTTTTTGAACCGGACTGCGCAAAAATTTTCCACAAAAATACTCTTAAAAATTTACTAGTTTTTTGAAATTTTTACTCTAAAAAATGTATACAAATTTTACTCAGCGAGGGAAGAATGACATAATATCAGTCGGGGCTGATCAAAAATGTAACATATTTTTAAATGGTATACAGTATAAATTATATAGATATTATAATTGGCTCTAGATATTATAATTGGCCTCTTGCATCGACATTTTAATAAAAGACAAGTTTTTTAGAAAATGATATGTTTTATAATATGTTGAGGCCCGATGCTTTTGGGTTTGTGACGACCTTCATCAGAAAGCTTGGCTACAATTGTTGTAAAAACAAAATTGATATAGTATACTATTGCAAACAAAATTATAGATATTTAACGAAAAACATTTTTTATACATCATTCAAAGTTGCCAAACATTTAAAACATAAATTTTTGAAAAATAAAATTGTCTGATTTGACGTCTTTTATTGTCTGGTTCCAGGTATTTTATTGTCTGGTTCGAGGTCTTTTAGTTTCTGGTTCGAGGTCTTTTAAAATTTTTGTTTATTATATTTTTTTATTCACTACTTCGATCGTCTTTGACGATCATCATTACGGAATTAAAAAGTAATTAATTTAATTAATAAAAAAAAGTGAAGTGGTTCGTTTTATTTTGCGACCCACCCATTAACTTATTTTGTAAATGATCTCGAGCCAAACAATCCAGAAAAACATAAATAATAAAATAAGGTCAACTATACCTAAGTACTAACAAGTTATGTAAATAAAAAAAAATCAAATTTTTTAAAAAGAATATTTATATATTTTTGAAACTTTATTTTTAAACATATTTAATAGAAACACTTTTAAATAATTTTGAAGATTATACGCAGAGGGTAATTCTCAGCAATTCAAATGAGATTCCCGTATAAGTCATTTGATTTGTAGCCGTAGTAATCGTTGCCAAAGACTGCTGAAGAAGAAAATCCTTGGTGGGTTTAGAAACAGTTCCAAAGTCTGCATGGCAAACATAGCCTATACATTTCACCAAAGTTTTAGTTGATTCTGAAAAAACAACAACAAAAGGTCTCGAACTAGAATAAAAACAGTTTAAGTCAACATAATAAACAAAACAAAAAAACATTTATAATTTTGGTTGGGTAATTTTTTTAATAATACCCCTGCTCTTAATCTATCGTTCATTTCTTGTTCAGAAGAATTTTAATAGAACATTTGCGGGGACCAAGTACAGTTTTTTTCAGAAATTTATTCAAAAACTTTTTTGCAAAAGTTCCATGAATTATTTTGTATACGAAAATGTTGCCGTAAAAAATGTTCACGAAAAAAAACGTTTTAAAGGAATACGATGCAGCTATGATTAGAACCAAAATAAATAATATTTATGTTTAAATATAAGCATTGAGCAAAATTTGTATAAAAAAAATTTAGCAAAATTAAAAATTAAGAGCAATATTTTTTTTAAAAATACACCTGGTCTTAAATTATCGTTCAGTTAATGTAGAGTAGAATTTTTATAGAAAATTTGCGGGGAACAAATATAGTTTTTTTCAGAAATTTATTCAAAAACTTGTTAGCAAAAGTTACATGAATTATTTTGTATGCAAAAATGTTCTATGGCAAAAAAATATTAAACAAAAGGCCGTAAAAAATGTTCACGAAAAAAACGTTTTAAAGGAATGCGATGCAGCTATGATAAGAACAAAACTAAATACTATTCATGTTTAAATATAAGTATTGAGCAAAAATTTGTATAAAAAAATTAAGCAAAAGATCTATAAAAAAAATTCTTTGACTAAAAATGTTCTATACAAATTCCTGAGAAAATCTTGAGCAAAAATTTTCTACAAAAAAGGTTTTGAGCAAAAACTTTCGATAAAACATTTTCAAACAAAACTTTTATTTATCAAAAAATTTTCATGCAAAAGTTTTATTTATCAAAAAATTTTCGAGCAAAACTTTTCCATAAAAATTATTTTGGAGCATAAATATTCTTCCGAGTTATTTGTGAGCAAAAATGTTCAAAAAATACTATAAGAAAAAATACTTATATGTTCTCTAAAAACGTTGATCATTATTTTTTAGCTATAAAAATATGTGTGAATAAAAATATTTTAAAGAAACATTTATGCTCAAAAGAATTGTAAGAGAAAACTTTTAAGTGAAACTTTTTAAACAACGAAATTGTCCACAAAGAAACAGTTTTTGTTCAAGTAAAATTTTTGTAGAAAAAAATTTACGAGCAAATCTTTCAATCTTTTAACAAAACATTTCCATAAAAAATTCTATAAAAAAAATTTTTATAAAAAAGTTGTGAGCAAAAATATTTACAAAAACTAGTTTGAGCAAAATTTTCTATAAAAAAAATTGTGTACAGAAAGTTCTACAAACAACTTTTTAAGGGAAATTGTTTTTGCATTCGTATATATATAGGTAGTTAACCTTTTGTTGTTTATTTTTCAGTTATTGTTTAGCTTGAGGTCATAAGCAAAAAAGTGATGGTGTTGTTCTTATAATTTATTTAATATAAGAAAATTTCGAACTGACCGTCGTCCATCATCAGAAAAATTTTTTATAAAGAAAAATTTGAATAAAAAATTTCTATGAAAAATTTTTCGGGAAAATATATTCTTAAAAAAATAATAAGTAGATTTTTTTTTTAAAAATGTTTTAAAAATATATTTGAAACTAATTTTGGAAAAAAAAATTGAACAAATATTTTTAAAACAGAAATTTTAAAAAATATTTTCTATGAAATTTTTATAAAAAAATTTAACTAGTTTGAATACAACTTTTGCGTTGGTGAATAAAATAGTTATTGAAAATCGCCACTTAACATCGCTTTAAAATTATTCTCAGTATCTGAACTAAACGTTACAAAGTAAACATTTTTGCTTAAATATTTAATTAAAACATCTTTTTTGTCTTTTAAGACATATTTTTTTAAGACATATTTTGTACAACGATTTTTAAACAGAAACAATTTGTATATTGTATATTTTTGGTCAGCATTTTTTAATAGAAAATTATGGCGAAGTACTAAAATTGCTTAGAAAAGTCTTTACTTAGCATCGCTTTAAAAGTGTTCTCACAATCTAAACTCATCGTTGCTGATTAACAATTTTCTAGTCAAGTTTCGCCAAACGAACAAACAATTTTCCATAACTTTAGCTTATGACCTTGATAAACAAATTTATACTGTTTTTATTTATTATCCCATTACTGTGTCTCTTTCGTAAGAAATTCTGAAAAAATGCGACCCCTTCTTTGCTAGCTTTTTGCGTTTTTGGATGGTGCAGCAGAAACTTCTGCGTCGTGACTAAATATCTTTGTGACACGAAAGGCAAAGACGGGTGGCTGGAATGAGTATAGCAAATATGTGTCTCCCCTGTCAGATAAATAATTTTAGCCAAATGATATCATTTGAAGATGATGCACCCACCGCACGGCTCGTCACACACACTCGCCATTCATGGAGAAGACAATAGAACAAAATTTCGCCTCGTTTGTTTGAGTGCCTGCTTGCCTAACTGAATTTCTATAAATGTCTATTAACTAAACTTACAGTATTTTCTTTTCAAATGTTAATTATATTTAATTGCACATATTTTAAAATGGGAATTTGTATATCTTTTTGAAATAATTTAAGCTTCGTGCTGCTTTCAATGCTATTGGCGGCGATGTGATATTCGTTTCTGACACTTTAAGGTCTGCTTGAAGTATGTTCAACGATTTTGAAATCTCCTTCATAAACAAATCGATTTGATTATTAACACACAGGAAATGTTATTTAGCGCTGAATATTAAGTGTCAATAACATTTTTGACGAAAGCCAAGAACGAAACGCTCTCTGGGTGTGTGTGTGTGTGTTTGCGTGTACGCTCTTCATGAACTGAATAATTAAAACGTGATTAAAATTACGTGATAATTGCCTAATTTGCAAATATACCAGTGATTATTGTAGTTCCACATGTTTTTGAAAACAAGTTTCATCGAATTTGTACTCAGCTGAATGTGTAGCAAATGTATTAGGGGCGAATGATCAAAGGTACTCAGGGGATGAGCAAACGCACTCAGTTAACATATCGAATTTATTCAGCTCCTAGACCAATTTAGCTGCTGAGCTGGATACTAAAATATAAACTATACTCAATTGTTGAGTAAATGTTGTCAGCTGTTGAGCGAATGCACTCAGCTAATGAGAGCATGCATTCAAGTTGTTGGATAATATAATCTACTATTAAGCAAATGGTATTTAGTTGCTTAGAGAATGAACTCTACAGCTGACCAATTTACTTAGCTTCCAAGAAAATGTAGTCAGTTGCTGGGAAAATACACTTACCTAATAAGAGAACACAGAGAAGAGAATGTACCTTATACCTTATACAAGATTGTACTCAGTTGCTGAACAAATTAACTCACCTAATGAGAAAATGCACTTAGTATTTTTGAGAATGAACTCCACTGTTGAGCGAATGGTGAGAGCGAATTAACTCAACTGGCGACAACGAATGCTCTCCACTTCTAAGCATATGTTCATAGTTATTGAGCCAATCTCCTCAGTTGAGCAACGGTAATCAGTTGCGCACAAATGTACTGCGCTGCTGCGCAAAATTATCCAGCTGTTTAGCAAAAGCACTCAGCTGCTAAAAGAATATTGTCACCGGCTGAAGGAATTTACTCAGCTGAAGAGAGAATGAACTTACCTACTGAGAGAGGGTACTCGGCTATTGAGAATATGTTCTCAGCTAATGGGCTGAGAACATTCTCCCAGCAGCTAAGAACATTCAGCTGCTGAGAGAATGTTCTCAGCGGCTTGGGAAATGATCTCCGCTGTAGAGAGAATGCACTCGAATGGTGGGAGCGAATGCAGTCAGCTTTTGAGTCAACATGTTCAGACTTTGAGCGAATGTACTCATTAGAGGGACATATATACACACTCAGCTGTAAAGAAAAAGTTCTCAGCTCCTAAGCGAATGCATTCGCCTGCCGGCCTAATGACCTCTGCTGCTGATAAGAAAATGAACTCAGATACTCAGAGAATGTACTTCGCTGTAGCGTTAATGAATTCCAAAGATGAGATAACGAAATAAATTGCTGTGTGTATATATTCGTTGGTAAGGGAATGTACTCCATTGCTGAGCAAATGAACTTAGCCGCTAGGGCTTTTACCTCAGCTGATGAGCGAATACATTTACCTGCTGGGCATATGAGCTCAGCTGCTAATAAGCACATAATAAGCAAGTGTTCTCATCTGCTAAGAGAGTGTACTCAGCTTTTTAGAGAACGCTCTCAGCTGCTGAGCAAATCTACTCATTGCAGAGAACAAATTTGCAGCTGTTGATAGAATACTCTCAGCTGTGGTTAAAATAGTCCAGCTGCTGAGAGAATTAACTTACTTGCTGATAGAATGTAATTAGCTGTGAAGTGATTATACTCAGCTTAAAACGATTTTATCAAGAAATTCTACCTCCGACTCTGACCGA
Source organism: Hydrotaea diabolus (assembly GCA_963513945.1). Lineage (NCBI taxonomy): Eukaryota > Metazoa > Arthropoda > Insecta > Diptera > Muscidae > Hydrotaea > Hydrotaea diabolus. Next base: position 17,328,402 of record OY740717.1, read on the forward strand.
AATTTCCAATGAAAATTTACTTTTTTTTTTTTTTTTTTTTTTTTTTTTTTTTTTTTAAACGAAAATTTATTTCAACAAAATTATTTCCTTACATACTTAAACAATCAAAAGTGTAATTAACAATTTTTAACTTAAAACTAGTCTCTAATCGAGCTCTCCGTTCAATTAATAAATGCATATAACTTCCTTTTTAGAAAACGGTATAGTTATTGTATACATACACGTTATGAAAATACTATATTGCAAAGAAAAATTTTAAGAAAAAACGTTGCATAAATATTGATGTATAAGATAAAAGAGGAATTAAAAGAAGGGGAAATTTCCAAGAAGGATTGTATTAGGGCGTCAGCCACCAGCATTTTTTCCTGGTAGAGGTAGATATGATTTTGTCCCTTTTAGAGATGGAAGTGTCATATCTTTTATTTTCGTCATTTAAAACGCGACAATTTATAATTTTATTATTGGCCCTTCTGTAAATATGATATAACAATGGTACACATTCAGAGTTTTGAATATAACCTTTTCTATCCAAATATAAAAAACTTTCAGGAGGAACGAAACCATTTTTAATAGCTAGGGTAAAGTATTCGTCACTTTCATAATATTGGGCTATGATTAAAGGATTATCCGTGTTATCGAGGCATCGTAAAATGTGGTTTCTAGTTAAATGAATAATGTGATTGTCTATTCGAACTATTTTCGCTGCATTATACAGTCTTACGTTAGAAATGTATTTAGAAAAGTCACTGTTTTCGGTTCTGTACATTGACATGCAAGACCTTAATATTTTTCTTTCACATATCCTTAAACGTTCCATATACGAAGGAGAAATACTGAACCAGATGGAACAGCCATAGGACAAAATTGGTCTTACTAGAGATTGATACATTATCAATTTTAGTCTGTTTTCTAGCATTCTTGAACCAAACATCTTTTTGTATGAAAAAAACGCTTTTTTAGTTTTTTCTATTTGAAGATTAACATGGTGGTTAAAGTATAGGAATTTGTCAAGGTGGATACCTAAGTATTTAACTCGTTCAGAAAGGGGTATAGTAGCATGAGACTGTCTTGATGATATCCCGAACTGTTTCCAACATTTTCGGACATTATTGTTGCATTTGTTAACGGGTGGGCGGAAGAGAATGCTTTCGCATTTATTAACGTTAACTGTTATATGCCAGTTTAAAGAATATTTTTCTATTACGTCAAATTTGTTCTGTAGATGAAAATTTACTTCTGATATATTATTGCTGGAATGAAATATGACGATGTCGTCGGCAAAAGCTATTATATTGTCTATTTTTTCTAGTAAGTCATTTAAAAATATGCTAAAAAGGATAGGCGCATTAACTGTGCCCTGCTGAAGACCATTAATTACATCAAATTGTTGACTAGAAGTAGAATTATTTATATTAACAATAAATTTTCTGCCAAAGATCATATTGTATATGAGAATAATTAAGTTTAATGGAAACCTGTAAGTCATCAGTTTGGCGATTAAGCCTTGTAGCCACACTTTATCGAAAGCCTTTTCAAAGTCTATAAAACATGCGCCTGTAACAAATTTTTTATTCCAATTCCAGTTTATTTCTGAAACCAGCAGGTTAATAGCATTAATTGTTGAGTGACCATATTTAAAGCCGAATTGCTTAAATGAGTGTAGAGTATTTTCTTGAATGAACTTGATTATGTGTTTGTTTATTAAGATTTCAAATACTTTGCTTATGTTTGGCAGCATACTAATCGGTCGGAGATTGTTCAGATTGTTCCTGTCTTTGTCTTTTTTAGGAATTACAATTAGCTTGGCTATTTTCCAATTGGGTGGAAAATAGGAATTGTTCAACATATTGTTAAAAAGGGAGCAATATTCTAAGACAATTTCAGAGGGGAGTTCTTTCAGAACAATATTTGGAATCTGGTCAATTCCTGATGATAATTTATTTTTTAACTTATGTAATATGTCCTCTAAATCACAAGGTGATATAAAGAAATTATCATCCTGGGAAGTGTTTAATCCGTTAGCAGTGAAGGTTGGACTAAATGTTGTTTTAGTTATATTGAAGCTTTCATATCTATTTTTAATGACTAAAAATTGATCAAAGCATTGTCGAACATTTGTATGTATAACATTATCAGGTTCATTGTTCTTCTCAGAGTGAATTGACTGAAAATGAGATCCGAGTAGAACGAGGATATCCTTTTCGTTCTTAACTATGAAACAATTTTTTATGGGGTCTATTTCCAAAAGACCAGGATCTAATCCGGCGTCTATGAGAGTTTGCTCACAAGGTAATGGCACATTAACGTGTCCTATATTCTTCTCGTTATGTTTTAAAAATACTTTTTTAATCACAGAAAATTTTGATGGGTTATTTGGTCTGAGAGTAGACAATTCTAACTCTTTTTGTCTATTAAATTGTATTTTTATATTATTTTCTATAAGATTTTTTATAATCTTAAGTTTAGCTTTTTCTTGGCTTAGAACATTCGGAGGAAGAAAAATCTCTAGACGGCTGTGTTTTTTAATATTTGTTAATATTTTGCTTTTCTCTTTTTGAAGTTTTTTAATAATGGAGGAAGATGAAATAATTTTTAAGCAACTTTTATTTTTGATTTTCGGAACATTTTTTTCTACAGCAGCTACAATTATGTTATTTAATTTATGCAAATGATAATCAATATCAGGATTGGACAAATTTATGTTGTTTGGTGTGGAGGATTCTTCTAGAAGCATTGTCTTGCATGTATTCTGAAACTTTTTCCAGTTGACATTTTTGTAGTCTAGTGTTCTGTTGTCGTCCTTATCTGCAATATCATATACATTTGCGTTATTTTGTTTGGAAGCTAAGATTTGAATTGCACAGTGGTCACTATCATAATCAATACATTTAAGGCAGTTTAAGGAATTATTAGTTTTTTTAAGCACCAGACGATAGTCTGCCAGGCAAATATCTAAGTAAGAATTCGATCTTTCGTACGAGGGTGTTGCTGAAGCATATAGTTTGCATTTAAATCTGAATTCATTTGCTGAGAGCCAATTGTTAAGCGCTACGCCTTTTGAATTATTCGCTATATTTCCCCAGTTTGTGTGCTTGCTATTTAGATCGCCTGCTAAGATGTAATAGTGGTTTGGATCTTGCAGATTTAAGGCTTCAAATATGGTGTTAAGTTCTGCTATAAACGGTTCGGTATTATTGCCTGATGGGTAGTATGCAGCAATCAAATATAGGAGATTATTTGATGGCATTTTTAATTTGACAACACAGGCTTCCAAATGTGATAGCGAATCGATTCTGTTATTATAGTATGTACTAAATTTTATATTTTCTTTTATTAAAATGGCAACCCCGCCTCCTCTTGTTATTCCTCTTCTGTCTTTCCTTATCATAATATATCCATCGAATTTAAGTTTGTGGTTTGGATTCAGTTTAGTTTCGTTCAGTAGAACTACATCTGGATGTTGACTGATTAAAAAGTTATTGAGTTCTAGTCTTCTACTCAAGTTTATTATAGAGTTTACGTTGACAGAGATAATATTCAATGTTTTACATGATATTTGTAACTGAGTTTGATTTATATTCATACTATATCAACTAAATTACATATTGCGTCAAGACGTGCTGCTTGGATATTAAGTTGTTTCTGAAGGTCTAACATTTGCTTGCTTAAAGCTAACATGGTATTTTTTATTTCCTCTAGAAATGAATTATTTTTGTTTTGGTTAGTAAAACTACGTTCTGCGGAGTTATCGCTCACTATGTTTGCATAACTTATGTTAGGGTTAACAAATTCTGAAGTACGATTCTTGTTTAAAGCTAGATTCTGCTTCTTAATCCTAATTTTATTAAGGAGCTCCTTGTAACGCTCACAGCCTCTATACGAGGCCGGATGTCCAGTTTTTTTGCACAGGACGCAGTATAATTTGTCCTTTTCAATCATATTGTCCTTCGAAATCGGACAATTTTCACTTCTGTGTAGTTCGCTGCATTTAACACATCTAGGAGTAAGGTGGCAGTTTGATGAGCTATGGAAGAGACTTTGGCAATTTCTACATTGTGGAATTTCCGGTCTACGAAGCGGTTCCCACTTAATGCAATGGTACAGAACAATTTTAATTGCTTTTAATTCGTTAACATTGCTGTCGGCACTTATTTGCACCATGAATATTGGTAGAACGGTGTTGTTTTGCTTAGATTTTTTTGTGTAAAATGGTTCAACTTTAAGAATTTTTAGATTTTCTTTTTGAAACATACAGAGTTCATTCAAAATTTCTTCGGGGTCTGTGTTACCATTAAGGCCTTTCATTAAATAAGTTTTTGTTTTTAAACATTTAGGAGTATAAGAGAAAAATTTTGCGTTTGCTCTTTCTAAGTGCCCGCGTACTCTCTTATAATCATCGATATTTGAGAGGTATATCGCGATCTTGCTATGGTTAAATTCTTTTATTTTAAACTCAGTTATTTTCAGTCCTTCTCTTATTAGTTTTATTATTTGCTTTGCTTCGATATCAAATGTGTTGATAGGTGGTATGTTTTTGTTGTTGTTTTTAATTGTGATCTTTTCACTTTTGCTTTCGTTCGACTTGTTTTCGGCAGTCGCGTGTGCAGCTGCTGCACTTGTTGATGCATTGTTTTTGTTAAGTACGTTGATTGCATTTTGCTCTCTCGTGGTAGGAAGAGATTTTGAAAGGGATTGAATGTGTTGTTGGAAGTTTTTCAACACTGTTTCGTCGCACTCTTCTAGCTCGTTATCGAGAATAGAGTAATAATTGTTTTTGTGTACTTTTGGCACTGATTCTAACATGCTGATGCTTTTTCGTTTTCTATTTATATCATTGGATTTAACAATGCAATTAATGTTCGTATCAATTGCATTTTTAGGAGCATTTTGCTCGCATTTTTGATAAGAAAGCCCCTCTATGGTGGCAATTTTTGTTTTCTTTTATTTTATGTAAAAAATGAGAATTTATTGGCGAATTTATAAGAACGCACGGGGTTTTTAATCACTGACAGCTGAGACACGTGTTACTCGCACCACAGTCACGATAAAACTCTCAATTTACTTTTCTTTTTTTATTATATTGACTTGTACTCCTATATTTGCATCTTTCACTGCCTCTACCCTGGCCATAAACTGTCCATTCACATTTTTGCTGACTTCATCATTGTGGGTGGGTGTAAAAATACTGTTCAGCGTAACCCAAATTTAATCAGAAACTCTTTATCGACTAAAAAATATTGAACCATTTGTGTTCTTTTCTTGCCTTTATACGAGTTTTTTCTTCAAATAATTGTCAGAATTTAGTTCAATTTTCAGAATTCGCTAAATTTGTTAAATGGCAATCACAAAGAATGAAAGAAGAAAAAACGCGTGAGAGCATATTAAGCGAAAATATTTCGTGTACTCGTATGTGTGTGAAGTTATGAACTTTAAGAACGCCGGCAAACAGCACAGACTGTGGGACAGACGGTCATTAACCTGATTTTCAGTTTTTTTCTTCAATTTTTTCTCCAATTTTAATAAGTAAATAGCTTTGTTTTCAGTCTCGCTTTTCAGTCTGCGTTCAGAAAGAAGCAAAGAAAACAAATGGGAAAAATCAATTTAAACATGCGCACATGTAACCCAGTAAAACTTTTTACTTCCAAAACAAAAATGCACTTGCTATATTGGTATTGGACTTGGTGGGCCACAACGGTTTGCTGGGTTGTTTCAGCGATTATCACAGCAGTTATTCAGGTTCAAAGTAAGCGGTTTTCCTATCTAGCAAACTATTATCACAGAAGAAATACAGGTTTAAAGACAGCGGATTTCCTTTCCAGCAAATATCGGCGACTTTGCGAAAAAGAGATTTATTTTGAACCGTGTAGAAACTTCTCTGAAAAATGCATTGGCCGTTCGATGCAGCCAATTTAGTTAAGTGCAGACAAGTGGCTCCACCTACATGTGAATATATAAATTAACGAAATTTTGAATTGCATCGGACCAGCATTTGTAATTTCCCGCAACGTTTGGCTACATTAATAGAAAAAATGCGTAATGTTTGAACTGACTTGACCTTTTGTAAGTTGTGCCTAATGTGTCCGATATTTATTTCTTTGGTCTACGCAAGTAGCGCCATCTTCATGTAGACAATACTCATTTAATTATTTTTTTTAATTAACTAGAATTTACCTAAAAGAAATTTGTTAAATTTTTATAAAAGCCGATCTTTTGAATTAAGCTTTATGAGAAACTAGTCAAGCTCGGTCTTATTAATGCGAAACAAATACATTTGACATGAAGATGGTACTAGCTGCTGACTGTTTCTACTAAGCAAGTTTATTCTGAACTACTGTAAAGTTAATCGTTTCATTCTTTCTATATCCGGCTACTAACAGCTTAGAAATAGTTTTTTTGGACAAACATACAGCAGGCGGCGTTACTTTCTAAAACTTTCAAGGTTTTTTGCATTTTTATAGAAAACATGTGTTCTTTTTTCGTAAATTCATACCCTAAAGTTTTGCGATTCCTCCTCTTTCACTCTATCTCCCTCACATTACCCCAGTTCACCGTGTTATTAGCATGGACTACAGATCTAACAGATGGCGCTACGTGGATGATTTCTTATTCTCAAATTGCATATGTTTAATTCCTCCTTTTTTTGTTTAAAAATCAGACCTAGCTGGGTCTCTTAAGTCTGATTTTTGACTCTTTAATAGAGACATTTTTTATGTTTAAGCTTCATACCCTAATGTTTTTTGGTTTCCCCCCACTCTACCTCAGAATTAATTTTTATTTGTTGGAAATTTCAATCTAGCAGATGGCGCTACATGGCTAATTTTTGGGCCGGCTTATAAAGTGTTATAAAAGTAATTCTTCTAACAGTATTTTATATGAAAAAGTTGTTCAGTTCTCTTCACTCTAGTTTCTCAAAAATATAGGATGGTGCATTTATGTTTGTTTTTAATATCGCTACATAGCTTTGTCGCTTAAGAAAGTTTTTTAAGGCTTAATTTTTCGATTCCACCTCTTTATTTCTCTAATTATACTAAAGGACTCTTATGTATATGGACTTAAAATCCGGAAATGGCGCCACTTCAACACGCCTTTTTATTTATATGTACTAAAAATCCGCCAGATGACGCCACTACCCTGTTACTTTTAAGGTTGGTTTTGGCACTTTTTGAGAAACCAATTATTTTCTTAAATCTAACTGCATAACTTAAGTTTTCAGATTTCCTCACTCTATCTCTCTAATAATACCACAGGATCCCTTTTTATTTCTTTGGAATACAAAACCGATGGATGACGCTACCTACATAGCTGAGACTTTTAAGACAGGGATTGTTGGCAGTTTTATAAAAAACAATACTTTTTATTTAAATAAGATACCCTAAAGGTTGTAGATTCCCACTCTCTATATTTCTCTAACAGCAGCTAAGGTCCTTTTTTATTTGGGTGCACAACTAAGGTTAGTCTTCTGGCAGTTTTATTTTGATTATTTAACTTATCCCATTAAGAGTTTTGAAGCTCCCGTTCTGTCTTTATAGTATTATCACAGTGTCATTTTTATTAATGTGGAGTATCCGGAAAATGGCGTCACATAGCTGAGGCTGTTTTTTCTCTCTATCTTTCTATCTCCTAACATTACATGGCTCCTTGTTCTTTCACACCATATCCGGCAGATGGCGCCACTTGCCCCTAAACTAATATAAGGTGTTTAGACAGGTTTATAAAACACTAACAATGTTGTTACCTAAGCGTCATTTTGTATTATCTCTCTCTATATTTGTTATTATACTGCAGTGCCCTTTTTATTGGTATGGACTATCTGGTAGGTGGCGCCAAATATATTCACTACGGCAGCTCTTAAAACGATGTTCTTAGTTAGCTTTCGAAATAAATTCAACCTTTATTGTAACCCACTTGATCATCGGATAGCGCTTTAGATCTCCCAAATAAAACCTCAGATCTCTTTATTTTAACATGGACAATCGAGCAGATGGCGCCAGTTTCTGAAGGTTATGTTTTTAAACATTTTTCTAAAAAAAAAATAATTTTTCTTTTGTTTAGATTTTCTACTCTAATCTTTTTTGATTTCCTTCTCGGTCTTCTTAGCAAATGATCCCTTTTAATTTGTATGCGATTTAAATCCTACAGATGGCGTCACGTAGATGTGTCTCTAAGGCTTTTTTAAGGTAGAAAAAATCGAGAATTTTTCCTTATGTCTTAATTTTATATCCTTTTTTCCTTTCGGTCTTCCTAAAACACGGGCCCCTGCGATTTAAATACCTCAGGTGGCGTAGGATGTGACTTCTAAGACAGAAAAACTCTCGATTTTTTCCCTTATATATCAATTGTATACCATTACATTTTTTATTTATCTCTCTCCCTAGATTTTCTTTTTTAATTTTATGGACTTCAAATCCAACTCTTGCTTTCTATACTGCCAGTATTGAAACTCTATTTCCTTAACATTTTCTTTATAGAATTCCGTTTTTTCGTTTTGGTGGCGACCGTTATTTTTAAAACTTGAATTGTTGGCCAATTTTTATTATGGTCAAGATAATTATAACCGGAGACAATAGTTACAGTTACAGTTAAAACTGGGTGCAAACAATTACAGTCAGCCAGTGTAACTGAACAAAGAAACAATAAAATGATTAATTAGTATAACAAACCAAAGTAAACTACTGCACTGAACGACGTTGTCTATATGTTTTTTTTCCTGCTGACTTGGATTTTCGTTTATATTTTTTTTTTTATTTTTGCAGACGTAATCGAGTGTGCTACTAGGTCGTTCGGCGGTCTAGTCGCTCTGCAACGGTTGTTAAGTCCAAAACGATTAACAGCAATTGTTTAATGATAGATGTTTCATACTAAGATTTAGTAACTAATATGGCCAACGATTATGTATAACATTCAGAAAGAAAAAAAACACCAAAATACTCATTACTCGTATATTTGGCTACAAAGTTGTTAACAAAAAGTTACAGTGGTACGAAACCAAACAGCAATAACAAGCCACTACATCATTTAGACAATTAAAGTTAAACGAAGAAAAAACCAAACACCAATAGCCAACAATTGGCTAAGTTAGTTGCCGCCGGTCTTGTCTCGAAAACGAAATTGAAATGATTTTTTCCAAAAAAAAATGGAGCGTAACATACACTGGCTGTTTTCATTTGTTTTGTCTTTTCCCTCCCCCCCCATTACTTTAACAAAATCATTATTTCAAAATTATTGGCAATATTTTTCTGGTGTTTTCAACATTTTGCGATTTGTTTTTTCTTTCGGTTTTCTTTCATTTGGTTCATTTCACTGAAACACAAACAAAACTAGCCAAGAGACCATTAAAAACAATACCCACAAATTCAATAACAAATAGTTTGAAAACTTAATACACAATTTTGCTGTTGCTCTCCCGCTGTATTCTGCCTTCAAGGTATCTTTCATCGCTGTGCAATTTCGATTTGAAATGTTTACTTATGCGTAAAATTATGGAAATATTTTTCGAAAATGGAAAAATTATAAAAAAAGCCCACGGAAAGGGAAAAGAAGTACACAAAGCACGCACTCTGCTGTCAATTTTTTTAAACATATGTTTGTAATTTATTTTCGATGGGTTTCTGTTGAAAATTTTCTTAAATTAAGTGGAAAAAAGTTTGCCCAGCTAAACTCTTTAGTACAGCTTGAGAAAATAAAAATTCCAAAGCAAATCCAATTGAAAATCTTTCGGGAATTTCCTGCTTCTTTTCCCAAAAATCAACTTTTCTAAAATGTCTTCAAAGTCCAGTCCCTAGAGTTTGACCCGGTAGCGCCATCTATTGGATTTGTGAGCATTAGTGAGGGGAAATCAAAAATAGTGAGGGGAAATCCAAAAAAACTACGAGGGTTGCTATATATATTTCTGTCCAAGGCAACACTAAGTGTTGCCCGGCGCCATCTGACATTTCCATTGGAAAGTTTGACATTTTTTAGCATACTCAGAACGTTTTGACGTCCGACCATCATTTGTGTTGTTTACAGTGATTGAAAAAATCAATTTGGCTAAAAAATGTAATTAACTCGTGAATATTTTCGTGCCATCATTTTCACAACTTTCGTCGTGGATTATCACGACAAGAATGCATCGATTAACTTAAATCTTTGTATGGCGATGAAGCACCATCCAATCGTGGCCGACGCTCGCTCAAAGGCGAAGGTCGTCCAAAAATGGCCCTTGTGCCAGAGAACATTGAGGCCATGCGTGAACTGATAATGCAAGATCGTCATGTGACATACCGTGAGATAGAGGCATCCTTGGACATTTCTTCCACCAGCATACATTCGATATTGCATGAACACCTGGCCGTAAAAAAGGTTTGTTCTCGTTGGATCTCGCACAATTTGACAATCGCTCAAAAAAAGCTCGTGTCGGTTGGTGCAAAGAAATTTTGAAAAAATACAATCGCGGTACTTCAAAAGACCTTTATAAGATCGTCACAGGTGACGAATCATGGATCTATGAAGACCGTGTGGCTTCGAAGACGAGCCAAATCCCACGAAAGTTCTTCGTGGAAGAAGCACTTCGAAGCAAGTCAAGTTGCGACTGTTCCGCTTGAGCAACGTAGGACGGCCAATTCTGAGTGGTACATCACAATTTGTTTGCCTGAAGTCTTCAAGCAATTCGAAAAACGAACAAGATAAGGCGAATCATAGTGCGCCATGACAATGCGAGCTTTCACACATCGGCTCAAACCAGCGCCTTTTTGGCCGGCCAAAACGTCGAATTGATGGGTCATCCGCCGTGTAGCCCTGACTTGGCATCCAATGACTTCACATCAAGAAAAAATGCGTGGTCAACGATTTTCATCGCCAGAAGATGCTGTTGAAGCGTTCAAAAACCATTTTTAGAGGTATCTCCATCGGAGTTAAAAAAGTGCTTCGACAATTGGTTTGAGCGCATGCAAAAGTATATAAATCATGCTGGAGAATACTTTGAAAAACAATAAAACCATTTTTGATGATAAATATTAACATATTCATTATTAGGCCAGAAATATATATAGCAGCCCTCGTATAAGGTATGCTTATTTTTGAAAGAGTAAGTTATAACATTCCAGAAGCTAATACGACCAAGTTTGTTGTTGTTTGTCATAGAGGAAATTAAAAGTAACCCAGCGAAGTTAAAGCAAACACATCACCGTCTGGTAGACGCACGTTTCGCCCTTGGTGTGGGCGGCTTCTCAAATGAACGACTTTTTGTTAAAACTTCAGATTTTGTGCTATGTGCCACTATCCATCGGATTTGCAGTCAATAATAAAAATCGAAAAAATTTAAGTTATGAAGTTTATATACGAGTATAAGAAAATAATTGTTTTTGTTATTAAAGTTATAAAAACCCAGCCTAAGAGTTTCAACCAAGTGGCGCCTGCTAGCAGATTGTCAGAACATGCTAACATAGTGGCGTTATCTGCCGGATTTCTAGTTTTAAAAATTAAAATGGCCCTGCGGTATGATACGGGACATAATAAGGGCTGATCGAAAAACTTTAGAACATGAAGCCTAAAAACCAGTCTTAGGAGGCGACTACGAGGGCGGTTCGGAAACTTCTTAGCCTAGCACAAAAAGCGCGGTATAAACAGAAAAAAGTTAAGTGTTTTGGAAACTTCCATCTCTGCTATGAACACATGTTCAATTTTGTTTCGATCTGGCAACTCCTTCATATAGAAACAGGTGTTCACAAAAGACGCATCCGCGATTTTTTTACAATGGAAAAATTAGAAATGCGTGGTGTCATTAAATATTTACATAAAAAAGGTTTATCGGGACAAGAAATTCATAATGATATGGTGAATGTGTTAGGTGAAAGTGCTCCTTCATATGCAACAGTAAAAAATTGGGTTGCTGAATTTAAACGTGGTCGTACAAGCATTGAAGATGAACCACGTAGTGGACGTCCAAAAACAGCAACAACAACATAAATTGTAGCCAAAGTGCATGATATGGTATTAAATGATCGACGAATAAAAGTGCGTGAAATAGCTAATATCATGGGCATCTCAAATGATCGAGTCCATTTAATTTTGCATGAAGAACTACAGATGAAAAAGCTTTCTGCATGATGGGTGCCGCATTTGTTAACAGTCGACCAAAAACGCATAAGAATGAACATTTCTCAAGCTTGTTTGGATCGTTTTCAGCGAAATAAAATGGATTTTAAGCGTCGTTTCATAACTGTTGATGAGACATGGATCCACCACTATACTCCAGAGACAAAAGAACAATCCAAACAATGGACTGAAGCTGGAGGAAGTGCCCCAAAGAAGGCAAAAACAATTCAATCGGCTGGTAAGGTTATGGCAACGGTTTTTTGGGACTTCAAAGGTATTTTACTGATTGACTATCTACAAAAGGGTAAAACAATAAATTCAGAGTACTATTGCAACCTTTTAGATCAATTAAATGTACAAATTCGAGAAAAACGTCCTGGCTTACAACACAAAAAAACAATTTTTCATCAAGACAACGCACCAGCGCACAAGAGTGTTTTAACAATGGCTAAATTCAACGAATTAAAGTACGAGTTGCTTGACCACCCACCTTATTCTCCTGATTTAGCCCCCAGTGACTTTTACCTGTTCCCAAATCTAAAAAAAATCCTTGCTGGCAAGCGTTTTAACTCAAATGAAGGTGCAATTACAGTTGTAAACCACTATTTTGAAGACCTTGAGGAAAACTATTTTAATCAAGGGATAGAATTGCTAGATAAGCGTTGGACTAAGTGTATTGAAGTTTCAGGAGATTATATTGAAAAATAAAAATATTTTTTAAAAACTAACTATTCGCTTTCATTGATAGGCTAAGAACTTTCCGAACCGCCCTCGTATGTGGCGCCATCTAGCTTAACACTGGAAATAGAGAGACAGGACAAACAAAATACTTTGGTGTATAAAGTTTAGATAAATGGAAAAACGTTTATGTAAACTGCCAAAATATCAAGGGTAAGGACTTCTAGCTATGGAGCGCCATCTGTCGGCTTCGTCAGCACAAATTGACGCATTATTGGGAAGAGAAAGAGCGGAAGAAACGAAAAACTTTCACTTAATATTTTATTTTTTGTTTTAATTAAAAAATTGAAATATTTAAACCAAAAATTAATAAGGAATCCTGCGATAAAAAAATGTCACACCGGAACTAAAATATTCGTATGTTGTGTATCGAATTTAAAGCGATAAGCAAATTCACATACATATTTTCAAAAAAAAAATGTATACCAAAAAAAGTTTCGTTACGACGTAATAAAAACAATTAATTATGTATTTACAAAAAAAAATCAAGCACTTTATAGAAAATAGTTTTTTTTTATCAGGCGATGTTAAACTTCACATATTTACACAAAAAATTGTAAGCCGTTTATTAAAAATAGTTTCGTTGTGAGGCGATGTTAAACTACGCGTATTTAAAAAAAAAGTTAGGATGCCGTTTTTTAAAAAAAAAGTCACATATTTACAAAAAAAATTGTATAATATTTTTTGTAAGCGCCATTTCACCATCATCAGACCCCAAGCCAGGGATGCAAAAGTTGGTACAATTGTACTATTTTTGGCGCTATTTAAAAGTCAAAAGTACTATAGCACCCCAATAACTAGATTAGCACTATTTAAAAATGTTTACATTACATGAATGTATTTTGAAGAATTCTGTATCCTTACGTCTGTAATTGATCGAAAGCAATTGGTGGTAGGCGAGATTATCACTCTTACAGCCACTGGCGAAGTCAACAACCATTTTTGAACGGCGTTGAGTTTTTTTGGTCGCCGAGGGGTATTCTTTACGGCCAAACAAATGTTAACACAAAAAGACACATTGCGGGAAAACTTCGAAGAAGACACACATATACGATATAGTAGTAAAAAAGGAGAAAAAAAAGAAAAGTTAACCTAAACTTAGAGTTGATTTGTTTTTAGTATTTAATGTCGAAAAATGTATGCACATGGTCCTGGGTAGGTTTTTTTTTTTGATTTTTGTTTTTTTGAAAGCGTTAACAAAAGTTCAACCAAACTTATTAATTTACAGAACAAGTAAACAAATAAAAAGCCGTAGAGTGTACCCTTCAGAGATGAATGGGCAAAGCAGTTTCCGTGGTTAATCAAAGTGTGTCAAAATAAAAGATGCAGTATTTGTAATTTACCTATTACACAGTACGACAGTGGTTGGTACACATGAGAAATGTTAACAGAATATGAAAATAGGCTTAAAATAAAGAAATACGTGTCTCGGCGATTTGCTGTAGCACGTCAGAATTTTGAGAAAATCGATTTTAAAGATTCGAAGGATCGTGGAGGTTCACTTGTAACGTAGTACTATTATAAAAGGTTCTATAAAAACAGAATGGGTGAACCGATTTAAGTGCTTGAGCCAGTTTTGAAAAGGGAATTAAATTTGGATTTGTTTTTATTAAAAAAAACATTTTTTTCCGCTAGATGGCGCTTTAATTTTCATGTAAAATTAAAAAATATCCAAAAAATGTACGAAATTCATTAAAAATACAATGTTGTTGATTTGAAATCCAATAACTAAAGTAGAATCTTTTTCGCTGGCCGGGAATTGCTTGATTCAGCGATTCGGGGCTCCGAGCCAGATCAAACTAAAAATATTATTATTCAATTTCAACGAGCTTACAGATCGGGGTTTCTGCAATTAGAAAAAATTAAAACAAGTCGTCTGGGATTTGAACCATATGGCGGTCGATTGTTTCGAAGATTGTCATTACTTCTTATCTGCGCCTTAACGTTCTAAGCCAACGACCAACCTTTTTACTTTGTCACTAATTGCAGTCTTCTCTCAAAACCTGAAGTTTACACACGAAAAACTAAACGACCAACATTTTTGACACAAAATAATAGTTAAGATATCATATTAATTTTTGTATTTTTACATTACATTTACCTTACATTGAATTAAATTACATTTTTGGATATTAATTTTTGTATTTTTACATTACATTTACATTACATTGAATTACATTACATTTTTGGATATTTTTTAATTTAACATTTTTTTAATAAAAACAAATCCAAATTTAATTCCCTTTTCAAAACTGGCTCAAGCACTTAAATCGGTTCACCCATTCTATTTTTATAGAACTTTTTATAATAGTACTACGTTACAAGTGAACCTCCACGGTCCTTCGAATCTTTAAAATCGATTTTCTCAAAATTCTGACGTGCTACAGCAAAACGCCGAGACACGTATTTCTTTATTTTAAGCCTATTTTCATATTCTGTTAACATTTCTCATGTGTACTCAAAAAAAATTGATTTTGTCGTACTGTGTTATAGGCGGTATTTTTCACATTAAACGACATGAATTCTCTGAAAGCCACAAACGCCTCAAAACAACACCAAAAATAAAAAAATTTTGTAAAATCATTTACATGCCCCATTGCGGAATCCACAAAAAAAATTTGAAGTAATGTTGAACTTGTTTGTTGCGGAACACAATTCACCATTTTCATAAAAGCAGGAGTGACTGACTCGCCAATTACAATAATGCTTTGCATTAATAGAACGAAGGCCCAAATAATTGTTACAAATATGACTGGTCCGGAAAATGCCAACTGTATTGCCAACTTTTGTAAAGAAAACTACTATTCGCTGGTAATTGATGAGAGCACAGATTGATTTTTGTTCATTTTTAATAAAAAATATTTAAAAAAAATAAAATAAAATAAACGAATTTAATACAATCGGGTTGAAAAAAGTACAATTTTCATTGAAAGTTAGTACACTTTGTTAAATCTCATTTTGCATCCCTGCCCCAAGCAACGAATGTGCTGTAACTATGATTAGCCTCTATACATTTAATGACAGACAGTTTCGCATTTAACGAGAACTGCAGGCAGTAGAGTTTTACATCGAACACAATAAAAATCCATCGCACTGCATATATACTGAAAGTCATGCATCCACACACACACACGATGCAGTGCATGAATTTTTTGAATTTTTGTTGTTGTTTTCATTCATTAAATATCAAAGCAGTAACTGATAAATAGTTTAACTTATTTATGAAATTTTTAATTAAGTGACGATAAAATTAACATACCAATTTTTTGATTGAAATTTAAGGATACTACTTTCATATACTGATTAGACTTAGGGCGTGGCTTTTAGAGATTTGAATCCTTTCTTGATATTATCGACCGCAATCTATGATGAAACTTCATTTGTCCACTTGTTTTCGTTTTTCTTTTAATTATTCTTGCCACAGCCACGTGTCGTCTAGATTCCCTAGATTTTAATTGAAATTTGGAGCGTTGACTTTTCCAGTCTGGATGACATCAGATCATTCGACTTTGTTTATGCTGCTGTTAAATACCTGTCAGCACGTTCGACTGCGAGCAAGTCATAAAATCATTCAAGTGCGAATGCATTCATAATTTTATTTTTTAAGGATTTTTTTTTATAGTTTTTTTTTTATGGTTTATTCGTATGGCTTAAAGTCTGAAATCATAAGTTGTTGCTGTTCTTTGTTTTGAGAGAACAAAACAAGGCGGCAGCCCAGCCAGTAGCAGCAACAATTTTGCCAGTGACTTGATACAATTGTTTATGATAATTTCTGGGCTGTCAGACCAAGAAAGACATTGGGTGGCTGGCTGAAAGGCTGAATGGTTCAAGGGACAGACTTGCTAGCATTTCCATACGCGACGCGACTTGTGTCTGAATGGGAACAAAACTGTGGCAAATGCAGTTGCTGAGAATACAAAAATGTGTGTGTGTTGTTTTTATAAATCTCTACGTCTAAAAAGTAGTGGGTGATATGATGAGCAACGACAGCAGCAGCAACAACAGCTACACGAGCATGAGCAACAGTTTGTGTTGGTTGCTGGTTGCACACACCCAATGACAACAACAAACAAAGAAAGATTTGTGTTGCTGCTGCTGTCGCTATTGTTATTGTAGTCATTCCTAATACAGATCGGCATACGTTCGCCGTAAATCTCTGCCACTTTGGACAATGGATATACAAGCAAATTTGATTTTTTTTTTTATTTCTGTGCATTTTCAACATTTTAATAAATTTAATTAATACGCAATATATATTAAATACCAAAAAAATAGAAATATTCCAAAAATTCAACAAACCAAAGTAAACAATAGCAACCCGAGCCAAAACACTTGAGGAAACAGATTCACATTCAAATTAGAAAAAAAGATAAATAGCCCGAAACCTCAACAAAAAAAAATACCAAAAGAATCTGAATTCCACTAAAACCAAATACCGAAACTTACCCATACAATCATCCTGCCCTTGTTTCAATTCTAACAAAATCGAAAACAAATGGTATCTGTTATTAATTTAAAAAAAACCTAAATGATATCAACCACAACTGAAAGAATCCCACTCAATCACCATCACCCCTCCTTCCCTTCCTTACTTTAAATGAAAAATATTTAATTTAATTAAAAGCAATTCTCAGCTACAACAATATAACCAGCAAATCGGAATTAATTTGCATTGAACCTAAAAAAAATCAAAATATTTTCTTTTTTCTATATTTTCAAACGTTTGGTCCATCTTCACTTCTCCTGTTCCTCGTTTCTTCTTTTTGTAACAGTTCATTCATTTTCGTTCATCACAATTTGGCTAAAAAATTCAGTTAACACATTCATCATTAACGTGCAGTTCCGGGTAATTGCTTCATATTTTAGTAAAAACACTCGAGAAAAAACTTCAGGTGATTCGGCACCAATTTTAAGAGACTTTCTTAATGATTCTATGAACTTGCATGCAAAATATTCTTTATTCTGAAATTAGCTTTCAAGTTAAGCTTCAAAAATGTTAGATTAAAAACTTTTTAACGAATGAACTAATAATTTGAGCAATATTAAACTTTTTGAAGGTGGTATGGCAACGCCTACTTTTCCGCCGGGAGTTTTACTTCCATACCAAAATCATATACTTAAACATTAACTAAATAAAACAAAAAAAATATAAAAATTCAAATCAAGTGCGGAATCTTTATTTTTAATTTGAAAGGAAATTTAATGGCATTTATTTTTTGAATATAATTTCCTTCAAATTTTGGCCGCAATTACGCCTCAGGGTCCAATTTTGATGACTCGTTCGAGCATTTCGACCGGTATGGCACGCATAATGTTGGCTTCCAAAACACGCATAATGTTGGCTTCCAAAACCTAAATCGTAGCTGGTTTGTCAGCAAATGCATTGGACTTTACGTAACCCCAAAGAACAATGTCTAAAGGTGTGATATCACTCGGCGGCCAACTCACCTGTCCAAAACGTGAAATTAACTGCTTTTCGAAATAACCTCTCAATAAATCCATTGTTTACGCAGCTGTATGGCAAGTGGCACCGCCCTGTTGAAAACAAGTGTCGTCAAGATTACGGCCTTCAATTTCAGGTAGCATAAACGTTCCGGCCATCATCATTTTTGAAAAAATATGCACCGACGATTCCACCAGCCCGCCCATAAACCGCACCAAACCGTTGTTTTCTCTGGGTATAATGGCACCTCTTGAACCTATTCGTGTTGCTCTTCAGCCCAAATGCGGCAATTTTGTTTATTGACTTTGCCGTTGAGCCAGAAATGGGCCTCATCACTGAACAATAGCAAGTTCTTACCGATCGCTCATTTCCATTATACGAGTACAGTTGCACAATTAGGAGACGTTGTTGCGGTTTAAGTCTTTCCGTGATGAAATGTCAAACAAATAAAAAATAAAGTTTAATAAAACTCACACGTAATCTGTGAAAAGAACCCTATTAAAAAAATACCTCTAGATGGATCACCCTATACAAATGACGCTGAATGTTCTGGACGGCCAATTCATATGGCAGTGTGGTTTCGATATTACACGATCAGTTGGGTTCAAGAAAGCTTTCTGCAAGATGACAGCAGCGTTTTCTCTCAATTTAAAAAAAAATTCCCCACACCCAAAAAGATTTCTATTAATTGTTGTATTTATTCTAAACATTTTGTTTAATTTTTTTCGTATAAGAATTAAATCATTTGTTATTATTTGATCTTATTGATCGATCGCTCAAAGTAATTTTTCGATTTTTTTTGACTTTTTTCAAAAAAATATTCCAAAAAAAGTAGATAAACCCATTTTTGTTTTATTTTTTTCAAGAAAAAATTTCAATTTTTTTTCTGTAGAACATTATTACTTTTCAGACAAAAATATTTTATATTATATATAATATATTATTTATTTTTCTAAAAAAAATTGGTATATAGGCTTCAAATAATATTTTCCTTTCGCTGAAAAAATATTTATTATAAAGGATGTTTTTTTTATTGAGGTATAGAACTTCGAATTGAAATAAAACACAAGAAAATCGTTTTAATGTCCATCAATTTGGCTTTATTGGAAGGATAATTTTATGCCATTAATGTTTAAATATGATTTCGGGCATGTGGCCGCCGCGGCTGGCTCGAATAAAGCCAATTCTACAGGTCCAATTTTCAACCACTTTTTCGAGCATATGGGGCCGTATGTTGGCAATAACGCCACGAATGTTGGCTTCCAAGTCCCCTAACGTGTTTCTGGTTTGTTGGCGTAGACGAGCGACTTCACATATCCCCAAAGAAAATAATCCAATGGTCCATGTTAACCGATCCATGGTTAACCGAATTAATTGCTCTGATGGACGAACTTCGCGAACTGAACCATAACTTTCGAAATAAATTTGCACGATTTGCAAGCGTTGTTCTTTTGTCAACCTGTTCATGATGAAATGGCAAACCAAACTAAATATTAATCACTTGACAGCTGACAAAATGTCCGCCAGTTAAAAAAGTGATGCCAACTTAAAGTTCTATACCCCCAAAAAAACACCCCTTATTATTTAAACAAATTATGATTTTATTATTTAAATAATTTATGAAACCATGGAATTGTCTACATTTCCGTCATTTGATAGAAATCAAATTTTTGTCAAGGCAAAAAGCACGTTTTCTCTCATATTTTTCAGGACGCACTACCCTGTTATGTGATTTTCACCCCTGGCTTCCGAGTTGGAATCTAAGCCACTAAAAACCAATTCAATTCTGAAACAAAAAAGTTTTTTTTTTTTTTTTTTTTTTTTTTTTACAGGGATTAAAGATAATCTCTGTATGCTGTTTTCTTACAAAAAAATGTAACTTTGAAAAATAGTCCTTTTGAGATTTTAAACTATAATAAATTTCATATCAAAGATAAATTGTAGGTAAGATATCGCATGGTCGAATTCAATAGTAAAACATGACAGAACGTGATTTTCCCTCATGTTTTGATTTAAAAAAATATCTTACTTATACTTTCTAGTAATATTGTATTTAGCTTTGTTCTAGCGGGTTTTAAGTTTTTTTTCTAGCTTTTTTTGAAGAAGTTTGGCTGTTTTTCGTAACCAAGTTCTAGCAACTTTGATTACTTCCAATGAAATATTTCATCTAATTTGTTTTTTAAAGCTTCTAGTTTATCAAGATTTTTCTTTGGCTTCGATTTTAGGTCTGTAGCCAACCAAAGTTAAAGACCACGATCAATGAAAATCTTTTTAGAGCGATGATGATTTAAACATTTTAAATTAAATAGTCTTTAATAGCGAGCGTAGATTAGTTAGTTTGTAAAAGCCTAAAGCTAATAGCTTTCAAACCTTGAACTATAAAACTGTGATGATTTCATATAGACCAGTGTGCACTTTAATTAACAAACATTTATTTCTAGAGGCTTTTTATGTTGTGGCAGATAAATTGTTATGATTATTGCTAGAAGGCAGAAGAGGAAATGTAGCTAATACATTTCATTTGGCCAGAAAATAGCGCAAATTGCTTCTTTTCGCTTGCAGCTTTAGTTTTAGCATCATCATCATCATCACCGTTATCACCGTGACAATCGTCAACTTCTTTCTTTCTTTCAATTCTACATCAGGGTCAGCCAGGCATTACATGCCCAATATCAAACTAAACCAGGGCTTCATTTCTATGCCAGTTCTGTCTGTTGAACTTGGAAACGCTGGTTAAGCGATTGTAATTAAGATATTTGAGTGGAGTCGTCGTATAGCCTGAGGGTGGAATAAAAATATATACACGAGTGTTATGTTTGCCTATGGTTGTAAGGGTTGGAAATGGAAAGGTTGGAATGGGACAGAAGAGTAGGAGAAACGGCAGTAGAAGTGTTGAAAGAAATAAAGAAAAACATCGTCGATGCTGTTTAAAAACTTAAGAAGGACCATATTTAGAAAAATTTATAAAAGGTTTAAAATTCATATTGTCTTGATAAAGGTTTTCCTTAAACCTTTTGTTAGTTTTATAATTATTTATATACAGATGTTAACATTAGTTATCGTTATATACAGGTTATTAGTTATATGTGACAGCGCATAGAGAAAGGGACCTAAGGGTAAAAAAATCGATTTTCATTTTTTTATTTGATGTGGACAACATCTGAGCATCGAATGAGACCGATCCCATGCCCCAAAAGTGTTCCCTCCCAGAGATATGCGCGTTTTATGAAAGTGATGGTACACCAAAGATACACCTATTTAAATCTTTAAAATGGTTCTCCTGAACAAAACTGGTTTTTACCCTTAGGTCCATTTCTATTTTGCGCGTCACATATACAGGTGTTATAACATGAACTGATGCCACTCAATTATTCTTTAGAATGTTTTTTCAATGTTTCTAATATTATTTAATTACTAGAGCGAGATATGACTAGAAGAACATACAAAGAAAGCAGATTCTACAAAAAATCTAGTAACATCTGGAATTTGCCACCAAGAGAATACTTCTATTTACAATTTTTGGTCGCCTACCATAGATTGGAAAATATAAATGTGGATATGTGGATCGAAGAAATGTGTCTTGCCCGTCGAAATTACATTTTTTTTTTGTTATGAGTTTTTTAGCGTCATTTCTGTTTAAAAAGTCATAACTTTTTTTTACAAAAAAGGTAGACATTTTTTTAATAAAAAATAATATTTTTTTTTTATAAAAAACACTAGTTGCTAGAAGAATAAAATATTTTTTTTAAGTTTTCTTATTCAAGAAAAAAAAGTTTTTTTAATCTTTTTTTAATGAAATAATTTTTTTTTATTGAATCCTGTTTTTGAATTTTTTTTAGTTAAATTAAAGTTTTTTTTGTTTTAACCATTTAATTTTTAATAAAACAGGAGGTTTTTTTATTAATCAAAAGATTTACTAATACAAAAGTTTTTTTTAATAAAAAATGTGTCTTTTAAATAAAAAAAATGGTTCTCAAATGAAAAATGTGTTTTTTAAATAAAAAAAAATGTGTGTTTTAAATTAAAAAATGTTTTTTTTTTAAATAAAACAATGTGTTTTTTAATAAATAAAAAGTGCTTTTAAAATAAAAAAAAATTTTAGATTCTGAACTTTATTACGATTTTTTTCTTAGTTAATTTTTAGATACTAAGGGCTGCTATATATGTTTCTGTCCTAATCATAAAAATGCGAATATTTTTCATCAAAAATGGTTTTATTGTTTTTCAAAGTATTCTCCAGCATGATTTCTACACTTTTGCATGCGTTCATCCCATTTGTCGAAGCACTTTTTCCACTCCGATTGAGACACCTCCAAAACATGGTTTTTGAACACTTCAACAGCATCTTCTGGCGACGAAAATCGTTGACCACGCTTTTTTTACTTGATGTGTGGGAATGAAAAGAAGTCATTGGCTGCCAAGTCAGGGCTGTACGGCGGTCGACGTTTTGAGCGGTCAAAAAGGCGCTGGTTTGAGCCGATGTGTGAGAGCTCGCATTGTCATGGTGCACAATGATTCGTCTTCTCTTGTGCGTTTTTCGAATTTCTCCGAAGACTTCAGACAAATAAATTGTGGTGTACCACTCAGAATTGACCGCCCTACGTTAATCAAGCGCAACAGTCGCCACATGACCAGTTTTGCCGAAGAAACAGATGACCATTTGCTACGAAGTGCTTCTTCCACGAACAACTTTTGTTGGGTTTGTCTAGTCTTCGAAGACCCACACGGTCGAGTGCTGTTTAGTTTCGAGCTCATACGCATAGATCCATGATTCATCACCTGTGACGATCTTTTAAATGTCTTTTGAAGCACCGCGGTCGTATTTTTTCAAAATTTCTTTGCACCAATCGACACGTGCCTTTCTTTAAGCTATTGTCAAATTGTGCGGGATACAACGAGGACAAAACTTTTTTACGGCCAGGTGTTAATGCAATATCGAATTTATGCTGGTGGAAGAAATGCCCAAGGATGCCTCTATCTCACGGTATGTCACATGACGATCTTGCATTTTCAGTTCACGCACGGTATCAATTTTATTTGGCACAACGGCCGTTTTTGGACGACCTTCACGACCTACGTCTTTGAGCGAGCGACGGCCACGATTGAATTCATTAAACCAGTTGTTCACAGTGCTATAGGATGGTGCTTCATCGCCATACAAAGATTTGAGGTCGTCGATGCACTCTTGCCGTGATAATCCACGTGGAAAGTTGTGAAAATGATCGCACGAAAATGTTCACGAGTTAATTCCATTTTTTTTTGCCAAATTGATTTTTTCAAGTCACTGTAAACAACACAAATGATGGTCGTACGTCAAAATGTTCTTAGTACGTTTATGCTAAAAAATGTCAAACTTTCCAATGGAAATGTCAGATGGCGCCAGAAATATATATAGCAACCCTCGTATTTTCTTTATAATACCTTTATAATAACTGGTCGCCCACACGCAGAAAAGAGTATGGTTGTGGTGACAATATTCGAAGAGGATAATACTATTGTTGGGTATATGGTTGTGCTACAACAATATTATGATCCTCACAACAATAGTATGATTCAAATACATCCATACTATGATCCTCATAACAATATTATGATTCACACATAACCATACTATGATCCCCACAACCATAGTATTATTCACACTCAACCATACTATGAGCTCCACAACCATAGTATGTTTCATATACAACTATACTAAGATCCTCACAACCATAGTATGATTCACAAGCAACCATGTTATGATCCCTACAACCATAGTAAGATCACACACGATTATTCTATGATCTCCAATATAATTTATTAGAATTGGTTTAAGTTGTCAACAATAGATTTGAATTATGAAAATTATTCGAAATACATTAAATTCAAAATAATAGGAGTGATTTATTTCACAGTAAAAAAATAAGTTTAAATAAACTTAAGCGTTTTTATAAAAAATATTTCAGTTAAACAAAGCCAAGCAGCTTGTTTAAAAAAATTAATTTCGATAAAAAAAGTACTATTATTGCATTAGATCCGTACCAATAACATTTGTTCTTAAAAGCATATTTATATGAAGAAAAATTACAATCATACAGTATGATTGCCGTAATCATATTATTGTTAGCATAAACGCAAAACACAATACTTTTGTCGCAGCAATCATATTTATATTATTGCTATCACCATATTTTCATTTTTAAATTTGGCAATAATACTATTGTTACATCTCAACAATATTAATATTGCAGCAATTATACTATTGTCAAAAATAAATTCAGTTAACAATGCTATGGTTGCGACGAACATACTTTTATTGCGGAGAACATATTATTATTGCCGTGACCATGTAGTTACCATGTTTTTTCTCTGCGTGCAGCACCAAAAAAATTTTTTTTTAACAAAATATTTTTTTTTGAAAAATTAACATCATTTAACACTGTTTTTAATATAACTTAACGTTTACAAATTAAGTTATATTAAAAAGATTTTTTTTTAAAAAAAAATACTTGATTTTTAAATTTAACACATTTTTTTTTTAAAAAAAATATTTTTTGGGAATACATTGAACAGGGATTAAACCGGCTCAAGACCTCTTGCTTCTATATTTAAATAGAAGACAAGTTTTTAACAAAATGGCAAAGTGACATTGATTTTCGTGGCTGCACACTACTTTTATCATGATTTCGGGTCCGTGACAACCCTCTTCAGAAAGCCTTGCTGCAATTGTTGAAAGTAAAACCGAACTCTATAAGGCCAGGCTCTCCACAAACGAATGAGAACTACTGTTGTAAACCTTACTTTTCAAGTTTTCTTCACACAATTGCCCACGAAATATGGGAATATAAAATTCTTTGAATATAACACGTCGTAATCTGGTTTTGTGCCCAGTCAAAATTGTATTTACCTTGCAATAACCTGTTTGTTTAGAACAAAAAAAAAATCCAACAAAAAAAAATTCCTTAAAAAATATTCTTTTTTTAAGAAATATTTTTTTAGATTTCTTTACAATAACTTTTAAATCTTTTTAATAAATTCAATTAAACAAAAATTTAAAAATATTTTCTTAAAAAAGAAAATAAAATTTAATTATCTTTATTTTTGATTAATTGATGTCTTTAAAATTAAACATAGGCAAAGTAAAATGTCGTTTGCATTTTTTTACAGTAGATTTGAAAAAACCGTTGCCACTAAGATTCCCACTGAAACATTTATTGACTGTGATCGGATGACATTTACGGATGAATATTTTCAAACAAAATTTGATTTAATATCGGTAGAATTAACTGGAAAATAGTTTTTGAAAGTTTGTAATTTTTTTTCATGTAAGCGACACATTTTTCTTTCTAAGAAATAGCGTCATCTAGAGTTTTCTGTTGTACTAATACTGCTGATATTGCCGATTCAGATCTTCCGCCCTTTGGAGTTGTCTTTGTATTAAAGTATTTTAAGGTATTACGCCATTGATTTAAATTTGCACTAACCCTCTGCTTAATTAATGCAAATATTTTTTTTTGTAAATGACTCATTTGAGTTAAAGTTTTCCCCCAACATTTTCTGACTTGTTTTATATTCACATTCATACTTATTGTTTTAATATATTTGTTTAAAAATAAATAAAGTCTTTCGTTGGCCAAGACGTGGCTTTCAATACCAAAACAAAACCAGCTGTCGTTCGTTCATTTATTCGTTCTTTGTTTGTTTATATAAATAAATGCAGATCGCGGAATTTAACATAATGTCTTACTAACTGACACGTTGTTTCTACGCTTGCCACTCATTTTGGGGTTTTTATTTTTGTCTGTGTTTTTTCTGTTGTGGATATTTAAACAAATGTTTACTAAATAAATATTAATAAAAAAAATATGTTTATCTGTTGATTTGTAGTAGCGTATTGTGGTACGTAAACTTGTATAACTTTTGGAGGGCAGTTTAAAAAAATCGAGTTTGACTCTCAAATGTTGGTGATGTATTACGCGTTTCCTTTTCAGTCATTGCTTCCTGATTGTTTTTTTTAAATGTTTTATTTTTTTATTTAGTTTTATCTAGTAATTTTATTTCTGCATTTGAGTTTAAAGTTCATTAACATGTTTTTAGTGTTATCCAACCTTTTTTTCTCCTTCAATAGACTTAATAATTTTTGGTTTATTCGTAATTTGCGTTTTAATGGAAATCATTCGAGCGTCCAATTGTTAATTTTTTGTAAACGGAAAATGAGGCAAAAATTTAAATTACTTAATAGATAATTACGGGGTACACAGAGTAAACAGACAACCTCCAAAAGCTTATATTAAATAATGGAGCATAGCATGTGCGAGGAGAAATTCAGGGTCGTACTTGGTTTAAGCAAATTTGCTTGGCTGGCGTATAAGCTCACAAATAAATTTCACAATATCAGTTTGGAAATATTGATGACACGGGGAAGTGATGATTTAAAATAAAAGCAGTTATGATAGATTGTTCTTTTATGGTACCAGCGCCATCTAGAGGATGTTAGAAAAGAACAGGACACACAAATTTGAGAACTTTAGTTAAAAGTTTTCGATGCACAGTGGGTTTTGAATCAGCTTGAACAGAGCAAGGAAATAAAGTTGTTAAAATAAGTACTATTAAAAAGCTCTCCCGCAGTATATAAAGGGATTTCGTTAAACAGATTAGGAAAATCAAATCGGAAACGAAGATCCATTAATAAGCTCTGCTGATATGAGGCTGCCAATAAGGCTACAACATGTATTTTCAGTCTTTTGCCTTTATCAAGCTCTACATGAGGCAAGAGCTTTTCTCTCCGTATTTTAATTTCCCTTGAACCAATTTCGATAGTAACAGTCATAAAATATAGAAAAGAGAAACCAAACTGAGAAGGTTATTAAAAAGCTCTTGAGTCAAAGTACGCTAGCTTAAGGTAAAAACACAAACATTTTTCATATCCAAAAAAATTCAACTATTTGAGCTTTTGCCTTTTTGTACAGCACCTTAAGATCAGAACTTTTCTCTTAGAATTTTATTTTTTCTGGAACAAACTGTTATTGT
The DNA here is from genome assembly GCA_963513945.1 of Hydrotaea diabolus. Lineage (NCBI taxonomy): Eukaryota > Metazoa > Arthropoda > Insecta > Diptera > Muscidae > Hydrotaea > Hydrotaea diabolus. Next base: position 17,355,667 of record OY740717.1, read on the forward strand.
TAATACTTTTCCAGTTAGGAGCAAAAATTATATTAGACAGAGCAAATCATCGAACTTTAATTATAGAAAGAAGCTTTATTATTTCAAAGACTAGGTCTTATTGCGTGATAACGCAGCAAATAAATAAAAGAAAGATAGAGCTGAGGGTTTATGGTGTGGAGAAAAAAACAAAAGCTTTTTTCCTCGCATTACAAACCATTAATAATTTGGCCCTATTGCCTTCAAACACCACGCTAATTTGCTGTATATAAACTCTCTGTTGACACCTGAAAGCAAAAGCTGTGTACTAAGGTAATACTAAGCTTAGACTAGATCTATGTCTTAACAATCACTATGAAGTGAAGCAGTCCAAAAAACTGGGGTGCTATGTGTCGGTATAAGGCACGTTAAACTTTTGATGTTTTGGCGCCCAAATCAGGTGAAATGTTCCTTTGTTCAATTATTTCTAGTTACCCACATTCACAGTTCGTGGCATTTACAAAAAAAATCTTAAAAAATGAAAATGAAGGGAACACTCCAAATAATTGTGCGTTCGGTTGACATTTAATTTATATAACTCTTTGTTGTTTTGGCGCCCAACTCAAGTGAGTTATTTACTTCTGTATTCAAGTTTTATTCATAATTTGTTGAATTTATTTTCCAATACTCTTAAAAGCATCATCAACCTAACCTCGTTAACTATTTCCCAATTCGTTGGTCTTCGATTTTACATTTTTGGCGCCCAACCTAGGTGAAATGTTTACTTTTGCGTCTAATTCTAAGTCTCTTTTTTATTTCCATTACCCTTCAAAACATTATTGACCTAAACCCGTGAACTCTTTCGCTGTTCGCTGGTCTTTGATTTTACATTTTTTGTCGCCCAACTTAGTTGAAATGTTCACTTCTTCGTCTAATTCTAAGTCTCTTTATTTGCATTCTTAAAAAAATCTAAGTAATACTCCAAGAAATTGTTGTCTTAATCGCCACTTTTCGGTTTGTATGAAACTTATTTTTTTGCGCCCAACTCGGATGAGATGTGAACTTCTTCTTCCAGTTGTAATTCCAAATTCTTTGAATTTTGATTCAATTACCCTTAATCATTAAATTCACCAACTAACTGTTTTGCTATTCGTCGGTATACGATATAACTTTTGCTTTATTGGCGTCCAACTTAGGTGAAATGTACACTTCTGCGATTAATTCTTTGTCACAACAATCACAATGCATGGAATTTGGATAACTGCTCTTAAAAATATCAAAGAAACACTGCAGTTAATTTTTCTGCTATTCATCGACTATCTGTTTTTATAACTTTGCTTTTTTTGCGCCCAACTCGGATGAGATGTGCACTTCAATGCCCGAGTCTTATTCCTAACTTATTCCAGTTGGTCTTAATTTCTCTAAAAACTTTAATGAACTACCCCTGTAAACTGTACTTCTATTTGATTATTACTTTACTTTTGCGTTTTGGCGCCCAACTCAGGCAAAAAGGTTTATTTCGTCAACTAACTCTAAATCTCAACATTCATAATTCTATGAATTTGGGAAATTGTTCATAAAAATATCAGGGAAACACTCCAAAAAAAATTTATGACGATCATCCTCATTAAATTTTTTTTTTTAGGTCAAACTCCAGCACTTCTTCGCCAAAGTCTAATTCCTAATAATTCCATTTCTCTAAAAACAATATTGAAATTGTCCAATCAACTATTGGGCTTTTTGTTTCGTAAAACCTTTGTTTTTGGCGCCCAACTTTGGATAGATGTTCACTCCATCGAGTTTTTCTACTAGTATTCCATTTTAGTCGGTTTTCATACTCGTATTGTAGCGAGTTCTATTTACCGTATTTGTTTTTTACCATTGTCCTACTGTGGCGCCCAACTCAGCTGGAAAAGAACTTTGTTTCGGCTATTTTTAATTTTATGTTTCTTTTAAATGTTGGGAAATGCTCAAATTTTCCATCCGAAATTTCTTGGAAGTAACGCAAGAGTATTGCTCCTCCATAATAATTTTGTCATGTCAAGGTATTATTCAGACTGCAAAAATGCTTGTCGTTTAGCGCCCAACTTAGTTGGAGTCGCTGCTAGAGTTTACTGGGTGCTTGATATATTAATTATACTAAGCAATCGTTTTTTCCGCATTAATTGATTTTCCAAGATTATAATTTTTCTAGCTCCTAACCCAGATATAGAAATAGAATATAATATCTAAAAGGTTTTTTATTTCGTTCAATCATTCTACATTCTAAAAGAAAAAAATCTCAACAACATCGATGACTTAATTTAATAATTTATGTATTACTTACGATTTTAAAGCTTTTCCTTTTTTTGTGCCGTCAGAATGTGAACTTAAAATTATTAAATTAGAGTGACGACTCCAAAGAGAAATGTAAAAAAAAAAATTTTCTAATAAAACATGTTTGCATGTTTGTTCGGTGCTTTAAGTTTTGCATTTTTTGGCGCCCAACACAGGGTTCGAACAGCATTGTGACGGCGGTTTGTTCTAATGGTCTATGAATGCCAGAAAAGTGAATAAAAGCTATCTAAAACGTCGACAAAACTATTAACTGTGTGTTTTAAATTTATCTGGCGCCCAACGCAAACGTAGAAGTTTTTACATTTCGTTTGGCGCTAAGATTGTATTATAATATGTGGGCTTCATTTACAAATTGAGACTGTTGGCTTCGCTGTATATTGCAAGCTAATAGGGACTCCTTAAATCTTGATTGAGATTCACTTTCTCCTCAGATTCTCTTGGAAATAATTACATGATTCGTTATCCGCTTAGCAACAGTACTCACAAAAATTATACATTCAAATGTCCCTTATTATTTTCTTAATACGTTTTTCTGCGTACAACTTCCAGTGCGGACGTCAAACTCTTCCATAACTTATCTCAAATTTCCGTTACAGAAAAAAACCAATAATCGTTTCGCGACAACTTAGCAACAACACATGTTGTAGCACCCCATAAGAGCATTCCTTCACTATACAATTGCGCTGGTACAACTCAAATCAAACGTTTGAAAAAATAAATAATGCCAACGAAAGAAAAATAAACTGAACTCGTAACTGAGATATCCAACTACAAAACTTTGTATACTATAGACATATTCTACGTAATGACATAAGATATATTTTTATTGGCGAAAAATACATAATAATATTTCAAAAGCAGAAAAAAACAAATTTACAACAAATGTACGGCCACGTTAAATAACACAAAATTGCCATGTGTTTTTCGCGAGTACAAAAACAATTAACGATTTTATTTTTTGCTTTCGAAAACCAGATCTTTTTCACTTAAAAATACAACGTGGAGCATCGTTTTGTGAACAGATGATATAATGTAGTATGACAACTGGAATTGAGATAAGAAGGGTGTGGCTTTTTAGAATGACACTAACGAAAGGATAATATATATGTCAAACAAGATACTTGTAACCTGGCAATAAACTACTAAGCCAGAATGGAAAATGTCTAAATAAACCAGAAAACTAGAAAGAAACAAAAAAACGGGCACTGAAATTGGCGCCCAACGAAATATTACGCGGGGCGCTAACACGCCGTTACATACGTTAAGGAATCCCAATGATGTTGCAATTTTTTGCTTAACTGGTACTGGCAATCTTTTGTATATCCAGAAAATTACAAGAAACGAACACTAAAATTGGCGACCGACACGAATTTCTTCCTTTACCAACTGTCTTTAGCTTTTATGGTGTCATTACCTTTGAAAACAATCGATGATACTGCAAATAAACTTAACTAGCATAGATGATTTTTGTCTTATTTCAAGAACACATAAAGAAAGAACTAAATATGCATTGAATTTGGCGCCCAACGCTAACGTTCATAAGCATCTATTCTGTCGGTAACCTTAAAATCGTTTGAAGAAACTGCAATATACAAAACGAGAAAAAACAGCCATTAAAGTTAGTGCTCACTACTAAATGCAGCCTCAACTTACATTCGTTGACATCCACAAAGCCACTTACTTTGAGGTCGTTCGATGAAAAATATAAAAAAAACATCGGAGAAAGTGGCGCCCAACGTAAGTTCTTATTCTTTAGCATTTTTGCTGTCACTACCTAGCACAGCAATCTGCGTAACCAATACAGGTAATCTATAATTTAACTAGAAAACAAGAAAGGAAAACCTAAACTGACAGGGTAATTGGCGCCCAACATAACCTTACTTTATTTAGCATAAATCATTTTTAAGGACGTTGGATGATACCCCAATAATCTGCGGAGCTATTACATACATTCTCTATTTTGCCCAGAAGACTAGAAAGGAACAAATTATTCGACGGGAAAATTGGCGCCCAACATGAACTTACCTTCTCTATATACACTACCTTAAAGGACGTTCGATGATACCGCAACAACTTGCCTTTCAAAACAGACAATCGCTATATAAAGCAGATATTAAGAACGATAGAAATCAACTGACATTTACTTTGGCGCCCAACAGTGACGAACGGTTTTCATAATGTATGTTGTCACTTTCTCTTAGGAGATTCTATTAAATTCCTGCAATATGCCAAATCTGAGCTGTCAATCCTTGTTTTACCAAAAAAATTCAAATGAACGGGTGAACTCGGTCTTAGTCAAAATTCAAATACAGAGAAAAACTCATTTATTAAAAGTGGCGACCAACGTCGCTGTTTGATTACGAATATAACTAGATTTATAACAGCAAGAAAATTGCGAAAATGCAATTGAAATTATCGCCAGAGTCATTGTTATTATGAATCTATTTTTTTCGAACGTTGGACGGGACTTCCGATGTCGTTCTTAGCTAGAGTCCAAATAGCAAGGAAATTTCAGTCGTAGAAATAGAGCAAACGGGAACATGCGATCATAAGACACAATAGCCACAAAATCGCATTCACTAAAAATGGCGCTCAACGTGAACATTCGATTTTTATTTATACTAGAATCAAAATAGGTAAAATATTATATTCTATGAAATAGCTCCAATTAAGACATGCGATCTTGCTTATATTGGGAGTCATAGGCGCCCAATATGGGCATCCATCCGATTCTAATCTTAGCTATAGTCGATATAGCAAGAAAATTATCTTCTTTAAATAGCTACAGCTGGGACATGTAACTTTGGTAAAATCAGGTAGAAAATCGAATTTGGAAATGGCGCCCAACAAAGTCATTTGATCTTAGCTAGAATTATGCATTCATTGAAATAGCTCCCACTGGGATATGCCATCTTGTAAATACCGAAGTCATAACAGCTAGAACATTGCATTTATTGGAAATGGCGCCCAACGAAGGGATTCGATTTTAATCTTTGCTAGTATAAGAATAGCAAACAAATTGGTTCTTTATACTAACACAAAATGTGAGCTCCAATCTAGATAACATCGGGAATAATAACAACCAGAAAATCTTATTTTTTATGAACGGCGCCCAACGTGGACATTTGATTTCGGACTTACGAGAGTCTAGATGGCAAGGAAAATGCACTCTTAACAATAAATAGCGCCATCGTGGACATGTAATCTTAAGTCATGTAATGTAAGTCAGAATATCGCGTTTATTAAAAATGGCGCCCAACTTGGAATTTCTGAAAGACGATTCTGCGGTTCTCGTTTCTAAAGATACTAATTCAGTTACTTTCTGAACGATGGATCGAAGATACATCTGCTGAAATTCTTAAGAACCCAAAATTTTGTTTTACAAATAATAGAAATTTTACTGACAAATAAAATGTTTCTGTTGCATATAAGATTACATTTTTTGTGTTTTTTTGTTATTCTCCTCTTAAATCGCATCACGCCAATAGCTCTACCTCCCTTCTAAGCTCTCAAACGTTTGCTCCAAACACTTTCATCATCATTATTCAGCCATCCATGCATTCTCCCCACAGTGCCAGGCAAAAGTGATTGTTATACTAGATATAATTTATATACATTTTTTTTATTGTTTTCCCCCCATACGTTCTGTTTGAATTTATTTAAACATTTCGAATTTGTTCTCGTCGGCGTTGTCGTGTTGCTGTTTTTGTTTCTATCGTTCAGACATAATGTTCTAGTTTAAATATTTATTTATTGTGGCATTTGCGCGCTCGCTTGCTCGGGCTCCTCTTCTTACAATTGTCATTCGAAATAATAGAAATAATAATAATGTGATCTCAAAAAATAAAACCAGCTTCAACGCCAACTGCAACAACAAAAATAAATAACCAAAACGGAAATGTAACAATTGAAAATTGTCATTATTATTACAACAACGCGATAGAAAGAAAAAAAAATAATGTGCACAAATTTAAGTTTTGTGTAACAGAAATTTCAAAAAAAAAAATAAACACCAACATTGAAAATAGTTAGTGATGTGGTTACTATATATCATACACTCAGCAAAGAAAATCGAATAGTATATCTGGAAAATCAGTAGAATATTTTTGTAGTAGCCAATCGAGGTTATTAAATCGCCCAAACCCCCTTAATAAAAAAGGTGTGAGACTAAAAATTAATAATTCAATTGCAATTTCAAATTAGCAAAGCAGCTAAAATCTTTCGGACACCTTTAATTGTAGATTTTTCCACAAATCACATTTATTGAAATTAGCGCCCAACAGATGGGGCGAATTTTCCTAGCTGTGGTTAATATTCGAAGGCAAATATTCTCCAATCTCCGATTACGGTTAAACTGTTCTATTAATTATTCATGCCGAATCCGGCAAAACAAAATTCTTACGTTAGCGCCCAACGCATGGGGAAAACTTTCCTAGTTGAGATTAATATAAAAAAGCGAATATTGACCAATCTATAATTGTGATAAGAGTGCTCTAGCGATTAGCATATGTAGCTAAAAGTGGACATCTTTACTCCTTATGAGATACACCAACTAAAACAGGCACCCAAAAAAAGTCTCAAAAGCAAAAATAAAGCATTAATATTTCTAAGGTCTATTGACAAATCGATTGCAGGTATGTACAAAACTACTCTGATCTGATTGCCGACAATTTTAGTTTTGCCCATTTAAAAAACGCTTAAGACAAATTCAAAACAATCCGTTTTTTTAAAATGACAGTTAAATTTCCTTTTGCTGAAACTAGCGCCTAACGTGGCACTTAAGTGGCGCCCAAAGTAAGACTCGAACCAACCTTTACTTTCATATCTTTCTTTCAAACATCTCTAAACAACGCACAGATTGTACTTTTTATTCGAAACCACAAATCAATGAATAATATCTTCCTTTAATGAATTTTTTTTCAAACTTAAAATTAATAATTTTTTTCTTCGAGTGTATTAATGAACCGCAAATTGATACCATTTGGCGGCGTTTCCAGTTGTGGACGCTTGTTAGATATCATTTTCACATATCATTTACTTCTGAGAATATCAGTGGAAAAAACAACCCAACACAGCGACTTCAAATATTCTGGGGGATGCTGTTCCGTAGCAGCCAGACAAAGAATTCCAGTCTAACGTTGAGGAAATTGGGGGAGTCTATATATTATAGTAAATGTTTACAAATAAAGGCAGACAGCGTTTTTTAGTCCGCTTTGTGTAGGAGATAACAATGGAGACTTTTTTATAAAGGACAAATAAATACATTTAAAAAATGTTAAAAATTGTAAACAAATATTAAAAAACTTAGAGTCGTGTGGCATTGTTTCTAATAACTGAAGAAACCTTTCATTTCGGCCAAGAAAAAAAGCTGATTTTGAAAACGATCTATAATAATTGCCAATGTTATAACCAATCTTCCAAAATAACCATTTGGGCATCTAAGATAGTTTTCTGAACACTGGAAATGTCAATTATTGTTCAGAAGATGATTTTTAAATTGGCGCCCAACGCAAGGTTCAATTCTGACAATAATACCTTATTGTTCGTAGCGTATTTTTTTTATCAATATATCTTTGGCCCTGACATCTAAATTTTAAATTTCAATTCCTAATATTAGCTCCCATCCTGACTTTCAACACGAACAAAATCTTGCAAAAAAAATAAACTTTGTTCCAAAAAAAAAATACCTACGCCTTGGTCGTAATTACAAGTAATATTTTCTATTATTATTAAATTTGGCGCCTAACGTGAAATTTCAAACCTCAACCTTAGGACTGGTAATTTCTTTCATTGTCTAATGCCTGATTTTGGTGAGGACAAAGATGGAATGAAATTCTAATGACATTTTAATCTGTTTTATTATTGACACAATGTCATGTCATAAAATTATTGGCGGAATGTCTAGATTTTCAATTTGTCATTTCAAATGATTGAGATACATAGTTTCATGTTATAAAGAAATCAGCGAGAGACTCAAATTCTCCGGACCTTCAGATTTATTCTCCTTTTCTTTGTTTGTAAACCAGTGGCAGGTACCTCAGTCTCTATCTCAGACAGAAAATAATATTTTTAAATTGGCGCCCAACGTGAGATTTAAAACCAGAGCCAAAAGAATGTTACTTTCTTTACTTATCTATCGCCTGATTTTTTTTGGTGGTAAAAATTAAATGTAATTTTTTCGTAGTTTTATACCTAACACAAATTATTGACAACCCATAAATCAAACCATCGCAACTGTATTTCTATTGCTGGCGCCCAACATAGGCTACGAGCTGTAACTTACCTTACTTAATAACTCTAAATCTTGAAAGATCTTTGTCCAAGTTCAGGTTTGAATTTTACTCTTCTTAAACCCCTCTTAAAATTCATAGAGAGATCTTTCTGGTTTTATAGAGCTTACTCGTATAAGAACAATTGAAAAAGTTATGCAACCGAACTCCTTTTCCCTTAATGTATAATTTCTTTACAACCTTTACCTGCTTTCCTTTTACTCAATGCTTCCTCTTTATAAGGAACCCCAAAATTGACGTTGCTGAAGGTACTTCTAACAATCCCTAATAGGAGTTCATCTCTTTCAACCTAATCTTCAGGTTTATTTTCTTTTAATCCATTTGTTAACCATTAGTTACGTTCTCAAACTTTTCCAGGTCAGAAATCATATGCAAATAACTTTTTTAAGCGTCTAACGTGTGGTTCTACCCCTCTTCATTAAAAACAATGTTAATTATTAGATATGACCTCTGTCTCGTTTTAGTTCAAAAAATATTGCCGATAGTTACAATACAACTTTTTGAAATTGGCGCCCAACATAAAGTTTAAATTCACTACCCTAAATATAATAATTCAGATTTCATATTAAAAGATTGACCTCGCCCAAATCATCTGTTTAAGTTTTTTTGAATTATTTTAAAAGCAGTTATAATGACCTTAGTCTCTAACCGATGTAGAAAATAACAGAATATAATAAATTTAAATTGGCGCCCAACGTGAGGTTGAAACTTACAACACTGAGATCAAAGTAAACTACTACTAATGACCTTTGTCTCTTCTAAGTTCAGAAAAATAACGATATGTACGAGTATTATGTAAATTATTTGAAATCAGCGACCAACGTTTAATTCAAAATCAAAATTCAAATTTAAAATATTGAGTTTTAAAAATTGGCGCCCGACATTAGGTTTAGATTAAAACAAACCTTCTGAATTATTCTGTAAAGCAATTCTTATCTTTACCCTAAAATATAGGAAAATAAAAATCATATGCACATTATTTGTCTTATTTTTTTAATTGGTTCACAAAGTGAGGTTATATATATTTTTTTTTATTAGCTTAACTAAGCAAATTTAAATTTTGAGTCTTAAAAATTGGCTTCCGACATTGGTTTTGGAGTAAAACAAGCCTTTGAATTAATTCTGTAAAGCAATTTTGTAATACTATATGTACGGCATTTATTTTAATTGGCACCCAAAGTGAGGATTCTTTAACACCGATAGCAACGTTGGCGCCCAACTTTGGGTTTGGATTAGAAAAATCCCTCAAATCAACTCTGTAAAGCAATACAAATGACCTCTAGTCTTCACCCTGAATTATAAGAAGATAAAAATATGCAAGGTATTTTTCTTAATTGGCGCCCAACGTGAGAATTCGTTCTATAACACCTAGAACAACGTTGTCGCCCAACTTTGGGTACGAATTAAAACGATCCTTTAGATAAATTCTGTAAAGCAAAACTAACGACCTTTAGTCGTTACCCTGAAGTATAAGAAAATTACTACATGCACGGTATTTTTCGTAACTGGCGTTCAACATGAGGATCGATTTTATCACGACAAGAACAACGTTGGCGCCCAACTTTGGGTTCGGAATGAAACAATTCTTCCAATTAACTTTGAAAAGTAGTACTAATGACCTCTTGTCGTTACGAGAGCATCGTTGGCGCCCAACTTTGGCTTCGGAATAAAACAATTCTTCCAATTATCTTTGTAAAGCAATACTAATGATCTCATGATTTACACAGAAATATAAGACAAATAATAGACATATGCACGGTTATTTTTTAAAATTGGTGCTCGTCGTTTTTAAGGTCGGACAAATAAAATACATAGAATAAATTTTGTAATTGGCGCCCGAAGTAAGTTACATATATTTTTTTATTAACTTAAGTAAGCATATTTTTACTTTTTTGCGGTCCAAATTCACAACCTTAATTCAAATTTAAAATTTTGAGTATTAAAAATTGGCGCCCAACATTGGGTTTAGATTAAAACAAACCATCTGATTATTTCTGTAAAGCAGTACTAATGACGTCTTGTATTTACCCTGAATTGCACTGTATTTTTCTTAATTTGCGCCCAACGTGAGGATCGATTCTATAACACCGAGAACATCTTAGGCGCCCAACTTTGGCTACGGATTGCAACAAACCTTCAAATAAACTTTGTAAAGCAATATTACTGACCTCATGACTTGCTCAGAAATATAACACAGATAATAGATATATGCGCGATATTTTTTAAATTGGCGCCCAAAGTGAGGTATGATTCTATAACTCGAAGAACAATGTTCATCAGTACTAATAACATTCATCCCTTTAGGGTCCGAAAAAATTGAACAGGGATTAAACCGGCTCAAGACCTCTTGCTTCTATATTTAAATAGAATACAAGTTTTTAACAAAATGGCAAAGTGACATTGATTTTCGTGGCTGCACACTACTTTTATCATGATTTCGGGTCCGTGACAACCCTCTTCAGAAAGCCTTGCTGCAATTGTTGAAAGTAAAACCGAACTCTATAAGGCCAGGCTCTCCACAAACGAATGAGAACTACTGTTGTAAACCTTACTTTTCAAGTTTTCTTCACACAATTGCCCACGAATAACAGACATAAAGATTTTTTTTTAATTAGCGCCTAACTTGAGATTCAAATATACAACCATAAAAGTAAAAGTATTTTTTATATTCTTACGTCAGATTTTGCTGAAGGTGAAAAGGGAATGCAATTAAGAGTATAATGGCATTTTATATCAACTATCGGGGATACACTTAAAATCTGTAGATTCGATTTATTGACCCCCATAAATCACCCTATCGCGTTTATTATTGCCTTTGTTGTTCATGGTGGATTGTTAATCAATATGTCTTTGGCCTGATATCTAGATATAAGCCATCCATCTATCTAGCCAAACCCGTCATTTAAATTATCAACAATAATAGAGCAGATAAGAGCAATAAAAAAAACGCCACCTTTGTCCGATGGTGCGCGGGACTTTGAATTCAAATTGAATACAGTTTCGTGTATGGGATAAAAAAAAAATAAATTCACGCTGATGTGACGATAAAGGCGACAATGATCTTAAATTGCAGTATGAAAATGAATGCCAGCCCAGTCCATGCTCGGTGCGGCGGATCGTGTGTTTTTGTGGCCACTATTTGAATTTCAAAAAAAAAATATACAAAAACAAACTGAAATAATTAAATTAATTCGCACATTTCATTTCTTCAATAATTGAAATAAATATGCCAAGCTTTTTTTCTTCTCTCTGTATGTGTGTTTCGCAAAACTCTGTTAAATGTATTCGAAAAAGACATTGACAGTAATGAAAAATTATATCTTTTTTCTGTTTTTGTTTTGTATCATTTTAGGTAAGATTTCATGGAATAAATCGCATGATGTCATACAATTTTTTATAGATTGGTCCCCTATTTGTTTTGGAGGTGAATTCTATTGCCGTTTTGAAAGTGAGTATAACGAAATGAATGCTTTTTTTTTATTATTATTTGAAACCATAAATTTATAAATTGGAAAAGGAATGTTGGTGGGTCTCCCTCTTGCTTGGAATTCGTAACTGCATTTGTTGGTATTTTCGGCTAAGCGGGTTCTTCCCCCTCTATGACGCGCGTGAAGGTCATTCAAGACCATTGTTGGGTTTTATTGCACACTCACTCAGTCAGTCAGTCAGTCAGCCATCGTTGGGGGTACAAAAATAAAAATGAATATTAAAACAAACCAAATGATAACAGTATTTAATTTAATAATTACACGCCAAGTCCATCCGTTGCTGTATTTATTTTGATGCCATAAATTCGCTCACATTAGTTTGTATTTCCTTCACTCCTCTCGTTCATTGGCTTCTGCTTCGGTCAAGAAGAACAAAGACGTCATTTCCTGGAAATTCCATAAACTCTATATAAAGTATATCTGATTTTCTGGCGTGTTTCCACCACATACGAGTGTAGGCAGTGAAAGTATTTTCAAAGGAACAGAAAATAAAAAAAAAACATAAGATTTTCAATATATCCAAACAATCGCATTTATACAAGAAAATCGAAATAGAAGCCTATAATTGTTGAAGGACTTGTTTACTAAATTAAACATCCTAGTAAGGACAAATAGTTCGATATATTCTGTATACGCGTGTCCCAGAACTACTTTTTAAATATGACTGCAAAGAAATTACTTATTTTATACAGAAGGTTGTACATGCCTTAGATATTTGTGTTTTACTCGCTGAAAAATGTCAAATGTTCCGTTTTGGCTTTTTAAGGTTCTCGTACAGGCTAACCAAAAAACCACGGCTGCCCTTATTTAAACCTGAAACCGGCGTTTTGAAGAAACTACACATTGTTTTAAAATAAAAACCTGGGTCTTTAAAACCTTGAACCGCGTTTTCCAAACTGAAATCCGAGTTTTTAAAACCGTAAACCGGATTTTTTAAGTCGTCAACCGGGTCAGAAGATAGGCTTTTAAATGTAGAGCTTTAAATAACACAGAGGGAGTTAGAAATAAAAAACTTAAACTTAAAACTTAAAAGTAGCAAAGCTTGGATTCGAACACAAAAACCGACTTTAAAAAATCCAAAACCGGGCTAAAAATTTCAGAAAATGGGTTTATAAAAACAGACAACTTTTTGTTTTGGACAAGCATTTGAGTTTGCAAAACCAGAGTCCGAATTTTTAAAGCCAGAAAATCGGGTTACAGATGCCAGAAACCGGATTCTCAATGTCAGAATTCGGGCTTAGAAAACCAAGGTTGGGACTTTGAAAAAGAAATTGTGCTTTAAAAATAAAAATTAAATTTTAAAGGCCAGCAACTGAGGGTTTAAAACCAGAAACCCGAGTTCAATTGTCAGCAACCGGGTTTACAAAAACAGACTTTAAAGTCAGACTTAAAAAAGAGATTTTAAAAACAGAGACTTGGAGTTTGAATAGAAAACCATACCTAAAAATAAGACAAAAACTGATTTTTATATGCCCTTTAAGTGGGGTTAAAAAGCCGGATCCGAGTTTTAAAACCTAGTGCTTGCCTTAATAATCCTAAATATCTAGTTTAGATAAACGGTAGCCGTAGTTTTTTAAGCCAGACACGTAACGCACATTTTTAGCACATAAAAGGGTTTTGAAAATCTGAAGTGAGGTAATAAAGACCTATCTTGAATTTCTAAAGCCACAAACCGGGCTTCAAAAATTGAAAAACTGATTGTGAGGTAAAAACTGTGTTTTCATACCAAAAACTGGAGTTTATAGGTCATAAACAAGAAACCGAGCTTTAAAACCCTATAACCGGGTTCTTAAAGACAGCAACCGTATTTTAAAATCATATTCAGGCTGCAAAAACAGACGCGGGGAAATTGAATAGCAAACAGTGTTTAAAAATCAATTCGATTTTATAACAATTTTTCCAAATCGGGGTTTGGATGTATTAAACAAGGTTTGCAACACCTAAAGTCTCTATTAAAGCCTTTAAGGCGCGGAGACGCTAAAATCATTGTATCTGTAATTCTTTTTCTATGAAATAAATATATAAAAAAAAGTCAGACAGCGACTGGGAGTTTAAATAAGAAATTGTGCTACAAATACCAAAAAAATAAATTTTTAAATCCAGAAACCAGGTTTTGAAACACATAAACCAGGATGTTCAAACACAGAAACCAGGTTTTGAAACAGAATTCTTGGTTTTAGAACCGAAAGCTAAGATTTAAAATCACTGCACCTGGTTTTTAGAAAAAGAAACCGTAATTTTTAAACCAGACATCATAAGTCGGATTTAAAAAGGCAGAAAGTGGGGTTTAAAAACCACAAGCGAGGTATAACAAACAAGTCGTCAAATCTTAAAAGCCGGAGACAGTGCTTCGAAAATTTAAAATAAGAGGTGAAGGCCGGAAACTAGGGCTTATTATAAGAAATGCCATTTTGAAGCCAGGAGCTAGAAAATAGAAACCAGATACCGAGTTTTCAAAAACGAAAACTGAGTTTTTCGTACCGGAAACTGGTCTTAGATATTAGACGGATTTTAAACCGAAGTCATGCTTTAAAAACCAGAAGTCAAGCTTTAAAACCGAAGTCAAGCTTTAAAAACCAGATACAGGTGGTTTGTGTCAGAAACCATGCGTTTGAAAACCAAAAACTCGATATAAAAACCGGAAAACGGTTTTAGAAATCACAATCCGAGTGTTTTAAAACCAGAAGTCAGGCTTTTAAAAACAGTAACTGGAAGTTGGAATATAAATTACTGCTTTGAAAAACATTTTTTTAATTTAAAAGCCGGTTTTTTAAAGCGAGAAGCCGGGTTTTAAAGTTACTAAAACTGGGCTTGTAAAAACCACAAAACCCGGTTTACAATACCAGAAGTCAGGTTCTTCAAAGCCAAATACTTTTTGTAAAATTCCTGAAACTGCGGTTATAGAAACAGAGACGGGTATTTAAAAATAAAATTAAAATTAATACAGAATGAGCTGTAAAACACGGAAACCAGCTTAAATAAATGCAATGTTTTAAATCAGAGACGGGGCTCTAAAAAACAGAAACCGCAGCTTAACAACAATAACTAGGAACTGAGTTTTTCAAACCCAGAAATCGGGGTTTTAATCCGGAACAGAAACTTAAAAAGCCAATATTTTTAAAAAAAGCTCAAGCAGAAAACAATTTTTAAAAAGCAGAGGCGGGCCCTAAAAACAAAAAACCGCAGTTAAAAAGAAACCTAAACCGGAAATTAAAAAACAGAAACTAAGATTAAAAATTCGGGGCCCCGGATTAAAAACAGTAAACCGGGTTTTAAAAAAACGGAAACGGCAGTATAATAAAACAAGCAGATGGTTGAAACAAACCAAAGCCGGAGTTTTAACATAAAAATAGGAAACTACCTTTTTACTTAATTTAGATAAATCTGAAACCGGTTTTAAATACCAGAACTCATTTGAAAAAAAACATTGTTTGAAAATCGACAACATGATTTAAGAGCCAAAATAGTGTTTCCAAATCAGAAACTGAGTTTAAAAACAAAAACCAGATTTTAAATACCAGAATCGAGGCTGAAGAAGCCAGAAATCGGAATATAAAATCACGAAACCGAGGTTAAAAACACAAGCCGGACTGATAATAGAGGTCTGCCTTCAGGGTGGCCTCTGAGGCACAAACGGCAGCGATAATGTCATTCCCATGCACTACGGCGCATAGGTTGCCGTGGGTGTCCGATTGCGGCCAAAACTTCTTTTTTTTACAACACGCTCTGCTTGGACTAAGAGGCATTGTCTTTGTCATATGTTACTTAACTTTCCAAACCACCCTCGACCTTGTTATTCAATTTTTAAATTTAAATAATTTTTTTTTATTTACTAAAACTTTGTTTTGATATTCCCACTAATTAATGTTATTTAGCGAGTAACAATTAAAAAAAAGTAACAACTACATTAACTTTTCGTTACTTTTTTATTTCGGTATAATTATAACAAATGCTCTCCCCCGCCGGCCAACCGCTACTGCCGCCGTGTATCTTTATTATTTAACCATATTGTTGCTGTTATTTCTATAAAGATAATTAACAAAATGCTGTATTTTTTAGTTTTTTATTTTTATTTTGTTCTGTCCTCTTGTGAGCAAATCTGAGCAATGAGTCACATGCGCTGATACTAGAGCGAGCTTCTTCAGTTTGCAATAATGAGTAATAAATGCGGTATTTTTTAAAAGATACTAATGAAAGATACTAAGTAAATTAAAAAGACATTGTAACTTTGCTGCGGTACTTATTGAAAGATAATAGTTTAAAAGTGTGATCCGTAAAAAATCACATACCGCCTCATTAGGTTTAGGTCAGCTATGCCAAATTTTGTTTCCATAAAATGTGATATCTCAGCTCGGCAAATCGTCTCAAATTGGACAAATTTTTATCATCAGAATACTGTCGAGGAGAGACAATTTCAATACGTATCACTTTTATTGGCACATATGAATTTCCGTCTAGTATTCTGGTACCTCTGGCTACTAAGAGTATAAACAAGTGCCAAAATTTCTGTTGAAAACGAATAATTACGAGTATAACAATAATTTCCAGTATTTGTATTTCAAACTAAATTTGGCGATAAATCCTTTTTAAGTCATGAAATTGAATTAACATCTGCAATTACTAAAATAATTATATTGTTGAAACTACAAAAATGTGTGTAATAAAATTTAATAGCATAGGTTTTTTATTGTAATTGGCGCCCAACGTAAGCACTAAGTTGCCAATGGGTCCAGGAATTGTTTAGTATAACTAAGAAGTGGTATTTTCGGTACAAGGAAAAAAAGTTATGTTTTTGTTGAGCAATGCCAGGAATGTAACATAAAGGGTGGTTAAATTTTAAGGGCCTATGTTGATTTTGAATAAAACACAAATTATTTAGAAAATTATTGTCATTTCTTTTTATTATGATAATATTGGTATGGTTCACTTATGTATGGAACAAAATATCCGCCAAATGGCCGCCGCGACCTCGGCGGCTCACCTCCGATGGTCCAAATTTTCGATGACGCTGAGGCATAATTGAGGTTCTATGCCGTTAATGTGCTGAATTATCTTATCCTTTTGCTCTTGAAGTTTTGCTGGCTTATCGACGTACACATTTTCATTCAAATAATCCCAAAGAAAGAAGTCCAACGGCGTCAAATCACATGATCCAGGCACATAACATCGCCACGACGTGCGATAACACGGCCATTGAATTTGTCGCGCAAAAACGCCATTGTTTCTTTAGCTGTGTGGCAAGTGGCACCGTCCTGTTAAAACCACATATCGTCCACATCCATATCTTCCAATTCGGGCCATAAAAAGTTCGTTATCATCTCACGATGGCGAACACTATTCACAGTAACTGGCTGACCGGCCTCATTTTGGAAAAAAAATATGGCCCGATGATGCCGCCAGCCCCTAAACCGCACCAAACAGTCACTCTTTGTAGGTGCATTGTGTTGGATTATCATTCGCCCAAATGCGGCAATTCTGCTTATTGACGAATCCACTGAGGTGAAAATGTGCCTCATTACCGAAGATGCTTTTCTACGAAAATTGATCATTTACTGTTGCCATTTCTTGCCACCATTTTGACCATTGATGACCATGGTTCAAATTGAGTTAGTCTGACATTGAGAAATATCAAATGAAATGCGGAAAAAAACTTGACGTTTAGGTGTGGTTCACATTCAACATCGGCCCTTAACACCCCTTTAGAAACCATTGAGTTTCTATCAACTGGCGCCCAACGCGAGCGTTCAGTACGATAGAGATCTTTGGCAAGGCGTTAGTTAAAGTCTATTTTGTACAGTAAAGGAAAGTTTTCGGATTTTGTTAGTCATAACATAATCAAAACACAAAAAATCTAAAGTTTGACTACAATTGGCGCCCAACGTGAGTAATTAAATACATAATGATCTTAGTAAGTCGTTAGTAAATGTAAGTTTAGACGTTTGTAAAAAACGATTTAATCGTTCGAGTTATAAAATCAGGGGGTAAATGAAGCTACGGACAGGCGTAAAATATCAGATATTTTACTATTGACGACTAACGTGACAAATTGAAAACTTATAGCAATGCATACGTAAACAGTTCCTTCAACATTCATACATGTTATATCCAAGAGCTACTGTTTAATATCGGTAGTCAGCCACAGCCCACAGAACTGTTGTTCTGGCCTGACCAGTAGGTGCGGCCCATTGGGCAGTATCGTGGTGGTTCAAATTCAAATCGCGGGGAGAGCTTCGGCTCGGTGTGGAGTTTCATTTCAACCAAGTGCTGTGACCCATGAAACAGCAGAGGTTGTAGTTAGCCCTCGGCCTCTAACCAAGGGGGATGTTGCGCCATATAGCACGCTTCGAATTTTAACTGTCGGGATTGTCCTTAAGGGGCGCTGGCCGTCGCCTGGTAAGGGCACCTGTTGTGATGGCGTACCACGGTTAAATCATTTAAAACACTTGGAAGCTGTTTAACAACGATTTATGGCCTTCAAATAACTCTGTTACTCGTAAAGTCACCTACATTTAACGTAAAACGGACTCTTATGTTTGTTGGAGATTTATTTTACCTGGACTATATTTGGCCTACTGCTGTGTTGGAAGACACTAAGAGTTACTACTGGCAGTTTAGGAATCCCAGTTATATGAAATTTTTTCATCCTGAAACTCACCAATTTGACTGTAACAAAAGAGTGTGATTACAGACAACGTTAGAATACTAACAATTGTCGCCCAAAGTGAAAGGCTCAGATGTTATTAGTTGCCAAGTCGGGGCTGTCCGGCGGATGACCCATCAATACGACGTTTTGGCCGGTCAAAAAGGCGCTGGTTTGAGCCGATGTGTGAGAGATCGCATTGTCATGGTGAACAATGATTCGTCTTCTCTTCTTCGTTTTTCGAACTTCTCCGAAGACTTCAGGCAAACGAATTGTGGTGTACCACGCAGAATTTACCGTCCTGCGTTGTTTAAGCGGAACAGTCGCCACATGACCAGTTTAGCCGAAGAAACAGGCGACCATTTGCTTCGAAGTGCTTCTTCCACGAACAACTTTCGTTAGATTTGACTCGTCTTCGAAGACCCACACGGTCGATTGCTGTTTTGTTTCGGGCTCATACGCATAGATGCATGATTCGTCACCTATGACGATCTTCTAAACGTCTTTCGAAGCACGGCGATCGTATTTTTTCAAAATTTCTTTGCACCAATTGATACGAGCCTTGTTTTGAGCGATTGTGAAATTGTGCGGGATCCAACGAGAACAAACCTTCTTTACGGCCAGGTGTTCATGCAATATCGAATTTATGCTGGCGGAAGAAATGCCCAAGGATGCCTCTATCTCACTATATGTCACATGACGATCTTACATTATCAGTTCATGCACGGCATCAATGTTCTCTGGCACAACGGCCATTTTTGGACGACCTTCACGACCTTCGTCTTTGAGCGAGCATCGGCTACGATTGAATTCATTAAACCTGTTTTTCACAGTGCTATAGGATAGTGCTTCATCGTCATACAAAGATTTAAGTTCATCGATGCACTCTTGTCGTGATAATCCATGGCGAAAATTGTGAAAAATTATCGCACGGAAATGTTCACGAGTTAGTTCCATTTTTTTGCCAAATTGATTTTTTCAAGTCAATGTAAACAAAATGTTCTTAGTACGTACGTCAAAATGTTCTTAGTACGTTTATGCTAAAAAATGTCAAACTTTCCAATGGAAATGTCAGATGGCGCCAGTCAACACTTAGTGTTTTACCTCATCCGATCAACCCGATTTTTTAGTACATTTTCGATTGTTTTGGTTCGAATCTCTTCTATGGCAACTTCGATTACATGTTTCAATGCTTCCATTTTCTCTGGATGCTTTACGTTACATTTATGCTTAATGGCATCTATACTAAAATGATAATAGTAATTTCCAATGGAAATGTCAGATGGCGCCAGGCAACACTTAATGTTTTACCTCATCCGATCAACCCGATTTTTCAGTACATTTTCGATTGTTTTGGGTTGAATTTCTCCTATGGCAACTCCGATTTTATGTTTCAATGCTGCCATTGTCTCTGGATGCTTTACGTTACATTTATGCTTAATGGCATCTATACTAAAATGATAATAGTAATTTTGTGGACCACTTTAACCCTAAAACGACTTTTTTAAATACTTTTATACAATTAATATGGCATTTTTTCACTTTTTCGAAAAAAGGCCGAAAAGGTAGGATGTAAAACTGTTCTACGTTAAGAAACTCCATAAGATTCCACTCAAGACATATTATCACGAATATTCGTTCATATGAACAAACATTTACTACTTTTTAACTTATTTCATGTGGCATAGCGTTGCAAACCTAAAATTTCCTTGGCCCTTAAAAAATAACTCGGACTTACGAGGGCTGTCCTTTTGGAAATTTGCTATAATCACCAAAGTCCTTTATTTCTAGAAGAAATCATTTACACCCCGAAAAAGTCTGAACTTTTGTTGTGTAATATTTTACAACTGCGTACTAATCTCGGTTTGGTTACTACAAAGAATTTATTTTTTGTCACCACCAATTATTGGTACTAAAGTAACATGTACTTCATAATTGGTTGGTTGTCATAACCACCAGTTGTGGCAACCAATAGTTTTACTGAATTCGGTTTATATAACTGACTTATTGGCTGTAATAATAGTAATATAATTGTATCTTACCATCTTATGGTAAGTCAAACCATCCATGTAACCATCAACACCATGAAATGTTTGTGATTGCAACAGAAAGTATGTTAATCCAACCGAATATTTGTAGTTCGTACCGATTTCCATATGACTTTGTCTCTGTGTGTACTTGAATGGAGTATTTTCAATATTAAATTTAGTTTGCTATTCCCCATTCTAAAGATAATTTTTACTGATGTAAAAACAAAATAAATAAGCAATTCTCCATACTTACTTAAATATTTGAAGTATGTAATATTTTCGGGCATACTCGAATCTAGTACAAATTACTTAAATTGTGTATAATTTAATTCTTTTGAGAAGAATTTATCTTGAATTCAGTAAGTTTTCTTTTCTTAATTTTAGCATGTTTTGGAATTACTTATAAATAATGAATTCGGCATACTTATTTTAAGTACGTAATATTTTCGGGCATACTCGAATCTAGTACAAATTACTTAAATTGAGTATAATTAATAACTTTTGAGGAAAATTTCAATTGATTTGATTTAATTTTCTGGTATTAATTTTAGCATGTTTTGGAATTAAATCTCGTATGAGATTTTTTTTGAGTGTAGTTTAAAGGAATTCCTAAATTGTGTCGAGACCAGGCTGTACATGTGTCTGGTTCAATTTTTGGTTGGCATTCGCGTATACAAGGATACGACGCCCGACATTTGAGGTGATTTTCTTTACTTCTCTATAGTTCCCTCATTGAGTTTTTAAGGGGCAGTGTTTGGAACCGCAATAATTCTTCTTGCTCTCTTATTTTTTTTTACCTGTACACAAATTAAACCAAACGCCCTCAAATGTCTTACGGTTATTGCCGTTTGGCGTTAATGATTCAATTTCAATTCCCAGTCACGTTTTGAACATTTAAAAAAAGCGAAGCAACGCTACACAAGAGGACACTAAACAAACGATTATAAAATTAATCAAAAAAAGCAAAGAAACAGAAGAGAAGAAGTACACGTTTTTAAGGTCTTCATAAAGAGTTTTATTCTTTAGTTCAGTTTGTATTTAACGATTACAAAATGCGTTGAGCTCATAAGGCTACAAAATTGGTAAAAAATAAAGTAGACAGCTACACTTGAAATGAATATTGCATTTTTTTTTTGAATTTTAACGGATTTTTTTTTCGTTGGCGGAAATTGACAAACAAACAGCTGAACAAATGAAACGAAAGCGAAAGAAGAGAGGAAAAAATATATAAAATCCAAATTGGAATTGACAACAACAAAAATAAGGCAGTCCGACCAAAACACCGCGTGTGTGTGGGTTGTTGCTGGATGTTTTGTTTGTGAAGCGACTCGATTCGATGCGATCCGATATACTCGTATATACGCTGTGCCATCAATCGATATAAAACATTTGACTTTTTTTTGAGTTTTGATGGCGAGGAGGTGGTGAAGTCAGAGTGTACTTTGAGGCGTTTTACCCGGGGCGTTGCAAACAGTGGCTTATGGAACGGTTACGGCTACGGGAGTACCAGCGCACACATGAATTATGTTCGTTTGCTAAAGTTGTTTTTTGCGCATTGTTGGCGGTATGTGTCATAAATATTTCTACTGCCCTCCGTCTGCCTTTCGTCTGTCTTGCTTAGCTCCATCTTTAACGTATAACTTGGTTATATCGAAATTGAAATGACATTTAGAAAACGAAAGCATTTATCTATCGAGATGACGAAATTAAAAACTTAACAAATTTATAGGCAAAAAATCTAAACAAATTTATTGTTTTCGATTTTGAAAACACACCAAAGTTTAATCGAAATTTTTATTTGAAAAGAATTTTTAAATAATTTTTTGGGGGTGTTTATTTAATATCGCTAACTGGAGTTTTTTTTTATCTAATTAAGTGATATAATACGAGGGCGACCGCAAAAGTAACTGGCCTAACATAAAAAGAACCGTTTTTTTGGAATTATTTTATTTATTTTTCAACATAATCTCCTTCCAACTCAATACACCTCATCAAACGTTTTTCAAGTTTTTTAATTCCATCCGAAAAATACGATTTTTCAAGACCTTTAAAATATGCCTAAGTTTCAGCAACAACCTCGCTGTTGGACGAATTTTTTTTGCCACCGAGAAATTTTTTTAAATTTGGAAACAAGAAATAATCAGAAGGAACTAAATGGATGCGGAGCAATTTCAAATCGTAATTCGGCCAGTTTTTGTTGAGTTAAAAATGCAGTGTGTGAAGGAGCATTATCTTGATGAAAAAGAACATTTTTTTTCTAAATGCGGTCGTTTTATCTTGATTTCTTCACTCAACCGATCCAATAATGCATAATAATATTTACTATTTATAGTTTTTCCTTTCTCAAGATAATCAATAAATATTATACCCCTTGCATCCCAAAATACTGTGGCCATTACTTTTCCTGCTGACTTAAAAGTTTTCGCCTTCTTGGGGCCACTTTTACCAGCTTCTTTCCATTGTTTTGACTGTACTTTGCATTCTGGGATGTAGTGATGGATCCATGTTTCGTCAACAGTTATGAATCGGCGCAAGAACTTTATTGGATTACGCTGATAAATCGCTAAAAGCTCCTCGGAATTGGTCCAACGGACGATTTTTTGGGGCAAAGTCAACAAACGCGGCACCCATCTTGCGGATAGCTTTTTCATGTGGAGTTCATCATGTAAAATACTCCAAACTTGTTTTTCGTGTATTTTAACAATATCAGCAAGTTCTCTGAGCTTTATTCGTCTATCTTTAGTCACTTCATTAAATATTTTTCTAATGTTTTCAATAGTAGTATCAGTTTTCGGTCTTCCAGAACGTTGTTCATCTTCCGTACTTGAACGACCCATTTTAAATTGTTGAACCCAGGATTTCACGGTGGAGTATGATGGTGCATTATCACCATGAACAGAATCCAATTCATCTTTGATTAATTGTGGCGTATAACCTTTCATATAAAAGTGTTTAATTACCGCACGAAACTCTTTATTTTCCATTTTTCAAAAATTACAAAACTTGTTTACTTCAACCACCTGTAACAAAGAAAATAATCATTAAATATTTCGGAAATTTTGACAGATGGCTTATAAAAGATTGCTTTTAAAAAACAAAACAAAAAAAAGTTGCTAGTAAAACAGAAAATGTGCCAGGCCAGTTAGTTTTGCGGTCGCCCTCGTAAATGTGATTTATTAATTTTATTATACTTTACTTTTTGGCAGTGTTATGACACTTTTGCACTCAAAAATGCACTCAATTTGCACTAGGAATTATTAAAATAACCTCTAAATTCTTAAAGCTGTTAGAAAAAGACAAATGAATTTTTAGAACATAACACTAGTATAATGGGTGATCTAACTAGAGGTATTTTTTCAGATCAAAAAAAATATAAAAACTCAAATCAAGTGTGCAATCGTTATTGGTAATTTGAATGACATTTTATGGAATTTATTTTTTAAAAATAATTTCCTTCAAGTGTTGGCAACTGTTTTATGGAAATGAGCGTTCGGTGAGAAACGGGAAGATCCGCTGTTTACGACCAAAACTTTGTTCAGTGTGGAGGCCCATTTCTGGCTCAACGGCAAAGTCAATAAACAAAATTGCCGCAATTTGACTGAAGAGCAACA
The DNA here is from genome assembly GCA_963513945.1 of Hydrotaea diabolus. Classification (NCBI taxonomy): domain Eukaryota; kingdom Metazoa; phylum Arthropoda; class Insecta; order Diptera; family Muscidae; genus Hydrotaea; species Hydrotaea diabolus. The sequence continues at coordinate 17,380,021 of OY740717.1, forward strand.
AGAAGAGGTTCAAGAGGTGCCATTATACCCAGAGAAAACCACGGTTTGGTGCAGTTTATAAGCTGGTGGAATCATCGGTGCATATTTTTTCAAAAATGATGATGGCCTTCCGGCCGTAACCGTGAATAGTGCTCGCTTTCGCGCCATGATATCAATCTTTATGCTACCTGAAATTGAAGCCCGTAATCTTGACGACACTTGGTTTCAACAGGACGTTGCCACTTGCCATACAGCTAATCAAACAATGTATCTATTGAGAGGTCATTTTGAAAAGCAGTTAGATCGAGTGATATAACACCTTTTGACATTTTTCTTTGAGGTTACGTAAAGTTCAAAGTCTATGCTGACAAACCACCCACGATTCACGTTTTGGAAGCCAACATTACGCATGTCATTAAAGCCATACCGGTCGAAATGCTCGAACGAGTCATCTAAAATTGAAACCCCTTAGAATGGAAACCCGGAGGCGTAGTTGCGGCCAACATTTGAAGGAAATTATACTCAAAAAAAAGCCATAGAATGTCCTTTCAAATTACTAATAAAGATTTCACAATTTGAAATTATATAAATTTATTTTTGTTCTGAAAAAATACCTCTAGATGGATGACCCTTTATTAATGAAACATAGAATATTTAAAATATAGAGTTCAAATGTATTCCAGGTGTAGTTTAAATGATACATTTTAAAAATGAAATTTGACTTCGATCATATGACCAACACGAGCCCGCGTACTACGATCAATTTTTTGAACCCAATTTTCCACCACTCTTAAACAGATTTCGACCGGAACGTTGGCATTTTCGCGTTAGATGTTTTCTCTAAACTCGTCTAAAGTTGTTGGGGGTGTTGGCTTAAACCAATGACTTTATGTGGCCCCATAAAAAGAAATCCAATGGCGTTAAATCGCATGAACGAGGTGGCTATTCGACGGACCATCGATATAACAGCTTTACCGAATTTGCCTTTTAGTAAAGCGATTGTTACGCATGCTGTAACAAAAGCGATTGTTACGTATGCTGTGTGGCTAGTGGCACCGTCTTGTTGAAACCACATACCGGCGATGTCAAGCTCATTCAATTCTGGCCAAAAATAATTTTCTAACATGGCACGAAAGCGCTCTCCATTGACGGTAACATGAGGATTGTTTTCGTCGACGAAAAAAATACGGCCCAATCACACCTGCGGCATGAAAACCACACCACACAAATTTTTTTTGCGGATGCAATTGTGACTCTTGAAGCTCATGTGGGTTTGTTGCTGTTTAATAAGGCATATTTTATTTATTGACAAAACCACTCAGCCAGAAAAGAGCTTCATCGCTGAAGATGATGACAATTGGAGTAAGTGCTCCTAAAGTTGCGACCACCGATTCAGAGTACTCATTTTTAATGATTTTCAAATGTTGCTCGTAAGCGAACTTTACCATGATTGAAATGTTGACTTCTACTAACGTTAAAAGATCATTTTGAGGGTGCGCAGACATAAAGCTACGAAATTTTTATGTTTATGTATAAACAATTTATCATAAGTTTACCTTGTTGGAGCCCAAAGTCAAAGTCCTCTAGCTATGTAGTATTTGAAGAAAAAGAAAACACCGCATATCAATTACTAGGTTTTGAAGTGTTCCTAAAAACGTATGCTGCTTAGGTCTTTAACGAATCAAACGAGCATAAACTTATTATGCAACAATTGGCGCCCAACGTAAAGTCCTCAGATAATCGCCATAGAAGTTCAGTTTTCTTTTTCTAAGCCGTTCTTATCGTCATAATTTGTATGCTTTAAAGTCCTTGTATGCTGTTTAAAAGTCCTTGGGTACTATAAAACTTGTAGAAAAGTTAACATGAAACCTATTACGAGTTGTATGTAATAAAATGAATCGTTATCTCTAAAAGTTATTGAAGGGATTCCGAAAACATATCGAGCCCTTACCGCGAAAAAGATGTAAGCGGCAAAAAGAAAGTATTACAGGAATGGTGTTTTTTGTTTGTTTGCCTAATTCATGTGGAGGATTCCTAAACAATTGAAATTGCTATATCTTTCTGAATATAATTATTTAGTTTTTAATATTTAATCTCAAGAGCGTTGTACAATTTTTTTATCGAATTTCATTAAAAAGCGAGTGGCTCTTACGCCTTTTTCGTGGTCAGGGCTCGATATGCAGGCATTAAAATACGAATCAAATAATCAGAGACACGCGTTTTTACAAATGGTGGCCAACGTAATGTTCTCACCCAGTCAAAATCTCAGTTTTGTTTACTTTTTCTAAGTAGAAAATGTAAAGTCCTCCAGTTTCTAGCACATAGCTAGGACATTTAAAGTCTCTGCAGTAATAATAAGTATCGTAAAACAAGCTGGTTGCTATGTTCTCTTAATGGCTGTGGTTTAAACCCAAATCTTGGAGAGAGCTTTGGCTCGGTGTGAAGTTGCATTGCATCCGGGTGCTGTGACTCATAGAATAGCAGAGATTTAGATAGTCCTCGACCCCTTACCAAGAGGGAAGTTACGACCCATACCTGCCATGCTTCGAATTGGTACAGGCGGAGTCAATCCAATGGGGCGCTGGCCGTCGTATTGTATTGAATGGCGCACCGTGGTTCAGGCCAGAGTCAACTCTGTTAAATTTTCTTACAGTAATTGTTAGAATGTATGATTCGTCGAACAATATGAAACAATTGATCATAAACATACTTTGTAACAATTGACGCTCTAATCGTCTCTATTCTGTAAGCAGAACTTTGATTTGTGACAATGGCGTCTATGGTGAAAGTCCTCAGTTTCTATATATTTAGGTTAGTAACCTTTAAAATGTTATACCAAACAAAAAAATACAGGAGCTCTTGAACTAATTCTGAGAACAGGTGCTACAGTGTACGATTTTAAACACGGGCAATAATTTTCGCTATACCCATTTTTTCTAAGCTGATTGGTTGAAATGGTACAGTCCTCTTTATCTCTAATTGTAAGTCAGCTAAAAGCCTTTAAAGTGCTGTACAAAACAAAGCAAACCAATTCACTCAGCGATATGAAATGGAGGCTGTAGTCCAATTTCCGCGCATAAATGTTGAATCAAACGGTCATTTACTTGGATTCTACAAAAGGCGCCCAACGTAAAGTCCTTGGACAACAGTAGTCTCTATTTAAATTTACTTTTTCATGATATTTTATCTGACAATTAGATTTATAATATCAAAGTAACATTTCTTAATACGGAAAGTTCATCTACCGGGCTCACATTGGGCGCCACTTTTAGCTTATTTTATTAAGTAGAGGAAATAAAATATTTAATAACGAAATTCTCCCAATATCTGCTGAATGATGTGGCCAAATAGAGAGATTTTGTATTACGGGCAATTCGTCTACCTGGCTAACATTGGGTGCCACTTTAGTTTATTTTATTAAGTAGTGGAAATAAAATATTTAATAACGAATTTCTCTTAATATATGTAAAATAATGCGCCTAGATAGTAACATTTTGTAATACGGGAAGGTCGTCTATCGGGCTTACGTTGCTAGTAGAATTTTGTAATAACGAAAGGTCGACTACCGGGCTAACGTTGGGCACCATTTGTAGTTTATTTAAATAAGTCTTGAAAATAACGAAATTCACTCAATATCTGTTGAATGGTGCGGCCAAATAGTAACATATTCTAATACGGGAAGGTCGTCTACCGGGCTCACGTTGGGCGCCACTTTCAGTTTATTTATTTATGTAGTAGAAAGAAATAAAATGTGTACTAGCGAAGTTCTCTCAACATCTGTTGAATGCTGCGGCTAGATAGTAACATTTTGTAATACGTTGGGCGCCACTTTTAGTTTAATTAATTTTACAGTTAAACAAATTAACCATTGCAACAACTAAAGAGGTACGGTCAGATAGCAACATTTTATAATATGTGAAAGTTGTCTACAGGACTCACGTTGGTCGCCACTTTTACTTTAAAAGTTAGCGTTGTGTAAATAACGAAATATCATCTTTTCAATGGTGCGGCCTGTTAGTAGCATTTGGTGTTGCGGAAAAATGGTCAAAAGTACTCACCTGCCCTACTTTTGGTTTAGATGTTTTACTAAAGGATAATAAAATAATCATTATAAAAAGAAGTTCAAATGGGTTCTCGCATATTTTTCCTTCAGTAAAATTTTAGTAATGCTTTAAATTGTAAATTTTAAAAGACTGTATTAATATTTAAGAGTAGAAAGAGAAATATACTTGAACTCTTTGCATTGTACAAAATAAGAAATTATCTGTAACAACATACTTAGTAAAATAAAATTGAATAATAAAATAAAATTCAATAATAAAATAATCTAAAATGCATAACTCATGTCTCAAATAGTGTTACCCGGTAATGCTATTTTTAATATTTTAATGACGCATTCTCTTAGGACTTATGTTGGTCGCCAATTTCCATGCAAGATACAATGTGCGTTCAATATATACCAACGTTCACTAAGTTCAGAATATAAATATCTAAATATATTTGTATAAGCAGCGATACTGCCGAACCTGCAGTTTAATTGCGCTGGCGCCCAACGTTCGTGCATAAGAGTTGTGATGTATGATACAATAACACCATAAAGTGTTTCACATTAAATTGAGTCCTTGATTTCAATAGCGAATGAAGTTTAGAAACTGTGCTGAGGTTCCTTCACCTTTTTCAAAATTTGGCAAATTTTTGGAAAAAACTTGTTGACTACATCTTTTTGACCATCTAGTTGCAACACCTGTTATATATTTCGTATAAGGTGTATAGGTTTTTGCTTCTTTGCCAAAAGGTTGAGTCCACTTCTGGCTAGTCCTCTAATAGCACATCAGCTCACGTTGGGCGCCAGTTTGGTGTAGGAGAAATGTAATGCGTAGTTAACAAAAAATGTTCATGATCTTTAAACAAGTGGAATATTTCTATCCACTGCGATACTTGCAAACCTGCATTATGCCACTGTAAAGTTCAATGAATATTAAATTCGAATGAAGAAAATTTAGCTTATGCTGTTCATTTTAGTGCCGGTTTTTTTCCTGGAAACCGCCAGAACCTTCCCTTTGACAACCTGTAGACATTTTATGGTCTTGATATACTAACCTCATCCGTACTCGTTCCTTGTTTATTGTTTTTTCCATTTCACTGGAAATGGAAAGTTTTTTTCTCTATATTTCGGAGAACATGTTTTTTTGTGTTTACTTTATCGGGGTAATTTTTATGTATATATTTGCACAAATACTGGAAAAAATACAACAACATTTCATTATGTGCAAATCAAATAATGTGGGACTGTTTTTCTTTCCTCCACTTGCGATTCTTCTCTGTCACATCATCCACCTTTTCCTTTGCCATCCCGGATTGATACCAAAATGTATTGTACGATATATAATCAATATAAATGGCAAAAGAATAAACAACTTTTGAGCAAATATTTGTTTAAAATCTTTTGAAAAGTTTATTTTCTTATGTTGTTCAAGCACAGTACGAGTGAAAATTCAAAAAAAAATACGTGTAGAATTTATCAAAGAAATGATGTTTTGCACCCGAGAAGTCGTTACAATACACTGGCACGTGTGTGATAACAATGGAAACGAATGGAGTCGATTTGCATAAGGACATGTGTGCCCAAGGACATTTAGGACGGCGCACTACCTTCAGAAAACTCTCTACCTACAGAAGTTTCCTTTTGTAGTTCAATGTTTTTAAGTAGAATGAGTGAAAGAAAGAGAAATCATTTTGAGGAGTTTGCCTTCCGTTTGAATAAATAACGTTACAGTATAAAGAAATATGTGATGGATATCCTTTGGGCTGTTTAGCTTATGGCAGAAAATCTTTTTGAAAATCGACTTCAGTTGAAAAATATTCCAATACCGGTTTTCTTTTTTAGCTTTTTATCTTAATAACTTTAATGTTAGTTAAACATTTTATATTAGCTTTTTTTAAAGGTAACTATTTGAAGCAATCGAATTCTTTGCCTCGTTGGGCGCCAACTCTAATGTCGATATGGTCTTCATTTATATTAGCTTTTTTTAAAGGTAACTATTTGAAGCAATCGAATTCTTTGCCTCGTTGGGCGCCAACTCTAATGTCGATATGGTCTTCATGATTTTTTCTACAGAAACAAACTAATTTGTTAATATTGGCAATTCTACAAAAGGAGCACATTAGGCGCTTAAAAAAAACTTTAGACACGTTGGGCGCTAACTAAATGCCGATATGATCTCTGTGAGTTTTGTAAATACTCAAATAAAAACTTTCGCTAAGTAGAAATGATGACACTAAATCACAAGACAAAATTTTCCTAGAGATTTTAAAGCGATACAATTATATACTTGTATTCGGCCGATAGGCGTCGATGCTAGTGCTTCTTAACTTAGTTTATAATAATTTAAATTGTAATAAATATGTAAATAAATAAAATACCAAACCAAAACGTGGTACGATGCTCTTTGAGGTTGTAGCAGTGAATATGCGGCAGTAAAGCGAAATTTTAAACTAACCCTACAGGATAGGGTCATTAGTTTTGAAACAATTCTGCCCTCGCATCTTCAATAAATTGAAAAAGTATGTGTCTTTTGAAATACGAATGTAAAACAATCCAGCTATGGCCCCCATTTGAACTGTTGAACCATACACTGAGCCGAAAATACAATGATTTTTTGAACCATGTGTCTGGTTAAATTTTTCATGGTAAATGTTTGATAACGAAGACAAAATAACGTTATACGTATAAGGTCAAATATACGTACAAAATAGTTGAGTTAACATTATATATGGTTGGTTTTTTTAAGAGAGAGCCAGAAAATTGTGCGACAAAAATTTAAAGATCATTCGGCTGTGTTGTATCGACGTTTTTGATCTGCTTTGTGTTATAAGAATTTCAGAATTAAGTTACGCGAAGTTGCAACGATTGCGACTGTCTTATCCCACCCCCCACTCTTTTTCTTTTCCTCCTCTGCTCTGAATGTTTGTAATTGTGAGAAAGATCTTAAGACAATTTATCTAGTTTTTTTAAAAAACCACCAAATGCAAATGCAATCTGAACAATCTTCAAAGCGCAATAGTATAGCACTATGAAGATTGCTTTATGCACAGTTCGAAGACTATACGCAAAGGGTAATTCTCATTAATCATAATGGGTCTAACCAATAATTTTTTAACTTAACAATAAAAATGATTTCTAAACAATCTTCATAGTTAATAATATGAACAATTTTATTGTTAATTTGAACATGTATTGTTATAACAATTTGTATCGTTAAAACAATGCATTGTTAAAACAACAATAATTATTTTAATAATAACAATTTAAATGGGTAAAAAACTCAACAATGCATTGTTAAAACAACAATAATTATTTTAAAATTAACAATTTTCATGGATAACAAATTCAACCACATAATAGTTGAATTAACTATTATTATTGTTATATACCAGTTAACAACAAAATATTCAAATTAACCTTATATAACGTAGACTCCAAATCATGTTTATGTATGGTTAAGTTGACCTTATATAAAGTTTTTTTTTCTTCTCAGTGTGCCTATACCAGTATTAAAACTTTTGAATTCATTTTCATGGCCACTTTAGAGTGCATCGTTTGTACATTGCATTCATTTAATAGGTTTAGTATGTCTACTCCAAAATACCCATGCTATTTATTCCCGATTTAATTTTAGGATGGTTCCTCTACCTCTCCTCATAAATATATGCTGATTTGTTTTTACACTCCGGTTAAAGACAGTTTAAAATCGACTGAATTTTTAAAAGTGGCGCCCAACAGGTTACTTACTTTTTCTACTTTTATGTGCAGAAATTGAAGTTTTTCTTATCTACATAATTTACTGAAAAACTTCAAAATATTTGTTAAGCAAAGCAAGACAATTTATTAATTTCTTTATAATGGATCTGTTACTCCTTCTACATTTAGGACCTGTTATTAATTCTCTATATTTTGCACTTCCATGAAATATATCCAACCTTCATATTTTATTAAAATGCCTTAAATCTTTGCAATTTGCTCCTCTGTTGTATTTGTAAATATTTGGGTGATTTTATATTCACCTAATATCATTTACAAAAACGGCGCCCAACGTTCGAGCACTAAGAGTTTTCATTTGAGTTTAATATTCATGAATGTCTTTTTAAATACGAGGGCGACCGCAAAACTAACTGGCCTGGCACATTTTCTGTTTTACTAGCAATTTTTGTTTTGTTAAAAGCAATCTTTTATAAGCCATCTGTCAAAATTTCCGAAATATTTAATGATTATTTTCTTTGTTACAGGTGATTGAAATAAACAAGTTTTATAATTTTTGAAAAATGGAAAATAAAGAATTTCGTGTGGTTATTAAACACTTTTATATAAAAGGTTATACGCCACATTTAATCAAAGATGAATTGGATTCTGTTCATGGTGATAATGTACCATCATACTCCAGCGTGAAATCCTGGGTTCAACAATTTAAAATGGGTCGTTCAAGTACGGAAGATGAACAACGCTCTGGAAGACCGAAAACTGCTACTACTATTGAAAACATTAGAAAAATATTTAATGAAGTGACTAAAGATAGACGAATAAAGCTCAGAGAACTTGCTGATATTGTTAAAATACACGAAAAACAAGTTTGGAGTATTTTACATGATGAACTCCACATGAAAAAGCTATCCGCAAGATATGTGCCGCGTTTGTTGGCCTCAAAACATCGTCGGTTGGGCCAATTCCGAGGAGCCTTTAGCGATTTATCAGCGTAATCCAATAGAGTTCTTGCGCCGATTCATAACTGTTGATAAAACATGGATCCATCACTACATCCCAGAATGCAAAGAACAGTCAAAACAATGGATAGAAGCTGGTAAAAGTGGTCCCAAGAAGGCGAAAACTGTTAAGTCAGCAGGAAAAGTAATGGTCACAGTATTTTAGGATGCAAGAGGTATAATATTTATTGATTATCTTGAGAAAGGAAAAACTATAAAAAGTGAATATTATTGTGCATTATTGGATCCGTTGAGTGAAGAAATCAAGATAAAACGACCGCATTTAGAAAAAAAAGTTCTTTTTCATCAAGATAATGCTCCTTCACACACTGCATTTTTAACTCAACAAAAACTGGCCGAATTACGATTTGAAATTGCTCCGCATCCACCATATAGTCCAGATTTAGCTCCTCCTGATTATTTCTTGTTTCCAAATTAAAAAAAAATTCTCGGTGCAAAAAATTTTCGTCCAATAGCGAGGTTATTGCTGATACTGAGGTATATTTTGAAGGTCTTGAAAAATCTTATGTTTCGGATGGAATTAAAAAACTTTAAAAACGTTTGATGAAGTGTATTGAGTTGGAAGGAGATTATGTTGAAAAATAAATAATAATAATTCCAAAAAACGGTTCTTTTTATGTTAGGCCAGTTACTATTGCGGTCGCCCTCGTACATCTTTCTGTTAAATATTGCCTTTCGTTCCTTTGTTTCTACCGCCTGAATTTCTTTGCCACAATACCTCAAATCTCTATGGTGTCATTTATGACCGCAGCTAATTGAAAATTATTGTGTCGTTAATAAAAACCAAACCGATTAAACATTTAATTGATATTATCATTATTTTGTACTCTACGTCGACCTTCTACATTTCATTCATTTATAACTTTATCGTTGGCTTTATTAATTTATGAGCCACCAACCCACAAACCAATAAAGACAAACACTCCGTCATTTATCCAAAAATATGTGCTCGTCTTGGATTTCCAACGAAATTGAACCGCAGAATCGGCACTAAGAAAAAAATGCTCTTTAATTGGCGTCTTGGTGAGCGCAATGCTGCATTCACGACATTATTAATAGAAAATGAAATGTTTCGCCTACTTTCGTTTAATTGATACCGCCGGTAAGTCATTAAAGACCGGCAGCCAAGAGGCGGGCGAAAAAAGAAGTAAAACTTGTAAAGACGACAAGAAATAAGCAAAAAAGAATTCATTCAATTTTGTGCAGTGCACCCGATGGCGGATCAAGCAGAGGCAGCCAGTCGCTGGCAAAGTGAACAAACTCCTCTAAAAATATAAATAACACAGTGGCCTGAATTTCAAGCAACTTGGCTAGCCCCTTCCGTCGGTGGTTTGAGGTAAACAGCCAACAAGTCCGTATGTCCGTCCGCCCGTCCATGGCGTCATTAGCAACAACTCTAGTGTACTCTTAGCAAGTGTAAACTACAAAACATTCCGTCAGCTACCATTCCGTCATACATTCATACATCTGTCCGCCCGCTGCTATCGTCTGTCCAACCACCCATCCGCCATCTATCGCTTTTGCGTTATTGGAAATGAAAAATATTTTCCGCATTCTTTTCTTTGCAAATGAAAACAACAGCAAATTTGTTATTAAATGATAAAAATGTAAACAACTGATGAACACATCCACGGAGAAGATACAAACCACAACAAAATCCCAATGTAAACGAAGACTCGTTTACAGAAGAATCTTCTGAATGTGCGTCATATCGCTGGCGTACTCTTGTGGGTTACACTCGAAGAAAAAGTGCAGTTGGTGTAACCGGATTACTCTCTCCCTCTGCCACCAGTGCCTAGACTATAGCCGCGCAGTCCTTCTCGTTTTGGAATACGTACGCTGACGTTAGATTGAAGCCAAGCCTTACAGTAAGTTTCTTCGGTTCACTGAGGTTGGTTGCTGTTATTGTAGTGGCTAACTGCATTGTTCTCCATCATGTGCTGCTGGCTTAGCATGGCTATATATCAGGTTCAGGAAGTACTTGGAGAAGGTGTATCTACAGGGTCCTCGAAACCAGCTGTGTGGGCTGGGCATCCGAAACGGCGTAGTGTGGTCCCTGTTGTCATCGGGGACAAGTGTTTGACACACTGCCGTAAATTTGAGCCCAGTACGAGTCAAGGCGACTACACCAGCCAGATCTCAGCTGAGGTATCGGGGTAGCCTTCTCTCGTAAGCTACCTCTGTATGATGGTCTTGAAGCTCGACATTCACTCCGAAGTTGTTAAAAGTGTCTGTGACTTTGCCAGAGTAAATGGCTGTCAGAACAGTCTGATAACTAGAGTTTGCCACTTGTAACGCTGGACCTCCCTCTTTAGATTATGAATCATCGAGGGGTGAGGAAATGCCTAACCGTAAGGTGGTGAGCTGGATGAAACCTTCTTCAAGTCCCCAGCAGGTACTGTTTCGACAACATGTTGTTTTGTTGGCGCACGGGCTATATTTACCTTTCTCATCTAGGTGATCCTTCGGGGACATAAGAAGGCACCCTGTCACAGTTCTTAGGACGGCGTTCTGCCAAGTGTTCCTACACCTAGTCTCGCTGTCATTTGTTGTCCACACCGTCCACGCTTTTAAAGAGACCAACAAGGTTTCCTTGGTTGTGCCCCAGGTACTGCCGACTTGCGACTTGAGGCCGGTTCTATGAAGCGGATTAACCTTAAGACGCAGTTCTTTGGCAAGGGGTTGTCACCCCGACACTATGAGTAACTTAGATTGGGTCTACAACATTCGTCAAACGTTAAATTTAAAATATTACCCATCTTGTCGAGTTTTATAAAAAAAATGGCGCCCAACGTCAGCCAAACGCTTATTTAAAAATATTAACAGCATTTGGGAATCTTAGATTTCTAAACAAGTGGACAAATTAAGGTCTACAGCATTCGTCAAACGTTTACTTCAAACTATGCCCGCATCGACAAGTTCTATTACCCAAAACAATGGCGCCCAACGTCTGCCAAACTTATTTATTTTAAAATATTACCAGCCTTAGTGAATTATAGATTTAAAAACAAGTAGACAAATTAAGTTCGGCCTTATATACACACCATTCCTCATGGATTCTGCTCTAATATGAATATTTTATTAAGGGCGTGGCACCGGCCTCTTTTCTATTAGAATGTGTTATTTTCCCACCAACCTTATATACCAACTATATAATCAAATTGGCATTTCTTCATGGGATATTGCCATTTTAAGTTCAGACTTGTCTGAGCCGGGCCACTCTAGCTCGTCCAAATTTAATAATTGCCTGGCCTTCGATTTCATTTTGTTACAATTTTATTAACCAACGTTTCATTAATGTAATGCCAAACATAAAATAAAAGGGCGTAGAACCGTATATTTTGCTCTAAAATGTGTTTCGATCCAAGTCGACATCAAATGTTCTAAATATTATGGTCATATCTCTAAAAGTTCATAAGTTATTGTGTTTTTAATTTTATAGAGAAATAATTAATAGTGAAAATGTTTCTCCTTGGCCGATCTGGCATATTTTCAATACCAACTATACCTTAAAAAACAATCTACAAAATCTCAGCAACCTAGCTTCAATATTGAGACCTGTAGTTTGCTTCCGACAGGTTCTCTATAAAACAATTCAAACAACACAAACAGGTGGCCAATAAAATGGCACCCAAAGTCAGCTAAAGGATTACTTAAAATATCAACAGAGAGTTTCTCATTCCCAATTACTGGCGCCCAACATTTTCTAAACACTATTTATCCGCGTCGGTGCTTGCACACTAACCCTAAGGCGACTCTTTTTTTCACGATATTTGATGTTGTTTTTAATGTAAATTTTCATTCAAATAATTAAAAAATTTGCTTTTATTTTCTCAATTTATAATTGTATTCTTTAAGATATGTTTTTTTAATAAAAAAAACTTGAAAAATAAAAATTTGGTACTTATTAAAAAAGTAGCCCCAACAGGCGAGCTTTAGTCTTAAAGTGTACAAAAGATTTTTAGTGTTTAAGGGTTAAACCACATTTCTTTTCCCTTTAGCTAAGTCAATTAGAAACGTTTTCATAATACAAAAATGAGCCAAACGTTAGCTAAAATGGCGCCCAACGTCGTATATACGGTTACTACAAAATATTATCAACATGTGCGAGTTTAATAGACCAGCAAATGATGACCAACATTAACTTAACGTTTACTCCAAAATATCATCGGCAATAAGGAGTTTTATATAAAAATTATATAAAATTTTAAAAATGGCGCCCAACATTAGTTTAACACTAGTCTTGTAGTTAAGGAACCGCTCTGGATTTTTTTTAAATTAAAAAATCCATTTCTATTAAATAATAAATAAATTTTAAAATAAAAAACAGGCGCCCAACGGTAGCTAAACTTGTGCTTCAAAATATCGTCAGTGTTGGATGAGTACATGTACCAAAAAATAAAAGCGCCCAACGTTAGTAAAACGTTTATTCAAAAATATCAGTACAAGCAAGATTCATATTGCTAAAAAAAATGGCGCCCAACGTCAACTTAACACTATTCGTTCCGTAAAGGTACAGTTCCGTAGATTTATTATACTCACAAAGAATAGATATATAAAAAAGGCATTTCATTTAATGCACTCCTAAAAAATCTATAACCTTCCCACTTCATACGAAGGTTTAAGTTGTATGCGTTATAATTCCCCTAATTCCAAATGTTAAACTAAATTTTATTACTACCACTTGTTGTTGTCAGCGTTTATTACTGCCAAACCTATCGTTTGTGCATCATCAAATCGTATTTGGACTAATTACTTTCCTTTAATGGTTACCACTTAATTACTCATTCAATCGGAATAATCTGTGGAGGGCAATTAAAAAAGTTTGCTCATTAACAAAACAAAACACTTTCATATTAAATTGACAAATCACTTATTAGTCGGTCGCCAACCGATACTGACATTTCACCGCTAGTGTAGGTCATCATGAGCCGGAGTAGCCAAAGCCCCTAGAGCCACATACTGCAGACATGTCAGAAAGTTTTTAATATAATATTTTATATATTAGATTTGTTTATTTATTGTGTCATTATTATGTGTAGAAGAAAAAAATATGATTGTAACTCGAAAGCAAGCAAAACTACGTGCTATCGAGCAATTACATACGTTATTTTCGATTTAGTGGCATTCAGACTGGAGTGCTGCTTCTAGAAAGTGTTTTTGGTTTTTCGTGGAGCGAGTAAACCCATTGCACACTCACTTCTATTTTTATTTCTCTTCTATTTCATGGTTACTTCTCCATTTCCATTTTAAGTAGTGATGTGGCCATGAAGGTCAGTAATGGTTCCGTTTGTCTTTCCATCCATTCGTTCATTCATCTGTGTGGGTCCTTCACTACTCCATTTCAGTTGAGTTTTCCCCCTCTTTTCGTGCTGTGTGTTTTGGAAAGCGTCATTAAATATTAAACGTATAAAAACACTTGTCGTGTAGGTCAAATGTTGGCAGGAAGGAACATCCTTCGGCTTGTTAGTATTTGTTAAATGTTTAATGTTTGTGTTATCATATGTGTAACAATCTCGGGGTGGACATAGTTGCCATATAATTTAAAGAAATGTGCAAAATAGAAACATTCTATTTGAACTTAAGGTTAGCTAACGTTGGGCGCCATTTTTTGGGTACCTAAAACTACTTACCTTTAAACACCTAATATAATTACCTCACCACAAATACGCTAATCTTTGCTTGGAATTTATATAAATAAGTAGTAGTTATCATACGTTGGGCGCTAATTTTGGTAAAATAATTAAAGCTGTGACCACTGACCACCAATTTGTATTTAAAACACAAAATATGATTTAAATTTCATAAATTTTAAGTAAAACATAGCTCCAAGCAATATGCACTTGACGTTGGGCGCCAATTGTGCCTCTTTACTTGAGATCAACAAATTCGTTTCATTATCCGCTCCCTTGTTGCTTTGACGTGTTCTAGTAGTTCCAAGTATACCTTTAATCTTATTGTTCATAACAACTTTTTCACAGTCCTGAAATTCGAAAATAGATGTTTGTATTTCTTTTTAAAAACAGGTATTGCATAAATCTCTACAGACGGTCCTAAAAACCGGAAGCAGATGTCTGTATTTCTTTTTAAAACCAGGTATTGCAGAAATCTCCGCAGCATGAACAATTTCAATGTATAAAAATGAATTCCCTAAACTGTAATAATATCGCTCCATGTTGGGCGCCATTTATGCTAACAAAGGGTACCAGCATAGTCCATACTCAGGAGACAAGAATAATACCGATTTTGAAACAGATGCTTTTTCCGATTTTTAAAAGCTAGTGAAACGGAAATTAGAACGGTTTGACAAATTTCAATGCATACTTTTGATATCCTATACATTTAACTAAAATTGATTCCAAGTTGGGCGCCACTTATGTCGTCAAAGTGTACGAGCATAGTCATTTTTCAGAAGACTAAAAGAAAACACATTTTTTACAGCAGATGCTTTTTCCTATTTTCAAAAGCTGGTATAGCTGGAAAATGCACTGTCTGCTGGATTTCGATGCATGCATTTGATTTCCTATACATTAACCTAAAATTGATTCACGTTGGGCGCTATTAATGCTGTCAAAGTGAACAAGCATTGTTTAGTCTTGGTCCAGGCCACCAGCAGATCTGTTATCCTCAAATATCAAATATCTTTCAAAACCTTCCAGATTTCTATGTATTTGTAATTTTGAATCCATATTAATGCCACTTACTCCTAAGCCGGTTTCCAAAATGTACCCTTATACTATTAGTCTTAACTCCAGCACCTTGAGATCCATTTTGCACAGCAGATGTAGCTGCCTCCTTTTAAAATCAGATACAGCAGAAATTTCCACAGTCTAGCGTATTTCGATATATGCATTTGATTATGATTTTTTTTTACAAATTTTGCGCCACGTTGGGCGCCACATCTGCTACAAAAGTGTACCAGTAAGAATTTTGAAAATTTCGCAAATACATTGGACTTATTTATACGTCAACGGCGTTAAATCTAAAAATTTTGAATGATTACAATTTGGTTCCCTCTTTTAATATCGGGAATTTTGAATATTTTCAAATCCTCACAGATGTTTTTGTATACATTTGAATTTATATTTATGCTACTAACTGCTAAGTCGGTTGCCATTTACGCTGTCCTAATGTACGATTATACTTTAAGTCTTAACTCCGGCATTATTAGATCCATTTTGCAAAGCAGATGTGGATGCCTCTTTTTAAAATCAGGTACAGCAAAAATCTCCATAGTCGTAGGTATTTCGATAAATGCATTTGATTTATTTAAAATTTTACTGATTTTGCACCACGTCGGGCGCCATATCAGCTCTCAAAGTGTACCAGCAAACGAATTTTCAAAATATCGAAAATACAAATCAATAAATCTGATTTAAAGCCACAGTTTGAATGATAACAATTGGATTTTCTATCACTTTTACCACTATGGCTTCCTGTTGGGCGCCATTTATGTTGCCAAGAATGTCCCGTATAATTTAAGTCTTCCTTTAAGCTACCAAAAGATGATTTTCGAAAATAGAGTATTACGGATATCTCCACAGCCTGATAGTTTTGGAAGTAAGCATTTTATGTCTTATAAAGTTGACTTATGACAGACAGATGCCATTAACGTTGTCGAAGACTCCGTCTTTCACAGAAGTTCTTCTTCCCCTTTTTTGTATATCGGTTAATTCAGAAAGTCTTACAGATTTCAGGGCGAAGGTATGATTTTCTGTTAACTTGAAAGCTGTTGCACCACGTCGGGCGCCATTTATGCCTTTGAAGTGTATCCGTAAATGAATTTTAAAAGTTTAAAGTTGAATTTTTAAAGCTGCATGATTGCAAGGTTTACATTTGATTTCCTATTTATGTTACAAGTATTGATCCCTGTCGGGCGCCATTAAAGCTGCAGCTTTAAGTGTCGGACGCTGTTTAAGCTGCAGCTTAGAAGTGTCGGTTTTTTTGTTTTAAATTTATTTTTTAAAAAATAAAGACTTTTTATTAATTCCTTAAAGCCCTCAAATCGTTGCAAAATATTATGTACTTACTCCTGGGTCGTATTAAGTTGGCTTCTACAATAAACGATCCTTACATGAGTGTATATGAAACCATCTTTGAATTATTATTAAAACACTTTGATGTTGCTGTCTTTTGTGTCCCTTTTACGTTGGGCGCCAATAACGGCACCACTAGCATCACTAAATCAGCACTTTTTGGCTTGTAAATTGTAATTATTGCTTTGACTATATAAGTTCAACTAAGGAATACTCGTATACATAATCTCTTGCTGATTTTGGATATTCGATGGCGGGTTCCAAATATTTCGACTAACTAGAACGCAAAATTATTTTCTGAATTTCATACAAGTACCTTTTTTAATTTGATCCCCGTATGGGAAATTACCTTTTTTAATAACTGAAAACTGCCAATGAAATGTTAATGCTTTGCTGTACTCTAGCATCCTTACGTTGGGCGCCAATTCTAAAGTCTCTTATATAAGAGATTTGTGATCTTTAAAACATTCAATTGTTAAACTATAAAATCATCATCATATTATTTCTCCACGTAGTGAGGTTTCAGGTCGGTACACCTTCGGTGAGTCCTTATGCTTGCTCTATGTCCACTACCGATGCCTTAGGAGACTTGGAACTTGTTCTGTCTTTACTTGTAATTGTAGCAATTATAATGTCGGCTGTAGTTGAAATCTAAATCACTAGAAGAGTGTCGTCTCGGTGTTGTGTTACAACACCGCAACCGAGTGCTCAGAACCAAAGACTAGCCGAGAAAGGTTCATATAGCATGCTTCAATTTGGTGACGGCGGGATTACTGAGCGATGAAGCTCGCAAGTATCTTCTCAGCGGGGAATTGCTAAGAAACATAGAT
Source organism: Hydrotaea diabolus (assembly GCA_963513945.1). NCBI lineage: Eukaryota > Metazoa > Arthropoda > Insecta > Diptera > Muscidae > Hydrotaea > Hydrotaea diabolus. The sequence continues at coordinate 17,397,644 of OY740717.1, forward strand.
TAGCCTATGTTTTTTATACAGGCCGCGGCCACTCTCCAACAGATGAAGTTTGTCGATATGGCATGCTTTGATTTAGTACCGACGAAGTTGATTAACGCGAGAATAAAGAAAAAGAAAAATAAAGAATAAAGCAAAACTCCCTGACCCGTTTTGTGAAGAGTGACAACATTTGAACTGAGAAACGTAAAATCCAAAAATCTGGCAACTCTCCTAATTCCCTTGACCACTTTGACTTGTGGATAATTCAATATGTAGCCGTTACACGTTTATAGCACAAACTACCCACTGGCCATGACAACAGGATTATTGGCAAACCGTAAAACGTAGCCGTAAACACCACCAATGCGATGAGAGTCCTGAAATATTAATGAAATTCTCCAAACCACCAGGCAGGCGGCTAGGCTGACAGACTTTCTGGCTGGGCTTGGCTGCCCTGGCAATGGCGATGGTTGAACATAAATTTGATTTGATTTTACAAATTCAGCCTTTAAGCCATATACTTAACGAATGAGACGCTGCTCGTGAGCGCCTAAAGGTATGCTACACATTTACATCCTTTTTTTTCGTATATACTTTTCTCTTTCTTTCTTTTTGTTCCTTGTGCTTCAGAGCATGAGCTGTAAAAGGAGGTCACGTTTTGTGTTCTTGCCTGGTTGTTGATGAAATATATTATGAATTTATTAAGAGGAAATCTTGGATATCTTTGTTCAACATAATAGAATATTTTGTAAGCCTGAAAGTAGGCAGCGTTTTTCTACTCCACTCTTTTCGTTTCTGGTTTTTTTAGCTATATTTTATTGCAGAGATAGCTGCAAAACCAGGCTATCAATTTATGAAAACGTGTAATGAATTTTTCAGCGCCTAATGCTGACGTTGAAAGGAGAAAGTGTTGTTTTTGGTTGCTACCAGCTCAGCCAACTAAGTATACTTTATATTCGGCGATAGTTATTTAAAGAATTTCGTGTTTGCTGAAAGTTGGCTGTTTTTAATTTCAAATTCGTAATTTTCCTTTACTTCACGAGCAGTGCCTCTCCTGGCTGTGTGCAAAGTTTTACGGCTTAAAGTTTAAGACCCTAAAAGCAGTCAACACTCATGTCATTGCTTAAGCCTCAATGTATGCTATACTTTACTTATATGTTGCCAAGAAGAATTGAGTTACAAGTTATTCGTTTTGTTGAGTGCTTGGGTGAAAATATTTCCATGTTTAGTGGTGGCGAATGTAAATATTTGCCAGGCCGCCTAAAATAAGTCTATATATAGCTCTAGGTTTTTTGGGTTCCTTAATATACACTAAAGTTTTGTTAAGGATTTCACTTTGATTTGATTGATTGATCATCTTTGGCGCCTATTTGGGCGCTTAACCTTTTTGTCAACAACAGGACCTTTACAGAAGATGTGTCAATTATTTATTTTCGTCCGTTTTTGCTGAATCCCTAAAAGTATGCCCGTATCTTCAGCAAAACCAACAAATAGAATACGTTGACATCTTCATGGCATAGCAAAGATATTTTACAAAAACATTTTACTTTTGCTAAGAATAATCCCTTGGTGAAAGAGGTTGAGACTGAAAGTATGCAACGTATTTTCTTCTTAAAAATCAACAAGGGAAGGGAGCGTAAGAGTTAGCCGGAACTATATTGTTTAACATTACCGCAACTATAAGCTTTAGAAATGGAAAACTTGAAAGCTGTTGCACCACGTCGGGCGCCATTAATGCCTTTGAAGTGTATCCGTTAATGAATTTTAAAAGTTGAATTTTTAAAGTTATCAAAATCTGGCTTTTAAGCCACCGCCTGCATGATTGCAAGGTTTAAGTTTGATTTCCTATTTATGTTACAAGTATTGCTCCATGTCGGGCGCTATTAAAGCTGCAGCTTGAAGTGTCGGGCGCCATTTAAGCTGCAGCTTTAAAGTATCGGTATTATGTCTTGCATTTTTGTCATAACACCAAAGATTTTTTTGGTTAAAATATTATCTTTAAAATACTTTTATTCCTTGTACAAGTAAAGACAGAACAAGTTCCAATGGAAAAAATTCTCAGTATTGTATCAATGTTCGTTTAATTCGAATACATAAATAACTAAAATATCAATGGTCCCATTTTTAGGCCTCTATTAACCCTGTGATCGAGCATTAATATAAACCTCATCGTAAAATTAAATCCCTATTTGGATTTTGGATAAAATTTGCTTATGTCGTAGTAGCCATAGGACCAAATGTATTATTGGTCGCTTATATGATCAAAAGGGCGGTTTTTTGGGTCGCTACGGCCCATAGGTCTGAGTTCCAATCTCTAGCTAAACCTAGAAAGTAATTCGCAGCGTTATTATTAATTAAATTTGCTTAAATTTTAGTACATATAAGTACAGTTTTTCTATTGGTTCTTGTGTTTCGTTCATGAGGGACGTTTTTTGGGCCTCTTTAGTCACAGAAGTCACAGAAAAATCTTTAAATTAAATTCATATTTGAATCTCAACCAAAGTTTGCTTTAGTTTCAGTACACACAAGTCTATATTTTCTAACGGTTGTATGTTTTCATCTTAAAGGACGTTTTTTGGTACCCCTTGTTTCATTGGCCCCAATAAAATTTCAGCCTGTTGCTACAAATAAATGGACATTTGGATTTCCAATGAAACTTGTTTTATTGTAGTATCAGTATGTCTATATTAACTGTTGCTCGCTCGTTTTAACCTAAAGGTACGTTTTTTGGGCCCCTAGTGTTCATACGTAGGAGTTCCAAACTCAGTTAAATCTAAAGAACAGCCCCTATATTTGAATTCGTTGTAACTTTGGTCTAATTTAAGACCATACTATTACTATAGATTGGTTGTGTCGCCACGAGGGCCGTTTTTGGGCCTATAGGTCCCACTCATGCGATCTGCAATTTCAGTCAAATCTTAAAAATTTAATTTTTTTTTTATTTGCATTGGCATTTGATTTAATTTTAATACATCTTTTTTTTAGATTGTTTACTTTGAGGACTAGGTTGAGCCCCAATTCCAGCAACATTTGGACATTTAATTTAATAGGAGTTAATAGGTTATATTGGTTATTTGTTTTGGCCAAGTGGGACTTTTTTTGTGTCCCAATGTAAAGGGGTAGGAACACAAGTTCAACCCGATTCTACAAATTAATGCATATTTGGGTTCGTTGCAAAATTTGCTTTTACCATAACATCTGTCTATATTTACTATTCGAAGTTTGTTTTGACCACAATGGACGTTTTTCAGGCCCATAGAATCAATGAGTACGAGCTCTAGTTTATACCAATCTTAACACTAAAGTATACATATTTGCCTTTTTATCGACATTTGCTTTAATTTCAATATATATTTTGTATAGATTGCATGCTTCGTGCACTAGGGACGTTTTTTGGGCCCCTACGTTTTACGCATACAAGCTCCAATTTTAACCAAATTTTAAAAATAAATTTATATTTGGATTTTTATTAACAAATGCTTTTGATTTAATTTACATTATTTTATAGATCGATAACTTGAACTACAAGGGACGTTTTTTGGGCCGCCATTGTCCATGCTTATTAGCTCCAAATTCCCCATATTTTTAAAAATAAATCCACATTTGGATTTTTATTGACATTTGCTCTAATTCAAATTTATTTTTTTAAAGATTTTTTACTTTAAGCACTAGGGACGTTTTTTGGTCCCCTCGGCGGTTGATGAGCACGAACTCCAATAATAGTCAAATCCTTAAAATGAGTTCATATTTTGTATAGATCGCTTACATTGCCGTAAGGGCCCATTTTTGGGACCGCATAGTTGGATTGACCGACAGACTTAGCTAGGTCGTCTTTGAATTTTACAACGTTACTTAATAGGGCCTCCGCTTGAATTTTCAAGGTTCTGCAAAAAGAGTGACCAGGAGTGGTCAGTATTCTTTACAAATTATCTTGGTGAAACAAACTGAGAGCTTAGCAGAGTAAGCTTGAGACTGTTAAGTGCCGTTTCCAACTCGTACTGCTTTTTATGGGAAAGCTTTTACATGGCTTCGAAATTGATATCAGAAAGGTTATATCATAAAGAGAAGTACCATTTAAAAGCTCTGGTGTTTTGGCGAACTGGAAACTTCTCTAAAACCAGTGAGGAAAGCTTTCACCTGAAATAGAGATTGTTACCAGAAAAGTTATATAAAAAAGAGAAGTTTCATTAAAAAGTTCTGGGCTTAGGCTTGGTGTTGCAAAATCTCGAAAATATGATCGCTTTGCCAGGAGTAAAAATACTCGTAAGCTTTTTCTGTTAAACACCACACCATAACACCAGGGCTTTTTAATGGTACCTCTCTGTATTCTCTGATATTAATCTCAAAGCTACGTAGAAGCTTTTCAGTTAAGAGCTTTCTAATAGTACTTCTCCCTATGAAATAACTTCTCTGTTGGAAACTTGTTAATTCACTGCCATTTACGTGGTGGAAAAATGTCACAGAAAAGGCTAAACTTACCCGACTTTTAAGATGTTTTCAGTCCAGGTAAACGTGTTGACCGCAGAATATCTGAAAAAATAAAACGGTAAAAATGGAGGACCATGTAGCAACTTCAGTAAATTATACGTAAATTCTCAGAGTCTCTGGAGGCGTAAATTAAGTTTGTTTACGAAAAACGTTTAGACGAAAGTGGACTTTTGACCTATTTAGTCGACAGCGTCGCTCCTATGGCGAAGAGTACAAAAAGATCACATATTTTGAACTGCTCTTGGGTATTACTCGTTCTTGGTGTATATCAGCTTACCTCTTTTTCGCTTTGACCTCTACTCCCTAATGTATGCTTTAATATTTCGTTAAACTCTCTGTGCGCCATATAAGCCTATAGTTATGCTTTAAATTTCAGTCTACTTTAAGCTCTCCACTTTAATAATTCCATAAATAAAAAAGGATTTAGTTTGCAACTTATGCAACTTGAAATCACCGAAAACTATTGCATATGTTAAGGAGGTTTTCGGCTCTTTGCACAGTCCTTCAAATCGTATACATAAAAATGTTTCGCTCTGTAAAACATAGCATACTTTATGGAGTTATGGCACATATAAATAGTGTATGTTAATCTGGTCAGCGATTTATATACCCGGCTTCCTTATTACATGTTCCTTTTGTCGGATTTTCTGTTTTGGGAAGAAAATCTTGTAACATGCGATAAGTTTGACCTGCTTTTGAGCAAACACGACTGCAGTTTTCTACCCCTTACCAACACCTACACACAAAATGTTTCAACCTCACAATGCTCCCAAGGATTGCCATCAGCATGCAGGCGGCGTGGGTAGTAGTAAATGGTGAAATGCTTACAATTTATGCAACAAAAGAATAAAGAAATATTCAGTTTTCGTGTAAACGTTTTTTTTGGCGTAGGCGTCTTCCGCATTTTCTGTTGCATACTTTCAGCGAAGCATGGGGTTATCCCAACACACGGCGTGCATATTTTTTGCCTTTGACTAAATGAGGGCGGCGGAAGTTTTCCTTTTTTGGCATGTGGGTTTTTCGCAGGATATTGTGCGACTGAACTCATGTAAGTTTCCAAACAAACAAACTCCCTCAGTTTGTCAGTAGTGTAGAGAAATAATTGAGATCTTTTTCATTGCATACTTTTGGGATGTAGTACGTACCACTACTCTATCTCATGTTCAAAAAGAAAAAATTTTACTCGGAATTATGCCAAATGACATTTTTTTCGGCGAACAAAAAAATCCCTCTACGTAAATAAAAAGTATGAAAATCAAGGAAAATCGTTAAATTGTAGGAATTTGTATTGTAGCTTACTTCAGGGCAAATTGAAAATTGTTGCCTACTTCAGGGCATAGTTAAGCAATACATATTAATTGGCTTCTAGGAATCTGAATTGCTTTGAACGTAAAATTATAGGGAAACCAATTTAGGTTATTTTCTTTTTCTTTTAAGATGCGTATTAAAAAGAATTCCTTCAACAAATCCGGTAAATATTGAACTTGACTTTTTTGATTACAGTGAAATGTAGCATATTTCTGGGCTGGAAAAATTGATTGGATTCTGTGTGAAGAATGCGAAACATAAATTTTAATTTGTTTACACTTTAGAACACATAAACAAATTATGTAAATTCAAAAATAATGAAAAATCATAATCCGCTTCCTAGGCCACTGCAAGTAATAATCATTATTTTTTTTAGAAAATCTTTGAAACACTTTCAAAATAAGGCGGTACAATTATACAAGAATTAGTGGTTATAACACAAGATAACCAGTTTTAAACTCCGACTAAGAACGCCTGTCATGACTACGCCCAGAGATAGTCAGATTTAAAGCACCGGTCAGAACAACAAACATATTTTTCGAGCAGTGATTATCGTAGTATTTTTAATGTATAAAATCATGTAAGTACTAATTTATGTAATGATTTCAGTAGATGGATCTGTAGATAGTGTGGTTCGAACCCCTGAAATTGCCACGCGCTGAAATTGCTAGGTTCAAAACTCCTGTAAGAACATCACTAGCTTTTTCAGCAATATAAAATTCATGAAAATGCTAATCTTTGCTTCAGTCATTCGATAAAATCAGGTTCAAAACCCGGGTAAGAACATCTGATATGGCTATGCTCCCTGATAGTCTGGCTGAAAACACGGGTTAAAACATCTTATATGGCTATGTTCCATGATAGTCTGGTTCAAAACCCGAGTATGAAACTCAGACGTTTTTTTTGCGGAGATTCTCCTAGTACTTTTGTTCAGAATTTTAATATAAGCCATGAACGCATCGAATGTATGATACAGTGCATCAGCCGTTTGGTACTCGTAGATATTCAGGTTCAAAACCAAGATAAGACCTTACATGTACAAGCTTCAAGAAAGTCGTGTTCGAAACCCGTTCATAAACTTCAGACATTTTTAGCGGCTGTTTTCTTTGTACTTTCGTCAATTAATAACCTTAGCTATTCAGAGCCAGGTTTGTAGGGACGGTTGTGAAAAGCAGATACTGTTCTGAGAAAACTTCAGGTCCTGAAGGGGAAATCGAGAAATTTAAAACGCAATAATAGCCATGAAAGATGGCGCAAATTCCGATAATGTATACTACCAGGGTTGAAAATACATAATCTTAATAGATTTTTAGTTCCCTAGTTCAAATAATCGTAGGTAGCAAAAAACTTTGCACAGTGAAATACTTTAAGGAAATTTTTGATTAAAAATTAAAAAACAATATTTTATGAATAGTTTAAAGCCCCGCCCTATTATCTTAGACTAAGACAGGGAACATTAAACATACACGACTACTCCCTCAATTAAACCATAATGTAAATTGAATTTTCGGAATCAATCTTAGTTTCAGAGATATGGCCATATATTTGTCCGATCACAGCTAAGGGTCGCTTCGCCCTATTATCTAAGACTAAGACAGGGAACATTAAACTTGCTCGGTTACTCACTTATTAAAACCAATAAATTTCAAGGGTGTAAATTGATTTTTCAGAGCCAATCTTAGTTTCAGAGATATCTCCATATATTTTTTCGATCAGAGCTAAACATTAGTAGAAGCATTTTTTAAAATTTGTTGGCCTTATAAGGGCAATGGTCGTAGCTTGGTAATGGCTCCTGTTTAATGGCGCCCCAATGGTTGAACATATCACAGCGAGAATCATGTAAAACACGCTGACGCTGTTGCTTTCCCTATAGGCTCTCTCCAGCAGAATAAATTAAACGGTGGCCAATGACATGACCATGGATCCAAATCTTCCTAGAATAACGAGCGTAGCTAGCTATAGGCCACAAAGGGCAGTTCCCTGGTTTGCCCTTTATTGTCCGGCATCTATATAAGCTGAATATTGAAATGGCTCTGCAGATCTCGTTAAGAGATTTACGGCATTTTAGGGTTGATCTTGAGTTCAGAAAGCCAGAATCTAGAGTATGGATTGTAGTCTGACTATCGAAGAAAATATTTAAACCCACCATTGAGAGAACATTATTTTACTGATCAGGTAGCGCTATCTCTGGCCCTAGGATCTTAAAAAAGACCATAAAATAATTTGATAGTACAGTTGTAATCCTTTGGTAACTTGCACCCTCTTTTCACGATTTCGACAGCTCCATTCATCTCTGTAGAAAATAACTTAAGTAGTTTCTCTAAAAAATGCTCTCATTACCGAGGTAAGGCATAATTTTAGAAGTCTTCGCAACCTATTATTCTGATACGTTTCGAACTTTTTAAACATGATGAAGACGTGAGAGGAAAGCAATTTTTCGCAAAGCATAGGTTGAGAGGAAAGCTATTTCTCGCATACAAAGAAAAAGTTAGGAGAAACGAACTTCCTCGCATAAAAAAAAAGTTGGTACGAAAGCAATTCCTCGCATACAAAGTATGAGTTGGGTACAAAGTACTTATGTGTAAGCATACACGGAGATCAGAATAAAGAAGTCCGGTGCGAGACGTAGTGAGAGAGTTTTAAATATAAGTCCTTATTATCGTTTGACAAACAACGAAAAGGGTAATGAGAGTTCATTACCTTGTAATGCAAAGGATAATGATGGTTCATTACCTTGTAATGCAAAGGATAATGATAATTCATTACCTTGTAATGCAAAGCATAATGATAGTTCATTACCTAATAACACTACTGGTAATGAGTAATACATACTATGTTTTCGATAGTTTTTTCAATACGTATTCATCCTTATTTTTTTCTTTTTTCGTGCAAATTTGTGTAACCACAACACAAGACTAGCACCCTATCAATTTTGCAAAAGCTCTTCATTTTCGTTGCTAATAAACTCTTGTCTCAACGTTCTAGGGAAAATATTTACACAGGTTTTATGGCATTCATGTGTTGTTGATACTACAACCAAAAACTATCATTAAACCACTAAAGTAGACAAAGAAACCCACACCCAAAACCAAGTGTATCCATGCCCACTCCATCATGGGCCAGATTACACAAAGTTCAAGTTTATCAGTGACACCTCCACATCGCCTAAAAGTTTGCCCCGCCTAACCACACGTGTCGTGTCATTTCCATTCCTATCAACCCTTTTTTTTACATCCGCCTGATAACGAAGAAAATCCAAGTGCCAGCAGAACATTGACTTGTACGCTGAACCTTAGACACAGCCCCAGCACTTATTATCAGTCGCCGAGCGCGACGTACGGCAAATGGCGAGGGCAAAAATGTCAGTCAATTGCTTGATGTTGATGTACGTACGTGTAAACGTACAACAAAATAATTGATGTTAATAAACTTGAACTTAACCATCGTTTAAATAGCGTTAGTTAACAAAATGAAAAAAAAATCTGATACTGGCCATAGACGACGTCAAGTAACGTAATACATGCGATAACAATTTTCGGTTTTTCTCCCCACCCTTTCTTTCTTTCTTTCTTCTGTCTATTACTATATGTTTTTGCGTTGTTTTTTTCAGATAAGCAGGGGGTAAATTACAACATGGAGAAGGTGGAAATGTACCTGTGCCTCTACACAGTTATTAGGGTGTCCCCAATATGCTAAGCATATTACATGGCTTGAAAATGTAACGATGATCGAATCAGCCTTTTAGATTTTACTGAGAAACAATTTGCCAAGCCTTCTTATGGAAATCCTTTTGCGTTAGGCTAGCAATCAAAGTCTTCCAAAATAAGCATTACAGCAGACATAGAAAAGGTTCATATGACATCATCTGGAGGAGTTTATCTCCGGTAGTTTATGCAAAGCCATCATTTAAGAGCCCTTTGGCAGACCTTCTTTTTTATATACAATACACATTCTTAATGATTTCCATAACAAGGCTTTCCAGAAGGTCGTACTTTCAACTTGAGTAGTTAGAATATTTTTCAAATCATTCTAATGGACCGTTCCGGTTTCTCAAGATAACGCAGAGTGGAAGGCCTTACTGTGCAATTTAAATACGCCTGTATTAATAAGGAAGAGTACTTAGTACGGACATAAATACTGTTACAACATTGAACACACCCATTTCAATAGTAGAACTGAACATACCCCGTTAATGTCATATGGGTCTTGAAAGCTAACCTCAATAGCGTTAGTCTGTAACGGGATTTTTAAATTGTTTCAACTTTCATCATGAAGTGGTCAGATAATGAGAACCGTATCGCTGCTTTTCAAGTGTGAAATGAAAAAGCGATATTTTCAAAACGCTCCGACCCCTAAGGATTAGCCGCATGTTCGTCTACCGATGCATAAAACTGTTTGAGGAGACTGGAGATGTAAAAGACCGCCTCCGGTCGGGCCGCCCACGCTCTGTTTGAACACCGCATGTCATCAAAGCCGTTAAATCAAGAATTCACAGAAATCCGCTTCGAAAACAGAAAATCATGGCCCGTGAGATGAATATCACGCAAAAGTCCATGAGTCGAATCATTAAAAAAGACTTGGGACTTGGGGCTTTCAAACGACATAACGGACATTTATTGACTGCAGCTTTAAAAATAAATAGGATTGGAAAATGCAAACGTCTTTTGGCGAAGCACGCTGATAACTTGCACAGAAAAATTTTGTTCGCCGATGAAAAAAATGTTTACCGTTTAGGAAAAATTTAACAAACAAAATGATAGAGTGTAAGCTCGGTAATCTTAGGAAGCATCTGAACTGATCCCAAGGGTGGAAAAGGGTCATCACCCAGCTTCAGTCATGGCTTGGTAGGGTGTCTCTTGCGATGGGGTCACCGACCTGCATTTCTACGAACAAGGAGTCCAAACATCGTTCAAAGTTTACCAAGAACCCATTTTGGAAGCTGTTGTGAAGCTTCTTAACAATTCCCTGTTCAAAAACCAGCCATGGACTTTCCAGCAGGATTCTGCGCCGGCCCATAAGGCTAAAACGTCCCCGGCCTGGCTTCGAAACAACTTCCCAGTGTTCATTTCCTCTGAAGAATGGCCCTCAGGCAGTCCAGATTTGAAACCATTGGATCACAAATTGTGGACGATTTTAAAGGACAAGGTTTGTCACAAAAGATACCCCAACATTGGAGCTATTAAGACTGCTTTGGTTCGAGCTGTGGCCAATTTTCCAATGGACGAGGTTCGTGCAACTACTGACAATTGGCCAGTGCGACTTAAAGCGTGTGCAAAGGCAAAAGGCGGACATTTCTAATAAGTAGATTCTTTTTGGATACAACATACATCAATAAATATATTAAAAAATATTTGGTCCAAAAACATTCAGTACTTTTTATTTAAGAGCATAAAACGCGTGTAACAGTATTTATGTCCCTACTAAGTATATGTGACGCGCAAAATAGAAAGGGACCTAAGGTTAAAAACCAGTTTTGTTCAGGAGAGCCATTTTAAAGATTAGGTCCCTTTCTATTTACGCTTAGAATCGTCGATTTCACTTTCATAAAACGCGAATATCTCTGGGAGGGAACACTTTTGGGGCATGGGAACGGTCTCATTCGATGCTCAGATGTTGTCCACATAAAAAAAGAAAAAAGTTGATGAAAAGTTTTGTTCAAGAGAGCCATTTTAAAGATTAGGTCTCTTTCTATTTAAGCTTAGAATCGTCGACTTCACTTTCATAAATGCATGGGATCGGTCTCATTCGATGCTCAGATGTTGTCCACATCAAAAAAATAAAAATTGATTTTTTTACACTTAGGTCCCTTTCTCTATGCGCTGTCACATATACATATGAGTCATTCCATGCCAAACGGTACGCATTTTTTACATCACAAGCTTGGATTGCTTAACTAGTTTGTGTATGCATTCTTCTCTTAAAAATATTATATACGTGTTTCAAGAAAAAAAATTTAAAATTTTTTTTTAAATGTTATGACCAATTGAACTTTGGTGAAATGAAGATTTTATCAAAGAGGTGTGTTCATTCAGTCGCATGTAACTCCGGAAATACTTGACCGATTTTACTCTGCTATACCTTATTTTGAAGGTAATTTTAAGCACTTCTAAAATAACGAAACGGTATGGCATAACGCCATAGAATTTTTTAAGTTTGTATCATTTTAATCCTTTTATTTCGATTTTGAAAATGATTACATCTTTTTTTATTTTTGAAATTTTGCAGGCGTATTCTTACAGGTCTGTTTTACCGACTGTGTAAGTTTTAAAGTGGTGAAATAATGCGTTCTATTTTTAAAATTTTTTTTTTACCTTATACCTTTTTCACTTCCATGAATATAGAAAATATAATATAGAAAAAAAAATACTTTTTAATAGTTTATTGACACAAGATATAACAACAACAAAAAAACAAAGAAAAAAAGAAATAAAAACATGATACAATAGCCGTGCACGTATTCCAGGAGGGGCTTGTAAATTTTTTAAAGAAAACCTTAGGACCTGTAAGTAAAATATTTTACTTTTCTGATGGCGCAAGCGCACAATACAAAAACAAGAAAAACTTTTTAAATCTGACGTTCCACGTAGAAGATTTTGGAATACCAGCGGAATGGCATTTTTTTGCAACGTCTCATGGCAAATGGCCCTGCGATGGTCTGGGAGGAACAGTCAAAAGACTAGCAGCACGTGCAAGCTTATCCAGCCTCATAAATCCCATTAATAGTGCCGTCAAATTTTATGATTGGGTGAATAAAAACGTGAAGAATATTCATACAGAATTCTTCAATAACTATCAATATCAAGATAGGGCGAAACACCTGAAGGAGCGTTTTGAAAAAGCGAAAACAATTTCTGGAACTCTTGGCTACCATGCATTCATTCCACAACCCGATAAAATAATGAAAGTCCAGACAACATCATCTTCTGAGCAGTACTGTATGAAGATGGTATACAAGGCATAACATTTATTTCATTACTCATTTTTTTATTTCTTTTTTTCTTTGTTTTTTTGTTGTTGTTATATCTTGTGTCAATAAACTATTAAAAAGTATTTTTTTTTCTATATTATATTTTCTATATTCATGGAAGTGAAAAAGGTATAAGGTAAAAAAAAATTTTTAAAAATAGAACGCATTATTTCACCACTTTAAAACTTACACAGTCGGTAAAACAGACCTGTAAGAATACGCCTGCAAAATTTCAAAAATAAAAAAAGATGTAATCATTTTCAAAATCGAAATAAAAGGATTAAAATGATACAAACTTAAAAAATTCTATGGCGTTATGCCATACCGTTTCGTTATTTTAGAAGTGCTTAAAATTACCTTCAAAATAAGGTATAGCAGAGTAAAATCGGTCAAGTAATTCCGGAGTTACATGCGACTGAATGAACACACCTCCTTGATAAAATCTCCATTTTACCAAAGTTCAATTGGTCATAACTTTTGAAAAAAAAAATTATATTTTTTTTTTCTAATCGCGGATTAAATAGAATTGCTAGAGGACCAAATCTGCAAATTTTCATAAAAATCGGAATCATTGCGTTAAATTTTTGCCCAAAATCGTACCGTTTGGCATGGAATGACTCATATATCCATTATATTAAATAATTAATGTCATTAAAGTAATATAACGCAATTATTTCTTCGATATATTAAAACTACATTTATTTTATTTATTAAATTTATTAAAATAGCCTATGTTCAAATGATATAATTTCATCGATTGAATATAACGCAATTATTTCATCGATACAATAAAACTATTTTATTGTTGCACTAATGTAATTTAATTAATACAATAAAATTGTTTTGTTAAAGTATTTCATTGAAGTAATGCGTGTATTTAATAAATGCTACAAAGTTTTGCTATTTATTCAATGAAAGAAACTGTTGTTGAAGCAATTAAATGATTTCATAGTTTCAAAGATATTATATTGCTGGTTTTTTAAAAAAGGTATTCCATTTATGGAACAAAATGCAATTATTTTAGCGATGCAATGAAATTATTACATTGATGCAATATAATTAATTGCTTAGTACAATAACCTTCATTAATGGGTACAATGAACTTGTTTTATAACGCATGTAATATTGTATAAACTCAATAGTACTATGCTGCGGCTTTAATGAAATAATTTCATTGATGCAGTGGATTTATTTCATTGATGCAATGAAACTTTTTTTTATTGATACGGTGGAATTATTTCATGGATGCAGGGCAATTATTTCATTGATGCAATTCAATTATGTCGTTAATGCAATAAGATGATTTATTTAGTGGAATGAGGTTATTCTATTCCTGCAATAAAATGAGTCGATATATGTGACGCACAAAATAGAAAGGGACCTAAGGGTAAAAACCAGTTTTGTTCAGGAGAGCCATTTTAAAGATTTAAATACGTGTATCTTTGGTGTAGAATCGTCGACCTCACTTTCATAAAACGCGCATATCTCTGGGAGGGAACACTTTTGGGGCATGGGATCGGTCTCATTCGATGCTCAGATGTTGTCCACATCAAAAAAAGAAAAAAAAAAGAAAAATTGATTTTTTTTACCCTTTTCTCTATGCGCTGTCACATATAGTGGTATTATAAGCTACGTTGTTGATACAATGTAGCTTATATTGTGTAGTGCAATGCAATTTTTTAATTAATGCAATTCAAATAATTTTCTAATGCAATTCAATTATTTCGATTAAAATTAATTAATTAGGAAATTATTTTACTTTTGCAATGAAGTTTTTTCATTGATGCAAAGAAGTCACGTCATTGATGCAATGTTATTTTTTCTTTAATGCCATGAAATTAATTGATTCAAAAAATGGGGTAATGTTTGTTTTACTGAACAGTAGAAGCTATACTCTCGGATAACTCCCATGTACGATTAAATTGCTTCGATCCATACTTTTAAACGTAGTTTAGAGGAAAATAGTTAATTTACCGTTGTTGTATTATTTTATTTATTTTCATATCCATTATAATTAAAATTATAATAAAGTAAACTGAAATAAAATTAAGCACTACATCCTTTATCTATTGAGTTAAACTAGATCTACATACGATGTATATGGCAGGTTTTTTTCATTTATGCTAAGTAAGTTTCATATTTTGTCATGTGTTTTGTAATTGGACAACTCCTCTGGGCAGAAAAACCTGCTGCGATCTTCCTGATTTTACAAACGAAGCTTTTGCTATAGGCTCCTAACAAATTAACCGTCCGATTAGGGACCAAACCAAAAGGCGTATATTTTAAACGGATTGTTTTATAAAATGTTTTTATTTAAAACAAAGGAACGCATCGATTCTTGTCAATAATAGCTTAAATGTCTTTATTCTTCTAATAAGGGGTCCAAAATTCTCTGACAAAGGAAGGTAAGGATAGTTAATAAGTAACCAACCTAGCGTTTTATATCGTCCATGAGAAAAGTGTATTCAGAGTGAGCTTGTCAAAACACATTTTTAATACAAAAAAAACATTGTAAATTTTATTTAAAGCTTGGTAAAATAGGGAACTCGATACTTGCATATCCTGTGCACAGAAAATATGATGAGCACCGAAATTAAATCATATCGTTCTGAACCATTGGTAGCTGACATAAATCTGTTTTTATCATATTTTTTTTGCTATGCTAAATAAGGTACACCCTAACATTTTACATATCACACTTTACTCGTACATATGTTACCCGATGTTATGGCACAAATCATAAAGTCCCATTATCTGGTTTAACATCGGCCATTATATTGATACACGCCGTATATAAATGAGTCGTTTTTGCATTATCAGCAAAAATAGACTACAACAATTGCCGCCGCAAAGTTATAGTTTTCTGTTTTTGCACAAAGTATATTTTCCTCGCATCTACAAAGTCCAATACTAGAGTGCTAAGCAAAATACACACAACGAATATCGACTGCTTTAGCCGGTCATTATTATTTTTTCCTTTTTTCTTTCTTGATAACTTTTCATTGTTATGGGGAATTGTGCAAACTACCAGCGGACCAACAACTCGGCTAGATTTAATTGGTTTTTGCCCCGGCTGATGGTGTTTTGCCGCACACGCCGTAATCGTACATTTTAACAAAACATTATTAAATGTTTTTCTTGGACTGTTTTGGAACTTCACACACTCGTGGACAGGCCGCGTTGTTATCGTGGTTGGCAATGTTTGTTCTGGTCTTTCATGCGACTGAAATTCATCGGAATTTGTTTAAATGAAATATCATTTATTGTCCGATAAGGTTGCTATTAATTTTTATTTTACTCGTAGTTGTCGTGTTTTTGTCCGTGTCTAAGATAATTTGTCGATTTTGGAACGTGCTCGATTCTAATTAATAAATACCAATAAACGATAAATAAGTGCGAATGCTATCAGTTTTGCGTCGTTTTGCGATATGATAGGTTTTGGTTGAGTGCATTTGGAAACAAAATTAAAATGTGAAGAATATAAATGTGCCTTGTTGAGACATAGGGGGATTACAAATTCAATATGATGGTGAGTTGTACAATGCAATATTTTACTTGTAGTAAACATCGAAATGGCCGATTCATCCCACGATTTAATGAAACGAATTAACTTATTGGATGCCGTTTATTTTACTAAAAAAGCATGGGACCAAGTTACTCCTCAAACAGTTCAAAATTGTTTTCGTAAGGCGGGATTTACGTTGGATGGCGAGGATAATCAGACAACACTTGATGGTTAATTTGAGCCTTAAGATGAGTTGCCGCTAAACGTACTTGCCGAAATTCAGAGAAGAGGGTTTTTTGGATCCAGTACTTTAAACAGCTTAAATGATTTTTACCAAGTTGACGAGGATTTAGTTATGGAAAGATCAGCATTGGATCAACTGGATCATTGACCGAGACAATTGCAGAGATGCAAGAAATTTCCGACGACTCTGCAGAGGAATGTGAACCAATAGATCTTCAAGAAATAAGAAGCAACATCTCTACATATAAAGAGGCTATGGATAAGACACGAGATCTTAAAGCGTTTGTCGAATACAAAGGAGATATTGAGGCTATGAATATACTTTCATCACTTGAATTGCATTTTCAAGATGTTATTGTTAAAACCAACACACGACAAACGACAATGAATGAATATTTATTGAAATAAAATATGTATGTACTTTGCTGGCGCATCCGTGAAGTAAATTCATTAATTCGACGGAATTGTTTCATTGGTGCAATGACATTTTTTTGTTTATGTACCAATTTTATTGATACAATAATATTATTTCACAAATGCAATAGAAATAATTCATTGTTTCAATAAAATTATTTCATTTTAACAATGGAACTCCTTCGTTGATAGAGAATGTAAATATTTCAATGATAAAATTATTTTTTTTTACTGACGTAGTCAACAGAATTGTTTCATTAATGCAATGACATTTTTTCGTTAATGTAAAGTTATTATTTGTTTGATGCGATGAAATTGTTTCAATGATGCATGGAATAGAACATATCCATTAATGCAATAAAATTATATCATTATAGCAATGGAACGTCTTCGTTGATGGTATGTAAATATTACATCGATAAAATTAATGAGGAAATATTCCACTGCTGCAGTAAAAATTAAATAAAATTATTTATGGAATGGAACTAATTCATTAATGAAATAAAATTATTCTATGGATGCTGAGGAAGTTTTTAATTAATGCAACAACATTTTTTTGTTGATGCAACGAAATTATTTCTTTGATGCAATCAAATCATTTCGTTGGTAAATCGGAATTAATTTGTTGATGAATGAGAACTTATCATGGAAATTAAATTAGTTCTTTGGTGCAAAGAAATTATTTCATTGATGCAGTTAAAAAATTATTTTGGTGATGCAAAAAAGTTGTTTAATTTCTGCAATGATATTCTTTCATTGATACTATTTAATATATGTATGTAGTTTCATTGATGAAATGATAATCATTGTTGTTGCATTAATCTCTTTAGATATTGTAATGATGTTATTGCATTGAGTCATTGATGCAGTGAACATTTTCATTATGAAATGCAATTGATGCAATGAAATTATTTTATAACTATTATTTTATCACCTATTCAATGGAACTATTTTTTTTTTGATGCAATGAAAGTATATCTTTTGTGCTTTGAAAAAATTTTATTATTGCAATGAAATTATTAAGGAGACTTGAATGAAATTATTTCATAGTTATAATTAATTTTATTCAAAGATATAATGAAATTATTTCAAAGATATAAAGCAATTATTTCAAAGATTCAATGTTCAATTTCAAAGGTTCAATGTTACTAAATTTATTTAGAGCTAATTACTTTATTTCAAAGATTTCATTATTGCATAGATATAATGATGATCATTGATACAATGCTAATGGAATTGTTTTCTTGTAATAAACTGAAATAAATTTCTTTGTGCGTTGTGTATTTTATAATTGCAATGATATTTTTGTGTATTTTATTATTGCAATAAAATAATTTAAAAAAAAATGGAATGATATTATTTCAAAGATATAGAAATATAGAAATAATTTCAAAGATATAATAACTGCATAGTATCAATAATATACGAGGGCGGTTCGGAAACTTCTTAGCCTAGCACAAAAAGCGCGGTATAAACAGAAAAAAGGTAAGTGTTTTGGAAACTTCCATCTCTGCTATGCACACATGTTAAATTTTGTTTTGATCTGGCAACTCCTTCATGTAGAAACAGGTGTTCACAAAAGACGCATCCGCGATTTTTTTACAATGGAAAAATTAGAAATGCGTGGTGTCATTAAACATTTACATAAAAAAGGTCTATCGGGACAAGAAATTCATAATGATATGGCGAATTTGTTAGGTGAAAGTGCTCCTTCATATGCAACAGTAAAAAATTGGGTTGCTGAATTTAAACGTGGTCGTACAAGCATTGAAGATGAACCACGTAGTGGACGTCCAAAAACAGAAACAACAACAGCAATTGTAGCCAAAGTGTATGATTTGGTATTAAATGATCGACGAATAAAAGTGCGTGAAATAGCTAATATCATGGGCATCTCAAATGATCGAGTCCATTTAATTTTGCACGAAGAACTACAGATGAAAAAGCTTTCTGCAAGATGGGTGCCGGACTTGTTAACAGTCGACCAAAAACGCATAAGAATGAACATTTCTCAAGCTTGTTTGGATCGTTTTCAGCGAAATAAAATGGATTTTAAGCGTCGTTTCATAAGTGTTGATGAGACATGGATCCACCACTATACTCCAGAGACAAAAGAACAATCCAAACAATGGACTGAAGCTGGAGGAAGTGCCCCAAAGAAGGCAAAAACAATTCAATCGGCTGGTAAGGTTATGGCAACGGTTTTTTGGGACTTCAAAGGTATTTTATTGATTGGCTATCTGCAAAAGGGTAAAACAATAAATTCAGAGTACTATTGCAACCTTTTAGATCAATTTAATGTACAAATTCGAGAAAAACGTCCTGGCTTACAACACAAAAAAATAATTTTTCATCAAGACAACGCACCAGCGCACAAGAGTGTTTTAACAATGGCTAAAATCAACAAATTAAAGTACGAGTTGCTTGACCACCCACTTTATTCTCCTGATTTAGCTCCCAGTGACTTTTACCTGTTCCCAAATCTAAGAAATTCCTTGCTGGCAAACGTTTTACCTCAAATGAAAATGCAATTACACTTGTAAACCACTATTTTGAAGACCTTGAGGAAAACTATTTTAATCAATAGAATTGCTAGATAAGCGTTGGACTAAGTGTATTGAAGTTTCAGGAGATTATATTGAAAAATAAAAATATTTTTGAAAAACTAACTATTCTCTTTCATTGATAGGCTAAGAACTTCCCGAATCGCCCTCGTAATGATATAAAATTATTTCATTGATGTTGTGAAACTATATATAACATTAAAATTATGAAATTTTTTCATTGTTCAATGTCATTAATACAATAAATCAAGGAAATAATTTTATGATACAATGAAAATATTTCTTTAATACATATAATGGATTTATTTTATTAATACAGTGCAATTATTTTATTATTGTTATGAAATTATTACTTGCATGCAATGAAATTATTTTACAAATGTAATGAAAATGTATTATTGATGGTATGTAATTATTTTAGTGCTGCAACGACATTTGTATACCCTGCACCGAAGGGTGCATTTCAGGGTATATAAGGTTTGGTCTGGCCAAATCGGTAAATCTTAATCTCAGAGATGTGGGCCGATGACTTTCGCGGTCATAATAAAGCACCCCCCTATGTAATACAAAAGACCTTTCACATTTCAGAACCCTCAGGTCTAGAAGCCGCATATTACAACCGCTTTGAATTCAAAAATCAAATACATATTGGATTTCAGGGCATACGATTTTGATACTGAATGACATGTCTATAGTATCTTAAAAATTTGCGCAGTCGCTCCATCATGTTGAAACAACCAATTAGCATGTTGGACCTTATCAGCCGTTCTAAAAGCTATAAATATAATCTGATTGAGCTTTTATTTCGCAAGGTAACCATATCTGGAAAAATTCGATCCTATCGCCCTGTGGTTTTAAAAAGCACCTCCCGATTTAAGATACGACTGTTTTCGAAGCGAATAATTAAATCGCATTTTGCTTACGTTATATATGAAACGTTATGAGAACTAGTAATAAGCTCTGGTGAAATTGGATCGTATCAGTCCATGTTTTCCTTCAGCCCCCATGCACAGGTCCTTCTTAATTTAAGTTCTTGTTACTTAAATGCTAACTACTCCATGTTTTCCTACAGCCCCTATGCACAGGCCTTCTTAATTTAAGTTCCTGTTAATCAGATCTCGCTCGCACCAAACATCTTGCGTTGTATAGGATCTGTTAGTTACCCTGGCGAAGTGTGATCATGTCGGTCCTTGTTTTCATAAATACCTTGTGCAACAGTCCAGCCCAATATGAGGTTTTGCCGCTTTAAAAGTCACAGATTACAACCGATTGTACTTAAATTTTGCATGGTCGTTAACGGGCCAACAGAGTAATATTCGCCGTTATGTTTCCTATAGCCTCCATGCAAAGGACACTACCGATTTAGGTTAGAGAAGACTCCACAAGCCACTTTTTATATCGGATCATTCTGAAATAAAAATAGTAAGTTACAAAGAATCTAAATCCAACTCTGCTAAAATTAGACCACATCGATCAATATTTTTATAAAGCTCGCAATTTGAGGTCCTTCCACTTTAAAAACCTTATGTACAATTAAATTTTGAAGATACTTATTATCGTGCATGAATCCTGGTGAAACAGGGCCACCATATCGTTTCATGTTTTCATAAAGCCTCCATTTAAAAAAGTCCTTTTAGGTTCTGCCCCTCTGCAAACAATATTTTGCTTTCGGTCTTGCATTTATGCAAAAATAGGGCCTCATGTTCGACCTATAAACTACCCTGGTAAAGTGGTACCGCCATATCGTTGTATGTTTTTACATAGACCTTATTACAGAAGACCCTCCAGATTTGAAGTCCTGCCTCTCTTGGAGTCTCACATCCAATTAGATCTTTTTAAAATTCCCAACAAGAGCTCTGACTGCTGTAAAGCATCGTACACTCGACCCATACGGACTGTGTACTTTTCTGCTTCTTTCAAATTTCTTTCATTTAAAAATTAAAAACAATTTAGTAGATAACATTCAACCCCCTGCATATTTCAAGGCCAAACTGTGAGTTGTGCATACACTTTTACAAATCTTTAATTTGCTAAAATTGCAAATTTATTACTTTTCTACTCTTCCTTGCCGCCGCTGTTGTCATAAATTGAAAACACATTAAAAGTTTGTGGCCAAGATGTAAAAAAAAAACAAGAAATACTGCCAAAGCACTTTAAAAGTACGCAAAATTGTTGTACGTTTTGTTTTTTACGAGTTGCCATAAAAACTTAAATGACATCCAATTACAAGACAACATGAAAGCGAACCAGGAAGTCTTTACTTCACTCGTGTATGTGGTGTATACTTTTAGGCGACTTGACTTTGTTTTGCCTACCAGGAAGTACTACTGTGTGGGAGTTGTGAAAGTGAGTGTATCGGCCGTTTGGTCCTTTTCAAACTAGGAAAAAGAAATAACTAATAGGGTTTTCATGACGACATGACCGACCGACTACTTTCTACTTAGCATTGACGTCATTTCGAGGCAACTAAGGGTATGCTGCGATTTGGGGGAATTTTTTTTCATTCTCGTTTATAATAATAAATAGTTGTGTATTTTTAGCTTTTAAGCATCGGACGTCGGGGGATATTTGTTAAAAATGTATCGTAATTTGTAAGGAACTCGTATAGTCACACAACACAAAAGAAGTCATTGAACCAAAAGAACCAAGAACCAAAAGAATGTTTAAAATAATTTAGCGCCTAAAAATAGACACCGATTGTCCCCAGATTGTAGTTCACTTAAATGTTTTCTCTACATTCTTCACAAATGTATGGTTTACTCACAGTTCTTTTATATAAAAATGTCTTTTAGGACATGTAACGTTAACCCTAACATTAGTTTGGGATACACCGGGGAAAAAACGGGTTCTTAAATGTTTGAGAGAAAGCAAACAATGTAAGAAACATGTTGCAAGTATATACGAGTTTGGGTGTAAAAATCATTGCTGATATGTGAATATATAAATTTCAGGCCCATGGTTGCATTGAAAATAATGTTTGGTATCTGTGCAACTTGAACCAAATATAAGATATTTGTTCTCTTTAAAATATGAGACCTTTTTTCGTGGAGTTATATGAGAGTAAGGGACCTTCAAAATTTTTTTTTCAAAAAAAAAAAAAAACTAGCAAGGACTGCAGTCGCAGCTGGCTCAGATATCGGGGTCATTTTCTGTTGTGATAACTGTGCTCTCCCTGTTTAGTTCAGTTTTGCTTGCTGCTGCTTCCCTTGCAACCTTGTCTAAGTCCTCGTCTCCCACAAAAAGGTACCTATTGGAACTGAACAATTTTTGTGTGTGTTATTGTCTTTTACTAATGTAGGGTGGGCCTTATTGAAAAATTGCTATCCACTTAGATTCAGCCCCAAGTGAAAACGAATCTGAAGTGACAATTTAGTTGTTACAATATTAATATGGTTAGCGCGACAGAAGTTTTGTTTTTTTTTTTTTTTTTTGAGATTTATGATTTCAAAAATATAATTAGGCAACATTTTCATATGCTTAGTATTTTTATGTATCTATATACATATAAGTATGTAGGGTTGTTTAAAAATATTATTGCTTCGAAACTTATTGCCCTGACTAAAATTTAATAAGTTTGTAACAATAGTATGTTTTTGACAATCATTTGTAGTTTGTTATAGACCATCTAAGTACATGGCCGCTGTTCTGTTAACAACAACAAAAGCAGCATTGAGAGACTTTGCAAAACCAGAAAGCAGTGCGAAGGGATTTTTATTGTGTTCACATTGTTCGGAGGATTAATCTACTGCCAGCAGTTCTCGATAAATATACACATTATATTACATAAACAATAGAACAGCGGCACGCAACCCATACTCCGATGGTTAAGGGAAACAATAGAATTGGATACCCTACTGTCGCCTGTCAGCACCATCGTTGTCCTTTGAACACGGTCAAGTAGCTCCAAGGATGATTTTGGAGCACCAACAAGTTTTACGGTGTCTTTGGTTTACAACCTAGATTTCGGGGACAGTTGTGCTTGACTTGGAGTTGTGGTTCAGGGGCGTGTATTGGGAGGATTTTGTCTATAGGTTGTTGGGATTTTTTTTTCTAAAACATCCCTTAGGATAACTTATTGTAAAATATTGATTGTCTTCTTTTATGGGAGGGTAGAAGCACAGTGGATGCGTGGCTTCATGTCCGTCGAAGCGTTGCGGAGTCATCCGCTAAGTATGTCCTGGGCATCTTCGTTGACTTTAAGGGTGCGTTTGACCACCTCTCCTGGGGTAGCGTCATGCGGAGATTAAGTGCAGTGGGCTGCCGCGAGATGAAACTTTGGGAGAGCTACTTCAGTGGCAGAAATGTTTGTGTGGAGGGTGCCAATGACACGGTATGGAAGACCGTTGAGCGTGGTTGTCCGCAAGGATCCATCTGTGGTCCATTTATTTGGAACCTTATGATGGATCCCTTGTTGAGGCAGCTTGGTCAGTCGTACAAGGTGTGCGCATACGCGGATGACTTGCTCATCCTGATCGAAGGACAGTCTCGTGCTGTTCTGGAGACTCAGGGTGAGGGGGCCATGCGTGTGGTGTCTGAATGGGGTGCGAGTGTCGGAGTCGCTGTTGCGATGGACAAGACTGTGATGATGCTGCTGAAAGGCAGGTTGTCACGGGCTCGCCCGCCTCTTGTAAGCATTGGAGACGTTAGTCTTAGGTATGCGACTGAGGTCAAATACCTAGGAATAATGATGAGTGAGAGGATGAACTTTCTGGTTCATCTCACTCACGTGAAAGATAAGCTTTCTGTCATTGTGGGCAAAGTTAGGCGGATCCTTAGGAGTGACTGGGGCCTCAGCAGGCGTGCCACTCGTACTATATATGCTGGCCTATTTGTTGCTTGCGCAACATATGGCTCGCCTATATGGTACGAGACGGTTATGTCTGTTGCAGGCAGGAACAAGGTTTTGTCGTGCCAGCGAGTAGCCATGCTGGCTTGTATGCCAGTGTGCAGGACGGTTTCGACGGACGCGTTGCTGGGTGTAGCGCCTCTTGACCTTGAAGTAATCCGCCGAGCGATTGCTTTCAAGGCCAAGAAGGGGCTACCACTTCTGGATGTAGATTGGCTTTCGGCGCCTGTGTCCGATATGCGGGAGGTGAAGGTACGCTTAGAGGAGTGCGTGATCTCGAGGTGGAGGCAGCGATGGACAGAAAGTGACAAGGGCCGGGTGACGTATGAATTCATACGTGACGCGGACTTTGTCAAGGGACGCCCTGACTTCGGCTTCGGCCTAAGTCTGGGGTTCTTACTGACTGGCCATGGCTCTCTCAATGAGTTCCTTCATCGGAGGGGTCTCTCTGAGACTTCTGATTGCCGGTGTGGTGGTGGTCCGGAGCACTGGAAGCACGTCCTGTTGGTATGTCCGTTGTACAGCGACATAAGGGACTTGGACGGGATGGGCATTGTCCAGACCGTCGACAGGTTCGACTTCAGTCGTTGCTTGGGGGATGATCGGGCTTTTAGGAGGTTGGGGGAGTTTGCTCGTGTAGCCTTCAATAGGAGAAGACTCGCAGGAGCCTAACGGGGTTTCTCTGGTGTGACCATTCGCGGATAAGGCGTGGCATTGTCGTTGCCTCACACTATCGTCGTTGGATTGCTGTCTCCGTTGCATCCTTGTTGCCGTTGCATCCTTGTCGCCGTTGGATCGTCTGTCGTCGCCGTTGGATCGTCTGTTGTCGTTTCTCCTCTGCTGTGTTGTATCCCGTGAGGGAGGCAAAGTCCTTTGTTGTTGTTCGTGACGTCTATGCTGGTGCCAGTCCCTGGCCATCGAATTGCCCGTGAGGGCGACTGTTAATTGTTTGTGTATTGTTTGTGTTTTGGTTGATAAGTTGCTGTGGGTGACCAGTCCCATGTTATATGGAAC
This sequence comes from Hydrotaea diabolus, assembly GCA_963513945.1. NCBI lineage: Eukaryota > Metazoa > Arthropoda > Insecta > Diptera > Muscidae > Hydrotaea > Hydrotaea diabolus. Next base: position 17,422,972 of record OY740717.1, read on the forward strand.
AGAAACTGGAAGTAGCCTTTTGGTTACGAGGTCTGACCGGAGACTTTAATCTGGTACCACGGGTAGTCAGGAGCCCCCAGAACTTGTTCTGGCCTGACTATATGGTGCGGCCCTTCGGGGAGTATCGTGGTGGCTGTGGTTTAAACCCAAATCGCGGGGAGAACTTCGGTTCGATGTGAAATTGCATTGCGACCGGGTGCTGTGACCCATAGAACAGCAGAGGTTTAGATAGTCCTCGACCCCTAACCAAGAGGGAAGCCATGACCCATAACTGTCATGCTTCGAATTGGTACCGGCGGAATTAATCCAATGGGGCGCTGGCCGTCGCATCGTTACGGCCCCAGTGTGATGGCACACCGTGGTTCAGGCCGTCGTGGCGATAATCACGTAAAACCCGGCGACTCTGTCTTCTTTTATGTACTTTTGGTAGTGTGGTAAAAATACGTATAGTTCTTCTTACTTAGTTTATGAATCAAAAACCGTTTTCTACAGCATACCTTTAGCATGACCCAATCGTACAAAACGTATTGCATACTTTAAGGATCCTATTTTGCACCCACATTTCCCGTAGATAACACTTCAAGGTTTGTTTTTCTCAATTTCAAAACAATAATTATAATTTAAATTCCCCAACTAAATCCATAAATAGTCTTTAAATAGGTATAGGCGGAAATTATGGTGCCAAAAAAAAATCCCCCTCTTCCATTGCCACTCTGACCATTGATATTTTTTTTTTTTTTTGAGAAATGCACTCAAAATGTACTCGCACTCACGCGCCACAAAGTATGTCAGTGCCAATATTTGAAAATAAAATATGACAAATGAAATATTAACTAGCTCGTGATACAGATTCATTTTGAAATGCATATTTAAAAAAAAAAAAAACAAAATACCAAAAAACATTTCGTTTTGTTTTTATTTTGTGGTAGGCGAATGTTTTTGTCTTCACTTCTTATGTCAACAAGAATCGTTGAAGGTATGGATGGTGTGCTGCAAATATTTTACGTTTTTTTTTTGGTCATCGACTCAGCAACGGTGGGGGAAAGGGATCAGGGATCATTATAACATTTGGCCAGCGGCCAGGTGACATAGAGACCAACAATATGGCAGCCAAAAACAATAGCGAAAAAATAAACGAGCAACAACAGCCAGGCGGGCAGTGGGAAAACAAAAAAGTAATAAATCGTCCATGTTCGACAAAAAGGTATTAACTCTAAAATTTCCAATGTTCGGTAGAGGCAAAAAAGCGTATGTTTAGGCAGTTTTGGTACTCCAGATTCATGAAGAGTGTGGCGTTCTTGTATTTTGGAAAACAGATTGAGCAGATAATGGAAAACTCTTACAGTGAGTAAAGACGACCTTTGGTAAGCCGTTTTTTAACAAAAAAAATTGAAACTTTAAAATTTTTAGTTAATACTCTTTAGCTAAAGGAGTACGAAATGTAGGTTTTTCTTAAACAAATGGTTGTGTCTATAAATCAAAAATATACTAATCGCTGATCTTTCTAAGAGTGCAGATATATTTCTTGCTTGGTGTATTTACAATTTTATGATTATTTGCAAAATAAAGCGCGTTTTCAACCGCTTCACCATAAGATGCAGTGTATACTAATTCTGTCATCCCGTTTGTAACACTTCTACCCTATAAAGTATTTATTTATGATCGACATAAGTACTTGGTCGTCTCTTTGTTTAAGCACCATATAATTTAAAAAAATAAAGCTGAAAGCCCGAAATTTTGCACAATAATAGCTTATAGTCATAAGTCGTTAGAGACTTAAAATGGGCAACATCCTCCTAGAGGGGAAAAAGTTTTCTTTGAAGAAACTAAGGGCAACTCGGAATTAAGTAGAGGTAAAGGGTATATAAGATTCGGCCCAGCAGAACTTAACAACGTCTTTTCTGATTTTAATTAAAATTTATTTTACAGTGATGCATCTATAGATATTGCTTTTGAACTTAATCATTTTTAATATAGTTTTCTTGTTTACCCGAAAAACAGCTACTCTATGACGCTAAAAGCGCCCAGAAAAATTACCCTAGTTCTTGTTTATTTATTTGTACTTCCTCTTCCCTTCCCGTAGTTCTAATGTCAGCAGGGGTAACACGTCATTAACGTAGTCATCATCATCGACCACATCGTTCCTATTGCGGATTTCATAATCGCGTCATGATAGCCACAATGATAATGATCTCTCACCAATCGGTCGCCTCTTAGCTGTTGCTTTTAGCTCTTGAACGGAGGTGAAGAAGAGAACGGAAAAAGTGTTAACAAATAAACATAAACATAAAAATAGAATTGAATTTTTAATTATTGTATGCAATCGAAATGATTAAGTGATAATTTATGCTATCATCATTTCTAAATGCAAAACAAAGAACCAAGCGTTTACACTCAGAAAAAAACTAAAGTCAAATGGATGTCTAAGTGATCGGTTAAATGGGTTTCCTAGAAATCGATCTGCGGGCAATCTGATGGCATTTCTTTTAAATATCCACGGCTTCGATGGCTTCCGTCACAGTGCTCTCATCGTCGTAAACGACTTTGCTCGTTTTCACATCGAGCTTTAAGGATCTTATGCCTGGTATAGGACAGTGTGAGATGAACGGTATTTTTGATTCTGATGAAAAATGTGACCCTAATTGTGGAAAACTTTTTTTATAGTGTATCTCTGTCTCCTTTTACAATGAAGCGATTGTTAAGAATAGCAAAACGAACTCCTAAATAAATTTCGTTTAGACCACGAAATAGAATACTAGAATTAAGACAACGAATTTAAAATCAAGAAATTCGTTAAGATAGATATAGACGCTTAAGCCGATTTTCTACAAACGAGGCATTAATTTTATATATTATTCTAGGCGACTTCTGGAAATGGCTGATTGAATAATACTCCATAAGGGCGCAAACTGCTGTACTAAAGATGATATAAGTCATAGACAGATTAACCCACAAGGGATTTTTTTAACAAAGAGCAGTCGCTGATTTTTCCATTAAATTTGTATAGCACCTAGTGACATCTAGAGTTGGCAGACGTACTAATTCTGCATAGCTTAAACTAAGGTTGAACAAGGGGATCTCCTATCTGCTAACTTTTTTAATCCACTTTTATGCAAAAGAGTAAATTCGCTAGTAATATCTAAAGTATACCGATACAGTAACACTTCTGCTAAGGTTCAAAGATCAAAGCCAATAGGAAGTTGATAATTAGGAAGTTGCTCTATGCTTGACAACAACTTTGGTTAATGGCAATAAAGTAGTGCTCCCCAAAATGGTTATCACCCCTTCTTGCTAATCCGTCTTTTCGACTGCTTTTTTGAAAAAATTTTGGTTTCTCTTAAATAAAATAATTCTTAAATCTAACGATGAACTAAGCATAACACGTACATGTTTCTCCACCTTAAAGTCAAAATATTGTCGATAAACGATAACAACTTTTTTTTGTATGTACACAAAAAAAATAATCGATTCAGTTACAAAATTCAAACAAAAAATTGAAAAAATAATTAGCTGTTTTTCAAAAATATTTTTTATGTGGTAATGATTTAATTCACATGTCTACAAAAAAAAGTTGTTATCGTTTATCGACAATATTTTGACTTCAAGGTGGAGAAACATGTACGCCAACGACAACGAATGTGCTGTAATTATAATCAGCCACTATACACTTAAGGGCAGGCAGATTCACATTAAACGAGAACTGTCGGCAGTAGAGTTTTCCACCGAACAAAGTAAAGACAATAAAAATCCTCACACTGCACGCATAGTCAAAAACATACGCAATGACAAGCGAGCCATGGGAGCCTTTTCTTGTAAATTGCTTAGTTGTTGCCACTAAATAAATTTCATTGCAATAGTTTGGCTTATTTACGTAATATTTAAATGGGTGGTGATATCTTTTACATACCATTTTTTTCTTTTTTTTTGAAATTGTAAGGTTGCCATTTTTTTAAGGTTTCCATCCTTTTGCTGGAAACAGCACTTATTTTCAACTTGACATACTTACAAGGCGGTAATTATCCCTTATTCCTTAAATAGTCTTTGCAATATCGACTTCAGCGCTATAAAATAACCTGAAAGAACCCCGTATAAGTTCTGCTGTGAACTATCAACAGATTTTATTTGATCTGTCCAAATTCAAAATGTTTTTGACATTATGGGCAGCATTTTTCGCGTTTGGAGTTGTCTTTTTCTCACGCCGTCGTACCATTGCCTTATATATAATAATATAAGTCTCAGTGTACGTAATGACAATGTTAAAATAAGTGACCAAAAGTTAAAATAATAAATAATAAGTTAAAAAAATATCAACATTCAACTCAATTGCATCCGACTTAAAAACTTTAACTGATAATTTGTAATATAAAATTTACTAGAACGCTTGACGTTATGCTATAGAAATTTAAGAATATTATCTCCTTGATGTATGCTTTATTATTGTTAATAAATTTCCAACAAGTAGGAATCCTTTAGTTTTTAAATGATTAAATCTAGCATACAAGTTAAAAATCTGGTCCACTTTGAGAGCAAGGTGAGCACAAGGAGGCGCTGAAGATAACCATTTTACGGAAATGGGCCAATATAATATTCGCGCAGCATGCAACTCATTTGTTTTACCATTTAAAGATAAATAGATTCTTATATTTTGATTATTTCCGCACATTTTGTAATTTAAATTAATAAAATATAGTTTCACTCGAAAAAAATATTTGATCGTTGGAATAGGTAACACTTCAATTGCCTTACCCTGTATTTTATAATACGTTGTAAAATTTTAAGACGTTCGTCTGTCTATGCGTCTATTGAAAGCACGTTAGCGGTCAATCGAAATTTGATTCGGCGAATCCTGCTATGAATTTTGTTTTCCGATTGAACTATGATTGGGGATTGGACTCGTTGTTCCTTTGGGGCCCATAAAACGGCCGTCAAAATTCCAAACAATTTTATTTGTATATTTTTAACTGAGATTTGGGCCCTTGGGGCTCAAATAAAAATACGAGAAAAGGAATTAACAAGACGACGATATTAAAGAAAAAAATGTGCTGGCGTATAGGTGCAACTTTGGGTCAAGCAAATAGCTAAAAGAGCAGAGGCCTCTTTCAACGAACCAGAAAAGCTTTGATTGTGCTTGCAGATTACAGTTTTAGCGAAAAAACTGAAGCATAAAGTGTGGATGTTGCGCCTAAATGTATGCTTTCAAATTTGTCAAGATCTTTGGTCTTTAAAGTATGGCATAAAAATATTAGTATATAAGAAGCAACTCCTACAAAACACAGAGACATATAAAAAAATGATATAAGTGGGAACCTTGGGCACAACAAACGGAGGAAAGAGGAAACTGTTGCCTTAACAGGGATTAGCAATACGATTAAATGAAAAAAATATTCAAATGGAGCAGTGGCTCAGGTCATGGATAAGATTCGTCGAGCATTCAATCGTGTGGTGAGGTATTTATATTCTCTTAATATTCGGCGGCACGTTTCGGAGTACATTGATCGGTTTTTGCATTGTAGCTTTATGGCGTTTACAAAAATAAGGAGTTTACTTCACTTCTATAAGATGTATAAACTTCAGACACCAATCTTTGTAGTTAAATTTTTCCAGTTTGGAAGGTCCAGAAGAAATCCACAGCTTACAATTCCCCGATTGAATTCAGATTTAGGTCGATCATTTCACGTAAGAGTTGCTCGCATTTTTAATAGTCTGCCTGTCTCGCTCAGATCATTTAATTACTCCTGCCATACTTATAAGAAAAAAATATTTCAACATGTGAAACATAATGATTTGTAAATGATTAAAAAAAGCGTTTTCTACGGGTATTGCTTTGTCTTTGATTTAATTTGAAACAATAGTATTGGCTAGTAGTCTTAGTGTGTTGCACTTTCATGCTGCTGTTACACTACGAAACTTAACTAGTAGTCGTTCATTAATACCTTTTTATTTGCGTAATTTGGGATATCAAAATAAAATAAAATAATTAAAAAAAAACATTATTTAACGTATGCTTAACTTAATACTTATTTATATAAAATAGATTAATCTTACTTTAAGTTTTTTTTGTATATTTTAAACAAATTTGAAGTAATTTTGTAACTATATAAGGCCTAAAGGCTCGTTTACTTTTTGAATATCAATAAATGAAATGAAAATGAAAAAAAAATACATAGGTGCTATTTTGGGCTTAGCAAACACCATAAAAGCAGAGCCAACCGTCAACGAAACAGTAAAGAATTGATTGTGCTTTAATGATATATTTTTAGAAAAAACATTAGAGGTGTGAGATTTTAAAGCTGTGCCTAAATGTATGCTTACTAATTTGTCAAGGTCTTTGCTCGTTAAAGTATGCCATACAAATTTGAACAGAGCAACTCCAACAAAACACAGAGACATATTAACAAAGGTGTAATTTTTATCCAGAATTTCTCATGTGGACCCTAGGGGTCCCAAAAAAGAAAAAAACAGGAAACTTCCGATGCATGCAAGACAATGAAATAAAAAATAAACGCTCTGACAAATAGGTGCTAATTTGGTCTAAGCTAACAGCTTAAGAGCAGAGCCATTTGTCAACGAATGAATAGAGAATGACATTTGCTTGCAGGATATATTTTTAGATTTTACTTTCTTTAAAGAGAAACATTTCTTATTTGGAGAAATGTGTCTCGACTTCCTTGGGGCCCAAAAAGGGCCTTTACAGGAATTAGCAAGACGATGAAATGCAAAAATAAACGCTCTGGCAAAAAGGTGCTAATTTGGGCTAAGCAAACAACTTTAAAGCTGAGCCATCTATCAAGGAAGGAGTAAAGCTTTGCATTTGTTTAAAGGATTTATTTTTAGATTTATCTTTCTAAGTAGAGGAACAAACTATAAACGATCCGCCTTAACATATGCTTTAATATTGTTAAAGGTATTTCCTCTTTTCATTATGCCATAGAGAGCAAACTATTAACGATCCGCCTTAACATATGCTTTAATATTGTTAAAGGTCTTTGCTCTTTAAATTATGCCATAGAAAAGTGGATACAGCAACTCCTTAAAAGCATACGCAGACATATGAAAAAAGGTAAAGTTTCCATTAGAATTTATCATCTCTCAAGCCTACTTTTAGGCTGATAACTACGTCGAACCTTCTGTATCTCCTCCTGGCTAGGGATAATTCTGTAGTATATTACTGGGTAATGTATTTTGTTTTTCTTTTGAATCATCCGAAAACTTTTATTCTACATAAAGCCACATGACGGCAATGATGATGACGCGGGCGATGACAATAACATCACAAGACAATAATTAAATTTATTTACAGATGTAAAGGCGAAAAACACGAATACACTTGGTCATAACCGTATTTTTATATCAACTCTAAATACATTGAGCACGATATTCTTATAAATTACAATCTATAGTATATTTTTGAAGCCTTCATATAAACGTTGGTTGCTGTTTGTTGGCCATACGGACCGAGTAGGTCTGTCTGCCGTTCTCGTTGAGCCTTGTCGTCATCATCATCGGTAGCCTCACGTCGATGTAGATTTCTCTCATAGGAAGAGTGTTTGGAGCCAAGAGGGGACAGTGAGAAATATAAGACATCATAACTTTATCTATATACTAAATTTGACATAAAAACAACAGCAGCGGCCGCATCATCGAGCGAAAAACAAATGCCTCTCGTCGACGCTGAGACAGATGATGATGACGATGCTGTGTTGTTCTCCTTCCATCGTTTTATTTTTCCAACTGTCTTTCCAAATGCCTGTCCGTCTATGGGGTGGTGTATGTTTCGTTTCATTTCGATGTGTTGTCATAAGATAAGAGTGCCGCTGTCCGACTGGTGCCGTTTCTGTGATTTCCATTTCTAATGGGAACGCTGTATCATTTTCTTTACTGCGGCAAAAAATCGATTTTTTTATGTGTGCAGTAATAAAAATCAAATAAAAAATATTTCTTAAGGAAATCGAAAAAGATGACATGCAGTTGTCTACGTTATTATCATCATTATTGGTCGATCGACCCAAAGACCGATTGCTTCTTAAATTAAGTGTTGAAAACAATAGATATGTTTGATTGAACAATCAGTTTAAATCGTCGCAAAAAAATTGTAATATCGACATTTTTAGGATCCGACAGATTTTTTACCTTGTCATCGGGAAATTTCTTATTCCATTCTGATTGCCGAAAACATGAATTTGATAACATTTCAAACTCTTATAATTGCCTACTTTTAGGCTGTCACGTCTAATCTTAAACATTGCCTATATTTGGATAGAGCATCTCCCTCTATTATAAACTCATAAGCATTGCCTAATTTTAGGCTTGTCTGCATAATTTATCAAAACTCTCCTGGTGTTCTCCTTCTAGTGTCACAACAAATCATATCTAATGCTAATGTTAACACAATTTGTTTTTAAACATTGTCTCGCATAATACCCCCCTAATTACATGTCATTTCATCGCTAAGTCTTCGAACACAACAACCAGATTCTCGAAACTTTTCTCTTTTCGTGTTTTTTTCTTTTTTTGTGCTTACAGAAACTCATTTTTTTCTATTTTCTTGTCTATTTTCAGACTCGTGGCAACGGAAATTCGAAATATCAGAAAATGGTAAGTGTGGTGGGCTTTAGAATAAACGACTATGTAACACCTATTGGTATTCCTTCGTAAGGCAATGAAGATGAACGGAAAATGAAGACGAAACGACGGACGGATGTATCGTACCATGTTTAACTGGGTAAATAATAAACCGTTGACACAAAGTCTTAACTAGTGATCAACTTTGCGAACACAGTGGTTCGAAACTGAGAACAGTTGAAAATACAAAAAAATAATTTTAGAATCTTTACCTCCACTAAATTACACAGAATATACACTCAGACTGTTAAAGGTCAAACAGCTGATATTTAAGGGACGTGACATTGTAGTGCCATCACAATGCACTGATGGTAACGCCGTAACTGCCTTAGTTTATAAAAGGCGGCAGTAAATGTCTGAAAAAATAAAATAAACAAAATTGTGCGATTTTTTTTAAATTTAGTTTCCCCAATTATTTTTTTTACCTAAACACAGACTTTCTTATGATCAAGAAAGAACGACAAGTCAAATACGCCTGGTGTAAAAAGTGTCTAAGAACAACGAAACTTGTTTAAATTTTCGACTACAAAAACACTAATACCCACAATATAAAACGAACATCTTTCGCATCAAAAATGTAGTACTACTCTAATAGCTGGACGACAGCTCCAAATAAAATTTTAAGTGTCTAGGCTGGTTGGTAAAATAGCTCTGAGGCTGGGTAGCCTATTCAGATGTGTTGTTTTCTTCGGGCCTCGGCTGACATTCCAGGGGCTTCGTTAAGGAACTCATCCATAGAGTTCACCTGTGGTTTTCTTCGAGCGTTGGGAATAGCCGATCAGCCAGTACGATTTCCTGTTTCGTTTGAACCTGGCCAGGTATTTAAAAGTATTTAATGGAGCTTATGCTTAGGTAAATGTATACGACGTCTTGGGTTTGTTGGAATCGATGGCTAGTAAGCTCTTGTTTTTCTCGAGCATCGATGGAATGAAGTTGCTTAAAGTTATTTTTTAGAAGATATTTTAAAGGACGTGATCTTCATAAACAAATGACCTCATTCTTAAAGTGAGAGTCTTCACACACAACAGTGAGCGCATTCGTCACTGCTGTGCAGCAAATACCCGGTCACAGCAATGAGAGTATTTACTAGCAGCAGTGAGAGAATTCGTTCGCAGCAGTAAGAATATTTGCATGTCGTAGTCATAGTGTCAATCGGAGCAGTGCCAATGTTTAAATGTCGTAGTCATAGTGTCAATCGGAGCAGTGACAATGTTTAAATGTCGTAGTCATAGTGTTCGCTCGCAGCAGTGAGAATGTTTGCTCGCAGCAGTCAGAGCAGTCGCTACAGATGAAATGTGCAAAAAACTGCTACAAATCGCTAAGAACTTGATACACATGAAAACTCGCTATGAAACAAATTTAAAAGAAAAAACAAACAAAATGTTTTAACATTGAAAAAATAATTTAGCTTCGAGTGAAAAGTAAAAAATTATAACAAATTTTTTAGATTTTAAAAACTATTTGCAAGCGATTGTTCAGAAATCCTGAGATTTTTCTGCATCATAAATTTTTTAAGTTATTTTTAATAGGATGACAAGTTACTACCTCGAAAATTCTAAGTTAAATTGTTGCCAAAGACTAAATTATAATTTTTTTAAGTTAAAATCGCCAGAGTAGCGTGTTCAAGCGATTGTTTAGAAATCCTGAGATTTATCTACATCATGAATTTTTTAAGTTATTTTTAAGCGGATGACAAGTTTCTAAATTCTAAGTAAAATTGATGCCAAAGACTAAATTATAATTTTTTTTAAGTTAAAATCGTTACATGCGCTACGCGTTAAAATTGCCACAGTGCCGTTTTTTTTTTTTTTAAATCGCTACTTTACCAAAATAATGTTTTTAGTAAAGAAAAATCACAAGTTGTGGAAAACCTCTACATGTTTCGCTTGAAGCAGCGAGAGTGCTTGTTCGCAACAATGAGAGTGTTCTCTCGCATCAGGGAGAGTGTTCGCTTGCTGCAAAAATGTTAAGTCGTAGTCATAGTGTTCGCTCGCTGTAGTTGGGGTGTTTTTTACCGCAGCGGTGAGATTGTTCGCTCACAGCATTGATAATGTTTGCATTACGTAGTCATAGTGTTCTTTCGTAGCAGTGAGAGTGTTCGTTCGTAGCGGTGAGAGTGTTCGTTCGTAGCAGTGAGAGTGTACGTTTGTAGCAGTGAGAGTGTTCGTTCGTAGCAGCGAGAGTGTTCGCTCGTAGGAGCGAGAATGTTCGTTCGTAGTAGCGAGAATGTTCGCTCGTAGCAGCGAGAATGTTCGCTCGTAGCAGCGAGAATGTTCGCTTATAGCAGCGAGAATGTTTGCTCGTAGCAGCGACAGTGTTCGCTCGTAGCAGTCAATGTGTTCGCCCGCAACTGTGAAAGCGCTCGGTGGCAGCAGTGAGAGTTTTGGAAGGGTTTGCTCGCAGTAGTATTCACTCGCAGCAGTGACATTTTTCGCTCACAGCAGTGAAAGTGTTTGTTCGCAGCAGTGAAAATGTTCGCTCGCAGGTTAGAGAATGTTCGCACGCAACTGTGATGGTTCTCTGTCGCAGCAGGGATAGTTTCGAACGCTTCACTGAAAGGGTTTGCTCGCAGCAGTACTCGCTCGCAGATATAAGATAGTTCGCACACAGCAGTGAGAGAGAGAGAGTGTTCGCTCGCAGCAGCGATAGAGAGTGTTCGCTAGCCTTAGTAAGAGTGTTAACTCGCTCCTTATTAGTGGTTCATTTAAAGCTGTAAGAGTTTTCGCTTGCAGCGGTGAGAGTGTTCGCTCTCAGCTGTGGGAGTATTGGTTCGCTGCACTCGCCTCTCCTGAAGTTCTCGTCAGTTGATTGGCTTACCGATCTTACGCACATCATGTAAGAGATATCGTTTAGCGTGTACAAATTTTGTGGAGCTGAAATTTCCTGGAGCTTTCCCCGGCATACGACAAATTAGAATCAAATGTCTATTTAGACAGAACGGCTTCCTTTGTGCACTATCGACATACATACTCCTTGCTACCATACTTAATAGAATTTCAACATTCTATTAAGAAACAATCTAGGATATTGTCCGCTGCTCATCCTAACTTCAAGTAATCATCAAAATGCATGGCATATAAGAAGATTTTCCAATCTTTAGACTCTAGGTAGAAAATATGGACGTTTAATAATAGGTTTGGTACGAGTAGCAGTAATTGCCAGAGTCACATGCAATTTGTAAAACCTCAGACTTAATGAGCATGGACAGGCTGTGCCTAACTGGTTCCCTATCCTCATTAGCTCGAGCATCGGAAAATATAGTAGGAATGACTTCGATGTGTTTTTAATGCTACCGCTGACAACCTCTGTTAATATCTTCATTCCTTCTTGTAGATTTGTAATGGTGAAAGTTCGGCCAACTGCAAAAAACTGCAATTAAACTTTCAACAGCATTCACTTCTCGATCTTGACAACCATTTTTTCTTTTTGACAATCTGCAGAGGATATCTGGAGCCAGAACAGCAGAACAATGGGCTCACATTTGGTCCATCCCAGTAAACTTTAACTTTGCTTTGAGCCACTGTAAAACCTAACACATGTTTTTTTTGCTCTTATTGGTCTGAATAGACTAGCACTGATTAGAGTAGGCTGTACCAGCAGATGCCATTGTATCGGAAGATGTACAGCTTAATACTGTCGGAGGTTGTATCGGTTAATGACGGCCATATCTTTTCATATTTAGGGTAATAATTTCTTATGTGTTTTTAATGGTCTTTTTTCGCTAAGACAAAAATCTGATAAAAATTTTCATCAAAGGAAACGCGAAGATGCGGAGACAAATATACACATTTCATTTTTATCTCTCTTCTGCCTTGCTGGTGTAGTAATAAAAACATATTTTCTGTCCATATCGCTCCATTAACCTAATATTGGGTGATGGTTGGGGTTGGGGTTGGGATCTGCGATGTGTTTGGCAATGGTGCTCGTTTACATTTCATTAAAATTCTGATTAAATCTACACTTGACTGCAGTTATTGAGCCGTAACATATGACGAACAGGCAGACCAAATTTAAAGGATGGATGGCATATATTTCCAGACCATTTCGTTTACAAAGAACATATCATTTTTCCATAATTCAGTTTATTTTTTCTCCATACATTCACTCCCATTCGTTTGTGGTAGTGTCGGTGGTGGTGAGGGGGTTACCCTTTCTTTGTCAAGTTAACTTGTGGGGTGTATTAAATTGCAAATCCATAACGTTTTGTGTTTATTTTTATACGGATGAATGGCTTAAAATTGTTCAAAACGAACATATGGTCAACATGTGGAAATTCGAGTTGTGGGAATTTGTATCTGCTGGGTGTGTGTCTGTTTTTCGGTCATAAAATTAAGTGCAGCTCAAGTGTAATGTGTACGTTGTGTTGTCAAAAGTGGGGAAACACAAAGGCAGACAAAAGCAATATTTAGCCTTAAAAATGGTCTATCGTGAAATTTCGTTATCATTGTCGTGCATAGGAATGATTTGGCATAGTTTAGCTAAGTTATGGTCAAACAAATAACAATACTCGTATCATTACTTTCGACCAGACATGATGTTAACGCCCTGATTTTTTTAATATTCTTGACCATCAAATATTCATTCCTAAATTACAAGGTAATACAAATAAATCTATATAAAATCTCTAAAAAAAAAAAACTGTAAAAATTGCTACTGTGGCAATTTAAACTACTTTGATTTGCGTCCTTAGTAATTTTTAACTAAAAATCATTTTTTCGTTTTTGGCATCAATTGTCCTATGTATTTTTTAAGGTACAGGGTGAAGCGCGGTATTTTGCTTATTTGGGAATGAAATAAGAAAAATATGAACCTTAGAAAAAATTATTTTATATTTCAATTATATTGAACAGTAAGGTAATTGTACCCTCCACCATACAATGGAGGGTATATTAGTTTTGTCATTCTGTCTGTAACACCTTGAAATAATCATCGGAGACACAACAAAGTATATATATTCTTGATCCTCGTAAAATTCTAAGACCATGCCATGTTGTCCGTCTGTTGAAAACAAGATAGAGCCTGCATGAAAACATGAAATTTGGCACAAACATGTGTAGTTAACCTAGCATGGTTGGTATTGAAAATGGGCTATATAGCTCTACGGGAAGTGGGTGTTGGAGACCCTCAACCGACACTACCTCATAAAAATTAGTTTTTTATTAGGAAATATCCATCCAGTTTCTTGAGCAAAATCACTGAAATAATCTCTATATAGGCGCAATCATCTATGTAAAAATGGTTTAGATTGGGCCACCATTTCTTGTACCTCCCATACAAACGGCCTTTTGGGCCTTAAGAAATACTATGACATTGCTTTAAATAAATTACAATAAATAAATTACAAAAATTAAAAAAAAAAATAGTTTTTTATTTGGGAATCTGGTGGAGGGTATCCAAAGTTCGGCACAGCCAAACTTAACATTTTTTACTTGTTTTTAAATTACATTGTTATAAATAGTGTATCTGACAAATGTCGACCTTCGCTATCCACACACTGCTGCATACGTTTTCTGAAGTTTTCATGAACTCTAACAAGCATGTCGACTGGTATTCTGACAATTTCAGCCTCAATATTGTTAATTCGGTCTCCCAAGGTGTTGAGACGGTTGATATACACCTTCGACTTCAGGTTACCCCAAACAAAAAATCGCCTGGTGAGCGTGCGGGCCAATTCACTTCACCCCCCCCCCCCCCCCCTAAGAGCTAAGCTGTCCAGGAAACATTTTTCTCAAACATTTCATGTATGCTCTAATTGCATTGCCTCAAGAGTTGGCTGAAAAAAGCCCTGTATCAAAGTCAAGTATCGTTCGGAGTTCACAGTTACGGCAAGACGGTTATCCTAAAAAAGTAAGGGCCAATGATAACTACCCGTGATATGGCGCACCACACAGTGACGCGGTCCGAATGCAGAGGTCTCTGGGGTTTGTTTTACTCCAGTACCACATATTTTGTTTGTTTACACACCCACGTGAAGAATCAGCGAATCGTAAACGAAAAGCACGCTGCACTGCAATGATCGAGTGCGCATTTGAAAAATAAGCTTCAACACAAAATGACCTGTACACACGTGCCCAATGCATGATGGCAATTGAAAGGCAGGCAAATACAAATCTCCCGTCAGCCACTATAAGCCACTCCAATCTCTTCGACCAACAGTGCCGACACAGCCTGCAGTGCAAAAAGCAAATTATCGCGCTCCATCCCATTAAAAATAACCTAACAAATTCATAAAGCAGACAAAAATTAGAGTTTTTAACAAAGGCTTCAAACATCTGATACATTTGATGTATTTTTTAATTTCCCTGGAAGCAAAGTAATTTTTACAATGTTCAGATACGGTCTACTATATATATTTCTGGCCTAATACTAAAAATGCGAATATTTATCATCAAAAATCGTTTACTGTTTTTCAAAGTATTCTCCAGCATGATTTATACACTTTTGCAAGCGCTCAAACCAATTGTCGAAGCACTTTTTCACTCCGATTGAGACACCTCCAAAACATGGTTTTTGAACGCTTCAACAGCATCTTTTGGCGACGAAAATCATTGAACACGCATTTTTTCTTGATGTGTGGGAATATGAAGAAGTCAGTGGGTGCGAAGTCAGGGCTGTACGGCGAATGACCCATCAATTTGACGATTTGGCCGGTCAAAAAGGCGCTGGTTTGAGCCGATGTGTGAGAGCTTGCATTGTCATGGTGCACAATGATTCGTCTTCTCTTGTTCGTTTTTCGAATTTCTCCGAAGACTTTAGGCAAACAAAATGTGGTCAGACCGCTCAGAATTGACCGTCCTACGTTGCTCAAGCGGAATAGTCGCCACATGACCAGTTTTGCCAAAGAAACAGGCGACCATTTGCTTTGAAGTGCTTCTTCCACGAACAACTTTCGTTGGATTTGGCTCGTCTTCGAAGACCCACACAATCGATTGCTGTTTTGTTTCGCGCTTACACGCATAGATCCATGATTCGTCACCTGTGACGATCTTATAAACGCCTTTTGAAGCATCGCGATCGTATTTTTTCAAAACTTCTTTGCACCAATCGACACGAGCCTTTTTTTGAGCGATTGTCAAATTGTGCAGGATCCAACGAGAACAAATCTTTTTAACGGCCAGGTGTTCATGCAATATCGAATGCATGCTGGCGAATGAAATGCCCAAGGATGCCTCTATCTCAGGCATGTCACATGACGATCTTGCATTATCTGTTCACGCACGGCATCAATGTTCTCTGCCACAAGGGCCGTTTTTGAAAGACCTTCGTCTTTGAGCGATCGTCGGCCACGATTGAATTCATTTAATCAGTTTTTCACAGTGCTATAGGATGGTGCTTCATCGCCATACAAAGATTTAAGTTCATCGATGCACTCTTGTCGTGATAATCCACGTCGAAAGTTGTGAAAAATGATCACGGGTTAGTTCCATTTTTTTTCCAAATTGATTTTTTCAAGTCACTGTAAAGAACACAAATGATGGTCGTACGTCAAAACGTTCTGAGTAATTTTATGCTAAAAAATGTCAAACTTCTAATGGAAATGCCAGATGGCGCCAGGCAGCACTTAGTGTTGCCTAGGCCCGTAATATATATAGCAACCCTCGTACAGGTAGCAAAAATCCGATATTATGACGCGATAGCGAGCACTATTTACGGTTTCGTTCCGGCCATCATCATTCTTTAAAAAAAAATATGGACCGATGATTCCACCAGCCATAAACCCCAGCAAACCGTGGTTTTCTCTGGGCATAATGGCCCAAATGCGGTAATGATGTTTATATTGGCGTTGCCGTTAAGCCAGAAATGGGCCTCACCACTGAACAAAATTTTGGTCAAAAACGGCGGGTCTTCTTCGAGCTTTTGAAGAGCCCAAACACTGAAACAGCGACGCGCAGGAAAAAGTTTAAGTCTTTCCATGATGAAATGGCAAACAATACTGAGAAGAAAAAAATAAAGTTTAACGCAACTTACGCGTAATCTGTAAAAAAAAACTTCTAGATTGTCACCCTTTATTAGGCTCTAGCCAAGAAAAAATAGTAACTATAGCATACTTTAAGGATTTTCAAAAATCCCCGTCCAGCTTTATTCTAACAAGAAACGCTTCTCACCAGTCAAGTGGAACAAATGCTTACACATGAAAATTTCGTTATTAATTCTTTTTGAAAAATTACATCATGCGGTCTTTTTTCTTGTAAATGGGCGCATGCCTGGCATTGTTGTTTAGCATGGCCGCTGGCATTTCTTGCATGGCCCCTAATGTTCATTATTACACTTGGATAAATGCCATTCCAGCAACGTTGAAGATGGAGATGTAGAAAAAAATCACTGGCTTACTGGGCTGTATTTCTCAAACGCTTTGGAGGATATTTCGCGTGCAATTGCAACAGCAGCTGCTGCAAGTTTTTGTGTTACTGCCACCATAACTCTCCCACACTTGAGTGGCATCAAACAGCAGCTGCATCATCACCACCAACTGCACATCCACCCACTACCAGAACCCCACGCTGCAAGTACGGCACGTCTGAGGGTTGCGAGCAAACGAAACACTTTCATTTTTCTTGAATGGAAGCAAAAAAATTTCACATTTCATTTTATGAATTGCTGTTGTAGCCAAACCAACAAATGTTCAACTCAATCATTAACAACAACGAAAATATTTTGAGAAAAAAGGCAGCAACAATAGCGCGCTACAAAAATGAAACTTTTCCACTTACACGCCACAAGACACGAAAGCACCACCGCCTCTCGCCAACCTAAAGTTCATGGGTAGTCTTTCGAAAAGTAAGAAACCAATTTTCCACATATTCCCCTGTCCACTTCTCCTGGCGACCGATTCCGTATGGACTCTTTAAGAAGGGGGCTAAAGGAAAACAAGTCCTTAATTTTGAGCACCACGTTCATGAAGACATGAATCCAAATTGAAATTAAAACCGAAACTGAAAGTTTCAAGGTATATTAAAAGAGTGTACACTTGTTGGGTAAACATGTTCCATAAACACTTGGTGGTTAGTGGAGGGAGCAAACAGTTTTCGCCCGATAGCATTCCCTTTTAACACTTGACTTGTCAAGGTCATTGTATTACTTGTGGTGGGCCGAGTTGCGGGCGGCAGGATGGACGCCTGGTCGCTTGCCAGATTGGTTAGATTGACTCGGAAGAGGGTAGGTTTTGGAGAGCTCTTTCCACTGGCTTAAAACTTTATCTGCCACATGGAGAACACACACACACTCACTCAGGTGGTAACTTGAGACCGAGGAGACAAATGTCTTGCGTTCTTTGTCTCTTCTAAAAAGCAACAAGCCGTCCTTGGTCGTGTCATCATTGGCGATTAAGGGTAGTAGTTTGCACACAGCTCACTGGGTAATCTCGGCACGTTTCCACAGTAACATTACATTACATGTTGTGCACTCCAAGCCAGTCCTCCCGCCTGCCCTCCTGCCTGCCAGCCCAGCCCGTCTATCCTTCCCACCGACATGTGTTGGTCTCATGTGGGTGGCTTTTTCTTTCTTCTTTTAAGTTTTAGAGTATTATTTCCAAGAAAGTTAAAGAAGAGAGCAAAAAAAGACTTAAAAGATATTAAGTGCATTCAACAAGAAAATATTTACAAAGGAATTTGAAAAAAAAGTATAATCATAGAACGACATAGAAAGCAAGACTTGCAGACGGACGAACAGCCACACAATAGAGTCAAAGGTTAAGGCTGCTAAAAAAAATGGGGGCGTATGAATGTTGGATGCATGTTGCAGCACACGTGGAGTTCAAAGTTTAGTGTTCGCAGACGCTTAAAGGTAACGCCACACCTAATGAGGACTTAAAACAAAGTAAAAGCTTAAAAGTGTACAATTCTTTAGTAGACATGCGGTGAAATTATGGCCACCAAGAATTGCGATCCATATTGCCGTAGCCAGTGTACTTACTAATCGAATTAAAATATTTCATTGGCACGCCCCTTTGTCTAATTATGACCTTATGCCGTCTAAGAAACCTTTTGGATAACAGATTGGAAACATTTAAAATGTTCTTTATGCCGTTTGTTTATTTCGGCATTGTGCAACGATATTAAGACTTTATAGGGTCTCCGATCATTATCTTTTAATGTTGCAAAAGATATGTCAAATTTACTATACCATCCACTCTTCGGGGCAGGGTATACAAATTGATAATTGATGATAGAAGTCTACCATATAAACTTATATCGGCCGACCGGCATTTGTTCACGTGCTATGGCCTTTCAAAGTTAAGAGTTGGTTGGGCGATGCCACGCCTTTTTTCCAATTTTTCGCAGTATAGTCTATACTGTATAGAATTCCTGTACATTAATTTCATCCCTAAATTTTTATAACGAACGGTCCATTTTTGAGGCCCATAAAAAGATTTGTTCTAGTAGTGTCTGTTTCTATCCATGCCAACTTAACATGTACCAAATATAAGTACTCGTATTAACGCCATATCTCTAATAGTTCACTAGATATATACTGAGTTCGTTTCTGGTTACTAAACTAGCATTTAATCGTTAGTTAATCGGTTAGCAAGCGAGTTAGCCTCAAGTCGCTAAAGAAACGAGTAGGAGTTACCACATTAATTTTTCCAACAAAAAGTCAAACATGGCACACCCTGTTGTACCAAAGTATATGTTTTTGTATGTATACTAAAAAATAATCGAACAAGAAGAGGTCTCATCGACGAATTAAAGGGTGGTTAAATTTTAAGGGCCGATGTTAAATGTCAAGTTTTTTTTCCATTTCATTTGATATTTCTCAATTTCAGACTAAATCAATTTGAACCATGGAAAGATACACAAGCGAGCAACGAGTTAATTGTATTCAGGCTTGTGAAAATGGGCGTTCAAATCATCTTCTGTGATGAGGCACATTTTCACCTCAGTGGATTCGTCAATAAGCAGAATTGCCGCATTTGGGCGAATGATTATAATCCAAGATTATAATCCAAGAGTGATTGTCGAAAAAACAATGCACCCGCAAAGATTGACTGTTTGATGCGGTTTATTGGCTGGTGGCATCATCGGGCCGTATTTTTTCCAAAATGAGGCCGGTCAGGCAGTTACTGTGAATCGTAATTTTTTTTAGGCCAGAATTGGAAGATATGGATGTGGACGATATGTGGTTTCAACAGGACGGGCCACTTGCTGCACAGCTAACGAAACAATGGCTCTTTTGCGCAACAATGGATCTTTTGCCCTTAAAATTTAAGCAACCTGTAGTATTGGTTGCATCTGCACGGGATAGGACAATGAAAACTATAAAGCAACTCAAACTATGTGTTCAAAGACATTTTACATAACAAAGCAATATTGACTTACTTTATTTCATTCATTATTTCATTAAAATATGCTTTTTATTGTCCTCTTTTGACGAATTCGCCGATAAACTGTCTTGTTGTAGAACTCTCCTTGGCATTCACAAAGGGAGACAATGTAGCCATATTATTCTCAAGTTGTGTCAATGTTGCCAGATTACTAAGTATATTGCCAGCTTACTAAGCTAGCTACCGCCAAAACAAAACGGCTAAAACGACTATACCGTGAAGAAACTGCACACTTTAAATCACTTATTTCTCAAAATATTTCTCTATGATTCACTTTATTATACGATGAAGGGTAAAACAAGCTGTTTCTGGCCCTAATAAAGGATGTGATTAATAGTGGTGCTCCAAACCTATTTTTATTCAATTATTTGTACCCAAACTTTCAAGAAGGTAGAAGGTAGGTCTAGGGGTCAGTTTCCTACATGAAAATTTAATACGATTAAAGTAAAAATTTCAACAACAAAAATTGAATTTGGAATCCAGTGATTAAAAGTTTCTCCTATTAGCTATTATATTTATATGTTGTTTATTGAAAATATTTCCGATTTCAGGCGATAAAAAAGTGCATATATAATTGCAAATTGACGTTTTTTAACAATCAAAAGAATCTGACGAAAAATTTAGAATACCTTTTAAGGAAAGGGGGTTATGCATATTTTTGCATTTTTTGGCATAGAAATACAGATTCCTTTAGTTATTTTTAAAATTAGCTTTTACTTAGAAATAGATAGATTGGAAGTGAGAAATTGTAAGTTGGTTAATCGTCGAAAACGAAGACACATTTACTTATTATGAGTGTACTTAGCCTATAGTTATATTTGAGACAATGCTTCTGTTAAACATAACACTTAATGAAAACCAAAATAATTCAAAATTGTAGTCGAAATGAGCTTAGGCTGCAAGCAGGGGTGACTGATATTTCGGTGAGCACCACTTCACCATCATCAGATTCCAACAAATGTGATCAGCGGCTCACACATAAGGGCATGCAGTTTCGCATTTAACGAGAACTGCCGGCAATAGAGTTCTTCACGGAACAAACACAATGCACATTACGCACACAGACCAAAAAATAATCGCGCGCGCTTAAGCGATGTGATCCTTATGAATATGAATAAATAAACACATTTGCAAAAAAAAAGTTGTATGCTTTTATTCGAAAATAATTTTGTTTTAAGCGATGAAGCACTTTGCATATTTACAAAAAAAAAGTTGTAACCCGTTTATTGAAAGATTTTCGTTGAGGCGATGCAAAAATTTGCACATTTACGAAAAAAGTTGAAAAAAATTTTCAAAAAGCAGTTGGAAAGACTTGGAAAGACTGACTGCAGTTTCGGTGGGCATCACTTTACCATCATAAGACCCCAAGCAACGAACTATGTTCAACGGCTTGGTCTTATACAATAACTGTAATGACTTCCTACTGCCTGAACCAATTTGAATGATATTAAGCTTGTTGTAAAGGTAATTCCTCATCAATTTTTTTTAATTCTTAAGTCATTTTTTATTTTTGTCACTGATTTGCCGCAAAATTTTTTCCTAAATTTTGAAAATTAGACTGAAGTATTAGAAAATTGTAAAATAAAAAAATGGAGTATATCATAATTTGGAAATGCAGAGCATGCAAACATTGCCTCCTCCCTCATAGCTACCTTATTTTTAATAATCTATATTTACGAGGGCGGTTCGGAAACTTCTTAGCGTAGCACAAAAAGCGCGGTATAAACAGAAAAAAGTTAAGCGTTTTGGAAACTTACATCTCTGTTATGAACACATGTTAAATTTTGTTTCGATCTGGCAACTCCTTCATATAGAAACAGGTGTTCACAAAAGACGCATCCGCAATTTTTTTACAATAGAAAAATTAGAAATGCGTGGTGTCATTAAATATTTACATAAAAAAGATTTATCGGGACAAGAAATTCATAATGATATGGTGAATGTGTTAGGTGAAAGTGCTCCTTCATATGCAACAGTAAAAGATTGGGTTGCTGAATTTAAACGTGGTCGTACAAGCATTGAAGATGAACCACGTAGTGGACGTCCAAAAACAGCAACAGCAACAGAAATTGTAGCCAAAGTGCATGCTATGGTATTAAATGATCGACGAATAAAAGTGCGTGAAATAGCTGATATCATGGGCATCTCAAATGATCGAGTCCATTTAATTTTGCATGAAGAACTGCAGATGAAAAAGCTTTCTGCAAGATGGGTGCCGGACTTGGTAACAGTCGACAAAAAACGCATAAGAATGAACATTTCTCAAGCTTGTTTGGATCGTTTTCAGCGAAATAAAATGGATTTTAAGCGTCGTTTCAAAACTGTTGATGAGACATGGATCCACCACTATACTCCAGAGACAAAAGAACAATCCAAACAATGGAATGAAGCTGGAGGAAGTGCCCCAAGGAAGGCAAAAACAATTCAATCGGCTGGTAAGGTTTGGGACTTCAAAGGTATTTTATTGATTGACTGTCTGCAAAAGGGTAAAACCATAAATTCAGAGTACTATTGCAACCTTTTAGATCAATTAAATGTACAAATTCGAGAAAAACGTCCTGGCTTACAACACAAAAAAATAATTTTTCATCAAGACAACGCACCAGCGCACAAGAGTGTTTTAACAATGGCTAAAATCAACGAATTAAAGTACGAGTTGCTTGACCACCCACCTTATTCTCCTGATTTAGCTCCCAGTGACTTTTACCTGTTCCCAAATCTAAAAAAATTCCTTGCTGGCAAGCGTTTTACCTCAAATGAAGATGAAATTACAGTTTAAACCACTATTTTGAAGACCTTGTGGAAAACTATTTTAATCAAGGGATGGCATTGCTAGATAAGCGTTGGACTAAGTGTATTGAAGTTTCAGGAGATTATACTGAAAAATAAAAATATTTTTGAAAAACTAACTATTCTCTTTCATTGATAGGCTAAGAACTTTCCGAACCGCCCTCGTACGTTTGTATGTACTGTGTTTTCAAATGTTAAATATCTCTGGAAAAACATGTTTTTTCCAAAGTTTTACAAAAACCCTTTACCTCGGCTATCGATATTATAAAATTTTTAAAAAATCGCAGACAACTTTTTTTCTTGTAAAAACGAGGAATTCTGACTCAATTGCAATATTTGATAAATCGTTTATTCTATTAACGAAATTTTTAATTGAGTACTAATAAAATGCAATTAAGAATTTTTGGTTGAAATTTAAGGATTGTCTTTCTTTTTTCTGTGTAAGAATAAGGTTAGTTATCTACCAGTTATTTTGGTTTTAGAACTATTTTTTGTTATTACTACCATCGTTAAATTATATTTAAACTACTAGGAGTATTTGTATTAACCAATAATTTACACTTAATTCAAGTTAGTTAAACGACTAATTTGTTGTCTATACCATTGTATTAGCAAAGCTATCATTTAATAACAGTTTGAACCGAATTCCCTCAATTTTTTTTTGATATTTTGTGGTTATAACAGCATTTTTTCCGTCTAATGGAAATTTTGTAGTTTACCCCAATTTTAAACTGACTTTTACTTTGAGTGCAGATATGATGTGGATCACTTAGGCGATTTCTCATCAATAGCAACTGGTAATACTTGTTTTATAAATATGTAAGTACGTACTGAGTTTCAATCCAAACTATCAGTGACCACAAAACGTGACTTCTTCTGAGTGGATACTCGTGGTTTAAGGCCGATGCGATCGAATTCGTCTTAGAAATAACTCCATTAGACTGATACTTTTCATATGCTGAAGAGCAGGAAACAAAGTTCAATAACCCGATGGTAAAATACCACCAGCAAAACAAAGTTCCATGCAGCAGGAGCATTGTGCTTGAAACTACGCTCTTGACTTTAATGACAGCTTAAAAATGTATGCAAGTGTATGTTTTACCAATTTGTTGTGTGTCTCCCATAAGATCCCAGTATAAATTAAATGTGAAGAGTCACTTTAGCGCTTAATTGACGCGTTAAAGACTTCGTGGAAAAAATGCTGAGGTAATCAGCTCTCCATAAAATCCCCCCATCAAACGGCAAATGAACCCATCAATTGGATATTGTACTTGTACTTCCAATCAAATTATATTGAACGTCTGAGATACAGCAAACACACAAAACGCCAGGAGCAGATGCAGAGATAAAGTATAGAGATGACAGCTACAAAAGAGCCAAGCAGACTGTTGGACGAAGGCCCAGACAGACGATGCGATAAAAAGTGCAATGTTAGCATTAATAATGTGATAAATGCCATAAAGCGAACAAGCGAGAGAGAGAAAATATTATGTCAACTTGACCTTTACCTTGAAAAAATTCGTTTTTCTTTTCTTTACAAAAAAATTTAATTTTTCCTATACGAAAAAAATGAGCAGAAAAAACAGGTTTATAGGAAAAAAATCATACGAAATAATATTTCAAATAGCATGAACAATTCAACTGAAGCGTAGAGAATGACAACGGCTAGAGAGAAAGGGTGAAAGAGGCTATTACAACCAAGACAGAGATTTTCGCATATTAAAGCGAGAAGGGGGCCTGCTATCAAAAGCAGATTCAGAGAGAGAGAGAGAAACCCCACGCGAATGAGCAACTGTTGGCAAACCTCACGAACTAACAAATCATGATCATTAAGGCACGATACAAAAACTAAATAAAATGTAAAAACAACAAAATAAAACCAGCGACGTCATGAGAATATAAGTCAGACAGGCAGATCGTCAAACAAACAAACAGCTGTAGCGCACTCTGTAGCTGCAGCTGATAGGTTAAGAGAAAAAATCAGCCCGAACATCCAACAGAATCATCGGCTGCCAGCCCAGCATGCTCTGTCACAATCAACGAATTTTTTGTGTGAAATTTATGACATCAAAACTTGGCAACAATGCTTACATTGAGCCGCCGCCACTGCCACCACCGTCGCCGTCGTGTCATCGCATTGCACATATTCATTGTTGCCTGCCTCCGAGTGTAAACTTGACAATCATAAAATTTAAATTATAAACAACAACAACACGACAATTTGCATTCTTTTTTTTTGTTGGTTTTGTTCATTGTAAAATTAAAAACAAATATACACGGTGTATTCGCTCGAACAATAAACAGTTATTTAGATATGTGCGTGGAAATGCAAATTCGTAAACAAACAACTAGCATATGGGTTGAGCGTAATCAGCTGATTTCCCCTCAGCCACGCGATTCTCAATGTTCTCTGCCCGCTAGAGGTCACTTAACGTCCGGTGAAAATATTAATATCGTCGTGTTTGACAGAAAGTAAGTATTTACACTTGACGTTACGCCGCAGTCTAGAATTAGTGAACCCCGTAGCGTCGGTCATTCGTTCTGGCTTATGGGAATATGTATGTATATACACGTGATTTTGAAAAAGTTTACTTCAGGCGGAAATTACTGAAAATGGTACCACATATTCATAAACTTCGAGTGGAACCAGTTTAATTCATTCAACCTTACCTAAACTAATCACATGTTAAAGAAAGCGAAAAGACCGTGCTTGAGACAATTGCATTGATAAAGATATGGATATAATTTATTTAAAAGATTAAATAGACTTCCTTTAGCGAAAAAATATTCTAGACAGTGAAGCGAAAAAATCGTTAAAATTACGCGTATTCGAAGCAGTGTTGCAACTGGGCAATTTTTCAGACCTCATTTTTAAAAAAAAAACCCTCAAATTTACTTTTTCTGCCCAAATCGTTAAACAGTCATTAATATATTGTAATAATAATATATATTTTTTATTTTGGACAAAATTTGGTCGGAAGAGAGTAAAGTGGTAATATCGTATAAAGTCGATAACAACTCATACTTGGCTGAAGAAATATGAGAAAGACACTGATTGTCAGCTATGCCAACTTGGTGGGGTTTCCACTACTTGTGGTAAGTTTTCATTACAAACAAAAAAAACATTGTTCCTATTACCACTTGGCAACTTTACTTGCCGCAACTCTCAGTTTGTAGAAGAGTAGTAAGGGGAATCAATGTTACTCACATAGAATAGAGCTTTATTTTTAGAAAAGTTGTTAAATGGCTTAGCAATTAATATCTTACTCTTAAAATGCCGACATCTACGAGCTGAAAACTTTTTAGGTTTTCTTATTCGGACTTGAATCAAACTAATAGGCTGTTTCCACTACGGTCGCGTCCACGTCCGCGTCCATGATTTATCGATAAATTTGTAATGGTGTTTCCACTGTGTTTTGCGTCCACGTTTGCGTCCAAACAGCTGTTTGTGTTTATTTGTTTTTTTTAGGGGTGCGAAAAATTTTAATATTTTTGTGGCCCAACTAGCGCCTACTCCTTTCTGCAATAAACACAATCGATTTAATTCCAAAAAAATATTGGTATATAATTTATATTTAAACCCCAGTCAACCCCAACTTCAGGCCATCAATGTTTTCCTCCCAGAGGTCCAACAGATGTAGTGTTGTTACTGCTGTCCATTCCGTCTTTTTAAATTCTAAAATAATTGGAAAAGTTAATATTATTTAAAATTTAAACAAAAGCAAAAATATTAACTTACCTCCTGTTTGTTGCATTTTGGATTTTTTTTTATTTATACTGATTGACAGCTGTTTTCATAGGGATGTGCAATTTGCGATTTTGCCATTGATAGGTATGGATGGGTTTCGATTGCAAAAATAATCGATTTTATAGTAAACGCGACTTATCGATAAACGCGTCCAATATGAACGCGACTTTTTCCCATACCTAACTGCCTATGCTTTTTGTATGGGCCTTAACGCGCGTTCATTGATTTTTGGATGCGGACGTGGACGCGACCGTAGTGGAAACAGCCTATAACTAATCCTACAAACTAACGTTCCTCATCGGATGCATAGAAAAACATGAATTTCACCGACAAAAGGGTTAAGTTGAAGCTGAAAAATACTACGACGGCGTGACGCTTTAAGTTCGTTTGTGCGCCGCCAAGTTTCTCTGAGCCGCTTCCTTTCTTTCCTGCAGCATTGCCACCTAAGTGTTTTTTCCCTACTTGATTTTCCCGCTCCGAAAAACAATGTTTTAAAAAAGGTGCGTTTGTTTTCTTAAACTCGTAGCAATGGAGATTTCTATTACTTTCGCGTAGCGCCTGCAGCGATTTTCGCATAAAAAACTCGTCATTGTTTGTCTGGAAAACTTCCAAATGTGAGTTATTGTTCGATATTCCGATAAGCTATTTTCAGAAGTACGATATTATATATATTCTTTAAGTTGTTGTTTTGATTTGTAGTGTTCGCGTGGAGAGAGCAAACTCCTGATCGTAAGAGTTAATGTAGGGAATTTCGGTAAAATATTTTCAAAAGTGATGATGAAGAACATACATAAAAACATAATTATTTTTTGGTTACCTAAAACCTGGACACATTAAAAAATCTAAAACATTTGTTCCTAAATTAACGAAAATGATGTTTAATTCTTTAAGTAGTTTTGATTTTTGATGTTGCGTGTATATCGATTTGTTTTTGTTCAGTATCGATTTATGTTGCTGATTTTTTGCACATTTCATCCGTAGCGATTTTTTAGCTTGGGAACAGTTGGCGGCACTGCTATCCTGTATCCTCTATCTCATATGTGTAAAGGTTTTTAAGCGAACTCACGCATGTGAGAGTAACAGTTAGAGATTTCGATCAACTTTTTTAAGAAGTGGGATATATAAGGTAAATATTTTCTTTTATTGACCTGGAGATTTGCTTCCGCACGAATTTGAAAATTCTGAAACATATGCTGCTAAAGAAACAACAATTATTATTTTTACAGTGTTGAGTTTCTTAAAATGTTTGTATTTTTAATGTAGCGTGTATTTCGTTTTTTCTTGTTTTTGTTCAATAGCGTTTTGTAAAGGTTTTCTTGCTAATTTCATCCCTAGCAGTATGTGCTTTGCAAGAGTTGGCGACACTGCTGCCCAGTTTTTACTCGCTCATGCTTGGAGAGGTCTTAAGCAAACTTCTTAATGTGAGAGGAAATGTAAAAAAAAATCGATAAGAAAATTTCAGAAGTGAAATTACTGCAAACCTGATGACCGCAGAATAAGATGCCTTATTTGGTAAAAGTCAATAGAAAATTACAGAGTTACCCTTATCCCTTTCAGTTCAAATAAAGTATATACCTTTTAATTAATTTCTAAAGGCCAGTTTTATGTCGAATCAGCCGAAAAAAAATGACTTTTTAATGATACTTCATAAATTGAAAAAAATTCAATATGTAAATTGGGTTTCTCACACCGAACGATTTATAGGATCTCATGCTCAAATTACATTAAAAAGTTTTACTTTTTATATTGTAATCCCCATTTCATGAAACGCAGTTACACCTTAATGTAATTAAATTCACATTCAATTAAACATGCGACTATAAAATTGATTGATGGCTTAAAGTTACGTCGAAAACCTGGAGAGAGAGAAAAACAGTTAATGAACAAACAACGGCGGTCTGGTAATCGAGTTGGATTTTTATTATTTTTTTCTGTGTGTAAAGGTCACTCTTTAACATTCAACACATATTTTTCTCGGTAAATTTGTAGCTACTGGGTTTATTGGTTTATTACTGCTCTGTTGTATTCATAAACAAAATATGGACAGTACGTAATTTTTTTCATAATAAAGGAATTCGACAATGGCATTGAACTTTGTGTCTCGAGGTACACATAAGCGTCCATATTTAACTAATTAATTAGTTGGAGTGTACGAAACGACCACTCAGTGGCACAGTGTTGTATAAACATTCGGGGCAGACTGACAGTCACACAGCCCATTAGGCAATTGGCAAGTTCACCAAACAAAACCTCCGTTGCTACCGTAAACAATTGCTTTGTTCCAATTGAAGTTAATTGAATATTTACAAATTTGACATTGAAATGCATAAAATTATGAATCGTCGTTTGTAAGTAATTTACAGCCATAAACTGTCATAATTACGATTAAAGTGTATAAACACGGGAAATACGACAATACGATAGCCACAGCGGATGGTCGGCCAGTTTATCCGCTGACAGTTGAAATAGCTGTGGTGTGATTAAACAACTATAGAATCCTCATTTGAATAACGATGAGTCTTTTTATATGAGCAACTCATACAGAATGGAATACATTGAGTTTAATTGCAAAATTTACAGATGCAGCAGTAATCCGCAAAATCGCATAGATACTTTGTTGTATACCAACGCGAAAAGTATTTTATTCGTTTCAATATCTATGAGACAAGAGCTATTTTTTTATCGTTTGACTGAATTCTCCATCAATGTCTCACTTGAACTCGCTTATCGACATCTCAAAGGTAAGATCAGTTATCGACATGTCTTGTAATCTTCTTATCGACATATGTAATGTTTTGTCTTGCTGTAAGACATAACTCTTCGCGGATTTTCCGACTGGTCAGTTATAAACATATTGACGAGATATCTTTAGCAAGATGCTTAAGCGACATTTTTATTTACATCTTTGGGAGACATCTTCGAATAGATCATTTAACGACATCTTTAACAATTCCTTAACAATACATTAAACGAGGATCTTTTGTCAGCTTTGCATATTGAATCTTATCCGCATTCTAGCATATCTAACCAGGCCGTCAATAAGACGAGATGTCTTATCGACAATCATTCGAGTTGTCTTATCGACATCTTGGGATAACTCTTTTACCGACCATTCTTCTTTTTTACCGACGTTTTTTTTGTTAAATAGACTCAAATTTAGATATATCGGCTTTGTAACAGTAGTTTTAAGCATATCCGATTAGATTTCCTTTTGAAATCTCTAATATCTTCTGAGGAAATCTTCTACGTGAACACTTATTGATTTTTCTAAGATCTCTTATCGACATCAAAGTCTCGTATCGACATTTCATATACTTTTTAGTCGACATTTCAGAGGCTTCTTATTAACATCTAAGACGAGTTCACTTATGGACATCTCATTTAATATCTCTCCGATATTTTAGTCAACATCTCTGGGATCTCTTTTCTAAATCTTTGATGAGGTCCGATTTTATCGACATTTCAAATAAGTCTGTACGAAACTATAGACCAAATCTCTGATCGGAAATCCCGTCGTTTTATTAAAGTCATAGTCCATTAACGAAATTTAAGACAATATCTGTTATAAACATCCAAAATGAGGTCTGTTAGGGTCATATCGAATAGGATCTGTAACTGGCTCTTAATATGGGAACCTTCACGAAGTGGGCAATTATCGACCAGTCTTGTCTCCTAGCAATTGCTCAGGAACTTTTGACCCACCAGATATCGTTTCTTATCGATCTCTTTAGAGACTTGCGACCATTTTAGGATGAGATATTTTATACATTTCTTGGATAATTTTTTTTATCGACCTTTAGATAGTCTGCAGTTTTAATAGACCTCTCAGAAATGGTCTGTTGCCGTTTTATCATAATTCCTGACTTTTTGATCCATGTCGAATATCCATATGTAATTTTTATCGACGTCCTAGAAACAGTCGCATGACACTCGCCGCCACTTATTAAAACCGATTTCATTATCAACCAATCTTGCTTTTCACTTTTTAACCACAGTCAGGTTTATCGACCTCTCAAATATAATTTACTGTCGATATATCTGCTTTTTACAGACTTCTTAGTTAATGTTGGACTTTATCCACCACTCTTGAGAATTCTTTTTGACCAATCGTCTCTTACCGGCTACTTAGATGCTTTTTTCGACATGGAAGCTGCTGTTATCGATAATTCAGGACTCCTACTAACACTTTTTAGATGCGATATTTTATCTTTCTACGTTTTTTTGTTAAATATCCTATTAAAGTTAGTTTCTTGTCGGTATATCGACTCTGTAACAGTAGTTTTTTGACCCCTGCGAAGAATACTAATATTTTCTACTCTGGTCACTTATGCAAATCGACCTTTCTAGAGAATTCCCACATCTATATTATTGGTTTCTTACGGACTTTTCAGTTTTCGTATTTTATCATCTGCTGTAAAGTAAGGGATGATCGAGGTATCAGAGGTAGAGGTATTTATTTCAAAAAAAAAATACGAAAATTTAAACCAAGTGTGGAATCTTTATTGTTCATTCGAAAGGAGATTTTATGTCATTTATTTTTTGAATGTTATTTCCTTCAAATGTCCATTCTGGGACTCGTTCGAGCATTTCGACCGCACCAAACCGTATTTTTCTCTGAGTACAATGGCACCTCTTGGACCTTTTCTGGTTGCTTTTCAGCCGAAATGCAGCGATTTTGTTTATATTGACGTTGCCGTTGAGCCAGAAATTGGCTCAAAATATCGGTAGAAAATAGCGGATCTTCTTCGAGCTTTTGAAGAGCCCAAACACTGAAACGGCGACGCGCAGGAAGAAGTGTAAGTCTTGCCATGATGAAATGGCAAACAAAACCGAAAAGAAAAAAAATAAAGTTTAAGACAACTCACGCGTATTCTGTGAAAAATCTGTGTGTAAGTCTAATTTGTGTGTAAGTCTTGCCATGATGAAATGGCAAACAAAACCGAAAAGAAAAGAAATTAAGTTTAACACAACTCACGCGTAATCTGTGAAAAAACCCGTATTGAAAAAAATACCTTCATATTGATCATCCCTTAGGTTTTAATGGCCACGTTGGTCTCTTATCCACTTTGCAGATGCAGGTTTTATCGACCTGTCTTTTAAAAAGTGTTTAGCCGAAACCTCTGAAACTTTTATCGATCTCTCACAAACAGTCTCTATTTTTTTAAGATGAAATCCTTTAAGGACTTTCTTCAAAAGTATTGCTGACCACTATTTCTTGAAATTGTCTTGACATTATTTCGGATCTCTTATGAATATGGTTGATAATGTATCTTATGGGCTTTTGTGACTTTTTATATTATCGACCACTCTTTGCTCTTACCATCTATCCAGTTTAGTTGTTTATCGACTTCTCAGTCGAAGTATCTAATCGATCTCTCGCGCACTTTCTGACTTTTACGATTATGTTCTTAGTTGACCTCACACCTGCACACTTACCGACTTGTCCTGCACACTTACCGACTTGTCCTGCACACTTACCGACTTTTTAAATGAGGCTTTTTTTTATTGATCTCTCCGCACACTTTACCCTTAGGTCCCTTTCTCTATGCGCTGTCACATATCTAGAAATTGTCTTGACATTATTTCGGGTCTCTTACGGATATGGTTGATAATGTATCTTATGGGCTTTTGTGACTTTTTCTATTATCGACCACTCTTTGCTCTTACCATCTATCCAGTTTAGTTGTTTATCGACTTCTCAGTCGAAGTTTCTAATCAATCTCTCGCACACTTTCTGACTTTTTCGATTATGTTCTTAGTTGACCTTACACCTGCACACTTACCGACTTGTCCTGCACACTTACCGACTTGTCCTGCACACTTACCGACTTTTTTAATGAGGCTTCTTTTTATCGATCTCTCCGCACACTTACCGACTTGTTAGAAAAGTTTCTTTATCGATATCTTCGAAAAGGAAAAGTTTGCCTTTTTTAATCAAATATTTTGAGGTTAAGATACAAATCGTATTCTTTTTCTATTTATGAATATCTGTGCTGTCGTCTACAGTAAAATCGTTTAGCCTTCTATCATTTTCGCTTCACTAGGTACATCTGACATTGACAACAATGTAGAAAATTATTTTGATCTCAAATTAGTATTAAATCACTTTTTTCAGTCTGAAAGAGGCCACAAAAGGTGACTTGAACAGCACAAACACAAAAAACAAAATTGCTTTTTATTAAACATTTTAAGGGGAAGAAATGTATACTGAATATTTTCACCAGAGCCACACACGTACTCAAATCTAAATTGAATTTAATTAATGTGGAAAATTTCAATTAATTGAGCAGATAGAGCCAGTGTCAAGCAGGCGCAGGCAGGCAGACAGAACGGCAACAATGTTGGGCAGATAAAGAATATTTCGCACGCGAAAACACCAAGCACAAACAAGCAGTAATTTGTTAAAACACAATTCCGAAAAAAAGGTACGATAATTAATGTGCGGGCAAAGGGAGAAGGGTCGGGCCACAACCACATTACCAACACGAAAAAAAATATAGAAGCAACAAAGAATCTGGCGTGAAGAATTTGCATGCAAATGATTTACACACCATTTTGGCAGAGAGGTTCGGCACACTCAAACCAAAACGTTAGTTCAAGTTCAAGATCAAACGCCAGTGTGGATGCCATCAAATAATTTTACGCGTTTTTTGTTGTTGTTTTTTTGTGCTGACTAAAACGTGAATAATTATTTATTTTAGAAAGAGCGTGTGTGTGTTTGGATTTATGGGGATTTTTATATTTTGTTTGGTAAATGTAAATCTAGGTACTTGAATTTTTGGCATACGCACGGTGCGAACGGCGAATGTGTCATTTATGCTGCTACACGCAGAAAAAAAGTATGGTTGTGGTGACAATATTCGAAGAGGATAATACTATTGTTGGGTATATGGTTGTGGCACAACAATAGTATGATTCAAATACAACCATACTATGATCCTCACAACAATAGTATGATTCACACATAACCATACTATGATCCCCACAACCATAGTATGATTCACACTCAACCATACTATGATCTCCACAACCATAATATGATCCTCACAACCATAGTATGTTTCATATACAACCATAGTATGATCCTCACAACCATACTATGATTCACACGCAACCATGTTATAATCCCTACAATCATAGTATG
This sequence comes from Hydrotaea diabolus, assembly GCA_963513945.1. NCBI lineage: Eukaryota > Metazoa > Arthropoda > Insecta > Diptera > Muscidae > Hydrotaea > Hydrotaea diabolus. The sequence goes on from OY740717.1 coordinate 17,456,596, forward strand.
ATCACACCAATATTATTTATTAGAATTTGGTTAAGTTGTCAATAATAGATTTGAATTATAAAATTATTCAAAAATACATTTAATGCCAAATAATAAAGCGTTTTTATAAAAAAAATTTCAGATAAACAAAGCCAAAGAAGCTTGTTTTAAAAAATTTTAATTTCGATAAAAAAGTACTATTATTGCATTAGATCAGTACCAATAACATTTGTTCTAAAAAGCATATTTAAATGAAAAAAAATTACAATCATACAGTATGATTGCCGTAATCATATTATTGTTAACATAAAACACGAAACACAATACTTTTGTCGCACCAACTATATTTATATTGTTGCTATAACCATATTTTCATTTTTAAATTTGGCAAGAATACTATTGTTACATTTCAACAATATTAATATTGCAGCAATTATACTATTGTCAAAAAAACATTCAGTTAACAATGCTATGGTTGCGACGAACATACTTTTATTGCGAAGAACATATTATTATTGCCGTGACCATGAAGTAACCATGTTTTTTCCCTGCGTGTAGCTGTTAACAACAGTTTATGAATATTAAATTGTTGTTGACATTAAAATATCACAGCCACGCCAACAAAAAAAAAATTAAAACCAACATGCACACGCTCGCTCGCATTCAATTTCAATGTCAATGATAAAAAATATTTCATATTTGTTGCGAATTCATTTCATTTAATTAATTTTTGTTGCCTTTTTTTTGGTTGTGTGTTAATTAGAAGTGATACAAACCAAATAACTTGGGTAAATTTAAAATGAATGAATTTAATATTGCAAGCATCATTTTTCAGACAGATGTAGCGTTTACACTTTGAAAATGACAGGTGATGAAATTTTCGCCAGCGGAAATATTTTAGAATAATATAAAACTTGCAAGCCATTATATGGGCATAAACATTTTACAAGATTTAAACATCTAGGATATCGTTTAGTTCCACTCATCGAATATAAAAGGGAAAAACTTTCTTATGCGCAGTTTAGAAGTGGGATAGTATGACATATAGAGTGTTGATCTCTTTTTTATATGGTTCATACAGCATTCTCGTTATGATTAATATATCTTTTGTCGAAACTATTTTTATCGGCTTCCTTCTTGCCGCTCACAATTGGGATTTAGCTGACAAATAGTTTGCAATATATATTGTTTAAACAGAAAATTGATTAATTTCTTTGAAAGTAATTAATTATAAGATAATAACTTAAAAAAATGCAAATAGACAGAAGAGTTACCCTTCTTCAGTTCAGAAGTGGGATATGACGTTCCTTGATTAAAGACACCTTCCTTTTTTATATTGTAGATATATGTTTTTTGGGCTTTCTTTGTTCAGAAGTGGGATATAACAGAAAATAAGTCACTCATGTCTACTTTTATTGAATGTGTCCGCAGTCTTTGGAATAATTAGCAAATTTCCATTGCAGTTAATGTTATCAAAATTATTAAAACTAAAACACTGGTTTTGAAAGTTCAGAAGTGGAACATTACTTACGTAACCAAGTCAGTCAATCTATATTAATCGACTCTGAGAGCCCTCTTTACAGATACCCGGGTAGGAAAATATAAGTACACCCGGTGGTGCAGCAAAATGTCAAACGGTTAGATTTCTAAAAATCGAATACTGTCAAAGCTTATAAAATGACCGGTTGCATTTTAGAGTGCTAGGAATGCTGTGCTTTTAAACCAAATGCAAATTGAGTCAGTTGCTAAACGAACATAATCCCACTTCTGAACTCCAAGTAGTCCTTTTTAAATTTTCTGAAATCAGTATTTAATTAAATGGAAATACAGACCTCTTAATAACTTCTTTCAAAGACCTCTTTCTAAGGTCGATAAAGATTTCTTTCTAAGGTCCCTTTTTGAGGTCGATACAGACCTCTTTTTGAGGTCGATACACCCCTCTTTTTGTGGTCGATACAGAGCTCTTTTTGAGATCGATACTGACCTCTTTTTGAGGTCGATAAGACCTCTTTTTGAGGTCGATAAGACCTCTTTTTGAGGTCGATAAGACCTCTTTTTGAGGTCGATAAGACCTCTTTTTGAGGTCAATAGAGACCTCTTTTTGAGGTCAATACATACCTCTTTTTGAGGTCGATACATACCTCTTTTTGAGGTCGATACAGACCTCTTTTTGAGGTCGATACAGACCTCTTTCTGAGGAGAAGATGGCTACAGACCTCTTTTTAAAAGCGATAAAGACTTCTTTTCGAGGTTGATAAAAACCTCTTTCTCTGAGGTCGATAAAGATCTCTTTCTCTGAGATTGATAAATAACTCTTTATGAGGTCGATAAAGACTTCTTTTTGAGGTCGATAAAGACCTCTTTCTCTGAGGTCGATAAAGATCTCATTTTCTGGGATCGATAAAAAAACGCTTATGAGGTCGATAAAAACCTCTCTCTCTGAGCATGTTGCCAATTTCTATAAAGACGTCTTTTAAAGGTCAATAAATCAGATAGAAACAATTCGATAAAAAGATTTTAATTGAAAAATATTAAAAGTATTTCAGATAAAAAAAGTTGATAAACAAGGTTTCCCGACGTCGCTAAACACATTTTAAGAATTTGATAAAGAAGTATTTCAGGTATCGATAAAGACCTTTTTCACAAAAAGGTTAGGCACACTTTTGGAGTTGTTGCCAATAATTGTCTACAGATTGCTCCCGGTAGCTCAGATACAGATAGCTCCGTCAGTGGGGAAGGCTACGTGCAGCTTTTGGTTATTGTTTGGAGAGCAGTGCTCAGTCATTCAGGAGAACCTCGTATTACTCGTAAAGAGTTCAGTTTTCATTTTAATAACAGTGCAGATTTTTTGTAATAATCCGTACAGACCGAAGACTAAAAAAGAAGCAGGGAGTAATTAAGAAAACTAAAAGCACTTTGACACTTTTCGAAACAATTTTTGTAAAATACAACTCTATAAGAGATCATGGATATGAGGCAAGGCTCCATGCTCAATATGTGAATAAACAACTGCTTTAAATGCCTTTGAATCCAAGGCGGAAACTTCGATTTATGGTCTCTGGACATTTTCATCATAGAAGTGAAAAATCCACTCGTTTTCAACGGGTTAAATTCTCTCTAGTTTTAAACGTAAAATTAGTACTCTAGTGATTAGTTTGCCCACACTTGTCATAGCACCCTCGCATTTTTCATTAGATGCGTATTTAGATTTGTATCGTTACAATTCTTTCTAGATCAACATTTTGCAAATTTAATAGCGTTTTTGTTTTTTTTTTTTGGCACATTTTGCGTTTTTGCTTCTCTTTTTTGTCCATTTACGAAATTAATTTCTTTCTGCAAATGGCAATTAACAATCTCTTGTTTCTATACCAATATATTAGAATTTGTTCTTTGCATTTTTATTATAATAGATTTTCCGTTTTACACAATTACCACATTATTGTTATTACATTTCATTATGGTTTTATTACTTATTCGTGTTTCATACTCGCATGCCTGATTAACAAAACAAAAACACCCACTGCCGGCTATTGTTGTCATTTTTGCCCTGAAAACAAAATACAGACACATTTATTATCAGATTAGGGGCTTTTTGTACATTTCGAATATTTGTGACAGTTTGGGTTTTTTTGTTCGAAAAAATTTTTATATTTATAAAGAAAACCTAGAACGATACTTTCGTGGGTAGTTAGAGTCTAAAGGGATTTATATTTTATTGTACTTATTTGTTTTGGTCATGTGAATGCAGAGTAACTCGTAAAATAAACTTGAAGATTTTACTGCGACCGAATATGGAACTGATATGAAATATACCGGTTCAGTGTTAAAGATTTTTCAGGAGATTCTTCGGAACAAGGGTTACTCAATTACTGCTCAACACATCTGTTCTAAGTTTGCGTTATTTAAAGATAAAAGCCGCTATGTGGAATATCCGTGTTTTTGAGTTTAACAAAACCCCCTATATTCGGTCTAAAAAATAGTTCTCTGATACTGATAGATATACCTTTCTGATGGCGGTAAAGATGTTTTTCTGACGCTGATAAACTGGCCTTTGACAGGTCGAGAATTCCTTAGTTCGTTAAGAGAAACGTCAATCGAAAGTAGGTTTTATAAACTATAAACTCCTCATTAAAAGATCGACAACTACCTATTAATTCGATAAAGCTCTATTTCTAAGGTCGATATAGGTGGCTCTTTGACTTCGATAAACTGTTCTTTGTAAAGACGATAAATCCTGAGGTATAAAGATTTTTCTCTCTCATTACTTCTTATAAAGATCGATACTGACCTCATACTAGGTGTTAAAAGAGGTCTAACTGAAGCCGCTGAAAAGCGTCTTGTAGATGTCAGACTTTCGGACGGAGGGCAAGAAATCTTCTGTCAGGGTTGAAAAAGACATTCGCCAAAGGCCGATAAAAACCTCTTCTTGAGATCGATAAAGACCTCTTGCTGAGGTCGATAAAGACCTCTTCTAGAGGTCTATAGAGACCACTTCCAGAAGTTGATAAAGACGTCTTATAGAGGTCGATAAAGAGATCTTCCTGAGGTCGATGAAGACCTTTTCCTGAGCTCGATAATGACCACGTCGATAAAGACCTCTTCCTGAGGACGATTAAAACCTCATCTTAATGACGATAAGGACCTCTTCATGAAGTCGATGAAGACCTCTTCCCAAGGTCGGCAATTACCTCTTCCAGAGGTCGATAAAGACCTCTTCCAGAGGTCGATAAAGACCTCTTCCAGAGGTCGATAAAGACATCTTCCAGAGGTCGATAAAGACCTCTTCTAGAGGTCGATAAAGACCTCTTCCAGAGGTCGATAAAGACCTCTTCGAGAGGTGGATAAAGACATCTTCGTGAATTCGATAAAGACCTCTTTGAGAGGTCGATAAAGACCTCTTTTAGAGGTCGATAAAAAACACTTCCAGAGGTCGATAAAGACCTCTTTCAGTGGTCGATAAAGACCTCTTTCAGTGGTCGAGAAAGACCTCTTTCAGTGGTCGAGAAAGACCTCTTCCAGATTAAGACCTCTTCCAGTGGTCGATTAAGACGTCTTCCAGAGGTCAATTTCATATTCTCCAGAGATCGATAAAGACCTCAACAGAGGACGATAAATACCTCTTCCAGAGGTTGATAAAGACTTCTTACATATATCAATAACAAAAGCATATTTTAAGGGTCGATAAATTTGTTTTTCTACTCAATAAAATCCCTCACTGAGTTCGATAAAGTCGTCCTTCTGAGGTTGATAAAAATTTTGCTGAGGTCTATACAGTGACCAAACGAGCACAATAAAAAAATAACTTTTAATTAAACATCAATAGTGTAAGATATCAAATAATATGGTTTGCAGCGCTTCAAGCGGACGGCTCAACATTTCCCGACTTGGTCCAGTACGTTCGTTATAAAAATAAACAAGAAGTGTAATATCGCCTGGTTGTGGCGTCCCAGTTGCAGAACTGTTTCCTCATAACTTCGAGCGTTGCTAAATCCAAATCTTGGATACATGGATATTGTCACTTATGTGGGTTCTAACATACAACGAAAACAACCCACGATAGTTTTGAAGTGACTGAAGTCTCGCTCTCAACGAGGTCGATGACCATTTTTATCGCAGTACATACCATGTCATTTTTTATTGTAAGAACTTGTTCTTCATTTTAGTGCGTTTTCATACCATACCGATTTCCGGAGGATGTTCAAATACTACGAACTCAATTTATGTTAGCTTTAAATGAATAGTAAGTCTCCTCTAAAAGAGGTCGAAGGACCATTTTGTTCGCTAGTTTTTCTTTAAGGAAATATTTCCTACAGGTTGCTGAAGGTTCTTTGACACAACGACGACAACTCGTCAACTTTATGACTTGAAGTCTCCGTCAAACGAGCTCAAAGGACCATTTTTCTCACAAGTCCTTATTGCTAATTTTCTTTAAGAAAATCTTCTTATGCTTACAAAACCTACTATCTGCTGGAGGTTCTTAAATGCAAGGAGTACAACTAACGAAAGTTTAATATGTCATTGGGGTCGTTACAAAACAGGTCGAAGGACCATTTGATTAACCAAATATTGCTCACCTTTTTTTTCGTTAAAGTCTTTATGTTGTGTTTACTCGTGCTTTTAAGCCTTCCGATTGCTTGTGATTACATAGAGGACTGCCGGTGGTAGTCTTACATGCTATTTCATTGTCTCACGAAAGAGGTCGAAGGACCACAAGTCTTTGTGGTTTTTATTTATTTTTATAAAGTCATGTAGTATTTAATTGTTCTTAGAGAACCTATCAATTTCCTCTATGTTCTCCAGTTTAACGGAGACTACTCATTTTCGTTCGTTTTTTTACCCTTTGAGATCTCCTCCTAAATATGGTCGAAGGAGCATTTTCTTACAAGATGACGTGTGTTTCATTGTCCGAAATTCTTATTTATTACTGACCTTTTCTAAGCACTCAGGCCATATGAAAAGCAGCCATTTTTGCTTTAACGAAAATTACGTCAAAACTATGAATGACGTCTGTTAGGGTTTCTTTACACGGATAAACAAACAAGCTTGACGATTTTTCGCTTTTTGTGAACTCTGGTATTTTAAGCATTTTCGCGATTATCTTTCATTTTAAATCAGAATCGTTTCTGCTGCCACCACCGATGTTTAACATATTTCTATTTGTTCCGTTGGTCGTCATTCTCGTTTTCATGTTTGACATTGATTAATTGTGTCGGTCGGTAGGTGGGTGGATGACTGAGTAAGTGAGCGGCATTTCCATTTGGGTTAAGTATAGACGTATTAACTTAATTATTATCCAGGGACTTAAATGTCGACGCGGCGCATCGTCGTGGTCGTTCATACTTCACGCACCTATTTTGCCGATTATGGTGAAAAACAGAAGAGAAACTAAAATAAATGTTTGTGTGTCAAATGATAAGGGATGGATAGAAGGAAGGAAATGGTAAATCGACCGATTCAGTGTATTATTGCGTATGAACCCTACGAGTCGCCTGAAAAGTATGCTTGTGGTATGGTAAGCGCCTAAAAGCACACTTTGAGATGTATGTTTATTTTTTTAATGCGGTGGAGGGTGAAAGCGCAGAGGGTGGCTGTTGGGCTGCCAGCGCTCCTGTTCTTACAAAGTAAATACTATCAGGAGTATGAAGGAAACCTTTTAATTTTTTTTATGCTAAGTAGAATAGAAGAACTCGGGCGTGTGAGTGTCGTCGGCTTTTATTTAAATAAATTTCTTTGGCATACTTTGTGGCGTACATTTTAAGTGTTGAGAACACGCAAAGGTTAACTTGTGTTGAAATAATAAAGTCTCGCCACAAAAAAACAAAAAGTTTGCTGTTTTTTGCGTCATCTTCGGCGATGCGTCAGAGCGCCTAAAGATATGCAATGTGCTAAAAACAAAACCAACAACTTATTCGAGACAGTCACATAAATTGTATGTTTTATCTAGGCAGGTTTTGGCCTTTCTATTTTTCCACTTTTATTTATACAAGTGACGAGGAGAGACGTAACTTCAAAAGAAACCTAAAACGCAACGAAGCAAGGACAACGATATGCAGCGAAGGAGGGGCACTAGTGTTTTACGGCGCCTTTAAGTATGTGAGGAACATTTTTTATTAAAATGGGATTAAAAGCAGTTTTTAAATGGTTCTTCACAACAAATGTTGTTCATAATAAAATAAGGTCGTTACGTTTGCATTTGTGGAAAAGTTTAATACTCTTCTCGTTCTCAATAGAACACCGCACGACCTTCGCCTATTTACTGGCTATATCGTGGTTATTTAGTAAATGTCCAAGCCCAAACAATAAATCCCAACCATCGCCACTACTGCCCCTACAATTTTATTCGTGGCCTAGCCCAAGAAATCCATTATCTGTCGCTCGTCCTTGTTTCTTTAGATAATCATTAAAGTTCCACTTAATTACCTTTTTGTACACAGCCCATTAGAAAATCACTGATTACCCGTCATGTTTTTCCTCCCCCATTGCGAAGGGTGCGGCTGAGTCTGCTGGCCTACGAAAAGCTATTCCGTGCCACCATTCCAACTTCGAATGGCTTTTAAAACTACTCGAACGGAAGTTGTGGTTTGGCAGTTTTGCAAACAAACAAGAACTTGAGTTGGCAACTCATTTTGCTTGGGTGGTGTTTGGTTAACTCCCTCCCATGGTACACAGCTAGAAAATGGGAACAAAGCAATCAATGCCTACTTTTAGGTTAAGCAAAACTGTTACTAATTGGAAAATGAAAGGGGGAAATCATAGAAAGGATTAAGGAAATTAATTAAATTAAAAGTATGCCATTGGTTTATTATAAAGTAAAATCTGTTATACTTTGAAAGTTATGAAAATGATTGCAATGTGGATATACAAATTAAGGTTCAAGTAAAGCATACAAGCGTAGGGGTCTGGAAATCCAAAGATACCGCTAAACGTTTCGATTGGAGATTTAACATCACTTTTCTTTAATCGTTTACAACTTAAACATATTTATACAGTCAACAGTGTTCGAGTTGACAGAAAACGCACGGTGAAGAACCATCCAGAGGAAGATAGTTACCCTTGATCTCAACTACGATATACGCACTGAGAGAAACGAGTTTCAAACATAACGAGAATTACTGTGGGACTATTCAGGCAGACAAAAACTTAAGGGTATTTTCTCACACAAATCTGACAACGAGCTGGAAAACTACTAGTTTGGTCTTTTAACGAAAACTTGAGCTGCTGGTAATGTTCCCCATTCAGAATTTGTGCATTAATATGCAGCCCAGAAAATAAGCATTCTCATTGAGGAAAGGATGATTGTAGCAAATAGTTTCATTACAAGTCTTACACTTGATTTCAACCGTAAGACAAATGTGAAAACCGGCAGCCGTTATGATTCCACAACGACCTACTGAGGAAATCAAACATTATAACTTTTTCAACTTTCACATAGTTTTGCAGTAAAAAACATATATACGAGTATTTAAATTTTTAAATACATCGCTGAGCGCCATCTGTAGAATGATAGTACCAAAAATTTTCCATTATAACAAATACTCTTGCCGTCTGAAGACAAATTTAAGAATCAGCACCAGAATAATACGAAAACGACTGCAAGTTCTACCCTTCATCTCATCCGTTGGACAAATATGAAAATTATAAAGCGAAAAAACATCTAATTCACTGATTTTTACAGATTATTTGGATTTAGATTACGGCGAAGCGCCATCTATAGGATGATAGTGGCTGATAACTCCTACTACTACTGTATTTATACCCCTGCCGTCAATCGTAAGACAAACTTGTGAAATTAGCTATAGACGTTAATTCCACATTTTGAAGAACTTAAACAACTATTAGTAAGATCGATCAGGCCAAAACTTATGACCTTCCTCCATTATGGGTTTGCTATAGAACCATAAAATCTAAAATAATTGCAGAATTTGCGTGTTGTTAGTCACTAAAACTTCAAATTAAACTTTCAATTGTCCGATGCTTATCGCAAGTGCTCAGGCATAAAGAAATATTTTTGATAATGCGAGGGCTGTTATATATATTTCTGGCCTAATAATGAAAATGCGAATATTAATCATCAAAAATGTTTTTTTTTTGTTTTTCAAAGTATTCTCCACCATGATTTATACACTTGCATGCGCTCAAACCAATTGTCGAAGCACTTTGTGGAACTCCGATGGAGACACCTCCAAAACATGGTTTTTGAACGCAACAGCATCTTCTGACAACGAAAATCGTTGACCACGCATATTTTTCTTGAAGTTCAGGAATAAAAAGAAATGATTGGGTGCCAAGTCAGGGCTGTACAGCGGATGACCCATAAATTCGACGTTTTGAACGGTCAAAAAGACGCTGGTTTGAGCCGATGTGTGAGAGCTCGCATTGTCATGGTGAACAATGATTCGTCTTCTCTTGATTGATGATTCGTCTTCTCCATAGACTTCAGGCAAACAAATTGTGGTGTACCAGTCAGAATTGAAAATCTACGTTGCTCAAGCGGGACAATCGCCACATGACCAGTTTTGCCGAAGAAACAGGCGACCATTTGCTTCGAAGAGCTTCTTCCACGAACAACTTTCGTTGGATTTGGCTCGTCGACCCACACGGTCGATTGCTGTTTTTTTCGGGCTCATATACATAGATCTATGATTCGTCACCTGTGACGATCTTATAAACGTCTTTTGAAGCACCGCGATCTTGTTTTTCAAAATTTCTTTGCACCAATCGACACGAGCCATTATTAAATTGTGCGTGATCCAACGAGAACAAACCCTTTTTACGGCCAGGTATTCATGCAATATCGAATGTATGCTGGTGGAAGAAATGCCCAAGGATGTCTCTATCCCCCGGTATGTCACATGACGATCTTGCATTATCAGTTCACGCACGGCATCAATGTTCTCTGGCACAACGGCCGCTGTTTGGACTACCTTCGTCTTTGAGCGAGCGTCGGCCACGATTGAATTCATTAAACCAGTTTTTCACAGAGCTATAGGATTGTGCTTCATCGTCATACAAAGATTTATGTTAATCGAGCACTCTTGTCGTGATTTCCAATGGAAATGTCAGATGGCGCATAGCAACACTTAGTGTTGCCTAGGCCAGAAATATATATACCAACCCTCATATACACACAAATTTTTTTAATTTATACCACAATTTTTGTATTAGTACACTATATTTACATTTACTACGGAGTCGACTGTAAAAAAAAGTGCTAATAATTTTTTTAAATTTCTAGTTTTATTAGAAAGGTACAAAGTTCAAACTTTTATATTGGAACAAAATGGAAATTTAAAAAAAAAAATTATCAGTAATTTTTTTACAGCCGGTTCAAATTTTAAACGAATAATAAAGAAAAAATACCTGGAAACAGTTTGTAATATTGAATGTTTATTGAGCTTATATAAACTCATTGTTTTTTTTAACTTGAGTTCTCTTTATTTAAGTCAGTCGAATGTTACATTTTATGTTGATCGTCGTTTTTGCAGTTTTAATTAAATTTAGGTCGGTCCCTTAGAAAAAATATTTTTTTGATTTCAAGGTTTTATTGAAAGTTCAGAAAAATTTGGGGTATTTATTTATCTTCTATAGCCTTCTTCTATAGCCACAGGGTCAGTTGTACCCGCCCGAATCACCTAATTTGCGTTTGTTTTCTTTTCAGTTTATACATTCGAGTAACTTTTCATCGCTATGCTAACCAATGAATTGTATATATAAAACTTTTCCATCTATCCTAAAAGTATGCTTTTATTTCATTATTAGAGAAAACCCCTTAAAACATGCCACATCCTATTTACCATGCAAGCCTATGACAAACCATAAATTTGAATTTCCTATGGCCAGACTGACAGACCGACCGGTTTTAAACTTATTACAAAAACACAAAACATTGTTGTAAAACATGGACATTTTGCCTAAAACAAAACAATGTCAACGTTAACCCTTGAGTGACATTTTGTGTTTGAAGGCAGGAGGCAAGGGACCACGCCTGGGAAGGACAAGGGAACTTTATGTTTCTATTGAAAAGAAAGAATGAATAGTTTAGGTCTACGCCGTTAACTTTATTTGCCTTTGGGGGATTTGTAGTATTAATTGAAACTTTATTTTTTTTCTTTTTAATTGAATTTTAATTAACATTCTCCTCTTCACTTGTCTTTCTTGCAGTTTTAATGTCACATCATCTATGTGAAGGCATGTCGTCCTGTCTGCAACCCACAAGGATTTAACAGAAGCGTATACTCAACGCAACCACATGGCCGTTGTCCTCAATGTCCAACATCCGAAAGTCAAACCATGATGATGGCAACAATGCGGTGGTGGCCACAAACGTAAAACTCAGCATTAACTCTCAACTCCTCAGCACGTCGCCGTCGTCGTTATCGTCGTCCTCCTCAACGTGGTGGTCTGTTCGGTTATCTCGTTTTTCCGCCGCATACAAAACCCCAAACATAAACTGAAAACACACATAAAGTTTTCCAAGTGTTGTGCAATCTTCCTATTAGAGTTTAAAATAAAAACAAAACAAAAAATCTTCCTTTCCCTAAACAAAAAACTCCTCTAAAGTCCACACCTACAAGAAAAAAACCCGAATTTTAATAGATTTTCTTTTTAACTGAAATATTTTTTATCAGTAACAGAAGAAGGATAAAAAACTTTTTAATCTTTTAATTTGTGTTTAAATCTGGTGCGTGTGCCCAAGTGTTGTTTTAAAAAAATATAAACAAAAATACAAATTATTTTATAGGGCCTAAGTGCCCTCGGTTATGGCCTTTATGATGAAAAAGAAAAAGTATCGTTTCAATGTGGAAGTACAATTACAAGAATTAGAAAATGTGACCCTGGTGAATGAGGTGCTATTTGCGAAGATACGTCTATTGGATGGTGGTTCTTTTCAAGAGTACAGCAGCAGGTGAGTTGGACACTTTTTGTTTTTAATAAATCTTTGACTCCGCAAGACCAAAGCTTTGATGGTTTCCATTCCATTTTTGAGTAGAAATATTGAATTATAGAAAGTAGGTCCGGTGTGACGGTGTCACTGAAAGACAAAAGCTTAAATATATCAATTGGTTTAATATAGGCAAAAGCTTTTTGCACCCATTTGCCGAACCCAAAAGCTAAAATCGAGTAGACGAGTAAATAAGTTCTAGTGTAAACTAAGTATGATCTAAAACTAAAAAGTTCAACCATTAGCTTTTATACCCTCATTTCCATGATCCATTTTCCTCATGATCCATTTTGAGGTTCCCTTTTTTTTAAAGAATAAAACACAGAAAATTCAAACTGAATGGGGAATGTTTATTATCATTTGAAAGATGACTCGTTCGAGCATTTCGACTGGGAACTGGCGAATGATACGCGTGATGTTTTGCTCCAAGGTCTGAATCGAAGCAGGGTTGTCCGCATAAACTTTAGACTTTGCATATCCCCACGGGAAAAAGTCTAACGGTGTGATATCACTCGATCTTGAAATTATCTGCTCGCCGAAGTGTTCTTTCAATAAATCCATTGATTAATGCTATGTGTGGGAAGTGGCGCCTTCTTCATGAAACAAAATGTCGCCGAGAACACGAGCTTCAATTTCAGGCATCAAATAGTCGGTTATCATGGCACGATAACGGTCGCCATTGACGGTTACGTTCTCACCGGCATCATTTTTGAAGAAATGTGGACGGATGATTCCACCGGCCCACAAACCGTTGTTTTTCTGGATGAAGTGGCAGATTTTGAATTTGTTTTTGTTGCTCTTCGTCTCAAATGCGGCAATTTCGCTTGTTTACATACCCATTGAGCCAGAAATGGGCCTCGTCGCTAAACAAAATTTGGCTCAAAAACGTCGGATCTTCTTGGAACATTTCAAGAGCCCATAGATCGAAGCGATGTCGTTTGGGAACGTCGGGCGGCTTCGGTTCTAGCACAAGCTGTATTTTGTACGCTTTTAATTTAAGATCTCGACGTAAAGTGCGCCAAGTCGTTCCATACGTCAGTCCGAGTTGCTGCGAACGGCGCCGAATCGACTCTCCACGGCCTTGGTGTACACTCTCAGCTACATTTTCTTCACTGCGTGCTGGACGTGGTCTATTCGGTCGAATATTATCCAATAATGAATGCTGGGTCTTAAGATGGGTGATGGTGTTGCGAATAGTAGGCTCAGTAGGCCGATTATGTTGATCATAAGTTGAACGAAGTGCACGAAACACATTCCTCACAGAATTTTCGTAATAAAGTTGAACGATTCGTAAACGTTGTTCAGGCATATGTCATTCCATGATGAAATGCCAAACAATACTAAACAAAAATAACTTGACAGCATGACACAACTCACACATGATCTGTCAAAAGAAGAATCTCTACTTGGATCACCCATTTTTTAAAAAATAACACCCAATTTTAACTTTTGAGTAAATAACTAATCTGAATAGGCTATTAATTGTAATATTATTCATACTTAGTATGTTACTAATAGGACATAAATTAACCGACGAGATTTTGATTGTGTTGATTTTGTTTGGTGAAAAACAACTACTACCAACAATTCTCGTTAAAGATACGTTTTTGCAAGCTCTAAGGTATAAAGCCGCTTATCATAGTTTTAGAATATTAAAGATTTGGCATTAGTTAAACACATTTCATCGATGACGTCAGACGTATGTATCGTGTTATGCAGACCCGCAATAGATTTATATACGCAAAATAAAATATTTTTGTTAACAGACGTACAATATTTTAAATGAATACTAAATTCTTGTATTAATATAAATTCCTTTTAAAAGACCTACAAAATTTTTAGTCAATACTACATATAATTAATTAAATGAAAATTCAATAAACGACTTACAATTGTAGGAGTGTCTTTATAGTAAGATTTTTAGACATTTTAATTTGAACATGCCAATTTGTTTTTTTTTTAAATTTGTAATTTTTGGGACTAATAACCTCGTGATCCATTTTTTGACGTTTTTCATTATTATTTAAATAATGATTTTTTTAATTGGATTTGCTTGATAGCTGTAAGCACAGATGTGTTAAACGTTACATAAATGGAATTGAATGGGACCCCTCACCCGTCCCTAATGTTCGGAGATATATGTATGGGTATCCAGACACAGTGGAATTTTGTTCGCAATTGTATCTATATCTAGTTTTGGCCAATTAGGAACTCGGACCGTCTCCTGGGGGAAATAAAAACCAATGAAATTTCGTCTAGAATCCGAACAAAATATTAATTCCATTGATCGACAATACTTTGGGCCTTGACCATTAGGTCCATTATTCGAAATGACCATTAGGTCCATTAATCGACAATACTTTGGGCCTTGACCATTAGATCTAAGATCCCTAGACTCCGAAAAGGAGCCCTTTCGAACATGAAAGAATGTCTTATATTAAGTTTGTTTTGTAAAAGGTCGAATCAACGGACTATACAATAATTTTTTCCAGCACAATGAACAATTTTCAAGTGGCTAAACGCAAAATCTCTAGTAAGATCACTTAGGCACAGTTTTCCGGGGTCTTAAACTAAACTCGGTCAAGGATAAACTCGGTATTAATATTAACTCTATATATATCGTAGTATCGTTAGGCTATAAAAGTCTCAAATCTCTCGTTCTCTCCTTTTCATAAGGGTTCCACAATGGGCCTTTTAGGCCTCCGAGTGCACTCGCCATTTCTTCCTGGCGAGTTTCCCTTTCAACCTAACCTAACCTAGGAAATACAAACCATTTTTTTAATTTTATATCATTTATTTAAATATTTTGCTAATATTTCTTTTTTGTTGTCCCCCATCTAGGGAAGAGGTACGCAATCATCGCGTAGAATGGAATCGCAACTTCGAATTTCCCTGCAAAATGTCAGCGAATGCATCGACGGGGGTCCTCGATCCCTGTTATTTGCGCATATCGATACGCAAAGAGATGAAGGGTGGTCGTAGTTATTATAAATTAGGTTTTATTGATTTAAATCTTGCCGAATATGCTGGCGCCGGTTTAACCTCGCGACGATTTCTCCTGGAAGGTTATGACTCGAGGCATCGTTTAGATAATTCCATGTTAACAGTATCGATAAAAATGCTTATGTTAAGTGGTGACATATTATTTAAGGCGTAAGTACACTCCTCCCTCTAGCTAGGACTTGGCCCAGAAACTTCTTAACGCTTTCCCTTGTCATTCTAGTCCTACACCAAATTTAAAGAATAAACAGAAAACACCTACAGATGATTTGGTCACCGGATCAACGGGTGTGGGCCTGCAATCGCCAACATTACCCGCCATGGGGGTAACAACACGTCCCGTTTCTAGCGTAAGAGATGATGGTAAGTAGTGCTGTTTTGTTTTCGAAATCCCAATTTTACATTCGTAATGATTTTGTTTTTTTTGTTTGTCAACAGATTCAGATCCTCAACATGTAATGGCTTCCATTGTCACGGATTCGGGTCATTCGGAGTCATCAGAATCTGCCATTACTCTAACACCTGATGCTTTACACTTGCAACAGCAGCAAAACAACCAACAGCATTTGCCATCTTCCTACCCACCATCATCGGTTGCCACTCTGGTTCCAGGTGTTTCACTAACGAATGCACAACAAATGCTGCCGTACGGTGGCATTGGTGGTACGGGTGGCAGTGGTGGTGGTGGTGGCGGCGGCACTGGCAGCAGCGGCGTTGTTGGTGGCATTGGTATTATTGGCAGCAATAATTGTGGCACTACGGCATCGATAAGTGGTCTAACAACATCCGGTGCCACGGTTCCCGGTCTTGAGATGGGCCATTCAAGAAATTCCAGTAATACTAGTCAAGTGAGTCTCTAGGAAAATGAAACTCTTTACGTAGCGGTAATGGACTAAATGCAACTTTTACCATTAAAATAAGCAATGTAGACTTAAAATGGTGCTAGAAAATATGTGAATCAAATCGTGCAACCTTTACAAGAAGTTATCGCTTCTGTAGGCTAGGTTTTGCTCGTTATTTAGATTGAGGGTCTAAAGCTTTAATGAATGATGCTCACAACATCGGCCCCCTTATGTTACCTTTTAAGGTTTAGGGCTGTAAATAATGCTCTGAGGAGGCCAACTAACAACATTGCCGAGACGGCTGATATCATGCGCACTGAAGTTCGCTATTGCTCGACAGACCAATTCCACGACAGTCATGTCTATGTAACGGATTGAGCCGAAGCAGCAATTTTTGACGAATGGCTGTCACCCCGGCACTACGTGTGCCGCTACAACAGTTCTACAACGGTTCTATGCATTGGATTGACCGGCAGCAGCAATTTTTCGGCCAGGGGCAATCACGCCGGCACCGTTTGGGTTGTTTAGCATGGCGCGCTATTCTGCTGAAACCAAAGATCGTCCAAGTTCATGACTTCAGTCAGCGGCCGCAATAAATTGTTTATCTTGTGTCACTCTCTGAGGTTTCTTTGAATACTCGTCGATTACTTTGGGGGGTTTCCGATCCCCAGGAGCGAAAATGTTGCTTGTTAACATAGCCGCCAAGATAAAATCGAGCTTCGTCAGAAACGACGATTTTCAGCAATGCCGAGGTAGGCGATAACATGATTACCAACCTTCCCACGGCAGCCGCTTTTATGAACCAAATAGACCCGAAGCAGCAATTGTAATTTCAAGGGCCATCATGCCGTCCCCATTTGACGCTTCAACAACATTGCCGATCGCAAAAGATCGATTTGGCGTGGGCTGTGTAGCATGACACGCCAAAAGTCGCTCAAGTTCAAGTCTTTCTTCGGCCACAAAAAATGGTCTATCTAGCCTCTGTAGCGCTCACGTTGAAAGGTGCGGGAAACCGCTTCAAATCGGCACCAAACTATAACTCTCTGACGATGTGTTGCATACTCGCCAATCACTGGGCGGGTTTCCAAATGCCAGACGCAGCAGTGTTTCTGTTGACATGTTGGTCTTCAAGATGAAAATGCGATGATGCGGAAAAAATGTGGCCAAACTGAGATGATATAACGAAGCGGACGGTAAAATTCCTTCCATTGCTGAGTCAGTTGGATTTTGTAAGCAAATAATACGTCGTCTTTGTGCAATATTCACATAACGCTGGTGCGTGAAGTGTTGAGTTGTTGAGATCGATGGCGTGTCAATGTACCAGGACTATTTCGCACACTCTCAGCAGCCACATTCTCGCGAGTGGGCTCGCCGTTAACCGAAATAGCTCCAAAATCGACACCAAACTGCCTCTCTCTATCCAAAGCACCCTTGCCGATAACTTGGGGGTTTTTCGGAATTCCATAGTTTAGTTATGGTTTGGATCTTTTGGGTTTATATCTAGTCATTACGATCTGGTCATAAGTAATCTTGCAGATGTTCAAAGCAGTTCACCCTAGTCTCGTTGCAAAATGCTTTCTTACATTTGTGACTTCTTGTTCACCTGGCAATTCTGAGGTCTTCCTGGAACATAGTTTTATCATATGTGACGCGCAAAATAGAAAGGGACCTAAGGGTATAAACCAGTTTTGTTCAAGAGAGCCATTTTTAAAATTTAAATACGTGTATCTTTGGTGTACCATCACTTTCATAAAACGCGCATATCTCTGGGAGGGAACACTTTTGGGGAATGGGATCGGTCTCATTCGATGCTCAGATGTTGTCCACATCAAAAAAAAAAGTGAAAATTGTTTTTTTTTACCCTTAGTTCCCTTTCTCTGTGCGCTGTCACATACAGTTTTCTTTAAGTCGTTGGATCTGTAAGCCGGGATATAGACATATGATAGTCGTTTTTGGGGTAATGATAACGCCAGCAACATCGATGGAACACAACGTCCCAAGTCGGAAATGTGAAGATTTATAAAAGGCGGCCTTCTTTCCATTTTTAATGCAAATACACACAGAGAATTGCTGATTAAACTCGTGAGCATTCAAATATACGTTTGATAGCAAAATTGTCTAAAAAGCAAGAAGACACAGAAATGTATTGGCTAGATACTTACGGAACACAACTACATATACCGACTACCTACTCGTACTTACTTACGAACATGCCATTAAGGAACAACGGGGAACTTTTCTCAAATCAGTGAGCTATGCACGATTCAATTATTATACTTACTTTTCAAACCGCTGCCATTTCGCCCCTTGCACTTTCGGGCGTGGTCGACGGTAGTCATATTTTCATGAAATGAGCCAAGGAATACGCTGGTGAAATTCGTGAATGAATCACCCTGTTTGCCCGTACCATCTGAACTAAATACTGATGAGTTTCTTGAAGAAAATGCGAAGTTTGGAAATACCCTGGCAGAAATATCCATCCCTTTAAGATGGAATTTCCAACGAAACAAGATCCGGCATCGTACGCTGCGATACTGGAAGTGAAATTTTCGATCCACACGGATGGATGCAGGTTCGGGATCAGAAAACTCAGAATCACTCAGCCTAAAAATATCTCGACGACTACAGAAAAAATGTGCGTTCTTTCAGGCAGAGATTTTTGCAGTCAATACAGCTACAGACAAGACTCCATACCTCCGTCAAATGTCTGAATATATGTGGACAGTATAGCATCCATAAAGGCGCTTGGCCGTATGACAGTGAAATCTAAATGTGCGAAAAGATGTACTGAATCACTGATACGAATCCGAAGACAATCACTTATACGAATTCGAAGAATATACGCTGACATGGGTACCGAGTCGCAGCGATACACCTGGCAAAGAGCTGGCATCTCTATGAACTTGATGAATGCAATCGGCGAAGTGACTGTATTGGAGACAGGATCAAGACGGAACTTAATTCACTACTGCAGAATAACCCGGTCTCTCTGACAAGGGGACTGTTAACATTCGGAAAACGTTTGATGTCAACCCTCACAGGAGTTTTCATGGGGCACTACTTCATCGGGAGTATGGCAGCGCGTATAGACATCCCGTGCAGAGAATTCTGTTGAAGTTGCCAAGACACAGTAGACGAGGAGTCAGTGGAGCATTCGCTATGAACATGCGCAGGTCTTCCGGAAGGGAGATTTACTTTTCTAGGCAGAAGATACTTTGATGAGCCAACACTACGCTGTCTTGGGCAACGCTTCACAGCGATATACCGGGCAACGGGATGGCGGACGAATGGCCAAATGGGCGAACCAAGAACCCCAGACATTCACATTCTGTTCGTCGAACTGATGTATGCAATTGACCATGTGGCTGTCCTCAAAGTAGATTAAAGGTGGAACTCAATTTACAACTGCAAAATAACCAAGTCTCTCTGACCGACAACAGACAGGAAAAGGCCAAGGGAGTTGCTAACACTAGGAAAACAATCGATCACGGGGCACTGCTTAATCGGAACTATGGCGGAGCGTATGGGCAGCCCTTGTAGGAATTATTATAGAAGTTGCCAGGACACAGAAGAAGAGAAGTCAGTGGAGCATTTGCTATATAAATGCGCAGGTCTTTAAGAATGGAGGTAACGGGTCACAGCGATATACCGGGCAACGAGATGGCGGAAGAATGGCAAAAATGGGCTCAGGAGCAGTGAGCTTTCCTCGAAGCAAGTTAATAACCGTGCATAATAACCGAGTCTCTCTGGCTGACAAAAAGGACAAAAGAGTTGCTAACACTAGGAAAGCAATCGATATCAACCCTTATAGGAGTCCTCACGGGACACTGCTTTAACGGAACTATGGCGGCGCCTATAGGAAGCCCTTGTAGGGATTATTGTAGAAGTTGCCAGGACGAAGTGAAGCATTTGCTATGTACATAAACGGGTCTTCAAGAATACAGACTTGTCTACCTAGTTAGTAGATTTTTAATGGCCGGGCCAAACTGGCGGATGTACTTCCTAAGCACCTACGAGTGAACTCGCAATTTCTTTTTGGAGAGCAACGCTATAACCCTAACCTATCACGAATTAAAGAAAATAATTGTATTACGTGAACTTCGATTTTGAATTGTCTATGTCCTCCGGTGTACATTTTTGCTGCAGTCTAGAGCTACGATAATTATAAAGGGTGATCAATCTAGAGGCATTTTTTTTTTTTAAATAAAAGAAAATACATATCATGTGTTAAATCTTTATTGTTCAATCGAAAGTACTCGTACATTTTATTCCATTTGTTTTTTGAATATAATTTCATCGTCCCGGTTTCACTGTTTGGGCTCTTCAAAAGCTCGAAGAAGACCCGCTGTTTTCGACCAAAATTTTGTTCAGTGATGAGCCCATTTCTTGCGTAGCGGCAACGTCAATAAACAAAATCCCACGACAGCCGGTTCTAAGCACCGGATCGACCTAAAGGAGGAATTCGTCGGCCAAGGGCTGTCACCCCGGTACTATGTGCCGTTACAACAACAACAAAATTTTCGCATTTTGGGGTAAAGAGCAGCCAGAAGAGGTTCAAGTTGTGCCAATATACCCAGAGACAACCACGGTTTGGTGCGGTTTATGGGCTGGTGAAATCATCGGTCTATATTTTTTCAAAAATGATGATGGCCGGAACGTAGCCGTGAATGGTTCTCGTTATCGCGCAATGATATCGCACTTTTTGCTACCTGAAATTGAAGTCCGTAATCTTGACGAAATTTGGTTTCAACAGGACGCTGCCATTTGCCATACAGTTGGTTTAACAATGGATCTATTGAGAGGTCAGAGAAGCAAATTTCACGTATTGGACCGGTGAGTTTGCCCACTAGATAGTGTGATATCACAAAGTCTATGCTGATAAACCAGCTACGATTCAGGTTTTGCAAGTCAACATTGCGGTCTAAATGCTCGAACGAGTCATCCAAAATTGGACCCTCAGAAATTGTATTAAAAAAAATGGCATAATATTTCCTTTCGAATGAACAATAAAGATTTCACTCTGGATTTAAATTTTTGAATTTTTTTTTTATTTTGAAAGAATATCCCTATTTTGATCATCTGATGCCTAAGCGTTAACTTCATTTTCGTTTCATGAATCCCTTGAGTATTTTTGTTTTTATCAAAATCCATCAGATTTGCATAGTTGTTCAGTCCACTATCGATAAATATATTGTCTTTTAGTTTTTATGATTATTTTTTGTCTTTAATTTCTAATGACTTCATGTCTTCCCGCTCCTGCAGATGTCAAAAGGTTCCGGTTATAGCAGTTTTTCGCACAGTCAACATTCTCGTCAAAGTTCTGAAGGCGACTCGGGGCATGCAAGGTAAGTTTTTGCCTTTCCTTTCCTAGGTTCTCTCCATCAAGTTTTCTTCTACTTTTATTTATGTTCCTATTAGATTTTAGTTTTTTATTTAATTTGTTCTCTTTAGTCTTTTTTACAAAAACTTTAGTTGTTTTTTTCGTAACTTCTTTTAAATTGTTTTTTGCTTTTCAAGACCAAAAAAAAAGAAAACCAAAAAAAATTACACACTCAAAGCTAAGCCTAGGGTTTTCTCAAAATTGTTCTCTTTTCTTTTTTAAAATTTTTTTGGTTTTTTTTACAAAATAATAATTTCAAGTCAATTCGAAAAATTCATCAAGCCAAGGAAAATAACACTTTTGTAAAACTACTACTTCCGCTATACCTACAAACACCAACAATTGAACATTGAAACAAAAATGTACTAAAACATCAAGTGTACTAAAACAATTACTAAAACAACAAAATAAGCCACATAAACACGCTGCCACACAAAACATGAAACTAATATTGAAACTCATCATGATAAATAAAACAAAAACACAAGTCCATCCCTTTTCTATCTGTTGCTCTCTTACTCTACTACTTTCTATAACCAGAAACTAAACTTGTTCTAAAAAAATATATTGTATTTTTTGTGGAATTTTAAAAAAAAAAGTATAACAATAACTTATACTGATTGTAGTAGGTGTTTTTGACTGTTCCCTTTTATTGTGCAGAAAGTTTTTGTAAATTTTATAAAAAAAAATATTTAAACTTTGTTACTAGTTTAACAAAAAGAAAATGCAAACCTTATACAAACTCTAGCATTTTTCTTTTTAGTCACAGCAGTTTGAACATTTACAGTGATGTGAAATTTTTGCTTGTGTTGTTTTCTTTTCAAAGAAAATTCGTTTTGTTCGTTTTTTTACGCAATTGGCTTTTATAGTTTAATTTAAATTTTTGTAAAAATTAATTGGCATTTAAGTACTTTATTTAGTTGTACTTATTTATTGACAGCCTTTTTTTAACAGCCTTTTTTAGACTGACAAAAATAAAAAATATAGAATTGTTAGATTTGTAAGGGAATGGAATGGAAAAACTACTGGTTTTTGTCAGTCTGAAAAGGCCTTCATTTTTTAAAGTTTTTCTTTTTTTAATTCTGGTTTAGTTCTAACCACAGTTTATGTTGTTCTCTTCTTTTCTAATCGTTTTCTTAATCCTTTATTTGAACTTTAAGAATTATGATATCCATTGTAAAGTTTAAGATCGCCCCACCTACTGCGAGCGTATTTGGAATGTGTTTCAGATGCTGCCGCCTTTTTATTCTCGTGCTCGCCGTATTTTTGTCTTCGATGCACTTCTTTAATAGTTTGCGTCGTGGTTTGATTTTCTTTTAATTTTTTCATTTTGGCTTTTGGTCAAAAATGTAAAATGCGACGATTTTTTTTTATTTTTTTGTTCTGCTCCGTTTACAAATGTAAATACTTAACATTAGGTGTGTTTTATTTAACAAGCAAGTAAAAATTGCTTAAACCCCTACTAAGGCGATAATATCACTTTGCTCTCCAAAAACTTAAATGGGCTATATTTTGTTTTTAAAAAGTTTTAGATTGTTTCAAAATTTTGAATTTAATCGAAACTAGTTAACACAAGAAAGCTTAACTTTGATTGAGGTCGCTAAGCAATTAGTATTTTCTCTACCACAAGATGAAGTGTGCACTAATGTTGTGATTCCAACTGGAAATCGTTAAAGTATTGATCAGATACCCTATACGAGGGCTGCTTTATATGTTTCTGGCCTAATAATGAAAATGCGTATACTTATCACCAAAAATGGTTTTATTGTTTTTATACTTTTGCATGCGCTCAAACCAATTGTCGAAGCATCTTTTCTACTCCGATTGAGACACCTCCAAAACATGTTTTTTGAACGCTTCAACAACATCTTCTGGCGACTAAAATCGTTGACCACGCATTTTTTTCTTGATGTGCGGGAATAAAAAGAAGTCATTGGGTGCCTGGTCAGGGCTATACGGCGGATGACCCATCAATTCGACGTTTTGGCCTGTCAAAAAGGCGCTGGTTTGAGCCGATGTGTGAGAGCTCGCATTGTCATGGTGCACAATGATTCGTCTTCTCTTGTTCGTTTGTCGAATTTCGCCGAAGACTTCGGGCAAACAAATTGTGGTGTACCACTCAGAAGTGACCATCCCATGACCAGTTTTGCCAAAGAAACAGCGATCACTTGCTTCGAAGTGCTTCTTCCACGAACAACTTTCATTGGATTTGGCTCATCTTCGTAGACCCACACGGTCGATTGCTGTTTTGTTTGGGCTCATACGTATGTATAGATCTATGATTCGCCACCTGTGACGTTTTTGAAGCAAAAAATTTCTTTGCACTAATCGAAATAAGCCTTTTTTTTGAACGATTGTCAAATTGTGCGGGATCCAACGAGAACAAACCTTTTTTACGGCCAGGTGTTCATGCAATATCGAATGTATGCTGGTGGAAGAAATGCCCAAGTATGCCTCTATCTCACGGTATGTCACATGACGATATTGCATTATCAGTTCACGCACGGCATCAATGTTCTCTGGCACAACGACCTTCTACGAACAACGCAAATGAGTATCGTACGAGTACGTCAAAATGTTCTGAGTACGTTTATGCTAAAAAGTGTCAAACTTTCCAATGGAAATGTCAGATGGCGCCAGGCAACACTTAGTGTCACCTAGGCCAGAAATATATATAGCAACCCTCGTATATCCTCCACCAAAAAATGAATGTACACTTAAGTTGTGATTCCATCTGGAACTCGTTAAAATATTGATCGGATACCCTATACTGCATTACTGACCGTCGTAAAATTCATGTATGAACCAGCCTTGGCCTTCCGTTCTCAGACAAAATAGCCTTGTCCATGTATCGGTTTTAACACGAAAGCGTTCAATCGAATTAAACTGGGATTCTGAAATTTTGTACGAATATTATTACAAGGTAAAATCTGCCGAAAGCGAAAAAAATTCCCCTTTAAGGGACTGAGAGTATCAAAGAAAAAGTACCCTTTTTAGTAGTTGCTCAACATTTTGAAGTTTGGACAACAGTACATGTCTTAAAAGGAGCCAAACCGGTCTAAAGAAAAAAAAATTTCCTTAAAGGGACCAAAAGCACTGCAAAAAAGTACACTTTGTTATTATTCATAATATACATTTATTTAAATGATTTTGCTAAAATTGAGCCTCTGGCCATATCGATTTCAAACCGAATGAGAATATTTCCTCATCTCAATAGTGGATTTATGGTAGGAAGTATGTAAGATTCGGTTGGGCAAACTTTCCGCATGTTAACTGGTTTACTATCAGTTTAGAGTTTTCCAAAACAAACAGGTTTAGTTCGAATATGAATATTTTTCCATCTCAATAGTGGATTTATGGTAGGGAGTTTATAAGAAACGCTTTGGTCGAACCTACCGCTTTTTAACTGGTTTTCTATCAGTTTGGAGTTATCCAAAACAAACAGGTTTAGTTTGTTTTAGACCAATATTTTTATTTTAAAAGCATTTTTAAAATTATTGCCTTAGCGAGCTTTATTCGACTTTTTTCATTTGTTAAATAAAAACACGCCTATTATTACATTTTTTTTAACGAGAATATTTTTTTTTAATTTCATCTCTGCTCTGTAAAAATAGCAATGCGTTTACATGAAATTGCAAAAGATAGAATGTGTGTACTAGAGTATAATTCATTAAATTGGCGCCTTTGGCTAATATTTTCTTCTCATTCTCTGCAAGGCAGACGGCTGCAAGAAGTAAAGGCGCGCTGGCGATGGATGACGTGATGATTTTCATCGTCAGCTTTTTAAGATTTTTGTGTTTTCATTACGTGGGGTTTCGTACAGCATATGATTTGTAATTGAAATAAAAATGTGAACGATTGATAATAACCTTGAGAGTGGGAAATACGAGAAATATTTGTCTGTCTGCCTTTAGAAACACTAACACAGTCATGGGATCTGGTTGAATTCTAAGTAAATGATGTGTAATTTGTATTCTGTTGTATCCCTCATTTACCTTCTAAATATAAATATGATTAAATATCATATTTTAGGATTATATGTTAGCAAATTTGTGCCTTTAGCTTGTCTGTAATATTAATAGATTTTGATTTTTCATTTCACAAGAAATAATTGTTTTAAACTAAGCTCAAGTACATCTGAATATGTATAACTTAAAGGACTTTTGTGAGCAGATAACACTTTCATATATAAACTCCCACTTGTTTATTATCATTTTAATGAAGCAGTAAAACATAAGTATTGAACCTAGTCGTAGGTTTGCCGCGACTAGACTTTGTTTTAAATAAATGAATTTTAATTTAAGTATTTGGTCTTCTTCACCGGCAAATATTGCCTTTAACTTGTTTTTAATCTTAACAGATTTCGATTTTTCATTTCACAATACATGATTGTGCCGTCTAACGACATTTTTTCTGGTCTTCAACCAGTTTTAAACTAAACTTTAGTCGATCTGGCTAGATATAACTTGATATAAACTTATTTTTCATATATAAACTCCCACTTGTTAATTATCATTTTAATGAAGCAATATAACTAAAGTAACCTATTCTTTTTTTAATTAATTTTTTTAAGTATTTTGCCCTCTTTTCCGGCAAATATTGCATTTATCTTGTTTATATTCTTTACAAATATAGTTTTTTGGTTAGCCTATGAAGATTTGTATTTTTTAAGGACATTAGTATGACTTTTTGTCAGTTTTACCCTAAAGCTTGGTACTAAGTTCGTTCTTGTGTAAAAATTTGTACTAACATGTAATACATAATTAAACTACCGATCGTTAGTAATCAACAGAATAAAACAGTAGATACAAAGTATCTAGGACCTGCATATTAAAATGATGTGAATTCATTTTTATATTTGGTCCTATTTGCGGCAATAGTATTTAGCCTTATTTGTCTTTAGCTAATATATTTAATATTTCAAAAGAATAATCTAACTGATTTGATAATTATCCATAACACTTTTTGAAAAGTCGCTGTAGTTGGCGTAGAGTTTTTAAATCTTGAAAAAGTGTCATCTATACAAATGCTCAGAATTCAATTTGCCGTTTTCATATTAGCGCAGATTTGTCCCATGATAATTTACCTGCAGTGGTTTTCCCTAAATATGAACAATTTCGATTTCCTTCATTCCATTTTTTTAATTTGATACACAGAAAATTGTTAGTTTCTGAATATGATTTAGGATCCATACATTCTGCGGGATGATGACTTGTATTCATAATGGGACAAAATTTATAAATGGACAAAATTTATTTTTTTTTATTTTTTTTTTTATAATTTTATACTGAATTTTCTCTAGTAGTTTATCATCATCAGTCCGAGAGAAAATAAGTTTCCTTTAAGGGTCCTAAACAAACTTTGAAAAAAATTACGCTATATTGAGTATTTGCTTAATATAACAACCAATAGATTATATGGGCAGTTTAAAAAAATAAATTAAAGGAATTAAAGAAAATTTAGCTGGTTTTTTTATTTCGGTCTTTTGCTTTAATACATTAAACAGAGACTAACCGGCTCGAGACCTCTTGCATTTATATTTTACTAGAAGACAAGTACTTTACAAAATGGCAAGTGACATTGATTTTCGTGGCTTCAAAATGCTTTTTCGTGATTTCGGGCCCATAACTACCTTTATCAGAAAGATTAGCAGCAATTGTTGAAAGGATAACTAAACTCTTAATGACCAGGTTTTTACCAAACGAATGAGAACGTCTGTTGTAAATCTCAAGTTTTTTCAAACAATTGCAAATTTGAATTCATTTGTGTAATTGAGCTTTAACTGGGGATTGGACCTTAGTAAAAATAAACAACCAAGATTACTCACTTACATATGTCTCTAAATTAAGGTTTTTTTCACTGCAAACCGAAATATGGTTTTATATTTTAGAACTGCCTAAAGTTGGACATAAACCCTTGGACTCTATGAACCTAACTAGCGGCAAACAAAAACCCCTTAACAAACGACCTAAAATAAATTTATTTAAATTTCTAAAAGTTCTCGAATAAAAACAAACTTCAATACGAATTCAAAAATGATTTTTTTAAGCGTCAGTCTAAGGGGCTAATTTAATATGAATTAAACTTTCTTAATTATTTCGATTTTTTCTCTTATTTGAATAGCTGATCAATGGTTTATAAAATTGTAATCTGTCCAAATGCATCGCTAGTTTTAGTTCCCATTGAAACATGTTTACTAAAATTATTGTAATAGAGGTCACACCAAAGGGCCCGTTGGCATCATTTTAAGATCGATAACTATTTTTCACATGAACGAACTTTGTACCAGGCTTTAGATACCAATTTTTAAAATAATTCCAACAATAATGATTACAGTAAAGAAATATGATTTAGACCATGTGTTCTGCAAGGACAATGAATTTTGAGATTAACTTTTATAACGAAAGTAGTCACTGATACTCAGCTGTTCATAAACTAGTTTTGATTTTTCTAGAAAAAAAAATTGCTGATTAAGGGACCAGTGTTAGGTCGCTCACTTTTTACTCCTTCCTGTCATAGGCTTAGCACAGATTTTTTTGGTTCATACGAGTTTATTTGTTGGGTAAATTTTGTACAAAAAAATCGTCAAAGTAAAAAAAATTTGGCACGCCCGAAATATTTTGTGTCCAATTGTTTTTTCTTTTTGTTTCTTCTTTTTACCAAATGTTAATTCCAATCATGCTAGTATAAAAAGAAAATATTGACTGTATGTTCTATAAATTTCCTTAGTATCTACGATTTTTAGCTCGCGACTGCGAGGACCCGGCTTATGGAAAAACTTACTGATATTCTAATTTTTTCTTTAGAAAGGTTTTTATATAATGAATAGAAATAAAGTTTATCCACTTAACCGGAAATCTCACAATATGGATCTTAATTATGTATATTCTTAAATATTATATATAAAAATTATATTTATTTGTGGTAAATTTAAGGAATTTATATGATATTTTGTGTTTCTTCTGGTTTATAATGGTGTTGTACAAATATTTCCTGATGTATTTAATTTAAAATTAACCACCTCCTCTTTGGGGTTTTTTATGGTTGGGTCTTTCTCCCTTTTTTTGGGGTAGTTGGAAACGTAATTTCTTTTAAAACTGCATTTTTTCTATTTTCGTTTTACCTAGTGTAAGTTTTTAATTTTTACCTGCTAATTTTAATATTTGTTTTTTTTATTTATTTTTCTACATTTTATGTTTTTTTTTTTGTTTGAAAACTAAAATTCGTGTTATTGAAAACCAAAATACAATATCGAACCAAACCAACAACGCCTCCTTCTCAAATATCGAATATCCTTCTCTCCACAATGGTAATGGTAAATGGTTTTCTCCAAAAAAAACACACACAATTTCCCACAATCCAATCAAAAAAATATAACCACACTCAAATCTATTCGAATATATCCTTAAACAATATTGAATTCAAATTCGAATGATAAATCACAAAACCAAAATAAAAACCATCAAATTAGATTCAGCAAATCCGTTTCTCTTCTGAATAGACTTAATCAGAGAGCTATAAGCGCTATGAGACTGCATATACCCGCTTTGATACACCACAATCCCCCGCCAACGACAACAACGACGTCATCGGGTTACCTGCAGGCTCCTCCAGCGCACGAAAGTGCTCGCGGTCATGTGATACATATCGAAGAAAACGATGAGCTGACATTTCAAACGCCCAATTCGTCGGGGCGCGAAGATTATGCCCCCGATGATTTTCGCACGCCGCTCAATGATATGCCTTCGCCGCCGCCACTGTCGTCCAGCTCCCTGTACAATATGAAATATTTGAATACCCCCTCGCCGACATATCGTAGTGTAAATAGTAATAATAGCCAATATTGTTCGCGTGACTCGGATCTCAACCAGGTGGTGGACGACGGCGATGGCGACAGCGAAAGTGAAACGGCCGATGATTCGGGCCTCGATGAGAATTTTCATACGCCGCGAGTGGCGAAAATCAAGTCTATGGAGAATCTTTCCATCTTGGAAATGGAATTTCACAAAGCCTCCCAGGAATTGGATCGTAATTCGCCGCGCCGCCTGAAACAATTGGCCGAGCGAGAGCGCCTGCAAATTCCCAAAATGAAATCTCTCAACAATCTGTGCTTCGACGATTATACGGAGGCTCAACTGCGTGCGGAATTCCAGCAAATACGCGAACAGTGTTTGGAGGATAAGCGGCGCTTCAATCTGCAGCACCGTAAGAATTCGACCTCGTCGACGAATTCGGGCAAACTCTATATCAAACATACCAAAGTGGGCAATGCCAAATTTATCGGTAACGACATTGAGACGCCTTCGCCCCCGACGCCGCCCATGGCCATCATACACTTTCCCATACAGAAGATGCGTTCGATGGGCACAATACCGGACGTGGTGACGGAACGCATAAAGCCCGATCCTTTTCTAACGCCGACTTCGGGACGAAAACCGAATTTTCCCCTCGTAACACAATCGGCCGAGAAGGCAGCCATGCCCACCTATGCTGTGGCGCGTTTGCTAAACTATGACAGTGTGGATGGCGTGGGTAGCCCGCAAAATCATCATTCGCATACGTCGCTAAATGAACTCTACTCGCTGGATCGTTTGGGCAAACTGATGATAACCAACGATGGCTCCTTTATGTCACGCACGCCCTTCGAGCGGGCCTACCGTCGCACGTTCATGAAAAGTTCGACACCTTTGCGACAGACCTTTGGTCTGGCCCAGTACACAACCACAAATCTACCGTCCGAGGAGTCCCTAGCAGCGGCAGCAGCAGCGGCAGCCAGACATTCCAATCACAATGCTGGTGTTTACGAGATAATGAGGTTCGTAGAGCGATTTTTCCGTAGTATGTTTTGTCTCCAAACAGCAATTTCAAATGAATCTCGAAAATCAAACAATTCATCGTTGCGAGCATCAACCCATGCTTAAAGATCCCCTTTTTAAGACCAGCTTTTTGTTTGTATTGATCATTTCTACAAATTTTTCAATTCTGATTCGGAAAATGTCAATTAAAATGTAGAAAACAGCAACCGAAATTCAAAAGGCTCCAAAAGGAATTGGAATATTTTATATGCATCGATTGAAATTTAGAATACTCGTATTTTATTTAAAGTTCAAAAGACATCAATTGAAATTCAAGACGCAGAATATTTCAAACACTTCAGTTAACATTCAAAAAACTTTTTTAAATTTCAATTTATTTTTTCTAAACTTTAAATGGAATTTTTGGATTTTAAAAGACATCAATTGATTTTAAAAAGATTGCATATAAAATTCAGAATATTCCAAACACTTTTATTAACATTCAAACAAAACTTTTGAATTTCAATTCATGTTTTCTGAACTTCAAATGGCATATCAATTTTAATAGAGACCAATTGATACTTCAAAGATTGTCTTTGATATTCAGAACATTCCAAATATAATTCCAAACACTCCTACTAACATTCAAAAAATATTTTTTGAATTTCAATTTATTTATTTTGAGCTTGGAATGAAATTTATGAATTTCAAAAGACACCTATTGGTTTTCAAAAAATTGTATTTCAAATTCATAATAATCCGAATGAAAATCCTGACACTTCAATTGAAATTCAAAGTAATTTGTAGAATTTCTATTGATGACATCCATTGAAATTTAGAAAAATTTTATTTGAAACTCAGAATATTTTATTTAAATTTAACGACATTAATTAAAACTCAGAAAATTCCAAGTGAAACTCTAACCAACTGATATTCAACAGATTGAATTTAAAATTCAGAATATGCCAAACACTCCAATTGAAATTCGAAAGCCATTTTGAGCTACAATTCATGTTTTCTGAACTTTAAATGGAATAAAATGAACTTTAAATATAAAAATAAAATAAAACAAATGGAATAAATAAATTTGAAAAGACACCAATTGATATTCAATAGATTGCATTTTAAAATTCAGAATATTAAAGGAAATTCCTGCCACTTTAATTGAAATGTAAAAGTTGTTGAATTTTATTGGTGTTTTCTGAATTATAAATGGAATTTTCTGAATTTCAATTACAAATAGAATTTAAATTTCAAATGGAATTTTCTAAAATTTAAATAAGGTCTTTTGAATATCAATTGATGCCTTTTCAATTTCCTTAGGTACTTTCGAAATGTCAACTAATTCTTTTTGAATTTTATTTGATGTTTTCTGAAATTAAACGGAAATTCTGAATTTCAATCGACATTTTCAGAATAACAATTGAAAAAAGTTGTAGTCCTTACTTTGAAACAGCACTTTTTTAACACTCTCTACTCTTACGTTTTTGTTTGTAATGTCTTGTCTCTCGCTCTAGCTCTCTCTCTCTCACACACACAAAATACTCTCTTAGTGGTTGGTCTCTTCCATGTTAGAACTCCCCGCTAAATTGTGGCTTTTTTTCCTCTCTTTCACTCTCTACCATCATAATGTTGAAGCTTGGCTAAGGAGAGTACGGTTTAGAGTAGCAATGTTTGTTTTTAACATTAACCCCTCTCAAGTCGGAGATTTCTGAAATTTTTAAAAAAAAATTTTAACTAAATTTCATTTAAAGCAAACGGATTCATTGCCTTGGATTTTTTATTGTTTTCAACACTTTACAACAAAAATATATTTTTACACAATACTTTCATTTTATAAAATTTCAAATTAAACACTCTCTTATACTTTTCACAAATTGCGGCGTTGGAAATTATCCTTTTAAAATAAAGACAGAATTTCTATTAAGAGATTAATTTTCTTCAATTTTTTAAATTTGAATTCTAGTTTGGAGAAGACAGATTTTTTTTTATTATTGAATCTTTTATCACTTATCCCATATTAAGAATGGGAAATTGATTGTTCCCTCTCATTGGCATTATCGGGCAAATATTTTTTAAAGTGTCCATTTTCCAGCTGTATTTGAAATGCTGTAGAACCCATCTTAGGGAGCTCCTAAATATACTTGCTGCATTGTACTCTCATTTGAAATTTGCGCAGGTTTAGATAAAGAGAGAAAGGATTTCCGTGATCCCCTCTCTTGGAAGGTCTTTAGAAACGAAATTATGCAATAGAAGGCCTTTTAGGAGATTTTTTACGAGAAGGCCTTGTGTATTTTCCCACTGGGTATCGCCACTATTCATCGCTAAGACTAACAACTTTTGTACTTTCTTGCATATTTTCCCACTGGGTATCGCCACTTTTCATCGCTGAGACTAACAACTTCTGTGCTTTCTTCACTAACCCGTTTATCCATGACTTCCAGAATAATTATTTTTTTAATGAAAAATGTATGGCCCTTTGTAAGCAGAAAAGTTAAATGCTAATCGGATTCTACTAATTTATTATGCGAGTAAGAAGGCTATATGAACGAATTCACCAAGCACTGATTCCCGAATTAATTACGCAGTCCTTCTAAGAGAAGGAACTTGGGAATGTGTATGGGATAGTTTTTCATGTGCAAAGAAGGTATTTTGGAAGGCTTCGTTTCGCAAGACATTAAAAAAGGTGCAAATATGGCCTTTTGGAATGCTTCGTAGCGTAAGACATTGAACATATTGGATCTAAAAATGGTACCTTCTAAAAACCCTTGCATATAAGCCTTGCATATACTGGATAGTAGTAAGGCCTTTTCAAACAATTCCGCATGGAAATTATTACAGAGAAGGGTTCTAGAAGGCATTACTTAAGGTATTTTGAAACTGAAAAAAGCTTTTCAAACAGGTCTTCTCTGAGAAGACCTTGTTTTTTCCCCGCTGGGTTCCTTAGATCAAGCCAAATTTAATATTTTAAGGAATTTATACCAGCGTTTTCAAAGTAGGTTTTGGAAAAATCTATTTTATCGGCATGTCTAGTTTTGGACATATCAAACAAATTAGAGTACAATTAGCACGTCAGTACAATTGTTTTTGAACGAACACTATTTGAACTATTTTGTTTAAGCCTAACTCCCAAAATTTTGATTTAAATTTTTAAAATGGTTCCTTGTTAGAAAAATAAATAATGATATCTCAAAAACTTGACATTATCAATTCGTATTGAGGAGATCATTTTACATAATGATCAGTTTGTGGCAGAACAATTTAAGTTTGTTTTTTTTTCTTCACATAAAAGTCTATTTATCTTTGGACCAATTCTTGAAGACCTTTCGAAAGTATATCACCCAGTGGCAAGGCTTTTAATCATTATTTTCGGAAAAAAATTTAATCAGTGAATATTTATATTCCTTAAGTTTGTTGGCCTCAAATAAAGAATTATCTGATAGAAAACAAAATTAAATTGAACAACAACTATTTGAGGTATCAAATTGATCCCGACTTTATATCGAAGCTACATTTATGCCAGCAAGTATGCAATATAACATCATTTCTCGACTTTGTAGCAATGCTTCAAGCATTGTAGGTCCAATTTCGATGGCTCTGTCCAAAATGTGCTGTGCTATTCTAACAATAGCACCTTAAATGTTTCCCTTAAGCTTGGAGAAAGCTTAACATAGCCCCAGAGAAAAGGAACGAGGGCATGTCATGTCGCATGATTGCGACTATTAATTTGGGAATGCTGTCTCTGGGGTGACAGCATTGTCAAAATATTCCTTCACAACTTCACCGCGTTGTAGCGCTTGTAGCAGAGTTGGAAGCCGATAAAAAATTATCGGTGACGGCATCGACTTGAACTTTTTATAAATTTAAGCAACCGGCGGCGGCTTGAACATCGTGTCATTATTTATCAGTTTAAATTAATGCATGCTAATGTAACTACCAAATAATGCCAAGGAGATGAAATACTTTATTTATTATTTAATGTATATTTTTTAATGTTACGATTTTTACAACCGCTTAGTCTTCTTTGTCAAAACAGTCACCCTTCGTAGCGGTTGCTCCAAATAACGGCAATTCTGCTTGTCGACAAAACTGCTGAGCCAAAAATGATCATTCTCCGAGAAGTTATTTTTTTTGGAGCAATATTTCCAGCTTCCAATTTACAGCGTTGCCTACATTGATCGGCTTTTATTGCTTCAGCTCAATTTTCTACTGGTGTAGGCACAAGGCAACCGTCGAATAAGTCAGTTTAACGAACTGAACGAATACACATTGTTTGGCCATCGTCGATGCTAAGACTATATTTTCTTTATCTTTGTCCAGTGAATGGCTTAAGGAAAAAGGGGGCGATTAAACACTCAAACCTAAACCTAAAGAAAAGGCAACACCCCTGTTTTCCTGCAGCATATTCGAAATTGAGTTGTGTATCATTTTTGCATAGGCAGTCCGCTCTACAAGAAAAGTGAGTACTCGCTTGAATAGAAGATCAGAGTCATTCACTTATAACGCTGTTCTGCAAAAATAAACTTTTAAGCCCTCCTTTAGACAAAACGTACTGATTCGTATGTAGAATGATCTCCTAAATCGGAATTATGTAAAGTTTTCGACTTTTTTCATTAATTTGTCTAAAACTTGGGCAATTCGTATCCGATTTATTTAAAAGTGTGCAATATTAATTGGTAAAAAGGCATCTTTCATATAAATAGTAATTTATAAATATCGAAAATATGCCAAAAGAATTAAAAGTTATTCTTTTCTTTTGTTGAAAAGTTTGGTTTTCAACTGCCAATTGTATACCAATCCTGGAGCTATACCTCTCAATTTGCACAAAATCTTAAAGAACGTACTATAAAGTTTCCATTGTGATTTTTTTTTATTTGATAATCCGAGCCAGAGTTAAAGAAGTAAAGTGAAACAGATAGGAATGGCCGAAGTTTTAGGCAAATTAATGAAACAAGATAGAACTATCGCTTGAAAACTATATGTAATAGCACAAACCCGAAAAACAATTCGAGTTCAGGAGATCATTTTACATCAGTTGGTTTCGTCTAAAGTAGGATTTTGTTGCAGAATAGTGTAATCAGTGTTGCCGCTGGAAATTTTTTTAAGTGAAATAAGTCAGAAAACGATCTCTTGAAAACTACAACCTATATGGGGCAAAGCGGACAATCAATTCAAATTCAGAGATCATTTCACATCAGTTGTCGCCTAAAGGAATAGTGTAATCAGTGTTGGCTCTGGAGATTTTTTCCGATCAGAATGTTCCCGAAAAACAACCTAAAAGCGACAACAACCTCCTAAGATCGACAGTTATTGTTATATTGCTTAACGAAAATCCGACCATACTCCAACTTTTTTCCGACTAAACACAAAACTAGTTATGATAGTCCTACAAATCGTAAAACTTTTTGCTGTGTGAATTTATTTCCAACCTATAGTTGTTATGTGTAAGATGAAAAGGGAAAATATTCTTAAAAAAAAGTTAATATCAAAGTTAAAAATTAAATCTCTTAATAGAATAAATATCCTGTTCTTGCACTAGTTTCCTCTGTCATTAACCGTGTATCTCACTTCGCTAGTCACAATTTTTAGGATTAGCTACAAACACTTAAACCAAAATGTCCTACATAAAATCAGAATACACTCGGTGACAAACCAAAGTAACTATAGATTCAGTACGTTTGTCTAAACTCACCACCACACCATAAAATATCCAGAGTACAAATCTTTATGATACTAACCCTTATCTAAAATTTAAAAAGTTTCTGTTTTTTTGTATTGTGTTATGTTCTTGTTTTTTATTTTTGGCATTTTTATTTTATTTAATGGTTTATGGTTCTAAAAGTTAGATTTTAAGTTTTAAAATTATTTTAAATAAAATGTTTTTGTATTCGGTACGATTTTTAGCGATGAAATGTTTTAGGTACCTAGTATTAGTACATCCTGGTTAATGGTCATCCCTACTTTAAAATACATTTTGTTTGTGTCCATTTCGTCTCAATTTCAAATGACAAGGAAATATCAATTTGTTCCTCTTTTCTGTTCTGTTTTATTTTAATTTTCTTGCTCGTTTTTCTTGTAATAGTGGCACCTTGACACACTATAACCACCATTGTCCTTCTGGTGTCGCATTCATTGTTGTATTTCTCAAATTAGCACCTTGACAATATCTGTCAGTTGTGTGCCATCGCCAGAGACAAGGAAATAATAATGACTGCTCTGCTGGAATGCTGCAGTACATCGTGGCATCGTCAGTCCATCGAGTAACCACTACAAGTGTACTGCGGCATTACAGCAACCCAAGCATTTTGTTGTGGTCTCTTTTTTGTAAGGTATATCGTTTATTGTAGTTTTGTAATAAATAAAACTGAGACGGTGTAATAAGTTGGTGGCCAGAGATTGAATCGGCAGCTCTGGTTCATTTAGTGCAAAAAAGTAACCTTTGCACTAATTGTACCCTTCCATCTTTTAAAGGTGCAATTTTGGGCGGGCAGAAGTTACCTCCAAAAAATGGGGAGCTCTTTTGCCTTTTAAAACTTATACTGAATTGTTTAAAGTATTTGAAGGAAACTATGTGGAGTAATTTCTCTTTGAAAAGACAATATTTTTTGTTGGCCCAAAGTCATATTTATTTTCAAAATCGTTCTTAAAATAGTTCATACAACCAAATACATTTTGTACAAACAGGATGTAGACGTCGGCATTAAGACAGGAAACCATACTTTAAAATAAAAATACATTGAGTGCAATAGCTTTGAAATACATGAGCTAAAGTTCGACTACAGCAAAAAATTAAATTAATTTTCCAAATCTGAAAAAAGTGAAAATCTGTAAAACGAACATTTTTTTGTGTTTTATGAACAATTCCATGCATATACTCGTATGTGAAAACAACTAAAAATAATTTTACTTTTCTTTAAAATCGCAAAATAAAAATAGGAATCAACTTCGACAAATGCAAAAAAAAAATATATATAGCTTGTTTCTAAATGTCGAAAGAAAGCATTCGTTCGCTTCTTAAGCTAACAAACTCTGATTTCACTAACTCTATTTTACAAGAACGATAATCCGAAAGACAAGTCGAAAAAACTAATCTTAGGCATTCATATAAAATTCGGTTTTTCAATTTGACAAAAGCAAGTGCAGACGAACAAAAACGTTTGAGATAGTTAAACCCAAATTTATTCAAATTCGAGTGGCTATCAGTCGTTCGCTTATGTTTTTGTTCAACAGGTTTTTCATATTTCCAAACCTGAAAAAAATGAAAATCTGTAAAACGAAAAAAAATATTTTTTTGTATCATGAAAAAAAATTTTCTTTTCTTTAAAATCACAAAATAAGAATAGTAATCAACTTCGGCTAGTTTCTTAAGTTTAACCGATTGAAAGCCAATAGCCCAAAATAATCCTTCAGTTCTTGGCTACAACCGGCCTTTTTACAGAACTTAAAAATTTTGAAATTCAGAAATTGCTTCTGAAACCCTGTGCGCTGCCAATCAATACCCCGTACCGCAGCCGCCGCCGCTAATTCCATAACGGCTTTAAACTCTTTGCTTAAAATTTTGCGTTTGGGCTCCTAATGTGTAGGGGCCAGTAAACGGTCAATGTGGTCAAAATAAGCGTTTAAAATTAAATATAAATACTTAAATGTTAAAAAGTTTCTTCATCTATATAA
This sequence comes from Hydrotaea diabolus, assembly GCA_963513945.1. Taxonomy (NCBI): domain Eukaryota; kingdom Metazoa; phylum Arthropoda; class Insecta; order Diptera; family Muscidae; genus Hydrotaea; species Hydrotaea diabolus. Next base: position 17,494,705 of record OY740717.1, read on the forward strand.
ATATGGATTTATTTATATAATTTCACTGAGATAGACCCTACCCCCAATAACTGCTGGATTACTCAAATTAATCCAAAAATGGATTAATTTTTATAATTTGGAACATCGGCCAACCATAAATATTTTTATAACTTCTATTTCAATTCCGAATCCAAGGCAGTGGACTTATAAGAGTTATGGCCTGGCGCAGAGTTTAAAGCCGATTAGGCAGCGTGTCACCGCCGATGTTTTCTTTTGTTTGCTAAGCGTGGCTGATTTAAAGTCCAATTGGTGTTGACGGTGGACGGTTGACGTTATACTCAATATTGTGCGATTAGTTATGACGGTAGACGACGGTAAGACAAAACAAAAACAGCTGATCGAAGAGCATGTGTACAAAATATAGAGGCTGTCTTCGTTCATAAGTATATTTTTCATAACTTTAAAATTTAATTTGCTAGAACGAAAACAAATTCTAAACAATTATCAAGCACAAAATGTCGAAGGGGGCATAACAATAAACAGCTGATTGGTCTTGACGACATGGGTTAGAAAGAGATAACTACAATTCGACGGTTGACGACGGTTGCAGAATCAAGCGTCAACCCTCGAATTGTAGTTATCTCTTTCTAACCCATGCAAAACGCAACCCCAACTCAAACAGCTGATTGCCTACCGTCAACGTCAAGACTAATTGGACCTTTAAGGGGCTGACATCGGTTTCCCGAGGCCGACGTTAATCCCACTGAGCTGTTTAAGGGTATTTTTTTTTAGAAAGCAAAAAAAAACAGCTTATAACCCCGATAATTAGAAATTGTTCGCAATAGACTTTTAAATGTTTAATTAAATAAGATGATTTTATATAGTTGAACCACAGCCCGTTTGTATTGAAATAAAAAATTTTTAGAAAAATGAGTTATTCAACATTAACGTTAAGCGGTAATTTAATTCGGTAATTATGGACCTTAGAAAAATTTTAATTATATTGAACACTAAGGGAATTTTTAAATTACATGTGGACCTTTGCTATCCACACGCTGCTGCATACGTTTACTGAAGTTTTCTTGAATTCTATCAAGCATGTAGACTGGTATTCTGCCAATTTCCGTCTCAATATTGTTCCAAGCTGTTGGGACGGTTGATATTTATCTTCCAATTCAGGTAACCCCAAAGGAAAAAAATCGCATGGGGCTAAGTATGGTGAGCGTGCCGGCCACAAAGATATAAGCCGCCAAGAGAACATTTGCCTCAAACAATTCATGGTAACTCTCGCTCGCTGTGTATGCAGTGGCACCATCCTGTCGGAACCATGTATCCTCTAACGACATTGCCTAAAGAGCCGCCTGAAAAAAGTCTGGAAATGCCAAGAGCAAGAGATTGTAGTTCTGCTGCTCTAACTCTCTCGATGTTTTGTGGTGTTGTAATCCTTCTCTCAGGACCCCTTCGTACGCATAACACATACCCTGCGGTTTTTTAATGAAGTTACCCAATTTACAATTGATTGCCGTCTGGGAACATGTCCGCGTGGGGGAACAGCGAATCGTAAACAAAAAGCACGCTGCACTGCAATGATCGAGTGCGCATTTGCAAAATACGCTTCAACACAAAATGACCTCTCTTCACGTGTCCAATGCATGATGGCAACTGAAAGGTAGACTAGAATACAAATCTCCCGTCAGCCACTATAAGCCACGCACACTCTCCACTCTATTCGGCCAACAATGCCGCCACAGCCTGCAGTGCAAAAAAACAAATTTCCACGCTCCACCCTTTATTAACTTCTATTTTTACGCAGTAATTTGCTTTTTTACACTGCAGGCTGTGGCGGCACTGTTGCGCGAAGAGAGTTCTGAGTGCGCGTGGCTTTTAGTGGCTGACGGGAGATTTGTATTCGTCTGCCTTTTAGTTGCCATGCATTGGACACGTGAGGAGTAGTCATTTTATATAGAATCGTATTTTTCAAATGCGAACTCGATCATTGCAGCGCAGCGTGCTTTTTGTTTACGATTCGCTGCCTGCAGTGCAAAAAAAACAAATTTCCACGCTCCACCCTTTATTAACTTCTATTTTTACGCAGTAATTTGCTTGTTTACACTGCAGGCTGTGGCGGCACTGTTGCGCGAAGAGAGTTCTGAGTGCGCGTGGCTTTTAGTGGCTGACGGGAGATTTGTATTCGTCTGCCTTTTAGTTGCCATGCATTGGACACGTGAGGAGTAGTCATTTTATATAGAATCGTATTTTTCAAATGCGAACTCGATCATTGCAGCGCAGCGTGCTTTTTGTTTACGATTCGCTGTTCCACGCAGACGTGTTCCACGCAGACGTGTGCCTGGACGCCAATCAATTGTAAATTGGGTAACTTGATTGAGAACAGCAGGACATGTGTCATGTGTACCAAAGGGGACCTGAGAGAAGGATTACAACACCACAAAACATCTAGAGAGTTAGAGCAGCAGTACTGCAATCTCCGATACGCTCTGCTCAGAAGCAATCACTTGCTCTTGGTATATGCAGACTTTCAGCTGGCTCTTGAGGCAATGCAATTAGAGAATACATGGTTCCAACAGGATGGTGCCATTACACACACTGCGAGGGTTACCTTGAATTGTTTGAGGCAAATGTTTCCTGGACGGATTATCTCTTTGAGAGGTAATGTGAACTGGCCGGCACACCAGACTTTCCCCCATGCCATTTTTTTTAGGGTTACCAGAAGTCGAAGGTGTATCTCAACCGTCCCAACAACTTAAAAGACCCAATTAACAATGTTGAGGCTGAAATTGGCAGAATTCTAGTCGACATGCTTGTAAGAGTTCATGAAAACTTCAGAAAACGTATGCAGCAGTGTTTGGATAGCGAAGGTCGACAATTGCTAGATACACTTTTTAAAACCGTGTAATTTAAAAATTCCTTTACTGATCAATATAATTAAAATATAAAATAAATTTTTCTAAGGTTCATAATTTTTTTATTTTACTCCCAAATAAGCAAATTACCGCGCTCCACCCTGTACAATAGGTCCCCTCTAATCCCAAATATGTACTGTACAATTTCTTTAAATTGTAAACCATCCTCGTATACATCGACCTTAGCCAAAATATGCGGCAAAAAGTTTTAACATTCTTTTGGGTTCATCTTCCAAAAACTTGATTTTAAATTCAATAATTCGATTTCAGTCTTTTAAAAGTTTCCCAACGTAAGTAAACCAACAAAGTAAGGATGCTTGGTCCGTCCTTCATGTGTCCATTTAGGTATCGTCATGCGTCTCCATAACTTACTTGCCCTCCACTGGCGTTGCTGGTATCATTTCAATGTTGCGCTGCTCTTTAGCAGTGCGTGCGACGTGTGTGTTTGTGACCCGACTATTGTCTCATCTGTCTCAGAGTAACCATTCAACCGAGAGGCAAGTGATGTCGACGTCGTCGTCCCTCCTGCGGAACGGAACAAGTTCATGCATACGAGAAATTTCCTATTGTTTTCTTCCTAGTGCCGAGTAATTTACAACAAAAAAACAAAACGTTGAAAAAACAACAACAACAAAGATTTATAGTTGAACTTTTCTCACCCATTGGTTTGTGTAACGAATATCTCATAGTTGTTGTTTTTTAGAAAAAGGACCTTACTAACACACTGTCGCTTACACATACAGAGTGGGCACACATACACATGTGATTTATGTCCTCGGTGCACTTGATTTCAAATTGAAATGGTCGTTTGTTATTGTGACCCAGATTAGATCAAGACAATGTAGATGCGGATGAGGTTGGCGACGACGACGACAATGCTCTGTTGTTGCTGCTGGTTGGGGTACATGGCTGTAACACCCGCCACTAGAGACTGACTGACGACTTTCCCCCATTCGAATAAATTTAATATTTTTTCAAATTAAAACAAAGAAATTGAGCGCAATTGCAAATCTTTTGCACTCAATTAAGTTTTAAATCCGTAGACGATGTTTTGAGTGGTCTTAAGGGACTCGAAATGAAATTGGTATTGTCAAGAAAGCAAAATGGTAACGACCACAACCAGCTGGGAAAAATGGTTTCACAACTATTTCACCGATGGAATTGGTATGGGAATATGTTGTGAACAAGGCGCATAGATGAGATGGAGATTAAGAGTATAGGATTGATATTAGGGAATTTCTATGAATTGGAATTTTCAAAATCAACAAACTCCGGCAAGAGTCAAAAAAATTTTCCGAAAGTCCAACTCCAGAGCCCTGGAAAACATGCAATAAAAACAATGCTAGAAATTTTTTTATTGGGTCTTAGTTTTTATGTACATTGGGACTGTGTTGAATATAAACCGATGTCTATGAAGCGTATGACACTTTTTTGGTATTGTAATGTCCATAGATATTATTACTTAAAAGTTCTGACAGGCCATCTTCAAAATATTGAAAGGTCTTTAACCTACTGTTATTTTCCAGTGCATTGTCAGCTCTGATTTTACTTGCAATACCGGCACCGAGTGCTTTATCGGCACTCTTTTTTGAAAGTGTCTAAATTGTCCACTCAACTTGGCCCTTTGGAAATATCAGTACTGGCAAAGCATTCGCTCGTGCACTGTTGACTAATCTTAAAAAAAAGTCGGTGCCGCTTTTTTGTACCCTTCACCTTAGGGTCGAGTGTATATTAAATGTATCCTTGGGTTTGCTACACCTCGCAAAATCAATTAAAGACCCTTTAAAGACGTTTCAGGCATCTCCGTTTGCAAGAATGTTTAAACCAAAAGCGGTTAAACGAAATGTCGTAGGACCGAGGTGTATTGCACCTTAAATTGGGGTTAAATTTATATGCGGTTCGGAATTGAAAGTAGGCGTCATCGGATCAGGCGGAAACATATATTCCCTTAAGAGACTAAAAGTGGTTCTATGCACCGGATCGACCCGAAGGAGGAATTCCTCGGCCAAGCGCTGTCACCTCGGCCGCTAAAACAACAACTAAGAGTATTTTAATTATTGGATGTGTTTTAATTATTTGTGGACAAACCGTAGCATATGGGCCGTTTGTTGAGACATTAGCCGTGTTCTTTTGAGGTAACTAGCTTAATTACCTAGATAATTGGCAATATGGTAATCGGGCAACATTGAGCAAAATTGGTAGTAATATGGCAACATTAGGCGTGTTCTATTGGTACTAGTGTATTAAACGAGTAAGTGATTGCTTAGGCAATAACTTCAAAACTTTTTAAGATTATTTTATTTAGTTGAACCACACCCGTTTGTATTGAAAATATAAAATTTTAAAAAAAATAAGTTATTGAACATTAACGTTAAGCTGCTTATACAGGGTGAAACGCGGTAATTTGCTTATTTGGGAATAAAAAAATTTTTTGAACCTTAGAAAAATTTGTTTTATATTTAATTATATTTTAATTATATATTGCTTAGGCAATAACTTCAAAACTTTAAGAGAGATTATTGAAATTACTTTATATACAAAAACTGATTGGGTTTATGCATCAAAAACAGTTTGATTTCAAAATTTGTAATTTGTAGAAAAAATGTTATTTAAGAAATACTATAAGCGAATAATAACCAAGCTCGCTTAAACTCGCTAAAGGTGATTCTTGAATAACTTTCAAACGGGTTTAAACGCAAATCATTTTTCTATTCTTGTTCGTACGAGGGCTGCAATATATATTTCAGGCCTAATAATGAATATGCGAATATCTATCATCAAAAATGGTTTTATTGTTTTTCAAAGTATTCTCCAGCATGGTTTATACACTTTTCATGCGCTCAAACCAATTGTCGAAGCAATTTTTCCACTCCGATTGAGACACCTCCACTACTCTTCAGCAGCATCTTCTGGCGACGAAAATCGTTGACCACTCATTTCTTTCTTGATGTGCGGGGAAAAAAAGAAGTCATTGTGTGCCAAGTCGGGGCTGTACGGCGGATGACCTATTAATTCGACGTTTTGGTCAAAAGTCAAAAAGGCGCTGGTTTGAGCCGATGTGTGAGAGCTCGCACTGTCATGGTGCACAATGATACGTCTTCTCTTGTTCGTTTTTCGAATTTCTCCGAAGACTTCAGGCAAACAAATTGTGGTGTACCATTCAGAATTGACCGTCCGTCCTACGTTGCTCAAGCGGAACAGTCGCCACATGACCAGTTTTGCCGAAGAAACAGGCGATCATTTGCTTCGAAGTGCTTCTTCCACGAACAACTTTCGTTGGATTTGGCTCGTCTTTGAAGACACTCACGGTCAATTGCTGTTTTGTTTCGGGCTCATACGCATAGATCTATGATTCGTCACCTGTGACGATGTTATAAACGTCTTTTGAAGCACCGCGATCGTATTTTTTTCAAAATATCTTTGCACCAATCGACACGAGCCTTGTTTTGAGCGATTGTCAAATTGTGCGGGATCCAACGAGAACAAACCTTTTTTACGGCCAGCTGTTCATGCAATATCGAATGTATGCTAGTGGAAAAAATGCCCCAGGATGCCTCTATCGCACGGTATGTCGCATGACGATCTTGCATTATCAGTTCACGCACGGCATAAATGTTTTCTGGCACAGAGGCCGTTTTTGGACGACCTTCACAACCTTAGTCTTTGAGCGAGTGTCGCCCACGATTGAAGTTTTTCACAATGCTATAGGATGGCGCTTCATCGCCATACAAAGATTTAAGTTCATCGCTGCACTCTTGTCGTGATAATCCACGTCGAAAGTTGTAAAAAATGATCGCTCGAAAATGTTCACAAGTTAATTCCATTTTTTTGCCAAATTAATTTTTTCAAGTCACAGTAAACAACACAAACGATGGTCGTACACCAAAGCGTTCTGAGAACGTTTATGATAAAAAAAAATTTCAAACTATCCAATAGAAATGTCAGATGGCACCAGGCAATACTTAGCGTTGCCTAGGCCAGAAATATATATAAGAGCCTGGTACCCTTTGCGATAAAGAATGTTTAAAACCAAGCGTGTTTGATAAAGAAACGAAAAAATCTGCTTAAAACTTCAACCAGGCGATAACTTAAAATTGTTATAAAAAAATTGTTTTTTTTTATTAAATATATTTTGGGTATACTAATCTAAAGTAGCTTGTTTTTGTAGAAAAAATGTATTCAAAAAAAGTGTTAAGCTTACATGGTCTTTAGCAGGCTTACGCGAATTTTCTTAGGGTTTTTGTTGATAAATATTTTTTCTAGAAACTTAAAATATTTAAAACAAATGAGTTTTACCTTTTAATAAATAAAAACAAAGTTATAGTTGTTTACTAACGATTACAAATTTTCGCCTTTATGGTGTTTTTAACCGATTCTTAAATAAATCTCCCCATCTTGGGATACTATCGATGACATCAATTTTATTTATATTTATTACAACAAATTTGTTTTTTCATGTTTTATAAAAAAAGAAAGTCTTAGATTTCGTTTTATAGCTAAACTATAAGGGGTGTGCTTAAATCCACCTTCAACTTATAGTGGAATCAAATTCGAGGCACATAAAGCAAAGACTATTCTTAGAGCAGACGTCCTAAGTCTGTTTGCTGGAGTATAAGCAACACTGGCGACAATAGATATCACTATCGCGTGACCAATCTAGTGATATATTTTTTTTTAAATAAAAAATACAAAAATTTAAATCAAGTGTGGAATCTTTATTGTTCATTCGAAAGGACATTTTATGCCATTTATTTTTTGAATATGATTTCCTTCAAATGTTGGCCGCATCTACGCCTCTGGGTGGCCATTCTGACGGTCCAATTTTGGTTCGGTATGCCGAATTGCTCGAAAACCGATGTTTTCTTTCCATGATAAAATGACAAACAATAATCAAAAGAAACAAAAGTAAAGCATAAAAAATTCCTTTTAAAAAAAGCTCCACCAGCCCATAACCGCACCGAACCGTGGTTTTCGCGCTGTAAGTTTTTCCATGATGAAATGACAAACAATACTGAAAGAAAAATAATAAAGTTTAACACAACTCACGTATAATCTGTAAAAATAACCCTATTGAAAAAAATACCTCTAGATTGATCACCCGTTAAAAAGTTAATGCCACGTTCGTAGAAAAAACTTAATTTGCCCTCTATTGAAAAAATCCGCATGCGATTTGGGCCGTCTGTCCTTTAGATAGTCGTCGCATAAGCGAGAATTCTGAAAATTATTGTATTTGCCGAATCTTTTTAGAATTATCAAATATAATCACTAAGAATTGGAACAATTTTAATTAAATTTTGCCTTACAGCAAGTGGATTATATCACACCCCCCTTATATAAAAAAAATAAATTGAATTAAATAGAAGTTGATAGGTTATACTGATATTTTGTATATACTCTACTAGTCTTCTTCACACTAGTACTAGCAACACTGTCTGTCGTGACTGTCTATTTAAAACTCACACAAAAATCACTAAAATAAAAATTCTCAAACACTAAATGTCAATCACCAAAATTAAATGCTTAACAAACTCAATTTAAAAAAATCAATGCAATATTTGTTAATCGAATTCTAAAAGAAACGCTTTATGTAAACACGTTTTTTATTTAACTTCTTTGGTAGATTTCTGTCTTTTTTTCAATATTTTACATCCTTGTTTTATATATTTTTTTCATTTTTTACGTTGATTTTCATGATTTCATTTTCTGTTACGAAAAATGTTTTAGGACTTTTTTCTCTGTACAAGAGATCTATAATCTTGTTTCATTTGCATTTCCCCTTCTTCTTATGAAAAAAAACCCTCTACGTTTTTCTTTTATATTCCCAAAAAAAATACTTTGTTCAAATGCTTTTTTTTTGGTTTACAACTAATGCTTCATAATGGATTTAAAAAAATATAATTAAAAAACTGAAACGCTGAGCAGCCGCAATTTTAGTGGTGTCCCTCGTCGCCTGCTGGATGGCAGTAATCGCCAGATATCGTCGATTGCCTCCACGGCTGCTAGCGCGGCCTCGGCCTCGTCGGCGGCAGCGGCTGTGGCGGCCAGCAACAATGTCCACTTGACTTCCAATTCACCCTATGGCACTTTGTGCAGCATCAAGTCCACGCATTCGTCGTCCTCATCATCGAATGGTAGTCAGAGCAGTAGTAGCGGTAGTAATAATGTCATCACATTTCACTGTACTTCAGTGGACACGGTGGATGGTGGTGGCACTGGTTTGCCCACCACCGCCTCATCGGCATCCTTAGCACAACAACAACAACAGCAGCAACAGCCACAGCAACAGCAATGTGGTCAGCAGCAGCAACAACAACAACAATCGTTAGTAGGTTCACCTGCCGGTGCGGGTGCTGTTGGAGCGTCTACTGTGGCCGCCGCCACTGTCGGTGGTGGTGGCGGCGGTGGCAGTAGCACTGCTCTCATCTTTAATAGCAATAATAGCGGTGGGACTAGCCCTCGTTTGGGTGATGCAGCTTTAAGTTCATTGGCTGCCAGCCCAACAGATGCCTGTAGCATGCGTTCAAATCCTTCGGCTGCCTCGCTGATGGCGGCTGGCGAAATTGGTGCCGCTACGGGCATTTCGGGGGTTATGGGCAATAATTCAGCTACGCTTTCACCGCTTTCCACTGCTGGTGCTACGGCTCATCTTATACGACGTCCCAGCATTACTATGTGCGTTAACCGTTCGTTATACGTTCATTTAGCCTTTATTTTCCTAGATCTAGTAGTCCTAGTTGTTGTTCAGACTCTGTGACATGTCATCATGTGTTTTTCTTTTTGTTTTTTTTTTTACTCTTAGACCGTTTGTTGTAATTTTAATTTAGTTTTTGCCACGCCTTGTTGTAGTCGGAATAGTAGCTAGTGTTCTTGTTTTTCATACATTTTGATTTTGAATGACAGTTTTTTTTCTATCTCTCTCTCTCTCTCTCATAGTCTTATAGTTTTTTTTGTCTTTATTTGCTAGTTATCCTTGAGCATGCTGATGTTATGTTCCTGGGTTGTTTTACTCCTCTACTTGCTTCCTGTTTTCAGTTTGATTTAAATTGTATGCTGATGTCGTCGTGACTGTTGAATGGAGCCGGAAATGAAATTTATTGCAGCGAATTATGTAAATATTTCCATAGCATTGAATATTACATGGAGGAGATTCTTTAGCAGGGAGGGGTAGCACCGAATAACCTTGTAGATGTTGAAAGGGAAAGACAGCAGTTCCTTTGGAATACCCAGAGTTTGAGTGTGTTTAAGGCAGTAGCTAAAAATATTAAAATGTAGATAATTGAGCTAGGATTGAATATTTGAAAAACCTGAACGTGAGAGAAGGGCGGATGCCACTCAATGAGTTGTTGAGCATATTGACTGAAATCCTTTTTATGATTGATCTTCCAATCCTGCACGGTACTGTGCCGGACCAAAATTTCGCAGACAGCATTTCTTAGCCTCTTGATAAGTTTATTATTATTTTTTTAGTCGACCTTTGATGTCTATCCTTTAAATTATTAAAATTTAAGATCGAGGTTTTAATATTTTCATACTCAATACTATTTGACTACACTACGCTAGTGCTTAGATTCTCAAAACGTTTCTCATATTCTATTCTCTGTCAGGGAGGTGAGCCACCGTAGTGTGATAATTAGTATGACAGACTATATTTAACCTAGATTCAAATTCGGAAAAACATCTTAAATTTAATATAAAATATAATTTGAGGCGGCTGGTTTCCCCACCCCATTAGCATTTCGGAGTCATTTTTAAGCAGTAGGCCCCGATTTGAGAGTATAAAAAGTACATCTTGTACAGTTCACTGATTTGAGAGTTCTTCGCTCTCTCCTCCATGGGATGTTAATAAAATAGAGACCTCGATGGCTCTATTCGGCCCAATTTGTGCAACGTTTATACGGCAATAGAATCTTGAAAATTGTCCTTGTGCTCCTTCACAGTCATTTGCTTGTTAAGAGTCAACTAATATAGGCATGACGTAGCCTTAGACTACATATTCGATAAGTGTTAAGTCGTATGATCTCGGGTGACAATTAATCAAGAGGCATTGTAAGATAAACGGTCGTTGTATCTTCACAACTTCTAGGTTTAAGTCCCTGTATAGTTGAAACCGCAGATAAACAGTTTAACGTTATAATCACCATTATGGCCTTAACCCTGAAGCTCCAAAGCACTAGGTAAATTTCAATGCGGCTACCAACGCTACTGGAGGTTACCAATTTCAGGATCAGCTATGCGGGCATCAGCTACATCTTGGTGAGGGGTTGAGGACTATCAGGCCTGTGGCCTTAACCATGGTGCTGCACAGCATAGGGTAAGTTTAAATGCCGCTACTAACGCTACAGGAAGTCACCAATTTTATGATCAGCTATGCGGACATCAGCTTCATCTTGGCGAGGGGTTGAGGACGATCAGGCCTACGCATTGAACCACGGTGCTTCATAGCACTGGGTATGTTTTGATGCTACTACCAACGCTAATAGAGTATCCCAACTGTATGACCAACTGTGCGGGCATCAGCTTCCTCTTGGTGAGGGATTGAGGACTATCAGACCTATGGCCTGAACTACGGTGCTTCTTTGCACTAGGGTAAGCTAAAATACGACTACCGACGCTTTTAAAGGTTACCAATTTAAGGATCAGCTATGCGGGCATTCGCTTCCTCTTGGTGACGGATTGAGGACTATTAGGCTTGTGACCTAAACCAAGGTGTTCCATTGCACTGGGGTAAGCTAAAATGCGACTACCGATGCTTCTGGAGGTTAACAATTTTAGCATCAGCTATGCGGGCGTCAGCTTCCTCTTGGAGGGGGGTTGAGGACTATCAGGCCTATGGCCTGAACCACGATGCTCATTCAAGGATCACCTACAGCTAGGCGATAGGTTACCACAGTTCTCCATAGCACTGGGTACGTTTCGATGCGGGTACCAACGCTACTAGAGGTTACCAATTTTAGGATCAGCTATGCGAGCATCAAGTTCCTCTTGGTGAGGGGTTAAGAACCATCAGGCCTACGGCCTAAACCACGGTGCTCCATACCACTGGGGTAAGCTAAAATACGACTACCAACGGTATATGATCGGCTATGCGTGTGTCAGGTTTCTTTGGTGAGGGTTTGAGGACTACCATGGCTTCCTCAACGCTCAGAGCGAGGTCTATCTCTACCTCTTCCGTTCGACGACGGTGAACGGCAACCATGTGTTAAGGCTAGACCCGACCGACCTCTCACAAGACCCGAGGGCCTATAATGACTAGGTGATGTCTTGAGAAAACTCCGTTATTCCCAGTCACCCGTGGTACCGGATAACCTCCGCTCAGGCTCCGCAACCAAATTTACTCCCAGTTTCAGTCCCATGTAACCAGATGACTGGTAGCCCCGTAGCAGCAAGTGTCGAAGGACAAAAGGGAACTGACCGCCGATACAGCAGAAACGAGATCACTTAACAAAAACACGATGCCTAGAGAAGGCCTGACTAGCTTGACATGCGCTAGTGGAGAGCAACCCACTAACGTTCCACTCACCATCAGAAGAAACAACGCCCATAGCGAGGTATCGCATGTCCTCATAGAGAGATCACTGGCACCCCACTACTGCATGATTGACTAAAGGCCGAAGCCAATATCTGGATTTCTCCCGACAAAACTACTTTCACGGATGAACCTGTACGTAATTCGACAGGTCTCGCTGGCGTCCCATCTAAACTGTCGCCTCCGGCGGTTAGTTGGAACCACAGGATTTAAGGATTTATCACAACCATAAATATATAAAACGAGTGATGTCATGTCGTACGGTTCGCGGCAGCCAATTGATGAATGCTGAACATGGGAGGAGCCAGAGAACAACATTTTTCTTTAAGACTTTGTGGTCTGGAACCACAGCACGCGTATGTCGTGCGCTTGACAAACGCAGGCCACCGAAAGTCGGTTAATTTAGTTCTATGCTGAGGACCACTAATGGTACCAGGTCTCCTTTGTATATTTTAGAATAAATTTGCCAAGCCGAATGCCGCATCCCAATGCCAATCTCTGTGGATGCCGTGATGTTTGGTCGAACAGTTGTAGATTGAGTTCTCTTCCCAAACCGCAGCTATGTTTGTTAACAGAGCCACTGAGTAACAAGACTGATTTTGTCCGAGCTGATAGTTTTTTGGAAAAATTAAGAATGGCCGGCAAACATTTCGAAAGCGCAAGTTAAGAAATCACCCATTGCCCTTTTTAAATCTAGGACCAGCACAATTTTATAAGGATACAAAATTATATTTAATTGCAAAATAAGCCGGTTTAGTTAAAAAAGTTATTGAATTTTTTTTGGTAGCGGCTTTCATATGCCACCCTTTTTTTTAATAAAAAACAACACGACAGACGACGTTTACTTAAACTAGTGTAGCTTTACCAACAGCGTCAAAGGAAAATATTGCACCTTAGAATTAGATTCATGATTTTAAAAAAAATTATAACTTGAAGAGCTTTATAAGAGCAGAAAAAGTAAAAAGCTTTTTGCTGTTATTCAAGGGATTGATCTTAGTGTAAGACAAAACATTCTATGTGGAAATTTATGATAAATTCTAATACTTTTACAGATCCTGAAACACTTTGTGGATTCTTGCACACTCCTAGAATCATTTATTCGTAGCATTTGTTTTTATGATACTTAGAAGGAGAAATGCTGCCGCTCTCCAAAAAAAATATACTTTGATTTTGTATTTAAATACCCACATTTTCGCCATCTTTCAGTAAACTTCAAAAATATATACATTTTATATAAAATTAAAATTTTCTTTAATCACGCCTGTATTTTTGACTGTTTTGCCCACAAAGAATTTTGTCTTAAATCGTTTTTTTCGTCCTTTTTCTTTGACCTTTTCTCATTTTGTGTGTTTTGTTTGTACGTTCGTTTGTTTTTCCAATAACTTAAAACCACTAATAAACTAATCTTCTTTTACTCGTTGTGCTGTACCATAAACAAAATAATCAGCTTTTAATCATAGAACTTTCTGCCCTATATGTTACCCTCGACATTCGTATGTGATAGCTTAAACGAAACTCTTACATTTCATCTATTTACTCGCCCTATCACACCCAACCATTCAACTTTTCACTGGCACGCATCTCACATCATACCACTCACAAAAATATCGAATCAGTGGTATATGAAAATGTAACGAAGAATATTTCAGTTTTGAGAAAAAAGAAAATTTTGTTCAAAATTCTGTAAAGTAAATGTTCACAAAAATTTATAGAAAATTTGTTTTTAATTTGAAAAATGTTTTTTTTTAAGAAAAATTGTTTTTTTAAAGAAAAATTGTTGCCTAATCTACTGAACACATAAAATTTACCAACGAAAAATTGTTGCTCAATCTACTGAGCACACAAAATTTTTTTATAAAAAATTGCTGCTCAGTCAACTGGGCACACACAATTTTTTATAGAAAAATTGTTGCTCAGTCTACTGAGCACACACATTTTTTTTATAGAAAAATTGTTGCTCAGTCTACTGAGCAAGCACAATTTTTTATAGAAAAATTGTTGCTCAGTCTACTGAGCAAGCACAATTTTTTATAGAAAAATTGTTGCTGAGTCTACTGAGCACACAGAATTTTTTTATAGAAAATTTGCTGCTCAGTCTACTGAGCACACACAATTTTTTATAGAAAAATTGTTGCTCAGTTTACTGAGCACGCACAATTTTTTTATAGAAAAATTGTTGCTGAGTCTACTGAGCACACACAATTTTTTATAGAAAAATTGTTGCTCAGTCCACTGAGCACACACAATTTTTTATAGAAAAATTGTTGCTCAGTCTAAAGAGCACACACAATTTTTTATTAAAAAATTGTTGCTCAGTTCACTGAGCACACACAATTTTTTATAGAAAAATTGTTGCTCAGTTTACTGAGCACACACAATTTTTTATAGAAAAATTGTTGCTCAGTCTACTGCGCACACACAATTTTTTATAGAATAATTGTTGCTCAGTCTACTGAGCACATACAATTTTTTTATAGAAAAATTCTTACTCAGCCTACTGAGCACACGGAATTTGTTATAGAAAAATTGTTGCTCAGGAAAAATTGTTATAGAAAATTGAGCACTTTTTTTAAGAAATATAATTGCTGTTTTTTTATTTCATTCTAATTTTTTGCATCGTTACATTTCAAATACCCCGATTCGATTTTAGTTTTCGTTTCAATTCAATTTTGTGTTTTTCTCTATGTCTCTTTCTCTAACTCAGTAAAGAACCAAAACTTCAACGCTTCAATTCAGTTCGATTTTTGCTCTTAGTTATGAAATATGCCCATATCTATTTTGTGTTGATAGTTTCTATAACAACTATCTAATTTTCATTCGTTTTATGTTGATATTTTACCAAATTTTTACTAATTTTGTATTTCAATTTTATTTCATTTTTTGATTTTTTACCTAACCAAATATAAAAAAAAAACACGGAACTTGTTTTTTTTTAAAACCGAAAACAAAAATGCTGTTTTTCCTTCTGCTTTGAATGATGATCTGGGCGGCGCCCACTAACTCTGAAAAACGTAACTCATTACCACACACAAAAACCTATGCTAACTTTGTCTTAGGAATCCCAGTTCTGGATCTCTAGTTATAAGTGAAACTGGTTCGTTGGATCGCATGAAAAATACCGCCGAAAAACGTAAAAAGGGACCCCTGGACGATGGCCCGCGTGTTTCGGATCGTGTGGAAGAGACGCGCGTCAATCCGAATTCTTTGATTGATGAAATTTTAAAGGATACAAAATTGGATCAATTGGAAGAATCGGCGGAGAGTAAGTTGCATTTGTGTGATATAGACTTTTTAGAGAATATATTTTTTTCGTTTTGTTTTTCGTCTATAGCTTCTGGCCTACAATTGTATATAGCTAAAGATGGCACCACAACATTCGGCACCCATGAGGTTAAGGCCCGCGTCTCGGCGGGGGCTTTCAAACAGGTTGTCATGGAGAATCCAAGATAGTAGCATAAATTCTCGCTATGGTGGACACAAGACTTTTCTTTTTTCGAAAACCAACAACTACAACTACTACAAAACTATTATTATTATTATTATGGTAAACTACAACAACAACAAAAGAAGAAAAACCAACACTACTATTACAACAACATTGCTATAAATAACAACAACAAAATAATAATAATAATAATTTATATTTAAAATAAAAGAAAAGCGTAAGCAAGAAATAAATTTATAACAAAATAAACAAAAGCAACAACTCCCATAAATAAATGTTATTATATAATAATAAAATATAATAAAGTAAAAAAGAAATTTCATATAAAACAAATTATAAACTATATATTGGAGAATGCCGAAAAAAACACAAAATAAAAGGAGCGCAAATGACACTGTTCAAAATCAAAGTCAACTTCCCCCCAAGGCTACCTAAAGCTTTAGAGATTTTGGACTCTTTACGGAAATGTTTTTTTTTTGCGTTCCGTTACACACTCTCAGAAAACCTCGCACCATTATCTGGGAATTTTTGTAGGTTTGTAGAAATTATAGTAGGTTTGTAGTAAAGACAGTAAGATTTGAAAAATTACAGGGAATACCCCAAAGGCAAGGAGATTCGAAAAATATTTTCAAAAAAATTTGAATCTTTTTTAGGAGATTTCTTTAAATGTTCTATAAAAGGCTAAAAGATTATTTTAATTTTAAACCGGCTTTACATTTTGATATTTGATCCATAATTTTTTGTTTGAATTTTCACTTGTAATACTCCTAGGCAAGGAGATTGAAACAAAATTAAAAACTATACATATAACAAATATTAAAAATAATTTGATTCTACTTTAGGAGATTTCTTTAAATGAATACCCTTATATATTCTATGAAAGGTCTAAAGAATATTTTAATTTTAAACCTTCTCTACTATTGATATTTGCACTACAATTTTTTTGTTAACATTTTTCACAAGGAATACTCCTCGGCAAGGAGGTTAAAAAATAAGTTGAGTCTACTTTAGGAGATTTCTTTAAATGCATACCATCATATTCTATAAAAGGTTTAAAGAATATTTTAATTTTAAACCATCTCTACATATTAGTATTTGGACCATAATATTTTGTTTTAAATTTTCACATAGAATACATCTCGGCAAGGAGATTAAAAAAATTTGAGTCTACTTTAGGAGATTTCTTTAAATGTATACCCTCTTCTTTTAAAACTCCTGAACATTTTTATGAATTTGGACCATAATTTTTTGTTTAAATTTTCGAACTTTAGCTGCCGTTTTTGTGACTTTCTTTCCTAAGGTCATAACAATTTCCAAATAGAGCAAAAGTGCTTTTATTTTCAAATAAAGTGAGATATGATCTGTGATAATTAATTAAAATTGTTGAAAAATTCTCAAAAAGAACCTGTAACCCTTTCACACAAGAACGTTAAAATAGTCGTAAAGAACTGTCTTTTATTTAGAAGCTTTCCAGAATGACTCCAATTTTATGCCAGGCATTAGTCCATCCGAAAACAAGCAATCAATCATAAGGACTTCCAAAAGGAAGCTTTTCAGAAGACCGTAACATAAAAAGCCTTTAAGGAGTTCTTCAAATAACAAGAATATTTGAATTTTAAACCTTCTGGAAATTTTTATGAATTTGAATTATAACTTTTTGTTTCAATTTTTCAACTTTGCCGTTTGTGTGACTTTCTTTCCTACGGTCATAACAATTTCTAAATAGAAGCAAAAGTGCTTTCGGTTTCGAGTAAAGTGAGATATTTAGAATTCTGTGATAATTGATTAACATTTTTTAAATTTTCTCAAAAAGGAACCTTTAAATAATCCGCCTTTCACACTAGAACGTTAAATAATAGGCTTGGAATAATCAGCCTTTTATTCAGCTTTCTAGAAGAACTTCAAATTTATGCCAGTTAAAGGTCCGTCCGAAAAAGAAGTAGGCAATCATAAGGACTTCCAAAAAGAAGCATTTCAGAAGACTGTAACATAATAAGCCTTTTAGGAAATCATTAAATAAGAAGAATATTTACACTTTAAACCTTCTGTAAATTTTGATGAATATGGAGCATAATTTTTTGTTTAAATTTTTCAACTTTGGCGTTTTTGTGACTTTCTTTTCTAAGGTCATAACATTTTCGAAATGGAAGCAAAAGTACTTTCGGTTTTGAGAAAGTGAGATAAAATCAAAAAAAAAATTGATCAAAAAAATTTTTAAAATTTTCAAAAAAGAATCTTTAAAAAAGAAGCCTTTCACTAGGACGTTATAATAGGCGTAAAGAAGCAGCCTTTTATTTAGAAGCTTTTTAGAAGGACTCCAAATTTATGCCAGGCATAAGTCCGGGCGAGAAGCAAGTTATCAGTCATAAGGACTTTCAAAAGGAAGCATTTAGGAGATCTTCAAATAGCAAGAATATTTATATTTTAAACCTTTTGGAAATTTTTATGAATTTGGATTATAACTTTTTTACAGGCTTTTACAATGTTTTCTCGTTTCAATCTACAGTTGTTAAGAACTGTTAAAGTTTGTAAAGTAAAATTGTTATGCCAAACATAATCATCAAACAGTGACAGAAATGTATTTCCTTCCCTTATTAATGACTGACGAATGTTGAATCTATTTATTAGGTGTTGAACTAGTGACTATACCTTGTTTATTGTAACATGTCTCACATTTTTAAAGAAAATTACTGCTAGGTGAATAAAATTTACATTTTTGTATTGTGATTTATTTTAATTACCTTAATGGTTATTAAATTATATTATAAAATTTAATTAAAATTGAATTCAGTTCAATTTATTATCCGTTCGTATTTGCTATACAAGCTGATTTAATAAGGTTTTTGTTAACCCAAGTGCATTATTTATTTATTTTTGGCCACCGCTGACTATCGCGGGGTCATACACAAATCTGTATTTCCGTGTACTTCCGTCTAGTTTTTTTTCGGGTTCTGTTCATCACAAAACAATCGTCAAAACTTTTAAAATTACAGAAAAAAATTGACAATTTTTAATTTCAATATTGAAAGTTCAATTCATGTTACAAAACCAAAATGGACGATAACGAATTTTCGTTTGTTGTTTAAACTAAAAGTACGAGACTTTTGACTTAAAACATCAGGGGGTCAATCAGCTGATTGCACGACGCTACCTGCTTTATTGTACCATAGTCTGAGACGAACTGAATAAAAAAAATAATTTGGATTTTTGTTTTGCGAATTGGTTAGGTAAAAAATATTTCCAATGTGATTTGGAATCCATTCGTGTTACAAAAAAACCTAATAAGCGTTATTAAATTTTTGTTTATTTTTTTTAAACGAAATGAATATGACATACAAGTTATAAAAACAGGGAGTAAGGTTGAAAGTTTTAAAGTTTTCAATCTTTTATTGAAACTACATATTCAATAAATCCAGAATCTAACTTTGTTTTTAGCAATTAATTATTCTCAATTAGCTTACAATTTTAACACCAGTCTTGTGTTAGATTAACAAAAACAAAAGTCCACTGTTTCTTTTGTTATTGTCAATAGTGAGTTCCCTAAACAAATTAAATCTTATTTAAAACCGCAGTCCAAAATCTTTAAAGTTTAGGCATTTTTTACGGGGAAGTAAATCACCGACTGTGTGGCCCAGTGTTATTAAAGTCCATTTTTAAAATTCAAAATTGCAATATCTCATTTAAGAAAACAATATAATACTAAATACTACAAAGAAATTCTATAGATCCCCCCTCTATTCAAATTACAATACAAAATTCTTGTTTATTATTTTCAATTAAACCTAATGTTAAAACAAATATATTGAAACGAAAAAAAACTTCCAATTTCTCTTGCAAAAATAAAATATGAAAGAAAATATTTGAAAATTTCGATAAATATACAAAAGTAAACCTATGCAAAATCGTATCTACTATATTATTATAATACCCTACCAACCTACCTACCGTTTGCGATAACAATAATGTAACTTTTTATTAAAATAAAAACTTTTAGGAAACTTTTTTCTAAAGTCATACATCACTTTAACCTCAATATGTGTAGTCCCCCCTTAACAATTTACCAAGCATCATACTAACGTAACTGTGGCAATTTTATTAAAATGTCTTATTTCAAAATTGTATAAATGAAATATTAATTCTATTTTGTAAAAATTCTATAACTTTCAATCAATATGTTAAATAATTTTTCAAACTTCGGCAATTAATACTACACAGTCTTAATTAGAGTCTGACTAAAATCGGTTTTAAGGGGAAACAAGTTTGAAATCAAAACTGAACTACCTTCTTTGATATCAAAATTTTTTGAAAAAAAAACTAAAACTTTTTTTGAAATTCTATTTTGAAATCGGCTTTATACATATACGAGTTTCTAAGGCCTCATTTGCTAATTAATACAACACAGTCTTAATTAGTGTCTGGCTGAGAATGGCTTATATTGGTTTAAAGGAACACAAGTTCAAAACCAAAACTTTATTATTTTCTTTGAAATCAAAAATTTTTAAAAAAAAAAAAAAACTAAAACTTTTTCGAAATTGTTTTTGGATATATACGAGTTTCTAAGGCTTCATTCGCATATACTTATACAAATGAAATCCGCATTTAACTGATTTCGTGTCAAAGTCTATTGTATGGAAAATGACAGCCAAGTTCCCATTAAAATGAAATCTGGTAGATTCGTGAAATCAAAATTTTTTTAAAAAAAAAACTAAAACTTTTTTCGATATTGTATTTAGATATATAAGAGTTTCTAAGGCCTCATACGCATATACAAATGAAGTCCGCATTTAACAGATTTCGTGTCAAATCTATTGTATGGAAATTCACAGCCAAGTTCCCATTAAAATGAAATCTGGTAGATTTCGGTCGTATAAGCAAGAAGAGAAATAATAGTTAATAAAAACATTTCGATTTAAGATATTTTAATGCGTTGCTACAGTGTGTACTCAATCAACTAACACTTCACATTATATCCCTCAATTATTGTGCATTTCTCTCATCTAAATACGATTACTTGTGGTCAAACAATCAGCTGCCTACTCAATCATACCCAGAACAAACAAAATATCCAAAGTAAATCTTATGATTATCTTGGCTTCTTTTTTTCGTCTTCAGCCAATTGAGAATTATTTGCATAAAGAAAAGAAATACAGTAAATAACGGATATAAGAACGTCTCTTATAAGTAAAAATCCGTATATAAGACATTTTTGCAAAATACTGTGTAATTAATTGTAATTTGTAGTATTTCTTGACTTTCTTATATCCCTTATCTACTGTAGCCGAAGAAGCCCATTTAACTCATGCTTAAAAACAATACAAAAAAACTGAACAGATTATTAATCACAATCTATAAAAACCGTAAAATATCAAGGAACATTTTGAAAACGTTTTTGTTTCTGTTTTTAAACTATTTCCTTTATTGAATTATGATTCGTTGTATATTTTAAATATTCTGAAGTTGTGGGCTAAGTTCGTGATAACATCCTAAATCATCTTTCTGTTCGAACTATTAAAATTTGAATTTGCGCCACCAAATGACGGTTGTTGCTTCGTGTCGTATACGATAGTTCATATTTCACCCAACATCCCACAAAGGTACGATAGGACTATCTTTCAAATATAATCGGTAACTTACTGATTTGAATTGATAAATTTTAATTAAAAGTGACAAAATTTCAGTTAAAATTGAAAAAAATTTGTGCAACTTTCATTTCAGATCAATTGCAAGCAAGAAAAATCTAAAAGTAACTGAAAAAATTGTTATTGAAATTAAGATTACCTATTTAAAGTTGAAAATTTCCATTTCATATTGAGAATATTTAAAATTTTTTCTTTTTATTTTTGTTCGAGCTTGAGGTCAGTGTTAATTTTCATTCCAATTTGAGAAAATTTATAATAAAATTGAGAACTTTTAATTCAAATTCCAGTTACAATTAAGACTTCCAAGTGAATTGACAACTAAAATTCCAGATCGAGCAATTTCCAATTGCAATCAAGAAATATCTAATGATAATTGAGAAGTTTTATTAAAATTTAGATTATCCATACTAAATGAAAATTTCCAATTCATGTTGAGAAGATCAGAATTGTAATTGCTAATTTTCATTTCAAATTGAGAAAATTGCTAATAAAATTGAAAACAATTAATTTTAATTGAGTTAATTCCAGTTAAAATTCAGACTTCCAAGTGAAATTGACTATTATAATTTCAGATCGAAAAGTTTTCTTTTGCAAGAAAGAAAAATCTAATGGCAATTGAGGAAATTCCAATTGAAATTAAGATTATCCATTATCCATATGAAATGAAAATCACTTCATATTGAATTTAAGATTATCCATAAGTTGAAAATTTTTATTTGATATTCAGAAGGTCAAAATTGAACTTCTTAATTATGAACATTAAATTTAAACTGAGTAAATTCCTGTTAAAATTGAGACTTCCACTTGAAGTTGACTATTATCATTTCAGATTGAGCAAATTCCAAAAGCAAGCTAGAAAATTTGTATGGAAATTGAGAAAATTCCAGTTGAATTTGAGATCATTTTAAATAAAGAATTTGTATTAAAACCCGATTCTATTTTAAATTAGGCAAATTTTGAGTGAAATCGTGAACATTTTTTTCCATTGAGAAAATTAAAATAATATTTATTTATTTACATTTGAGAATTTCAAATTTAAGTTGAAAATTTTTACTTTAAATACAGAAAATTCCAATAGAAATTGAATAAATTCTTATTAAATTTAATATTAATTATTGTAAAAAGAGGTTTACTTTTTTACAGATTGAGCAAATTCCAAAAGCATGCTAGAAAATTTTTATGGAAATTGAGAAAATTCCAGTTGAATTTGAGATCATTTTAAATAATAATAATAAATTAAGCAAATTTTGAGTGAAATCGTGAGCATTTTTTCCATTGAGAAAATTAAAATAATATTTATTTATTTACATTTGAGAATTTCAAATTTAAGTTAACAATTTTTACTTTAAATACAGAAAATTCCAAAAGAAATTAAATAAATTCTTATTACATTTAATATTAATTATTGTAAAAAGAGATTTATTTATTTAAATTCTAATTGATATTTACAATATCCAAGGACATGGCAAGTTTTCAGTTAAATATGGGAAGATTCTACATTTAATTGTCAACTTTTATTTTAATTAAGGAAATCCCAATAAAAATTAGAATTTCCTTTTCAAATTGAGAACATTTTTATTTAAATCGAAAACTATTTGTTATATCTTGAGAATTTCTATTTGAAATTAAGAATATTTAAATTTAAACTAACAATTTTCTTTTTAAATGTAAAAATTTTATTTAAAGTTCAGCAAATAACAAATTAAGTTGAGTCAAATCCCTATAAACAAAATTGCCAACTTCCATTATAAATTGAAAAAAATTCAATTCAGCTTAAATTTAAAGTGGAGAAAATTCATATTGATACTGAGAACTTTGAATTCAATTAAAATTCGCAATTTCCATTTCAATTAAAAATAGTAAAAATCAATTGTAATAAATGATTTCCATTTTAAATAGAAAAAATCCCTTACTAAATTTGATTAAATTCCAACATTACTTGAGAATATTTATTTTAAAGTGCATATTTCTTTTTCAAGTTAAGGAAATTCTAAATGAAATTGAGAACTTCTATTTGAAACTGAAAACTTTAACTTAATCGGAAATTTTCGAGTAAAAATTGACAGCAAATTTTAATTTAAATTAGAATCGTATTTATTTGAAAACAAAATGGAAATGATCAAGATATATAAATTATCAAATTATCTCCACTTCCAATTGAATGTGAGCATTTCTATTGTATTGTGAAATTTTGTAGATTTAATTGGGAGAAATTCAGAATTTAAACGGGAGTGTTTTAAAATTAGGAACTTTGAATTCTGAATTAGATGAAAATTCTCATTTTTAATTAAAGCTTTCACAATTTAAAATAAAAATTCACAACTTTTTTAATGGAATTTTCTTAGTTTTAAAATTTTTTCAGTCGTCGCAATAATATAATCCTTCCTAATTAGTTGCTAAAAAATCATTCTACGATTTTGAGAGTCATTGCGTGTTATGGCTACAGTGTGCGTCAATCATACAAGTAACCTTAGTCTCAGCCTAATAAATTTAGAACAATTCTGATTTAACTGAGAAAATTTCATTTAAAATTAAAAATTTCATTTAACTTCTATTTAAATAAAAAAAAGTTTAAATTGAAAGAATTGCACAATTTTAATTAGAATTTTTATTTAAAAACAAAATAGAAACTAACTTTTTAAGTTATCTTGTTAGAAAAAAGTACTAATTGAAACTAAGAATTTCCATTCTAGTGCGAAATTTTTATTTTCAATGGAAGACATTTTGAATTCAATTGGAATTTTCAAAAAATTAATTAAACAATTTTAATTTAAATGGAAATTCTCAATTTTTTTAAAAAATTTCTTAGTTTAAAATGAAAACGGTCAATTTTAATTGTAAATTCACATTTTCAATAGAAATGTTTTCTATTTAAACTATAAGTTCTCAATTTTAATTGCAAATTCTAAATTTGAAATAGAGTTTATTAATCCAAATAGGAAATTTTCAATTACTAGTAAATACATATAATAGTATTTAAGTAGTACCTTAAAGCGGAAATGCTTATTGGGTTGCAATTAATTTTTTTTTGCACAGAGAAAATCGACCGATTTGGCACCTTTTTTTCATGCAAATGTATCCAAGATGTGGGAACTAGCACCAGCCTAAGTACGTTTATTTTCATCAACGTAAAATTTCAGATATTTTACAAAAATCTGTTTAGTAAAGATAAAGTTCGATACAGCCAGACCAGTCGATTGCGCTTTTGAACCCTTATCTTATAGATAAAAAGATAGAAAAAATATAAAATTTCATCTATTGTTTTAAAAAGAAAAGTTACGACTTCCGGCACGAAATAACTGCCACAATTTGGACCCTAAATTCCTTTACACACAACTTCCTCACATAGTTTCAGTTTTTACTTCTATTCTAATTTTTATATATTAAACCTTTAAACCGCCCCCTGTGTATATTGTTTTTCGTATTGTTTTTCCTTTACTATTGTTGTCTGATATTATCAAACCTTTTTCAAAAAGAATATATGATTTCATTTATCAAGTCTTCAGTAAAGTTTTTAAAACTAACATCTAAATTTTGTTTTTAATTTTTTGTTCTTTTATGTAACAGATGCAGCTCAAATTCTGCACCCTTCGCTTATCATGTAATAGATTATCATTCATTGCAATTTGAATATGAAAAATAAAATAAAACTAATTATGTTTTTTTTATGAAATAGCAAAACAATATTCATACAAAATCAATCAGAGTAAAAACAATTGAGAACTTTTCTTAAAAACAAAAAAAAGAGAAAGAATAATATAAGAAAATAATTAAAAAAATAATAAAATAATAATAACATTGAAATAACAATGAAAAATGTATGAAAGAAACGAAAAGAAGTAATGTTTATTTTGTGAAATATTATATAAGTTATAAATATATGATATATTTAATTATAAATAACTGCTTAGTACGTAAATATATGTATTTGTGAAAATTAATATATACATATAATATATATATATATACTATACATAATAATATAATAATAAATAAAAACATTTTTGTCGTGTAAAGAAAAATATTAAAAATAAAAAGGAAATTAAATAAAAAAAAATTGTGATTTCAAAAAAATGATGGAGGCGATAAATTTTTGGTACAAGAAATGTTTGAAGGTTTTTGTATATTATGACGCACTTTCTAAAATTCAATTAAGGCTGGCTTTAAAGGGTTTCCAAAGGGAACTAGTATAAGATTAAATTGTAGAATACTAAGTTATTGTTAGGCTGGTTAGGCTCAATATTCAAGTTGAATATTAGAAGTACAACAGGACAGATAACAATTATTTAAATTGATTCGAAATATTGGGATATTTAATAAATTATAAAAGCATCAAAAAAAAGCATCTGCTTTTAGCTCATGATCTCAAGCCTAACAATAACTGAAAAATACAACAAAAAGGTCAACTATACAAATATAAATATTGTATTATACTATCATACAAGTAAACCTAGGTTCAATTCCGGTTTCAACCTTGTAAGTTCTGGCGAATTTACGAGTAAGAGAATATTCTCCAAGTCATTTAAAAATGTCTCTATAGAAAGAGTATATGTGACAGCGCATAGAGAAAGGGACCTAAGGGTAAAAAAATCAATTTTCTTTTTTTTTTCTTTTTTTGATGTGGACAACATCTGAGCATCGAATGAGACCGATCCCATGCCACAAAAGTGTTCCCTCCCAGAGATATGCGCGTTTTATGAAAATGAAGTCGACGATTCTAAGCGCAAATAGAAAGGGACCTAATCTTTAAACTGGCTCTCCTAACCAAAAATTTTCATCAACTTTTCACTTTTTTTTTTTTTTGATGTGGACAACATCTGAGCATCGAATGAGACCGATCCCATGCCCCAAAAGTGTTCCCTCCCAGAGATATGCGCGTTTTATGAAAGTAAAGTCGACGATTCTAATTAGAAAGGGAGATACTCTTTAAAATGGCTCTCCTGAGCAAAACTGGGTTTTAGCCTTAGGTCCCTTTCTATTTTGCGCGTCACATATAGCTTTTGGGGCTGGCATTAAACGGAAGGTCCCGGTCAGTAAGCATACGACTTATATACTGCACAGCATACTGATTTGCGAAAGGTTTCCCCTTGTTCCTTAATGGAATGTTGAAGGAATATATTAAGTAAAAAGGACACTATGTTGGGAGCGCCTTAGACAATTTCGACCTTAATTAACACGCATTACATTACAAACAAAGATATGTGACTAATATAATTCCTAACACGATGCTCTTAGAGTGCCTATAACGAGACGACCAACGTTTCTCCAGATTTCTGTGACGCTTGCCAACTTATTTTATATTTTTGTTGAGTAACATCGGGTAATCAGACATTAACTCCGAATTCAGGCACAAATCATAGCCACCTCGAAACAGCTATTACAAAATTATTTATACCGGTTAGATTTCTTAGCATCAGTACTTTCAATTTGCAACTCTATCACAATATCTAGAGTTAGAGGATAAGTATGACTATTACAGATTTTTTTTTCTGTATAGGGTGGGCGATTTAAAATTTAAATCGTCTGTAAAAAAAAGTAATGATAATTTGTTCAAATTTCTGGTTTCATTGAAAAGATTGTACTTTGTCATTTAATAATGGAACACCATCCGATGAGTTTTCGATTCACGCCATGAACTAAAGATTGTTTGGCAAGAGATGAAGAATTTTACCAAAAACCCGTGTTCTCCGATGAAGCTCACTTTCATCTCAGTGGCTATGACAATAAGCAAAATTGCCGCATATGGGGTTCAGAAAACCCACACGTGACTATTGAGATGCCAATGCACCCACAACGAGTCACTGTTTGGTGTGGATTTTGGGCTGCCGGCATCGTTGGGCAATTTTTTCTCGAAACCGAACGGTGAGCGTTAACGCGCCATGCTCAACGAATTTTTGTTTCCAAAAATTCAGGAGGACAAAATTTTGGTTTCAACGAGACTGGGCCACATGACACACAGCCAACACAAACATCAATATTTTACGCACGGTTTTTGAAAATCAAATAATCTGCCGAAATAGTGATGTCAATTAGCCGCCTCGGATCTGTGATTTGAGCCCTTTGGATTATTTTCTGTGGTAAGTCATTGAAGATAATTGTTACGCAAAGCATCCACCGACAATTGAAGCGTTGAAACATGAAATCCAAGAGATTCGATCCGAAACAATCGAAAATGTACGAAAATTGGGTTGATTAGATGAGGTACTGCAGAGCCAGTTGATAAAGTCATATAATGATATTCTGTTCCATTTTTAAATGACCAAGTTCAATCTTTCGAATAAAACTAGACATTTGAAAAAATTAGCAGTACTTTTTTTTACAGCCGACTCAAATTTAAAGTTTTAAATGGCCCACCCTTTAGTAAAATTAGTATGTGCTTGGGTGCCTCCGATGTAGTTATCCCATCTTATCTACAGGATACCTTCACCCAGGCAGATCAGGTATGTATTTCATGAACAAGAGAGGCAGGTCCAGCATTACAGAAGAGATCCTCTAGATCATCCCAACTTCCAAGCTGGTCCGAACAGCGTTCACGCTATTTAAAATGGCGTAATTCCTTATTTTACATAAAGGGTGGTCGAACTCAAAAGCACAATATCAGTTGTATATAACAAAGATTTCAGAGAATTAACTTAACATTTTTTATTATGATACGAGGATCTATGACAATTATGTGTGAAACAAAATATCGCCAAATTCTCGCCACGGCTTGGTGTTATAATTTCTATCCGATGGTACATATTTTCAATGACTCTGAGACATAATAAGGATTCAATGTGGTTAATCTGCGGAATTATCTCATCCTTTGGCTCTTGAATTGTTCTTGGTTTATTTATGTACACTTTTTCTTTTCAATATCCCCAATGAAAGAAGTCCAACGGTGCAAATCACATGATCGTGGCAGCCAATTAACATCGCCACCAGTGCGTTGGCAAGTGGCTCGTGGATTCTTATATGCCCAAATGTGCAATTCTGCTTGTAAACAAATCAACTGTGGGCACATCTTGTCGATTATGCTGACCAAAAAAGCATGGAGTAAACGAAAGTATTTGGGCTTATGCACCAATTTTTGTAAAAGGCTTCAACAAGACGAACTTCATGGGTGGATTTGTTTAACAGTGAAACATAGAAATGTCAAATTAAGTTTGGCAAAAAACTTGACGTTAAAGTGTGACTCACAATAAACATCGTGCATTATGGTTGAATCACCTTTAAAAATTGACTATATACTATTTTCATCAGAAACAATGACTTTCCTATCTATGGAGATTATTCTCTGATGACATCGAAATTGTCCGCCTCTAGCGAAATTTATCTAAAACTACAAATAGGCCTAGAGCTCCCTGAATTCTTCCTCATTCGTCTCTCTTTTTTCTCCTTCTACTCTGTTAATCTTCTTTAAAGAGTTTTACAATGGACCCACGACGGCCTGTTCTTTGTATCGGATGAACCCGAAGCTGCAATCTCTGACCAAGGGCTGCAACCCAGGCACTACGTGTGCCGCTACAACAACAACAATAGGCCAACTCATAGATTCGAAATGACAATTCGCTCTTAAGGGCCTTATCGAACCTACGATAAATAGACCAATGTGTTAGCCACTGGCTAAATAAGATAGAAACTAGTGTATTACTGTTTCGCTACTCCTACTCTCTGAGCATCTTCCATAATAACGCTTTCAACATATCTAGCGTAATACTATAGTATGCACTAGTTGCACATATAAAAGCTAGAACCACTCAATGAGTTGAGAACATGTTTGTGTGCAAGTATGTGGGAGGGAAACCCTTCAAATACTGCCAGTAAAATCAATAAAACACTCAGTGGGAATACAAGACAAACTCTTTCAGGTGCTAGTGTGACATTCTTTTAATATTCAGCACTCACCATGGAACGTTGGCGCAATAAATTAGCGGTAGTAACCGGTGCCAGCGGAGGCATAGGAGCGGCTTGTGCTCGCACCCTGGTGGGAGCTGGCTTACGTGTTGTAGGTTTAGCCCGAAGAGAGGCCAAACTAAAGGAGCTGCAAGAGTCGTTATCCGAAAGACAAAAATCTTTATTTATACCGAGAAAATGTGATGTATCCCAAGAAGATCAGGTTATATCGACCTTTGAATGGGTGGAAAAACAATTGGGAGGAGTGGATGTCCTGCTAAACAATGCCGGTATAACAAGGGAAACAGAATTGGTGGCACCGGGTAATACCGAAAAGATACGTCAAGTCATTGACACCAATGTCATGGGTGTCCTATGGTGTACTCGAGAAGCCTTCCAGCGTATGCACAAGCGAGGAAATGAAGGCCACATTTTGATTATCAATAGTATAGCGGGCCAGCAAGTATTGAATTTTATAGATGTCCTGCCATCGTTCAATATCTATCCGGCCACAAAGTTTGCCATAACCGCTATGACAGAAACGTATCGGCAAGAATTTCAATTGCATAAAAGCAAGGTTAGGGTTACGGTAAGGGATGAAGAATTTTAATTTATTATTTTTATATGCAATTCTTTTATTTAAAGGGTATTTGTCCGGGTGCAGTGAATACTAATATTTTTCCAGAAGAAATACATTTCTATGTAAAGGATATGCCTCGCTTAGAACCGGAAAATATAGCTGATGCGGTAATATTTGCTCTTAGATCACCACCAAATGTCCAGGTAATTTCTTGACTATTTAGGTATAAACAATTAATGGCTTACCTTAAATTGCAGATACATGAAATCACTTTGAAGCCCATGGGAGAGATGTTTTGATCCAATTCTATTTCGATTGGGTTTTATTGGGAACAAAATTCAATTGTTAAAGTTTCATGACGTTAGATATTCAATTTCCAAATCTAAAATGGAAAGAAAAATGTTTAAAAGGTTTTCATAAACGTAAGATTATTGTTGTTGTTGCTTTAATAAATCCAACTTTCGTCTTAAGAGCCTTATATTCAATCGATGCATGCAGAGATACTGTCCATTGAGATAGAGTACCGGAATATCGTGACGATATAAACGTAAATATCTCACATTCTCTTTAGTGTCTATAAAGACCTTATTTAGGTCATATTCTGCAGGAAAATGTGTTTCTAACTCCTCTAGCAAGATATCACATAAATGGCAGGGATCCTTGGTTAATAAAGTCAGCTGAGGTAAAGTTCCGGAAGGCGTGTTATTCGGTCTACGAAAGAAAAATAATTAAGAAGAAATTTAAAACTTAATCAAGATTAAACTTACAACTTCTCTAATAAAATGGCCAAAGACTGTTCCCAGTTGACACTCGTAAGGCATCCCAGTTTGTTTGGCTGTAGGGAATGGGCCATATGGGTAAGCATTCTAAACATGGATGTGACTGGCGATTGTCCCCATAGCAAAGAGCTACCATAAGGATTTACATAATTCGAAGATATTTTAAAATGTTTCGAAAGATCTTGTAAGCACTTCCGGTTGTCTATTTCCCAATGCTCTATAAGATGTGCCTCAGTATTTACTTTCTGGACTAGGTCGTTCACGTCGTTGAGAAGTGAAGGCGCTCTATCAGCCAGCGCAATGCCTTTTATAGCTGCCAAAGGTTTAAGGCCGTAATGCTTGACTTTTTCCGCTGTTGTTAAAACTAAGGCGGCAGCTCCATCCGAGCCAGCGTAGTTATTTTGATCTGATAGTTCATCCTGTGTTATTTCCAGTTGAACCCTTCGTTTGCCGACATGATGAAGAGCTTTCAAAGTCACCAGTTCTGCCTCAAATAAACCTTCTTGCGCGGCTTTTGAATGCAATTCTCTGCAATGGCCAACAGAGCTTTCTGTACCATAGGTTTGCGATGAAACATTGCCAGTATTTAAGTCGCTTGACCCTCTCGCTTCAAGCTGAAGTCGCTCTGAATCAGATTCCACACCTGCTACCACCACAAAGCTGGATGCGTTAGTTTTCAAAGCCTCGATACCCATAAGTAAAGATTTCAGACCCACATGGCCCTCCTCTCGTACGGAGATTATCGTTGCCTTCTTTAGTAATTCTCCAACATACTCTGTTTGACTGTTAGCACAAGGCTTTTTTGCTACATAAACATGATGCAGCTTTTCCAGAGGCGCACCCGATTGCTTGACTGCCGCCTCTACGGCCACAGAGCACAAATGTGAGGAGCTGGTACTCTTAAGTTGACCCAATGGTTTACCCCATGGTGTACGTACTGCAGCACATATGGCAATATCTTCAGTATCTAAATGGACATGACGTTTGTAGAGTAACAAGTTTCGGAGTTGAGGGGATGACCTATAATTCAGAAATGAGAAAAAAGGTGAGTGGATCCAGGTAAAAATATGACATTCTCTTCAGACCAGAATAATAACACTTAAAACAAGTAAAAAGGTGTTCAGCCGTACAGGCTTGCATTCTGATACTCTACACCAGTCAGGTACAAAGAAGTCTCGATCGAATTTACTTCTAGAAGGGGACCTTTAGTTAAGTATTATAGAAAAACAAGCAACGGCATGTTACAAGGGTAGGTTTAATGTCGCACTTAATTTTGAAGATCGGATTTATTTAGTGGCTTTTACTGCGGCAGGAATTGTATACGGAAGAGACTTTTGTATAGCAGCTATATAAAAACATAAACCGGTATGGTTCCATCTCATTAATGTTGGTTATAGATCAACCATTACACTCCAGAATCCTCGCTTAAAATGGGATTTTCTCTTATATCTCGAAAACGACTTATAAGACTTTAACGATATGACGTGAAATTTTTTGCATTTTAAAAACTTAATAAGCTAATTTAAAAAAGTTTTTTTGGATAAAGAATATGAAAGGGGTATTTTGAAAATGCATCTTACTTAAAATGGAATTTTCTCCAATATCTCAAAAAAGTTTTGAAAATTCAAAAAAAAATTTGGACAAAAAATATGCAAAAGGGTTAAATTTTTAAAATTTAGATTTTTAATGGAAAAACCTAATAGTAAAAAGTATTCCTTTATTGTAATTTGCACAAATATTTTTGAAAATATCGTCATTTGAAAATTGACCTTACTTAAATTGGGGTTTTCTCTTATATCTCGATAGCGACTTAATTGATTCAACTAAATAAAGTGCATTTTGAAAGCATAATAAAAGTTTTGAAAAACGAAAAAAATTGGACAAAAAATATTCAAAGGGCTTAACCCATAAAAATTTAGATTGAATAAAATCTAAATCAATTTTTTTTAATTAAGAGAAGGGCAAAATCTGATAAATTTTTTTTTCTTTTAAAATTGGCACAAATATTTTGAGGGTATCAGCTTTTGGAAAAGAACCTTATTTAAAATGGGGCTTTCCCTAATATCTTGGTAACGGCGTTATTAACAATATTTTCTGAGATATCGGCTTTTGAATATGCCCTTCACTTAAAATTGGGGTTCTAGTCATATCTCGAAAAGACATCCTTCAAACGATTTAAAGTGCAATTTGTTGTATTTTGAAAGCATAAAAATGGAAGAAATAAACGTTATAAATAGAGTTTTAAATATTCTCGATCTCATCCTCACACAAGCGGTATTATGAAACCCGTAATATTAGTATAAGGGTTTTAAACGCATGGATAATACTGACCGCCAAGCCGCAAGGTGGTAGCTCCCATACATAACATTTATCTTCACGCTGTTCGAGTAGTCTTGTCAGTAGCCAGAAATTGATTTCAAGAAAAGTTTCGAGATGTTGGGCAGGGAAAGTACAAACGTTTATTTATATTTTCTACACAATATTTCGACTAGTCTATCGTGCAATTCTAATACTCGGAACGTATGGAATGAAACAAAAATCGAAACGGGTAATCAAAACAAAAAGTCTGCAAAAATTCTTCTTAAATCGTTTTCTTCAGTAGAGACCAAAGCCGAGCTAAAACTATCGGCGGCGGCGGGTCGAGAGATTAACTTGCTGCGGCTACATTTTTCGGCTGACTTTTATCTTTCATATTCTTTTCCTTAGAAATAAAAATCTTTACAAATCGTATCAAAGTTTATGTTTAGCCCGTTTGTTCATTTCGGTATTTTGCTTTAACACATTGAACAGGGATTAACCGGATCGAGACCTCTTGTACGAGGGATGCTATATATATTTCTGGACTAATAATGAAAATGCGAATATTTTTCATCAAAAATGGTTTTATTGTTTTTCAAAGTATTCTCTAGCATGATTTGTACACTTTTGCATGCGCTCAAACACATTGTCGAAGCACTTTTTCCACTCTGATTGAGACACCTGCAAAACAAGGTTTTTGAACACTTCATCGGCGTCTTCTAGCAACGAAAATCGTTGACCACGCATTTTTTTCATGATGTGCTGAAATAAACAGAAGTCATTGGGTGCCGAGTCAGGGCTGTAGGGCGGATGACCCATCAATTCGACGTTTTGGCCAAAGGTCAAAAAGGCGCCGGTTTGAACCTATGTGTGAAAGCTAGCATTGTCATGGTGCACAATGATTCGTCTTCTCTTGTTCGTTTTTCGAAGACATCAGGCAAACAAATTGTGGTGTACCACTCAGAATTGCTCAAGCGAAACAGTCGCCACATGACCAGTTTTGCCGAAGAAACAGGCGACCATTTGCTTCGAAGTGCTTCTTCCACGAACCACTTTCGTTGGATTCGGCTCGTCTTCGAAGACCGACACGGTCGATTGCTGTTTTGTTTTGGGCTCATACGCATAGATCCATGATTCGTCTTGTTTTTCAAAGTATTCTCTAGCATGATTTGTACACTTTTGCATGTGCTCAAACAAATTGTCGAAGCACTTTTTCTACTCTGATTGAGACACCTGCAAAACAAGGTTTTTGAACACTTCAACGGCGTCTTCTAGCAACGAAAATCGTTCACCACGCATTTTTTTCATGATGTGCTGAAATAAACAGAAGTCATTGGGTGCCGCGTCAGGGCTGTAGGGCGGATGACCCATCAATTCGACGTTTTGGCCGGTCAAAAAGGCGCCGGTTTGAGCCTATGTGTGAGAGCTAGCATTTTCATGGTGCACAATGATTCGTCTTCTCTTGTTCGTTTTTCGAAGACATCAGGCAAACAAATTGTGGTGTACCACTCAGAATTGCTCAAGCGAAACAGTCGCCACATGACCAGTTTTGCCGAAGAAACAGGCGACCATTTGCTTCGAAGTGCTTCTTCCACGAACCACTTTCGTTGGATTCGGCTCGTCTTCGAAGACCGACACGGTCGATTGCTGTTTTGTTTTGGGCTCATACGCATAGATCCATGATTCGTCATCTGTGACGATTTTATAAACGTCTTTTGAAGCATCGCGATCGTATTTTTTTCCAAATTTCTTTGCACCAATCGACACGAGCCTTTTTTGAGCGATTGTCAAATTGTGCGGGATCCAACGAGAACAAACGTTTTTACCGGCCAGGTGTTCATGCAATATCGAATGTATGCTGGAGGGAGAAATGCCCAAGGATGCCTCTATCTCACGGTATGCCACATGACGGCCTTGCATTATCCGTTCACGCAAGGCATCAATGTTCTCTGGTACAAGGGCCGTTATTGGACGACCTTCACGATCTTCGTCTTTGAGCGAGCGTCGGCCACGATTGAATTCATTAAACCAGTTTTGCACAGTGCTATAGGATGGTGCTTCATCGCCGTACAAAGATTTAAGTTCATCGATGCACTCTTGTCGTCTTGAAGTCGAATGTTGTGAAAAATGATCGCACGAAAATGTTCACAAGTTAATTCCATTTTTTTGGCCAATTGATTTTTTCAAGTCACTGTAAACGTTGAGCGAGGCCGCTGCACTGGTTGATCTGTAAAAAAAACAAATGAAGACGGGTTTTTGGACGAGAAGGATTTTTGGCCGAATTGCAAAATTAATATAGGTTTTGATGAAATTCGGATTGATTGTCTAATGGCTGGTCTAATGGGGTATAACAAACTGTTTTCAATTGGGTTTTCTGAACATCCAGCAAGGTACAATATTTTCGACTTTGCCGGACATAAGCATTATTATTTTTACTACTTTTATTTTTAAGCGATTTGTAGGTTTGACCGTTTCACCGGCTTTGCTTTACACTATCGTTTTACTTGTCATCATGGAATGAAACTTAGCCAGGATGTAAAAAAGGTTTTTCATTTTGTACTTCCCACTGTTTGAAAATTTTTATGTTCGATCCACACAGTACCAAAACAAAGAAAAGATGTCAAGTCTTCAAAATCAATTTTATAAAACAAAGTAAAAAAAAATAAAGACGAACAGACCATTTATGAGAAACCTCATACTATGTTATTCCGAAGATTCGCGCACTCTATCAAAACATTAAGCAAATTCAGAATTTATACTTCTGGAGCGGGAGACATACATATTTCGTTGAAGCTATATAAAACATATACCAAGAGGTAATAAGTCGCACTTAACGATCTATGCTTTGCATTTAAAGTTTTTTCCTATATAGCGGCAGGACTTCGGTAGAAATGGTTATATGTTCGCACTATGTTCAATTTATGCAATCATATCCCAACATAATCAAAGTACCAAGTTTCACCCAAATCTGTTCATAATTGCGAACAGACGGGCGGACATCGCACAATGGAATCAGATAATAAATCTGAATCGATAGATAAGGTGTTAAGGTGCACCACAGTTAAGGTTAGGTAATAAA
Source organism: Hydrotaea diabolus (assembly GCA_963513945.1). Lineage (NCBI taxonomy): Eukaryota > Metazoa > Arthropoda > Insecta > Diptera > Muscidae > Hydrotaea > Hydrotaea diabolus. The sequence goes on from OY740717.1 coordinate 17,530,808, forward strand.
AAGATAACAGATCTTTTACCAAATGTATCATTTGATACAAAAAATGTATTGAAAAAAGTACAATACATGAAAAAAGTAACGGGATTATATTCCCATTTCTTATATTTATATGTGTGCAGATGAGTGTGTGTTAAACACCACTTATAGAAACATGTATCATCAACCACAACAATACTTCATTTCTTGTAGTTTATATATGATATATTTGCTGCAATTTTCTCTGTCGTGTAAAATCAGCTGCTAAGTGGTTGACCTACTCTAATTTTTAGTTAATAAAATCTGCAGCGGCGGTGCTGGATGAAAAGTGATCGGCGGCGTCTTCCGGTCGGCTTGAAAACGGTCTTGTGTCTCTGTTCTCCTCATTAACAAATAAACACACCACTGCGCCAAACAGCTGATGACATCACCTAAAAGAAATGAGCGCGGCACCTAGTGGTGAGTAGCAGTACTCTGCCTGAAGTATTGGGTGTATCCATAAAGCAATATATCGAACTTGCTCAACGAGTTCCTTAGAGAAAACCCTAGTAAAAAAAGCCTAAAGTCGGACGTAGCCGCTGTATTACACCCTACACTACTGGATGTTCAGAAAACGCAACTGAAAATTTATTTGGGACCCAATTTACCCAGATTTTAAAACTAATGGCATATTTGAATTTGCGAGAAAATTGCATTGTTTTTGGTAAAATCGGATGAACAGCTCCCGTCCTTGGCAGGAGGAACTTACTTGTGCTAAACTTCATAAAGACTAGCTGTAATAAGTGGCTTCTAGTGCTAAAGACATAAAATCGGATGAACATATGTGTCAGAGCTTTCTCCAAATCTGAACCGACTTTCTTCAATTTTATTGGCCCAAAAACAAACGTGTACCAAATTTCATCAAGATTGGACATTATAAGTGGCTTATAGAGCTTAAGGTAAAGTCGTATAAACATATATGTATGGGAGCTATATCATAATCTAAACCGATACCTTCAAACGTATGCCAAATTTAACATGGGGGTAAAAGCCAAAGTAAACATGGGGTAAAAAAATTTTTAGTTTATAAACTTTTTTTATTTTTTCTCTGATTATATACTTGTAATATACAAAGTGGAAATTTTTTACACTAAGTATGAAAAATAATGTTCACAGCTTCGCAATGTTGGGCTCGTTTTAGAGCATTTTTTATATCATCTTTCAAAATTTGTGGCTGGAGCGATTAAATTTCTGCAACAATCTCCTTGAGTTGAAGGATTGTCTCGGGATTGTTCACATACGATATAATCGTATACTCGCTCCTTCAAATAACTCCAAAGAGAATAGTCGGGTGCTGACAAATCTAGCGATCGCGCTGGCCAAATAATTTTCGCATTTCTGGAAACTATTCGGTCTCCAAAAATTTGAATTTAAAGTGCCATTCTTGGTCGGGCAGTGGATTCATCCTGTTGAAACCACATCTCAGGTCCTTTTTTACAAGCAGGACGTAAAAAATATTCTATCATAAACCGATACCGCTCTTCATTACGGTTACAGCACTTCCATCTTCATTCTTGAAGAAGTAAGGCCCAATGATATTGGCAGATCAACTATTTTAACGCAAAGTGATTAAGCTCATTTTCATTTGAATGGCTTTGTTAATAAGCAGAACTGTAGGTTCTGAGGTTCTGAAAATCCAAGAGTCATTTCATCAATGCCAATTGCACCCCATTATGTGTACAGTATGGTGTGGAATCACATCTGCAAATATCCTTGGGCCATACTTCTCCGAGAATGAAGATGAAGTGCTGTAACCGTAAATGGAGAGCGGTATCGGTTTATGATAGACATTTTTTTACGTCCTGCTCTTGAAAACAGACCTGAGATGCGGTTTTCAGCAGGACGAAGCCAATCCCCACAATGGCATTTTTAAGTAAATTTTTTGGAGAGCGAGTAAATTCCAGAAATTCGAAAATTATTTGGCAAAATCGATCGCCAGATTTGTTAGCACCCGACTATTTTCTTTGCGGTTATTTGTAGGGGCGAGTATATGTGAACAAGCCCGAGAAAATCCTACAACTCAAGGCCAATATTGTTGCAGAAAAAACGAAAAAGTTTTTAAATGTTTAAACCCTATGGTAAGTTTTGGCCCACCCTGTATATGACTTCTAGAGCTAAATATATAAACCCGGATGAACATATATTTCGAAGCAATATCTTAATCTAAACCGATTTTCTTCAATTTCAATAACGTTGTTATAACGTTGGCTTAAAAACGTTCTCCTGCTAAGTTTCATCAAGATTGAATGCAAGATGTTGCTACAAGAGCTAAAGGTATAAAATTGGCTCAAAAAACTTACTCCTGCTTAGTGTCAAGATTGGATGTAAGATGTGGCATGAAGGTGGGAGCTACATCTAAATCCAAAAAACGTACTGAAGTTGGATTTCTTATACGTCGATTGGTATACTTAAAGGTAGTTAAATTTTTTTGGTAATTACAAACATTTGCCACGTTTGCTTAGACAGCTGAAGTACTCTAAATCAAATAGACGGACATGTTCTTTTTTTTTTTGAAATAGTGAAACAGCGGTGGGTAGATATGACCGATGCATGCCGTGTTCTTATGGAAAATAATAAAAAAAATTGAATGTATAGCCCTAAGTTGAATATGTTCTACATTGTTACATAAGTAAAATTAATGTAAAGGACTTTCTGAAGCTTCTACTTTTACGATACGTCATGAGAAATCACTTGGTTAAAAGAAGGGCTGCAAATTATTTCAGAATTCCAGTTAGTTTGGTTCAGACCTGCTCTGAAACACTGGTTCGGTTTTAAAAATGTTTTTAAGATACTCTTGAACGCTACAAAATTCTAAAAGAATTATAGGACAAAAATATGTCTTAACGCCAGGCGGAAAAAAGAATTAAATTTAAGGAATGTACCTTAAAAAAAAACCCAGTTCGGTTTGCATTCCTAGTCAAAAGTGAATGAACTTTAAAAAAAACCCAAGTTCGGTTTGCATTCCTAGTCTAAAGTATTTTAAATTTTATTACTTTCCGCTATTGTATGGAAGCGACATATCAGTTTGTCATTCCGTTTTCAATATCGCAAAATGATTAACTTCACCTAAAAACAGTTCAATTTTCTCATAAATGCAAATTCGTACCATAAAGTGCCTCCTCTTGTGCGGAACTTAAAAGTTTCAAATTTATTATACTAAAATTTGTATCTTTCAATTTCAAAAAATATTTTGGCTATAGTACGACTAGTTTAAATAAAGCAATTTTTCTTCAATATATTTCTTTATTCACAAATTTAGACAGTTGGTCAATTAAATGTCCAAATAGGGGGTGATCATATAGACGTTTTTTTTAAAATAAAAAAAATCAAATCAAGTGTACAATCTTTATTGTTTGTTCGAAAGGGCATTTAATGCCATTTACTTGAATTTAATTTCCTTCAAATGTTGGCCTATCTGAGGGTCCAATTTCGGATTACTCGTTCGAGCATTTCGACCGGTATGGCGTTAATGACACGTGTAATCTTAGCTTCGAAAACCTGAATCGTAGCTGGTTTGTCATCATAGACTTTGGACTTAACGTAGCCCCAAAGAAAAAAGACTAAAGGTGTGATATTACACGAACTATGCGGCCAACTCACCGGTCCAAAACGTGAAATTAGCTGCTCTTTGAAATGTCCACTCAATAGACCCATTGTTTGAGTAGTTGTATGGCAAGTGTCACCATCCAAAATTTCTTCAAGATTGCGGGATTCAATTTAAGGTAGCAAAAAGTCCGATATCACGGCTACGTTGTGTTGTTTATTTTTGAAAAAATGTGCACCGATAATTCCTCCAACCCGTTGAACCTCATCTGGTTGCTCTTTAGCCCAATAGTGGCAAATTTGTTATTGACGCTGCCGTTGAGCCAGAAGTGTGCCGACCATAAAAAGGTCTAAACGCACGAAAAATGTTTCTCACCGAACGCTCATTTCCATAATACAGTTGAACAATTTGGAGACGTTGTTGCGGTGTAATTATTTCCATGATAAAATGGCAAACAATACTGAAAAGATAAAAGAATAAAGATTAACACAATTCACAAGTAATCTGCGAAAAAACCCTATTTAAAAAAAATACCTCTAGCTTGATCACCCGTTATAATAAAACGTAGCCAATACATGGACACTGTTATAAAATAATTTTAAAAAGCATTTTTCTCGAGATATTAAGAGTTTTTCGCCAGTTTGTGAGGTATTTTTAAAAGATTTTCAAGAGATTAAAAAAAGAGAGATTAAAAAAAGTATTTCAGATGTTTTTAAACATTTTAGAATAATAAACAGTTTTTTATTATTTACTATAAAATCGAAATAAAATTAACAATATACGAAGTCATTTCAATGTTAATAGAAAAAGTAAAATTTTATTTTTCTCAAATAATTTATAATTTTTTATAAGTACATCAATTTTTATTTTGTCCTCTTTAAAGTTTTTCCCCCTGATGTATTAAACTTGTGCCAGCGTTTTTTTTCCAATCCTCGAAGTATGTCCTTGAGCTCTCTCAGCGATTCGGTTCGTATCTTCTCAATCGTCGAAAAACACTCCTTTCATGGGACTCTTTAATTTTGCGATCAGGATAAAGTCAAATGGGGCCAAATCTAGTGATGCGGTGACAGACGCATGATTACTGTAATCCTTTCGGCCATTAAGTTACGAACAAGCATTAAGCTAAAGAAACGAAACGCGAGGGTACTCGGAATTTTTAGTTGCCGGTAAAATAATTTTATTATGCTTTGTATTTTTAAATCTTCGGATCTCGTAAAAACATCAAAATAATTGTAAAAATTATTCAGATGTACTGAGGGCTTTTACATGCTGTACTACATTACCTTAAACTTTCCGTAAATTTACAAAATATTTTTTTTTCAGTATCGAAATAAAGGGAATACCCAAAAAGCTAATGCTTTTTATGTTTTAAAGGATATATTTACTTTTGATAACGTTAGAAATCTTTTCTTGGTTTCTTCCTCTTGCATTTTCAGGCATGGTCGTATTTTTATGAGGAATACGCTGATAAAATTTGTCCAGTCGTGAATGAATTACCTAGTACTCGTATAGTCGGTTTACTCTAACGAGGAATGGTCGATCAGTAAGCGGTATTACTTTTAAAATAATAAGCTGTCTGTTAAGAGTGCACACAAACGGATTTGAAGGGAATAAAGGGTTTTGTTTTTTCTTATAAAAAAGTATAGTTCCCAAAGGAGCACAAATTCAACAAAGAAGCAGTCTAAAAAGTCCTTCGCAAAAGGCGATATAAGGAGCATACGGTTCAACAGAATATATAACTCTATGATGCACTAACTTTAGTAATGGGTGATTTATCTAAAGGTATTTTTTCAAAAAAAGGACATTTTATGGCATTTATTTTTTGAATATATTTTCCATTAAATGTTGACCGCAACTACGTCTCAGGCTGTCGATTCTGAGGGTCTAATTTTGGATGACTCGTTCGAGCATTTCGACCGGTATGGCGTCAATGACACGCATAATTGTTGTCTTCCAAAACCTGAATCGTAGCTGCTATGTGAGCATAGTCTTTGGACTTTAGTAGCCTCCACACAAAAAGTCTAAACTGCACCAAACCGTGGTTTTCTCTGGGTATAGTGACACCTCTTGGACCTCTTCTGGTTGCTCTTCAGCCCAAATGTGACAATTTTGTATAGGGTGTTTTTTATTGGGGTATAGAACTTTAAGTTGGCATCACTTTTTTAACTGGCGGCCATTTTGTCAGCTGTCAAGTGATTAATATTTAGTTTGGTTTGCCATTTCATCATGAACAGGTTGACAAAAGAACAACGCTTGCAAATCGTGCAAAATTTATTTCGAAAGTAATGGTTCAGTTCGCGAAGTTCACCGCAAGCTACGTCTATTTTATGGTCGACATAATCGTCCATCAGAGCAATTAATTCGGTTAACCATGGATCGGTTAACATGGACCATTGGATTATTTTCTTTGGGGATATGTGAAGTCGCTCGTCTACGCCAACAAACCAGAAACACGTTAGGGGACTTGGAAGCCAACATTCGTGGCGTTATTGCCAACATACGGCCCCATATGCTCGAAAAAGTGGTTGAAAATTGGACCTGTAGAATTAGCTTTATTCGAGCCAGCCGCGGCGGCCACATGCCCGAAATCATATTTAAACATTAATGGCATAAAATTATATTTCCAATAAAGCCAAATTGATGGACATTAAAACGATTTTCTTGTGTTTCATTTCAATTCGAAGTTCTATACCTCAATAAAAAACACCCTTTATATTGACGTTGCAGTTGAGCCGGAAATGGGCCTCATCACTGAACAAAATTTTGGCCGAAGCCAGTTTCTTACCGATCGCTCATTTCCATTATACAGTTGCACAATTAGGAGACGTTGTTGCGGTGTAACTCTTTCCATGATGAAATGTCAAACAGTACTGAAAACAAATAAAAAAATAAATTGTAATACAACTCACGCGTAATCTGTCAAAACTCCTATTGAAAAAATATCTCTAGGTGGATCACCCTATATATTCAAATTCGTTTTAGTAGTTCCAGTAAATACCCCAAAGCAATACGAAATATTTGGCATAATAATAACATTAATCAATTTTGTTTGCATCAACGAGGTAAAACTAAATTTGTTTTGTGTTGTAAACCACTGTATTGCAAATCTAAAATGATTGAAGAGGATTAAAACAATATAGCATTTGTTTTTTGAAGGATTAATACTAAACTGAATAAATTTATAAACTTAGATAAATTCATAGAAGCCTGCATCAAGTCATTACCAATAATTTGGTTAAGAAGTCGATTATTAATAAATAATGTGTTCAAAATATCGACGGTGATGAAATATCTTTTAGCAAAACTTTGTTTAATTGATACCGACAAGAAGAGCGGCATGAGCTTCCCTTTTAAATCTTTTAAAAATTATCATAGCCTAATTTTAGCTCTACAAAGTTCTGCCAATTTCCAAGCTGCTTTTGTTATTTTTTGTTAGCAGATTTCAGTGCTTTTAAGTTATTGAATATCTTTATTTGGGTACGGTTGTGGTCGACAAAAAAATATTTCCTGTTAAGGCGTTTTGAAAAAGACTTGCGAAATATGTGTACTCAATAACAAAACGGACACTCAATTCGGATTACTTATAGATCATTTTATATAAGGATATGTTGGATTAGTCTAAGGGAGGATTTGTTGCAAAACAGTGTAATGATATTAATCAAATGTACGAGTAATTATCAAATCAGGGGCGACACATTTTTCTAGTCCCCATGTTGAAACACTCCCTGTTTGAAATTCGATTACATTTGAATGTCCATTTGTTTCCGATCTTATTCAATATAGTGAGTTATGCAAGACCTACAATTTGTCCAACTAAAGTTGGACCATACAAGACCAGCTGATGTGAAACACAAATAACTTTTTTATTTTTTAACATAATTTATATTTTCTTCTTGCAGATACAACTGAACTATTGGAAATTTAAAATGAATACGTACAAACCACAACAACGCATTAAAATTATTATTTTTATTATTCTTCTTAACGATCAATTGTTCTGACGCAGCGAAATTATCGCCGTTTTTTTAACGTAAGATCAGCGACCACATCTTCCATGATTACAAGTTTAGTTCGCCGTTTTGAGGAACTGGGCTCAGTTGCGACCGTCCAGGAAGAGGTGCTCATCGAAATATTCCTACTGAAGAGAATGTGGAAGCTGTGCAGCAGCTTGGCGCTAAAAAGACCCAATGCCTCTATCGAGCAAAATGGTGGTCATTTGTCTGATGTCACATTTCACACATAGTCACGTTAAATTCCCATAAAATGTATTTAACATATAAAAATAAATCTTTAAAAAAAACCGTTATTACAAGAGTTATACGTGTTTACCATCACTAGGTCTCATTTGGGCCACCCTGTAGTTTTAAGTTTTTATAAGCACATACTTTATACAAGGTCCCCAAGAGTAAAAGACATAAATAAAATAGTTGTAAAATGGTTCGATCTTGGAAGGTTCTAAAAGCCCCGAGTACCTACATAAAGCTTGTCTACAGATGAAAGAATGTAAGCCAGGCCGAAGGCTGGACGACACGATCCCATGAATCGTAGAGCGAATTTTATAATTTTTAGCAATTTTTTGATATACTACTAAAAAGGTCTTTTCCGATTTCAGAGCCTGCCGTTCTAAGGCCGCATATTACATTCGGTTCTTCCCAAATCTTGCATAGATTATTACGAACGACCAATTATCAACTCATAGATAGGAGCAGTTTATAAATATGTCCTCCCGATTTGGATTCCTGCCGCCATAAAATCCATAAATTAAATGCGATACTGTTCAAATTTATGGTACATCATGATCGACCAATAACTACCACTGATGACATTGGGCTACACCGAGCACTGTTTTCCTATAGTCTCAAGACAATAGTCGCTTACAATTTGAGATCTTGGCCCAAAGTCATATTAAACACAATTATGATTAAATAAGGCATAACGTCTGAGGTGCGACCTACTGGTGAAGAGACTTTATCAATTTATGTTTAAAAAGGTCTCAGATCTTTGGTAAACCCTGTACTGAAACATCAGACTGCACCGATCACTGTTTTCCCATAGCCTCAAGGCAAAGTTACCTTACAATTTGAGATTTTGGCGCAATAAAAGCCATATTAAATATTATCAGGTCGCATGATGTGCAACCTACTGGTGAAATTAGACTATATCAATTCGTGTTTAAAAAGGTCAAAGATCACTGGTAAGTTTTTTCCAGTAACAATAGATCTTTGGCTGTAGACTAGTTTTAGTTGAACTATATTTGTGAAGATAAAAGTTCTAGTCGATGCGCCTCGGACAAACTCGTTTAATCTGGTCGATTTTAGGGTAGTTTTTTTAAGCCATTTTAGGAGACGTCAGTGGCATTTATGCGTGTCTCGTCAGGTATTCTGTACGTTCAACTTCTAAAATTATGCTGACTTCATTATAACCAAAAGGTTTGTCCTTTTAAACAGACATAAAATCAAGTCGCAACCATCTTCGATATCGATTATTTAGGCGGCTTCGAAAGGAATATATATCCTTTATAAATGAAAAGCGTGCCTCAACGTCAGACAAAATTGCTTACAATGTGGGTACTTTCCATATTGATTTTCCTGAATCTTTGAGTGCCCAAATTTTGCCAAGTAAAATTACCTAAGTTTGAGCACTCACACGGTTTTGTGTTCCGCTTTTTGGATAACTAGTGCCCCATTCCCACCGTATAGCGAAAACATTCATCTTTTGTTCTTTAGGATAGTCCCACATACCAGGGCTTTCGTTTATTTCAAATTACCACATTTGTGGTCTCTGTTCACAAAAATATTTGTTTGTTTTGTTGTTGTTGTAGCTGCATATTGTGCCGGGGAAACAGCGCTTGGCCACAGAATTCCACCTTTGGGTCGATCCCTTGAATAGAACCGGCTGACGTGGGATTTTTTGTAACACTGGCAAACGTTTTTCAAATAATTTTGACTTGTTTTTCATGCACACACTTTTTGTTGATTAATGATTGACAGAACTATTGAGGTTTTGCTACCCAGTTTTATTTATCAAGGCATAATTAAAAAAACAACCAGTATTTCTTCGTCCTTCGTTAAAATCTAGGATTGATGAAGAACGAACCTTTTCTTTGAACTGAAAAGTTATCAACGCAGTTTTACGATCGATCATGAATACCCCTAAGTATTTTTTGTTTTTCTCGATTTATTAAAATCACATGGAATTTCATATTTGTTGTTTTGGCTGAATTAAACCGTTACTAACTGTACGACACCATTCCAGTATGAAAAACAAATTAGTAAACAACATAAGCGAAAACAGTGATGCCAGACTGTTTTATTCCGACTTAAAAGTCAGTACCGAGTAAAATAGAAAAATTCTGTATAAGCACATATTACTTTAAGACAGCGTTCACACTAAAGCGTGCGTTTTGTTTTTTGTGAAACAAAGAAATAAATATACATTAAGAAATACGCCAGTTTGCGCACGCCAACGCATTTAAATCGCATCAACTTTGTGTAGACTGCACTCATTTTAATTCATAATTACATTGCAATTTTCTTCCAAGACGTCAATTGTGGCGAGCTTATCTGCGTAGACAAGCGACTTCACATAACCCAACAAAAAATAGTCCAGCTGTGTTAAATCGCACGATCTTGGAGGCCACGCCAAAGGCCCACGATGCGTGATAGTGCGCTCACCAAAAGTTCCCTTCAATAAATTGATTGTTTCATTGGCTGTATGGCGTGCAGTGTTGTCTTTTTGGAAACAAAGGTCATCTACATCAACATCCTGCAATTCCGGCACAAAAAAGTCATTAATTTATATCTATGGTTGGCTTCATTTTTGACGAAATATGAACCAATGATTCCCTCTGCCAATAGAACCCCTCTAAGAAAACCGGCACGAAAACGAAACGTTGGCGAAGTCATTTTTTCATACAAGACTACGAAAACGAACCGATTTTGCGATACGTAAATGCACCGTAAACGTTAATTTCGGAATAAGAGAATTAGAAGAAAAAAAGTAGTAGTTTGAATGTATTGGTAGTACGCCAAGGCTAAGCTAAAGTAGTACTTTTACGTAACACTAAAGCGGTCCGTTTTCGTAATACCAGAGTGTTGCGTTTACGTAACACTGAAGCGGTACGTTTTTGTATCTCCAAAACGTTCTGTTTCCGTACTGAATTTCTTTCTCTATCGAAATAATATATGCTTTTTTATACTGAAGAATTAATGTTGCATATATTGTGAATGATTATGAATTCTTTGGCTATTACAAAATATAGATATGTAGATATAAATATACTACAAACGTTTTATAAATACCTATTATATTAACACTTACGAAAGCTGATTTTGTTTAACAACAATCAGATCATCACACTTCAAACATCAACTAAAACAATTAAAGTGTTTTGTCAACATGGCTGCCCGAATAAGAAAAAACAGTTAATGCCGTTACCATTAAGAAAAAACAGTTCGTTTTCGTATCGCAAAAACGGCACGTAAACGGATTGTTTTAGGTACTTTTTGGTTTAAATACGTTCGTTTCCATTACGCAAAATCACTTCCATTTCGTATCGTAAAAAACGGCACGTTTACGAAGAGTTTTACGCAGAATTAATTTCGTCGTATTTTTATATGAAAAACTATTTCGCTCCGCAAAATGCGTTACGTTTATTTTTCTTGGAGGGACACGCCATACATTGACTTTTGAAGGATGTTACGGCTTCTCAACAATGGCTTGTCGATTTGTATTCCACCAAATTTTACAATTTTGGTTATTAATGTAGCCATTCAACCATGAGTGAGCCATGAAGGCTGAACAAAATTTTCTTATTAAAATTAGGATCGGTGGCCATCTCGTTTTGTGCCCATTCACTACGATTTGCAAACGTAGTTCCGGAGTAGGTCTAGTCATTATGAAATGACAAAACAAACTGAGCGCAAATGAAGTGACAGCTGTCAAAAGGACAAACTTCAAAAAACTGTGGCCAGATTGAAACCACGCGTCAAAAAACAGCCTTTATCTAAAGTCTGAAGATAAATGTCAACTAAAAAAATAAAACAAAGCAGGACAAGGCAAAAAATACGCCGCAGAAAAAGTTAGAATTCTACATGCAGCTTTTTATTTTTAACGCTGCTCAACCAAATAAGCGTTGGCATTTAAATACGGTTATAAAGTGTGTTTCATTTTTGGAAGTAGAGGGGATTTTCTTTTAAAAAACCATTGCAAACCTTTACATTTGATATCGTGATGATAAACCTCAATCCACAATTCATTTTCCGTGGTAATTCTGTACCACTGCAAATTTATTGTTATTGATTGAAAAATTCTTAGAAGATCAGCCACATCCATCCATGTGTAAAGAAAAAAAAATACGGGTAAACGAAATTTTGGATGGTCATAGGCTTTCGGGACTGTAAATAAGTGTAATCAGCACAGAGAAAAACATATTTCCCTTTGTGAAGTGAAGTTACTTAATTGTAAATAAAAGCAGAACGCGATTTCTATGATCTATGTCGCATTTTGTTTATAGGTTATGTGACTTTACGTGAAAGTTATAAGTCTCTACACGTTCTACCGTTTGGGATTTATATGTTTTAAAAAAAAATTTTGGCAAAATTTTCTTCATAAATTTATTTCTAAATGCAAAAATGTTGATTTGGTAGAGAAACAGTATATTAATGGATTAAAGAAAATGTAATTATTAATTTTTCTCAATTTATTTCAGCAAAATCGAACTAGTCGTTCTCGAGTTATGTCAAACTACGTTTTTGCCAACATTTTACAACTAAGCGAAAAAACATCAAGATAAGGAAAAAATGTAAAAGGTCATAAAAAAAAACTGGCACATACGAACGCAAAACCCTTTGAGGGTTTTAATATACTGACCTAGTACCATCACCCTGACTTGGAATTTCTCACCCCCCAGATTGGCTGTTGTACTGTGTTATTTAGTAAAGGAATTTTTGACATTTGCAAAAAAAAAACACAAAAAAGTTGTGAAGTCAATTTTGATGGTATTCAAATGAAAATGAGTAAAATAATTTATTTGAAAATTATTACGGCTGTTTAATGCTAAAAAAGCTTTATACGGCATTTTTTGTGTAGATAAAACTCCTTAGCGAAAAATCATTTTAAGTGAATACTAATCTTAAAGCCTAGTATTCATGTAAAACGAAATTTTCTCTAAGGAGTTTTTATTAATCTCTACAAGGAAAAAAATGTTAGTTACGGGCAGTGTAGAAGAAACAGCCGTTATTTATTCTTAAATAAATAATTTCAATCATATTCATTGAAATTCCTTTAACAATTACTGCTCAACTTTTATTTTTTTTTTACAAAACCTCCTTGACCAAACAATTATCAGAACATTAAATTTCGTTTCGAGATGGTGAAAAAGTCAATACTGCTCTTATAAACATCACTGTAACAGTTGCAAATTCCATCACCTTTTCGTTTTAGCTGAGTACCTCAAACGAAAATAGCTAACGGAATTTACCAATGGTAAATTTAGTTTGCTTTGCTTCATGTATTTCTTTTGGAAGCGAGAATTTCGTTTTAAGTGAATACTAGGCTTAAATAAATCTTTAAATGAGTGGTGATCTTGTCGGCAGCACACATATGTATATATGGAAGGCAAGAGCCGACCCACACTGACCGCAAAACCTGCGTCTACCAGATGGTGATGTGTTTGCTCAAGCTTTTCCCCATAAAATTAATCAATATTTTGATTCGTAGAAAAATTTGCTATAATTTGAGTACATATTGGCTATTGATAGCCCGTTTTGACCATGCGGGACGTTTTTTGAGCCACATGAGCCAAAACGTCCAGGAACTTTGTTTTTTTTAGTTATTATGTGCGTCCCAACTAACAGCACCAATTATAACCATTTTGCTTATACAAAACAAATATGTACATACTCAAAAAAATGATCTTTTTACATCAAGCCTAGTATTCATCTTAAACATAATCTTGTTCCCAAAGCAAAACGAAATGTTTTGAAGTCATTTTAAGGGTTGGAACGTATGATGTTGGCATGAATCGAAACACATCCTGAAGTTGCCACATCCCCTTTTCAAAATAGCACATATGACCACAGTAATAGTCCGATCGTTCTAATTTTTTAACAGAATTAAATCAATGATTATAAAATTGATTATTATAAAATATGTTACAGTACAATTGGACGATTGGCCTGACAACGCCCACACAACCCTAAAATTAAAAATACAATAGGCGTGTTCTTTTCAGGTTACTAAACAAGCATTTATATGGAAGTTACTCGGTTAGCAAGCGAGTTGGCTGCTACTCGGCAACGAAACGAGTTAGAGTTACCTGACTTATTTTTTTAACAAAAAAAATATTATGACACACCCGGTTTGTATAACAAAATCAAAAACATATGTTTTTTGTTATTAATACAGAAATAAAAAAAACGCTATAAAACTATTTCCATGAATTGTATTGAGTCTTGCGAATAAGTTAAAGAAGAATATGAGCTGAAAAAGAATATATTGTCTTTAAGAAGGTCACATTCGTAGTTGTAACACATTTGTATAAATGCCTCCAGTATCTGCATCAAATATTCAGTGTTTAATGCTGTACTGAATGAAATTAAAGTTATCAATAAAATGTTTCCAAAACAATAAACTATACGAAGTAGCAAAATTGGTTTTTAGCAATTTGCTTTGCCTTTTTTGTTTGTAAACAAGCTTTTTTTGGGATAATGCTGCCATCTGATTCAAAATGTTGTTGAATGTGCTCAGAAGACCATATTACTATCTAACTAGGTAACTAAGCTTGTTACCTGAAAATTAATAGAGATATGACAATGATATTTGGAACATATGAATTTGGCATGGATCAAACACACACCATGGATGAGAATCTTCCATGACATTTCGTAAACATTTAATGGAACATTTTTGTTCAGGTACAGAGTAATGCTTTTATTTATATGTTTTTTTTTCTTCGGTTTCTTGATTATAACTTATATGCTTTCATCAGGTTTTTTTCTCTTTTATTAGGAAATATTAGGATTTTTTTAATTTATATTATTTATTTGACTTTATACTGAATTTTCTCTAGTAGTTTATGATGTTCTATTTAACATTTTGATGCATATTGTAATTTAGCTTTAATAGGCCCCAGTGGGCTTCGAATTACATGTCAATAAAGAAATGAAATGAAAAGAGGGCGTGTCACGCACCCTTAAAAATGTATGGCCACTGCGCTTTACATGAAAAGGTGCAGTGTTTAAGCAATTCAATTATTCTGCTGGTCTTAAGATAATTCATGGAGATGAATATAATGTACTTTTTATTAAACGTTTAACAATTGAGAATCAAGGTGTGAACAACGAATAGTTGAATGAAAATGCCGTCAGTTTAAATTTTTGCTTCTTTTTGTAATTTGTGAAGAATTTTTAAGCCACTTGTATATTTATATTATATATTATTTTTTTTGTGTTCTGAAGAAATACCTCTAGATGGATCATCCTATATAACAACACTTATGAATTAACAATTGCGGTTTTTTTTATCGTGACTTAACCTAAAACAACTTGTGGTGTTTTAGGTTTATTCTCGATACTCACTTGTAAATTGAAGTCAAAAACTCTAAAAAAAATCAAGGAAAAAGTTATTTTTTCTCAAAAGTTTCTCGTGAACGAGCCAAGCTTTATCCATTATGTATACAATCAATTTTAAAACTTTTATGTAAATATTTCTTCATACAGAAGGTCTCTGTGTGATGCAGATTCGGAACTCGAAATTAAAATAAAAATTTTGATTTAGAAAACACAAATAAAACGTTGCGTCAATAAATGCAGCAATGTATATTTTCTTTCGGCAATATGATATTTTAATACAACATTTTTTGTCATATTCCTTTTTTTGAATGAGTGCGTACAAGCACGTTGCCATCGAATCGATATTTGAAAATTACTTATGATTGTTGATTTGATATACATATGTTTAAAACGCTACAGTAAACTAAGGAATTTTTTAATAATGCCACTGGACAATTTTATCGTTGTAGTTGATATTCATTTTCAAATTTCTGTTGAAATTTAATTTTAAATTGTATATATTCAGATAGTATTCGAAAATATAAATTTTTAATAAAACATGAGTCTAGTTTACAGAAAATTGATGTGTTCTAACTTTGTTGCTCGCGTCGGCTTTAAGACTAGTAATCGCTTATAACGAAATTTTCGCTAAGTATTTTTTTATTTATCTCTACAAAGAAAAATTGTAGTGTAGAGCAGTGTAGAAGAAGTGGCACTTACTCATTTTCAAATTAATTATTTTGCCCATGTTCATTAAAAATTCCGAACATGAGTTACTTTTTTTGTACACATGTCAAAAATTCCTTGATCAAACATTTATCAGAAAATTAATGTTCTCTTATAAACATCCCAGTAATAGTTCCGAATTCGGCCACCTTTCCGTTTCAGCTGAGTACCACCAAACAAAAATAGTTAAGCCTAGTATTCACCTAAAACGAAATTCTCGCTCCCATAAGAAATACATAAAGCAAAGCAAACGAAATTTACCAATGGTAAATTCCGTTTAGCTATTTTAGTTTGAAGGTATTCAGCTGAAACAAAATTAAGGTAAATACTAGGCTTTAATCTAATTTACCATTATCTCTTCAAAGAAAAATTGTAGTGTAGAGCAGTGAGAAGAAGTAGCCGTTACTCATTTTCAAATTAATTATTTTAATCATATTCATTAAAATACCCTCAAAACATTTGGTACCTTTTTTATACACATGTCAAAAATTCCTTAGCCAAACAACTATCAGAACATTAATTTTCGTTTGCAGATGGTAAAAAATCTACACTGCTCTTATAATAGGATCTTGTTTTATGTGAATACTAGGCTTTAGGCATGCTCGATTGTCACATTCATTTGCAGTCGTGCTGTATCTTTTCTTTCACACTAGGGTTCCACACGTCGATTTTCCACTAATGACTTTCGGTTGCAAAAAAGGTAAGTCTTTTTTTGTTTTTAAAAATGTCTTAAAGTGTACTTCTTCTTGTCGACTATTTTTTTTATCTTCAAATATGCGTGTTGCATAAATTTATATCGTAATGCGCTTTCATTTAGTTTCGCCGATTGAGAAATACACATAGAGGTTTAAAATATATGCCCTCAAAAAGATTTGATATTTATCCAGGCCAATCAATCAAGTCGGTAAGTGTAGTATAACTTGGGTTCCAAGGTCAATGAAGAGATTTGCATATGACAAGATTGAAAGCACTGGCAATAACTGCACGAACCTCATACATTGGATAATTGGCCACAGCTCGAACCAAAGCAGTCTTAAGAGATCCAATGTTGGGGTATCTTTTTTTTCTTTAATCCAATGGGTTCAAATCTGGACTGCCTGAGGGCCATTCTTCAGAGGAAATGAACGCTGGCAAATTGTTTCGAAGCCAGACCAGGGACGTTTTAGCCTTATGGGCCGGTGCAGAATCCTGCTGGAAAGTCCATGGCTGGTTTTGGAACCGGGAATTGTTAAGAGGCTTCACAACAGCTTTCAAAAAGGTTTCTTGGTAATCTTTGGCCGATGTTTTGACTCCTTGTTCGCAGAAATGCAGGTCAGTGACCCCATCGTAAGAGACACCCCACCAAACCATGACTGAAGCTGGGTGATCTCCTTTTTCCACCCTTGGGATCAGATCAGATGCTTCCTTAGATGACCGCGCATACTCTCTATCATTTTGCTTGTTAAATTTTTTTTGAACGGTAAAACTTTTTCATCGGTGACCAAAATTTTCCTGTGCAAGTTATCAGCGTGCTTCACCAAAAGACGTTTTCATTTTTCAATCCTATTTTTTTAAAGCTGCAGTCAATAAATGTCCGGTACGTCGTTTGAAAGCACCAAGTCTTTTTTAATGATTCGACTCATGGACTTTTGCGTGATATTTATCTTACAGGCCATGATTTTCTGTTTTTGGAGCGGATTTCTGTGAGTTCTTGGCTTTGGTGACATGCGGTGTTGGAACAGAGCTTGGGCGGCCCGACCGGTGGCTGGCTTTTATATCTCCGCATGTTCGGTAGACGAACATGCGGCTAATCCCTAGTGGCCGGAGTGTTTCGAAAATATCGTTTTTTTTAATTTCACACTTGAAAAGCGCTATTAAAGTAAAGCGATACGGTTCTCATTATCTGACCACTTCATGATGAAAGTTGAAACAATTTTTAAATCCCGTTACAGGCTAACGCTATTGAGGTTAGCTTTCGAAACCCATATGACATTAACGGGGTATGTTCAGTTCTACTGTTGAAATGGGTGTGTTCAATGTTGTAACAGTATATATGTCCCTACTAAGTATAATTGACGCACTTTCTGAAGATAACGCCTGTTTGTCGCAAAAAAAAGTAATGCAATATTTATGTGGAGAACAATGGAAAGCGACGACCCGTTTATTGCAAAAGTAGAAGAAAAATATATTTTTCAACCATTGCCACTTCGGTCCTGTGTGAGAGATTATTTTAGCATGCAGGACTTATAGCGACTCAAATTTTAAGTCAAAATTAAAATATGATTATCTTTTTGAGATCAATTAATGCGGACAATTTTTTTATATAAAGAAAACTTGGTTTATTTTTCCAAAATATTACTTTTTCACTTCTCTAAACGAAAAGACTTTAATCGTTTTTTTTTACCAAAAATTCTAAAAGACGACTTTTGGTTTTTTTTGTAATAGTCGAAAAATCGACTTTAGTCTCAAAAATACAACCTAAAATATTTAACGACACGACTGGCACAGCTGAATCACGTCGTCTTCGTTCTGCTATAACATGTGAAAAAGTTTTTCGCTTTACTCGGTACCGGCATTTATGCAAAAACTTCCAGGATCTGGCATCACCGCGACATTCCAAAAGTTTTCTATTCACTTCTTGTCCGTTTTTCGTCAACGTTAGATCGTTTACGTGTTTGTCTAATTTTTTAATAAATATTTTAAAAAATACTGTTCAAAATCAAAAAAAAACTGTTAAATATTAATAAAATAACTGTTTTATAAACAAATTGTGTTAGAAATAAGTGATGTTTAATTATATTTGTGCTTTATTAGAGACGCCTTTTTAATTTGTGAAAAATTTTATGTTGAATAAGTTTTACTAAACCATTTGTGTCCATTAATTTTGTTGTTTTAAATAAAAATAATAAATTTTATATGTGTGAACACTTTTAATGTACGTTAATATAAACGAAACGGCCGAAAGATCGGCCTAAAAAAACTTTTAAAGGTGGGTTAAAAATTACCATACAGAGGGAGCCACCTTAAAAAATCAGCTCAAGGTAAGTTAATTTTCAATATTTTTAGAGATTTTCTGTTCTGAAGACAGTGAAATTTTTTAAGTATTAAATTAGGTTTCTGTGCAATTGGCGATTTTGTTAAATGTGAGCTTTAGCAAATCTTAACTTTAATCGGTCGCCAACAATTTTCATTTTCTTGAAAATCGTCGAGAAGCAATAGGGTTCTTCATGAGTTGTTGCATATCGCCGTAAAAGCTATGGAGCGTGACACGATAAAAACTAAAAAAAGCCGTGCGCCCCAGTATATGACGGGTTTTTTTGGGCAAAGTAGTGAAGAAGGGCGTTAAGGTCCAAGTTGTCCATTGGGCATTGAAAATAGTTTTGCAGTTGAAACTTCTTCTAGCTTATAGACTTAGCTACGGATAGGCCTAACCTCGGGACTTTAAAGCCTTCTGCTGTCGATCGCTGTCACCGGAATTTTGGTAAAATTCTTCAATTAGAGAAAAACAAATATAGGGTGGTTAAATTTTAAGGGCCGATATTGATTTTGAACAAAACACCAATTATTTAGGAAATTATTGTCATTTCTTTTTATTATGATAATATTGGTATGGTTCAATTATGTATGGAACAAAAAATAGGCCAAATGGCCACCGGCACACCATCCGATGGTCCAAATTTTCGATGACAAATGTCTACCGCGACCTCGGCTGCACACCTCCATCCGATGGTCCAAATAATTGAGGTTATATGCCGTATTATCTCATCCTTTAGCTCTTGAATTGTTGCTGGCTTATCGACGTATACCTTTTCTCTCAAATAACCCTAAAGAAAGAAGTCCAACGGTGTCAAATCACATGATCTTGGCGGCCAATTAACATCGCCACGACGTGAGATAACACGGCCATTGAATTTGTCGCGCAAAAGAGCCATTATTTCGATAGCTGTGTGGCAAGTGGCACCGAACAGTTAAAACCACATATGGTCGACATCTCCACATCCGTATAGAGCCATATCCAATTCGGGCCATAAAAAATTCGTTATCATCTCACGATAGCGAACACCATTCACAGTAACTGCCTGACTGGCCTCATTTTGGAAAAAAATACGGCCCAATGATGCCGCCAGTGGGTGCATTGTTTTTTCGACAATCACTTTTCGATTAGCATTCGCCCAAATGAGGCAATTCTTCTTATTGACAAATCCACTGAGGTGAAAATGATCATTGATCATCCACTGTAGCCATTTCTTGCCACAATTCTGACCATTGATGACGTTTGGATTGGTCAAGAGGCTTTAGTTCTTGAGTCATTTGCACCTTGTAAGCGTGTTCAAGCATGTTCATCAACGACGAGCATGAGAGGGGCAATTGTTGGGAACGACGACGAATTGCGCTGGTATTTTCACATCTACAGACACGGTTTGCTTAAATTTGTGTACGATTTTTTCGATTGTACGTACATTTGGACGATTAAATTGACCGAAAAAATCGCGAAGTGCACGATATGAATTTTGATTTGAACGCTCATTTTCATAATAAGCCTGAATAACTTTAACGCGTTGTGTATCTTTGCATGGTTCAAATTAAGTTAGTCTGAAATTAATAAATATCAAATGAAATGCAGAAAAAGTCTTGACGTTTAGGTGTGGTTCACAGTTAACATCGGCCCTTAAAATTTTACCACCCTTTACATACCCATAGCCCCATAACGCGGAAAAATAAAACTTATATGTGACAGCACATAGAGAAAGGGACCTAAGGGTAAAAAAAAATCAATTTTCACTTTTTTTTTTTGATGTGGACATCTTAGCATCGAATGAGACCGATCCCATGCCCCAAAAGTGCTCCCTCCCAGAGATATGCGCGTTTTACGAAAGTGATGGTACACCAAAGATACACGTATTTAAATCTTTAAAATGGCTCTCCTGAACAAAACTGGTTTTTACCCTTAGGTCCCTTTCTATTTTGCTCGTCACATACTATACTAATTTAAGAAAAAATAAAACTTATATACTAATTTAATGTTACGGCCAAGAATTTAGCTTTGTTATAAATATAAGAGTTTCTCATAAGGCTTTAAAAAGATTCCGGGCAATTTTCGATTTTTCGACCAATTTTTTGTAGCATTTGGAGCCGTATGTGAGCAATAACACGCCGAATATTCCCTTCTTCTGCGTCAATCGTATCGGGCTTATCAGCGAAGACAAGCGACTTCATATAACCCTACAGAAAATAGTACAGCGGTGTTAAATCGCACGATATTTGAGGCCACCCCACGACGCGAGATAATGCGCTCACCAAAAGTTTCCGTAAATAAATTGATTGTTTCGTTGGCTGTATGGCATGTAGCGGCTTCTTGTTGGAACCAAAGGTCGTCCACATCAACATCCTCGAATTCAGGCACGTAAAATTCATTAATCATCGTTTTATAGCGTTCCCCCTTGGCTGTAACATTATGTCCGTCTTTATTTATGAAGAAATATCGACCAATGATTCCCTCTGCCCATAGAGCACAACACCAAACAGTGACTTTTTGAGGATGTAACGGCGTCTCAACAATGTGTTTTGGTTACCAACGTACCCATTCAACCAAAAGTGAGCTTCATCGTTAAACAAATTTTTCTTGAAAAAAATTAGGATCGGTGGCAATCTCGTTTTGAACCCTTTCACCACGATTTGAAAACATTGTTTCGGAGTAAGTCTATTCATTATGAAATGGCAACCAAACTGAGCATAAATCAAGTCACAGCTGTCAAAAAGACCAACTCCAAAAAAAGTGTGGCCAGATTAAAAACCACACGTCTAAAAACACACCTTTTATTATTTAAAACATGCGACAATTTGATTAAATCAAGTATGGATGCTTTGGAGCAGTGACACTAAAAGAGAATTAAAAAAAAAACGCAAATTTTTCATATTTATTTTATTTAAGAAAACCTTAAAATTTAAAGCAAAAATAACAGTTCATCAAAAAATGGGCGTCAAAATACACAAAACAATTTATAAGAAGGCGCATATGTACTTATATGTACATACATGTAAATAAATTTCTACTTTGATATTTTTGTACTATTTCCATAACACGAATTTTATACAAAAATATGTTAATATTTTTAAAGCGTGGGTTAAAAATTAAAGTTATTACTTTAAGGTTCTTTTTGTCGATAATTATTTACAATTTTTTACCTTGAGTTCACTCTCCTAACTTTGTGTCCAGCAAATTCAGAGCGTTTAAACCAGAAAATTCGCCTTTAACCTGAGGTTAATTTATTTTTCTTTAGCGCTAACTTTGAAAATAATTGTGGGCCCCTTGACCCAAAGGTCAAGAGCTCCAATTCAGCAAAATCGTGAAATTAATGCCATCTTAGATTCGTCGGAATAACCGTACACGAAATTTAGACAAATCGTAAAAATTAGTGCATATTTGGATAAGTGGGGAAATTTCACTGTTTCTAAATACCCTTATGCCCATGCTTGAAAGGACATATTTTGTTTCGACCTTTGGACCAAAGACTCCACGATATTAGAGTTAATTTTATATTTATATTTTTGACGAAATTTCTCGATTTTTAATACTAATACCATTGTTTAAGGGTGCCGATTTTTTGGTCCATTTTGATTTGTGTGAAAAATTTGCTGTTTCTGGAGACGTACGAGCATTAATGTCTCACGATCTCGCCCATCTGTGGGAAGTCTACTGCGTGTATGCCTACTACTTGCAAGCTCACAAATTAAACTTTTAATTAATAAATTGTATGAAAAATGGCAAAAACCATTTTATCATGAGTTTTGTAGTCCCGATCTTTAACTTTTTTTCGGACATGCTTTCATCAGACAGATAGACGGTTGGTCGAACGTGGCTAGATCGTTTAAGAAATTTATGACAAACTTAATGTACGAGGGCTGCTATATATATTTCTGGCCTAATAATAAAAATGCGAATATTTATAATCAAAAAATGTTTTATCGTTTTTAAAGTATTCTTCAGCATGATTTATACACTTTTGCATGCGCTCAAACCAATTGTCGAAGCACTTTTTCCATTCCGATTGAGACACCTCCAAAACACGGTTTTTATACGCTTCAACAGCATCTTCTGACGATGAAAATCGTTGACCACGCATTTTTTTCTTGATTTACGGGAATAAAAAGAAGTCATTGGGTGCCAAGTCAGGACTGTACGGCCGGTTAAAAAGGCGCTGGTTTGAGCCGATGTGTGAGAGCCCACATTGTCATGGTGCACAATAATTCGTCTTCTCTTGTTCGTTTTTCGAATTCCTCCGAAGACTTCAGGCATACAAATTGTGGTGTACCACTTAGAATTGACTGTCCTACGTTGCTCAAGCGGGACAGTCGCCACGTGACCAGTTTTGCCGAAGAAACAGACGACCATTTGCTTCGAAGTGTTTCTTCCACGAACAACTTTTGTTGTCGTCTTCGAAGACCCACACGTTCCATTGATGTTTTGTATCGGGTTCATACACATACATCCATGATTCGTCACCTGCGACGATCTTATAAACGTCTTTTGAAGCGCCGTGATCGTATTTTTTCAAAATTTCTTTGCACCAATTGACACGAGCCTTTTTTTGAGGGATTGTCAAATTGTGCGGGATCCAACGAGAAGCAACCTTTTTTAGGGCCAGGTGTTCATGCAATATCGAATGGTTGCTTGTGGAAGAAATGCCCAAGGGTGCCTCACGGTATGTCACATGACGATATTGCATTCACGCACGGCATCAGTGTTCTCTGGCACTCTTGTGATAATCCACGTCGAAAGTTGTGAAAAATGATAGCACGAAAATGTTCACGAGTCAATTCCATTTTTTTGCCAAATTGATTTTTTCAAGTCACTGTAAAGAACACAAATGATGGTCGTACGTCAAAACGTCCTAAGTACGTTTATGCTAAAAAATGTTAAACTTTCCAATGAAAATGTCAGATGGTGCCAGGCAACACGTAGTGTTGCCTAGGCCAGAAATATATATAGCAACCCTCGTATATAAACTTAATTAAAACTAGTTATCGTCTCATACCAATGAATGCAACCAACTTTTTTTGTGTGTTCTCAAATGTAAGGAAATAGCGCAAACATCACAAAAAAGTTAATCTGCCCTAGATTCCTTCATCATGTCGAATTTTAGGGTTTTCAAGCAATATATCCAATCTTGCCTCACAATATCTAATCGTTAAAGGTTTCTTTGTAATAAACCCATCAAGTGGATTTTTTTTCTCATGTTTTGGTTATTTTCTGGATACTTATATAAGCTGCCCCCACATCCACAAATCTCCCATTGCAACTTAACCAGCTTTAAAACAATGTATTTTAAAATTTTGACGATAACAAAATGCAGAAGTCTTGATAAAACGTAATTTCTCAATTTTCGTCTGTAATAACTTACCAAGAGTCTATATCCAATTTATTGAAAGCATGTTTTGGCAGCTTCTGCGTCTACAAAAACTTGCAGCCAGCATAAAATGGCATTTGCATCTTTCTAACAGAATGCCAAGATTATATTTTCAGCTTTTTATATCTTTAGTCAACAATTTTAATGCCTTCTTCGGCCATTGTTTGAAAACTAACATTAACTCTATAAGGACTTAAATCAAAATCTTTGAAATTTCGAGAATGTTTCCAGATTTTTCCAAAATTTTTAAAGGAACATCAATGTCGTTTTCCATTATTCTATAAGTTTTATGTCATTCGCCACTTACCGTAAGAAAACAACAAAATAAAAGAGAAAATCGGCAAATTAGTGATCTTTACTTACTTCGCACCTTTTATATGACATCTATGTCCGCCTACAGTCGGAAAAATCTATGTTTTGGACTGATTTTGATCAATACCCGTACAAATTAAGACAAACAAATGGCTATGCAGTGTTAGTAGTAAATTTATTGAAAATTTGTATTAATTTTGAACGTAGAAACAAAAGTACATAGTTAAAATATAAAATCTAAACAAATTCCCAAATATATAATTAAAAAAATTTGACATGCTACTTGCCTCGCTTTTTTTCTTTATGGCAAAACATGTCACATAGAATGTGGGTACTTCCATATCCAAACATGTTTTTCAATATTATTTTTCTTACACACGACAGAAGCGAGGAAATAAAATGCGAGGCTTTTTTATAAGTGTGGGCCTTTAAAGGACAAAAACAGAAAAATCTCCAGCTTTGCCATCTCTTGCATTGTAGGCAAATAAATTATATTTAATTTCGCCAACTTACATAGAAAGTTTTCTTCAAGCTTGAGCTTTACCATATTAATCTTATTTTTTTAATTTCAAATATGTCTAAAATATTGTGAATCGTATTCACCTCTTTACGGTCGTGACGTTAGGATCTTACAGTTAATTATTTAACTTCAATTTGAGCAAAATTTAATTACTTATATAAACTTAACCAATCGTTTACCATTCAAACTGTTGGTAACAGGAACGACAGGAAGTGAGTAAAAAATATTTGTTCCGTTTTTTCATTTGTTTGTTTTAAAAAGGGTTTGTATTAAAAATTTCAATTGATATTTGTAAAAATAAACAATAGGCTTTTTTTTTAGTAAGATCCAAAAAAATAACGCTAAATCAATCATTTTTAATCAGTATCAAAAAAAAACAAAACTCTTTTATTGATTAAAAACATTAAAGCAAAAAAATGATTTGAAGTCAATTATTTTAAATTAGTATCAAAATAACAAAACCGGTTTAATTTTAAAAAAAAAATTGATAGAAGTCAGTAAAGCGCTCGATTTAAAAATTTCTTATTTTAAGAAAAATAACTTAAGGTCCTGGCACACAGACGCATTTTTTCTGTTACGCTGCGTTTTTCTTAGCTTCCGAAATAAACTTCTAAAACACACAAAAGTGTATGGCAGGGCTTTTTTATGCCGACAATGTTATTAACCTTTTATGCCAGCATTGTAATTGTAATGTCGTTAATCGTTTATACATTTTTCACATTCAATGGTTTTTAGACTAACGGAAGTTAGGGAAAACACGTCGTAAGAAAAAAAGCTTCAATGTGCCCGGGGTTTAAGCGTTTTATTTAAACACTTTCTCGAATAACTTTTTTTTCATAAATTTAAAATTATCAAAACAAACTCTCTTTGACTGTTTATATTTACAACAAATTGTCTTCATAAAAATCTTCTCAAAACCTATTGTAAGTTTTTATGACCGTGACCCTACGGTTTATGATACCAATTGAAATTGATTGCATTTAATTGTTGACTGATTTTGTTTGCTTGCTAAATAATACAGTCGTGTTTTACTCGCAAGCAATAATTTCAACGCGTTATCAAAAAACCTTAAAGTTTTTTCTTGGCTAAAAATGTTGGATATACGCATCTAAAATAGATTCTTCCAAAGATTTTAAAAGCGAAAGAAAAAATATTCATCAACAACTTTTTGCGGACTCGTTTAAGTCCGCTAAATATTTTTTCTTTAATAGCTTCTATTTTCTATAAAACAAACAATTTCTTTCTTTTTATAAAAAAACAAACTATTTTCGACGGGTATATCCGACATATTTCCATAAATAAAAAGGTTTTATATTTTTCATTACAATGTGGATTTATATCCTTAACAGGATTTTACGCTTGACATATAAACAAGTCAATTGTTTAAATTGAAATGCCATAGAAAAGGAAATTCCCCAAAAGTTGAAAGTAAGACAACTTATGTCTCAAAAGTAAAAAAAAACAGCTTATAGCGTTTCCACACCGAGGAGTTTTGGAGACATCAATTTGTTTTGGCAAAAACATATGGTTTCGCTTATCTTGGTTTGTTTTCTACAAAAACATTTTAGAAGAAGACTTTACAACATTGAAAATACAGTGAACAGAAACTCCGACCAGGTTATTATTTTGGCTTTAACTGAACATAAACATACATTAATTATTTAACAAGGTTAAGAAAATTTTAAGGCACAATGAGCCAAAACAACTTGGTGTGAATGCCACATAATGACAGACCAAAGATTTTTTCGCCGCAGGCCAGGCGGTAGTAGAGCCAAAGACCTGCCTGCTTTGAAAATCGGCTGTTCTGTAAGCTGCTTTAAGCCCACACTGAAAAAAAATTGAATTATTTCTATGTTGAGCCGTATGTCTAAAAGCATAGAAAATCATGTTTTGATATGGAAGTACCCACATAGGTGGCATGCTTTGACATAAGGAAACTAAGCAAGGCAAACGTTTGCCCAACTTTCAATTTTTGGGGTCATTTCATTCCAGTTTGACATTACAAAACAAACAAATATTGTTTAGAGTTTGAAAATTAAAAGAAGTTTTGTATAAAACGTATAAATTTAAAAAAAAATCAAGAGACATTTTTAAAATTTAAAATAAGGTAATATCGAATTACCTCAATTTTGAAGAAAACTTTCTAAATGAATTAGCGAAATTAAAAACGATTTCTTTGGCTACAAATCAAATAATGTTTAAAAGCCAAGGATTTTAATCTTTCTGAGCCCTTGGGTTGACCGTTGTTAAAAAACGGTTGATATATGTATATAAATTTTGATAAAATAAAGAAATAAAAGAATAAAAAGTATTAAGAGTTTTAAAAAAGGTGATAAAATGTTATAAATTTTACTCTCCCGAGTTTACTGAACCAATTGAGTGGCATCTTCTTCTTCAGGTGTATTATGAAAACGCACCGAATCAAAACCTTCTACCAAAATCTGACGATCATCGGTTTCATCGTTAACCGGTTCGGGGCGCGCGGCAAGCCAGCTGGCCTGCAAGGGCACATATCTACGCAGCTGTGGTAGTTTTTGCCAATATTTACGCTTATAGCAGATCCACAAAATCGTGCCGCCAGCACCAATCAAAAAGCAAATAAAGAAAATATTCCAACCATGAGACGAACTGCTAGCCTTACTGGTGTTCCACTGAACATTGGAACATGAGGTAATATCCACCCAATCGGTAAAGGTATGACGGCCGAAAGACTCTACTTTGACGGCAACCTGATTGAAGGTGGTGTCCAGATGTATCATATACATGTAATTGTTGCGTTCGTGTTCCAGGCGATTCAGGCAACGCATGTGATTTACATACGGTCCATTGGTCGAGGAATTAAAGTATCTGAAATGTATTATATAGGAGGTGACGTGACCGTTCGGTTTGGTGGGCTCCTTGAAATGCATGCGATATTCGTTGTTCTCGTCCATTTTGCAAGCAGTCAGATCATATATTTTATCGGCCGCCAACGAGTAATTGGTCCTATCAGTTAAGATATTAAAGGAGCCACAGCCGGCACTATTACAGGCCTGTACTTGTATAGTATAGAGTTGGAAACGTTCCAGTGACCTTATGGTGTAGTTGGTCTCACTGTGCTCTAAACGTTTGGTCAGCAAAGCCTGCGGCTTGTTGTCGTCCAGAGAATTTTGACCACAAAACTCCTTGTGATCTAAATCACATTTGAATTCATCTTTAAGTTTTTGGTTAAACAAATCATCATCTTTTTCCTCCAGGCGACGACTGCAACAGTCATCGTAGTCTTCATTGTGATAGTCTGCAAAGGTTTTCATGGGTACATCGCAATAATCTCTTTGATCTAACATTTCCTTATTCTCATGTATCTCATAGACCTCCAGGTTGTAATAGTCCACCAGCGTATCGTCCCGATTGTCATAGTACAACTGTACGGCCAGCGAATTAAAGGTTTTCTTATTGACCTTTAGCATAGGAGGTTTGGGTATATCAACCAGAGTGGTCGCAAACTCCAACTCGCTGCGGGCATCATCTGAGTCTTCCGTGCCGAATGTTTTTACCAAACAAGCATACTTGGTATGGGCTGTCAACTCGTCCGCAATGTAGCTATAGTGGGTGTCATTGTGTTCGAGTTCACTGGGGAATACCAGTTCTCTTTGCCAAATGTTTCTCTCACATACACGTGAGTCCATTTCACTGTGGGCATCGAAGTTTACTATATCAGCCGGTATGGGTCGATATATTATTTCCACCTCATCTTGTGTTTGATCCTTGGGCCAGGAGAATTTGATTGCACGATGGGAGATTACCTGGAATACAGAACAATAGTTGTATTTTGAAATAAGAAATAGAAGAATAAATCATTTTGATTATACATTAAAATTTGTATCGCAACTGTTCAATAAAAGGATAACTTAACAACAAAACAAACTTAAAATTTACAAACTTCCATTAGAGATTCATAAAGAAAAATAGAGCGGATCATGTCGAATTTTCCTATGGAAGATGGCAAAGATGACTACCGTGTGTATTTTTCTTAAAAACATATGGAAATTTGGAATTTTTATGTTATGAACCTACCGGAATGTCATCCTTATGCAAATGCGTGAATGAAAATGTGACCTTAGAAATTTAATATACATGATGAAGAAAAGAAAATGAAAAATATCGATGCCCCCATATGTTACATGCAATACAAATGACGACAACCGAGCATACAGGGTTATTCATCAAGTAGTTTCTTTGTGAATCATACATTATTTTAACATTGACAGCTATTTCTCGCTTGAAATCTTGGGGGAGAACCTTTTATATCTGCGTGGAACGAAATGAATCACATCACACTTGAACAACGTTGGGAAATAATGCATATTCATTTCCGAATTCTCGTGTGCAATATGCCAATCTAGTGTAAATACGGGAATGGAATCAAGTCCCTAGAAATGCTCAAAATTTTCGTGAGACAAAACTCACGGTCCCCTTTGTTGTACAATGTGGACTTATCAAGGCACACTCAAATTTGCTTAGTTATCACTTCTAAGTTTGGACCATAGAGCGAAAAGAAATGGACAACGGTTTTGCTCGAAAAATCAATTTCTCTAACATTTTCATTGCTGTTTTACTTGTTTTACTTGTTAACATGGAAGCGTTAACAAGTAAAACAGCCGCATATGGAGTTCGGAAAACTCACACGAGATTACCGCTACGGATACATGATAAGCCATGTTTTGCAACCGGAGATTGAAGACATAGACTCGAATAACATTTGGTTTCAACAGGATTAGGGCGCAATGCCATACAGTCCACGCCACAATCAAGCTTTTTTGCACCAACTCGGCCCCCGCAGCGATGTCAACTGG
This sequence comes from Hydrotaea diabolus, assembly GCA_963513945.1. Lineage (NCBI taxonomy): Eukaryota > Metazoa > Arthropoda > Insecta > Diptera > Muscidae > Hydrotaea > Hydrotaea diabolus. The sequence continues at coordinate 17,560,699 of OY740717.1, forward strand.
CCTCCTAGGTGCGCTGTTTGACTTTTTTGTGGTGTAACGTAAAAGAAGAACAATCCATTAACGATTCAGGACCTTAAGATAAATAACGTCCCAGCATTTCATAATATAGAAATTGAAATTGTCAATAAGGCTGGGAAATTCGAAATCACAAAATGATCTCCCGAAAAAATTATCTTGTTTTTTTTAATTAAAAAAAACCCATTTGATAATTCGTAAGTTAGGCCTGGTGAAAGCATTGATACTCTCCTCAATGGATTACGTTGTAGTGTGGCATTGGCAGTATTAGGGGAATTTGTTGTGTGATGTTTAAAATTACCCAATTTTCTGGACATTATGCACAATTTTCCCATGGGTCAGTTACTACAATTTAACCAAATCGTAAATTTAATGTCATATTCAAGCTCTTAAAAAAGTTTTCCTACATTAGGGGATTTTATTGGGCGCCAGAGGCCATTGACTACCATCCAACAAAAGCCGATTGATTAAACGATATAGTGGAGTGTCAAAATGTACTTAGTAGGGACCTAAATACTGTTACAACATCGAACACACCCATTTCAATATTAGAACTAAACATACCCCGTTAATGTCATATGGGTTTTGAAAGCTAACCTCAATAGCTTTAGTCTGTAACGGGATTTTAAAATTGTTTCAACTTTCATCATGGAGTGATCAGATAATGAGAACCGTATCGCTGCAAAAGCACTTTTCAAGTGTAAAATGAAAAAAAAACGATATTTTCAAAACGCACCGGCCACTAGGGCTTAGCCGCATGTTCGTCTGCCGATGCATAAAACTGTTTGAGGAGACTAGAGATGTAAAAGACCGCCACCGGTCGGGCCGCCCACGCTCTGTTCGAACACCGCATGTCATCAAAGCCGTTAAATCAAGAATTCACAGAAATCCGCTCCGAAAACAAAAAATCATGGCCCGTGAGATGAATATCACTCAAAAGTCCATGAGTCGAATCATTAAAAAGACTTGGGACTTGGGGCTTTCAAACGACGTACCGGACATTTATTGACTGCAGCATTAAAAAAAATAGGATTGAAAAATGCAAAAAACGTCTTTTGGTGAAGCACGCTGATAACTTGAACAAACAAATTTTGTTCACCGATAAAAAATTTCTACCGTTCACGAAAAATTTAAGAAGCAAAATGATGCGCGGTCATCTAAGGAAGCATCTGATCTGATCCCAAGGGTGGAAAAGGGTCATCATCCAGCTTCAGTCATGGTTTGGTGGGCTGTCTCTTACGATGGGGTCACTGACCTGCATTTCTGCGAACAAGGAGTCAAAACATCGGCCAAAGTTTACCAAGAAACCGTTTTGGAAGCTGTTGTGAAGCCTCTTAACAATTCCCTGTTCCAAAACCAGCCAGCAGGATTCTGCGCCGGCCCATAAGGCTAAAACGTCCCAGGCCTGGCTTCTAAACAATTTGCCAGCGTTCATTTCCTCTGAAGTATGGCCCTCAGACAGTCCAGATTTGAACCCATTGGATTACAAATTGTGGACGGTTTTAGAGGACAAGGTTTGTCACAAAAGATACCCCAACATTGAATCTCTTAAGACTGCTTTGGTTCGAGCTGTGGCCAATTTTCCAATGGACGAGGTTCGTGCAGCTATTGACGATTGGCCAGTGCGACTTAAGGCGTGTGTAAAGGCAAAAGGTGGACATTTCCAGATTTGAACCCATTGGATTACATATTGTGGACGGTTTGAGAGGACAAGGTTTGTCACAAAAGGTACCCCAACATTGGATCTCTTAAGACTGCTTTGGTTCGAGCTGTGGCCAATTTTCCAATGGACGAGGTTCGTGCAGCTATTGACGATTGGCCAGTGCGACTTAAGGCGTGTGTAAAGGCAAAAGGTGGACATTTCGACTTAAGGCGTGTGTAAAGGCAAAAGGCGGACATTTCGAATAAGTAGATTCTTTTTGGATACAATATAGAATTGTATACATCAATAAATATATTAAAAAAATATGTGGTCCAAAAACATTCGGTACTTTTTATTTTACAGCATAAAACGTGTGTAACAGTATTTATGTCCCTACTAAGTAATATTTAGTCAGGACTTTTTTTTAGTTCCTTTTTACTTTTGTCCGACTGAGACCGTTCTTAATAAAAACCGATCGCTGACCAAATGACCTATATCTGGTAACCGACAGACATAGATCTTCTTGAAATTTTATGACGATTAATATTGAATAGACTTAATACGGTCGTATTTTAAGATTTTACAAACGAAATGACTTATATATACCCCAGTTGCTGCTTATTACGCTATAAACAATCCATGGACTTATCATCGCCGCGCTATCGATGAATGGGCTTGTTGTGGAGAAGTCGGACGCTCTTTGAGTTTTGGACTTGAAAATTTAGTATAATTTTCGTTGGTAGAAACACACTTTTTAAAGGTCGAAAGAAGCATTCAATTGCTTGGGCCTTATAAAGCGGTACAATAAATACTTTATTTTCTCCGGCCTCCTTATCATCTACGTCACATATATTCGGCCAAAAATTACGTTTATCTTCCACATTTAGGCGGGAGCTTAAAGCTCTTCTTTAGAGTGTATAGACCGGGTACAAGGGAGCGCTGAGGCTTGATGGCGTTTAAAGCGCAGCCAACAGAATATTAGTTGCATATTGCTACTTTATAGGTACTTAATGAGTACTGTTATACCGAGAAAGAGCACCTCATCCCGGATAATTTCAAATTTGAAAGTTTAAATTTTTACGAGAAAAAATTGTAAATCAGCAGACTTTTTATTGTGCAATGCACTAGTATCTAAGGGGTCGTTGTAAATATGAACATAACGGTACTTAAATAAACACAAACATCACTACGAATCTAAAGATGGATCTGTTTTTAAACAGGGACTCGGAACCAAAAACGTTACTAGTAGGTAGAACCACCAAAAGGACACCAAATTAAAAAAAAATTGTACCACAAATTCAATAATGGATGCATTTGGACGATATGTCTGAAATTTGTGATCGGACTCACAGACACTTAGGACCGAAAAAAAGTCTTAAATGTTCAAAACTTCCGACCAAGTTTAAATCCAAACATAAGTATGGGATATTAAATCAAAGCTTTTATGAACTCAACCAAGGATTTGTTTTAAAGTTTTGATGTATGAGACATTCTCAAAAAACTATAAAGCATTAATAATCTAGACTAAGTATTTACTAATTGCCTGGCATAGGTATACATAAGGGTCCAACACTTCCATTTGGCAAAGAATTTGCTGATATTGGAGCGTCATTTTCATCATGCAGACTTTGGTTCAGTCGCGAGTTTGTAGGGCAGTCCAACAAAAGATGGACAGCTGTTAAATAGCTAGACAAATCTGGCCAAGATAAAGAAAAAAAGACTGTCTTCGTTAGTGTCGATTCTGACGGGACACTGCCTGATTGAGGAGCACGGTATGAGGCTAGGCATTAAGTCCAATAACTTCTGCTGAAGCTGCGGAGATGAAGAAGACGTGGAGGCCGTTGATCAGCTGCTTCGATATTGGCAGCTTCAAGTAAATGACGTCTGAATGTACTGGGGTCAGGCTTTCTAGGACGACTGACAGATATTGGCGGTACCGATATTCGTGTTATTGATGATTTTGTGTATCAAACAGATTTGTTTCCACTACGGGCATCTATGTCAGTTATAAAGCTAGGGACCTTGATTGGACAATATGAGATAGTTATTTTCGGCTGCCACTACTATCTTACATAACTTCCTAAGTGCGTCAGTACTAGGATTAAAATGAAACTGCGGGAAATGGGTCGAGGACCCTAGGCAGTATATTACGAGAGGAAAGGCACTGTAGGTTATGTAAATTAACCACTTAAGTGGGCATAGATGACTATAAGCAGTACCACGATTAAAATGGCACTGCTGATAATAGGCCAGATGACCCTACGCAATACCTTTTAGAAGGAAATGCATATAGGCGGCTTTAAGAGAATTACTACTTAGTGGACCCAAATTGCCCTACTCAATCACGATTTAAATGACACTGCGGGTAATGAGCTAAGAGGACCCTACGCAGTTTATTTAATGAGAAATGTAATGAACTAAGAGGACCCTACGCAGTTTATTCAATGAGAAAGGCACTTAGGATTTGAAAAACTAATTACATAAGACCCACGAAAGCTATTTAACTGGTAAAATCTCCTAAGACAGAATGCCTTCCTGCGTCAAGTAAGCTTTTTGTAAAAAACAGTTTCTGATGATTTTTTTTGCGATGACATTTTTCGTTTGTCATAACCACGTTTGATCAAGATTGTGTTATATTAATTATTTTTAATTAACTATACAACATTTTCTTTTCTGTTTAAAGAGTTTAGATTATCGATTGTTTCCTTGCGCCCCTTGGTATCTAATAAATCAAGTTCACCAACAACATGTATCACACTTACCTCGACTTCCAAAATTATCTTTGCGGGTGAGCAAAGGACATCCTTGTCGCTGGTCTGTATTAAATCCTTACTGAAATCATGTTTAATGGACTTTCTAAACTTTTTGATAGCTGCATTACACAGACGATCGTTGAGTTGAATGTAGATGCCACCATTGGGCAGTTCAAAATTTTCACTTGGCTGCCAGAGTTCACGTAAATTTCGATTATTAAAGACGATAATGGCATATTCCTGTTTTTCCAATGGAAGTCCGTGTATTTTCTGAAGATTTTTGAAACACTTTAGTGATTTTAAATGATGAGACCTGAAAAATGAAAAGGAATTACATCATCAAACATATTCTTAACTCTTGAGTATCTTCCGTTTACTTGGCAATCTTCAAATGACCATATATATCGGTTATGTCACCCAGAAGTTCCGTCAACTCTTTTTCGTCTATGGGGCTGCGCAAGTTAATGAAAAGACTAGTATTTACAATCTGGCAGCCCTTCAATCTCTCAAGATCCGTCAAAGTATAGATGAAGAATGGTTCATTAGGACTATGGGGCTGACATATTTTGGGGCAACTGTTTACGCCACCACAGGAATCACATTCACGAGTGACAGTCTGAAACGTGGAGACAATCATTATTAGCAAATTCGGAGAAGGCTTAAGCAAACATTTGCCAGCAGCTTACGTTTAATTTATAGCCGGAGGGACATGTGTCTACACAATTCATCTTATAAATAACCATATTCTTATTGATACATTGCTCCCTCGTATAACACCTTAGATAATGCTGGCAAACGTATTTATCTTCTGGGCATTCCTTGACACAGGAGCCATTGTCCGTCCACGAACGACACACAGCGCATCCCTGAGCAGTGCGATTGTAGCAGCCGCCCAAACATTGTTCATGGCAGTGTTCAATACCGCTAGTGGGGAGTTCAACAAAAATGTATTGTAAGCGATAACAAATCGGTGCAGTAACTTACTTAATATACGAAATGGTATTGTCATTTTCGTTCCGTTGGCACGTTTCATTGGACCAACAACCCGAGGCACAACCATGACATACGCTTGGTGGGCAAGTTGCGTTCTTAGGATAGATGTGATTCTTTCCCGGTGCTAAAGTTATACGATCAAAATTGATCTAGAAAAGAAAAAGTAATTGTTTAGATGAAGCTTCTGAGTTCAGCATTTGAAAACTTACCAAATCTAAGAAACAAAGTTTGGGACACGATGCCACATAAATATGTCCGCGTTGAACGGCTATAAAAGAGGGCAACTCAAGCTGAAATGAAAATTTTTGTTTCAGAATTAATTTTTAGTATTTCGAAAGTATAAAAGTAAAATTGAACACATGTACATGTTTTTATAGTAAAAAGATAAAGTCGGACATGGCCGACTCTTTGTTATACCCTGCACTTCTGGAACACTTGGACTGGCTTTAAACACGAACAAAATTGGCACTTTTTGTTTACAAATGACTGAACAACAAAGCTTTGCTATACAGTCTTAGTTATCGCAGCTTAAACTAAAATACTCGTACCACTAATATAGCGAGCACTTACCGCGAACCGCCACACGCTTTTTAATGAAATTCGATAGAAAATTACAACGCTCTTAAGCATAAATATCAAAAATTAAATATTAAGCTTAAATATTAAAAATTAAATATTAATCAATTATCGAATAGCCAAAGATATAGCAAATTTAATTGTATTGAAATTATCCAGATTTTTGACGATAAAGTCTTTTTCGCGGTCAGGGCTTGATATATAATGGGTGATCCATCTAGAGGTATTTTTTCAGAACAAAAAAAATATTAAATTAAAATCAAGTGTGGAATCTTTATTGGTTGGTAATACCGGTCGAAATGCTCGAACGAGTCCTCCAAAATTGGACCCTCAGAATGGAAACCCTGAGACGTAGTTGCGGCCAACATTTGAAGGTGATTATTTTCAAAAAATAAATGCCATAAAATGTCCTTTCAAATTACCAATAAAGATTCCATACTTGATTTGAATTTTTATATTTTTTTGTTCTGAAAAAATAACGCTAGATGGATCACACTATATAAAAAAAATAATGCATGTAGTTTATGAAATCTTCATAGAATGTTTTTGTGTTTTGGATAAAAATCTATGCCGTAAATCCGTATTATACTATCATAAAAGTACCGAACAACTCAGAAAAAAAATATGTTTTAACATTTTCTTTGTGATTTATTTTGCTGATAATATGCGTATTTTATATGACAAGCGAAAAAACCGCTTAAAATCCCTACTAAGGCGCTCATTTTTAATCCTTATCAGAAAACATAGAACTAAAATTTTAAACTTTTGAATAAAACTTTAAACTTTTGAATAAAATTTTAAACTTTTTAAAACAAACTAATTTTGACGTCCTCTGAGTAACTCTCAAAAGCATTTACTATACGATTTGTTTTTATTTATTTTCTTTTATTACAAAAACCGATCGTTGAGGCCTTATATGGTTACAAATTTCCACTAAAAAGAATCTTACTGATAAATAATAGTAAAGTAAGAGCTATATTATTTTACTGGGAAGTGAAAAAGTTTAAACAAATGTTTGCAATTTCACAAAAAATATTCTATGGAGTTCGACACTTACGAGGGTTGCAATATATATTTCGGGTCCGGCAATAAAAAAACACAATAATTTATCATTGGAAATGGTTTTTATCGTTTTTCAAAATCTTCTTCTTTAAAATCAATACACTTTTGCATGTGCACAAACCAAATTTTGCAAAAAATGTGCAAATTTTCGAAGCACTTTTTCCACTCCGATTGAGACACCTCCAAAACATGATTTTTGAATGCTTCAACAGCTGCTTCGGGCGATGAAAAACGTTGACAACGCATTTTTTCTTGGTGCTAGGGAATAAGAAGAAGTCATTGAGCCCATCAATTCGACATCTTGAGTGGTCAAATAGCTTATCGTTTTAGCTGATGTGTGAGAGCTCGCATTGTCGTGATGCAAAATGATCCGCCTTCTTGTATACCACTCAGAATTGACCGTCCTACGTTCCACTCAAGACACTGTGCAACATGGCCGAAAAAAACGCAATCAGTTGCTTCGATGTACTTCTTCCAAGACCAAATTTTGTTGGATTTGGCTCGTCTTGAAAGACCCATACGGTAGATTGCTGTTTTGTTTCGGGTTCATGTACAAAGATCCATGATTCGTCACCTGTGAAAATGTTATACACTGCCTTTGAGCTACAGCAGTTATACTTTTTCAACATCTCTTTGCACCAATCCATACGAGCCTTTTTTGAACATTCGTCAAATTATGTGGGATCCAACGAGAACAAATTTTGTTCACGTCCAAATGAAGATGCAATATCTAATTGATGCTTGGCACACTAATGCCCAAGGATGCAATCTCACGGTATCTGAGATTGAGGCACAGCATCTATGGATTCTGGCAAAGTGACCGAAGTTGGACGTCCTTCACGAAATTCATCCTGTAGCGAACGGCGTCTGAGACTAAACTCTTGGTACCAGCGATTAACAGTGGTTTTTGATTTATCGCCAAAAGTCGAAACAAGTTGATTTAAGCACTCTTGTCTCGATAACCCACGCCAAAAATCGTAAAAAATCATCGCACAAAAATGTTCACGGGATAATTCCATTTTTGACTGAGATGAATTTTTTAACACACTGTAAACAAACCAATTCGCCCTCAAATGACAAAACGTTCTGAGTGAAAGTATGCTAAAAAAAATGTTAAAGTTTACAATGGAAGTTCCAGTTTGCATCTGAAAACACTAGTATTGTCAGGACCCGAAATATAAATCGCAACTCTCGTACTTTATTCCCACAACATCCCATTAAGGAACTACGGAAACTTTTTTCAAGTCAGTGATCTGTGCACGATATAATACTTATACTCACTGACCGGGACCTACTGTGTAAAACCTGGCGGCTAATGCATTTTATACAGAATATTTTACATGGCTTAAAGATAATTCTCCTAGTCGTTAAGACGCCGGAACCATCGAGTTGGAAACCCACCGCTTAAAAAAAATTGCGAAATGTTCATCTTAAAATTTAAAACCCACCCTCTTGAATTTAATTTTGGCAGAATTAAACTTTAACTTTCTATATTAGTTTCCTTCTGGACTGGGTAAAGTAAATCATGAATATTTTTTTAAAACTAATTTATTTGTTTTATGTAATTTGGTGTATTCATGATTTTTCGCGGTTACACGAATACGGGTTTGCATACTAGAGATAATACGCTAAAGTTTTTTTAATGTAAGCTTGAAGAGCCAACTAGAAAACTTCTTACACCTTATCTCCCTCCCACCCTTTTTATAACACTTACCCTGGCCAACTGATGCATATTGGTTATGCCCAGAGCATAATTGAGAAACAATCGCTGACCACGTATCACAGTTAGATTAGGAAACATTTTTTTGGTGGTCGTTAAGTTTCTTATGTCATGTATCAGCAGGAAATCGGTGATCTCTCGCAATTTCGGAAAAGAATGATTATTATTAAAATCACATGGTCCGTTGACGGGCAACAGAACTATGAGCAAGTAGCCCGTCACGACGGTGCAATTCTCCAAGGCAGCAAAATTCACACAGAAATTGCGTATATCCATACTGCCGCATTCGTAGGGAGGATAAGGCGCCGATGCCACCGTAGTATCACTGTTGTTGCTGCCCACCACCAAGGTTGGAGTTGCTAAACATTGTTGACCGAAGAGGCAACATGTGGCCAGAGCAAACATGAATAAATTCTTCAAATTCGGCAAGGGCAACATGTTGCTAAGCTGTTTGGAGCCGTATGTTTTATGTGTTACAAAAGCGCCGGTCTCTGGAAAATGGTTGTTGTCATAATTTGCTGCTGCTGCAACAACAGCTGAGTAAGCAGCTGTTATGGCCATAGTGTCGTTGGTTCGTTTACGGGCGTGATGTAGTGGCGGAGGTTCCATGTGTTGCTGTGAACTGGAGCAACAAGTTTTTTTTTGTTTGTGATGCGCGACTTTTGTATTCGCGGAATGCCAGCGATGTGCGTGTTTTCGTTTAGAGTCCAGTAGCACGTGAGCTATCAATTATCGGTGTCGAATGTTTGTTTTTGCGGCTGCTTAAGGTTGGCAATTTTCTCCCGCCAATCGAGTGTAATTCCTTTTGACTTTAATAAGATTTCTTGAGATTTTTTGGTGACAGCGTTTAGAGGTGAGCGTGTGTGTGTGTTTTTTGTCGCCAAAGTCGTGAGTCTCAGTACTCGTCGGCTATATCACGTTACGCATGCGCTTACTACCTTTAGTTGGTGACGGCTGTTGTTGTCGTTCATGCAGTGGATGATGTTGACGATGTTACCCTCAGTGGTCACTAGTGGCTGGCTGCTGTTGTTTTGACTGCATACATTGTTGCAGAAATGGGAATTCCTTTTGTTCTTTGTGACAACAAATAATGATTTTATCTCCAGCTATTTGTTGTTTATGAGTTTTTGGCACGTACGTATGAATGTCTCGTCTTCGTTCACCTCCTGCTCTGTTTCCCTTTTCTTATTTCTTAACGTTTTGTCGTCCTTTTTTGTTAAAGTTGTTTCACTTTTTTTATGTAATTGGTGTTTTTCGTTTATTTTTCCTTTTTCAAGATTTTTTCGGTTAGGATTTTGCTTTTATGATCTTCATAAACTTGAGCCGTACATTTGTATTGGTGGGTTTTCGCCGTTCCGTGCTGAGATTTTGGCTTAGTTGATAATGACGATGACGAGGTTTGTTGTGGTTCTGAAATTGGTGCACCAAAGATGAAAGAAAATAGATATTACTTGAAAATTGTTTTAACAGTGTAAGAAGTTTTTGAAATAGGCTCATGAGATGGTGTTTAATTGGACGAATGGATTTTCGATTCGACGTTAAAAAGTTATATTGAAAATTAAGTTTTGAATTTGACGTCAAAAGTAACATTGAAAACTAAGTTTTGAATTCAACTCTGTAATTGATATCGAAAAGACACATTTTTAGATTCACAGAAAATAATAGTTGGCAGTTAGAAATAGAAAAACATTACATATTAAACAGCAGAATTATTCTTTCATTTTAGTTGTAGCAAGAAAATAAAATAATCAGCTAAATATTTCCGAGTTTTGTTTGACATAAAATATAATTTTGAGTGGTTAATCTTACGGTTTTTGTCGTGTGTTTACGACCGATTGATTAATTTTAACATAAATGTTAGTTAGTCCCATATTCACGAGGCAACTTTACATGCCACAACTCTCAGTTTACCGAAGAGAGAGATAAGAGGAATGGGAAAAAATTGCCCGTACTGTTGTCAATTTCGTGTTATTCGTTGTGTGAAGTTGGCTGCAGATTATTTTAGTATTTTTTCACACAAAAATCAGAACGAATAAATCACAGAACGTAAGAAAAGGTAATAATGAAAACAAAAATTGCCGCAATCGAATTGACTTGTGTAAGAACATGTTGCAAGTTCAAAAGGGAATCACAAAAATTGACGCAAGAAAAGTTGTTAGGCGAGACAGAATGGGGACTTAGACAGGGCTGTTTGGTGTTGTGAATTCAACCTATTTTTTCATATTTTATACATTTTACGTTGGCTTCATTCTGCCTTCTTCCGGAGTATTTGTAGAAAGAAAATTAGTTTTACATTTCATACCTATTTCATTATTATTTTAAAACTGGACATCACGACATAATTTTAAAATAAATTAGTAATTAAAAAGTAAAAATGCAGAACATAGCAGAAACTAGTATTAAAAAAACAGACCGAACGATTTAAAATATTGCAACAGAATATCCCTTACTAAAAGTTTGACATTTGTGAGTCATCTTTTTTAAGATATATTAGAAGTGAAGATAATGATGCTAATTGAGGAAAATTCAGAAATTATATCCCGACAAATACTGCAGTTAGGCAAGATGATAAAAAGCTTTTACTCCGTCAACTTAAATTTTAATCTTACTTAGTATATACAGAGTAGGCGATTTTACATTATAAACTTAAATCGACTTCAAATAAAAGTACTCGTAATATTTTCAAATTTTTTATTGGAAAGGTTGGACTTCGTCACTAAATAATGAAACACCATCCAATGCGGTTTTGCTTCGCCCAATGGGCTGAGGATTGTTTTGGCAGGAGATGAATAATTTTACCGAAAAGTCGTGTTTTCAGATGAAGCTCATTTACATCTAGGTGGCTATGTCAATAAGCGAAATTGCCGCATATGGGGTTCAGAGAACCCACACGTGACTACTGGGAACCAATGAATCCACAACGAGTCACTGTTTGGTTTGAATTTTGGGCTGGCGGCATCATTGGGCCCTTTTTTCGAAAATAAGCAAGGAGCTGCCGTTGCCGCGATGAGCGTTACTACGCCGTGCTCGATAAATTTTTGTTTCCATAAATTCAAGAGAATGACAAAAACGACATTTGGTTTTAATAAGACGGGACCACATGTTACACAGCCAACGCAACCATCTATATTTTACGCACTGATTTTGAATTTTGGCTGATTCGTAGCTGTAATTTGAGCTTTTTGGATTTTTTCTGTGAGGAGCCATTAAGGATAATTGTTACGCAAAGCATCCAGGGACAATTGAAGCGTTGAAACATGAAAACGAAGTTGCCATTAAAGAGATTCGACCCCAAACATTTGAAAATGTACTGAATAATTGGGTTCATGGGGTGAGGTACTGCCGACCCAAGCGTGGTAGTCATATGATTGATATTATGTTCTATTATTAAATGACAATGATCAACCTTTCCAATAAAACCAGAAATTTGAACAAATTATCGGTACCTATTCCTGATTTAAATACTGTAGAAGACATTTAAATAGTCAACATAGTCAACGGAATTTTTGGAACAATAATAACAAGGAATAAAGACGAAATATAGGGGACACATTCAATATGAATGGTACTTTATTCTGAAAAGGGCTTGTCAGGATTAGGCGGACTTAATACCAGCAAGATGCAAACTGTTTTACAAAATAAAGGTTATAATACGAGGGTTGCTATTTATATTTTTGGCCACCTTGTGTTGCCTGGCGCCATCCGACATTTCCAACGGTTGTCCAAAAACGGCCGTTTTGTTAGAGAACATTGATGCCGCGCTTGAACTGATAATGCAAGATCGTCATGTGACATACCGTGAGATAGAGGCATCCTTGGGCATTTCTTCCACCAGCATACATTCGATATTGCATGAAAAGGTTTGTTCTTGTTGGATACCGCACAATTTGATAATCGCTTAAAAAAAAGGCTCGTGTCGATTGGTGCAAAGAAATTTTGAAAAAATACGCTCACGGTGCTTCAAAAGACGTTTATAAGATCGTTACAGGTAACGAATCATTGATCTATGCGTATGAGCCCGAAACAAAACAGCAATCGACCGTGTGGGTCTTCTAAGACGAGCCAAATCCAACGCAAATTGTTCATGGAAGAAGCATTTCGAAGCAAATGGTCGCCTGTTTCTTCGGCAAAACTGGTCATGTGGCGACGGTCTGAGTGGTACACCAAAATTTGTTTGCCTGAAGGCTTCGGCGAAATTCGAAGAACGAACAAGAGAAGACGAGACGATAAGACGTGCACCATGACAATGCGGCTAAAACCAGCACCATTTACACCGGCCAAAACGTCGAATTGACTTGGCACCCAATGACTTCTTTTTATTCCCGCACATCAAGAAAAAATGCATGGTCAACGATTTTCGTCGCCAGAAGATGTTGTTAAAGCGTTCAAAAACCATGTGTTGGAGGTGTCTCAATCGAAGTGGAAAATGTGCTTCGACAATTGGTTTAAGCGCATGCAAAAGTTTATAAATCATGCTGAAGAACACTTTGAAAAACAAAAAAAAAACATTTTTGATGAAAAATATTCGCATTTTCATTATTAGGCCAGAACAATATATAGCATCCCTCGTACTAAATATAAGCTTCTTAGTCAAAGTTTTATAGATATTTTTTTTTTTACTTTTTATAGATAATTTTGGGTTTTCATCTTGTCCTACAAAATGACCCTATTTTTTGTCCGTTCGAAAACTTTTTAATTGTTCTAAGTCAAGTGTTTCGAGCTTTTGTTGTATAGAACTCGGATATGTAAAATTAGCAATAAAATAAAATAAAAAAAGAAACTTGAACAGGGATTGAGCGGCAGGAGACCACTTGCATCTACATTTACATGAAAAGACAAACATTTGATTGTTTCAAAAATTCTCTTTTTTATTTCTTTCAAAATATATGCAAGTGATCCTATTTTTCTGTCCGTAACTGCCCATCTAGAAACCATCCCCATTGAATGTACGAGTATAAGGTGCTTCCCTTACTAACGATTCCAAGTGGGGCCATGATTCGTCTACAGATTTTAAAAATTGTTTGGCAAATACTCATAAAGTGTACCTTTTTCAGTACTTTAAGTTCCTAACGCCATGTACTGAGTTCGTCTTTTTTGGCAAACAACTGTCAAATTGTATACAAAAAATTTATTGCGAATTGAGGCCGGAAAAATGATGCCAAAGAAGGACGAAGTTTATTAACAAAATGGCAACATAATGCTAGTTGAAACATTTGGGTTGTTTTGCAAAAGAATGTACATGTGACGCGCAAAAAAGAAAGGCACCTAAGGTTAAGAACCAGTTTTGTTCAGGAGAGCCATTTTAAAGATTAGGGCCCTTTCTATTTGCGCTTAGAAGAGTCGACTTCACTTTCATAAACCGCGCATATCTCTGGGAGGGAACACTTTTGGGGCATGGGATCGGTCTCATTCGATGCTCAGATGTTGTCCACATCAAAAAAAGAAAAAAAATGAAAATTGATTTTTTTACCCTTAGGTTCCATTTTTTCTTAGGTTCAGTATTAGGTTTAAAAAAAACCTTTTTTCCCTCACGACTGATTTTGTCCACGTCATCATTAAACTTTTCAGGGTCCTAGCTTATTTCGTATGACCGATATCATGTTATGCAACGATCAATAACATACATATATGTACTTTTAAGAGTCTTCGGTCAATATTTCGAGGTATTCAAAACGGAACGAAACTCAAGAACACTATTTGATGGTGGAGGGTATAAAAATATTCAATATACATAAATTTGAATGACCCTTTGCATTAGTATTGGTTTTGTAGAGCGCTCTTTGGTGTTTATGTCACCAAAAATGCATGTTTCATTTATTTTGTATTCAAAGTTGCATACTTTAAGGGGTACATGCTCGTATGCGCAGCGAAAAATCTGATTATTACAAGGTACAAATACCCAAATTGTATCTGCTTTCCTTTACTATCTGACAGACGAAGAGACAACTATTATTTCTTTCATTAACTTTCTGTTTTCAAAATGTGTTTGGAATACAAACTTCTTTTTTGAAGTTTAAATTTAAATGGGTTTACATTACATTAAATCAAGATTGTCTTTAAGTGATCATTCGATGCTTTAGAGGTTTTTCGGTAATAAGAACTTTTGAAGTCTTTAACTAAAAGAAAATTCAGAATAAATAGACATTCAAAACAAAGCGCTGCTTGATTTTACTTATATATCCAAACTGAATTCCATTGTAAGATATGATTAAGCCATATTTCATTCGACTAATCCATAACAGACGAACCAATATTTTGCAATATCTTGAAAACTAAACACAAAGTGGCCAACTCGATATTGGTTTTGAAATTTGCAGGGTTAGCTTATTTTAAACCGATACACATGCATGCAGTGGAACTTCAAACAGTTCTAAAACTTTGAATTTCATGCAAAAAAATATTGTAAAACCATGAACAAAAAAAGAAAATATATTGAAAACTTGATAATCTTTTAATAGCAAATAATTTACGACAAGTTTGAATAAAAGCTTGCTAAATACGACTTGCCAACCATTTTGAGAAAACGACGACAACTTTTTCAATTGTAATTCGGAAAATTACATTTTAAATTCATAAATTCAATTAAAAATTTAATTTAGAATTCAAAAAACATCAGTGATTCATAAATTCAACTAAAAATTCAATTTAGAATTCAAAAAACATCAAGAAATTCTAAAGTAGGTAATTGATATTCAGAATATTCCATTTGATCGCAATGCGTTCCGTGTGTCAATGTTGGTTGAATTATTTCATATCTGTGTTACTGAAATCATTCGACGTACTTTAAATAGAAGTTTAAAAAATATTACTTTGATAGAACGTTCTTTCTGCCTTCCTCAACAATAAATAAAATGTTTTAATAAAATATTCAAGTTTGCCAGAATCAAACCATACACAATTTCGGCAGCAAGCAAACAAAACATTAACAAAATCAAATATTTTCTCGTAAAATTTTAATGAACCGAACATTTGATTTTGCGTATTTCGGTAGTACGCACTACAATAAATATTGAGAGATAAGAGGTGAGAACGGCGCACATTTTGATAATGTGTAACCGTAAAATTTAAAAGACATCAATTGAACTTATGGAAATTTCAATTGAAATTCAGAATATCCCCTTTTTAAATTCAAAATGATGTTCTGGGCATGAAGATACAATGTGACGTTTGTTGGGCATGTTTTCGAAGTGTCGAAAGAAACACTCAACTGTACTTATAAGCTTTCTAAAGCGGTGCAAGAAATATTTCACTTCTTCTAATGTTTTCAATATCTCTACAACCTATATCAGGCCTAAGATGGATTACAACTCCCAAATACGGGCAGGTGCTCCAAAAACATCTTTGGAGCTATTTGGCCGTGTTCAAAGGAGAGCGATGGTTCTGATAGGTGAAAATGGGGTAAATTAATTGTCTCCCTTGAACATCGCGGAATGTGGGTTGCGTGTCGCTGTTCTATCGTTACTTTCATGGTGTGTGCTCCACGGACATCCGTCGTCTCTTTCCTGGCCTGAAGATGTTTGGCACGAATACGCGACTTTCCAGATATTCACGCTAAAGATCGGATTCGTTTTTTGTCCGTTCTCTTCGTTAATGGATTCGAATTCCGGCGAATGTATTTCACACCAATTACGACATCTAGAAATTTAAGACAAATGTCAATAAACATTAAACCCTCTTTGCTCTCTGAACTCCCTTACTTTTAACTCACCAACGCAATGCACTGCATAACAGAGAACATCATCTGAGCTATGGTCAATTAAAAAAAAGTTGTTTGACTGACTATTGAGAATTTCGTTTAAAAATCCGAAAAACACAATTTGAAAAACATTAATTTCAATTCTAAAGATTTCAATTAAAATTCAGAATATTTAATTTAAATTAAAACTATTTTATTTAAAATTAAGACGGTATTCTATGATGTATTTTAAATATCAGTAAGATTTCAAATGAATAGTCTGAATTTCAATTTAAGAATTTTGTAGTTCAATTGGTATTGTTTGAATTTCACATCGATTCTTTTGATTAGAACTGGTATATTCGGGACTTCTATTAATGTCTTTTGAACTTTAATTTGCGTCTAACATTTCACTTGATGTTTTCTGAATATCAGTTAGTGTTCCAAATTTCTCATGGCTCTAAATTGAAAATCATTGTCGAAGATGTGGACGTCAAATCATAAGATGTAGTGTTGATTCAAAGACTTGAAATCGGTAAGCGTTGAAACATAGATATTTCGAACTCACTATGAAATAATATTAAATACACTTCAACACATGAAACAGTTTATACTGATATAAATTAGAGTTCTTAATTTCAAATGGAGTTTCTTTATTTTTAACAAAATTTTCGAATTTCAATTGATGTTTTACGAATTACAATTATAAAATTTGTAGAGTTGGTCAGCCTGAAGCCTTTTTTTAAAATTGCTGAAACAATTATCAATCTCTAAAGATCATGCAGTTTGAGAACTGAAAATTTCTTTAAATTTGTTGTCCATTGTTAAACAAAGGATTTTATTTATGTTTTTAATTTTTATATTTAAACCAACCCAGCCCAATCGAAAATCCATGTCTTAAAACACCATATATAAAATCAATTTTTTACTCTTGTTGTATTTCGAAATTCTCATCTCAATTCTTTTTTTTGGTTTTTTTCAGTAACTACATACCACCTTTTTGTAGCCTAAGTTGCCGTTTGTATAACACGATCCGGTAGGTTTGCCATTATCCAGAATCTAAACAGGTTTGTACACTTAAATCTGGTAATGTTGAAATTCCTGTTAATGAAATCTCTGGTATCGGAAATAAATTTTCTAATGTAAGAAATTAAGTTTATAAAATTTACAATTTTTTTTTTAAATTAACAATTTGAGAGTGAAAAAAATTTACAACTTGAGACAACCATAATACACGTTTTATAAAAGTATCTCTAGTTGATGCGGAAACGAAGGAGTAATTGTTACACTCATTGTAACTAAAATTTAAAATCTGGTATGTATAAGTGTGTATCAAAAGACATTTACTAATTAGATCTTTATGTTTAAAGTAGTTATTTATTTTTAAATTTCTCCATTTGGTTGTATACAAGTTTATTTTTAAATATCACTTGTCTCAATGTTTGAAAACAAGTATGGAAGCCTTTCAAGACTAAAAATTGGTTTCTAATAATAAGCATTTATTTTTTTACTTTTTGGCTGTTATTTTTTTTTGTAATTGTGGAAGCAAAATTGTTTCAAAATGCACTTTTTTAATATGAATTTCTTGATCTGGGAACAAGCTTTTTTTATTTTACTCTTTGTGGTTGATATTTATTTTAAATAACCACTTTTTTAAAATTTTTGAGAGCCATTAATTTTATAAAGTATTTGCTTTAATGTTACTTAATATTTTAAACGTTTTAGTAGCTGTGATGTTACTTTAAACCAGCATTTTGAGGCAGCTGTTGATTTGTACAACTTTTCCGCAAATGACATTATTTGATATGAAAGCAATCGCTTAACCGTTTCAAAATCAGATCTTCATATTTAAAATCATGGCTCCATCCATAACTATTTTTATTTTTAGTTTTTTTCTCTTTTGTTCATAATTTAATTTTTTTGTAGTTATTTTCTTAAATTATTTTTTAAAAATTTGAGTCAGACGTTAATTTTATACAAGTTTAAGAAAATATCACTGGTATATAGAAGACGTTTTAAAATGCACGATATTTTTCTAGATATTATAAGCTTTTATTTTTGGAATTTGCGACAGCCGCCATTTTTATACAAGTTTTGGTCAAATACTACTTTTTTATATGAAAGAGAACGCTACAAAGCAAAAAAATAAGAACCTGGATCTAGGAATAATTATTATTTTAACTTTTATAGTTGTTGGTTTATTTTTATTACGTTTTTTTTTTGTAATTTAAGGCACACGGACGTTATACACAACTGGTAAATGTGGATAAGGATTTATTATTATTGACTTATGAATTATTATTTTTTTTTTAAAACACTTTTTGCTAATACGAAGCAGCTTTACTTTAACGCATGTTTGGGAAAAATATAACTTTTTACTTGAAAAGCGAACGCAAAATCGTTTCAAATTTAAAACTAAAATCTAATATTTTTTGATTGTTATTTATTTATTAATTTAAGGTTTTTTGACGTTTTTTATTTTTAATCAATAATGTTTTTTGCAATTGGAGACACCTTTTTTACTTTCGATGCAGGTGTAGAATCCGTATTTAAAATTCTCTTTCCAAATTAAAAACCTGGATCTACAAGATTGTTTTAAATAAAGGGTACTTTTTTTCAGACGTGTGGTTTTCAATTTGGCCCACTTTTTTTTGGAGTTGATCTTTTTGACAGCTGTCACTTGAATTATGGTCAGTTTGGTTTGCCCTTTACAACTTCTATTTTTTGTAGTTTGAAACTGTCGTTTTCTTAGCAGAATAATAATTTTAGAATTTTATAGGAAAGCAAAATCATTTGAAAACGTGAATCTTTGACTACTTATTTGTTATTTAAGGCTTTTATGATTTTTTAATTTTTAATTAACACCTTTCTTCTGCAATTTGAGACAGTCGTTAATTTTATACAAGTTATTTGTTTTTAAATGTTACTCATCGATATGCACAATCAAAATTGTGGATGCTTGAATTATTTGAAGCTTTTGAATGCAACTTTTATTTATTGCAATTTGAGGCAGCGTTGATTTTATACAATTAATTTATATTCCGAAGTGGGAAGAAAAATTAAAAACTTCTTAGTTCTTTTTTTTATTAATTTTTTTCTAATTTGTGGAATTTTATAAAGGTTTAAAGAAAATTACCTTTTGAGGTGAAAGCGTAATCTTTTCAAAAGACACTCTTCAAAATTTAATTGCAAATAATTACAAAATTTTTATATTTAATACTTTTTTAATTATCACTTTTTTGCACTTTAGTTTTGTACAAGTTTTTTTTTTAAATATTCTTCGCAGTTAGAATTTAATTGCTACGAATTTATTGATAAACACTTAAGTGGTAAAACTTTTATTTTTGCTTATTCCTTTACATTCGAAACGTTTTATTAAAATACAATTTCATTTTATTT
Organism: Hydrotaea diabolus; assembly: GCA_963513945.1. Lineage (NCBI taxonomy): Eukaryota > Metazoa > Arthropoda > Insecta > Diptera > Muscidae > Hydrotaea > Hydrotaea diabolus. The sequence goes on from OY740717.1 coordinate 17,580,534, forward strand.
TTCTTTTTGATATTCACTTATTTCTTAATTATTCCACTATTAATTTTAATATTTGCATATTTTTTTAATGCTTTGATTTTTTTTTAAATATTTTTTATTTTAATTCATTCAATATTTAATACGAATTCTAGGATCATTTCTTTAGTGCGGTTAAAAAAAAAATCAGCACTTATATTTTTTTGTTTTTGTTCTATATTTGAGGTCGTCTTGAATGAACATCTGCCGACCACGTCCATTGACAGACTGTGTTAAAGTGTCTGTGAATGATTCGTAAAAAGAGACCGATGCTGGACTGGTGGTCGGTCGGCTGGTCGTTTGGTCATTCATACAAATGTACATACGGCCGGCTGGAGTACACCATTCATATGTGCAATTGTACAGATACTCACAAATACTAAAGCAAAATATATGTTTCCCCTCCTCCCATTTGGGGGATTGAAACAAAACTCATACTTGGCAAAGAAAAAGTGACCGTGTTGCAGTACATGTGACAGGCATCGATAAATTTTCATGGGGTTTGAAAAAGATGCGCGCCCAGAAACGGAAAACTTGCATTAGCCCGCCGAAGGAAGTGCGGAAGGGAAATGAGTATACGAATGCCCAAATTGGTCGATCATATGAATTGATGAATGAATCAATATATCAATGACTATGATCTTATGAAATCAATATGATTGAAAAACGATGGCAGCAATTTTAAATTAGTTTCTTTATATAATAAATACTCATTACTTAATAAAAGAAACAACAATTTTTTTTTTTAAATTTCAAATAATAAATAACTTTGCACTTATTTTGCTATAGGACTTTAAATTTTATTACCGCTTTTATTATTGTGTGTGAAGTTCAAAAAGATAAAACGTAACAAGAAACGTGCCTTAAAAAAAAAAAATAATTCGGCTTCAGTGTTATAAAATCTTAACCCTTTAGCGAAACTGTATAACCCTTTAGCAGAAGTATAAAAGTATAAATGAAAAAATATCCTATTTAAAGAAAAGTTAATTGTACCAAAATATTAGCTTTTCGAAATATTAAATTAAGTTAATATACGATGTAGGGATTGCTGCTCAGAAAAAAGTAATTACAAAAAATGTCAGCAGTCTTAGCAAGCTTCCAAGTCGGAGTTTATTAATGGCACAGTCTAACCATCACAACATGTCTACCCATCCTAAGATTTTCAGATATATACGAGTAGTAGACAATAAATATTGTATTTTTAAATAATTATATAGTTTTACTAAGCCTTTAATTACCGGTCCGCCGTGGTGAGATGGTTAGTGTGCAGAACTATCATACAAGTAAACCCAGGTTCAACTTCGTAAAATCGTTCTATAAAAAGCATTGGCGGTTCGAAGCCGACATTAAATCGTATGTCCCGATCAGTGAGTATTAAAATTGTGTCTTGCACAGTAGTGCTGCGACATCGACCTTAAAACATCGATTTTTTACAACATCGATGTTTTAAATCAAAGGCATCGATGTCGATAAAACATCGGTAAAAACAAAACAAAAAACACATGTTCGAAAACATCGATGTTTTTACGGAAATTTTGTTTTCTCTTATTAAATATGTGCTATCATCAAATAAATCACCCTTTTTGATGATACTAAGGCCAAAAAATACAAAAAAAATATTAATACGGGAGTTATTTTAATTTATACTGTTAAAAAATAAATAAAATGTTGTTGAAGATTTTTTTTCGAAAACATCGATGTTTTTACGGTTGTTGGTTTTTGTTGATGTTATCAACAAATAAGTTACACTGTTCGATGATATAAAGGCGAAAAAAATATTAAACTTAATACTAGTTATTTTATTTATGTACTTATATTGCTAAAACAAAATTATATAAAAGATTTTTGTTCAAGGTTCCAAAACTTTGAGTTGACAGTATGTAAAAATAGAATTATTTGGAGCTTCTCTCCAGAGATAGAGATTCTTCTGCTTGAAGCAATATTTCCAGCAGCCGAGAACGCTCTCTCAGAGGGGACAGAATGGCTATAATTGATAAATATTTAAAAGCCGGCTTCATGGGTTTTTCATGTAGTCTAGACACATGACTTTTCAAATATGCAGTCAATTCATGGATTTTTCATACCTCCAGGGGATTTTCATGAAGTCTAGGCACAGGACTTTTCAAATATGCAGCCAATTCTGTCGGCATTTAAGCAGTATCTATTTGATCAATAGCCCTGGATCTCTTTTCGTCCTTACAATTCTCTTTCACCAGTTTGTGATGCTATCCCAAAAGTTGAAGACTGAAATAATGTACACATTTTTTATAATCTTTTGTCTTTTTTTCCTAACTTAGGAGCAAACCAATAGAGACAAAAATACAAGATAGTACTAATTTTACAGCACTGGTCACAATCACAGTCCGACAGAAAAACATCGATACAATACATCGATGTCGGTAAAACATCGGCACTTAAACATCGATGTGAAAAGTAATCGATGTTTTTGGAGACACCGATTTTTGTAAAACATCGATGTCGATGTTGTAGCCCTATTGCACAGTTTACTCTTTTGGAAGCAGTTTTCCCTTGTTTCTTAATGGAATGTTAAGGGACTTACGTATAATAGTTAAAATTTAAATAACTTTTATAATATCAACTTTTTTTTATTGTTGAACTATAATTTTTAGTTGCTTGAAATAATTGGCAATCATATTTTTTCATAGGAAAATATAATATTTGATTAGATCTATTATTTAAAAAAATTACGCTAGTCGAAGTATTTTTCTTGGCAACTAGACAATGGCTGTGATTTGTCGTTTATTACATTCCATATTTGACCTAAATTATCAATTGCTTGAAATACACGAAAAAAGGAAATTTGGTTGGGGTAACAATACTTAAGGAGCCCTGTACTATAGTTGTGACAACCATACACAAATTTAGCATGGGCATAGTAACAATAATATTATTACTGTATTCCCAAACAGCTATAATGTTTTAACCTGCCGAAAAGCTAATGCTTTAAAATCAGTACCAAACTGTCAATATTACCTAAGTCCACGTTTTTAATCTATTTTCACAATAAATGTTTTATCCTGCCGAAAAATCCACTGCTTTAAAATCCGCTCCAAACTGCCAGCCTCAATCCTCAGATGAACTTCGAGCAAAACAATGATTTTTTGGGCAAACTCCTTGTCCAGTGTAAGATCCAAGGTCCAATCTGAAAGCGATAACGAAGAGGATGGTCGTATGTATGCTTTCGATTTCTGAGTCAATTGGACCTTGTAAGGAAATAGTGCGGGTCCTTGGGTACAATTTATAATCAGGAGTTTTAGTTGTTGTAGCGGCACATAGTGCCGGGGTGGCCTTTGGCCAAAGAGTTCCTCCTTCGGGTCGATCCGGTACATAGAACCGGCTGTCGAAGGATCGTCAGCCGATGAGACCGATGGCCGATGTTTTACACTATCGCCTAAGGCAGTGCGTTTAGTTCGACGTCTAGAACCATGAGTGCTTTTCAGTCTCCCGAACTTTTTTCACAAACTTGCGTACAGCTGGCACAAGGGTGCCGCATCTGGCCACACATCATTGAGTGTTTAAGTGATATAATACTGACATTATGTCAAGATTTTGAGCGGAAAATTGTTGTAACTCTCTAAATAACATTTGTTTCAGAAAGAAACCACTTAATGGACCACCTGGTATATCCGATTTTCTTTGGTCTTCCTTTCAATCAAATTAAAATGGTTTTAACTGTTTTTTGTTCATCTGTTTCAATTATTAATTATCCCATCAACTTCTAAGCGAAAGATTTTCAGCTTCTTCCGTTGCCATTCAATTATCTCACATATTATTTATGTCACATTTCATTCCGTAATTTGTTCAGATGATATTCATACGTCTGCGTCAATAAATATCTTGTATCTTTAACGGGAGCATTTCATCAAGTTTTTGAGAGTGTCTCGTTTGTAATTTTTGTCAACCCGATATAATTTAATTGTATTAATTGATCTTTTTAACCTTCTTCGTTCGAGCATAAAACGTATATACGTAAATGTATGTTTGTTTGTCAGTGTGTATAAGTGTGTACGTAATAAATGAAAAATATATTTGAAAAAGAGATATTTATTGAATGTGTGATCGACATTAACCCATTATGAGGGGAGCGGGTCGACCAAGTCGCACAATTAATTTTTTAGAATTTTTTCTAACGTGGTTCATAGAAACTTTAAATGTCATATTTAATCAAAATTTATTCAAAAATAAGGAGATAAAAAAGCAACAAGTTCACACGCAATACGAGTATTGTAAAATGTTTATTGAAAATATTTACTTTTCACTTGATAATAAAAGAAATTTAATTATTGAAGCTGTAAGACTTTTGTCTAAAATGATAATGATTATGTAGTCATTATGGAGGGTAAATTTGTGTGAATAAAAACAACTCGACTAAGCATGTTCGCCAAAGAAACCACTTGTCTCAATCATTTTTGAGCTTCTTAATTTTGCGAACTTATATGAGACTTACGAGACTTCCGAAAAAAAATTTTCAATTTTTTTTTCAAAATTTTATGGAATGGCAAGACAAAGTTAAAGGATGGTGATGACGTTGGGCTTTAGAAATTGAAATAACCTTTTAACGCTACGATATTGATACCATAAGATAGGGAGAAATCTCCACTTTTAAAAGATACTTTTTAAAATTGTTATTTTTAAAAATGAACCAAGATGGGACCGTTTTTTTTTTATCCAAACATCTAAACTTCACACGTAAAATGAATAGAAGACCAAATACAATTGGCCCGAAAATAAGTAAGGACGTGCCAGGGCACTCTACAGGATTTTATTATTAAAGCTGACGCTTGGTTCTGCCTTTTAGAACAGTTTTGTCTGAATTATTGAAAAATTACACAATTTTCTACTTTTCGTCCTGCGGGAGTTGAATATGAATTTTAAGTTTTTTTTCCTTTTATGACAGTAACTTTAAAATTTTAATATTTCATTCTAATTTTCATTCAGGCAGGGCGGACTTTGATTGTTTGTCAAGCTCGAAAATGATTTAAGGCAAATGGTTTCTTTGGAAAATATGCTTAGAAATGTTCCAGAAATTACGTGGCCCTAGTAGTCATGGTATATATAAGTATAAGACTATAAACATAAGTCCATTAATTAAGTTTTGTTGAAAAACCCTATAGCTTCTTTCCAAACGTATGTATATATTTCACTGAACTTTTTTTTTAAATCATTATGTACAGCATTACGCGAACATTTTTTCATCGCATATTTTCTTTTTTTTTACCAAGAGCATCAATGCTTTTATATACGAATCACAATATGTGTGTCATTCCTCGGCTGGTCTCGAAGATATGCATCCTATTAACCGAAATTTCGAAGACCTCGAACACTGTTTCTAGCTGTATCTTACGAATGACATACGATATTCGCTTAAGGGGCTAAATGGTTACGGATAAGTCGCATACAATTGTTTCTTCAAGGCACACCCTAAAAACAGTCTAACGGTGTCAAATCGCACCCCTTTTTTGGACAGTTGACAACGCCGAGAAAGCTTGTAACTCGATTGCCGAACTTGGTGCGCAAAAGATCAACTGTTGCGTGGGCCACAAGATTGGTCATCCTGCTGAAACCATAATTAGAGCAAGTATATGAGTTAAGACTTCTCACCTGTTACCGAAATGGAGGTTCGAGCAGCATTTAAAAATAATTGGGCTAGCGGGTGCAACTGCACCAAAATCCACATTGGATTCTTGACGTTCACATGAGTATTTTCCTATTACGACGTTCACATGAATATTTCCCATTACGAGCTGATGTCAGACCCAAACTAAAAAGCGATACTCGTAACAAAACTAATGTTCTGTAATTGTTGCGACGCACACTTTCGGATAACGGGGAACGTGAAATAGGCACCAAAATAAAACTTATCTTCATCTAAAAACTCGATTTTTCGGTAAAATTCTTAATCTCCTGCCAAACAATCTTCAGCCCACTGGACGAAGTAAAAACACTTCGGAAGACGCAAGATCGAATACCTATCGGGTTATCAATTTCGTGGTTTTAAGACCACCGCTCTGGCAATTCTGTCAGCCGTAAATTATCTGTTTTCTTAAGTGCCGTTTGCCATTTACGAATACGGGTCGTTTTACAACTACACAAGTAGTGATTCAAGCGCAGCTACTTCGGCTTTATTGTGTGAGAAGTTTTCCGAATTGAAATTTTGACGACGTCTATTGGCCGTCCACATCAAAAACTTTATTTTCAAATTATTTTATTAAATATCACAAAATACGAAAAGCAAATGTATTTTGTCCCAATTTTGAAGATTTTTTTCTGCCAAAATCAAACACCTTTCTTAACTGAAAAAAGGGTTATACAATTTTGAGAAGGATCTATAATTTTGTGTATTTCTTAAGATATTTATAAGAAATATTTATATTATTCGAAATATCACTAAAAAGGATATCACACAGGTCAACGTTTTTCCGTCTACGTCGAGAAAAAAGAGAATTGCAAAATATTTCATTAAAAATGGACAAAAAAGAGCACGTTAAATGCTTAGCGCAAACGGTTACTAAACTTCTTTTTCCATTTCAAAACATAGGTAATGATTTTGCACGTTTTTAAAATGCTAAATATAGTTTCTGCAAATAATAAATATCTTTGATAAATGTCCCTGTTCGATAATTCTTTCATTGTTTGGAAAAAAAACGTTTATATTTTGTTTTTTTAATCAGATGAAATTATTTTTTTTAACTTTCAGATAAACATTGATTTGATATTTTTTAAATAGTTGTTTTCAAACATAAACATTCTTTTCAACTTATGATAAATTCAAAAATTACGTTCAAGATTTTTTTCTTCATTTGCAATATTTATTTTCTTCACTTTTTACTTTTTTGATGAAAAAAAGATAAAAAAAAACGTTTTACGTTTAAAAATCTGATTTTTGTCCTAGACCCGGAGACCGAAGTATTGTTTTTACGGTGTGAGCGAAGGTCTGCAGTTGAAGATGTAAGGACAATTAAAAACCCACATTTTATTCAAAAAACACAAATATTTATTTTAATTAAAAGCTGAAATGAAATTTCCCATTTAAATAATTATATATTTATTTGGAAACAAAAAACTATTTTTTTTTAAATGTTAAACAATTTTTTTATTCATATCCTTGAGAACTATGACGTAAGCATTTGTATATTTGTGTCTATATATTAGGGTGTACTGAATAACTCGTGTTTAGAAATTCAAAATTGAGATTTTTAGGTTAGCTGTGCTGTGCCTGACCTAAGGATATTAAAAACTTTTCTGGACTATTAAGAGGGCATAACTTTTTAAAAATTTTGGTTAAATTCTCAATGAAGATGACTCGAAGAAAAATTTAAGAGAAAACATAGATTTGGGGCTGATATTCTAAGATCTTTTAAAAATTTTCTTTGCGTTCCGAAAAAGTGTTTAATCCACGACAATTTTATTAATTTCAATTATTTATTGACCCTTTTTATTTACTTACTAACTTTGAGAGGGCGTGGAAAGGAAAAGTGATTGTGTTAACTTATGATCCATAATACTTAGGCCCGACAAAAAAAACTCCACCCCTTCACAATTTTCTACACATTGTAAAGAAGACGACATTTTCGGAGCTCTCAGTTTCCTCAGTCCGTTTGGTCGTTCTTGATTAAACTTAACGTCTTTAACACCATGCACTTAATAAAAACTCCTAATAGCGCTAACCTCTTAAGGGTATAAGTATATGCGAATCAAATACTGATCAGTATATAACCGGGTAGCGCGAATGATCGTGAGTAGCTAAAACTTAATAAAAAATATTTCTGCAATTTTTTTTAATAAACTATCAGAATCTTTTTATTTAGGTAATAAATAAAGCTAGAAAAAAATTCTCCTTTTTGAGAGCCAATCTTGCTTATATATAAAAAAAATATTTAATTTTTTTTTTAAAAATTTTAATTTTTTTTTTTTTTAATAATATATTTAATTATTTTTTTATTTAAAAATATTTAATTTTTTTTTAAAAATATTTATTTTCTTTTTTTAAAAAATATTTAATTTTTTTTTAAAAAAATATTTATTTTTTTTTTAAAAAAATTGATTTTTTTTTAAAAGATTAAGAATGACTAGGATTGTTGATTATATGTCTTTGTGATTCAAGTATATTTGGAAAAATGTTGTAACTTCTTTCTGAAAAAAATATTAAACATGTTTTAAAGCAAAAATTTGAAATGGTTTTCTAAAGAAATTTAGAAACCTTTTTAAAATATTTTTCGCTATTCTTCGGATAGCATCTTCAGAAAAAAAGGAGTAACAATAACCAAACGTCACAACAAATCAACATCTAATATTGCACTCTAGATGTTGATGTGATGTGACGTTTGGTTATTGTTACTCCTATTACCTGAAGATGCTATCCGAAGGATAGCGAAATATCGAAACAAATAAATAAAAATAAAAAAACTGACCATTACCTTGAATAAAAATAAAGAGTTTGTTAAGAACAGGTTGAATAAACTAACACAAAATTTTTGAAATAAAACAAAAACATAAGTTTTTGTTAAAAAATATAGAATTCTTTTCATAAAAAATATAAAATTTCATAAAAAAATACAAAAATATAGAAAGAAATATTGAATTTATTTATTTGAATGATCTGGGTCGAAGTCGTACTTCATACAACAACATATTGAATTTTTCCAAAAAAAAATTTTGGTACTTTTTTTTTTAAAAAAAATGTTATAAAAATTTATTTAAAAAGATATTAGAATTTTTTCTAAAAAGATATTAGAATTTTTTCTAAAAAAAAATTTAATTTTTTTCTGAAAAAATAATTAATTTTCTTCTGAAAAAATATTTAATTTTCTTCTGAAAAATATTTAATTTTTTTCTGAAAAAAATATATAATTTTTTCTTTAAAAAATATTTAATTTTTTTCTAAATAAATATTTAATTTTCTTCTGAAAAAATATATATATTTTTTTTTTAAAAATATTTAATTTTTGGTAAAAAAAATAATTAATCTTCTAAAAAAATAAAATAATAAGAATAGTAGCCTTAAAATGAATTTTTTCCAGAAAAAAAAATTGAACCGAATTCTATAATCTGGCACCGGGGCTGATCGGGAGTTCACATAGGCCCTCTGGCTTAATTACCAGTAAAAGCTCTTTAGTTATAACGTTTAATTTTTACACGAAGCTTTAAGTTTACCCTCTCCAAGACAGAAAAATGCCCGCACTGCATACCTCAATTAGAATCCGTGAGGGCCGCCTGGGTTCGGTGACTGGTCGTAGTATTGTAGCGCAGAGCTATAAAACTTGATGCATTAAGCTATCGTACCGACAACCAATTAGAATATAATTGAGAAAAAGTCCTTGTCGGTATTTTAAAAAATGTTTTCCAATCAGCACTTCGTTTAACTCTATATTTTTTTAAAGAAAGCCAAAAAAAAAATCACGACTATTATTGAACATTCTTTACACCTGGTCAAAGGTCGATCCCTCCGTCTTTCACTACACCCCACTGTATATGGACTCCATTTTAAATACCTCTTCTTCTTCGCCTTCGTTTAATTTCATTGCAGTTTTAACTGCTCTATACTCTTGGCCAGTCACTTCTTAATTTTTATGATCCTCTTTTCCTACTCGGTCATCATTATACCGGTAACATGTGGTGGCCATAAAAAAAAAGTAAGCTTCTCGAGAAAAATGAGAAAAAAGAAAATGATGAGCCAAAGAACAAACAGAGGAGTAAAAAAGAAGCAAACCAATTTCACTTCTTCCTGACCATTGTGGCACTAAAACAGCTGTTTGTTTGTTCGTTGGTTTCCTTGAACTTGAACATACATCTGATGGTCGTAATGATGGCCAGGCCCGGCCAGCCAACATGAATGGATGGCATTGCCCAGCACATGTGACCGAAATATCAGCTGGTTCTGGGATTGCCGGTTTCTGGTTCTCCCCATGAGGTTGTTTTATTATCTTCCCAAGATAATGGGCTCAACCGTAAGTCGAATTGAATCGGATGGGATTTTTTTTATTTGTTGGTATTGTATTTTTCTTTAATGTTAAATGGTGTGCAGTTTTATTTTGTGGCACAGTGTTTTGAAACTTGAGATTTAAAAGCTCTGGAGTTTGGTTTGGTTCGTGGTGTTTCTTACTTCCTTTATTTAAAGTTTTATTAGGTACAGGTAAATGTGCACTCAAATAAATATCTGCCTTTGAACTCAATAATGGGGACAGTCTGGAAAAAATATAAAGTTTAAAAATAATTATTAAATTTTTTTAATCTTTTGTCTGGCTTTTAAGAACTCAGTTACGCTAGAAAATCTGCTGGGGAGTACTTTTATCTTCAAGCTTTAAGAAGTTTTCCGAAAGTTAAACTTTTTAAGTAGTAAAAAATACTTTTTTCTTAAAATATTTAATATTAATATAAATATGTTTAGCTCGTTTGTTTTATTTCGGTCGGTTGCTTTTACACATTGAACAGGGACTAAACCGGCTCAAGACCTCTTGCTTCTATATTTAAATAGAAGACAAGTTTTTAACAAAAATGGCAAAGTGACATTGATTTTCGTGGCTGCACACTACTTTTATCATGATTTCGGGTCCGTGACAACCCTCTTCAGAAAGCCTTGCTGCAATTGTTGAAAGTAAAACCGAACTCTATAAGGCCAGGCTCTCCCCAAACGAATGAGAACTACTGTTGTAAACCTTACTTTTCAAGTTTTCTTCACACAAATGCCCACGAAAATACAACTCACTCTTGCCAAATACAACTCAATCTTTCGTGGGCAATTGTGTGAAGAAAACTTGAAAAGTAAGGTTTACAACAGTAGTTCCCATTCGTTTGGGGAGAGCCTGGCCTTATAGAGTTCGGTTTTACTTTCAACAATTGCAGCAAAGCTTTCAGAAGAGGGTTGTCACGGACCCGAAATCATAATATAAATATTAATTTACAAACAAATTTTAAACTTTTCTCTAAAAAAAATTTATTAAACGTTTTATAAACTAAATTGAGTGGTCTGTACTTAAACGATTACCAATAAAAAATAGGATCATCCAAAGATTAATCTTGGATCGCTCCTTTGCAAGCAATGGATTACTTCATAAAACTTCGAGCCTCATGCATTTTGTACTCCTGTTTGACGCCTGCATGTCCGCAAAAGCAAGCACTCCTTTTGTACTCCTTATGACGTATTCGTTTTGATTTTGGAAAGGAGGACAAGGGAAGTAATCTTTTTTATCTCCTGAAAGAGCATAAAGGGAGTATGCCGAAACATAAAGGGAGTAGGGCAAAAAGAAAACACCTGCGAAAACAAACCCTTATTGATCCATTTGGAGTTTTAAGCGTATCATCAACTTTCTCTTTTCTATCTTTGACGAATTTTTGAGCAGAACAAAATCAAAACTTTTCAATTGCTCGCTTATTATTTCAAATAGATGAACAAGTCATTACTCCTGTATTGCTCGAATATGGATTAATCCATATATTTTTTACTAAGTATGAACTTCAGTCTAGTCTTGTGTAGATCTACGGAGATTTCAATAAGTGAAGCTTGTATTTAAATAATTCTCGTAAAAACTCAAATAGGGTTAGTTCGAGTTCATTGATGTTAGTATTGCTATAAAGAAAAAGAGGCTCACCGATGGACTTCTGCGACTCTTTTATTGATGTAACTTATTATTTTGCAGATTTTATTTAAATTAATCTTTTACAATAAATATTTTTTAGGAGTTCATTTCGCAAAATTACACAAACAAATTTTAATTTAGAATTCAGTGTACAAAGTTTATTCAAAGATAATCACTTTTTCTTAATAAAAAAACTCTCAATTTTATACAAAAAGGTTAAGGTGAAGAAATGTGTTTTCTAGTTTTAAAAAAAATTGTGTTTACCTGTAAAATTTTTTGCACAAAAATATGGATGAATTAAAAAGCGTTATAAAAAATTAATGACAAAATGACAGCTTACCTTTTTTTCCTGTGTCAGCTCTTCTGCATTTTCATACCCCTTCACATTACTGTGCCCAACAATCTAAGAATTCCTCTATTGCATATTTACTCGTAGGTCTGATCAGTTTTTTTTAAGGTTTCGCAACACTGTGGCCCTCTCATGACCAGATTATTTAAAATACATTTGCAATACGAAATCGTTCGACCGTCATTAAAATAAGAAAACTAAATTTGATGACTTAACACGAACATAAGAAAATTAAAGCCCATGTATTCCTGCTCTCCATTAACCGTTTGAGGGAGTACTAAAGGTACCTCCGGGGTTAGCTAGAAAATTTTTACCCACAATTTTCATTCTGTCTTTTGTATGGAATTGACAAATTATAACATTTTCTTTTACATACATAGAACACATACATAGGACACATATTAAAGGGAACATGCTCGTTTGTACACATAATTACTATCCACATATACCGCCAACACATTGGAAAATTTCCAATTAAATTTATGGACGGATTTCCAATTAAATTTAAAATTTCCAATTAAATTTATGGACGGAGTTGAAAAAGTGTCTGCAATTTTAAATAAAAGAAAAATGGTTATTGGAACTGTAGAAAACGTTATTATCATTTGAATGTTACCTAGTACTCATGAAACTTAGAAGCCCTTATCACACAACCATTTTATAAAAATATATTAAAACAGCTTTATTATTATCCCTGGCAACCATATTATAAATATAAACAACCAAATGATCTTACGCAACTACATTATAATCTCACTTAAGCATATTATAAATCACGCAACCATATAAAAAAACTCACACAGCCGGATTATGAAACATGCAACTATGTTATAAATATCGTAACCATATGATCCCTGCAATCATATTCAGCTTTTTAAATGCCGTTGTTGCAATTTGACGAGTGTTTATTTCATGGTAACTCGTGCATTAGTTGACTTCGACAACGATATTATGACCACTAGCTTTCATTTTATGATTCCCACAGCCATATTATGAGTTCCCGCAATTATAATACGATACACACAACCATATTATAATTTCCGTAATCATATAATTTCACACAATGAGTTTTTGAATACAAAATAACATATTATGACTGCTGGAACAATATTATAATTCTCACGACCATATTACGTACTATTACACACAAACTTATTTAATATTTCCACAAAAACTTATTTTAAATCCCCACACAATCATATAATGATGACACACAAAAGTTAATATACCCGACAATCAACAAAATGCTCCCCGCAACCATAGAATGATTCCCATTTTCTATTTTATGGTTCTCTCAACCATACGAACAACCTTTTTTAAATTCCACACAACCATATTATTTTGGCAAACAACTATATTATGAGCTTTTGCAACAACATTATGAAACACACAACCATATTATGAGCTCACCTAACTATAATATGATCGACACAACCATATTATCTTTATCGTAACCATGTGATCCCACACAACCATATTACAATTCCTCATAACCGCAACCATATTATGATTAAATCATTTTATCACTTCCGCACTATATTCAGCCCTATTGCGGTTGCCGTTGTTAACATTTGACTAGTGTAAATTTCGGCGTATCTTGTACACAAGTTGCATTTGACAACGACATTTTCACAACTAGTTTTCACTTTATGATTCCAACAACTATATTACGATCTCAAGTAGTCATAATATAATACACACAACGATATTATCATTCCCGTAACCTTATCATATACAACAGACATTTTATGAATACAAAAAATCATATTATGATCGCACGTAGAAAAAAAGTAAGTATGGTATAGGTATATGGTTGTGGCACAACAATACTATGATCAAAAAACAATAGTATGATTCATATACAGCCATCCTATGATCCCCATAACCATATTATAATCCTCACAACAAATTCATAATTCACACAACCATGCTATGAACCCCACAACCATTGTAGAATATAAAACAACCATACTATGATCCCTTCAACCATATTATGAATCTTACAACCATTCCCATATCCCCCTCAACCATACTATGAGCCCAAAAATTATTTATTAGTATTGGGTTATGTTGTGATAAATTGAATTAGTAAATTATTTAAAAATACATTAAGTTTAAAATAATATGAGTGATTTATTTAAGAGTAGAAAAAAATCCGTTTAAAAAACGTAAGCCGTTCATTAATTATTATTTCAGTTAACCAAATTTAACGCAGCTTGTTTTTAAGATTTTAATTTTACATATAAAAAGTATTGCATAAGTTGTCCTGTTTATTGTTCAGTTGACATAAAACCCAAAACACAACACTTTTGTCGCATCAAAAGTGTTTGCTAAATTACATTTTTATTTTTAAATTTGGCAATAATACGAGTACTTTTGTTTTATTTTATTGTTTTAACTTTATTAATATCGCCGCAGTCGTACTATTGTCATAATAAAATTCAAGAAACAATACTATGGTTACGAAGAACATACTTTTATTGCAGAGAACATATTATTGTTGTCGTGACCATATTTATCTCTGCGTGTGCCGAAACAATATAATTATTATGCATCGCAAACTTATTTTATATTCTCACAAATTCTAGTTTTAAATTACCGCACAATAGGGTGGGTCGATTAAGTAATCTTTATTGTTCCAAAAATGTTTCGATAGCTTGTGGCATGAGCAAAAAAAAGGTCCACTACGACATATCAAAAAAAAAACTAATCAAAATTTTTTTTTAAATATTTAAATATTACCTTTCCAAGATGACAAACAATACATCGAATCAGTCGTATTTTTATTCTCTCGCGCTCATATGATATATTGTATTTTATGTGGCAATGTGTATTTGTATGTCACATTGGAAAGGTAATATTAAAAAAATAATATTTTTATGACCTATTAAAAAAACCTTAAAAGTTGAGAAGAAGTGTAAAAAAAGTTAAAATGTGGGCGCCTCGAAAATGTTTTTTTTTGATTGTCCTATTGGAGCTTTTTTCCTCATGTCAAACGCTATCGAAAAATCGATAGCATAATATCGGCAAAATTTGTCCCTTTAAATCGGCCCACCCACAACAATTTTATATTCCCACACAGTCACAACCATATTATGATCACAAGAACCTTAACATGATTCCCACAAACATTATACTCGTGTCGCGTATATATTATGAATACACACAACCATATTATGATTTATGACCCTAAAACAAAATTATGATTCCCAAAACCATGATACCACAACCATAGTATAATAGCTCACTGCCATATTATCATTCGCAAACTTATTTTATATTCTCACAAAAACTAGTTTTAAATTACTGCGCAACTATTTTATATTCCCACACAACCATATTTTGATCACACACAACCTATTATTTACAGATACACAAAAATATTATGATCACATCAACCATATTATGATCACAACAACCATATTATGATTTCCACAATCATGTTACTCTTCTCGCATATATATTATTAATACACACAACCATATTATGATTTATGACACAGCCATATTATGGTTTATAACACAGCCATCTGCTGATTCCCACAATCATATTACTCTTTTCACATATATATTATGAATGCACACAACCATATTATGAAAACCATTATACCGCAACCATAGTATAATAAGTCACAGCTATATTATTATTACAACCATGTTATGATCAACGCAAATATATAACTGGTTGTTGTTGTAGCGGTACACCGTATCGGGGTGACAGCCTTTGGTCGAAGAATTGCTGCTTCGGGTCGATCCGGTGCATAGAACCGGCTGTCGTGGGAAGGCATATTAGTGGTGTTTTTGTTAATGAGAAATGATTCATTAGTGTTGTTACCAACGATATATTTGAAATACGAGTTATAAGTTGCCACAACAGGTGTTTGTGACAGCCTTTTATTCTAACTGTGTTCCATTAATATAAACGAATTATTGTTTGTCTGTACCATAATTTTTATGTTATGCGATCGATCAATAAACAGCTCAGATAAAAAATGGGTCATGCTGGTCTACGTTTTGATAAAGCCCTTAGGACAATGGTCCATCCCGTTTCCTTTCCTATACAAATTTATTTAGGTACAATGGAATATTAAGTGATACAACCAATTTGAAACTGCAACAGGAAATATCAGTTGAAGTGACAGAGTATCGATAACTCTAAACAATTAAAACGTTTATGGATCTAAATATCTATTGTGCCTTTCAGCTAATTACAAAAATAATTAAATTCCAAATTTGTTGTTCTTTAAACTTTTTTTTTGGTTTCAACCGAATTTGTCTCGATAATTTTTTTTACTGTAGCCCTCGTTATTTTTACATTATCAAAACTTCTCTGAGGCTATTCTAGGTCTTTTTCAAATACAAATAAGCTCTTTAAGTAAATAAATAGATATTCTTTATTATATATAATACTACCGTAAATTCATCACATCAATGACAGTCACGCTGTCTGTCTTCTTCCAAATAAATCGTATCCCAATATTCATAAAAACTTACAATCGGTTTAATAAACATATTCATAAAGAAAATTTAAATTTAAATTTTAAACCTTTCGAAAATTTAAATGAATATGGGCTTTAGAATCTTCATTTTTGGAATTTTTAATAAAAATAAATATCTTTCGCTTAAGGCCCAAGGCCTACTCAGGCGGTGTATTGTCATGAATCCATTCTGCAAAATGAGCCACTGAAGTGTAAACGCTGGGTATGCGTAAGCCGCCACAATTATCCGAACCGAAGGACATAATGCCAATCTGTAGGGGGAAAAAGCAAAGGTGTTTTTAGATTAAATAATTCAAATAATAGGTGTTTTTTAATTTACACAATAACAAAATATTGGACATGACTTGATGCGCTACATTTTTTTAAAACATTGCAATTTGCACAAGTGGCGTTAAATTCGTATTCTGCCTGAATTAAGTCGTATGGAAGATTTGGCACTCCCTGCCAAAGAATTATCACTTTTCACACAATGAAAAATGTACTGGCTCATCAACAAAATGATAATAAATTAAAAATTAAAATCTTTATTAAATATACAATTATGTGAAATCAAAAAATTATTGAGTTAAAATATTGTTCAAATATGCAATTTTGTATTTCGCTGCCAAAAATGTTGCAATATTTGTATATTTTAAAGGTATTGCATTAATTCAAATATTATTGAAATATACAGTTTTTATTCTGTCAAGAATTTGCAAAATTACATAAAAAATACTGAATCAATTAAAATATTAATTAAATATACAATTTTGCATATGGATGTTGCAAAATTAAATTAAGATGTTGCAAAATTAAGATTAAATAATTATTTAATCAATAAAAATAGCAATCAAACACATAATTTTATGTGTTTAATGTCCAAGGAGTTGGAAATTGGGTCAAAAATATTATTGAATCAATAAATATATTCAAGAAATATGCAGTTAATCAAATATACTATATTGTGTTTGGATGTTGAAAAAGCAATTAAAACATTATTGAATCAATGAAAAAATTAATCAAATACAAAATTTTGTTTTTTAATTTCCAAGATTTTGCAAAATGTGATCAACAAAAATTATTTAATCAATTAAAACATTGAGTATACAAACGAATTTGTTGCAAACAAAAATTATTGAATTAATTAAAATATAGTGTGATCCATCTAGAGGTATTTCTTTAGAACAAAAAAAATATAAAAATTCAAATCAAGTGTGGAATCTTAATTGGTAGTTTGAAAGGACATTTTATGGCATTTATTTTTTGAATCTGTATACTGAAAAAATACCTCTTGATGGATCACCCTATATAATTTAAATATATAATTTAGTATTTCGGTTCCACAAATGTTGCCATTTTAGCCAAAAAAAAGTTAAATTAATTCAAATATTTATCAAATACTCGTACATACACAATTTAGAATTTAATATCCAAAATGTGATCCAAAAACGATATCGTTCAATTAAAATATTAATAAATGTTTAGCTCGTTTGTTTTATTTCGGTCTGTTGCTTTTACACATTAATAAATTAAACAAATGTGTTCTTCTGCCCAAGATGTTTGCAAAATGTGATAAAAAAAATTATCGAATCAATTAAAATATTAATCAAATTAACGATTTTGTGTTTCGCTATTCAGGGTGTTGCAAACAAACAAATTATTAAATCAACTAAAATATTCAAGAATTAAAAATTTTGAATGTTACTGCATAAAATTACTACAAATAATTAAATCAACTAAAATATTCAAGAATTAAAAATTTTGAATGTTACTGCATAAAATGATACACAATTTCGTCAAAAAAAATTTTAATCAATTAATACATTAATCAAAAATACAACCTTTTGTTTGGCTCCAAAGTTGTTGTGAAGTTTGACCAAACAATTTATTGATTTAATTACAATATTAATCAAATATGCAAAGTTGGGCAGCACAAGTTTTTGCAAAATCTGCCCAAAAAAATATTAAGTCGATTAATATGTTAATCAAAAGTACAGTTTTTTTCCTCTTTCCGTATTTTACCGTATAAAAAATTTTAAACTATAAATTATTTATTAAATTTTTGCAAGAGGCTTTCTGTCGGTACCATTAATAACTTTTTATGACGGGCAATTTTTCAGGTTTAATTTCTCCTGTTTATGTAACTGTTTAACGAAAACAATTTCAAGACTAGAATTATATAAATCGACATACCTGTGAAAAGATGCCATTCTCCTGTATGAACAATGGCGCCCCGCCAAAACCCTGGCAAACATCTTTACCTTCACCGCCGGCACACATCCACTGGCCCTCAATGGAATTGGGCGATTCCAAGGCACCCGTCGAACCATAATTGCGCAGACACAAATCCCAGCTGGTTAGGGGCACATCCAGGTATGACATTTCCGGTTGGCGGCTACTCGACGTGGACATTTTACCCCAGCCCGCTATGGTGGCCCGTTTGCCCACCACCAAATTGTTGCGAGTCTTTTGCAAGCAAATCGGCTGTGTGGCCACTAGGAAGAGATACAAAAAATTGAAAAGAAACACAGTTTTTTGGTTGGCAGTTTCAATGTTACTTATATCTTAATAATCAACTAATTGAACAATTTGTTTAATACGTTTGCCATACTTTCGCACGCTACGTTTGAGAATGTACTACGCATGCGCGCAACCTGTGTACTTAGTTGGAGGTAGACGACGGGCTGCTCCTTTTGTTAGGTCGCCGTGATTAATGTCTTTGATATCGCACTATCATCTGAAGAAATATTAATTGGCGTAATTTATTAAATGTGTGACCATTAACGTGCCGTGTCTGGGGCGGGGACAAAAGAATGCACGCACAGGACGGGGTATTTTTTGGGGCAACATTGTTGCAAGTTGTAACTGAAAACAAGGATTTGTGTAGATTTTCTTTAATGCCCGTAATAACACGCCAGGTTTTCAAAATAAAGTCCACACACAGAAGAGATTCGCTGTCACAACCTATTTTGTTTGCCAATCGTAGGTTAGCACAACCGTTGAGAGGTGTCACTATACATTTTATTAACTAGAACTGAAAATATCATACTTGACAATGCATCACTACTTCTATATAGTAAAATCATGTTAATACACTCTACTATAAGTTAGAGTGTATACCAAATTCGTCATTTCGTTTGCGACGCCTCGAAATATTTATTTGAAGACCTTTTTACGTATACATATTATACATCGGCGAAAATTCTAATATACGAGTATATAATGTAGCTATGTCTATATGTGTGTCTGTCGAAAGCCAACTGAAATAATCTAGGATTTTGAGATCCTTTAAGGAACTTAAAGTACCTTTAAAAAATTACACTTTTTAAGCGTTAGCTAATCTTAAGAGACTAAAAGTACGAGTACCTTTAATAAAATTAATTTGTTTTAAGCGTTTGCTTAACATATCTACATTATTTGATATTGATCGGTCATATTCAAAAGCTGTTTGGGACTAAAAATGGGCAAAATCGGTCTAGAGGAAAAAATTATTCTTAAAAGGGACTAAAAGTACCTTTAAAAAATTACACTTTTTAAGCGTTTGCTGAACTAGGCTTTAGCTGAAATGGGGATCGTTAGTGGAGACGCAGTTAACACGCCTAAAATTGAGATGGATTTTGAACCATGTTTTTGAACAAATTATGTTCGTAAAAACCACGAAATATTTCATAAAAAATACGAAATTATTATTTTTTTCAGCCAGACATTTTTTTTTAAAAAAAATGAAAAAATCGTGTTTTTAAGAACTTAATGAAAAATGTACTTATTTTTAAAGAAATTCTTTAATACTCTTAATAAATTAGTTTAATATTTTATATAAAATGTTATTTATTTTTCACAATAAACATAAAATTCTTTCATAAAAATTAAAAAAAACTTCACAATTTTTATAAACAATATTCACGAAAAATATGAAACTTTTCATGTAAAAGTTTTTGTTTTGTTAAAACTTAATCGGTCTTTTATTATTATCATGACTTGAACAGTTTTTATTCTGGTTCAAGACCTTTTTGTTGTTTCTATTTCAGAATCAACTAAAAAATAGGTGAAATGTATTGGCTATGGTTGCACGGCTGTACAGCTGTTTCTGAACCCCCCCCCCCCCCTGTTTTTTCTTCAGCAGTATTTTGCGGCAATGACTTATACAGTAGTCTCATTCAAGTAAATGAGCATTAGCCTTCAAAGTATGTATAGGGTGATCCATCTAAAGGTGATCCATCTAAAATTCAAATCAAGTGTGGAATCTTTATAGGTAATTTGAAACGACATTTTATGCCATTTATTTTTTGAATATAATTCCTTCAAATGTTGGCCGCAATTACGCCTCAGGGTTTCCATTCTGACGGTCCAAATTTGGATGACTCGTTCGAGCATTTCGACCGGTATGGCACACGTAATGTTGGCTTCCTAAACCTGAATCGTAGCTGGTTTGTCAGCATAGACTTTGAACTTAACGTAACCCCAAAGAAACGGTCTAAAGGTGTGATATCACTCGATCTAGGCGACCAACTCACCTGTCCAAAACGTGAAATGAGTTGCTTTTCGAAATGACCTCTCAATACATCCATTGTTTAAGCAGCTGTATGGCAAGTGACACCGTCCTGTTGAAACCAAGTGTCGTCAAGATTACGGGCTTCAATTTCAGGTAGCATAAAGATCGATACCATGGCGCGATAGCGAGCACCATCCACGGTTACGTTTCGGCCATCATCATTTTTGAAAAAAATATGCACCGATGATTCTACCAGCTTACAAACTGCACCAAACCGTGGGTTTATTTGGGTATAATGGCACCTCTTGAACCTCCTCTTGTTGCTCTTTAGCCCAAATGCGGCAATTTTGTTTATTAACTTTGCCGTTGAGCCAGTAATGGGCCTCATCACTGAACAAAATTTTGGTCGAAAACAGCGGATCTTCCCGTTTCTCACCGAACGCTCATTTCCATAATACAGTTGCCAACATTTGAAGGTAATTATTTTCAAAAAATAAATGCCATAAAATGTCCTTTTAAATTACCAATAAAGATTCTACACTTGATTTGAATTTTTATATTTTATTTGTTCTGAAAAAATACCTCAAGATGTATCACCCTATATAAGCACCAAATTATGTTCTTAAAAATGACGAATAATTTTCTTATAATGGTATTTCAAACAAAATTGGAACATTTTGTTAAACATAAGAAGCAAAAATTACGAAAGTTATGCAAAAATTTTCCTAAAAATTACAAATAAACTTTTAACCATGACTATTCATGTAAAATAAGAAACTTTTACATCGGTGTTGTTTGCGTATCGGTTTAGATTATAATAGGCATCCACGTTAAAAGCGTAAATTAAAAATGTGAACAAAAACCGATAACGCAACTGTTTTGTGCTGACACTTTGTTTCCAAGAAGTATTAAAGCTTAATTTTTCTTTAAATGTTGCACACAACTCTCTTCGATTATTGTCAGTAAAAGTGTAGCATTTTGACAGGGTAAATAGAAACTAAAGGGTGTTTTTTATTGAGGTATAGAACTTCGAATTGAAATAAAACACAAGAAAATCGTTTTAATGTCCATCAATTTGGCTTTATTGGAAGGATAATTTTATGCCATTAATGTTTAAATATGATTTCGGGCATGTGGCCGCCGCGGCTGGCTCGAATAAAGCCATTTCTACAGGTCCAATTTTCAACCACTTTTTCGAGCATATGGGGCCGTATGTTGGCAATAACGCCACGAATGTTGGCTTCCAAGTCCCCTAACGTGTTTCTGGTTTGTTGGCGTAGACGAGCGACTTCACATATCCCCAAAGAAAATAATCCAATGGTCCATGTTAACCGATCCATGGTTAACCGAATTAATTGCTCTAATGGACGATTATGTCGACCATAAAATGGACGGAGCTTGCGGTGAACTTCGCGAACTGAACCATTACTTTCGAAATAAATTTGCACGATTTGCAAGCGCTGTTCTTTTGTCAACCTGTTCATGATGAAATGGCAAACCAAACTAAATATTAATCACTTGACAGCTGACAAAATGGCCGCCAGTTAAAAAAGTGATGCCAACTTAAAGTTCTATACCCCAATAAAAAACACCCTATATTTAAAATGTTGCACCAGTAGATGGTAATTTTTTCAATTTGAAATCTCCATAAGTCTTATCGTATACAACTATGACCCACTAGGATAGGACAGCTAGCAGCAAATTTAACTTTATCCCAAAACTACTGACGTATTTTCTGCATATCTGTGAAAAATGTTTACATTACAAAAATGCAATACATATAGCATTTTCCGATAGGAGCGACATTTTGTCTCATCTGCTGCTACCAAATATTTCTCTCTTCTACTGCGTCCAGTGTTGCCACTGACAAAGTTTTTTTTTAACAATTTTTTTCAAAAATCCTACGAAATTTAATTATACCTACCAAAAATTGTGAAGCCATTTAACAATTTGCTATTCGGGGTGTTACGGAAAATAGGTAGCAAGTTTCTTGGCAAATCTATTCGGGACCGGCAATAAAAACACAACAATCAATCAATTATCATTAGAAATGGTTTTAATGGTTTTTAAAGTATTCTCCTTTTTTATATTAAGACCAACTCTCAGGGGGTGTCCCCTACATATGCAGTACATAGTATCGGTCTAGGGAAGATAGGTTAGGTTAGGGTAGGGAAGGAAAGAGGGAGTAATGTTTATGGATATTTTATTTGAACCTGTTAATATCGTACGTGGCAGTAAACACCTATGCGGGAAGTCTGTTCCACATACG
The DNA here is from genome assembly GCA_963513945.1 of Hydrotaea diabolus. NCBI lineage: Eukaryota > Metazoa > Arthropoda > Insecta > Diptera > Muscidae > Hydrotaea > Hydrotaea diabolus. Next base: position 17,603,733 of record OY740717.1, read on the forward strand.
GGCAACACGGCTGAAGAACGAATTCTCCCTGTAATGCGTCGTGCGATCAGTAGGTCAATCAATAACAAATGGATGCGAACTTCTAGACAACGGGTGTTACGAGCGAACACTCTGACCTCCGGGATGAGATCACCTATCTCAAAGCACATCCCGTTAAAGCATCTGTAAAATAGTGATACGCAACCAACACTCCGCCGATGTTCGAGTGAAACAACAGAGTTGGCTACCCTGCTATCTCCAACAATCCTCTGCGCCCTCCCTTGTACCCGGTCGTGAAACTCCAAAGAAGACCTTGAAGCAACCGCCCATTTTTGGCCGAATGTACATATGTGATGTAGATGTTGAGGTGGTCGGAGGAAGTGAAGTATTTCTTGCATCGCTTTAAAAAGCCCAGACACTTGAATGCTTCTTTCGACACTTTAAAAATGTGTTTGTTCCAGCGAATTTTCATGCGCAGAACATCAAGAACATCCGACTCCTCGACAACAGTCGCATTCATCAGTACTGCCGACGATGTTAAGCCCCATCGTCCATCGTTTATGGCTCAACAGGCAGCATTGGGTTTGCTAGCATTAAACTCGACCCTATTTGTAAAACCCCACTCTGAGACCCTCACAAGATCTTCGTTGAGTGTGTTAGTCATATTTTGCCTCATCGCCTCTGTATCAGTAAGGCCCGGTCTACGGTCGAACGAATATAAGTGTCAGATGCTGCTGTCGTCAGCAAACGAGTAAATTGGGTTTGTTGTCAGACTCGGGAGGTCATTGAGAAAAATGAGAAACAGAGAGGGAGAGAGAACAGAGCCATGCAGTAGACTCCGTCTATAACAACACGTATAGAGCGATCACTGAGAAAACTCGATATGAATCGAGAGAAGTCAGTACCGACTCCAAATCAGGGGGTGCCAAATCAGGGCTGTACGGTGGATGGCCCATCAATTCGACACCTTAAGTGGTCAAAAAGCTCATCGTTTCTGCTCATGTGTAAGAGATCGCATTGTCGTGATGCAAAATGATCCGTCTTTTCTTATTATCTTTTCTCATTTCTTCGAACACTGTTGGAAGGCACTGTGGCAACATGGCCGGTTATACCGAAAAAACGCAATCATTTGCTTTGATGTGCTTCTTCCGGTATGGTCGATTGCTGTTTTGTTTCGGGTTTATATGCTTAGATTAATGATTCGTCAGCTGTTACAATGTTATGCACTGCCTTTGAGCTACCGCAGTTATACCTTTTCAACATCTCTGCACCAATCCATACGAGCCTTTTTTGAGTTTTCGTCAAATTATGTGGGATCCAACGAGAACAATTTTTTTTCAAGGCCGAATGAACATGCAATATCTTATTGGTTCTTGTCATACAAATTCCCAAGGATGCCTCAATCTCACGGTATGTAACATGTCGGTCTTGCTTAATCAGTTCACGCACAGCATCGATGGTTTCTGGCAAAGTGACCGAAGTTGGACGTCCTTTTGTCTGCAACCCTTATAAAGATTCTTATCAAACTGTAGGGCCTCAATTGTTGCTCGACTTGTGTTAAGTATAGCAGAAGTAAATTTTTTGATCTGACGTTTTTGAAATTTAAAAAAAATCGGTTTAGATATAGCTCCCAAACATATGTACTCGTGTGTTCAATCGTTTTACTGTCTTTTGCTCTAGAAGCCACAAATTACATCCAACCTTAATGAAATTTGGAAATATTTTTTACGATGGATAAGTTACCTCCTCAGATGATAATGGCGCATATTGGTTGACTGCTACTTCTTATTTCGATTAAATTTGGTATAGTATATTACGATGGACCTACAACTATTCCTTGACTAAGTTGACTCAAAAAGGGCATTAAATCCAGTCCCTTCAAACATGGAAATATGAATAGGAAAATACATGCAAAATTTGCAAGAATAAAAAAATTATTATATTAATTTGGCTTAATTTGATGCTTACCCTGGAGGCTGAAAAATCAGTCATCTAAAATGTGGCAATACTAGCAAAAAGTAGTACGGGACGGATCTTTTATCAGTTTCTGTTATGTTAGCCTTTATTATGCTTGCATAAAGTCACCAATAACATACTCGCATTTGGCATCGCAATAATTCTCGGCATACTTTCACTACAGATTTAATTTATGTACTCGTAAATGCATATTTTTCGGCAATCCTGGCAAAATACGATTTAGCCTTCCATCATAGCAAAACCTTCTAAACTTGGTAGGAAAAGCCCTAAACGGCAACACTAAATATTTCTCTCATTTACTGCGACTAAATATTTCTCTCATCTATAGAGACCAAATATTTCTCTCATCTTCTAAGATCAAACATTTGTCATAAAGAACTGTGATTAATTTAACCATAACGCTTGCGTTTGTAGTCGCTTTGCAGGCGCCTTCTTTAAATATTATTTTGGAAATTTTGGGCAAAGTACATAGCTTATCTTTCTTATAGGATAAACTTAAAATTCTCTTTTGGCGCAAGAAATTCTCTTCATGGTCACGTACATTGATTGATTCAACATAACGCTCTCTGGCACTGTACGGCCACCTCCTAGAAGTTAAAACAACTCGTACGTGCTAAAGAAATCAGCTTTCTGCGTCCACAAAAAAACGCAAAAAAAACAATAAATCTTTTAAAGTCCCAAAGTTGAAGACAGGCTGTGGTGCCACCGCCGTCCGGGGATGCGTAAACAAGAGGATCACCTCACGTCGCCTGTATAAGATTTAATTAAACAACAATAATAACAACATGTACCACGGACAACACTTTGTGGAATCACACACCACGACGCACTTGTTGCGATCGCATGTCTTTGATATTGGACGCACTGAGCAAATCCTGCCGAGCCATTTGTGTCAGTCAGACCCACCGAGGAGAAGGTGAGATGTGTGCCGCTGATGCTCGTAATAATATTTATGCTGTCCGATGATTGGTGCTGTTGATCAAAACGTGCGATTTCATTGTGGACAAATTACACATATTTTTCATTTTATCGCCACGCCTTTATGGGCAGATAATGTTTTGTTTTACTTTATGCCATTTTAAATGGTTGTGGACAGCCAAAGAGCATAAAAGAGTGTGTTTAATAGTCCATTCATAATGACACAGCGACTGAATGAACAGGTCAGAAGAGGCTCTTTAGGCTTGAGATATATATTATTTGGATTGGCAAATTGGTAGATTATTAAATAGGAATTAAGCGTTTTGTTAAGATTGAAAGCAAAAAATATTTGGTCTCAGCAGATGGGAAAAATATTTGGTCTCTGTAGATGAGACAAATATTTGATCTCAGTAGATGAGACAAATATTTGATCTCAGTAGATGAGACAAATATTTGATCTCAGTAGATGAGACAAATATTTGATCTCAGTAGATGAGACAAATATTTGGTCTCAGTAGATGAGACAAATATTTGGTCTCAGTAGATGAGACAAATATTTGGTCTCAGTAGATGAGACAAATATTTGGTCTCAGTAGATGAGACAAATATTTGGTATCAGTAGATGAGACAAACATTTGGTCTCAGTAGATGAGACAAATATTTGGTCTCAGTAGATGATACAAATATTTGGTCTCAGTAGATGAGACAAATATTTGGTCTCAGTAGATGGGACAAATATTTGGTCTCAGTAGATGAGACAAATATTTGGTCTCAGTATATGAGACAAATATTTGGTCTCAGTAGATGAGACAAATATTTGGTCTCAGTAGATGAGACAAATATTTGGTCTCAGTAGATGAGACAAATATTTGGTCTCAGTAGATGAGACAAATATTTGGTTTCATTAGATGAGACATTGGTTATTTAAAAGGACATTTTATGGCATTTATTTTTTGAAAATAATTTCCTTCAAATGTTGGCCGCAACTACGCCTAAGGGTTTTAATTTTGAGGGCCCAATTTTAGATGACTCGTTCTAGCATTTCGACCGATATGGCTTTAATAACACGCGTAATGTTGGCGTCTAAAACCTCAGTCGTAGCTGGGTTGTCAGCATAGACTTGGGACTTAAGAAAAATGTATAAAGGTGTGATATCACTCGATCTAGGCGACCAACTCACCTGTCCAAAACGTGAAATGAGCTGCTTTTCGAAATGACCTCTCAATAGATCCATTGTTTGAGCAGAGCTGTATGGCAAGTGGCACCGTCCTGTTGAAACCAAGTGTCTCAAGATTACGGGCTTCAATTTCAGGTAGCATAAAAATCGATACCATGGCGAGATAGCGAGCACCATCCCCGGTTACGTGTCGGCCATCATCATTCTTGAAAAAATATACACCGATGATTCCACCAGCTTATAAACCTCAGCAAACCGTGGTTTTCTCTGGGTATAATGGCACCTCTTGAACCTCTTTTTGTTGCTCTTCAGCTCAAATGCGGCATTTTTGTTTATAGACTTTGCTGTTGAGCCAGAAATGGGCCTCATCACTGAACAAATTTTGGTCGAAAACAGCGGATCTTCCCGTTTCTCACCGAACCCTAATTTCCATAATACAGTTGCCAACATTTGAAGGTAATTATTTTCAAAAAAGAAATGCCATAACACTGTGCGACAGCCACAATCGGTTTGGGATGAAACCACCGGGGAAAGTTATATCGGTCAAAAAAAGGTCATACGTGTCCCAGCGTTTCGTTGGGTCTCATCTAGGAATCGAGATATATCGATTTGAAGTTAGTAAGTATCGTATAGGGGAATTTGTCACGTTTTTGGCTCTTTTGTTTGACATAACTTGAGAACCACTCGTCCGATTTAGCTGAAATAAATTTTAAAAAACCAAGAATTACAATTCCCTTAATCTGTTCATATATTATTTTCCTTTACAAGTAATAGTTTCCAAGTTAAAAATAAGCGCATGAAGAAAAAAATTTTTTTTTTTTTTTTATTTTTTTTTTAAATACATTTATTTTCGTTTTCTTATGTGACTTAACGTGAAAGTAATAGGACTTGACACTTTTTTACCGTTTTGGATTTTTTATGAATTAAAAAAAAAAAATTTTAATTTTTAGGCAAAAATAATTTTTTTTTTCATACATTTATTTATAATTGCGAAACTGTTGCTTAAGTAGGAAAACGGTTTAAGAACAGATTAGAGGAATTGTAATTCTTAATTTTTCTAAATTTGTTTCAGCTAAATCGGACGAGTGGTTCTCGAGTTATGTCAAACAAAAGAGCCTAAAACGTGACAAATTCCCCTATACGATACTTACTAACTTCAAATCGATATATCTCGATTCCTAGATGAGACCCAGCGAAACGCTGGAACACGTATGACTTTTTTTTACCAATATAACTTTCCCCGGTGGTTTCATTCCAAACCGATCACTGACCCTTACCATTTGTCGCAGAGTGTAATATGTCCTTTCAAATTACTAATAAAGATTTCACACTTGATTTGATTTTTTTTTTATTTTTTTTTGTTCCGAAAAAATACCTCCAGATGGATCACCCTATATTTCCATTTCTATTTTCTATGTAATGCTATTGATTTTACATTGTTTTTCTCACTTTCTGATATTTCGCCCCGTTTTGGTCCTTTTTTTATTTATATCCCCATTTATTTGTTCTGTATCAACCTCTTTTTGTATCCCTGTTGGTTTAGTATGTTTTTTCACTTTTTGGTCCCATTTTATTAGTTTATTTTATACATTTATTTTTTCTGTGTCGACCTTTTGCGATCCTTTGTATCACTTTTCATTCCCATTTGATTTAATATATTTTTTCACTTCCTGCTGTTTGGCCCGTTTTGGCTTATTTTGTACATCTTTTTATCCTTATTTCTATGTTTTATAAAATTCTCCTGTTGAACAGGTATTAACCGGCTCAAGATCTATTGCATATATATTTAAATAGAAGACAAGTTTATAACAAAATGGCAAAGTGACATTGATTTTTATGGCTGCACACTGTTTTTATCATGATTTCGGGTCCGTGACAACGCTCAGTGCAGTGTGCAGCCAAGAAAATCAATGTCACTTTGCCATTTTGTTAAAAACTTGTCTTCTATTTAAATATATATGCAAGAGGTCTTGAGTCGGTTAATACCTGTTCAATGTGTAAAAGCAACAGACCGAAATAAAACAAACGAGCTAAACATCCTCCTGTTTTGATATTGTTTTTCTCACTTTTTATGTTCTGGGCCATTTGAGTCTTTTTATTTCATTTTCTATACCATCCTCTTGATTAAATATTTTTCAGACTTTTATTTTTCATCCCATTTCTATACCTTTTTATCTCATTTTCTATCCTAAGGATTCCATATAGTTTTTTTTCTTCTATTTTTCTGTATTTTTCCCTGTTTTGCCCCTTTTTTACCCTTTATTTAATTATCCACTATTTGTAATAACAGAATACCAATTTATTCCAAACGTTTCGCAATTGACAGACATTTTTAAAGTGTTCGGCTCTTAAGATTGCCAAGAACAATAAAAACGACTTGAATTTAATGGGAATACATCTTTCCCTTTGTACCCCACAATATAGCTTTCGTTCAAAAAGTTCCTACCTATTTACTTCCCAAGTTTCAACATTTTAACTTAAGCATTTAAAAAGTACAAAAAAACCCTACATTACCCGTATTTACCAATTTGTAAACATCCAAATCCTTTTCAAATATTACCTTTTTATGTGCTATGTATAGGAATTGTATCCCCTTTTTTCCCCTTAAGTTTTAAGTTTCCAAAAATCCCATTTTACTTCGAAAACAAATTATAAGGGACGCCTATTCCCAGAATTTGGTGATTCTAGCTCTAACCAATTGGTCATGGCATGGATTTATCACTTGTACATGGGGCATAAGTTTTTCGGGTTTTAGCCCCTTAAAGTACGAATATCGAAATAAACCTACTTATCGAAAATCTAAAATCTGCACCATTTAGTCTGGGCAGTGTATAGATTGCCTCAAGAGTGTAGATCCAAAAGGAAAATTGGAAATTACTATATATTCGCACTAGATAAACTTTTTTCCACACATATCATAAAACCAGATCTACACTATTTCGATCACGAAACTTTGCATGTCCTAAATAAGTTCAAGGTTTGATCCACAATCCAATGTATCAAATCTCTCGTTTATGACACGACAACCAACACTAAAGGGTGGTTGATCATACGATCAACTCATTTCTCTCATTTCTCATTTCTCGCAAAACGTTTAAAAAACGTGATTATGAACAATTTCCTCTGAACTTGACTCATAGCCTCCAACTTTTGTACTCGCAAACTCGATACAAACATTCATGATTGAGCCATAATTATTTTACATTTTTATTTGTATCAACGCCCCTTTCCGGTGTATGAGACACCACCAACACCACCATCATGATCATTGCCATGACAAAAAAAATGTTAACGAATAAAACAGTAAAGATTTAAAAACTTACCCGAATAATTGAGAGGAGTTTTCAAAACCAACAAAGCAATATCATGATGATATTGACCCTGTTTATAATCAGGATGAACAATGACATGGCTAATGGCATGATTCACAGAACGCGGAGCACAAAAGCCAGTATTTGCACAATCGGGATCCGAAGATGTATCATATTCACCCACACGCACCGAGGATCTGATTTAAAAAAAAAACACAAACATTTAGAAATATCAAAAACATATGACCGATAAATTCTTACAATCGATGACCATCGGCCTTGGCCAAAGCACAATGAGCAGCCGTCAATATAACTCGACGGGCTATAACCGAGCCGGCACAGGGATAGGCAAAAGCTCCCGTATTTATGTCTGCAAAATCAATAAAAAAATCAATATATTTTTGTTTTTATTTTCTATTTTCTTTTTTCACTTACGCTTAAACCCAATTCTCGCCACAAAGGGATACGTTCCTAAACCTCGATAGAAATGCCCCTGTACCAAAGATTTGCCGCACACCTGATTCTTTTCCAGCGGGCTGCTGGGACAGCATACGTAGGGCATTTCTTCGCCGCCGCCACAGAAGAGCGACTTGTCGCCGTAGTAGCACATTTTGGCTACTTCGTAAATCATCGCCGTACAATCGTGCAGCGGCGTACATTCTGTACCCACCGAACATTCGGTATTCGCATCGTAATAGGCTCTTTGGCCGTAGGATCGTCCCTGGGGAGCATTAGCGGCAGCAGTTGTATCTTGTGCTTTTGTATAGGTCCCCGGCACGATCAGTCTTTCTGGAAGAGCAGAGTATAATCATTTTTAGCTTTTTTTGTTACCTCTACTGAAGCCTAGTATTTTAAACCACTCGAGATTTTGCCGGCTTCAATATCCTTGTACCTTTTAGTTATAGAATATATAAGTATGTTCCAGCGAAATTCTTTTATCACCTTTTCCAAAGATACTAGAGATTATTATAGAGATCTCTTTCCCCAAGCGGGGTACCTGATTTTCCTTAGGTTCTTTCAAGAACTCCCCTGCAAGTTTAAAATACATCTGGAATAGGAATAGGATTCATCCTCTATGTTTATGGGTAACATGGAGCCTATTTTTCGTTTCGACACTGATGCTACCAGTCAGAGTGTGCGAAGCTCAAACATGTGCTACAAGTTCGGACCAGAGACTCAAGTCTGGTGCCGCGGGAGGTCAGGAGCCCCTAGAACTGTTGTTCTAACCTGACCTGTTTGAAAAGGCCCTTCATGAATTTTCGCGCTGGCTGTGGTCTACTACCTAAATCTCCGTTGATATTTCGGGTATATTTAAAAGAAAAAGTGTACGTAAACCATCCAAGAACAACTTCGGCACATTATCGACATTGAACCTCCATTATGTCTCAGAGTTATTGAAAATATGGACGGATTTGGTCGATATTTTGTTTCACACATAATTTTCATATGATCTATCATACGAGTAATTAAAAATATTAAGGTAATTCTCTAAAAACTTTTTGTTTTATTTATAAATCACATGGTGCGTTTTAGTTGCACCACCCTTTAGCTTGTCCCGCTGCTATGGAGCACCGTGACTCAGTCCATAAAGGTGATTATCTTGTAAAACTGAAAAGTTGTATAAAACAATAAGTAGAAGTTGCCCTCTGTTGCAAGGTCTGATCGGCGACTTAAGTCTGGTATCACGGGTAGACTGTAGCAGAGCTTAAAGCAGTATCAGCTCAAAACGGCGTCGCGTCGCCGCCGATTGATTTTTGCCCAGCTAGACGCCGCCGTTGATGTCGCCTCAACCGCTGTGAAAGCCGTAATATTATGCGAAAATATTAACTTTATCTCTGTGCTGAAAAAAATACTTGTTACTGACTTATTTCGGTAGTTCTATTAACAAAACGCAATAATTAAAACATAAAGTTAACCGTTGATTTATTTTACATTATATATATTTGATCTAGGCTGTGAAAACTTCAGTCCTTGATTGAAAAAAAAACCGAAGTTGAAGCCGCCGCTGCCGCGATGGCTCACCGTGTTTAAAGCTGTAACAGAGAGAAACATGTAAAACACTAGGAAGCTGTAGACATTGTAGGTGCCTCTATAAACTATTTAAGTATATATTTGCTCTAGGCTGTGAAAACATCCCTCTTTGATTAAAAAAAAAACAATGAGCCGATGTTCAAGCTTCCGCCGGTTGTCCAAATTTATGAAGAAGTTAAACCGCCGCTGCCAATCAGAAAACCCCGTGGCGCAGCTGCGTTTGCATTGCAGCGTGCAGTGCGCACCATGGTTAAAGCTATAATAACGATAATCACGTAAAACACAAGGACGCTACGTCGTAAGTGCCCTATCAGGCGTATTTTCCCCTCAATACACTTTAGATGTCGTAACATTTATCCTTAATGGCTACCCACAGAAAATAATGCAAAGGGCTCAAAGCATAGCTCCAAAGCGGCCAATTGGCATTACAAATTCGGCTGCTTATTTTATTGTCAAAAACAGTGCGTAAAATATCGCTGTGTGACATGTGGCCCCGCCTTCTTTAAACCAAATTTCGTCCATGTCATTCTCTTGAATTTTTGGAAACAAAAATTTGTTGAGCATGGCGCGGTATCGCTCACCGTTGGTAGTAACGGCGGCTCGTTATCGAAGAAAAATGGCCGCCTGCCCAAAATCAACACCAATTAGTGACTCGTTGTGGATGCATATGCTTCTCAATAGTTACGTGTGCGTCCTCTGAAACCAATATGTGGCAATTTTGCTTATAGTTATAGCCACCGAGTTGAAAATGAGAAGATGACTTTGCGGTAAAAATCTTTATCTCCTGCCAAACAATCTTTAGACCATTAGGCGAAGCGAAAACCCATCGGATGATGTTCCATTATTAAATGACAAACCAGAAATTTGAAAAATTAATAGTACTTTTTTACAGCCGATTCAAATTTAAAATTTTAAATGGCCCACCTTAATTAAAAATAGATATTTTTGTATGAAAATCGCGATTTTTATCAGTTCAGCATATTGAGAACAAAATCAAAAGTTCTGCGCCGATTTTAAAGATCATTTCATTCGAAATATATTGAACTAAATGTTTTTGAACTAAAACTGTGATTATTGTCACATTTTTATTTTTTATGAATTTTTAAAGATACAAGTTTTTATTTATTATTACCAATTATTCAGTAATTTGTACCATTAAATAGGCGTGTTCTATGGGTACTCGCTTATTAAACGGTTATTAAACGAGGCCGTAACTACAAAACTTTACGAGAACTTTTTTTAAGTTTCTTTGTATACAAGAAGTAATTGGCTTTATGTACCATAAACCGTTTGATGTGAACATTTGTAATTTGCAGAATGAAAGTTATTCAAGAAATACTATATACTATAGTATAAGCTACTATAATACTATAGTATAAGCTAGTAATAACCGAGCTCGCCTAAACTCGCTAAAGGTTATTCTTAAATAACTTTCTTCCTAAAAATTTTAATTAATTAAAACAAATGGATTTAAACGCATATTGTCTATAGTATTCTGTAAACAAAATCATTTGAATATTCTTGTACAATGGTGTGAGTTAATTGCGTTAGCGACCTCCTAAGCGAGTTGCCAATAGAACACAGCCATTTTCATGCTTGTTATCATTTATTATGGTATGGGATCGGAATATGTAATAAGTACCCCTAAAAAATAGTTTTGTTCGAAAACTTTAAGGTCCAATTATTTAATAAGAACCTAAAAAATGTTTGTTTGCTCGAAAAGTTTATAAAATGCTTATTAATAATTATGTGCTGCTAAAGTTTTTTGTTTGTTACATTTTTTTGTGGGGGTAGTTGAAAATGGCCAATAAATGCATTTTAAGGTGCACAAACATTTTCTCTTTCATTTGACTCAAATTTCGTACAAATCGGTTTATTCGTTTCAGAATAAATTTATTTCCCCTCAAAAAAAAAAATAATAACATAAGCGGTTTAGAAACTTTTCGAGCAAAAAAAAAATGTTTACTGTCCCTATGTCGCACACTGGGGATTTTTGTACGGAGATGAGGAAAAAAATATATTTTTCAAAAAATGTAGTGATTTCATCACAAATGTAGTGTTATTTTTATAGTAAAACACAAAAGCAAGCAATATAAAGAAAGTTGGAAAAAATATATATCGTCACCTACAATGTAAAATGCCCTAATAAACAAAAAAAATTTAATATTTAATAAAATATAACTTTTGTTTTAGAGGGAAAATTTTATAATGAAAAGTTTTAAAAGGCCTATTATTCCTTAAAATTAACTCAACTTTTCCTATCTGAAACTTAATAGGGAAGTTGTAATAAAAGGCTTTAGTGTCAGGCACAAATTGAGAGGTGTCACTTGAAATTGAACATAAATGTAAAAACATATAATTATACGAGACAACAAGCTTAAATAGCAGATCCAAATATTTGGAGAAAAAAGGAATTTTGTTTATATGTTCAATTTTAGTACGAGGGCAGATCAATAATTCCGTGATTTTTCCAACTTCTCTCGTAGTTATATGAAATGCAATACTGCTCCCATAAAGTACCATCTGTTAATAAGCTACTGTCAAATCTTGTTTTGCTTGTATGTAACAGCTGTTCAAATCATACAACCTCGGGGATTTTTGTTAAAAATGGAAGAAAATGAATTTCGTGAAAAAACCGTCAATCAAAACAAAGAAAAGCTTGATAAATACTATGTGGACTCTGCACTATCGATTTCTATGTTAAAAAAGTGGTTTACTATCTTTCGTTGTGGTTGCACAAGAACAAATGACGCTGAACGGCCAATTGAGGTCAATACACCAAAACATGTTAAGTAAAACTCCACGATATGGTGTTGGCCGACTGAAGAGTAAAATATGAGTTGATGCCATACGCATTTCTTATGGCAGTGTGGTTTCGATTTTACTTGATCAGTTGCGATTACCATTTCGTCAATATAATGCACGGGTGCCCACTTGTGTAGTCTGAATGGCAAAATTGCATAAATTGGGTTACGAATTGGTACCTCATCCGCCATATTCTCCGGATTTAGCCACCACTATTACCTAAAGAAATGGCTCGGTGGAAAGAGATTCAGCTCCAACGATGAAATTATTGATCAAACAAATGCCTATTTTATGCATCCCTAAAAATACAATTTTTGGAGGGGGTACGAGTACAAAAATTGGAGAAACTTTGAACTAAGTGTATTTTTTTTTGCAAAAAAAAAACTGTGTTTCATTCGAAAAGTCACGGTATTATTGATCTGAAATATTCTACTTCATCTCCAAAAAAAGAAGAAAAACGTTAGCTTACTCAATAAAATAATATTCGTCTGGAAATTCTTAGGTTTATATTAAGTAGTTCCTTAAAACATCAAGTAATCAGTTTAAAACGGCTTTAAAAAAACTAGCAGTCAAATCGAAGTAATTACACTCTGCGACAAATGGTAAGGGTCAGTGATCGGTTTGGAATGAAACCACCGGGGAAAGTTATATTGGTAAAAAAAAAGTCATACGTGTTCCAGCGTTTCGCTGGGTCTCATCTAGGAATCGAGATATATCGATTTGAAGTTAGTAAGTATCGTATAGGGGAATTTGTCACGTTTTAGGCTCTTTTGTTTGACATAACTCGAGAACCACTCGTCCGATTTAGCTGAAACAAATTTAGAAAAATTAGGAATTACAATTCCTCTAATCTGTTCTTAAACCGTTTTCCTACTTAAGCAACAGTTTCGCAATTATAAATAAATGTATGAAAAAAAAATTATTTTTGCCTAAAAATTAAAATTTTTTTTTTTAATTCATAAAAAATCCAAAACGGTAAAAAGTGTCAAGTCCTATTACTTTCACGTAAAGTCACATAAGAAAACGAAAATAAATGTATTTAAAAAAAAAAAAAAAAAAAAAAATTTTTCTTCATGCGCTTATTTTTAACTTGGAAACTATTACTTGTAAAGGAAAATAATATATGAACAGATTAAGGGAATTCTAATTCTTGGTTTTTTAAAATTTATTTCAGCTAAATCGGACGAGTGGTTCTCAAGTTATGTCAAACAAAAGAGCCAAAAACGTGACAAATTCCCCTATACGATACTTACTAACTTCAAATCGATATATCTCGATTCCTAGATGAGACCCAACGAAACGCTGGGACACGTATGACCTTTTTTTGACCGATATAACTTTCCCCGGTGGTTTCATCCCAAACCGATTGTGGCTGTCGCACAGTGTTATTTTTGATTTGATTGTACCATTTGACTGAAGTTTAAAACAGTTGACAATTTGACTTTTTCCGCGAAATCCCCAGTGTGTGTCATACGGAATATCAATCAAAAATTAAAACATTAAGTGATTGTGAAAGGAAGTCTTCTCGTTCGATTTCCAATTACATATTTCACCACGGTGTGTAAACATTTTCTATCGCCGCCATCACTACTTACCGAATTCACCCATTTCACACTTTCCCGCTCCGACAAATAATCCAATTATGAGAAAAGTGAAAATTTGCCATAAATAAGGAAAACTATGACCATGAAATGTCGCCATTCCGTGCAACATTATAACAATTTAACGTTTTGTTTTTTTTTACTTTTTCAAAACAAAAATCCACAAGCGAAACTTATTATTTTCAATTTAATTAATTTCTCTCCAACGGAAAAAAATCAGCAACAGTTCCAACTCTCACACATATGAATGGACCGATTTACTATCAACACTGCAACCGCGCGAAATCTTTCACTCTCGAGTGGTGGTGTTCACGGACCATGGAGTGAGAGGGTTGGCTTTTAGAATTTATTTGGTTTTTCTCCTTCGCTTTAAAAAAAATCCACCGTAAAACGCGTCCGAACCCTTTGAATGCACTTAAGCGACTAAAATATTCTGTGATTTAGTTTTTTTTCAACTCCTGCACAGAATTATTCTAAAAATCCATTAGACCAAAAAAAATACAGAGGAGATATACAGGGAGGTTGCTATGTACGAGTGGTAGTGCTTCTTGTTGTTGTTGTGGTGTTTTTTTTCGTTTAAGCCATTATCGGTGCTGCCGCGTTGACTGCTTTCATTACTAATAACGCGCGAATGGTTTTATTTATAAGCTCGGTTTAAACTTTTTTCTGTGTTCACTACTCGCATTTCTTTTTTTCCTGCCTTCTCACGGCGGCGGACTTCTCCTCCATATGTTGGTATGTACGATCGGAGTATGAGTATATAATATAAATTATAATGATACTTTCAGTCTGCCCCGTCTGATGCTAATTCCGTGATAGTGGCCGGAGTATGTTTTATTTTTTTAAATTGTTGTTTTGGTAATTGTGGAAATTTGTTATATTTTTGCTGTTGTTGTTGTTGTCCGTTAGGGTCGATCGGCGGGTCCATCATCACCGTGCAAACCCATTCATTCATGTTGTACTTTAGAATTTGATCTAATCTATAATTAACTTGAATTGTGTTTTTCTTTCTGCTCTTCTGTGTGTTTTGAGTGTAAAAGTATTTAAATTTTATTGTTATTCTCTTTCTGTTTTGGGCGAAATGAAATTAAAAGTTTTTAACGATTTTCTGCGTTTTACACTTGCTGGCGGCCTCTTGTCTTCTTTGGAATGCATGACTACTTTTATATATCCGGTCAAGGAAGAAGAAAGTGAGGGAACCCAAAATAAAATTCAACGACATTTAAACATAATGACTCGAAAAAGTAATTCGCACAGTGGATCCATTGCTGTGCAAAACTTTAGTTTAGGTGACACAATAATTTGCATTACCAGGTAATGGCATTACATGACCCTCAGCATTAATATTTTTGGTAATTGAAATTGAAATACTATGGTATTTGTAGAGCAACCTTAGAGCTTATTATAAGCAACTTGAATTATCCCAGGCAATATGTTCAAATTGACCAACAGAGAAGTCGATATGGTCCGGTGGAGTACGGGGTTGTGCTGCGACATCGACCTTTAAACATCGATGTTGTAAAACTTAGGCATAGGCATCGATGTCAATAAAATATCGGTAAAAAAAAACATCGATGTTCGTCGATGATTTTACGGAAATTTTGTTTTTGCTGATATTCTCCTTTAAATATGTGTTATCAACAAATAAATCACCCTATTGATTATATTAAGGCCTAAAAATACAAAAAATTATTGATATAGGAGTTATTTAAATTCATACTGTTAAAAAAAAAGAAAATTGTTAAAGATTTTTTTTTTCAAAAACTGATTCGATGATATAAAGGCGAAAAAAATATAAAACTTGATTAATACTAGAGTTATTTTATTTTTGTACTCATATTGCTAAATCAAAATTATATTAAAGATTATTGTTCAAGGTTCCAAAACTTTGAGTTGACAGTTTGTAAAAATATAACTTTTTGGAGCTTTTCTCCTGTGATAGAGCTTCTTCTGCTTGGAGCAATATTTCCAGCAGCCGAGAACACTCTCTCAGAGGGGACAGAAGTGGCCATAATTGATAAATATTTTATAGCCGTCTTCATCAACGCTGAGTTTTTAGGCACATATCCCTGTTGCCATGCCTCCAGGGGATTTTCATGTAGTCTAGACACATGACTTTTCATATATGTAGCCAAATCTGTCGGCATTTGAGCAGTATCCATTTGATCAAAAACCCTGGATCCTATATGGCCTTCCAATTCTCTTGCACCAGTTTGTGATGTTCATCCCAAAAGTTGAAGACTGAAATAATGTACACATTCTTTATAATCTTTTGTCTCTTTTTTTCCTAACTTAGGAGCAAACCAAAAGAGACAAAAATACAAGATAGTACAAATTTTACAGCACTGGTCACAATCACAGTCAGACAGAAAATCATCTATACAAACATCGATACAATACATCGATGTCGCTAAAACATCCGCACTAAAACATCGATGTTAAAAGAAATCGATGTTTTAGAAAAACATCGATGTTTGTAAAACATGATGTTGCAGCCCTAGTACGGGGTGTCGCAAGGTAGTGTACTCGGGCCATTGTTGTTTAAAATGTATTTCAATGATATTACAAATCTTGATTTATCTGGGAAACTTTTTGTATATGCCGATGACATTTGTCTCATTTAGCCTTATAAACATGAAACAGTTGCTAAGGCTTACATGGAACGAGATGCTTCTTTAACATCCGAATTTGTTAGTCAACAAGTTATTTTTTAATGCAGATAAGACTAAGGTGATTTTTAGCCTTTCACCGACCAGATGAATACATTTATGATACATGTCGATGATAGGGAGATTGCGAAAGTAGGTTCTTTGAAGTATTTGGAAGAAATTCTGCAGAGCAATCTTTGTTTGGGACATGCACATAAAGCAGTTAAGAACCAAATTGTCACAGGCTGTAGGCGTATTGTACAAATTAAAAATTAATTTGATCGTACTACGAAATTGTTGCTATATCAGGCTCTTGTTCAAAGCAATTTGAATTTTTTGAAATTTATAGTAGTAAAGGGTGTCCCAAGAAGAACGCAATTTTTAAATCTGGCAACATTCGAAGTGTCATTGTTTGACATTTGAACAATTGTTATTGTTTGTTAGTAGAAGGTACGAGGTTAGTAAAAATGGAGCGCTACACGAATGAACAACGCATTCTCATTGTGAAATTGTTTTACCAAAATGGTGAAAGTTTTGCGGCTACAGTTCGCAAATTGACGAGGCCCATTTTCATCTTGATGGCTTCGTCAATAGGCAGAATTGTCGCATTTGGGGTGCGGAAAATCCTCGAGTGATTCACGAGAAGCAAATGCATCCTCAACGTGTCACTGTGTGGTGTGGTTTTTGGGCTGGAGGAATCATTGGACCTTTTTTTTATGAAAATGAGGCAGGTCAAGCGCAAACAGTCAATGGTGTTTGGTATCGTGAAATGATAACCAGTTTTTTCTTGCCTAGAATTGAAGAAATGAATGTGGAGGGCATGTGGTTCCAACAAGACGGCGCCACATGTCATACAGCCAGAGAAACAATTCAATTGCTGCATCAGTCATCTCCCGGTCGTGTTATTTCGCGTTTTGGAGATCAGAATTGGCCGTCTAGATCGTGCGATTTAACACCATTAGATTTTTTTCTTTGGAGTTTTTTGAAGTCGATGGTTTACGCGAATAGGCCGACGACTCAAGCCTTAAAAGACGAAATTGGACGCTGCATTAATTAAATACCGCAGCCTTCATGCAAAACGGTCATTGAAAATTTCATTAAAAGATCGCGTGCATGCCAGCAAAGCCGCGGCGGCCATCTGCACGATATATTGTTCCATACATAACCTCATTCTGTCTACTTTACGATATAATAAAGTTTCACGATTTTTTCTTAAATATCTGTGTTTTATTTAAAATTTAAAAATTGCGCTCTTCTTAGGACACCCTTTATATGGGTGCAGAAGAAATGCACATTTCAAATAATTGCACAGGATGAAGAACAGGGCATTAACGGTAGTCGCAAATCTCCCTATACCTTATACCACAAATATATTTTACAGAATTGTTTTTCATTCTATATTACTTCTTTTTGGTGCATTCAAGCTGCAACTCGTAATGTATGTTTTTCAGATGTAAAGTATACATAACATCGGACCTCATACAATACAATTTTCAACAAACCAAAGAAAATTTAATACCAGGAATAAAGCTAATTTGAGAGAGACCAGATGTCGATTTGAAATTACGAAACAAAGAATTGAGTATACTGGCAGTCATGTATTCAATAACTTACACCGTGATTTGAAAATATAAGTAGCATATCGATGTTTAAAGTTGCACTTAAATCGTATTTATTGGAAAATATTGACGAACTTCCATTACTCGTATAACTTACGAGAAATATGTTGAATCTGTAATTTTAATTATTTTTTTTTAAATAGCTTTGTATAAAAACAAAATGCCAAGTTGCCTCTATAAAGTCTATAAGACGCTGAGGCTAGACAAATATTTTCTGATGTTAATACTATTTTCTTTTATTTTAAACTACAATTTTGTAATATGTGTATCACAAACAAATGAAATTTAATACAGTAAAAAACGGATATAAGAACATATTGTCTAAGAAAAAACGCATATGTGACAGCGCATAGAGAAAGGGACCTAAGGGTAAAAAAATCAATTTTCATTTTTTTTATGTGGACAACATCTGAGCATCGAATGAGACCGATCCCATGCCCCAAAAGTGTTCCCTCCCAGAGATATGCGCGTTTTATGAAAGTGATTGTAAACCAAAGATACACGTATTTAAATCTTTAAAATGGCTCTCCTGAACAAAACTGGTTTTTACCCTTAGGTCCTTTTTATTTTGCGCGTCACATATAAGAAATTTTTGCAAAACACCGCGCAATTAACTATTACTGTTTTTAATTGCTTTTAGGAAAAATCCGCATATAAGAAACAAATTGTGGTTTTCTTGACTTTCTTATATGGTTGACTCTGAGATTATGGGCCACTTTGCTGTCCTTGGTTGTTTGAAGCGGGAAAAATAAAATATATTATACTTTATTATTTACTATACAATAATTCTGTAGAGGACCTTTAATGTCTTTAAAATTGTTACGAGTATTAAAAAAATTTATTTGTTCTTCAAAAAAATTTTCTACCAAAGTGTTCAAATATCATTACCCTGGTTGTCCCTAGCGCTACTTTCAATTGAAATTTTTTCAATTTTTTACAAAAATATTAAGTATTTATTTATTTTATAAAACTAGTCCTTAGTAAAAAAAAAATTTAATTAATTTTGTTGCTTTTATTAATTATAATTTTCTATTCAATTTATATTTTTATGGATGTTTATTTTCTGCCCCTGAAAATACACACTATTCGTCTGTAAAATCTAATATTCGCTAAAATTCAAATTTCAAAACCAATCTTGATTTCAAGCAACTCAAATATGATTGAACATTACATGAAGTGGGTGCACATCTAATAGGTTTTTCGTCAAAAGTCTTTTTAAAATTAAATCAGTAAGTCTGCAAAAAAATCGTATGCCAAAAATGATGTCGAAATTGGCCCATAATCTCAGAATAACCCATATCCGTTATCTACAGTATGCAATTTTGGCGTATAACTTTCTGTCTCTGTTTTGGGAATGCAAATGTTTATATATAATTTATCAATAATTCCGTGAATTTCGGAATAAAATAGTTTTTTTTTTGAAAGAAAAAAAATTTCAACATAACCTACTTTTAGCTCAATACACTTAAGCCAAGGTTTCTACAATTTTTGTATCCCTTCCAAAAAATAATATTTTTCGAGGTCCATGAAATAGTCATTCATTTGATCAATAATTTAATCGTTGGATTTGAATCACTTTTCACCGATGCATTTCTTTTGCTTTTGAAATAGGAAATTGTCACTGAGGGCTTAATCCGGTGAATATGGCGGATGAGGTACCAATTCGTAACACAATTCATGTAATTTGTCATCTTGATGAAATGGGATAGTTTTTTTTTTAATCCTCGTTAAATCCGTCCAATAAGTTGGCATAATGTTTGCCGTTAATTGTTTTCCCCTTTTGAAGGTAATCGATGTGGATTATCCTTCGTGCACCTAAAAAAACTGTTGCCATCACCTTATTGGCCGACAAAGTCACCTTGGCCTTCTTCGGAGCCGGTTCACCCGGAGAAACCCATTGTCTAGACTGCTGCTTGGCTTCCGGAGTGTTGTTATGGAATCCTGTTTCATCCACAGTTACAAACAACTCTAAACAACTCCAAACAATGCTTTGAAGTTGTCACACGATTACGGTTATGGTCAATTGAGAGCAAGCGGGGGCCGCATCTTGCCGACAGCTTTCTTAAACCCAACTGATCGTGTAAAATCGAAACCACACTACCATATGAAATACGTATGGCATCAAGAATCTCACGCAATTTTACACTTCGATCAACCAACTCTATATCGTGGATTTTTCGACATTTTTGTGTGTATTGACCTCAATTGACCAGAACGTTTAGCGTCATTTGTACTTGTGCGACCACAACGAAAGTCAGTAAACCACATTTGTACCATTGAAATTGATGGTTCAGAGTCCCCATATTATTTATCAAGCTTTTCCTTGGTTTGATTGACGGTTTTTTTTTTCAACAAAAATAATGTTTGCACTCGAAATTAACTTTTTACTATTTTTAACAAAGAGCCCTATTAGACTATGAGTTTTCCCCTGGCTATCGTGCATCCCTGTTTTAGTTTTTTAGGCGAGAGGAGTGAAGGTGCTCGACGGGTAAACCGATAGACACGAAACGAAGTTTCGATAGACACGAAACGAAGTTTCGATAGACACGAAACGAAGTTTTATGGGTATTTCTGACGTTTCTCTTTCGTGTCTTTCGTATTTGCGCTATGTTACTTCATATAGTTTCTTTTTTCAAAAGAAACACTTCGACCAACACACAAGTGAAAAAAAGTAAAAAAAAAGGTTTGAAAATGGAAAAAGTGGTGTGGACAAACAAATTAGTGGAGTTCTTTCAAGAAGTTTTCCATCTTTTGTAACAAAATTACTTATTACGAATGTTAAGAAAGAGAAGCAACTGATTAAATGTCAAAACACCCCAACTGTGACAGCGCATAGAGAAAGGGAACTAAGGATAAAAAATCAATTTTCATTTTTTTTTTGATGTGGACAGCATCTATGCATCGAATGAGACCGATCCCATGCCCCAAAAGTGTTCCCTCCCAGAGATATGCGCTTTTTATGAAAGTAAGGTCTACGATTCTAAGGGACCTAATCTTTAAAATGGCTCTCCTGAACAAAACTGGTTTTTAACCTTAAGCCCCTTTCTATTTTGCGCGTCACAACTATTGATGCACGCAAAAACACATAGTGTAATAGCACGATGGCTTACACAGGGTTTTCAAATGAGAATTTAATAAAAAAAAAGCCTGGGGAAAAGCCATAAGTGTAATACGGGACAAAATCCACGAGGTAGTATGTTTTGAACAGCTGTTAAACACAAACTGAATGACGGAACTCTCTAAAAATTTGACAGTAGTCTATTAACAGATGGTACTTAATGTGAGCAGTGTTGCATTTCATATAACTACGATGGAAGTTGGACGTTACGGAATTATTGATATGCCCTCGTACATTACATTATTTACAAATCCATCAAACTATTAGAAGAAAGGTATGTCAAGTTCTGGGAAATGTTAAAAAAATAATATAACTTTTTGGATTTCTTTTTGCTATCGGTACTTAGATCGTGGTAAGTCAATGGTTAAGTATCCATTCTTTTTTTGAATTCCTATTCACAACCAAAGCATTTTTTCATTGCATAAATAGTGATGATACTGCAATAACAAATTCCTTTACAGATTTTGTTTTTTACCTTTTTTGACTCATTTGTGGAGTTTTTTCCCTGAAAAAATAAAACATGCCGCAAAATTTTAAAATAAAAAATCGACGTGTTAATAAAACCCAACAAACTAAGGGTATCTCCATTCGGCCAGTTAGCCACCAGCTAGTCAGTCTTATCTCAAAAAGTTTGTATGTCATCTACTGGCGGTACATTTTTCTTTCTCCAAAACAAAAAGGGCAACACGCGCGCTGAGCATGTCACTGTAGTAGTTTAATTTTTTTAGCGGAAACAATTTTACTTTCATTTGAAAAAGTAAAAAAAAAATAAGAGTTTAAATGTACAAATGCCCAAATTTATTTTAGATGGATAGAAGGGAATGGGACGAGTACGAAGGCAAATCAATTATGGGACAGACAGTTCATCCATCCATCGAATGCTGCAATTTAAGGGTAATTTAGTTAAACGTTTGAAAATATGGTTAATGACTTATAACGGTACTCTCGTTTTCAAACAAAAAAAAATTAAACGTTTTTTTTTTGAAAATATTTTTCGTTTTATTTTTTTTTTTTTGGTAAATTTAATGCCAGCTCTCAAAATTGAAATATTTACAATTTTAAAAACAAACATTTTATGGTTATTGCCTTTCTCCGACAAAGAACATCATTCGTTGTTATGATCATTATAGATTTTCAACCCGTTTTGGGGATGCAGGTGACTGACCCGCCGCTGACTGGCGGCTAGAGGTTTTGCCGACCATTATTTTGGTAAACGGAAGTTTAATGAAATCATTTTTAGTTTTTTTTTTTAACAAATTTTGTCATTTTAACAAGCTTGTTGTAGTTTGTTTTGCAAAACTTCCGCCTGTTTGAATTGAAAAATCTGTTATGCAGCTTTGTGCTGTGATTGACAACAAATGTTGTTAATTAAACTCGATAGGGAGGAATGGGAGGGAGGCGGCTTTGGTGTTACTCGTATTCTATTTCATAAATTTCAATAATCATAATGGCTTTCCATGTGTGTTTTAATTTCTTGTTGTATCGCATGTATTCATTAAATAATTGTTAACAAATCGCATTGTCATTTATTTGCTGTGGTTTTTCCCAATTATCAGGCATGTCACAGAAAATGAAATCGAAAATTTTTGAAACCAAAACGTATTTAGCTTCTCCAGAAAACATAAAACGAAAAAAAAATTTCGATTAAAACCCATTACAAAATTTGAAGTGAAATTGATATTTTAAGTAAAATAAACCCTAAATTGAAATGAAATTCTGTTCAAAATTAATTCTGAATATTGATTTTATTAAAAAATATACTAAATACGTTGAGTATGATAATTTTAACATCTATAAAGTAACAGGCATGTAAAAGAATTCTTATCGGCTAAATTGTATGATCTTGTCACATAAATAAGTGGCAGCCTTAAAAGTCTTTCCGAATGGAAAAAAAACTGGGCAGATTGGAAGGCAACTGTGAAGAAGAAGATGTTCCACAACAAAAAGGAAATTGGAAAAACCGGTGGCGGAGAATACAAACAGTATGTATTAACTGATATCGAAGAAAGTATGTGCAGACTTTGTGGTTTTTACAAGAGTGTAGCCGGTATCATTGGCGGAAAAAGCTTTGGCGAACCGGAGCTAGAGCAATGTATGAATATGCTTTGTGATTCTAATGATGGAGAAACAACGAGTCAAAAATCAAGTGGAGAATCAGAGTCTGAGAAAGAGAATGAAGAGATGGATTTTACTCCATCAACATCAAAAAAAAGTCTCTGTTCGCAAACATCTGGTGCAAAGAAAACAAACTCACTCGCACTTGGACGGGACAAAGGATCCGATGCATCCCTTAGACTTTGGCGATGTAATTTAATTTGAGATTGTGCCCTTCTCTCTTCTTCTATCACAGCTACAATTGAAACACCAGGCATATTTTTTGATTTTTTGTTTGTTTATTTACTTTTTTTTAATTACAATTACATTCAAAGTGTGGAGACGCAACGAAAGTTTTGACGGCGGTGGGTAAACCAGCTGTTTCTAATTTCAATGCTACCATATTTTTAATAGAAATATTCTATTTCCATTTTTTTCGATTTCATCAAACCCAAGAATTTTTGAAGAAGCAAAAGTAAAATGTTATGATTTGGAAATACGAAATCAAATCGTTTTCGTAAAATTTCTGTGACATGCCTGTATGTATGTGATTTTTGCCTTTATAAATGGCGACATGTTCAACACTTTTATGTATGGCTTCATATAGGTAAGATCAAATGAACTTTTAACCAGAAAAATATGCTGCCTATACAGGGTGTACCAAAGAACATATGGGCATTTCTCCAGAAGTGTCAACCACAGCTAAAAATTTCAAAGTCTATAAAAGTATGTCGTTTTAACATTTTTTATAGAAAATCTATTTAATTTAACTAATGTAAAAAAAATCATTTATTTATAGCACATTCTAAAATATTCGAATGTAAAGTTGAACAAGTGTTAAAGTTCTGTTCTTTACATTTCTATTGCATATTTTGTTTTGATTTATAACCGTTATGAGAGACATTATGCATTGCCATATGCTTCTCTAAATCTCTGTATATATTTAGAGAATAAAAAAAATGTAAAAGAAACGATGCGATTCTCAATAACGGTGCATTATCACTTTCCTTTGCCCTATGTTTCGATGTCACGTGCGACATCCGAAGACACCATTTGCTATCAGTGCGTCAGAAGTATTTTTACAAAGTGCACCAAATATTAGTTACAGAGTTTTTTGTTGCAAAAAAAATAAAAAAAAAATTTGATGGAAAATAATCAATACTTTCCTCTTTATAACTATTAAAATTTTTTAGCGTGCGACATCGTAAATGAGATATTTTGTCATAATTCATAATTTTAGTTAGTGGAAATAAATATACTGAATATATTAAAATTCATTTATAATTATCTTATCTGTGTCTGGTTACATAAAAAGTAAACAATGAAACATAAAAAGTACAAAAAAGTCACGTGCGATATATAATATTTTTGAACAAAATAAAAAAAAAAATTAGGATACATCTGTGCACAACATTTTAAAATAAGTCCTTCAGGTTTCGCTGAATTCAGGGTTTTAATAGAATTTTTCGAAGTCGACTTCTGTTTTTGTCACGTGCGAATAGCGTGGTTTTTTGTAATTATCTTGAGAACGACTAATTGGACAAAATCAACCTTTACACTAATTATACTGCTAATCAAGACGTATAACTTTTGCCTTTTGCCAAAAAAAAAATATTTTTGACTAATATGGTTTTTTTACTTTAAAAGCTTACAAATGTCACGTTCGACATCAGAGAATTGCCCATATACCTCTGTCAATCATCGGCACTATCTGTCGTCGGAGTCAATATCACTTCGGCATCGCATAAACACCAATTTTATAACGACGACGACTGTTTATCGACAATTTGAATAAAATAAAAAACACATCTGTAATAACTATTATAAGCATAAGTCAGATGAATATTTTTTTTTTTGGTATTTAAGTGTACAATTATTAATATATTTGAATATTGTTTGTTTAATTTTTGATGCAAATTCTAATGTAAGTGATGAAAAAGTAGAAAAAATGGCCTATATTACGGTTGTCGTTGTCTCATATCAAAGCTGAACGAATTTGGTGTTGGTAATACTTTTGCTCGATTTATATCGAGCTTTCTTAGAGATCGCACTATATGAGTTGTTGCAGATGGGTTCTCATCCAACAAACATAGGTTGACCGCAGGTGTACCACATGGCTCTGTCCTTTCTCCCTCTTTATTTCTTATATCCATTGACGATCTTTTGGGCCAGACCGTGAATCAAATCTACTCTTTCGCGAATGACAGCTACCTCTATTATTCATTCGACCGTAGGCCGAGTCTTCAAGATATCGAAGACAAAATGCAAATTATGGATGAGCAACTTGGCCGGGATTTACACACGCAGAAAAAAGTATGGTTGGGGTGACAATATTCGAAGAGGATCATACTATTGTTGGGTATATGGTTGAGGCACAATAATATTATGATCTTCACAACAATAGTATGATACACACATAGCCATACTATGATTCCCACAACCATAGTATGATTCACACTCAACCATACTATGATCTCCACAACCATACTATGCTCTTCACAACCATAGTATGATTCACACTCAACCATACTATTATCTCCACAACCTTATTATGATCCTCACAACCATAGTTTTTTCTAAAACAACCAAAGTATGATCCTCACAACCATAGAATGATTTACAGGCAACCATACTATGATCCCCACAACCATAGTATGATTCACACTCAACCATACTATGATCCCCAAAATAGAGATTTTTATCAAGTTATTTTATGCATTGCATTACTATTAGATCATAGCCAGATTTGAGGCCATGTTGTTATTGAACATTTCATTCAAGAAACAAAAATATATATTCCAACGGCTGTCGAAAATAGTTTTAGTTGCCAGCAGAGGTGAATGCTACTTCACCATCCGTAGACCCCAAGTAACGAATGTGATTAAACCATGCTCAATGGCTATATACTTGAGTGCAGGCAGATTTGAGAACCAGTCGGTAGTAGAGTATTTTACCGAACAAAGTAAACACAATAAAAATCCCTCGAACTACCTACCGATTGTTGTTGTTTTTTGCAATGGACAACAACCATGCACTGTATCGCGTGTATATGTTTTTCTTTGGTATATTAAAAAAAAACATACGCACACACAAAAATATTCGCAACCATACCGTATGATTGCCGCAATCATATTATTGTTAACGTAAATTTTAAACAACAATACTTTTGTTGCACCAACCATGTTTATATGGTTGCTACAACCATATTTTCATTTCTTAATTTGGCAATAATACTATTGTTACATTTCAACAATATTAATATTGCCGCAATCATACTGTTGTTAAAATGAAATTCAAAAAACAGTACTATGGTTGCAACGAACATGCTTTTATTGTAGAGAACATATTACTGTTGCAGTGACCATATAGTAACCATATCATTTCTCTGCGTGCAGGCCATTTCCGAATGGGGTCGAGTGAATAGAGCAGATGTTTAATGAGCGTAAGACACAGTGCTGCTTGTTGTCCCACAAGCGATTCATTGACCCATCAGTATCGTCATTATCTATCGATGGTATGGATATCGAACAGTCGGATGCTCTTGATGTTCTTGGCATGAAAATATTGGGTGATCCAAAAGGAGATACTTTTTTCAATAGCCTTTGTTTTGACAGATCACGCGTGAGTCGTGTCATGCTGTCATGTTATTTTTGTTTAGTTTTGTTTGGCATTTCATCATGGAAAGACTTACGCCCAAGGCAACGTTGACAACAAATCGTTCAACTTTATTACGAAAATTCACGTTCTGTGAGGAATGTGTTTCGTGCACTTCGTTCAACTTATGGTCAACATAATCGGCCTACTGAGCGTACTATTCGCAGCACCATCACCCATCTTGAGACCCAGCATTCATTATTGGATAATATTCGACCGAATAGACCGCGTCCAGCACGCAGTGAAGAAAATGTAGCTGCCGTAGCTGAGAGTGTACACCAAGACCGTGGAGAGTCGATTCGGCGCCGTTGCAGCAACCCAGACTGACGTATGGAATGACTTGGCTCATTTAACGTCGAGATCTTAAATTAAAAGCGTACAGTTTGTGCAAGAACTGAAGGCGCCCGATGTTCCCAAGCGACATCGCTTCGTTCTACGGGCTCTTATAAAAAGTTCAAAAAAGATCTGACGATTTCGAGCCAAATTTTATTCAGCGATGAGACCCATTTCTGGCTCAATGGGTATGTAAACAAGCAAAATTGTCGCAGTTGGGACAAAGAGCAATCAGAAGAGGTTCAAGAGCTGCCACTTCATCCAGAAAAGACAACGGTTTGGTGTGGTTTGTAGGCCGGTGGAATCATCGGTCCATATTTCTTCAAAAATGATGCCGATGAGAACGTAACCGTCAATGGCGACCTTTATCGTGCCATGATAACCGACTATTTGATGCCTGAAATTGAAGCTCGTAATCTCGGCGACATTTGTTTTCAACAAGACGGCGCCACTTCCCACACATCGCATTAATCAATGGATTTATTGAGAGAACACTTCGGTGAGCAGATAATTTCATGTTTTGGGCCGGTCGATTGGCCACCAAGATAGTGTGATGTCACCCGCTTCGACTCAGGCCTTGGAGCAAAACATCACGAGTGTCATTCGCCAGTCGAAATGCCCGAAGGAGTCATCGAAAATTTGACTCAACTGAGACGTAGCCGCGGCCAACATTTGATAGACATAATCTTCAAAAAATAAATGCCAAAGAATGTTCTTTCAAATGATAATAGACATTCCCCATTTAATTTGAATTTTCTGTGTTTTTTCTTTTAAAAAGTAGGGAACCTCGAAATGGATCACGCGTTACAATGTGACGCTCGTTGGGCGAGGCATGTATTCGAAGTGTCGAAAGAAGCACTAAGGTACAAGAAATATTTCACTCCTTCTGATCCCTTCGATAATTATACAACCTACATCCGGCAAAGATGAAATACAACACCCATATATGGACAGGTGCTCCAAAATCATCCTTGGAGATACTTGATCGTGTCCAAAGGAGGCCGATGGTGTTGATAGTTGACAGTAGGGTATCCAACTCTATTGTCTCCCTGGAGCATCATCGGAACGTGGGTTGCGTGTCGCTATTCTACCGTTACTTTCATGGTGTGTGTTCTTTAGACATTCGTCGTTTTATTTCTGACGTGAGGATGTTCGGCAGGGATACACGACTTTCCAGGAATTCACACCCATTTGCTATCGATTGGCCGGTAGACCGCACTATACACTACAGATTTAATTCGTTTTTCGCCCGTACTGTCCGTATGTGGAATCGACTTCCGGCGAATGTATTTCCCACCAATTACGACATCCAGAAATTCAAGCCAAGTGTCAATAAACATTGCCCCCTCTTTCCCCCCTTGAACCCCCATACTTTCCAATGCAATGCAACGCATGTAAAGGCAAAAAAAAGCACAGTAAGATGGGCCTATTTGTAAGAACAAAAATTTGTCGATATTGCGCCATCGATTTTTTGATAGCTTTTGTCATGAGGATTCTCTACGATTCTCTCCGTCTTATTTCTATTCTCACGTTCTTATATGTTATACTTATATTGTATTGTATGTGGCAAATTTTTATTCTACTTGGAAAGTTAATATTTTGAAATAATTGTTCATAGTACCTACTAAAAAAACTTTAAAAAAATAAAAGTCAATAAACTGAAATTTGGTCGGTTCGACAATGATTTTTTTGATATGTCGTAGTGGAACTTTTTTTTCTATCATGGCTAAAGTTATCGAAAAATTGTTGCCACAATATCGATTGCTAAATCGACCCAACCTATTACACAGCCATTCGTCTCCACAATACTAGCTGATACTCTGGATGCCTTTAATTTGTCTTGAATGGAGAAAACTTAAAACGACAAATGCTGAAAGAACTTGTGACATTTAAGTTACAAAACTTTTTAGTAGGAATATATTATCCATTCGGTTTGCACCATTACGGACTATTGATCGGATAGCTTTAATTCTAGGACGACCTAGCCATGTTAGCTGCATTAGGGTGACGGACTTTTTGTCGGAAAATCTGAACCATTTAAACATAGACATATGGGTACAAAAAACATAAAATTTTTCACTCAAATTCAAATAACCTTATTTTAAAAATCTGTGGAAATTTAGAGCCTGTGCTTTAATTTACTTAACAATTACTTTACTTTTAATTCGATGTTTTCCATTTTTAGGCAAAAGGGTAAAATCAAAATGTTGGCTAATTTCGGTTTTGTACTTTAAAAAAACCGACAGTCGGGTTTTTCTATACACGGTTTTGAAAAAAACCCAAAATGCCGGTATTCTGAAAGCCCCGATTTTTTGGACACTCTAGTCTGGCCGAACTTAACTAAACATTTAAACTTGTTTTCTTTTGATTCGGCGGCGACAGTTATCGATATCGATATGTCGACAGTTATCGATAAATCACAAGAACGACGACGCGAATACCAAATCACAACAGACGCACGACGACAATGGGAACAAGGCTGCATTATTAAATAAACAAAGTTTTAGCTTATATTCGAATTTTTCGTTAACTTAGAAAACATAAAATTAACTAAAAATTAAAATATTAGATCAATTTTTAACATAAAGTTCAGCAATATTTAATTTTTTATTGCATATATTGAAAATCTCCAGTTCTTATGACACCAACGTCTCGTTAAAACAACAAAAGAAAATTCATTATCATCCGTTTGGATTTTTGTAACACAAATTGAACTTTAAAAATTCATATTTAAGTAATGTAAAAAAATTTACAAAAACCCCAAATTATTTTCCTTTCATCTACTGACAGTGCGTTACAGACGAATTCGCATATATTTATAAACAGGCTACCTTTGTTACTGTCCTTATTACAGGCTTCATTCAATACTTTAAGAAGCAGTTCAACGAAATCAGCGCTGTTCTAACATTAGTAACATGTAGAATTAAATTTTAGCCGCTTCAATATTCTAAAGTGTACTTATATTTGGCATTTGTTTTTTAAGTTTTCCTTTTTCCCCAATGTATCTCTTCGAATGCTTAGTATAAAAAACTCGATGAAAAAAACAGACAATAGGTTTGTTTGATTGGTGCTCGTTTTATATAACATTAAGAGACATTTTTGAAATTCTTTTGTAAACAAGAACTGATTTAGTTTAAGCATATTTAACCGTTTGATTTGAAAATTTGGAATTTGTAGAAAAAAATTATTTTTGAAGTGGTAGTGATTTTAGGTTAAGCCTCTATATAAAGTATGTGACTGGATAAAATCCCACGATAGTTAATTCATTTGTTCACATTTTAATTGAACGACCCAAATATTAATATATATCAATTAGATATTTAATCTTAATAAATTTATCAATTCCAAAGTAGTAAAAAAAATTTAACGGCCTTTGGTTTCAGTGTTTCGGTTTTGATTTCTTTAATTTTTTTAGTCACTCCTCAAATGCTCAGTTGAAGAGAGACGGTTTAAAAAACTATGTGAAATCAAAATTTAAATTAAAAAACTAAAAGGCTAGACACATTAAAGCTTTTGTTACGCAGCGTATTTTTGAATTTCCGGTTGAAATAAGTGTCAAACACATACAATCAATAAATGGCAGGGCTTTTCTAAGATGACAATCCAATATCATTTATGTAAATTTTCAACAGCTTAGGAAAAAAGATTTTGTGTGCTCAGCTCTTTATTCATTTAATTCTTAAAGTTTATTTATTATTCATTTAATTCTTAAAGTCGTTCTGCCAGAAATTGTAATAAACAATCATATTATAAAAAAACATTGTCGTGATAAAAAAAAATGCTATGTTCTAATTATTGAAAATTTTTAGAGAAAATTACGCAAAATTTTAAGTCTTTTTCATACTTTTATTTCTATCTCTAGGTTTTTTTGACTTCAAATGGTATTTTTCTTTTTTATTCCAAGTTTCTCATCAATATGCTCTGTTTTAGAGAAACTCGGTGGAAAATGCGATATAAAGTAAAAACTCAAATGCAGCAACTGATTATTTTATTTACTAAATTAAATCGTCGTGATCACTAAATTATTTTCCTGCTGGAATAACTTCTGAGAAATTATCATTTGACATTTAAAAATTTTTTAATTTAAGGGTTGTCTTTAATTTGGTTTAATCGTCGTGATAAATATATGCGAAGTTTCAATTGTCAAAAATTATTAGAAAAAACCATGCAAAATTTCAAGCATTTTGCGATTTTTATTTCTATCATTAGGTTTTGACTTAAAATGGTAAATTTGTTTTTTATTCCAAGTTTCTCATGAATATGCTCAGTTCAAAAGAAACTCGGTGGAAAATGCCATATGAAGAAAAATACCAAATGCAGAAACCGATTATTTTATTTACTAAATAAAATCGTCGCGTTAATATTATTTGACATTTTAAAATTTTTAAATTTAAGGTTTGGCTTTAAATCGGTATAATCGTCGTGTTAAGGAAATGCCAAGTTCCAATAATTGTTAAAAATTATGAAAAAAAAATAACGCAAAATTTCAAGCCTTTTGCGGGTTCTTATTTCTATCTTAAGGTTTTGGCCTCGAATGGTATATTTGTTTTTTATTCCAAGTCTCTCATGAATATGCTCAGTTCAAAAGAAACTCGGTGGAAAATGCAATATGAAATGCAGAAACCGATTATTATATTTACTTAATTTAATCGTTGCGTTCATAAAAATATATTAACAATAGTTTTTAATTTAACAATGCTTAATTGTCAAACGATAACATTTAAGCACTTATTTGTTCGAAGTTTCTCTTTAAGTGCTCAGTTAAAGGGAAACCCAACGTGGATAATTCGACAAGATGTCAAAAACATATTTGAAAACCTTTCACATTTACATCACGATTAATAATATATTTTTTTTAATTTATTAGAAATTTTTTTTGAACTTGTCGCATCCTAGAATTATTTTACTTTTTTTCTCATATATTAAAATATAAGTTTGCCTTCAATGCCGTTTTTGGTTTCGTTCGAAGTCCCTCTTCAAATGTTCAGTAGAAGAGAACGCCGATGATATAAGATATGAAGTGAAAATTTATATTTAAAAAACCTCCCCTCTATCATTTCGTTTTGACTTTAATATCGTTTTTGCTCGCAGTCTCTCTTTATGTTCAGTAGAAAAGAAACCCATTGAGATACGATATGAGTTAAAAATTTATAAAACCTCCCTCAATCATTTCGTTTTTCGTTGTAAATAAAGATAGAAATTTTTTATTTTAATTTTTTGCAAGTCAACCTATTTTGTTCAAAGCTACTATTCAAATGATCATGAGAACAGAAGTCTTTAGGACAAAATATGAAATGAAGATAAAAAATAAAAAAAAACTTTTCTATGTTTTATCCACAAATTAATCGACAATATGCATTGCACTTCAAAAAAAAAACGTAGAACACCAAATATTCAGATAAAATCTCTTCACTTTTTCGAATTTTAATTATCTTCAAATCGTTTTTTCTTTCATTCTCTCTTCAAATGCTCAGTAGAAGAGAGATGCATGCAAATTTAAAAACCTCTTATAAACTATATTTTATAATATTCACAATTGAGGCTTGGGCACACTGAAGCTTTTTTTCTTCAAGCTGCATTTTTCTGCATTTCCGGTTCTTTTAAAACCAACCAAATACATGTTAAATGCATCCAAAAAGATCATGAGATTGCAGTGTCGGCGTAGAAAAGACTCGTCATAAATAGATCTAATGTTTTGGACACTAATTACAATAGATTTTAAACTACCGGAAATTGAAAAATACGAAGCGTAAGAAAAAAAAAAGCTTCAGCGTGCCCGATTCTTTATATCGTAAAATTCTGAAAACCCCCCAATTGACATCTAAACATTTGTTAAATCAAGTTTTGTTTCCGAATCATTTTTATTTTGAATACTCTCTACAATGCTCAATAGAGAAGATACGCTATGGATTAACACGACTTAAAGTTAAACTCAAAAGAAAGTGTTACCCCACTACATTTATTAAATAAATTCGTTTCAAATACATTTATCTAGGCATTTTTAAAATAAAATTTTGTCTTTAAATCGACTTTTTGTGGTTCGAAGTCTCTTTTCAAGTGCCCAGTAGAAGAGAAACCCGAAAAATATACGATATAAAGTAAAAATTTTAATTTAAAAACCTTATCCATTTACTTTAATTCGGTTTTATAAAACGTACAATTAAATTTCCATACAACTTTAGCACCGATTGGGGGGAAAATGCAGGAAATATTTATTGGACTTTTAAACATTTTTAAATTTAATTTTCTTTTGTATATAATAACACTCGTCGACACTAAATTTGCGGCAGAAGGTTTGCTAAGTCAACATTAGTTGATTTGATTAGTTGCTGATCACGAATCTGGCCTACGATTTGCCAGATTCGCTCTGGTTTAGGAGATATCACATAAACCGTTATTTTCGCTAACTATCAATCCTTCTGTCGCAGTTTTTTTTTGAAATTTCGTTGTCCAGTGTAATTATTTTTCGTTGACAGTCACTCTTTAAGTGCTCAGTTTAAGAGAAAGTCCTTGAAAAAATATGATATATGGTTATTCCATTTAAAAACAAGGTAAATAAATACTTTATTGACGTTTAAACGGTTCTAAACTAAAGTTTGTCTTCAAATCTATTTTTTTAAAGTCTCTCTTACTCAATAAGAGAAAAGAAAAAAAAATTAAATTAAAAATTAGATCGTAGCGCCTAACAACTTCTTTCTATTCAAGTTAAAGTTTTGTCTTCAAATCGATTTTTTCCCAAAAGGCTTGGTAGAAGAGGAACAGGATGAAAAATACAGCAGGGGGTCCAAAATTTAAAAAAACGTCTTCCTTTTCATTTAGTACAATCAAAATTAATACAGAGCGTTCAATTCTTTTTCGATTAAAATCATTTGAAATTTTAAAAAAATTCTAATCAAATTGTGATTTTAATCTTAAAATTGTTTCTTTCTCGTTCGAAGTCTTTTTTCAAATGCTCAGTAGAAAAGAAACCCGAAGAGAAGTGCAATACGAAGTAAAAGTATAAATTAAAAAAATCGCAATTTATTTTATATTTAAAAGTCCTCAAATAGATTCGCCCAACCTGAAAAATCTAATAAAACCTTAAATTTGTTTCTTTCTCATACGAAGTATCTCTTTAAATGCTCAGTAGAAGAGAAACCCGAACAGAAATACAATTTGAAGTAAAAATAGAAATTAAATAAATCGCATTCCATTAAATATTTTAAAATTCACAAAAGGTTACGCCCAATTTCTATTTAAAAAAAAAAAAATTCTGGCATGCCATCTAAATGCCCAACCTGAAAAATCTATTCAAACCGTAATTTTTTCTTAAAATTGTTTCTTTCTTATTCGAAGTATCTCTTTAAATGCTCAGTAGAAGAGAAACCCGAACAGAAATACAATTTGAAGTAAAAATAGAAATTAAATAAATCGCATTCCATTAAATATTTTTAAATTCACAAAAGGTTACGCCCAATTTCTATTTTGAAAAAAAAAAGAAATTCTGCCATGCCATCTAAATGTTTTGGAATCTAAATTTTCATATTCAAATCGTTTTTTTCATTTGATGTCTTCAATGCTCTGTAGAAAATCTCTAATTATATCGTTCGTTTTTTCCATAAATCGTTTCTTTCTCATTCGAAGTCTTTCTTCAAACGCGCAGTAGAAGAGAAACTCGAACAGAAATTAAATATGAAGTAAAAATAGAAATTAAATAAATCGCATTCCATTTAATATTTAAAAATTAACAAAAGCTTTCGCCCAGTTTCTATTTTAAAAAAAAAAATTCTGGCATGCCATCTAAATGTTTTGGAATTTGATTTTTGACTTCAAGTCGTTAATTTTCTCATTTGATGCCTTCCTTCAAATGCTCGGTAGAAAATTTCTAATTATATCGTAAGTTTTTTCCTCATATCGTTTCTTTCTTGTTCAAAGTCGCTCTTCAAATGCTCAGTAGAAGAGAAACTCGAAAGAAATAAAATATAAAGTTAAAATATGAAAAAAAACAATATGAAGAAATTAAAAAATCGCATTTCGTTTAATATTTAAAATTCACAAATAGTTTCGCTCAATTCCTATTTCGAAAAAAATAAATTCCAATTTGACATCTAATATTTTTTAATTTGAGTTTTGTCTTCAAATCGTTATTTTTCTCATTCGAAGTCTCTCTTCAAATGCTCAGTAGGAGAAAATCCGATAGTAAAAAAATTACGATCAGAAGTCAAAATTTAAAAACAAAATTCACTATTGTTTAATTAATAACGAAATCATTGTGTCCAAAATAAAAGGCATTTGTAATATTCTTTTAAGAGAGTACGTCGATTAATACAAATAATGCAGTACGAAATCAACACAAAATTTAAAATCCACTACCATTTTAATCAATGTCATAAAACCACAATCAAATCGTCGCTTCTTGTGGAATTTTGAAAAAATAGAAAATCTAAAAGTTTTTAAATTAAAGTTTTCCTTCAAATTGAATTTTTTGTAAAGTCTCTCTTCAAATGCTCAGTAGAAGAGAAACTCTATAAAAACATTCAATATGAAGTCAAAATTTATATTTAAAAAAAACTTCTTTATACCATTTTAAAATTATTCAACGCTTCCAACTTCTTCTTTGATTTTTTTAAAAAATAACGTACCTTTACCCAAATGTTCAGTAAAAGAAATCTATTAAAAAAAATCAGTTGACAAAAGCTTTTGTAGAGAAAAAGATGACTAACGAAGTTAGTCTAAATATCGGGAACAAATACATATTAAAAACAATTGTTTTTATTATGGGCCGCAAGCCGAACGATAAACCAACAAATATTCAATTACTGGGTCAACATTTTACATAAAACAAAAAATTACAATATTAAGTGGAATTCTTTATTCAAAAATCTTTTTTGTTTTCATTAAACTAAAAAAGTACTTCTTTTTCGACTCTAAAAATCTAAGAAATACCTGTTTGACATCTGAAAATTTTTGGAATCAAGTTTTGTCTTTAAATAGGTTTTCTTTTGTTCGAAGTCTCTCTTCAAAAGCTCAGTAGAAGAGAAACTTGGAAAATACCTCTCCCATAAATTTAAAATAATTCGACTTGAGAAAATATTGAAATACTCAATAGCCATCTAATAATAATAATAATATCTAATAATATTAATTTTAAGTTCTGCCTTCAAATGTATTTTTGTTTCGTTTAAAGTATATCTTCTAATGCTCTGTCGAAAAGAAACACGATGGAAAAAATACAAGTCAAAACAAAATTAAAACAGACACTTAGTAAATTCGCAATTAAATCGTGTCATCTATTTAATTTTCACTCGATTCGAAAATAAATTGGAAATTTACTTACTTCAAATTAAAGCATTATTATACTCGCAAGTTTATCCTTTAAAAAAATACAATTATTCGACTTTGAAAAATATTAATTTTAATTTCTGCCTTCAAATGTATTTTTTTCCTTTAAAGTCTTTCTTCTAATGCTCTTTAGAAGAGAAACCCGATGGAAAAATATTCGGTATGAAGTCAAAACAAAATTAAAACAGAAACAAACAAAATTAAAACAGACGCCATTATTTTAATCCGCAAATGAATCGTCTCATCCAATAACTCTTTATTCGATTCGAAAATAAATCGGGAAATTACTCTTTTCTAAATCTGGACATTATTATATATGTTTATTATTCTTTAAAAATATATATTTATTCGTCTTTGAATAATATTAATTTTATGTTCTACCTTCAATGAATTTTTTTCGTTTAAAGTCTCTCTTCTAATGCTCTTTAGAAGAGAAACCCGATGGAAAAAATATACGATATGAAGTCAAAACAAAATTAAAACAAACGCCATTGTTTTTATCCGCAAATAAATCGTCTCATCCAATAACTCTTTATTCGATTCGAAAATAAATCAGGAAATTACTCTTTTCTAAATCTAAACATTATTATATATGTTTATTATTCTTTAAAAATATATATTTATTCGTCTTTGAATAATTTTAATTTTATGTTCTGCCTTCAAATATATTTTTTTTTTCGTTTAAAGTCTCGCTTCATTCAAATGCTCTTAAGAAGAGAAACCCAATAGAAAAAATACCATATGAAGTCAAAACTAAATTAAAACAAACATTATAAGTCCGCAATTAATCTTCGCACGTAATAACTTTTTATTCGATTCGAAAATAAATCGAACAACTACTTATTTTGAATTTAAACATTATCATATAAGTATGTTATTCTTTAAAAAAAATACAATTATTCGACTTTGTATATTATTAGTTTTAAGTTCTGCCTTCAAATATATTTTTGTGTCGTTTAAAGTCTCTCTTTAAATGCTCTGTAGAAGAGAAACCAGTTTCAAAAATACGATATGAAGTCAAAACAAAATGAAAACAAACACTTAGTAAATCCGCAATTAAATCGTCTCATATAATAACTTTTCATTCGAATTAAAAATAAATCAGGAAATTACTAATTTTAAATTTAAAATTATTAACTGTTTATTTTAAATAAAAAGACAATTAGTCGACTCAGAATAATATTAATTGTAATTTCTGCCTTTAAATGACGTGACTTCTTCTAACGCTCTGTAGAAGAAGTCACGAGTAAATTAAAAAAACACAATTATTAAATCTGCAATTAAATCGTCTCATCTAATAACTTTTCATTCGAATTAAAAATAAATCAGGAAATTACTAATTTTAAATTTAAAATTATTATGTTTTTTTTAATAAAAAGACAATTAGTCGACTCAGAATAATATTGATTTTAATTTCTGCCTTTAAATTATATTTTTGTTATTAAAAATCTCCCTTCTAACGCCCTGTAGAAGAAGTCACGAGTAAATTAAAAAAAAAACACAATTATTAAATCTGCAATTAAATCGTCTCATCTAATAACTATTTATTTGATCCGAAAATAAATCAAGAAATTGCTTATTTTAAATATAAACATTACTATATGTTTATTCTTTAAAAAATACGACTAATTTTGCCTGATAATGCTCATCATTTATCTTTATTTGCGAAGTGAAAGTAAAGTATTCTCTTTTTCTAAGAAAAATATTTCTATTTAAATACGGAAACAATTATTTTTTAATAAGAGGTATTCCCTCAAAAAACCACAAAAATTAGGTTAAAAAACTGAGCTGACACCGAGAGTGGCATTCCAATCTCGGTGGCTTAAACCGGTTTCGATATCTACAGGTTATTTCTTATATTTATATTCATTGTTTTACCTTTTCTAGATTGACGAATCGCAATTTCCTGTTTCCCTATCCTGGGAGGGTCATTTCAGCAATGGGTTAAAACATAAGTTTTTACCCATTGCTGTGGACTAAGCAAGTCGCAGAAAATGGAAAATCCACTAAAATACGGTCTCATCAAACCCAGTAAGCAAAGACTCGAAGTTTAATCAAAAAACAATAATTTTCTCCTAAAATTTCATCGTAATTGTATTCGATATAATACCAACAATGAAATATGATTAAACTGGAATCCGGTGGAAGGATTCCATTTTAATCATAATTCAGCGGTCTGCTGCCATTCTCACTAAATAAGATTTCGAACGAAACCCGACGTGCATTGATGCCATTTGTATGAGCGAATGAACTCACATACAATATAATAAAGGTAATGTATTAAACATAAATACGAATGCAGCAACAAAAAATGGACTAATGTCAATCCCTCAACAGCCGGTTGTATGGATTGGATTGACCCAAAGCAGCAATTCTTTGGCCAAGAGCTGTCACCCCGGCACACAGTTTCCGCTACAACAACTAATGCTTTGCGATACGTCCAATAATTTTCGTGAAAAGTCACAACGACATCTTTCAAAATCGTGAAAAATTCATAAATACTATTCAGAAACATTAATATTCTGTCACACATACATTTTAATGTAATTTGCTTTAATATGCAGCGAAACCCGAATATAAAATTTTACTGCATCTGTTTAATAGCTTGACATATACGAGGGCAGATTAACAATTCTGTGACTTTTTGAATAAAACACAGTTTTTTTAACTGATCATGTAAAATTGAAACCACACTGCCATTAAAATGCGTATGGCATCAAAAATATCACGTGCTTTTACTCTTCGATCGGCCAACACCATATCGTTAATTTGTTAGACATTTTCAGATGTATTGAACTCAATTGGCCGTCCAATAGCGTTGCAATATCCGTAAAAATAAAAAATATTGCTAGTAGACAATCTCAAGGGCCGACGAAGTAGGTCTGATTGTTTTTCGTTCCTCTACGATGTGTAAATCTTACAAAGGAGTTCGTGAAAAAATCAGCATGAGACGACTTGGGTCTTTTTTATTTCCATCAAATATCTTGACTTGCTTCATTAGTCAATGTAAGATAAACCGAACTAAATCTAAAGTAGTTACCTTGAACATTTTTCATTTAATGCATATTCCTATATTCGACAATAAAGAATTTTTGTATTGGACAACAAACATCAAATACTAAATTTGATAGAGATTCGAAATCGTCTTATTTTTCTATACAACCAAGGCAACACTAAGTGCTGCCTGGCGCTATCTGACATTTCCATTGGAAAGTTTGACAGTTTTTTACTTAGAACGTTTTGACGTACGAACATTATTCGTGTTGTTTACAGTGACTTAAAATAGTCAATTTGGCAAAAAAAAATGGCATTAACTCGTGAACATTTTCGTGCGATCACTTTTCACAACTTTTGACGTGGAGTTTCACGACAAGAGTACATCGATGAACTTCAATCTTTCTATGGCGATTTCATCCTATAGCACTGTAAAAACTGGTTTACTGAATTCAATCGTGACAGACGCTCGCTCAAAGACGAAGGTCGTCCAAAAACGGCCGTTGTGCCAGTGAACATTGATGCCGTGCGTGGACGGATAATGCAAGATTGTCATGTGACATACCGTGAGATAGAGGCATCCTTGGGCATTTCTTCCACTAGCATACATTCGATATTGCATGATCACCTGGCCGTTAAAAAGGTTTGTGATCGTTGGAACCCGCACAATTTGACAATCGCTCAAAAAAAGGCTCGTGTCGAAATTTTGAAAAAATACGGTCGCGGTGCTTCAAAAGACGTTTAGAAGATCATCACAGGTGACGAATCATGGATCTATGCGTTTGAGCCCGAAGCAAAACAGCAATCGACGGTGTGGGTCTTCGAAGACGAGCCAAATCCAACGAAAGTTGTTCGTGGAAGAAGCGCTTCGAAACAAATGGTCGCCTCTTTTTTCGGCAAAACTGGTCATGTGGCGACTGTTCCGCTTGAGCAACGTAGGACGGTCAATTCTGACTGGTACACCACAAATTGTTTGCCTGAATTCTTCGGTGAAATTCTTCCATGACAATGCGAGCTCTCACACATCGGCTCAAACCAGCGCCTTTTTGACCGGCCAAAACGTCGAATTGATGAGTCAACCACCGTACAGCCCTGACTTGGCACCCAATGACTTCTTTTTATTCCCGCACATCAATAAAAAAAAATCCGAGGTCAACGATTTTCGTCGCCAGAAGATGCTGTTGAAGCGTTCAAAAACCATGTTTTGGAGGTGTCTCAATCGGAGTGGAAAAAGTGCTTCGACAATTGGTTTGAGCGCATGCAAAAGTGTACTTATAAACCATGCTGGGGAATACTTTGAAAAATAATACAACCATTTTCGATGATAAATATTCGCATTTTCATTATTAGGCCAGAAATATATATAGCAGCCCTAGTATACGAGCAAATTTAAAAAAATAAAAAAGACAGAATAGAAGTTGAATCGTGTTTCTGAAGGTTGTATGAAAATTTCTCGAAAAGCTTTGCATGTTAGGAAAATCCATTGTAAATATTTTTAAAATATATTCAGACGCTGTTTTATCTTCTCCTTACAAAAAATTTCATAGTGGCAACTTTACTTGCCGAAACTCTTAGTTTCTTTTTGAGAGACAGAGATAAGGGGAATGGAAAGAGGAAAAAACTTGCCCGTACTGTCAATTCCCTTTGTGTTTTTCGTAGTGTGAAGTTGGCTGCAGATTATTTTAGTATTTTTCTCAGACAAAACTCAGAACGAAAGGTAATAACGCCTTGTGTAAACACAAGAGGCAAGTACAAAAAAGAATCATACAAATTGAGGCAAGTAAAGTTGTCTCGTGTAAATGGGGACTTAGTTTGTAGTTCTGTTTCTTACTAAGCCTCGATAAACAAAAGCCTGGATAGCAAAAACGCGATAAGTCTTTTGTTGGAAAAACGTGTTTACCTTTTTAAAGGTCCTACAGTACTTCACTCTCATAAACAATTTTAGAAAATTATATTCTGTAGTCTTTTTAGTACTCTCTCCTGTATAAGCTTCTTTCTGGGCTAAGTACTAAAACGGCTAGAATAAATTATTTTGTTTTTTTTTTACATTTAATAATAATACGCTAAAAGTTGATACTAATTATACACTTAAAACAAACTTATTTGTTACGTTTTTGCTATTCAGCCTCACTTATACTAGCTTCAAAAAAACTACTCGTATATCTCAGCCTACCTACAGTACATCAATCTTTTAAATAAATACATATAAAAAAGGTGTGATACAATTCATTTTCGAAGGAAAAGTGAAAATCATCGCTGTTTTCTTTTAGATTTCATTTAAAATTCCCATTCTAATAGTTAGTGGAATAAAAATTGAATTTGATTTATTAATAAGCATTCCTGTATACAATACTCAATTCCACTTTTGAAAAGAACGTGAATTCTACCACACCCTCAAATTTAGTTTACATGACAATTGTTTTGTTTTTCTTTATTAACACATATAATAAATTAAATTATAAAATAAAAACATCCTAATATAAAACAATTATAAATGTTTTTTGTTTGTTTGTTTGTTTGTTTGTTTTGTAGTTCCTATTTAAAGCAATATTGAATTTGATTTAAAGAGTTGTTTTAAAATTACTTAGGAAATATCAAACACAAAATGTAGATATATTTAAAAACAAATAGCAACTAAACCGGGGGTGTTTCATAAAAACTCGGTAAGGTTTAAAAAAAAAATTCGGAAAGAAATTTTTGAATGTTAAACCTTTTAAAAATAATTATGAATTGGGGAGAGCGGGAAAAGGAAGGAGGTATACATTTGAAAAACAAATGTAGTGTTCTGGTGTTGATTTTTTATATTTTCAACATTTTAAAATTGCATTTAGAAAAAAAAAACATATATGTTAAATATGTAAAGTATTATGGCTAAAGCAGACCAAGAGTGGCAGAGAAGAGAAAGGATATATTGAGGAAACGGAATTGTGGAAATAGTTAAAATGGAGATAATTTTATTTCCTTTATATGATGCATATAATTTAGGATTGTTTCATAACGATCAACAGCAATTACATAGCATAATTAAATTGGGGCCATATCTTCAATTGTACAATTTATTTTTAGTTTTTTACTTATAAACTGCTAACAAAAAATATATATTTTTATGAAGACCTAAAAAAATGTGTCTAATTAATTTAAATATTCATTTCCATCATCATAATATTTTAACAAAAAAAAAAGAAATAAAAAGGGCAACAAAAAAATATGAGGAAAAGAAATAGTTTAAAAGAAACCTATCAAAACAAAATATATATGTATATATATCGCAATATCGCAGGCGATACTGTTTTAAAGTTGGTAACAAACCAAAAAAAAATACTACCAGAAAGCAGTATTTTGTTTAAAAATAATTGTGTTATTGAAAAAAAAATAGTTTCGACAAAAAGAAAACATTTAAAAAACTAAATGAAAAAAGGGGGCTATAAACAAACAAAAAAAATAATAAAATAAAAACGTTATTAATTAATAATTATAAAAATTCTATGCAAAATGCTCTTCTCAAAATCGTAGGCGCCTAAAAAAAGTCCCATTTCTGCAATAAACAGAAAGAAAGACCCGTTCTGAACCCTACGTTCTCGTTCTAGCTAAAGATCCTCTAGGGAAGACTTTAGAGTATCTTTTTGCTTTTAAATCCAATTTTGTATAGAAGAGGGAAGTATCGAGAGTAATAAGTAAGTAATAATAGTAGTAGAGATTTGTATTTGTGTGTGAGTGTGGGTGTGTGGCGCGCATTAATCCAAAACTATTATTGTCTTTTCTTTTTTTGCCTCTGTTTTTTTGCTTATTAGCCGGCTTTTTGGGTTTGTTTGGCACGCTGCAGCGCTTCGAAGGCCTCCACTTCCTTCTTCTCTTTGGCTTTGTTGCGTCTTTCATATTCGAGACGATGTGATATGATGCGCTCCACAATACGTTCGGTGGTCATGGTATTCGCCGAATCGATAAGGCTGAAAATGCCTCGAGTCTTGGGTATGGCATATGGATCAATTTTGCCATCCTCCAGGGCAATGGGTGTTTGACCATGACACACAACGTCCACTTTGAAATGATCGAGCAAATCTTCGGTAACACAGTAGGGAGCACCTATAACAACTTCGTTGACATACTGAAATTAGAAAATGGTAAGTGGATTAGTAACAAAAATACCCTAAACACT
The DNA here is from genome assembly GCA_963513945.1 of Hydrotaea diabolus. Classification (NCBI taxonomy): domain Eukaryota; kingdom Metazoa; phylum Arthropoda; class Insecta; order Diptera; family Muscidae; genus Hydrotaea; species Hydrotaea diabolus. The sequence goes on from OY740717.1 coordinate 17,647,469, forward strand.
TTTTCCTTCAGCCACGGACGAAGCGTTTTTAAATTGTAAAGTGGATTCTTTTGTTTTTTGCCCAACAACTCTGACAAATTTTATAAAACTTGGGCAAATATTCGTTTATCTTTTGGAAATACTTTAAAAATCTCATCGCCGTGACTTAAATATGGGTGACATCAAGGAGAATGAATGAAAGAGATGTGTTAAAGCAGTGAACAAATTATATGAGGTGAGATTTTATTTAAAATCTTGCGGTAAACTAAGCGTAGAAGTTTGAAAATTAAAGATGAGCTAAGGATTTTCGCGAAAGTGTTAGTACTTTTATTGTAATGTTAGCGTTAGGAAGCAACGTCAGAAGAAACAAACTTTGGTCAAAGATACGAGTATAAAAATCTGGTTATTACTCGTATAAGTTGACACAGATTTTTCGTTTGTTAGTCCAAGCACTCCGTATTTCCTTACATATTAACCAAAAGCGATTGAAGAGTCATAATTTCAATATTCTTAGTTTATTCGTTAAATTCGATATAGATTAAACCTGCTTAGAGAAATGGGCCAACTCGACGCATATCGGCAGCACAGGGTTTTCAAAGATTTTCAAAACGAAACCGCAATTTCAAAACCTATGAACGAGCCAAGAGGTTGCAGTTCATCTGCTATTGTTATTCTTATCTGTAAGTCTTTTCCTCTTGAGATTGTCTTTGATCGATTTTGTCAGTCTATGGCGGCCATGTTGCCCGATTAAACAGCACGTCCGTCCAAATGATAAAACTGTCAAATCTTCTCGGTATGGATTTGCGTCCCAACCAGTTGTTAATCCATAGATCAACATAAATGGTTAGTAGTTCTGGAGGAAGTTACATAAAACATCTAAGAGTTGGTTTCAGTGGCATTGACCTTGGGCTATCCCAAAGGGGGCTGGTCGTTGCATAGTAGCAATAAGTTTGCGGCTATCACAGCGATAGCCGCAGACAGCGTCCATATGTAAAACATATGGACGTCTTGTTGCTCTTAGTGCGCCTTTTTGGCAAGTCTAAATTTTCTTCCACTGCGTCATACTCACATTTGCCGACCACATCGACGCTGCGTAGTTCGCTACAGACCAACCTATCGCTTTGCAATAGGTCAAAAAGGTTTCTACTGCCGGCTAGTTCGCCTTGAGTACATTTTTCCTACTTTTAAGCTTATCGCAGATAGCTGAAGCATGTGCAGAGGATCAAAAAAGGCTGTCCAATGTGCCCAAGGATTTTGGAGTAGTTGGCAGTCGGGATGTTGACTTAATCGACTTTCACATTGAGTGGCAACCGCACCTCTGCGGTCCATGCAATTAACAGTGTGGCTGAAGAAGCTTGCAAAGTCAGTGAGGTAACAGCTGACGCCAGAATTATGCAATCATCAGCGTACGACACAATTTCAACGCCGTCTGGAGATGCAGGAATTATAGAGTGGTAGAGGTTAAACAGTGCCCACATTGGCGGGAACTTCCTGTTTAACTCTAGCTTCGACTCTTAATTTTACATATGACTGGCGCCCACACATAAAGTTTACGACCCAACGTTTCCAACTAGGCGGAAGGGACGTTTCTGCAATATCCTTGAACAGAGTGGCATGATTGACAGTGTCGAAGGCCTTGTTGAGGTCAAGAGCCACAGTACAGCTTAGATAAAATTATTCTAAAGAATCATTTGCACTTTCGCTACGGATCGTCCTTGACTAGAACTAAATTGTAGTTAAAAGCTCAATGGAGTTCTGTTGATATTTTTACCTGCGCTTCGATATCAAGAATATATAGACGTGCAGACGCAGTATTGCGAATAGAGCCGAACTATGATACCCTTCATCGCTGTGGTATACAGAAGACTTATTGCAAAATGATACTTCAAGAGTTGAAAAGGCCCTTTAATGGGTGTCTATATAAAAATATAGACAAGATCAGATTCAAATTGCTATTTGTAGAGTGGCTGGCCCTTAAATCGGGACGGATATGGTCCAACACCAGTAGGGTAGATCTTTAGAAACTCACTTTACTAAATTTGACCAAGATCAGAGGTCAAATACCTCAAGATAGTATATGTGACAGCGCATAGAGAAAGGGACCTAAGGGTAAAAAAATCAATTTTCATTTTTATCTTTTTTTGATGTGGACAACATCTGAGCATCGAATGAGACCGATCCCATGCCCCAAAAGTGTTCCCCCTCCCAGAGATATGTGCGTTTTATGAAAGTGAAGTCGACGATTCTAAGCGCAAATAGAAAGGGACCTAATCTTTAAAATCCTGAACAAAACTGGTTTTTAGCCTTAGTCCCTTTCTATTTTGCGCGTCACATATGCTGCATTTCTCTCGTTTCGTAACATGTGAAATTTGAGCAAAATCGGATTTGATTTGTGTCTTCTAGAGCAGCAGGATCTCGGACCTTTGCAAGGGGGCTATATGAAAAGATGAACCGATATAGTTCAATTCTTCAGGATTCCCCTTGAGGGACGTTTGTATGGGGTCTATAGAAAACGATTAAATTACATGGTGCAATTTTACAGGTCGCTCATAACGTATATACGTAGAGTGGAGCTCAAATCGTGAGGGACCATTGCAAGGGAGCAATTCTAAACCATAGGCCACAAGGTTCGATTTCACCATTGCTCATTACGGGGCGCTCTCTGCATTCGATGTGAATTTTGATCGGAATCAGATGTTATATGAATCTTCTTGAGCTGCAGTCAAAGATAAAAAAAGGTACTTTAGAGTGATTTGGACTTCAGATTATAATAGATCAATGAAACCCATTTAAGTTTTCAACTTAAATAGCTTTGATCCTGTGTAGTTTGCCATTGACGAAATGCATATTTTGATCATAGCAAAAATTGTAAGTAAAAATTTTAGTCGCATACTGTCGTTGCGAGGATGAGATATATTAAAACGGAAGATCACTTGTTAAGATAAAAGTTATCTCTCCGGAAAACCCGGAAAAAGATATTTTTTGACGAAATTTTTATAACTTTTGCGTAAAAGGGTCACAGGAACAGGTCCGAATAAAAAAAAAACACACGTTTTTGGAAATGGCCGAGTTGGTTTTCCTAATGCCAAATAATTTTAAAATGATCAGCTATGTATCGATGATTTTGTAAAGCTTATGGATTTTATTTCAGTTTTACTTTTACGTAGGATTGTCATGGCCAGGTCACTTACACTGTCTTGGTCGTACGTCAAAACGTTCTGAGTACTTTTGGCTAAAAAAAAATGTCAAACTTTTCAATGGAAATGTTAGGCGCCAGGCAACACTTAGTGTTGCCTGAAATATATATAGCAACCTCGTAATCTAACTCATATCTGCCCAATATTGTTTTCAACAAATTTTGTTTAATCGTTGTCAAGAGATCACTGGTGATAAAATATTTCCATAATATTTTTTTTTTATTTTTGTTTACATTTATTTGGTCTTTTATCATTATTATGACTTGAACCGTGTTTTATTCTGGTTCCAGACCTTTTCTTTTTTAGAATCGACTTAAAAAAAATTGGTGAAATGTATTGGCTATGGTTGCCAGGCAGACTGTATAGCTGTTTCTTAGCGCGCCAAGGTTTTTCTTCAGCAGCCCATAATTAAAATCGTAATTTCCCTTTAATTACGAATTGACTTAAGGTCCCTAGGGGTTTTCGTAGACGTCAGTCTTAATTTCCACAGAAGAAACCTGTTGTCAATTTTCGAAATGTGGTCTTAATGCAAGAAGAATGAACCTATATTAAGCTTCTTGTATTTTGTGGCAGGATTTTACCTAGGTTAAAAAGCAAACACCTTCTAAAAAGGGACGACTTAAAGAGTCATTGTTAAGCTTCCATGAAAAAAAGGAAAGATATGTCGACTGAAACTATAGACTTTGTTCAGAAAAAATACAACTTAATATGTCCCCTAATAAAATAATGAATGAAATATAAATGAATGTATGTGATGAAAAGATGAATAAAATGTTTATGAATGTATGTAATGAAATGAATGAGGAATTTGGATGGGTTTTTTTCTATTAACGGTCCTACCTTGCAGGCCAAGACGCTTAGTACACGTTCATGCAGATTCATAATAGGATAATTGCTACCCTTGTAGGAATTCACCACAGGATCTGTGTGCAGGCCAACAATGAGATAGTCACCCAGTTCACTGGCCTTTTCCAGAAAGTCCAAGTGGCCAACATGGAACAAATCATAAGCGCCGGCAACATAAACCTAAAAATTAGGACAAAACATTAAGAAACGCATAGAAAAAATAAAATTCAAAGATAAACTTACGATTGTATCACCCGTTTTAGGAGCTTTGCCATCACTGAACTGTATGATTTTTTGGGTGGTGGGCAGGAATTGACTGCAACCGGTCCAAGGAGATTTGGCCGCGGAATCTTGACCCATATTCGAAGAACCTGATGATAATAATTTTGATTTGGGTATGGTTTTATTTTTGACATGGTCAAATAAAACTTTTTCTTTTTTTGTTTTGTTTTGGATGTTTGAGTTTTCAATACATTAATTTTAATTTAGTTTTAGTGGTTAGAAAGTAAAGAAAAATATTGAAAAATTAAAAAAAGGAAGACAGCAAAACCAAGACACCAAAGAAATTTCAAGATTATTTTGTTTAGCATATTTTAAGGCAATGATTTTACAAATAATTGTGCAGAGGTTTTTTGTACATTTCGCATGGCATATTTTAAGGAGAGCGCGCGTTCATTATTCACAGTATAACAGTTAAAATACGTGTCATAAAGATAAAAAAAGATTGGGAGAGACAGAGCAAGAGCAACAGGGAAATTTGTTTTGATTTTATTTTTGGAAATTTTGGCAGGTTAAGGTAAGAGTTTATAAGTGGAGGTTGGTTAGACATAGAATAAAAAAGAAAAGAAGAAAACATAAAGAGTTAAAATTAATTCTCTTTTTTTTGTACAAAAGAAAAGTAGTCATTAGAACAAATACAACAAAATTTTGAAAATATTACGAGTTGAACGTAGGGAACAAACGAACAATCACGAACGGGGAACTAGGAGATATATAAGCTTAAAGAAGGAGTAGAACAAACAACAACACAAATGATAAAAGCTTCAACAGTGTGCAATCGATAACAATCGTTGACAACTCAATTTAATGTGAAATTCAAAGTTAATACTTAAGACTTTTTGTTTGGTTTTGATTTGTTTCAGTTGTAAAGATGTCAAATAACACAAGGTTTGTGTGATTGATAGTGTGGTGTAGGCGGCATGCAAAAAAAGTTTTTTTTTGAAGAAGATATTTTTATTAGAATATGTTATAAATTTAAAAGTTATTAAAAATAACCGTCAGAGGCAAGCAATAGAATATTCACAACAATTTGGTCTTTCCGTTGTCAATAGGCTTGGCTTGATTTATTTGACAAGCGAAAAAATCCGCCAAATTGGTAATTTTTTTTATAACCTGTTTAAAAAAATTGTAATTTTTAGAAATGATTTTTGAAGAAATTAAGCAGACTTTACTAAAAGCGTTTATATAGGGTGATCCATCCAGGGGTATTTTTTCAGAACAAACAAATATATAAAAATTCAAATTAAGTGTGGAATCTTTATTGGTAATTTGAAAGGACATTTTATGACACTTATTTTTTGAATATAATTTCCTTCAAATGTTGGCCGCACCTACGCCTCAGGGTTTCCATTCTGAGGGACCAATTTTGGAGGACTCGTTCGAGCATTTCGACCGGAATGGCTTTAATGACACGCGTAATGTTGGCTTCCAAAACCTGAACCGTAGCCGGTTTGTCAGCATAGACTTTGGACTTTACGTGAACACAAAGAAAAATGTCTAAAGGTGTGATATCACTCGATCTAGGCGGCCAACTCACCTGTCCAAAACGTGAAATTAGAAATGACCTCTCAATAGATCCATTGTTTGAGCAGCTGTATGGCATGTGGCACCGTCCTGTTGAAACCAAATGTCGTCAAGATTACGGGCTTCAATTTCAGGTAACATAAAGATCGCTTTCATGGCGCGATTGCAAGCACCATTCACTGTTACGTTCTGGCCATCATCATTTTTGAAAAAATGTGCACCGATGATTTTATTAGCTTATAAAACGCACCAAACCGTGGTTTTCTCTGGGTATAATGGCACCTTTTGAACCTCTTCTTGTTGCTCTTCAGCCTAAATGCGTTAATTTTGTTTATTGACTTTGCCGTTGAGCCAGATATGGGTCTCATCACTAAACAAAATTAATCATCTTTCATTTTTCATTTATTGATACTCAAAAAGTAACCGAGCCTTTAGGCCTTATATAGTTACAAAATTACTTCTCACCGAATGCTCATTTCCATAATACAGTTGCCAACATTTGAAGGTAATTATTTTCAAAAAATAATTGTTATAAAATGTCCTTTCAAATTACCAATAAAGATTCCACTTGATTTGAATTTTTATATTTTTTTTGTTCTGAAAAAATACCCCTAGATGGATCACCCTATAGTTCTTGTAAAATAATATTCTTTCTTTGAATTTTAAAATATTCAAAACAAAACTAACAATGATTTTTTCGCTTGTTGCTTAAAACACGACCAATACAAGGCATAATCTTAGATGGACATATTTTCATGAAATGAGCCAATGAATACGCTGATAAAATTTGCCCAGTCATGAATGAATCACCCTGTATACGTACGTAATTTACGTCCTAGCTTCTGTGTCCCATAAAAATTAAGTTTTCTATTTTCAAAGTTTAAACCATTTAAGGAAATATTGTTGTTGTTTTTTTATATTTAATCCATCGTTAAAAACTATTTAAAATCTTTTTGAATAGACCTGATCGGCCCATGTTTTAATATTGACATTGTTGACGCGAATCAAACCAAGAAAATTCCATTACAATAAAGTTTGACATGCTGAACTTTCTATATGGAAGTAGGTGGTAAGGTAAGGTCGGTTAAATCTGAATCAGAACTAAGACACTTCGTCCCTTCAATGTGATTGCGTCATTTTTGAGTGAGTCGATCCTATCTGAATTTGTATATACGTGCTTATAACCCCCCTTGGCTAGTTATGTAAAAGTGTGACGCATCGAAATAACCATTTAAGACCCTACATATGAATGTTCTGACCAAGAACGTTGCATAACTTTAAAATCGATTAAGCCATGTCAGACTGGTTTGACGAATAAATTTCGAAAAACTAGCCTATTATTGACCTTAATTTAGCGTCATTTGTACTTGTGCGACCACAACGAAAGTTTGTAAACTACTTGTTTACCATTAAAATCGAAGATGCAGAGTCCCCATAGTATTTATAAAGCTTTTCCTTGGTTTGATTGACGAGCACTCGAAGTTTACTTTTTTCCATTTTTAACAAAATCCACGAGATTGTATGTTTTGAACAGCTGTTAAACACAAACTAAATGACGGAACTCTCTCAAAATTTGACAGTAGTCTATTAACAGATGGTACTTGATGGAAGCAGTGTTTTATTTCATATAACTACGAGGGAAATTGGAAACTCACGGAATTGTTAATATGCCCTCATATTTAGTCGAAACACGGGATTGAAAATAGGCCACACCCCTTTGGGTGCCTCCTATACAAAAGTGCCATCTCGACCAATTTTGATGTTCTCGTAATATTATAATACTATTCATTCTATCTTGCTTAAAATCAGTATCTAAGAATAGAATTGTGGTATAATCAGGTAATCGAAAATAGGATTCCTAAACACTTCCTTTTAAAACCACCCACAAAATTGAACCTTACAAAGTATAAATTAACATGGAATAGTATTTATGTGGTTGAGTGCTCTGTTACCTCCGTAGTATTGAAGGGAACCCAAATACTCGTAAGACGTTTTTAATCTATTGATTAAAATTATACCCGACATAGTTCACTAAATTAAAGAAAGTTCTACGCTTGTTCTTTAAGGGTTTATTGAGGACAGCAGGCCCAGCAATATTAAATTCAGAAAAAACAAATAATAATAAAAAAAAATCTATAGATGGCTCTAAATATGGAGTCTCTGAAGAGGTGGAGTAGGTGAATTGTATTATCGTGGGCAATTGTTTGAAGAAAACTTGAAAAGTAAGATTTAAAACAGTAGTTCTCATACGTTTGGTGAGATCCTAGTCTTCAGTTTACCTTTTCAGCAATTGCTGCGAAACTTTTTGATGAAGGTCGCCACGGAATCGCAATAAAAGTATTATGCAGCCAAATCAATATCACTTTGCCAATTTGTAAAAAAAAATTGTCTTCTATTAAAATGTCTCGAGCACCGGTTACTCCCTGTTCAATGTGAGAAAAAAAAGCTTTAAGAGTTGGCACTATTTAATCAACGGAAAGAATCCTCTCATCATTTATAGTGTAAATTGTTTTTGTGTAGAATATTTAAAAAAAAGCGAGCAAAACCATAATTAAATTCAAATAAGTAATGTTATTTTATTAAACTACGTTTTATAGAAAAAGATTAAAACAACCCAAACATTTTAATACAAAGCCAAACAAAAAGCTAAATCTACAATAAGTTAACTACTTTACTACAAAGACAAGAGAAATAGAAACTAACCTTCTTTTTCGATGGCATACTCAGCAGAGCCTTGATGGAAATGATTTTTGGTTAATAGCAACATACGTCCAACTAAATCAGTGGTGGACACACCAGCTGTACGTTTAACTTCCCTGGAAAGAAAAGGATATGATAAATATTGTGGATTGTATAGAATAAAGAACAATTAAAGATAAGAAATTATATATCGAATTAATAACGCAATCATGCAGCGCAATAGTTAAGAAATTAGGAATTAACAACTTTTAGTTAGTTTTAATTATATATTGAGGAAACAGGAGATACACTAAATATCATTTAAATACCATGAATAGATTCCAGAGTAGAAGGAGTCAAAAAAGTATGTCAATGTCTAACATCGTTAATAACTTGGCAATAAATTGCTCCATGTCATTTAATTGTTAAAATATTCAGCAAGGTTTTATTATACGTTGTTTGTGAAAGTTAAAAAAAAATATCGAAATGCATGGGAAATAATTGACGAGAATTTCGTTCTGAGCTCGGTCGTCGGTAAAAAAAAATTAAGCGTGAGAAAACTCTGCAATAGCCACGGCGGCTTTGTTTGAAAAAGTCACAGAAATACCTATTCGGTGCCGATCTGCTCAATTAGTCATCCGCAGAGGGTCATCTCTCTTTTTTGCAGTTCGCTTTGCAGGCGCGGTAAATGTTTACCAAATCCAGTTTTTGGACAAAAAATACTTCCTTGACGGGGCCCATTAGCGTCTGTGACACAAAACATGTAGGGTGGGCTATTTAAAATTTTAAATTTGAATCGGCGGTAAAAAAAACTTCTGTTCATTTATTCAAATTTCTGGTTTAATTGGAAAGGTTGAACCGTGTTATTTAATATTGGAACACCATTCGATGCGTTTTTGCTTCGCTCAATGGAATGAAGATTGTTTGGCAGGATATGAAGAATTTTACCGAAAATCGTGAAGCTCATTTTCACCTCGATGGCTATGCCATTAAAAAAAATTGCCGCATATGGGATTCAGAGAACCCACACACACGTATCCATTGAGAAACCAATGCATCCATGACGAGTCACTGTTTGGTGTGGATTTTGGGATGGCGGCATCATTGGGTCATTTTTCTTCGAAAATGAGCAAGTAGCCGCAGTTACCGTCAACGGTGAGCGTTACCAAGCCATGTTCAACGAATTTTTGTTCCAAAATTGCAAGAGAATGACATGGACGACATTTGGTTTCAACAAGACAGAGCCAGAGGACTGTTTTTGAATATCGAACTATCCGCCGAAATTGTGATGTCAATTGGACTCCTCGAAGCTGTGATTTGAGCCCTTATGGATTATTTTCTGCGGAGAGCCATTAAGGATAAATGTCACTCAAAGCATCCAGAGGCAAATAAAGCATTGAAACATGAAATCAAAGTTGGCATTGAAAAGATTCGACCCAAAACAATCGATAATCTACTGAAAAATTGGGTAGATCGGATGAGGTACTGCCGAGCCAGTTCCATTATTCCATTATTAAATGAGAAGGTTCAACCTTTCCAAAACAACCAGAAATTTGAACAATATGTCAGTACTTTTTTTAACAGCCGATTAAATTTTTAAATAGACGTCCCTGTATCTATACGAGGGTTGCTATTTATATTTCGGGTCCTGACACTACTAGTGTTCCCAGATGCAAACAGGAACTTCCATTGGAAGCTTTGACATTGGAAGTTCCTGTTTCCATTTGAGTGTTTAAATCAACTTGTTTCGAATTTTGGCAATGAAGCACCATTAAAAATCACTGTTAATCGCTGGTACTAAGAGTTTAGTATCGAACGCCGTTCGCTCCAGGATGAATTTCGTGAAGGACATCCAACTTCGGTCACTTTGCTAGAAACCATCGATGCTGTGCGTGAACTGATTAAGCAATACCGACATGTGACATACCGTGAGATTGAGACATCCTTGGGCATTAGTATGACAAGCATCAATAAGATATTGCATGTTCATTTGGCCGTGAAAAAAATTTGTTCTCGTTGGATCCCAAATACATAATTCGACGAATGCCCAAAAAAAGGATTGGTGCAAAGAGATGTTGAAAAAGTATAACTGCGGTAGCTCAAAGGCAGTGTATAACATTGTCACAGGTGACGAATCGTGGATCTATGGATATGAACACGAAACAAAACAGCGTATGGGTCTTTCAAGACGTATTGGTCTTTCAAGACGAGCCAAATCCAAAAAAAAGTTGTTCGTGGAAGAAGTACATCGAAGCAAATGATTGCGTTTTTACGGTATAACCGGCCATGTTGCCACAGTGCCTTTAGTGGAACGTAGGACGGTCAATTCTGAGTGGTATACAACCATCTGTTTGCAATCGGTGTTCGAAGAAATAAGGAAAGATAATAAGAGAGGACGGATCATTTTGAATCACGACAATGCGAGCTCTCACACATCAGCTGAAACGATGAGCTATTTGACCACTCAAGATGTCAAATTGATGGGCCATCCACCAATACATGGGCCGACCACTGATTTGGCACCCAATGACTTCTTCTTATTCCCTAGCATCAAGCAAAAAATGCGTAGTCAACGCTTTTCTTCGCCCGAAGCAGCTGTTGAAGCGTTCAAAAATCATGTTTTAGAGGTATCTTAATCGGAGTGGAAAAAGTGCTTCGAAAATTAGTTTGTGCGCATGCAAAAGTGTATTGATCTTTAAGGAGAATATTTTGAAAAACAATAAAGCCATTTCCCATGATATATTATTGGGTTTTTATTGCCGGACCCGAAATATAAATAGCAACCCTCGTACTGGCTACACTACAGCTAGTGGTGGTTTTCCTTAACAAATTCGGCTTAGCGGATTTAAATTAAATATTTTAAAATCAACAATAATACTCGTACTTACTTATATCTATCGGCCTTCTTAACCAAATGATATGTGTCAACACCCTCGGCAGTCATTGTTATATCGTCTGAAAACGAAAAAATTATTGAAATTTGTTTTAATAATAAAGAAAACACACAAACTTGCCTCCATGCACACAGAAATCACAGTTGTGTTCGTCCAATACCTCCAGTGTCGTCACATAGGGAGCGCCCAATACCACCTCGTCCACCCATTTAATGCCTCGTACCATTTTGACACGTTCCTCCTCGGTAAAGACCGGGGGGCCTTTGTGTTTGGTTATCTCCTCGTCGGTGTGAATGCCAACGATGACTTTATCACCAAGGGCTTTGGCTTGTCTCAATGAGTTGGCATGACCAAAATGGACCATATCATAGCTGTAATTAAAGGCAAACAACAAAATAAATCAGACAGAGGTAATTACACATTACGAGTACTCGTTTCAATATTGATTGTATTTTGTTTTTTTAATTTTGTTGTCTGTTTTTGATAGCGCGATAGTGAAATGATAATTAAGACGGAAAACATTTATTGCTTATTTATGTCTACTACAAGTTCAGTGCCAAGGCAGCGGCGGATGTTAAAGGAAAGAGTTGTTCTAACAAGCATCCACGACGATACCAGTGCAAAAATTGATAACATTTCTGACATTTAACATTTAGAAATTACTGAGTGTTGAGATTGTTTGAGAAAAAAGCAAAACAATGTGCGACTTCCTTTTCCTTTTAAAATATTTCAAGCTTCGATGTTTACGAATTGCACTTCCGTTTGAGGGTTGTCAAGAGCACTTAGTGTTATTAACAAAAATAAATAGGAATTAGTTTTGAAATAATTATTATCACAATTTGATTTTATTAAAGCGAAGGTGGATGTTATTTATGTTTTATAAAAGCTGCCGAATAAAAAGTTTGAATTAAATTTCGAAGTGTTTAATGTAAGCACCAGTTAGGACGTTTTCCATTCTACTTCGAAAGTTGTTCTCTTAGCCAACCACTCATTTGCAGTAGTGTTATCTAAAAAGTATTTTTAAACAGTGGTCAAATAAAAAATTAAAATTTATTTAACAACAAAGCAGGCATTATAACAGCCCTTAACTTAAAGCGAGTTGTTAAGGGCTGGTGTAATACGTTTTACCACCGCCTCATGTCTAAAGACTAAAATTAGGGGCAAGTAAAGAGGGCGATGGTGGGCGATGGTGATATGAAAGCGCTTCAATAATCTAATTCCGCAAAAGCTTCACATAACTCGAAAAAATGGCTTAGAAATAGTTATTCGAAGAAGGTCCAGTGGAAATCCTGAATGGATTCGTTAGAAAACACACCGAAGCCGCAAGACTTAGAAAGATGTTGGCCTTCACACAAAACACAATAGGGTATCACAAGCAATCATATGGGAACTGGACAACATCCAGTAAGAACTCACTGGAGTTGCTCCGGGCAGCTCTCAGACTGAGATCCACATAGAAAGAACTTTTATCTTAACGGGCTTTCAATTCTCTCCAGGTACGATAGCTGCGGCAATATCATTTTGGAGGGGGATCAACATTAGAAGGCTTGTACAATATTTTCTTACAAGAAGACATATCATAGTCAAACTTGGGTTATCCGACGGAGAAAGATTTGTTAGTAGAGGAGTGCCTTGAGGTGGTGTTCTATCGCCTTTACTCTGGAACCTTGTTGTGGACAAAATTCCTCTGACTGGCAATAGCAGTCAAAGGGAAGTTTCCAAACATACTTAGGGACATCCTACAAAGAGCGCTTCTCACTTTGGCAAATTGGGCAGCCGCTATGGGTCTCGGGCAAAACCCAACCAAGGCGGAACTAGTTATGTTTACAAAATGTCATATGGGGGACCTATATTTTTGGACAGTAAAGTAATTCTTTTCACTGACAGTGCAAAACACCTCGGTTTTATACTGAACAGGAAGTTGAAAACAGAGCGAAAATTGCCGCAATAGTTGAGCAATGGGGCCTCAAGCTTTGCATCATGCACTGAATGTACACTGCAGTAGTAAGGCCGATATTGCTATATGGAGTCTGGTAGAACACGCTTTAAAAGTCCACATGCAAGGGTCCAAAGAATATACAGTCTGTGCATCACGGGTATGTTGCATACTACACCCTCTGAAGCACTCAATGTTTTATTACAATTGCTGCCCCTTAATATTATAAATAAGCAAACAGCAGCAACCACAGCAATAAGATTGAGAGATCTGTAGTTGTTGCTGCGGCATATATAGTGCCGGAAGATTGAGAGATCTGTAGTTGTTGCAGCGGCATATATAGTGCCGGTGTGATAGCCCTTGACCGAAGAACTTCTCCTTCGGGTCAACTCGGTGCATAGAACTGCCGAACAGCACAGTGGGGATAAATATTTTCTTCGACAGTCAGGCTGTCATTAATTCCATTGAATCCGTTTATCCTGCACTCAACATCAGCCCTTAACTGCCGCAAATCTCTTAACGAGATGGGTCAGCAGTTCAATTAACTGTAGAGCAGATGAGCTAGCAAGACTTGGTACCTTAAGGACTCTAGGCGGGCTTGCATCCGTAGGCATGGTCCTTGCCACCTGCAAACTCATTTTGCGGTAGAGTCTACTTATATGGGGAAGCTAATAATAGCTTCCAGCGCTCAATTCCGACAAATTCGGTATTGATAACACCAGCGTGTTACTATTTTTTTTTGCGATTTTCGACGAAATTAACATTAGTTTCAGTTGACAATCGTGATCAGGACCATTGTCAGAGTGTCACTTCTACCTAACCTATAGCGTTTGGCAATGTTGCATGTATATCCGTATACGAGGTTTATTATTTATTAATTTTCCTCATTTTTTCGAACACTGTTGGCAAACAGATGGTTGTATACCACTCAGAATTGACCGTCCTACGTTGCACTAAGGACACTGTGGCAACATGGCCGGTTATACCGAAAAAAACGCAATCATTTGCTATGATGTACTTTTACACGAACAACTTTCGTTGGATTTGGCTCGTCTTTGAAGACGGTCGATTGCTGTTTTGTTTCGGGCTCATACGCATAGACCCATGATTCGTCATCTGTGACGATCATATAAACGCCTTTTGAAGCACCGCGATCGTTTTTTTTTTCAATTTTTTTTTTTGCACCAATCGACACGAGCCTTTTTTGAGCGATTGTCAAATTGTACGGGATCCAACGAGAAAAAACCTGTTTTAGGCCAGGTGTTCATGCAATATCGAATGTATGCTACTAGAAAAATGCCCATGGATGCCTCTATCTCACGGTATGTCACATGCATTATCAGTTCACGCACTGCATCAATGTTCTCTGGCACAACGGCCGTTTTTGGACGACCTTCGTCTTTGAGCGAGCGTCGGCCACGATTGAATTCATTAATTCAGTTTTCACAATGCTATAGGTTGGTGCTTCATCGCCATACAAAGATTATAAGTTCATCGATTCACTCTTGTCGTGATAACCCACGCCGAAAATCGAAAAAAAAACATCACACGAAAATGTTTGCGGGATAATTCCATTTTTTTACTGAGATGAATTTTTCAACACATTGTAAACAAAACAATTCGCACTCAAATGACAAAACGTTCTGAGCGAAGTTATGCTTAAAAATGTCAAAGTTTCCAATGGAAGTTCCAGTTTGCATCTGGGAACACTAGTATTGTCAGGACTCAAAATATAAATAGCAACACTCGTAAATGTATATATGCGATATTCATTTTGAGAAAGTTTAGCTCACATTATCATGTTTAAATTCCATTTCGAATAACTTTTGTTCTGTTAAACTTAGATGCTAATGCTTGTGGTAGTTGGTAAACAATATAAACAGCTGTCATTGGTATGAATTTCACATAACTGGCTTTATCGGTTTGACAGTATTGCCAACGTGAAGTTGTAACTAACACAAAAGAATATCGTTGTTTGAAAAGGTATCGTTCACCTAACCCTGTAGTTTTACTTAAAACCCAGCTTGGCTAATATATCAATTGTAAATATCGATGTAGTATATTATGGGCGATTTAACAGTTTAAATTTGAATTTAATAACAAAGTTTAACATCTCCATTAAAACCAAAAATTTTAAAAAAAAAATGTCATTACTTTTTTTACAGCCGATTCAAATTTAAATTGTTAAATCGCCTACCCTGTTTATCGATAGTCTTCCGTTTCAATCCGTCGATACAGATCGAAAAACACAAACCTCGATTATTTTCTTCAATTGAAATCATATAAGAATGACCAATTGATTTATTTCTCAGTAGATATTTATTAAATTCAAATGAGAAAAAATTATTAAATACATATGGATTTTTTATTTTCTGCGGAATTGAAATATAAAACAAAAACCGCCGGCTGATTCTTTTTGCAAGCATTTGTCTGATTTATTAGATGCGCACCACAATAAGTATGTAGGTGCATGTACGTTTGCTTTTAAAATTTAGTTCGCAAAGTATTCTCAATACGAATTAGATAACAAAAGTAGTTGACGTCATCTAACGGTTAGCACAATACACAATCGAAAAACAAAAATACCAGAAATTTTATTTTTGAAATTGAAATAACCAAATACCGTTTTATTTACTTGAACTTAAAGAATCCTGAAATGCGTATTAAAAGTTAAGATCTGATGTTAATAAAGTCCAATTGTTATTTTAAAACTTTAATACATATACATATAACAGAAATAGCTTGAAAATCGAAATGAAAGAAATAAAATTTTATCAGAAAAACTACTGCTGATAATAAACCGCAGATTAAAAACTAATAAATTCAACTGATCTTAATTTAATTGGTTTAAACTGGGATTCCAAATAATTTAATACCAAAAACTACTTTCTTTTACAGAAATACCACACCCTCTAATCAGTACCCTTCGTTTCAACCTGCAACCATTGGAATCAATATATATTTGATTTAATATAATCAGTGCTGAGTTTTCTAGAAAGGGAATAGAAATTCAGGTAAGAATAACCTATTATATAACCTATTGACTTCGATTAAATGCTAACGTTTTTTTTACAGATAAACGGAACTTTAAAGATTTTCTATATAGTAAAAATCCATATCATGACACCTCAAGAGAGATTCAAGTGAGATGCCCGCCTGAGTGAGATTCTAATTTAATCGTCCTTATCCTTACCCATTAGAGGAAGTTTCCAGTGATTTTAATCATGGAATTATTTGTAATATTTATTAATATTTATGAATGGGATTAAAGCACACATTAATAATAAATGTAAATTTATAATTATTGTATAGAAAATATTTTACTTTTTGATAAATTTTTATGCACATGAGAGAGAATACGACGTTTGTATAAATTTATTTTATGTTAAAATTCTAAAGGCTATTTTTTTAAGTAAGATTAAGATGAGATGCCCGCCTGAGTGAGATTCGAATCTGAACGATCATGGGATTATTTTATAATATTTATACTCGTATGATATTTTTGTAAAGTTTGCTTATTATTAGTTATTTGAATAATTTCTTTTTAGGATTAAAGCATGCCTATTTTAAAAATACAAATTTGTAAATATTGTTTTGAAAGTATTTTTACATTTTAATTGTGTTTATTCACATAAGACGACGATGTTTGTATAAATATATTTTATGGTATAATTATAGGGGCCATTTTTATAAAAAATTAACCAAGAGTTTCAACTTTTGTTTATACAAATGTGTGTCAAACCTATTGTTAGCTTGCAAGATTGGTTTGAGAGAAGTTTCCCCTTGTTCTTAATGGGATACAGTAGGAATTAGGTAAGTAAGCTATATTAGTTCATACTAATATAGAGAAAAATAATTTATAACCCGGTTTCAATACAGCAAAGTTATTAGGTTACAAATCGTTAAAATTTAAAAGCAACAATTGGTTGTATTAGTTTTAAGATCTAGTGCGAGGGTTGCTATTTATATTTCGGGTCCTGACAATACTAGTGTTTCCAGATTCAAACTAAAACTTCCATTGGAAACTTTGACACTTTAAGCATAACTTCACTCAGAACGTTATGTCATTTGAGGGCGGATTTTTTTGTGTACAGTGTGTTAAAAATTTTATCTCAGTCAAAAATAAAGTATCCCGTGATCATTTTCGTGCGACGATTTTCGGCGTGGGTTTTTGAGACAAGAGACAATCAACTTGTTTCGAATTTTGGCAATGAAGCAACATTAAAAATCACTGTTAATCGCTGGTACCAAGAGTTCAGTCTCGAACGCCGTTCGATCCAGGATGAATTTCGTGAAGGACATCCAACTTCGGTCACTTTGCCAGAAACCATCGATGCTGTGCGTGAACTAATGAGCTGTGCGTGAACTGATTAAGACATGTGACATACCGTGAGATTAAAGCATCCTTGGGCATTAGTATGACACGCATCAATAAGATATTGCATGTTCATTTGGCCGTGGAAAAAAAATGTGTTCTCGTTGGATTCCACACAATTTGACGAATGCTCAAAAATAGGCTCGTATGGATTGGTGCAAAGAGATGTTGAAAAAGTATAACTGCGGTAGCTCAAGGGCAGTGTATAACATTGTCACAGGTGACGAATTATGGATCTATGCATATGAACCCGATACAAAACAGCAATCAACCGTATGGGTCTTTCAAGACGAGCCATTCCAACAAAAGTTGTTCGTGCAAGTTGTTCGAAGCAAATGATTGCGTTTTTTTCGGTATAACCGGCCATGTTGCCAAGATGCCTTAAGTGGAACGTAGGAGGTCAATTCTGTGTGCTATACAACCATCTGTTTACCAACAGTGTTCGAAGAAATGAGGAAAGATAATAGAAGACGGATTATTTTGCATCACGACAATGGGAGCTCTCACACATCAGCTGAAACGATGAGCTATTTCACCATTCATTGATTGGTGGCCCATCAATTCGACATCTGAGACATCTTGATTTGGCACCCAATGACTTGTTCTTATTCCCTAGCATCAATATTTTAAAAAAATACTAATTTTAAAGATGCGTTGCAAAAAACAAATACTTTTTTGGTCAAAAAATAACTTGTGCGACCTCCTCTCAGTTGTGTCCTTTTGGGGAATTACTATACAAACCTAACTAAGTCTTTTATTTTCCAAAGGAATGATCCATCTTCCAAAGAAGTTTGGACAAAATAATAAGAAGGCCTTCTAAAACAACGCACTATGTATATGTAATATGTCAGTATGGAAAGAGGCTTCTAAGGAAGAGGCACAATAATTCTCTCGGGAAGGCCATCATAAAAGCATACTTTGCAAAGGGCGTGCTGTCTAGTTAAAGATACTGATATATTTTCGATCAATGCGACAAACAAACAGCTGATTTCCAACCTACCAACAGGTGCTGCAGAGCGAATCAAACATATGTACTTAAGTAGTAAAAATATTAATGAATCGCTTTGATTTCTGAGATCGAGGGTCGGGACAGTTAAAGAACGCGTATTGGATCCAATCAGGGCTGTCATAGAAACTATGTCGGTTTGGCTAATTGTCGTTGCAAACCAATGTTGATTTCATTTGGTGTCATAAAACCAAGTTGGTTCTGCTCATTTCGAATGTAAATAAAACCAATGATCGAATCAGCTGATAAAACCTATAACATTGGATTTTATAACACCAAAGCATTTTTTCTTATCATTTTCAAAACCAATAGAGACAACATTGGTTTCTTTGACAGCCCTGAATAAGAGTCTTTATTTTTTTGCTAGTAAGTTTTCTCCAAAATTTATTTAATAAAATTTTATAGTTTTCGTTAGTATACTGACTAGTAAATGTTAGCGTAGCCAATAGTTGCAAATTGAAAACCATATGTCTTTTCTCTAGCACTTGACAGCAGTAAAACTTTCTTTTAAATTATTAACAAAGAAAATTCGTTTAAATTAAAATTCAAGTGCAAACCCATACTCTCTTTCTCTCTCGATATCGCTTATCTCAATCAACCAAACCAAGTTCATGTGTGCAAATCTCCCGCCCGGAGGCGGGGCTTGAACTCACAACCTCTTGGACGTAAATCAGAAGCGCATACCAATCAACCACCAGCGCCTGCCCGCATTAGCCCGCTGTTGTTCGCTGTTCATTCATAAAAGACTACAAAGTGGCGTTTACAAATGAAACGAAAAAAAATTTGCGATAGCAACAGATGGTGGATTGTAGCAAAAACAAAAACAACAAAATAATAAAGAAACGTGTATAAAGAAAACAACAATAATAAAAAAAGACAACAGAGCGCACGTACTCGTATTAACGAAGAAGAACGGAATTGAGGCAATGTGCGGAAAAAAAGACTCATAAAACCACCAGACAACATATGATGCCGTCCAAAGTCCACATACAATTTCAAGCCAATACGAGAGCAAAAAAAATAAGCCTGCCAGTCAGTCGGTCAACCAACAAAGCTTCAACAACAACAAAATTACAATAATCATAATAAAAACAAATAAAGAAAAAAACAACCAACTAAAATGATACATTTTAAAAAAGGTTATTTATTTTAAAGCTAAAACGTGATTTTATTTCGATTCTGTTGCCAGTTGAATTGATTTTTTGTTGGTATTTTCCTCATTCTTTGGGTTTTTATTTGATCTATTTTAAGATTTGTCTTCCTCATTTTTTGCCTTGCATCATTTTGATCTATTTTAGTTTTATTTTTTAAAATAAATTTAAAAGTCATGTTAATTTATTTCACAGTGTTTTTGTTGTTGTTTTTGTGTTCAAGGGGTTTTGATTTTATTTGTAAAATGACCTTTGAACTTTGATTTTATTTCTCTTTAAGATTGACGTCACACCAGTGCTAAATGTCTGTCGTAAATGGGGTCAACAATACCCAATAACCTCTTGTTTTTTTATGACGTAATAATAAGGTAAATATAACACAGGCACTCAGAACGCCTAAAATAAGTTAGACGCAGTCGAATCTTAAAAGAGACTCCTTCCTCCTCGTCAGTATAAGGGCATTTCTCTGACGCCGAACGAGACCGATATGCACATTTAAGGTCAAAAAACCGGTCCAAATAAACGTATTTTTATTTTGATAAAATGTTTAAATGATTAATGTTTAATTTTTGAATGTTGTGTACTGTTGTCTTTATAAAATGGTTTTGATTTTTCCCAAAAACTATTTACACACTTTTTAATTAAAAACAAAAATCAGAAAACTGACCTTTTCGAATTTAATTTTTTTGGTATCATTTTAAAGGGGTAAAAAAAAGTCCAACTAAGAATAATCCGCAAATATTTTTCATAGAAATAGTTTTTTTGGGCTCTAGAGCCATTCAATTCGCGATTTGTATTCAGAATTAATTAATATTGTAGTTTCGTTCCTGACTAGTTGAACGAAAATAATTGTCAAAGACGCATTTTTAGACGGAATCGAATTAGCTTATAATATTTTAATAATAATGGGGAGTGGTACAAATTTTGTTTTTTTTTTTAATCTTATAAATATTATTTTTAATGACAGTTTTTATTCTGGTTCGAGACGTCACCAAACAAATAAACAAAAAGAAAAAAATTATTTTTATTAATTTATTTTTAATAATTTTTTCTTTTTGTTTATTTGTTTGATGCCAAGGTAATCGATGCCAAAGACTGTTGAAGAAAAACCTTGGCGGGTTTAGAAACAGCTGTACAGTCTGCCAGGCAACCAAGCCAATACATTTCACCTATTTTATATGTTAATTCTGAAAAATAAACAACATATTTTATTTTTTAAATGAATTTGTGAATAATGTTAAATTTTTACTAGATTTTTACTCATAAAATTCACTGAAATTTTTTGCACAATTAATTAGTTTGGACTTTCGCCTATTAGAAAAAAACGAAATCTTCGCCGATTTTCAACGATTCTCTTTGATTTTCTTTTTTTTAACACTTTTGCATTGTAAAATTTTTGTATTTAACTGTTTGAGTGCTTTTAATATTCACTTATCCCATTTCCTCTACATTAACTTGATACGAGTTCGCTAATGAACCCTCTTTCTATTTGATTTGCTTAGTACGATTAACAAAAAACATGGGTTCTCATTTCCATATAGCAGGAAAAATAAGTCTGGCAACTCCTGTTCATTTCTTTAGCGACTTAACCGAGTAACTTCATACAATTGCCTGGTTAACCTAAAACGAACACGATTTACATTTCAAGAAGAGTGAAGAAGTAAGCTTTAGCCTGAGCATGTGTACATAGGGCACAGCTGGAACTCGGATATGATGAATTTTTTTATTCAAAAATTCTCAATTTTTAATGCCAAAAAGCTAAAAACACCAAAAAATGCAATTTTTTGCGCAATAAATAAGTGTAAGCTCTCATCTATTAGAAAAAAAAAACAAAATTTTCGCCGATTTTGTCCGATTCCTTATGATTGTCGTTTTTTAAAAGGTGTAATGAATTTTTTTTTCGAAAAATTATCTATTATTGATTCCAAAAAGCAAAAAAACAACAAAAAATTCGGCAATACATTAGGTTTGACTTTCATATTTTAGCAAAAACGATATTTTCGCCGATATCGTCCAAGTCTTTTTAATTTCCTTTTTTAAAAGTGTCCATGATTAATTTTTTATTCGAAAAAATCTCAATTTTTGATACCAAAAAATATCAAAAAATCGGTGAAATTTTGTTGGACAATAAATTATTTTGGTCTTTCGAAGTATTCGCCGATTTTGATTGATTCTTATGGATTTTCATTTTTTAAAAGTGTCTATGACGAATGTTTTATTCGAAAAATTCTCAATTTTTGAAGCGAAAAAGCAAAATACATCAAAATATTCGTCGATTTTTATTTGAACAATAAAAAAGTTTTGACTTTCGTCTATTAGAAAAAACGAAATCTTCGCCTTGATTTTCATTTTTTAAAGTGTCTATGATAAATTCCAAAACTTCTCAATTTTTGTTGCAAAAAATTCGGAGATTTTTTTGCACAACAAATTACGTTTTGTTTTTTTTTTTAACGGACGTTTACACATTTTTTGGATGGAAAGATACGATACGTTGCGATGCAAATCAAACTATACATTTATAAAATGTCCATTCAAAATTCGTTTAATCAAATCAGAATAGCGCCAGACGAAAATGCGACACATAAGTAGCGTTTAAAATGCATTTCATTCTGTCGCACGTTTTTTAAATTCATTATGCAAAATAAACCAATTTAACTAAGCTAAATTAGCATTATATTAAATTAGTTTGCATGCAAAATGTATTAAAGCAATACTGTGAAAAATATGACGGAATTTTAAACATAAAACAAAGCAAAATATTCCAAATATACTAATTTCCAACAAAAATTCAAGTTCATGAAAGTATTATAAGGAAAACGACGTTTCTTGTAATAAAAAAGACAAATTCAGCTCAGCTGAATAAACATATTTTCATAGAGAGAAAGCAAATATATTCCAATAGTTAGTTACTATTATTAAACTTATCGATAGTCGGCTGAAGTTATTGTCGGACCTTTGTAATTTCTTTGAAATTCTATGCACATACTTGCATTGTCATGTTTCTTATAATTAACATAGTTTTCTTGAACTAAATATTCAAATTTATCAGACCGGAATGGAACACAATATTTGTTTCCATTTCAAATAAGTATACTCAATTGCAAAAAATTTTGTGCAACACTATTTTGTCAAATCTCTTAAGCAGAATAAAAAATTCAAGTTTACGGAAATAAAACTGCAAATGACCATGCGCAGTGTTTATGATGTGTTTGATTGATTGTGGCCATGGTCTTCTGTGCTGGACAATTTTTTTAAGAATAGTTTGCAAATATAAAAAATGTTTCGAGCCATTTCCTTGTATCTTTCATAATTAGGGTAAAAATAAACTGAGGTAAGGCTAAACTAGTCAATCTTATCTGCCCGATGAGCAAGAGTTCTTTGTGAAGGTTGCGTTTTAAAATTTTTAAATTAATTAAGAAAATTATCTCCCAAATGCACAATCTTTGAATTTAATATTACCAAAAATTTCCTGATTTCTTAGGAACAAGGTAAAACTTCTTTCAAATCAGTAAACTCTCTACGGCATAGATCTTTAGTCACCGACTGGGACCTTACGGCAAATGCATTTAATACAGACACTTTTACATGTCTTCGACACTAATCTTTTACTCGAAGTTGCCGGCATTAAAGAGGAGAAAACCGCCGCTAACATATTGTAAGATGTTCTGAGCCGGTGTTAAACCTGCGTTTACCTTCACACCACGCCGATGCACATCCCTAAAAGATTGTGTATTTCTAAAACAGATAAGGTTGACTGTAGGTAGTTGGACTTTTTATTTTTCCATATATATAATTATTTCCGCTTGATGCGTATAATAAAAACTTGTTGTGTTTTTCATTTTTTATTTTTCATACTGTCGTGTTCAAAGGTTGAATACGAGAAGTTAGACGGTGAAACGACTGTTTTTTTTTTTTGCTTTTGATTGACACCCCTGAAAATGATTGAAGAAGTCAATAGAATTATTGGGAATTGTCAAAATAAAACATAAAACGCACAAAAGGTTTTTTTATTATATGACCTCATGCCGAAATAATAAAAAATATATATTATTATTATTTATTTAATTTAACCTTATAAAAATATTTACAAGATTAACGTTGTTAAAGAAAAAATAGCTGCAAAGGCGTTTAGCTCTTGGCTTAATTATATAAGTATATAAATACATATAACATAAGTTGGCCTTAGACCTTAAGTCTAAGTGATTTTATAAAAACAAGCATGGTAAGTTGCCGATAAAAGTCTGTAGATGATTTGTCCTTTTTGAATTTGGTTACAAATCAGACAAATCAATACAAATACTGTTAAATTTCCGTGGTGGTTTTAAATTGATAGTATTAGAGATTAAAATTTACAATCGCGAATAAGGCTGGTGGTCATCCTGCGGTTTAACTTTCCATTGAAATGCATTATCTTCAATTCTAGAATACCATAAAAACTTTATCCATCGCCATTCCTCTTTTAATATCCCAAAGTAAATGATAATTTAATTGGTACCACTGACGGGATGATATCATTAGTCGGAATTGGTGGGTGATCTCATTTTTTTATTTGCGGTCGCAGTAGAAAAATACCAAATTCCATTGGGAGCAATATTTATTTTACGCAAAAAAAAACAAGAGGATGGAGAAGAGGTTGCAATTATTTATAATTTCTATTTAATTGCGCAATGATTATTATACGCAATCAAAATGGTTCATACTAATTAGGCAAAATAGTTGTTTTGTACATTTTATATTAAATCAAGTGTTAGCAAAAACTTATAAAATTTTTTTTATTATCACATTGATAAGTAAGGATTGACTTCCATTATAGAATTTTAAAAAATCAAAAAAAAATTATTTGACCCATTTATAAAAGAAAACCAATTTTGTTTTTATGATAGGAACATTCGTTATCGTATGATGCAAAAATCTGAAAATTTATACTGTTCGCTTTATACTTCAAATTGTGTTATAAAGCATGAAGTGAATAGAGATATGATGTTTTTTTTTTGGCAATCCTAATAAAAATGTCTGTCGGAAGTAGGGTAACCCGCGGGAAAAATTGTTACGGAAGTCTGTAATATCGACGAATAAAAAGTTAACTTTTTAGAAAATGTTGACTAGGAATATTAACTAGAAAATTTTTAAAGAAGTCATTGAAAGATCATAAATACAAAAGCGTCCTTAAACTGTCGAAGCAATGAACGCATTCATAACTATGATAACGTCAGAAGATGTCCTGAATACGAGGGTTGCTATATATATTATTCTGGCCTAGGCAACACTAAACGTTGCCTGGCGCCATCTGACATTTCGATTGGAAAGTTTGACATTTTTTAGCATAAACGTACTCAGAACGTTTTGACGTACGACCATCATTTGTGTTTTTTACAGTGACTTGAAAAAATCAATTTGGCAAAAAAAAATGGAATTAACTCGTGAACATTTTCATGCGATCATTTTTCACAACTTTCGACGTGGATTATCACGACATGAGTACATCGATGAACTTAAATCTTTGTATGGCGATGAAGCACCATTCTATAGCACTGTGAAAAACTGGTTTAATGAATTCAATCGCGGCCGATGCTCGCTCAAAGACGAAGGTCGTGATGGTCATGTGACATACCGTCAGATAGAGGCATCCTTGGGCATTTCTTCCATCATACATTCGATATTGCATGAACACCTGGCCGTAAAAAAGGTTTGGTTCTTGCTAGATCCCGCACAATTTGACAATTGCTCAAAAAAATGCTAGTGTCGATTGGTGCAAAGAAATTTTGAAAAAATACGATCGCGGTGCTTTAAAAGACGTTTATAAGATCGTCACAGGTGACGAATCATGGATCTATGCGTATGAGCCCGAAACAAAACAACAATCGTTGTGTGGGTCTTCGAAGACGAGCCAAATCCAAAGAAAGTTGTTTGTGAAAGAAGCACTTCAAGCAAATGGTCGCCTGTTTCTTCGGCAAAACTGGTCATGTGGCGACTGTTCGTTCCGCTTGAGCAACGTAGGTCGGTCAACTCTGAGTGGTACACCACAATTTGTTTGCCTGAAGTCTTCGGAAAATTCGAATAACGAACAAGAGAAGACGAATCGTTGTGCACCATGACAATGAGAGCTCTCACACATCGGCTCAAACCAGCACCAAATAAATGACTTCTTTTTATTCCCGCACATCAAGAAAAAAAGGGGTGGTCAACGATTTTCGTCACCAGAAGGAGGTGTCTGTTCATTTATCTGCTTCATTTATTTAGCAATTAGCAACAAATAAATTCAAGGTATGTTTTTTATATGCTATAATAAAAAGACTTCAAGTAAAAGTTCTAAATTCATTTTAAATTGCGTAAAGATCAAGGTTAGAGAGTGTAAAAAAATATAGTAAGAAATGTTTAACGTTCAACGATAAGGTTTTAGCAGCAGACGACGACAACAACGATAAAAACAATTTTACTATGAAGCAAAAAATGTGAAACATTTTTTTGATTCACTTAAAGATAATCTTGCAGAACTTGAAACGGCACGTCGCGACATCGGAAGCAGCAGTGATGATATCAGGTAAAATACCAAAATTGCGATGAATATGTTGGACAGACATATTTGAGATAAGCAGGTAGAGGTTGTCAGCATGGTAGAACCAAGCGAACAATATCAGAGAATTGTTTCGATATATTCTACAAAGCGTTTTAATTTTTTTTATTGATCCCGGAGATTTAAAATTGACATATAAGCGCCTTCTTATCACAAGCAATATGAACGAGAGTATATTATCAAATTAGGTTACTTGACACTTTAATTTGCCATTAATGAGCTGATTTCAGTTTTTGAATTCACATTTTTCACAATCATGACGCAAAAGTTGAATGACCCCATATTACCTCTTTGACTGTTTGTGTTTGTTTTTTGTCATTTTCAGAAAACGCTGAATACATTGAATTGAATTCTAAATAAAAGTGTGTGTGTGTGTGTGCTTTTGCCCTCCCTATTCTTCCGCTCGCCACCTTACTCACCCCTCCCCTGTAAATCATCTTTTCAATTTCCTTTTATAATAGTATTGAAAATTGTCATATTTTTGGGGCTACTGGAAATGTTGGGTCGGTGGTGGTGCCATTTTCAATTACGTCAACACGCTTAGATTGCCCACAGCTGATAGTAAGGCCAGACCAAACGGTCTCATCAGTTTTGGAGCATAAAATTAGAACGCATGTATGTGTGTTTTAAGTGAAGTTTTTATTAATTTCAACCCCAAAAAATGATAAGAAGCCCGCATAATCGCAAATAGTTCGCGACTTAACGTATCCCGTTCGCAATTAATTTTATTTAAATGATTGTTCTAAAAGTACTTATGTAGAGTATTTTAGTGGGCACATAAATTTTAAAGTGTGAAATGAATGTACGAAAATATATTTTTTTCAAAATTTCACACTACCAAAGTTGTAACTAAATAAAAAATGCACAGTATAATTTAGGAGACTAAATTCGTTGCCTCAACCTTTGCTATCGCAAATAATTGGTCTTACCTAAAAATCAAGCACAGTCGTATGTTCTGGTGTACTATAATCGGCCTTATTACGGTTGTCGAAGACGAAAATCGAGAGCAGTCGAAGTCGTTGTCGATTTCGATTATTTTTGGTATTACGTAACTTTTTCGACTCTTGTGATTTTGTAATAGATTGAAAAGTAAAAGATGTGCTATACTGTCAAAACAATGTTTACTTTTTACATAATTGTCCGCCAAAGGCAACATTGAAATTTTGTCAAGATAAAATAAAATAAATGAAACTACTCTCATTTTCATTTGTGGTGTCCATACGGCAATAGCTGGACTTAAGTGAAGTATTTGAGACTCCAAATTCGACTCCCTCCGGATTTACTATGGAGTCTAGCTGCAGCAAACTTGAGGCTGCTTCTTCCACTGGCGTCAGTACAAACTGTTTGTGTGGCCCTCCTCCCGTTGCACGGCATTCTGCCTTGTTGTGCAGCAGCTTCTTTTTCAAATTACATTTGAAGTCTGCCCACACCTTCATCCATTCCGTACCTTGGCGCATGGGAGGCCCAATGGAATTTAATTCAATGGCAATTTTCGCCCATTCCTCCTTGGTATTTACTTTATGTAGGCCGCTGTGGTACGCACGCGCAAGATTTGGATTTGCCTCCAAACAGTTCCACCACTTTTGAAAACTGTTGTTGCGTGGTTATTTTATTCCTGGAATAAATAAATAATTAATTAAATGAATTTTCTCACAAAAAACAAATACTTACATTTTGCAGCTCATCTTTGTAAACAAATGTGAATATATTCAGAAAACGACGCCTGCTTGTTCATTTTTACGGCAACAACTGACACAAAACAAGTGCCGGCGACATAAACTTTATATCAGCGGTCGACATCAGATAAAAGTTTTTTGGTAAAATACCGCAAATTTACCCAATGTTGAAAATAGATAAATAATTTATTTTATACAATTTTGTTAAATTTATTTATTGTCGAATATAAAATGTCAAAAAAATGTGTTAAATTTCAAATTAGTTAACGGCGTGTTAGCGGATGAAACCAACGGCTAACAATTGTTGTCAATTGAATGCGGCGACGTCTCTAGTCGTATGGAAAAAATTGATCGACTGTTTTAGCCAACTTTGACAGTCGTTTTCGTCTTCCGTGTTACGAAAATTGTAACAGATTGTGCATTTTCGACAACCGTAGTACCGTTTTCCAAAAAAATCGACATTCGACTACGTCTTCGACAACCGTAATAAGGCTGAATCTTTAGTAGTTGGAACTGAGTGGAAGTTAAAAAATTCAGTGTCTTTTTTGGTTTTAATTGATTTCGTTCGAATAATTTTCTTTGCACAATCGATAATTGCAAAGAAAATCTGTCTCCGAAATCACTCGGTGATCCAGAGTCCTCTTAAAGGGACTAAGCGGGTAATAAACGGGCCAGATTATGGACAAGATTATGGTTCCGTCGCACCGCTGTTGTTTGAAGTGTTATACGGAAACAGTGTTTTGAAGGAGTAAAAATATAGTTGACCGACAACCATTGTGAGGGAAAATGACGGGATGCGATACTCGTTTCGAGTAATTGTTTCTCTCGTGTTGAAACTTTTATCTATGCTTTCAAGTCGTGTTTCCTTTAATATACCGATACTAGACTAGGGCGATCTGTTCAATTCATAGGACAACATTGTGCGAACTAAGAAATCTATACGATAACTATGTCCTAAAGTCTAGTAAAAAACCTTCTCCTGAAAAATCAGTACCCAGCGGCAGCTAGTAGTGTAAAACTTATGGTCCAACCATCAATATTCTAATGTAAGTGTGTACTGCTAAATAAAATTCCTAATTCAATTTAAGCATTGCATTTCTGAATTATTCTCATCAGACTTTTTCAAAACAAATGAATTTCATATTGCAGCTAGAGACTCGAAAAATGTATCGATACTATGGAATTGATGCTGATACTCTTGTATTCGACACTTTACTATACGGTTCATTGCAATACCTTTGAGATTTATCGAGAAATCGAAAAACAGAGTTGAGTAAAAATCATTTTGGGAATGCTGTTTTTTGTTTAAAACTTGCGAATTTAGTGGTTTCTGTGTTTTAATTTTCTAGCATTCTCCTTGAATGTGTGCCATCGAATGTGGAAAAAAAACGGAATGTAGAAATACTTAGTAGGGACATAAATGCTGTTACAATATTACGTTTCAATAGTAGAACTGAACATACCCCGTTAATGTCATATGGGTTATGAAAGCTAACCTCAATAGCGTTAGTCTGTAGCGGGATTTTAAAATTGTTTCAACTTTCATCATGGAGTGGTCAGATAATGAGAATCGTATCGTGTAATAGCGCTTTTCAAGTGTGAATTGAAAAAAAACGATATTTTCAAAACGCTGCGGCCACCTGGGATAAGCCGCATGTTCGTCTACCGATGCATAAAACTGTTTGAGGAGACTAGAGATGTAAAAGACCGCCACCGGTCGGGCCGCCCACGCTCTGTCCGAACACCGCATGTCATCAAAGCCGTTAAATCAAGAATTCACAGAAATCCGCACCGAAAACAGAAAATCATTTCCCGTGAGATGAATATCACGCAAAAGTCCATGAGTCGAATCATTAAATAAAACTTGGAACTTGGGGCTTTCAAACGACGTACCGGATATTTATGACTGCAGCTTTAAAAAGATTGATTGAAAAATACAAACGTCTTTTGGTGAAGCACGCTGATAACTTTTTACCGTTCAGGAAAAATTTAACAAGCAAAATGATAGCGTGTATGCGTGTTCATCGAAGGAAGCATCTGAACTGATCCCAAGGTTGGAAAAGGGTCATCACCCAGCTTCAGTCATGGTTTGGTGGGGTCATTGGGTGGTGGGGTCTCTTACGAGATCATCGAAGGAAGCATCTGAACTGATCCCAAGGGTGGAAAAGGGTCATCACCCAGCTTCAGTCATGGTTTGATGGGGTCATTGGGTGGTGGGGTCTCTTACGATGGGGTCACTGACCTGCATTTCTGCGAACAAGGAGTCAAAACATCGGCCAAAGTTTACCAAGAAACCGTTTTGGAAGCTGTTGTGAAGCCTCTTAACAATTCCTTGTTCAAAAACCTGCCATGGACTTTCCAGCAGGATTATGTGCCGGCCGATAAGGCTAAAACGTTCCAGACCTGGCTTCGAAACAATTTGCCAGCGTTCATTTCCTCTGAAGAATGGCCCTCAGGCAGTCCAGATTTGAAACCATTGGATTACAAATTGTGGACGATTTTAGAGGACAAGTTTTGTCACAAAAGATACCCCAACATTGGATGTCTTAAGACTGCTTTGGTTCGAGCTGTGGTCAATTTTCAAATGGACGAGGTCCGTGCAGCTATTGACCATTGGCCAGTGCGACTTAAGGCGTGTGTAAAGGCAAAAGGAGGACATTTCGAATAAGTAGATTCTTTTTGGATATATATAATAACAAAATATTTGGTCCAAAAACAATCAGTACTTTTTATTTTACAGCATAAAACTGGTGTAACAGTATTTATGTCCCTACTAAGTACTCGTAGTTTGGGTAAAAGCTAGCTTACCATTACCAGCTGCCGACGTACAGGTCCATACCATCACGCTACCTACGCCGTGCATCACAGTCGCTTTTAAATTTTCCTTATTGAGCTCCAATTTCGGCTTTCTCCGCCGAATATATTAGAAGCCGTAGAAAATTGTCCACACTACAGTTTTTACCAAGGCTTTTATGAACTATTATGAAATATTTGTTGCTGTTCAGCCTTTATCTTGCACCCGGTTCTCATTTATGAACCGCTCATTGATTTTATGCACTGCGGAGGGATTGATATCCACCATTGTATCAATTCATCGCTGTAAATTACCGTTTTTAAAATGATTTATTACTAACTATTACCCTTTGTTCTATTGTCGTGCGAGGACACATTTTAAATTAAATTGCTCCAGCAACAAAATGAGACTAGTTACTAGCAAAAAGCAATCATAGATGAAAAACAAAGGTATATGAAGAGAAAATACCGTTAGAACTTCGTGGCGAGTAGTAAAACCACACTTGAAAGTGTCTGCATAAAATAAACTGTGACTGGAATTTGACGCGAATTTAGGTTTCTTCATTTTTGGGAGCTGAGGAGCGTGTTTTTACGTATTATTTATTGGGTTATATTTGGTGAACATTAGTCAACACTTCTGTAGTCCGCTTTCGTCATTATGACCTTCTGTATCGAAATTATAGACTCAAAGTGCAGAGTATGCACAGCATAAAATAAGCTGTGACCCACTGTAGGTTAGGTTGAGTGGATTGGCCCGCAGAGCGAAATTAATTCGGATTTGCCCAATTTTGATACATTTTGATCATTTCAAGGAGTATTTACGGTAAAAAAAAAACTTTTCGTGTGCCAGTTGGGGAGTTCATGAAATAAACGAGTTTTTTTAAGAATATTATGATTTTTAGAGTTTGTGCCGCACCTACATATATACTTAGGATGGACAACAGATACAGGCGAAATACTTTGGGCGTATTTTCGTTTTCATTAAACAAAACATGATTTAAATTTAGGAGTGGTCGTCGGCGGCGCTTTTTTTCTTTTACTCTAATCCAACCGCGTCACTCTGAAAAACAGACACACAAACTTTTGTAAGCAAATCAGCTGATATTTTCCATCACAGTCTTTTATTTACTTACTTCATGCATACGCACGCACATCTCAAAATGTTTCCCTGGAATTTTTTTCGTCTTACAAGTTCATTGCCATCGTTGGCGGCGTCAAGCTCGGCCATGCTATGGACCAACCATCTGTCCGCCCTATTGGCTGTGCTAGAACATCACGTGATTTCTATGAAGTACACCCGCAAAAGAAACTTCCCGTAACCAACCACACAGCAAAGAGAAAAGAAAAACATCCCTACATTTTGGGTAAAAAAGGCGCCCAAACAGAGAGAAATAAAAAGAGAGAAAACGTTTGCGTGTATTTGTGTATGTTTTGGTAAATTCTGTTTACTACTCCAGAGAGTTCTTCCCAGAATATACACCATATTTCCGAAACAAACAAAAAAGAATCAAAAAAAACTGTTGTTATTTGGTTGCCGAAATGCCAGAACAGTGGGATAAAATAGAATAAAATAGACATCTGCGCAAGACCTTAATGGTCCTTCAAATGTAAGCCTACTTGAGATATTTAAACAAAATCTACTATGTATTTTAAATTTTTTTAGAAATCTATAAAATTGACTGATGAAATATTATGGAAACTGACATAAAATTATTCCAATGTGGATTTTCAGCAAAATCAAAGCTGCACAGTAGTTAAAATAAAATAAAATTTTGAAAAAATGTCTATTTTTTTGTTGTTTTTCCTAAATCCATTAAATTTTACACATCCGCGGGCAAGGTGTCAAACTTAATTTAAAAACAATTTCTATGAAATTAAGGCGAATATTTGTTTTAAGTTTTGATTTATTAAGCCGAATTTTTCAAAGCATTATCAGATGTTTACTAAATCTGCAAAAAAAAAAAAGAAATCACTAAGGACAAAAAATGTATTATTCTAATTAAAAATAACGAACTAAAAATGGCACCGTGCCACTTTTATGCAATTGAATGGCGAATAATAAGTTAATCTAAAAGAAGAATGAACTCCCTTGCTCCCGGGGCTTCGCTGAACGTAGGAGTAAATTATACGGAAAATTAGCTTAAAACTAAACTTAAATTAATAAAAAATATTACATACAAAAGGAAAATTAAATTATAAAAAGGAAAAAAATCAATAACTAATATAAAAAAGATTTAAACAAACACATTAATAAATTTAAAAAAAAATCATTGCTAACCCCTATGTGCACCCGAAGGAGCCTTTATGAAAAAATCAGCTCGAATAGAAACTGATATATCAAAAATTGCCGCCGTTTCATTAAGAACCCCAATGGATGACAAATAGCTTACATTCGACCAGCTAAAGTTCATCAGCGCCCTTTAGGTTGCTGAAATAAATTCATTTTTATGCCTAGCTGGAGAATACTTTGAAAAGCAAAAAAAACATTTTGATGATAAATATTTGCATTTTTATTATTAGGCCAGAAATAGATATAGCAGCCTTGGTACCAATCTTAAATAGTTACAGTTTAGTCTTCAAAATTTCTTTTACAAAATTTTCAAAAAAGGTCCAATTTTCCTATAAGCTTTCTGCAGAACAAATCTGGCATGCCAATTGAATTTTAAAAGTTTGTTCAAAGTAAATGCCCAAAAATTTAATGTCAACTCTAACCGAAACTTCTTCTCCGTGAATAAAGTCTCAAGTCTCTCTCAAAAGCCTACTCTCTGGTACAACAAACCGTCGGCATTTCCCAGAAGCGTTTCGAATACAAATAGCCTCGCACTTAGTTACCTGCTTGTCGTAGAAAGGTTTTATAATAATTGGGGTAAAAAGGTAAAGGCGTCTACCTTTTTACCCCAATTATCATAAAACCTCTCTACTGCAAGCAAGTAACTAGCAACTGTCCTGAGCATATAAGAGCCTGTCATCCGCATACAATAAGCCA
Organism: Hydrotaea diabolus; assembly: GCA_963513945.1. NCBI lineage: Eukaryota > Metazoa > Arthropoda > Insecta > Diptera > Muscidae > Hydrotaea > Hydrotaea diabolus. The sequence continues at coordinate 17,681,364 of OY740717.1, forward strand.
ATTGAATTCAAACAATAGTAAGGAAAATCGCTCATAAAAATTTTGTTAAAATGAGGAGCTAATAAAGAACCCTGTGGAACTCCACAACTGACATCCCAAAACCAGAAAGTTTACCATTTAAAAGTAAACAAAAAACTATCAGTGAAATTACTTCGAAACAAATTCACCCGTTCACCCGTTGATCAAGGCCGATCCGATTCAGGCTTTATCGAAAGCTTTTTAAACTTCCAGAGGAACTGCTATTCTTTTTCATTTAGTGTTAGTTTAAGTATTTTTTTTAATTTTCCTGGTTAATAATGTTCAAATCTATTTTTACCCATGAAAAGATCTTGCCAAACCGCTTTTATGAGCTATTTATAGGCGATAATAGTTTCCATCCAGTAACAGCAAGTTTTAAGGTTCTTGAACTAAACACTTTTGCAACATCTCGAAGTTTTTGGCCTTAATTGGCCGCATTGAAAGTAGCAACAATCATCATAATTATTCAAAAATATTCTTTTCTTCCAAGCATTTCATAATATTTATGAAAATTCATGTTGATATCTTGTGTTTTTTCGAAGAGCAATCAAAAGCAATCGTCATCATCATTAAAATAATGAAATACACACAGAACAACCTTGACATTGATAGCTGGCAGCAAACCCCGCGCCGTTGATTGGTGTCAATGCGTTGAGTACATTTGTACTGGTCGTCAACGCCCTGGTGAAAAACCGCCAAACGTCAGCAAACGGAAAACAATGCAAAAAAATACCTCCCAATAAATGGATTCTCTTATGGGCATGCAGAAAAAAATCAATAGCACCACATATTTAAACGGTTCGGCCGACAAACTGACTGGCACTGTGGCTGACTGACTCTGTGGCTGGCTGACTGCTGCAAATTCCATTGCACTTGCTGTCTTACCTTTGTGCGCTTGCAGGTAAGTAACCACCGAAATTGGATACACGGTGTTCGGGGAACGTACGTTGTTGTATGTTTTTAAATGGTTATTTATTTCGCTTTTATCTTTTTTTTAAATAAAATTTTTTTATGTACATGTGCTAAAAACGTGCTCAGTTTTCGATACTGCTCAACATGGCGACAATAGATGTGCAAATGCCAAAAACAACAAAGGCCCCAAAGGCAGAATATGCAAATGCTCGTACGATAGCATAAAGAGCAATAAATGCCGCTTCACACAGCGTCGTCCTATGGCACATTGGGTCATGCAAAGTTGAGGAAATTGTTTGAAGGCGCGGTCAGTGTTGTCAGATTAGGGGATTTTTCCCCAATTTGGGGATTTTTTTTTAAATGGGAAACAAAATTTCATTTTGGGGATCTGGGGATGACAATGGATTTTCAGGGAATTTTTGGGGATAAACTAAATCGAAATGTGTTTGCATACACATTTGTCTTACTTGCCTATTTTGACACAAATGTTTGTGCAAACGTTTTAATTTAGTAATAAATTCAGTTTTATTGAATGGATTTGCGCAAATATGTTGTCTGTCTATTTGCCTCATTCAATTGGGTGTATGTACCAACACCGGATAGCAATGAATTGTATAGTCCTCTCTATTTTGCATACGTTAAGTAATATGCAACAGTCCTGTGGGAAGTCCTTAAGTCATTGAACATTACAGATTATTTATACGTTTTACCAGCACTGGATATCAATTAAAAATATAGTTCTCCCTGTTTCATTCAAAATTAAAAAAAAAAAAACATGCTTTCAGTACATGGGTTTTTTCAAAACATATAAAATATGTTCTCCAAATATATGCTGCAATTCAGTGGGACAACCCAATTTAAATTCAATAATGACGTTTTTGCAAACTGTGGTTAATACTAGTACTAGGACAACCCAATTTAAATTGAATAATGACGTTTTTGCAACCTGTGGTTAATACTAGTGTATCAATGGATATTTATGAATCACAGTGGAGAGAAATGCCATTTATAATCTGGAAGGATGCCGCCGGATCAAAACCATTTGAACACTTGCTGCACTTGTTTTAAATATGCTGAGCGTGCCAACAAGCTATGCTTGCGTTGAACGTGTTTTTTATATTATGAACACCGTATAAACAAAAATTCGAAATAAAATACGGACTTTAAAAACAATTCGATTTGTTGTGAATCCTTTAGCCCCCCTAGCCCATGTACAAAACTGAGGAAGTTGATTTTGATTCTGATGTATTCGATGTAATACATTATGACATTTGATTTGATGTCTTAATATTGTCTATTAACTATTATTATTATTTAATTCGTTATTTATTAACTAACACCTGTATTGAAAAATACTTTTAATTTTTGTTTTTTTTAGAATGAATTTGTTTCTTTTTATAAAAATATGTATCTATGATTAAATTGAATTTTAATACAAATTGAATTTTAATATGTTTTTTTTATTAAAATTAATTAAAATACGTTTGGGGATTTTTTTGAGGAAAACATTTTTGGATTGGGGATTTTTGGGAACCAAAAAATAGTATTTGGGGATTAGACTCAAAAAAAATCTGACAACACTGGGCGCGGTGTTTATGTTTATTTTGGTTGTTTGCTTTTATAAATGACACAATTTACATACAAATTAAAACAAATGATTACAATTACTCATTTAGATTTCAAGAACATGTCAATGGTTCCAATATTCCAAAACCCACTGTAGGAAATTTAGATGAAGCGTTGCACTATGGCCGAAAAACGCAGAATAGCGACAAGAAACATTTTTTGACAAATTAGTATTATATAATTTTATTATATAATTTGGGGAAAATCCACGTACCTTTTACCAAACGAGCGACCGTAAGGGCGCTTGCAAGTAGCTGAATATTACATAATTACATCCAATCCTGGCGCAGTTCACCAGGGCTGCCAACCAAAATAAATATAAAAAAAAATCGTCATTTTAAAAAATATAAATCATCGTAACCTTATTTGCTATCAATTTGTGCAGGCTCGAGAATAGAACAATCGTTAAGAGACACTCGATTGTTCAACTACCAATAACATCCTGAAAATCAAGGGAAGTCTACAACAACACAACATCCAAGATGTCTAGGTCGAATTTCTGAACAAGTCTATTTTATTTTCTAAATTAAAAAAAGATTTCCTTTATTACCTTTCTACTTTTTTCCTACCAAAACTAATTGTACTATATTTTTGCATAATTTTGAATATTGAAATGTATACACGAGTATGTAAAAATTAAAAAATACCACTTTTCTCTTTTGTTAAACAAGCGCAGATGGCCTAGTTACCGGCCCTTTTTTTATGTTTCATTAATTTATTTTGTAAAATATTTTGTGAATAAATAAATAAATAAATCATCGTAAAATCGTCACACACAAGCATATTTTACATTAGAAGTTTAGTCTATTTATTACTGAATTCTCTCGCAAGCTATAGGGTCATCAATCTAGAATTATTTTTTTCAATAGGGTTTTTTCACAGATTACGCGTGTGTTGTGGTTAACTTTTTTTCTTTCCAGTATTGTTTGCCATTTCATCCACGGTTCGCTGCGGTTTATGTACTGTTAGAATCATTGGTCCATATTTTTCAACTTTGTAACGGATGATCAATCATGAGGTATTTCTTTCAATATGGATTTTTTCAGATTACGCGTGAGTTGTATTAAACTTTTTTTTTTCTTTTCAGTATTATTTGCCGTTTCATCATGGAAAGACTTACACAGCGAAAACCACGATTGTCGAGTATTTCGCCATACAGGTCGAAATGCTCGAACAAGTTATCCAAAATTGGACGCTGAAGGAATTTATATTTTCTAAAAATACCTGGCATAAAATGTTCTTTCGAATGAACAATAAATACTCTACACTTAATTTAAATGTGTATCTGTTGTTCGACCTTTTTTGATGTATTATCGTTTGAAAAAATACCTCTAGATTGATTACTCGATATATGTTCACAGTTCTTGTTGATTCTCAAATGGGAATATAGTCAGCGAAGAATTTATATACACAGCACCACTTGTAAGACATGTTTCAGTCCTGATTAAAGACGACTTATCAATATCTATTTTGTTGCCTAATCCTACGGATTTTATTTTCGTGCTCAAGATTTGGAAATTTGTAGGAGGTTTCATTTTTATTTCTCATACCTTTTTAGTCCTGATTATAGACGACTCTATTTTGTGGTTTTTACGCCGAATCCTACGGATTTTATTTCGTGCTCAAGTATTGTAAATTTGCAGAAAGTTTCATTTTTATTTCTCATACTAAATGAGTTTTAAATATAGTCATTTTCGACGTTTTTACACTGAAATGTCTCCAGTCATCATTTGGACAAATTTTAGTTTGATTTTGTTAGACGTCAAAATGACGATAAATCGTCAAAATTGTCCACATCAAAAAAAGAAAATAAATGAAAATTGATTTTTTTTACCCTTAGGGCCCTTTCTCTATGCGCTGTCACATATGGTTTATTATCAGTATATTAATACTAATTTCAGAAAAAAAAAGGTCCATGCAAATGGTCTGGGACCCAAATAACGGCTAGCACAATACATGGACAAATGGGTATTAAATAATAATACAGTTTTTTACTAAGCTAAAATTTTTTTTTGTAACTTAGCTAAGTTGGTAATGATTCCCAAACAGATGGTCTATACGGCCGATAATACGGCATTTTCAAAAATTTTCAAAACTAAAGGAGACAATCAAATTTTCTCACAAATTTAAATATCACATTAGGCGTGTTCTATGGGTACTCGCTTATTAAACGAGTAAGCTCTCGCTAAGGCGATACTTTCAAAACTTTACGAGAAGTTGTTAAAATGTCCATGAATACAAGAACTAGATGGCTGTTCTGTATTCAAGGAAACCGTTTGGTTTGAAAATTTGTAATTAATAGGCAACAATATTTAGTAAAAGATACTTGTGGTGTTTTATTGCCACCCGCTTATTAAACGAGTAAGTCGTCGCTAAGAGGATAACTTCAAAATTGTAAGAGATTTGTTTTAAATTTCTTTGTTTTATTGCTACTCGCTTATTTAACGGGTAAGACGTCGCTAAGGCGATAACTTCGAAACTGTAAGAGATTTTTTTTTAAATTTCTTTGTAAACAAGAACTAATTGGCTTTATTCATCATAAACCATTTGATTTAACAAAAAAGTTATTCAAGAAATACTAAAAGCGTGTAATAACAGAACTCGCTTAAACTCGCTAAAGGGCTTCTTGAATTGCTTTATTCCTAAAAACTTTTATTTATTAAAAGCATTTAACAGAAATTGTCTATAGTTTTCTGTTCAAAAATATTTACATATATATTCTTCTACAATGGTGTGAAGTTATCGCGTTAGCGACCTCCTAAGCGTATTGCCAATAGGACACGGCCATTATTTTAAAAATCTTGGTGAGTTTGCGGTTCAAGCATTCCAAAATCCAGAGGTTATATATTTGGCCTCGCTCGCCATCCGATTTTTGACTAGTTTTTTAATAAACAAAAGCAGCAGAATAATAATTACTTTCGAAAGTTTGTTGAGGTATTTAAAAATATAACAATGGCTTAAGAAATAAGTCAACTCAGGTTCTACTCCCGGTAGAACAGTTAATATTTTTTTACCAGCGGGTAATCGAGGTGGGGAAAGAGATTAATCTCGAAGCCCTGTACAAACTTCTCCTGCTGAGCAGCTCGGAGCTGGCGTAAATGTGGGACTTGAGTAATTAAGCACTTAAGCAACCTCACTTGATATCACGTCCTGGTATTCATCACTGGACACTATGTAAATAGGCTGCCTTCAGTGGTAAAAAATAGGACCTTGGTCGAAAAAATCAGAAAATAATAATTTAAATACTAGAGTTTATATAAACTTATACAGGATGTCCGCCGGGAAGGTATACTACAGGGTGTCCACCGGGAAGGTATACTACTTTGTTTGTGTATAATTGACAAGTGTTTTTATTAATGTCGGCAATTATGTATGGAATACAAGATCAGATAAATTTCCACACATTCGAGTATTTCATTACATTCAGCACGGCGTCGAATTGAGGTTGACGGACTGTTTTGAACACTTTCTTCAGCAGCAGTAATGTTTTATATAACATGTTTTCCTATTTCTCCATTAATGGTTGTTTATTAGAGCGCCCATAAAACAAAAAGGATAATTTTTTCCGCTCCCCACTCGTTTTCTAGTATATCGGGAATCAAAAATAATATCCGTGCAAAAATTTTTTTAATCGGATGGAAACCGGTGTTTTCAGATGTCAAACTTCAAATTTAAGTCAAAATTTTTTTCAAACGTAAATTAGTATTTTTATTTATAAACGTTTCAAAAAAATTTTGTCTTAAATTTGAAGTTTGACCTGGCCGGTTCCCATCCGATTGAAAAAATTTTTGCACGGATATTGTTTTTAATGCCCAATATACTAGAAAATGAGCGGGGAATGGAAAAATAACACTTTTCCATTTTTCTATGTATTTCATTCGCGCTCTTTTATTTGTTTCATTTATACTCACAAGATGAGCTATTTTTAGATTATTTCCAAAAAAAAATTTTCGGGACGACTTACTTTAGTAATAAAAAATGATAAAAATCATCAAAAAGTCTGCCGATGGACTCGAAATAAAGATACTAATGTATATACCCCTGGTTAAGGTTTAATATAAATTCGAAGGTTGACAATATGCCGTAATTTAAAAATGCAATAAAAAGAATAGGTGACCTACAACCAACCAACTAAATTATTTTATTGTTCTCGTTATCTTTAATTATTGAAAATGGCTATTTTATTTTCAAAAACTTGACTCTATTCGAAGGTTTAACGATTCTCAAAACAATTTAAATATTTTATGACTATAAAAGGCAAAAGTTTAATTTTTCAATTAAAATCATTTTTAAACTTTAATCTTTGCACTTGTTTTTGTTTTCCTGGCCTTCTTCCCTTCCCAGACTATATAAAACTGCAACACACTAAGTTATAAGCAATTATACTGCTGTTTTATTTAATTTATTTTTTTTAATATAAAATAAATCATTAAAGATAATCGTAACTACTTTTATCAAGGTCTTACGAAAATAGTTTTAAACACACATATATAAAATCATCGCTGCTGTAGAGTGAGATTTGTTAAAATAAACTTCAATTTAGTTGTGGATTCATAAGCAGGATTAAAGCTACGAGTTGGAATCAAAAGTTGTACTTCACTCACACAATATCATCTGAAATGATGTCAACAATTTTGCTTAACAAATTAGTTAATTTACAACAATTCTTAATTAAACTTCTTCGATGATTGTCAGAATGTATTCGAAAAAAATGTTACGCCCCCACCTAGCGACCTTATTTATTTTTTTCGAAGTCATTGAGCCATTCTCGGCATAATTTATTTGCTTAATTTCCGCTACGCTGCATAAACTGCACTTTAGCGCTAAATTTTCTGTTCCGAAATCTCAGAATTTCTAGGCCCTATCAAAAGGATTTCCTTGCCTTCACTTTCCTTACTTACTTACTTACTTACTTTGGAATCAATCCACTGTGCGTAATGTTCTCCGAACGAATGGAAAACAATGACAGCAAAACAACAACTACATATGATGTAACATCATTTCAGAAAAAGGGTCACTACACCAAGAGAAAATTCCCAAAACATTCCATACCCGAGTTATATACCACAACAATAATAATAACACAATAAAAGGGCGTTTGTTGTGTGCAACAACATCAAAATAAAAGAGAACCCCAGAAATGCATCCAGAAGAGAAAAAATATGGGGGCTTTTACAAAAGAGAGTTGGTTTTGAATGTCCAATTCTTTGGTTCTTAGTTTCGTGCTTACACATTCAGTTTCCTCATAACGGTGACCACAAAATTCTTGTTCTTTTTTTTATAATTGACATTTAAAAGAAATGAGAAGCAATTTGTTTGCTGTTTTTGGTGTAAAATATGACTCACCATCCATCGCACCATACACGGACTTCCCTGCGCGGCGACCGTTGCTCCTGTTCGCTGCTGCCATTCCTCACCTCAATACTACCGTTATTTAAAGATTTATCACTCATTATGGTCTGTTTCGGAATTTTTTTACAGGTTTTTCGTATTTTTTTTTTGTTTTGTATCGTATTTATTAAATTTCACTTTTTCCAAATGAATTTTGGTTTTTTCTATTGCAATTTTTCTAGCACACACGGCAATGAACAAAATATACGGACGTAATAAAATAGAAACACAACGCGCACAAAACACTAACAAAAATATTCACGACCACGTATGTATGTACGTAACAGGCGCGCCAGTCGTCGTCTCCGTCTGACAGCTAAAAATGAACTGAACCGATGACGGGAACTGGGTTTTGTAGTTTTTCTTCTTTTTCGCTATACTTGAATGTTTTCTTCGTTCGTGCCGAGAAGCTTTTGTTTTTTTAAATTTACTTATTTACCAGTGCAAACGCGTGCGTTCGGCTTCAAGCGTTACGTGAATTTGTTTTAAAAAAATATGTTCTGTTTTGCGCGGCGCTTGTTGTTATTGTATTTGCTTGTCTTGCCTTCGTCTCTCAAAAACAGCACAACTGTTGTTTCGTTTCTCGAATATATATGTGTGTAAATTGTTGTAGTTTTCTGATTTTAATATTTTGACTCTCGTGTGAGAAATATTTTCCAAATAATATATGATTTTCTATTTATTTATTTTACTAAGTGTGGAGAGCAAAGGTGTTTTTTAAGATTTTAAAAAAGGCAATGTTCTGACTGACCAACCATTTTTTTTATTCCATATTCACATATGCGATGAAGACAGAACAACAGAAACGTGCCAGTGAGAGGTAGAGAGTTTGAGTAAAGAGCGAGAAAGATAACTCTGTGTATACAGAGGTGGCAAACTTGTATTGGGGTGTGTGAGATTTGTCATGGCTTTTAGGTGCAATATCAGAGATAAAACACAACGAAAGCGCCAACCGCCAAAAAGTAAAATATAATAAAACTCACTGTCGGCCGATAGCTTTCGATGCTCGTAAACTTAGTTTATTATAATTTTAATAAGTATGTAAATAAATAATTAAAAAAACTCGCTGTTAGGGTAAAAATTGACTGGAGTCTAAACTATAGAGGGCGGCGTTAGTCTCAAATTTGTCTACCCTCCATCATAGCCTGGAGTGTTAAGGATGGGCAAAAGACAAGTTTCTTTTTAAATTATCGTTAATTTTGACACTGACAGCTGTTTCCTGACAAGGTGTATTTTTATCTCGGCGGCTACGTTAACAAACAAAAATATCGCATCTGGGCCACGGATAACCGCACGCTATTATCGAGATCCCAATGCATCCACAGAGAGTGACTGTTTGGTGTGAATTGTGAAGTGGTGTCATCGTTTGAAAATGAGGCTGGAAACAATGTTTCGTTTAACAGTGGGCATTGCAGAGTTATGTTCTGACTTTTTGTAATTGAAATTAAAGACATGGATTTCGACGACCTCTGTTGCATGCTATATGGCGCGCCATGCCACAATCGATCGTTTGCGAAACGAAATCCCAAATTGTGTTATCAGTCTTGGGTATGTCAAGTGGCTGCCTCGGAGCTGCGATTTTACCCCTTTAAACTTTTTTGTTTTGGGGAACGATTCAAGCATTTAAGGCTAATATCATCCAAGTTATCCGTAACCTACAGCTCGAAACCATCAACAAGGTCTTGGAAAATTAGAGTGACAGAATGCGCTACTGCGAAGCCAGCCGAGGCATTTCATAATTAATGGAAATGTTTGTTCTTACTAGCGTTCTTAGAGCGCGGTAATTTGCTTATTTGGGAATGAAATAAAAAAATTAAGAACCTTAGAAAAATGTATTCTATATTTTAATTATATCCGTGTTGAAGAGTAAGGGAACTTTTAAAATACTTGGTTTTAAATGGTTATCTGGGAAATGTCGACCTTCGCTATCCTCACACTGCTGCATACGTTTTCTGAAGTTTTCATGAATTCTAACAAGCATGCTTGTATTCTGCCAATTTCAGCCTCAATATTGTTATTTAGGTCTTCCAAGGTGTTTGAACGGTTGTTAACACCTTCGACTTCAGGACACAATCGCATGGGACTAAGTCTGATGAGCGTACCGCCAGTTCACATCACCCCTTAAAAAAGATAAGCCGTTCAGGAAACATTTGCCTCAAACAATTCATGGTAACCCTCGCTGTGTGTGCAGTGGCACCATTTTGTCGGAACCATGTATCCTCTAATTGCATTGCCTCAAGAGCCGGCTAAAAAAAAATCAAGAAATGCCAAGATCAAGTGATTGCTTCCGAGCAGAGCATTTCGAAGATTGCAGTACTGCAGCTCTAACTCTCTCGATGTTTTGTGGTGTGGTGTGATCCTTCTCCCAGGTCCTGCTGTGCTCAATGAAGGTACCCAATTAATTGCCGTCCAGGAACACGTCCGCGTGTGGGAACAACGAATCGTAAACGAAAAGCACCCTGCACGACTATGATCAAATGCGCATTTGAAAAATACGCTTCACCCCAAAACGGAAATTTTCGCCAAAATACAGTTGGTAGTCTATAAGTGCAAAAAGAAATAAACTATCTTAAATGCTGTACCTACACAAAAATCTTTTTGTAAAATTTGTCACAAAATCAACAGATTTATAATCTAAAACATTACTTTGGACTATAGTTCAATAATTCGGACTAGTCTGACTAGAGTTATGTATACGTGTACATATGTATACATACTTATACGTATATGCATATATGTACATACGTACATACATAAGAAATTATAAATTTCGTTCATCAGTCGCTTTAGACCCTAACGTGTTCTCTTTATTTTAAACGCGGCTAATCATAATCTTAAAACAATTTTGCTGTCACAATATTTCAGTATATTCTGTGCGTTATTCGGTTTGTAACACCTTGGTAACGCTACCAGTGTATTTAAAAATATCACCATGTTCGCGTTATGAATTATAATCGCGATTACCGATTGTCAGCTTGACAGTTGCTAGGGTGTTTCCGCGATTTATTCAATCACAATAGCGAGTTAAACTAAATAATTACTCATAAGAAACACATGTAGCAAAACAAAGAAAATTTCCGTACTGAAAACTGTTTTATGCATGTTTATAACAGCAGTCTAGACTTTTGTTCACCATCTGCAACTAATTGTTATGATCTGATATGATATAGACTTTAAAAAATTCGATTCGGATTAACTGCAGTTTATCATAGGGTGGAGTGTTAACTAAAGTTACCATTACGTGTGCAACATATGTATATAGAAATCAACTCCTTATGAAGTACATGTCGTTAGCTAAAATGCAAAAAGGCGTAACTAATAAAAAAATTCAAAATTTAACACTTCTGCGGTCAAAAGTGGCGCTTTTATTAACAAAAAAAAGTAGAAAAAAACTTCGTTAAAAATGTTTATACTTATAGTTTTAATTTTACAATGTTTTTTGCTTCTCCTGTAAAGTTATATTATTGCTAGTTACGCCTTTTTGCATTTTAGCTAACGATATATTCTTGATTGTGGTTTAATTCTTACAAGCTTGGAATTTTGCTCGCAATGGCCTATTGGAATTGGAAGGAAAAGCATTTCCCTTTCAAGAAAACAACTCTTGAAAAAAGTAAAGTTTTAAGAACTCGCCCAACATATTTTCTATAGTCAAATCAGCCTAACATGCCGGCGCATCGTCACCGATCAGAGTTTTAAGTCGATGGGAAGTTATCGGCGGCGTCGGCTCAGGAGTTTTTTGTCGGCGATCGCGGCATATATTTTTATAAATTTGGGTAACAGGCGGCGGATTAAACATTGGCTCGGTGTTGTTCAATCTTAAATAGGTAGTTTTTATAATCGCAAGCAAACACATATATGGTTGATTCTGATATTATGGGCCACTTTGTTATCATTGGTTGTTTCAAGCGAGAAAAATAAAATATATTATACTTTATTATTTACTATACAATAATTCTTTAGAGGACCTTTAAAGACTTTAAAATTGTTTTTTAAAAAAATTTTTGTTCTTCAAAAAATTTCCTACCAAAGTGTTCAAATATACTATAGTTGTCCCTAGCACTACTTTCAATTGAAATTTTCTTAATTTTTTACAAAAATATTAATTATTTATTTAATAAACCAGTCTATAGTAAAAAATAATATTCAATTATTTTTGTTGCTATTAACGATTATAATTTTTATTCAATTTATATTTTTATGGATGTTTATTTTCTGTCCCTGAAAATACACAGTATTCGCCTGTAAAATCTAATATTCGCTAAAATTCAAATTACAAACCAATCCTGATTTCAAGCAACTCAAATATGATTGAACATTACTTGAAGTTTATAGTTTTTTCGTCAACAGTCTTTTTAAAATTAAGTAAGTCGTGATTTGTCACTCTTTACGAACGTTCACACTTAAGTGGGTCATTCCCCTGTGTTGTTTTTTAAAAAAGATAATTAATACTTTTTATAATTTTGCAAGTGTTTTTTGTGTTTATTGCAAGTATAAACTTCCAGCTCAAGTCAATTTTATAAGGGTAAGTACTTAAATAAGCATTTCAGGGGATTTTGTAGAAATTCATCATTCCCCTGCCAATATTTTCACAGGGGAATGACGATTAACAGATTTATTCTTTTATTATTTTTACAAAATAACTGAATTAAAATGAATTTGTTGATTTTAAAGAAAAAATACTATATATTTTATTGTCTTCGTCATTTCTCTGTTCGATGAGTCATTACCCTGGAGGTCATATTTTTAATTTGTTGCATTATTCCGTTAAAAATTAAATGTGTACCTTTTAAAAATGACTAGTCTTTCGTAGAACTAAGACATTTACCTGAATTAAATATTAAATGAATGCCAAAAATGATGAATGTCGAAATTAGCCCATAATCTCAGAATCACCCATATATTGTTTTTACAATCGTTTTACATTTTTATTAAAAAAATAACTAGTTTTGTTAAACTACTGAAAATAATGTATTTTAGCTTTCCAGAAAAATTTGATTTTACGACATACGTAGTTGCTTGTGAAAACCACCGATTTGTAACAACACACCAATTTATATGATACAACTCTCCCTTCTGAAATCGGCAATCGCCATTATCACATTTCTTCCACCGCCCCTCTCCCTCGACAGCTAACCTACACACATAATCTATATTTTTCGGTTGCTAGTTTTTGTTTTTGCCTGTCAATGAAGCGCACCAAGTAGTTTGTTTTAATGAAATAACAAGAACACAACCAAAGCAATAAGAACGGATACTATGAAAGGCATAAAAGTGGCGTGACTTTTTCTTTATCAATTCCAATTTCATTCAGAATACAACCGCGCATATAATGTATAAGTATACGGGTTGTTTGACGGACGAAAATATGGATGGAGAAGTACATCATACTCATAACACTTTGTAGAATACGAGGGAAACAAATCGGTGAGCTCCGTAAAAGACTCAATGTTCGTTCATACATTCACACTTGTGAATTGTGCATGCACACATATGGACATTCATTTGCATTAATCTGCGTTTTCGCGGTAGATTATCACTGGGCCGCTCATTTGTTGAGAGATTTCGCTGTTGACACGCTGCAAACTGGCATTTGTGGTGTGTTTGGTTCATAGTCCATTTAATCGGTCCATGCTCCTATGGGCTTTCTAGGTTGTGTGTGCTCTTGTTTTGTAGTGCATACGGAGTACTGTAAATATAGTGGAGCCAGATGGACACAAAATACGCTAATTTAAATAAAAGATTGATTATACAAAACCATCTCAACTTTTGGGATGTTTTCTACAAAAACATTTCGGAAAATGTAAAGCGCACACTTTACAACACTGAACAGAAACAGCGAAATATGATTTACGCTTTCACTGAACATGAACAAGCAATAAATTGAACCCCATTATCACGATACAATAGGTCTATTCTTGTAAGTTTTTACTTGTAAAAGTAGCAAAAGAGTGTTTTAAGGAACGTTCACCGAAAAAAATTGCTAAATTAAAAAAAAAATCATAAACGTAAAATAATTTTATATTCAAAAATATAAGTATTTTAGAATTAGAATAATTAAAATATATACTTATAGTAATTTAAAATATTTCAGTAATTTGGCTTGGATTACGTTTTTTTGTTTCTATTCATTCCAATGTAGATAAAAATAAAATAACTTTACTTACATACATTTATTTACATACATTTTATTACGTTTATCCAGTAAAATTCTTCGAGTAAAAACTATTAAAAGTGAACAAAGTTGTCATGTGAGCCTTAAAGGGTTATTAGCGTTTGCGCGAAAATAACAAGAAGCGCAAGCAATGTGTTAAACTTGGCAGCACTTTTCAAACAGCTGTAGAGAGGTAGAAAAAATAATAAACAAAAAGAAAAATGAATATTAGGAAGAGGGAAAACCAGAAGTTTTTGAGCCAAAAAAAAATGAAACTTCCTTTTTTTCCTCCTCTTTGATTTTGAGTCCTGAGACGTAAGGTTGGCCTGGCAAGAAAATAGGTAACGTTTAGATAAAAGTTGTATTTAAAACAAAAAGAAAACACAACAGTGAACAAAAATACAAATAAACAACAAAGTGTTTTTTTCTTCTCTCGAAAATTTTATTGCAACTTTTACTTGTTTTTGCAGTACGGGAACGCTTTTTTGAGTAAAAGTAGTAAGAAGTAATACTTGCGGCAAAAGATCAATTGTATATAGAAGGTAAAGTCACGCGAACAGCTGATTAAGTTTTTTCATTTCGGCATGTGATGACAGTATTTTATTGTCACTCATTGTTGACAGCCATAATGTTTGTTTATATTCTTATTGCCAGTTCTGCAATAACAAATGAAAATAAAATTGACTTGTTTTTTAGGATGTTGAAAATATAATTGCTGTGTCATGGTTTTTACAACATTTAAACAAAACTGATATTCATATGCAGTCGGCTCTATGAAATAAAGCCCCAAGAAATAAGGCCCCCAAATCGAAAATGAAATAAAGCCCCAAAAAATTGTATAGAAAGCAATAACAATGATATTTATGGTGTTGTTTCATTCCTTTTTAGGGCTTTATTTTATTTTGGTAATAAGGGCATTATTTCGTGCGAACTTTAGTCTCTACCTTTCTTACACTTTGACAAATTTAAGTATATGTAAGTACAAATTTTTTTCCACACCATCAATTTACGTTTACATAAAACTGCACCATGTATTCACACACGACTTTCTGCGAATTTTTAATTTATACACCATTTACACTTCGACAAAATTAAAGATTTTCTTTCAACACCAGCAATTCACACTTTCTTAAAATTGAAAATTCAATTATATTCAGTTTAATAAAAGTGTAAATTTATTGGTTAAACAAATTATTTTTATAGGTTTCATTATTGCCAAGCTAAAAGGCGAAATATGTGTAGCTTATTGCTTGACTATATCAAACCTCCGAAGGCAGCATCTGTGGCTTATCTTAAAATAATGGCACTTGCGTTGTTGCCGTCAGGTTCAATTTGGTTTGCTTTTGCTGAAGTCAAATCGAAAATGCAATTTAAAATTGCAAGCAGATGCAATTTCCAAGGGATTAGAGCACTAAAAATATCCTTACTGCCGACAAATTGTTGAAGACACAATGCAGGTGTTTGTTTAATATTTGATTAATTTTTCAATAAAGAAACTATAAAACTATATTTTTTTCAAAAAATGTGGCCTTAGTTTATAAAAAAATGAAAAGTATTTTGATAAAAAAAAATAGTTTCTGTTAGTTATGTATTGTTGACATATATTGTATATATATTTTAATCTGAATAGTCTGGCTCGAGGTAATTTACAAATTCAAAGAAAAAACTACTGTTGGTGTTTTTTGCTTTAATTTTTTTTCTAATATTTCGATCGTTCGACGATCATCAGCAGGGAATATTAAATTTAAAACAAAACAATTCAAGGTTTCGCTTCAAGGTTTTTTTGCGTTGAAAAAATCGTTAGAACCATGATGCAACAGGCAGGGTGCCGACAATCAAGCGGATCTCACAGACCGACCACATATTGTTATCGATAAAAATAATACAACAAAATCCAATCTGACCAGTTTTTATGTCAACTTCCATACAAATTGCTAATTGTAATACATTTCTAAACTAAATTCCGAACATATTTAATGGAGGGATATAATTTCTATCTGACACGACAGAAATTTTTTCATGGAAGCCGTCACTATAATGACAAAATTTCAAATTAATTTAATATGGAGACGTGGCTAATAATTGTGAACATTGATTGTATGCAGATAACATTTTTGTAACGCTTGCGTACACTAATAAAATTGATTCGTTAGACCGTGTGTGCTTATCTCATAAATTACAAAATATTTCCGCGATTATGTCGTAGAAAAAACACTGAATTGGTCACACTTACAACAAGTAAACAGCTGTTGCTGTCATACTATTAATACTGCATTTTCATTAGGCCATTTATTCTCGTTTTCGCTCGAAACTTTTCAAAACGTCTCAACCAATTTTCACACAATTTGTGGTCGTTTTCATTCTCGTTTTGGTTTTCGTTTGACAGTTCATTATTGTTTACAAACAAAGAACAACGTGGTGACTATTAAAATACTAAAATACATATTTTTCTTAAACAAATGGATAAATTAAATTATGTTTTTTTCTTTTAGCACGCTTATTTTTACTTTTACTTCATAAAATATCTTTTTCACCAAATATGTTTGACGATTGATTAAAAATGTCTGCCTTGAGATGACAAACCAACGATAAAAAACGATTATTTTGGAGATGACACACTTTATTTAAGGTGGCATCGCCTGTGCGTAACGTTGTCGTTCCTCTTTCGTACAAAAACAAGTCAAAGTGAGACGTTTCCATCACTTGAATTTGTATGGGAAAACGTCTCATTTTGACTTGTTTTGGCCAAACTTTTGAAAACACTTCAAAAGTGCCTAGTGAAAAAGAGCATAAATTGACTGGTGGTAAAATTAAAGAACAAAAATATATACCAAATAGTCAAACTCTGCTGCGTTCATACGCAAGATTTTTTTTATAGAGGGCTGGTGTTCCTGTACGCAGTTCTTTTAGCAACTTTGCGCAACATCCTTCGTTACTCCGACTACGTACCCACTTTCGTACTCCAAGACTATCAAAGATGCTGCTCCACAGCACAAAGTCATTAAATTTTCCTCTTCCTGCATTATCGCTTTTAAGAGGTTGGCAGCAAATAAATTCCTTTTTTTAACAGTTTGATCAAATATTTTTGTTAGTGAAATATTTATTCAAATGTGAACACACGTTAAACATGTTTTCCCAAACTTCTATTTGACATCTGTTTGAACAAACAAAAACAGTCAAATATTTGGCGGTAGTGTGAACACAAAATCAACCCTGTGTTATTTTGAAAGAATTTTGAGCAAATATGATGAAATACATTTTCGTCATATACATTATTATTATTATTTTGCATTACCATACCGATTTCGATGAAACCGGTTCATAAATTGTCGTAAATTTTTAACACACTGCCATCTTAAATGTTTATATTTTGCTGCCTTTTTTCAAACACAACTAAACCGCTGTAACACAATTAAAACGTATTTTTTTTATAAAACATTTATTTGTCTAAAATATCATCAATTAAAATGTATTTGGTGTAAAAGTTATATTTGGTTCATTGCTTTCTCATAATTGCAACAACACTGTAGCAATCGGCAGAGTTCTCACTTGGCTTAAAGTGAGTGAGAAAGTTACCGATTTCAAGTTGAGTCGATTTGCTTACAGAAACACTTTTTTAAGGGATTCCTATTGGAGTAGAATAGGAACAATGTCATATTACCGATTTGGAACGAGTGAATGGAATAATAATCGTCAATTTTTTTTACAGAAACAGTGAAGGTGAGAATGACGTACGAGTGACGTCAAATCGGTAAATTTAGTCGGTAACTGCGATCGGTACGAGTTACAGAAACGAGCTACAACTCTCTAAAAAACATGTTTCGCATAAACGTAGCAGAGTTGGACTATTTTGTAAGCACTAAAATGAGATGTAGACCATTAAAATTTGTAATTAATATTTTTGAGTAGCTAAAATTAGTTGCCCCGCTAATTACAAAGAAGACGACAGAACTTTGTGTGTCAATTTCAGCCTCCGAACGTTTAGCTGTTACACTGACATCACTGATTTTTCCAGTTGCTACTTCTTTTTGTTTGCTCTTACAATATTTTTGTAAAATCAATGGCAATTGGGTAAAAAAATACCAATTCAATAGGAGTTTGAGCAGTGGGTCGTCCTTCTACATAGGTTCACAATCACTACATTTTTTACCAAAACTCAAAAATTTTATATCTAAATTTTATTTTGAATGTAATAGAAAACACTTTAAAGTTTTAAAACTTCATTCATTTTTGTAAACACAAAAAGCGATACTCAGCGACGTGATATAGTTCGCATAGTTATTTATTATAGTTGGAAACTCAAGCACGTGCGGTATTCTTTCCAAAAATTTCAAGTAATAGTTTTCAGTTAAAAGAAACTAACAATTTTGATATGGAAACCAAAGGTAAAGAATAATATAAAATAAATGCTGTTGAGAATAAAATGGGAACTTTGTTTATAATATTTACTTAAAATGTAAAATTTAATTAACCATGGCATTAAAACCCCAAATTACTCTAATTAATACAAAAAATTCGAATGTTAGACGTCAGCGCCATCTGTAGGAACTAAACTTAAGTGAAATCTTATGTAAAGCTGGCCATAGACGAACGATAAATTCTAGCAATTTGTTGGGTTTGTGGTCGCTTTTTTACGTCTGTAGGGTAGTTTGCGAACAAATTGCAAGTTTTTGAAAATTTTCAAAAACTTGCAATTTGTTGGCAAACAAATCATACGTGTGTGGGCTACTGCCAAATTTTAAGCCATTTCGCCATTTCAGTTGCTCTTCAACCATTGTAACGAAAGGTCGTGTAGTGCACACAAAAAATGGCAAGCAAGGACTTTATGATAGAATTTCTGTCTGCCACAAAATTCTGGCAGAAGCACAAACCGAAGTTCAAACACAAAATGAACATGCGAGCGCGTCATCCGCTTCGTAGCATATGTTTACTCATCAACGTCGGCCGAATTATGATTTGTTCGAGCGTGTGTGGAGAAACGATATGCAATAAATCGCAGCAATAAATTTGCAAATCACACCAATAAATCGTTCGTCTATGGCCAGCTTAACATAGCCCAAGTTTGGAGCTTATCGGCCAAGTTTGGAGCTTATCGGCGTAATTTTGTTACTATTTGAATAACAAAAATGAAATAAAAATTTTTTTTGAGGAGTAAATTCCAAACCGAGTATGTATGTATGTAGCGCAAAATTAATGCAGCATATTTCAGATTTTAAAATCGAACAACTAACTGCTGCATTAAAAGGAGCATTTTTCACTTACATCAATTTCAAACTCCATTCACCTAAAAATGGCATATGGAGCAAACCTGTAGCTCGTTTCTGTAACTCGTACCGATCGCAGTTACATACTGAAATTACCGATTTGACGCTACCCTCACATTCACTATTTCCCTGTTTCTATCAAAATCTGATCCCTATTCCATTCACTCGTTCCAAATCGGTAACATGACATTTGTTCCGACTCTGTA
The DNA here is from genome assembly GCA_963513945.1 of Hydrotaea diabolus. Lineage (NCBI taxonomy): Eukaryota > Metazoa > Arthropoda > Insecta > Diptera > Muscidae > Hydrotaea > Hydrotaea diabolus. Next base: position 17,700,932 of record OY740717.1, read on the forward strand.
AGAAAAGTGACAACTCCAAATCGATAATTTTTTCACTGACTTTAACAAAGTGAGAACTCTACCGATTGCTATAGTGTTGTTACAACTATGATGAAAGAAGTAATCAAATATAACTTGTTGAAACAAATACAATTTTACTTATATAGATGTATTTTATACAAATTAATTTTTTTTTTTGAAAAAATATATTTTAATTGTACTACCGCGTTGTTAATTGTGCTTGAAAATAGGTAGCAAAACATAAACATTTAAGATGGCAGTGTGTGGAAATTTACTACAATTTATGAACCGGTTTCAACGAAATCGGTATGGTTATGCAAAAAAAACGAGTGCAAATTTTTGTTTACCTTCAATATACATCACCAACTGTCAGCTTATTTAATAGCTTGTTTTTTTATTTGTTTCCATATTTTTTAACTAAATAAGTGAGAAGGTAAGTAATAGCTATGTCCTTTATAAGTATATATACGTTTTATTAAAATATCAGTGTTTTAAATACACAATATTTGTACATGAAAACAAATGCAAATAAACAGCTGCGTCATGTGTTTAAATTCTCACCGTTTTTTCCGATTTGTATTTCTTTCTGTTACAGACCGAGTTTTTATCGATTTCAACGTACAGAAAGAGCACTTATCACAAAACCGGTAACTCTCAATCGAGTCTGTGTGACGTCACATAAATCGGTGACTTGCCGATTTTTTACAGAAACGGGCTACTGTTATAAGCAGTCTACGTAAAAACAATTGTCATTACCGCAAGCGTCCATGATTGTGTTTAGCCTCGAAAAGCGGCTTATTTCATTTTCAAATACAACCCTGTGGTATTTTGTTATTGGTTTTGTGCCATTTGTTTCCTAGCACTGTTTCATACCTATGTCATTCCCATTGCACGGCGCTCTCTTGCACTTTGTTTATTGCATCATTCTCTTAATTATAGGGGTTTCGGTTTAATACTTAGAAAATTAATGTTATGTTGTTATGGTACAATTGATTAGATAACTACTTGAATAAATTATTCATTCATTTTTATAATTTAGTTATATTTCTTAAAAATTTATTTATTTTCGTTATTTTAGGTTTGCATTCAACCAAATTACGTGTTCTCGGCTATCTTTGTAAAAAGGGAATTGTTATCATCATTAACGGGGAATGAGCGAGAAACACAGGGAAGAGTATTAAAACTGTTTGATACTCTGTGAGATTTGTTTAGTTTCCCTTTACATTTTCTACCCTGCGGTTGTGAGTTGCTGCTGTCTTTGATCATTCATGGTTTTTCGTTGTTGTGAGTTGTGAGAAAGAAAAACCGCACATACAAATGTCGGAACGCTGACGTAGTGAAAAAAAATATAATAAGCCGGAAATTTTATGTTTTTCTAGCCTTTGGTGGCTGCATTAACAAGTCAATAATATATTTCTGCGCAAATACTTGCACTCATTTTATGTGCATAAATGCAGCAATCAAACGTCGAATTTCTATCGCAGTGAAATTAAATTGACAGTTAAAATAATTATTTAAGCGACCATCTACAACAACAACGGCGATTACCACAGCAAGTTACGTGAGAATAGTTACAACAAATCAAAATGACAAAAACGGACGCACGTAAACGTAAGGTGAGTAGTGTGAGCTAAAAACAACTCAAACATTTACTATGAGAAATTGCAACTTTCGATTAGAAAATGTGGGACAACCTGTCTAAACATTCCCAGTCCCTGTGGTTCAACAGGTAATAGATGCGGTCGTTTAGACAGTAGGCCAACTGCACACAGCCACATATTCGTTCGGCCGGCCAAAAACGATTCTCTTTTGCTATTGTAATGCTCGAAATATTTATATTTTTGAGATTAATTTCATGCATTGGGGGTAGGCGGTGTGATAAATGTGGGAAATTCAGTAAGTAACGTCCTGCTTTCATAAAACGAATTGGTCTGAGACGAAACGTACTGTCAGTTGTTGAAAAGGCCTTAATTAAGTTTATTAACAACTCTCCGACGGACACTAAATTTGCAACATCTATAGAACTATTGATTCTAAGCAGAAAATGTTAAAAAAAAATCGGCGGTCTCCTCAAGTTTTCAAGATATGGGCTGCGAATGTTCAGACTTAAAAATTAGATATTGAGCCATATCTGTAAAACTTGTCCTTATTTCTTCAACTAATGGCTTATTGCACCACCATTCCTGCAAAATAAAGAATGGTTCAGTTGTAATTTGGCCCAATAAAGGGTGGTTAAATGTTAAGGGCCGATGTTGATTTTGAATAAAACACCAATTATTTAGGAAATTATTGTCATTTCTTTTTATTTCGATAATATTGGTATGGTTCAATTATGTATGGAACAAAATGTCGGCCAAATGGCCGCCGCGACCTCTGCGGCACACCTCCATCCTATGGTCCAAATTTTCGATGACGCTGAGGCATAATTGAGGTTCTGTCTTTAATGTACCGAATTATCTCATCCTTTATCTCCTGAATTGTTGTTGGCTTATCGACGTACACCTTTTCTTTCAAATAACAAATAACCTTAAAGAAAGAAGGCCAACGATGTCAAATCACATGACCTTGGCGGCAAATTAACATCGCCACGATGTGAGATAACACGGCCATTGCATTTGTCGAGCAAAAGAGTCATTGTTTCGTTAGCTGTGTGGCAAGTGGCACCGTCCTGTTGAAACCACATATCTTCCACATCCATATCTTCCAATTCAGGCCATAAATAGTTCTTTATCATCTCACGTTAGCGAACACCATTTACAGTAACTGCCTGACCGGCCTCATTTTGGGAAAAAAATACGGCCCGATGATGCCCCCAGCCCATAAACCTCACCAAACAGTCACTCTTTGTGGGTGCATTGTTTATTCGACAATCACTCTTGGATTATCATTCGCCAATTCTGCTTATTGATGAATCCACTGAGGTGAAAATGTGCCTCATAAGTGAAGATGATTTTCTTCGAAAATTGATTTTTCATAATAAGCCTAAATAACTTTAACGTGTTGCACGCTTGTGTTTCTGTACATGGTTCAAATTGAGTTAGTCTGAAATTAAGAAATATCAAATGAAATGCAGAAAAAATTGACGTTTATGTGTGGTTCACATTCAACATCGGCCCCTAAAATATAACAACCCTTCAAAAACCGGTATATCTCTTGAAATAAAATTACGATTATTAAATTATATTAAATTATATTGTTTCTGATAACTAATTATTGACACTAAATTACAATGTTTCGGTGAAAGTTTCGGACCTTATTTTTAATGCCTTACATTAGGTTTTGCACAACTAGTCGTGATACTTCACATACCTTTTTCCACATTATTCCCAAATTTTCTTTTGAATTTAAAGTTTTGTCATTATTTTTTTTACTTTTGTTTGGTTATTGCCCAAAATCTCTCAATTGGTCTAAGTTCGGAATACTAGGGCGGTTCGGAAAGTTCTTAGCCTATCAACGAAAGAGAATATGTAGTTAGTTTTTCAAAAATATTTTTATTTTTCAATATAATCTCCTGAAACTTCAATACACTTAGTCTAACGCTGATCTAGCAATTCTATCCCTTGATTAAAATAGTTTTCCTCAAGGTCTTCAAAATAGTAGTTTACAACTGTAATTGCATCTTCATTTGAGGTAAAACGCTTGTCAGCAAGGAATTTTTTTAGATTTGGGAACAGGTAAAAGTCACTGGGAGCTAAATCAGGAGAATAAGGTGGGTGGTCAAGCAACTCGTACTTTAATTCGTTGATTTTAGCCATTGTTAAAACACTCTTGTGCGCTGGTGCGTTGTCTTGATGAAAAATTATTTTTTTGTGTTGTAAGCCAGGACGTTTTTCTCGAATTTGTACATTTAATTGATCTAAAAGGTTGCAATAGAACTCTGAATTTATTGTTTTACCCTTTTGCAGATAGTCCATCAATAAAATACCTTTGAAGTCCCAAAAAAACCGTTGCCATAACCTTACCAGCCGATTGAATTGTTTTTGCATTCTTTGGGGCACTTCCTCCAGCTTCAATCCATTGTTTGGACTGTTCTTTTGTCTCTGGAGTATAGTGGTGGATCCATGGCTTATCAACAGTTATGAAACGACGCTTTAAATCCATTTTATTTCGCTGAAAATGATCCAAACAAGCTTGAGAAATGTTCATTCTTATGCGTTTTTGGTCGACTGTTAACAAGTCCGGCACCCATCTTGCAGAAAGCTTTTTCATCTGTAGTTCTTCATGCAAAATTAAATGGACTCGATCATTTGAGATGCCCATGATATTAGCTATTTCACGCACTTTTATTCGTTGATCATTTAATACCATATCATGCACTTTGGCAACAATTTCAGTTGTTGTTGCTGTTTTTGGACGTCAACTACGTGGTTCATCTTCAATGCTTGTACGACCACGTTTAAATTCAGCAACTTTTACTGTTGCATATGAAGGAGCACTTTCACCTAACACATTCACCATATCATTATGAATTTCTTGTCCCGATAAACCTTTTTTATGTAAATATTTAATGACACCACGCATTCTAATTTTTCCATTGTAAAAAAATCGCGGATGCGTCTTTTGTGAACAGCTGTTTCTATATGAAGGAGTTGCCAGATCGAAACAAAATTTAACATGTGTTCATAGCAGAGATGGAAGTTTCCAAAATACTTAACTTTTTTCTGTTTATACCGCGCTTTTTGTGCTAGGCTAAGAAGTTTCCGAACTGCCCTCGTAGTTTGGCGGGTTCATGTGTACCGGTGTAATGTCAACAGCGCGTACTAATCCATTGTTGCATTAGAACAGTGACAGGATGCCAAATCTGGCCAAAGTTTCACAAGACCTTGGTGGCATCGAATAAAGGGCAGTAGACGCTTTTCCAGACATTCCTATCAATATAACTAACCAGTCATCATGGAATGCTTCACAAATGGGCGACTTTTCAGACCACAGCTGCAGATTGCCTGCCAAACCAGTACCTATTTTCCAACTTATCGAATTTATACCTTTCGTTCACTCCTATCAATTTAGCAACATAAAAATTCCGACCTGGTAGCAGTTTGACATTCATTTTGACTTACGTTTCGTCTTCCATAATAATACACCCAATAAGAATACTCCAATTTTGTCAAAACCTGTTAACACAGAATGCGTGCTCTCCTTTTTGCTATAGATTGCTGTTTTTCCGAACAATTTGGAAATTTAACGGTTCTAACGCGTGATCCATTTCGAGGTTCGAGCATTTCTACTGGTAACTGGCGAATGACACGCGTGATGTTTTGCTCCAAGGCCATAATCGAAGCGGGTTTGTCCCCATAAACTTTAGACTTTACATATCCCCACAGAAAAAAGTCTAACGGTGTGATATCACACGATCTTGGTGGCCAATCCACCGGCCCAAAACGTGAAATTATCTGCTTACCGAAGTATTCTCTCAATAAATCCATTGATTGATGCGATGTGTGGGAAGTGGCGCCGTTTTGTTGAAACCAAATGTCAAATGCTCAGGCATGAAATAGTCGGTTATCATGGCACGATAACGGTCGCCATTGACGGTTACGTTCTCATCGGCATCATTTTTGAAAAAATGTGGATCGATGATTCCACCGGCCCACAAACCACACCAAACCGTTGTATTTTCTGGATGAAGTGGCAGCTCTGGTTGCTCTTCGTCCCAAATGCGACAATTTTGCATGTTTACATACCCATTGAGCCAGAAATGGGCCTCATCGCTGAACAAAATTTGGCTCGAAAACGTCGGATCTTCTGGGAACTTTTCAAGAGCCCATAGAGTGAAGCGATGTCGCTTGGGAACGTCGGCTTCAGTTCTTGTACAAGCCGTATTTTGTACGCTTTCAGTTTAAGGTCTCGACGTAAAATGTCGTTACATACCAAGTCGTTACATACGTCATTCGGAGTTGCTGCGAACGGTGCCGAATCGACTCTCCACGGTCTTGGTGTACACTCTCAGCTATGGCCGCTACATTTGCGTTCTGGACGTGGTCTATTTGGTCGAATATTATCCAATAATGAATGATGGGTCTTAAGATGGGTGACGTTGATGTGAATAGTACGCTCAGTTGGCCGATTATGTTGACCATTAGTTGAACGAAGTGCAAGAAACACATTCCTCACAGAACGTGAATTTTCGTAATAAAGTTGAACGATTTGTAAACGTTGTTCAGGCGTAAGTCATTCTATGATGAAATGCCAAACAAAAATAACATGGCAGCATGACTCACACGTGATCTGTCAAAAAGGCTATTGAAAAGTGTATCTCTACTTGGATCACACATTATATGATACCAGCTTTGCATTTATGCGAATTCTTACTCTTTTTGCTCGATTATTGTCGGAGAGGCCTGGATTTCAACCTAACATAAACTAACTATAACTGAACCATTCTTTATATATATATATATATATATATATATATATATATATATATATATATATATATATATATATATATATATATATATATATATATATATATATATATATATATATATATATATATATATATATATATATATATATATATATATATATATATATATATATATATATATATATATATATATATATATATATATATATATATATATATATATATATATATATATATATATATATATATATATATATATATATATATATATATATATATATATATATATATATAAGTATATATTTGATCAGTAAACCCATTAAGAAGCGGTAGCAACATTTTTATTTTTTTTACGACTTTACTAAAAATACCTCATAACTATTATCTATAGGGTGATTCATCTAGGGTATTTTTTTAGAACAAAAAAATATAAAAATTCAAATCAAGTGTGGAATCTTTATTTATAATTTGAAAGGATATTTTATGGCATATATTTTTTGAAAATATTTACCTTAAAACGTTGGCAACTGTATTATGGAAATGAGCGTTCGGTGAGAAACGGGAAGATCCGCTGTTTTCGACCAAAATTGTGTTCAGTGATGAGACCCATTTGTGACTCAACGGCAAAGTCAATAAACAAAATTGCCGTATTTGGGCTGAAGAGCAACAAGGAAGGTTCAAGGGGTGCCATTACTTATATACTTATACACAGAGAAAACCACGGTTTGGTGCGGTTTATAAGCTGGTGGGATCATCGGTGCATGGCCGGAACACATCCGTGTGTGGTGCTCGCTATCGCTCCATGATATCGATCTTTATGCTACCTGAAATTGAAGCCCGTAATCATGACGACACTTGGTTTCAACAGGACGGTGCCACTTACCATTCAGTTGCTCAAACAATAGATCTATTGAGAGGTAATTTCGAAAAACAGCTATTTTCACATTTTGGACAGGTGAGTTGGCCGCCAAGATCGGCTGACAAACCATCTACGTTTCAGGCTTTGGGAGCCAACATTACGCGTATCATTAAAGCCATACCCGTCGAAATGCTCGAACGAGTCATCCAAAATTGGACCCTCAGAATAAAATCTCTGAGGCGTAGTTGCGGCCAACATTTGAAGGAAATTATATTCAAAAAATAAATGCCATAAAATGTCCTTTCAAATTACCAATAAAGATTCCACACTTGATTTGAATTATTATATTTTTTTGTTCTGAAAAAATACCTATAGATGGATCACCCATTATTTATCGATCTAGTTTTGTAGCAAACATACTTACAAACCACAAATTACAGTAAATTTTGATGAAGTTATGTGGACAAAGATGGACGTTATTAAAATTGAAAAAATCGCATCCGATTTATACCAGCCTCTGCACATATGTTTAACCGATTTTATGTTTTTAGTTCTGGGAGCCACATCTTGCATCCAATCTTGATAAAATTTGGCACAAGTGGAATAAAAATAATACGTGTCCCCATATAGCTTACAAAGTCAGGAATTATTGGGAATAATACTTCAAAAAAAAATCCTATGTAAATTTACCGTTTACTGTCGTAGCGTCACTATTACACCTATCGAACCGCCCTCGTCGTTTTAATGATTTGTGTGCCAAAAAGTAGTTTAATGTTCTATAAACCATTAATTACTTTTTTGCAGTTTTTTGTTCAATTGCTTTTTGGTTTCGATTGGACTTTTTCTATACACATGCTTTGTTTTCATTATTACGATATTCAACGACGCGATTTAGATATATCAATTAAATGGCTAATTTGAAAATTAGCCAAATTCTTGAAACACATCGCAACCCCAATCAATTTCCGTTGAGGGGCGGTATGGGAAAGCTCCCTGTGATAAACAGTCTGAGAATGGTGAATTGAGTTCGGCGATTCTAGCCAAAGAACAGCCCAATGAATCGACCTCAATACTATATGTTTTAGTCTGATAGATTATCGCTAGTTTTTGATTTCAATAGTTATTTATAATTTTTTTTTAATTGAATTTATTGAAAATTTTGAATTGTGTTTCACATCATAGTTTTTGTTTTTGTTGTGAATGTCAGTAAATTTGTTAAGCATTGAAATGGAAATTATCGACCGAACGTCGAAATCTTGTGGTTGCGAATGTGTCATTATGTTTTATGATTATTAAAAATATTTTGCTCGAGTTATATTTGTATGGGTTAGGAATGGATCAAATCTTAACTTTGCGCCAAATCCTATACAAGTTCCACTAGCAGTCAAACTTGTACGGTTTGCTAGTTAAAATTTTAAAATGTATATTCACACATATAATTAAAGGCAAAAGTGAGTTCCCGGCTAAGTGCTTTAATGTTTCAGCTCGCAACGTCGAATGCTCGCAAAGTTCTGCATTGTCAGCATTATAAAGGGTATTTTTTCAGACGTGTGGTTTTCAAGAAGAAATAAAACGCATATACTTGTTGTGTTATGGCCAAGAATTTAACTTTATTATAAAGATATGTTTTAAAAATGATTTCGGGCCAGTGGCCTGGCTCGAATAAATTCCAGCCGAGAGGCCCAATATCCGACCACTTTTTGCAGCATTTTTCTGTCTGGACAATTGTTAATATGGACATATGAATACTCAAATTAACGCAAACTTCACTACTCATCCAATTTGAATACCTTCGACATACTGGCTAAGAGGGTATAAATCATTTGGTACTGACAAAGAGTGTAACTTATCGAAAAAACATTCAAGACCCTAAATATGTTTTCACAAAGTTCGATTCATAACTTTTTAAGTCATGACCCTCTGTGCGCTTGTGCGTCTGGTTCGCACGAGAACTCTTGAAAGGAGCTACAAATTGGCTTTACATTTTGTATGTAATAATATTTTTTTTCAAAACTGCCTATGGGATTGAAATTGGTACGGAACGCCAATTCTGGTACCTCCCATGCAAATACACGATTCTGCCCACTTTTGGTATTCTTCGACGATCAGTTCAAAATTAAAACTTAAGAACTGGATGGCAAATAATTGAGTTCCTAGCCAAGCCCCTTCTGGAACCTCCCAAACAAATTACCATGTTTCCCCAGAGCATGAAATTCGCTAAAATGGCCAACTCAATAAAAATTTTATAATATCGTACCAATAATTTATAATATCTCTCATTCTTGTTTCTACATTGCAAATGAACCATTCCGTCCACTTTTGGTATTCGCATGGGGAATGCCCGTCCCATTCAAAGACCTTCTACACATGCGACACTCAACGAGATTTCAATGAAATCGGTAAGATTCAGGCCATTGAGGACGAAACGATGGAAAATTTAAAATCCATTTATAGCTGAGGGTATATGTAAGTCGGATTAACCCACTTAAACTTCCTTACTTGTTTTTTTTTTTTTTATTTTGGACCCTAATTTTGATCATTGTTATTTCTTTCATTTAAGTACCGAATTTATAGAAGAAGGTTTATAAGATTCGTTCTGCCTGAACTAAATTTTATTTCAACTTCTTTTTAAATATTTTTTAACAAAATATTTCCTTAAATTATCACTTAGCAAAAATGATTTTGAGTGGCCACTAAACTGGTGAAATATTAAGCTTTTATTCTGTTACTAAAACCGCCTTTTCAAGTAAAAATGTGTCAAACTGCAAAAAATTCCGTGAAATTGCAGTGAAAATAGTGTCTGATTAATATCTGGCACACAGCAACTTTTTTGATATCGCTAATACAGGGTGGCGCACCAATTGTACTACAATTGGAAATTGAAATAATTTTTTTTAATCAATGTATTGTCTAATTGTGTATGACTAACTGTGTTTGAAGATAATAGACCTAAATGACCTTTATTCTAATCCACGCTTATGCGACACCTGATCAGAAAATTATTCATTGCAGCCTAAAGGTTTAAAGTTGGTATTGCTTCAATTATTGTTTCAGTAGACTGCTTCAATTCAGTACAATTCTTTGGTTTTGTTTTGTATGCTTGACATAACCCCATAAACAAAATCTGGTGCAGTCAGGTCCGATGACTTGGAGCTCGAGCGGAAAGTGGAATTTCTGGAACTAAAATGCTGTTAATCGGATACGTCTTCGGCTCCTTCAACATCTTTAAATAACGTTCTTGACCCGTTTTCTTTAAAGAAGTAAGACCCTACAATACAGCTTGATGAAACTGCGCACCACACAGTAACTCGTTCTGGGTACATTTCCGTCTCATGGAGTATTTGTGGATTAGATTCACTCCATATACGTTAATTTTGATCTTTACATTGCCGTTTAGATCAAAAGGGGCATCAGCAGACATAAACAAGCCATTTATCAAACTCTTGTCTTCTTCGGCCATTTTAATAATTTGTTTGCAAAATTTCATTCGAATAGGCAAATTCAGTGGGTTTAACTTGCATGTGTAATTTGGACTTTAAACGAAAACAACTTTAAGACATGGTGAATTAGCCGTTGTAATGACCGTCTGCTAACTGCAATTTGCGCTGATAAGTTTGAGCCTGAACGCTTGAATTTGTCTGAATCGACGATGCTACATTCGCTATAGTGTGTTAAACCTGAACATAGGGATCTCGATGGTTTGGTCTTCGTGCGATGCTTTTAGATTCGGCAAAAATGTTTACCAGTAGTTCCGCCAAGCTCCCGCTTTAATTCCATTTGTACAAAAATGCAGGACTGCAAAGCATGGTAACGCTCCACAATTTATTAAAACTAAATACAGGGTGTCCGCCGGGAAGGTTTACTACATTGTTTGTAAATGTTTTATTTAATGTCGGAAATTACGTATGGAATACAATATTAGATAAATGTTCGCCTCTATTAACCTCACAAATGCAAGCCCTTTTGAGCACATTTTTCATTACATTCAGCACGGCGTTGAATTGATGTTGATGGATTGTTTTGAAGACTTTCTTGAGCAGCAGTAATATATTCAGCCGATCCTGCAGTACGTAGTGGTCCATGCTTGGACCTATTAGCTACAGACCCTCTTTCTTCGAAATCATTCACTACACGATAAATAGTGCGTTTTGTTCGCACTTTGTTTCTCTCAAAAATTTCACGTAACTCTCTCATCTTCACAGTAATCGATGATTGATTTTAATAAAATGTTTAACGATTTATCGAATATTTTTCCATAATAAAATTGCCACGCCTCTACTTAAGAACTGCCAAACATGAACTGTCAAGACTAATGTTTACCAAAATGGCGGCAAAACAAAGTAGTATACCTTTCTGGCGTTACTAACCTTCCAAATAAAAAAAAACCGACTACATACACAGAAAAAATGTTATAACGTGTGGTTTTTTAGTACGATTCATGCGCCACCCTGTAAATAATGTGCATGTCTATTATTTTATACAAAAAATCTTGGTAAAATTTAATTTCTGACTAACTTTTTAGGCGATTTAAGTTTTTCACCTGAACGGACTTAGTAGCAGGCTCTTTCAATAAAACACATCAATTATGTGTCTTTCGATTAAATTCTTTAAGAACATTTCAAAGTCATTGTAGTTCTTGTTCAATAATTTTAAGTGCCAAGTTATTTACAATTATGAAGAACATTTTCAAAATCAGTTATCGAATCTATTTTTTACTACTTCTTATCGTAGGTGGCTGGCCGCGGTATACGTAGAATGTGTACGACTGTCGCACATAAAAACGAGTCAAATAATAAAATGCCTACATTATTTCGAATATCAACCTTGTAATTAGTTTCTTATAAATGTAAATGTATTAGCCCTTTAAAGCTGTCTTTCAATTGTAGGTCACCCTGTCAGAGATTTAACTGGTATGTTCGTTAAAAGGGATGTTAAGGGGAGTGAATACGCAACCTTTAACATGTATAAGTGAAACCCCCCCTATGATTATATTTTAATATTTAACGGTTATTTAAAGAGGGCCCAATGTAAAGCATGAGATTTTAAACACGTGCTAAAATGACATAAACAAAAAGTATTTAAACTTTAATTACATTCAAATATATAATGGTAGAATGTTTAACAACTGTTAATTGAGAAAAAGGGATTATTTTTAATGAGATTAATGTTTAATAATGATAAGTGTATTAATAATAAATAAATCCCCTTGAAGTAGAGCAATGGTTAATCCACATCTTTAAAGATTTGATGATAAATTTAAATAATAAATCTCTCATTTCTGACGTGTGTCTCATACTTTTCTTTCTCAATTTACTTTATTTTCGCAAATCATTGTGCAAACGAACTCAGACAAACAAGAAAACAACTACTTTTTTTACATTAAGTAAATTAAACAAATACGTTCGTGTTCAACAAACACTCATTGTTTTAAATAGATAACACGAACGAACGGCGGCTACCAACCAGCCAAGAACTTAGTGATCGAGAGTAAAGGGGTAGGGTGCGATTGGCATTTTATTTGAAATTCATATTGTGGTGGTCTAGTCACAACTCGGCCAGGTTCTATTGACAAGATAAGTTTTTCTACAACAACTATTCTAAGTGCAGATATACTGTGAGTTTCAAAATAAAGTAAACGCCAAATATTATTTTAAACATTATCTTATTGCATTGTAATAAAAAATGATATACAAAAAACAATAATGCGTAAATAATGAAATAAGAATTAAATTCATGAAAAACTAGGCAACAAAAATAAATACATTAAAAAATTACATTTTTATTAAAAATCACCAAGTTTTCCGCGTCAAAATAAAGTTAACTCGTTTACGAAAAGAAGATAAACTATCGTATTTAATATTTAGTTTGCTTTCCTTTAGACTTTATAACTTTTGCTAGTCTTCTAGGCCTTGAATCGACTAGAGTTTTATTAAAATCAGGTGTGATTTTACTCCATTCGATCTGTAATACGATTTTCAGTCATCTTTACAATAAGTGTGGCTTTCTTTAATTTTTTTGTCCAAATGTTACCACAGATGTTCCATGCGATTAAGGAATGGAGACTGTTCCCACAGATGTTCCATGCGATTAAGGAATGGAGACTGCGGATTATCTAGCGCTTCGGGAGTCCGATAGAGAAACCAATCCTAAACATTTTTAAACGAATTTTGTCCTGCTGAAATATCCATCTCTGCGATAAGCCCAATTTGTGGACACTAGGTGTAATATTGTCTTGTAAAATCTTTAAATAATCTTTTTATCTTAATCGTATACTTGATAAACAATTTATAACCTCCCCTAATACCGCCATGCATCCCCAGGCCATAACAGAACCTACGCAGTGTTTATTCGATTCCACCACATTCTTGTCGTTTAAGGCTTTCTTTTTGCTTCTCCATATTTTTTGGAGGTTTTTTAACACCAAAGATTTCAAACTTGCTCACGTCGGTGAAAAATATATTTTCCCAATAGTCTTATTTTTATATTTTTTGACGAAATTCAAGCGTTTAGTTTGGTTCAATTTCAATATGTAAGGTTTCTCGGCCATGTAAACCATCTTCTAATTGTGTAGAGATCTTCTAATTGTGCCAGCACTTACTGACTTGCCGTAGTTTTGCGTAGCTTTTTCTGCTATCTTTTCAGCACTGGACGCTGCATTTGTTTTCACATCTCTGACCACAACTCTAATTTATGGGTCCGTAAGACGCTTTGGCCGACCTGCCTCAGGAAAATTCTCCACTATGTGTTGTGTGGCATACTTGTCTATTATATTTTTTATTGTACAATGGTTTTTTCCAACAATTTGACCAATTTCACGCAAAGTTTTTCCCTTTCTGTGCAAATCTTTTATGATTTTACTAGTGTTCACTGATGTTTGTCTTCCCATCGTGAGTCTTTTGCTATTTTATTTAGTTTTTCTTAGAAAATAACTGTTCAATGCCGATGAATCTACGTTTTAATACTAAATTGGTACTTCCCCGAAATGCGCACAAAGAAATTGTAAAAGATTTGCCACCACTTTTAGAATCCCGCGATTTTTCGCGTTCAAGGGACGCCACTGTTTACTTTATTTTTACGTTTTTTCATAGAAAGCGATTTTTTCCGAATATATTTTTTTATCTTCTATAATTTTTATAGAATCTTTTCTATAACTGTTTATACTACATTATTTATGTAAATAAAATCAAACAACGTTTATAAAAACAGTTGGTGTTTACTTTATTTTGACGCGTAAAATTTAATGTTTTTCAAAAAAAGCGATTTTTTCAAATGTGTTTTTTTATCTTCTATAATTTTTATAGAATCTATTCTATAAATTTTTATATTACATCATTTATGTCATTAAAATCAGACTACGTTTATAAAAACAGTTGGTGTTTACTTTATTTTGACGCTCACAGTACATATGCCAAAGGTGGGATCATTACGAGGGCGGTGTTTAAAGAAATTAAAACAATTTTTTTGTTGTCCACCAATTGAAACCCTTTTCATAAATTATTTTCATAATGAAAGTTTGAATTTTTATCAAGAAAATTGTATAGTGTGCACCCCTTAGCAGCCAAAAACTAAGTTTGTGAAATATTATCTATAGTATATTTTGTGTGTGCATATTACTCGTATATATGAGTATATCTGCTGTTTTTTTTATAATTTATTTCTATTAAGTACATGTAGATTACGTTTTGTGCTCTAAATTTTCATATCATAAAACTCATTTGGCAATTTTGTTTAATACCTGCCTCATTAATTCTTACTTTCCTAAGCCATTGAGGGTTTCAAAAGATTGTTCCCATTAGAAAAATGGAACTGTCATCATATCCTGAGTCCTATTTCGTTGTCATCCAATTTGGGCAAATACCTTAAAATGGTGATTCGGCAGAAGATGGATGTTGGTCTAACTAAGGCATATACATCGGAAGGTTAATTCAACCGTAGGTAGGGTCATTCAACCATTGATGTGTTTTTGAAATTCCAGGACGGTGTTGTTTGTAAAATGCGTAATTAGAATTGTGCAGTCGCAGTTTCTCTGGATGTTGAGAAAGCATTCGGTAAAACTTTTCATGAGGGTCATTCAACCATTGATTTGCTTTTGAAATTTCAGGACGATGTTCTTTGCAATATGCGTAACTAGAATTGTACACTCGCAGTTTCTCTGGATGTTGAGAAAACTTTTGATAAAGCCTTTCATAATGGCATTAAAATCAAAATGATTCGGATCGGCTTTGATGTAGGGGTGATAGAATTGTTTCTGTTATTTGTTATTTCACTGACAGATTATTATTTTTAATGGTAAACTTTCTGAATTTGGGGATATCAGGTGTAGAGTTCCATAGGGGTCTTTATTTGCTCCTCATATATACAAACTTTTTATTTTTTATTTTCCTCAC
The DNA here is from genome assembly GCA_963513945.1 of Hydrotaea diabolus. Lineage (NCBI taxonomy): Eukaryota > Metazoa > Arthropoda > Insecta > Diptera > Muscidae > Hydrotaea > Hydrotaea diabolus. The sequence goes on from OY740717.1 coordinate 17,716,548, forward strand.
TAGGGTTTAAATTCAATAGACTTTTCATATGTCTCATATATGGTCATGCTTTAAGAAATGTTGCTAGTCACCTGCTTGCCGTAGATAATTGGGGTATAAAGATAAATGCGTCTAAGAGCGAGGCTAGTTGTAATCAAAGAGCTACCGGAATACATAAACCGAACCAAACCGTGGTTTTCTCTAAGTATAATGGCACCTCTTGAAGCTCTTTTGGTTGCATTTTAACCCAAACGCGGCAATTTTTTTATGGGCCTCATCACTGAGCAACATTTCGGTCTAAAAACGTTTCTCACCGAACGCTCATTTACATAATACAGTTGCACATTTTGGAGACGACAAAAAATTCTGATAAGAAAAAAAAGTTTAACACAATTCACAAGTAATCTGTGAAAAAACCCTATTAAAAAAAATATCTCTAGATTGATCAACCATCATTTTATGTTATACTTCGTAGGGACATAAATACTGTTACACACGTTTTATGCTGTAAAATAAAAAGTACTGAATGTTTTTGGACCAAATAGTTTTTAATATATTTATTGATGTATATTGTATCAAAAATAATCTACTTTACACACGCCTTAAGCCGCACTGGCCAATCTTCAATAGCTGCACAATCTCGTCCATTGGAAAATTGGCCACAGCTCGAACCAAAGCAGTCTTAAGAGATCCAATGTTTGGGTATCTTTTGTGACAAACCTTGTCCTCTAAAACCGTCCACAACTTGTAATCCAATGGGTTCAAATCTGGACTGCCTAAGGGCCATTCTTCAGAGGAAATGAACGCTGGCAAATTGTTTCGAAGCCAGGCCTGTGACGTTTTAGCCTTATGGACCGGCGCAGAATCCTGCTGGAAAGTCCATGGCTGGTTTTGGAACAGAGAACTGTTAAAAGGCTTCATAACAGCTTCCAAAACGGTTTTTGGTAAACTTTGGCCGATGTTTTGACTCCTTGTTCGCAGAAATGCAGGTCAGTGACCCCATCGTAAGAGACACCCGACCAAACCATGACTGAAGCTGGGTAATCCTGAGTGACCCTTTTCCACCCTTGGGATCAGTTATGATTCTTCCTTAGATGGCCGCGCATACACTCTATCATTTTGCTTGTTAAATAATTTCTGAACGATAAATTGTTTTTCATCGGTGAACAAAATTTTTCTGTGCAAGTAATCAGCGTGCTTCACCAAAAGACGTTTGCATTTTTCAATCCTATTTTTTTTAAAGCTGCTGTCAATAAATGTCCGGTACGTCGTTTGAAAGCCCCAAGTCCCAAGTCTTTTTTAATGATTCGACTCGTAGACTTTTGCGTGATATTCATCTCAAGGGCCATGATTTTCTGTTTTCGGAGCGGATTTGTGTGAATTCTTGATTTAACGGCTTTGATGACATGAGGTGTTCGAACAGAGCGTGGGCGGCCCGACCGGTGGCGGTCTTTTACATTTCCAGTCTCCTCAATCGGTTTTATGCATCGGCAGACGAACAAGCGGCTAATCCCTAGTGGCTGGAGCGTTTTGAAAATATCGTTTTTTTCTTTTCACACTTGAATAGCGCTATTTCAGCGATACGGTTCTCATTATCTGACCACACCATGATGAAAGTTGAAACAATTTTAAAATCCCGTTACAGAATAACGCTATTGAGGTTAGCTTTCAATAACACATATGACATGACGGGGTATGTTTAGTTGTACTATGGAAATGGGTGTGTTCAATGTTGTAACAGTATTTATGTCCCTACTAAGTATGTTATATATTCCGATGAACCTACCAGAAAAAGGCTTTGCCTGCCATATTTGGTAGGTTCGGTTCGGTTTTCAACCCTGGCTTATTTACATTTCTCAAATGTGTCCGCTGAATTTGTAAATTAAGCGACTTGTGTTTTTTGTCTTATTTGGCACGACTTTTCGAAGAGAGTTGGCAACCCTATTCTGCTCTTGTTTTCTCATCTCTGTTTCTCTTTAAAATTCACTTCATCTCTGAGAGCCATGAACCATTTTGGCAAACGAAACAAATCACCGTAAAAAAAAATGAACAATATAACAGCACAAACACTAGAAGAAATGCCACTTTGACATCTTCGATGGGTTGGTACGGCACAATCTAATCTTTTTCTCGACGTGTTATAATTAATTATTGCAAAATAACAAAACAAAAATTAAACTTACAAAAGCAATGTTTTCATAAATTATGTTGGGTGCTTAATTAAAACCACGAGAGAAACTAAAAAATATGAAATTTGATTACGTTTTGGTACGACAGCTTACAACTTGAGATGCTCATTTAAGCAATTTTTTATTTGTTTTGCGGTTTTAATATTTCATATTTTACATGTAATTTAATCCACCCTTTTTCTTTTCTTAGTTAAGCACGAGTGATGACAAAAACAACGCATCCACATCTACTCCACGACGGAAGTCACCCAGTGCATCCGGATCGGGTGGTGGTGGTGGAGGATTACCAAAAGGACTTAAATTATCTTTCTTCTGTCTAATCATATCAGTATGTCTGTTATTACTTGGATTTGGTAAGTACTGTGCTATATACATATTCTTTAATTGTTTTTGGCAAGTTTTCAATATATTCTCTGCTTTTCCCGTTCCAGGTTTATACATTGACACAACCAGTCCGTTTCTAGTGCAATTAGCGTCCAAATTAGGCTACAGTAAAACCCAATATGCTGTGATTATTGATGCTGGCTCGACCGGAAGTCGTGTGCTGGCCTATAAATTTGATCGTAGTTTTATAGGTGAGTGGTTATCGTCAAAGGCGCTACGGAAACAGAAAGTTCAGCTTTTTAAACAAAATGATAATTTCAGTTTTATAGCACAAGGAACATACATATGTACATACATTTTATTTTTTGGAAGAATAGGAAAAAACTCAGAAAAATTTCATTCATTTAGGCCCGAGCTCACTCACTTTTTATCAAAAAAAAATATATATGTAGAAACCGTACAAAAAGTTAACGGTACGATGGCTGCTATATATATTTTTGGCCTACTAAAGAAAATGCGAATATTTGTCATCAAAAACGGGTTTATTGTTTTTCAAAGTATTCTACAGCATGATTTATACACTTTTGCATGCGCTCAAACCAATTGACGAAGCACTTTGCCACTCCGATTGAGACACCTCCTAAACATGGTATTTGAACGCCCCAACACCATCTTTTGGCGACGACCACGCATTTTTTTCTTGATGTACGGCAATAAAAAAAAAGTCATTGGGTGCCAAGTCAGGGCTGTACGGCGGATGACCCATAAATTCGGCGTTTTGGCCGGTCAAAAAGGCGCCGGTTTGAGCCGATGTGTGAGAGCACGCATTGCCATGGTGCACAATGATTCGTCTTCTCATGTTCGTTTTTCGAATTTCTCCGAAGACTTCAGGCAAACAAATTATAGAGTACTACTCAGAGTTGACTGTCCTACGTTGTTCAAGCGGAACAGTCGCCACATGACCAGTTTTGCCGAAAAAACAGGCGACCATTTGCTTCAAAGTGCTTCTTCCACGAACAACTTTTGTTGGATTTGGCTCGTTTTCGAAAACCCACACGGTCGATTGCTGTTTTGTTTCGGGCTCATACGCATATATCCATGATTTGTCACCTGTGACGACGATAAACGTCTTTTGAAGCACCGCGATCGTATTTTTTCAACAATTCTTTGCACCAATCACCACGAGCCTTGTTTTGAGCGATTGTCAAATTGTACAGGATCCAACGAGAACAAATCTTTTTTATGGCCAGGTGTTCATGCAATATCGAATGCATGTTGGCGAAAGAAATGCCCAAGGATGCCTCTAACTCAGGCATGTCATATGACGATCCTGCATTATCTGTTCACGCACGACATCAATGTTCTCTGGCACAACGGCCGTTTTTGGACGACCTTTGTCTTTGAGCGAGCGTCGGCCACGATTGAATTCATCAGACCAGTTTTTCACAGTCCTATAGGATGGTGCTTCATCGCCTTACACAGATTTAAGTTCATCGATGAAGTATGTTTATGCGAAAAAAATGTCAAACTTTTCAAATGTCAGATGACCAGAAATATTTATTTTGTTTTGGCACAATTAAACACTTTTATATCTTAATTAGGTTAAATTTGTTTGGTGACAAAGCGTACACCCTCCTGCAATTTCAGGAACATTCTAAGTATATTTGCCAATGAAATCATTTAGACTTTAGACGCGGAATCGTATCGCTACAATATTAATACCCTTTGAAAGGGAAACATCTGCACTTTTGAATGAGACTTTAAGAACTCTTTTTTTTAAATGAAGCAAGATACGATCAGTATTTATTTTTTCGTTATTCAAATATCTCAATGTCACACGTAAAAAGGTATAAAAGACCAAAACAACTGGCCCAAAAATACATTAGGACGTGCTAGGAGGACACACTACAGAATTTTATTATTTAATCTGAAGCTTGCATCTGCCTTTATATAACAGTTTTCCTTTTAAGACAGTAACATTGGCACAATCCTCCAATGGTTTATTTGGCAAATATGATTAGAAATGTTCGCGAAATCGCGTGAGAGGGTACGCTTTGTCGCGTTTTCTTTTCATCTACACAAATGAGCCGCCCTCTAAATATAGAAATATGTAATGTTCGGAGTTTGAAGGCCTAAAACTTGATAACCGCTAAACGCCGATAAACGCCAAACATGGACAAAACCTATGTGTAGTACAAATAGGTGTCGCTGTCGTCTAAAAATTTGATTTTTTCTCATGTATAGTACGGCTTTATTATTAATTCAAAGAATTAATCTCTTAGTAAACGCCAGTTTGCTAAAAATATTCAAAAAACAACATGAGTTTCGGAGACGAGAAGACATGTAAATATTATTTTCGGTTTTCATAATTGTCAGCACAAGGTTTTTTGTGAAAGACTGCTGAAGATTGTTGGGCTGGAGATGCAGAATTTTTAGCAAAAAGTCGTGTTTTCAGATAAAGCTCATTTTTATCTTGGCGGCGTACAGAGAACCCCACGTGACTATTGAGAAGCCAATGCATCCACAACGTTTCACTGTCTAATGTGGATTTTGGGCTGGTGGCATCATTGGCACATTTTTCTTCGAAAATGAACAAGTAGCACCGGTGACATCAACTTAAATCATAAGGCGAAGAAGTTTTCAGAGTTCAGCTAGATCTTTGTATGTTTTAAACACTCATTTCAACGGTTCAGTATACCCGTACTTAAAAGAGAAAAACTATTTAACGACCAAGGAAAGTCTACAGTTGACAGACAAAACTCTACACCGTCATCAGACGGTTAGAAAACTTATATCTGCTTGTGGAAATAACTAGTTCGGCCTTTTTGCGTTTGACTCCCAGTCCACAGCTTTTTGACCACTTTGATAGCTTATTTAGAACGCGTTGCATGACCGCGTTGAACATGGGAAGGACCAACCATATATCACCAGCATAACTTCAACGTCTGCTAACGCCACAACCTTGCCATTCTGACTCAAGCTATTTAATTATATTGTTAACAACCATCCATATAGAACACAGCCTTAAGGTGTGGCTCAACGATTTGATTAAGCGATAACATCACATCGAGTCAATTCATTCTATTAGAAACTTTGAATCTAACATATCTCTAAGTGACTTTCCTATCGCATAGTTTTTTAATTGTTATCCTTCTACATCGAAAACTGCTGCTAAGGCGTAATGCTTCGTTTTAAATTTATCTCAACAATTTGGAATGCTGTATGACAGACCTACCCTTTTTAGACAGGCATGTTGAGCTTCACTGACTAGTAGCCCTTTCAGATTGTTTCTCAAGTGCAGAAATAGCAGTAGATGTTGAGCTTCACTGACTAGTAGCCCTTTTAGATTGTTTCTCAAGTGCAGAAATAGCAGTAGCTCAAGAGTCTTTAGCAGAAAAGAAGACAGACTAATGGGTCTAACCATTGTAGGAATTCGAGAGGCTATACTTTCCAGTCTTCGGAATGAAGGCCAATGGTTCTATGGACCGGATTGACCCGAAGCAGTAATTCTTTGGACAAGGGCCGTCACTCCGGTACACAGTTGCCGCTACAACAACAAGACCACCTTCACTTTTCTGCAGCTTACAGGGTTATAGGTCAGGCGATAAATATGTAATACAGAAACTTTTTAAGGCAATATCGCATACCTGAGGTTATTCAATACCAAAAAGAAGTATCGTAGTTTGCAAAAATATGTTTTCGTTAATAGTTTTTCTTATGGAAATCGATTTTTGATTTCCGTTTTTATACTTACAGTACATTTAACATATTTTTAATACTCGTAAAATTGTTTTAAAATATAATAATAAATTGTCTTTTCTAGATAATAAATTGGTTCTATCCGATGAGCTATTTAAAGAACGCAAACCTGGTCTCTCCTCATTTGCCGATGCCCCCGAAAAGGGTGCTCATTCCATTAAACTGCTTCTCGATGAGGCTAGAGCTTTTATACCCAAAGATAAATGGTCTTCCACACCGTTGGTCCTCAAGGCCACGGCCGGCTTGCGTTTATTGCCACATAGCAAAGCTGAAAATCTTCTCAACGCCGTACGCGATCTCTTCACCAAGTCCGAGTTCAGCGTCGACATTGATGCCGTTGAAATTATGGACGGCACCGATGAGGGCATTTTCTCTTGGTTTACGGTAAACTTTTTGCTAGGACGTCTGTCGAAATCCAATCAGGCAGCTGCCTTAGATTTAGGCGGTGGCAGTACTCAAGTGACGTTTTCACCAACCGATCCCGAACAGGTGCCGGTATATGAGAAATACATGCATGAGGTCAATACCTTGAATCAAAAAGTCAATGTTTTCACCCACTCGTATTTGGGTCTGGGTCTAATGGCTGCCCGGCATGCTGTGTTCACCAGAAGCTATAACAACGAGGAGACCAATTTGGAATCGATTTGTGTTAATCCCATCATATCCAATCGAACATGGATATACAGCAATGTGGAATACAAGATCTCGGGCAAAGATCACAGCAAGTCCACTCAGGAAAATCCCATTGTGGACTTTGACTTGTGTTTGGATGTGGTAAAAAGCAAGGTTATGCCTTTAGTTAAACCTAAGCCATTCACTCTCAAACAACACACCATTGCGGCATTCAGTTATTATTTTGAACGAGCCACCGAATCGGGTTTAATTGATCCCTTTGCGGGTGGTGAGATTACCGTGGAGGCATATCGCAAAAAGGCCCAAGCTGTCTGTGCTATACCCAATGATGAGCAGCCATTTATGTGCTTCGATTTGACGTATATATCGGTGCTATTACACGAAGGCTTCGGCTTGGGAGAGGGCAAAAAGATTAAGGTAATTAAAGATTTAATTTAAATAAATTAGGTTTTTTTGTATTAATAATCAATCCTCTTTGTTGTGTCTTTTTAGTTATACAAGAAAATTGATGGCCATGAAATCTCCTGGGCTTTAGGCTGCGCCTATAATGTTTTAACCAGTGATGATAAATTTAATTCCTAAATATTATTTTGTTTAAGTTGTACAAACACTTAGTATTTTTTAGTTCGTTGTTATTAGCAACACTTGTATTGTTTGTCCTAGTATATTCTGCTAATATGCTATAGTGCCTTAGAATTGATCTTGTTTTATATTATTTCGCTTTCTTTCTAGCACTTTATTTTCTATGACCTTAGTTTCTGTCCTTTAAAGCACATGCTTTAGGTTGTTATATTGTATATTTGTACCCTTAGAAAACATTATTGAAAATTCTTTAGAACAATTAGCTGAAAACTTATATTTTTCACACACATACGAACACAAAAGACTATTTTAGTTAAACGAATTCTTTATATACTGTTATTGGTAGTATGAATTTAATTATAAACGCAAAACAATTGTAATTAAGAGAAAAGTAAATAATTTTTTTTTTCAAAATACACAGAGCAACGATATTAGAAGAAAACTGCTGGCAAATACATTTTCTTACTTGGTTGGTTTGAAATAGAGGGTTTCAGAAAGGAAGAATCCATGCTCTATGGGTCAGTACATGGCCTAATGCGCGATCTTGACTGATGGTGACATTTTCTTCCTTCGCAGACGTTCTGTAGAAACTTTTGATTCTCCTCCAACACCCACATTTTTGAAAGATGTGCTTGGCTGTTAAGATAGTCCATCGTTGTTTTTGCTGTTGCAGCGGAAACTATGTGTAGGAGTGACAGCCGTAGGTCGAAGAAGTGCCCTTCGGACTGTCGTGGGATTCCATCGTCTGCCCATCGTCTTTAAGCTTAATTATGCAGCCTTCATTAATCTTAAAAGTTTTTATACACTAAACTCTTTGTAAGAAAGTACATACCGTCGGTGTTCCCATCAAAAGGCCTATGTGTTTTTCCGATGTATTACAGGAGAATCAAAAAACTCTTGCATTTATTCATTTCGCAGAATTCCGAAAATTAATAATTGCAGTCGCTTCGTAAATAGATTTACCACGTTTTTTACTAAAAAAAAATTGAGTTTAAGGCACGATTTTGAATGACACCAATATATACAAAAATGTCACATAGGCCCTTTTTGTATTTGAGGGCCTATCATCCACATAGACTTTTTTAATACCCACCTTAAGATGGGGGTGTGCCAAATTTGGCATCTCGTTTGGTACACATCAAAATATAGATCTGGTACCCTATAAAGTATATATGTTTTTGATCAGCGTACAATTCTAAGACGCCCTAGCAATGCCTGACCGTCCATCCGTCAGTGTGTCTGTTGAAAGCACGATAGCGGTCACAATAATAAACCTAGAAATAAACCAAACTTTGCGGAGAGATATATTGTAGTTGCAAGCTGTTTGGGATTTATAATAGAGCAAATCCATTCAAAGAAAAAATTCTATATCCAAGGACTAAAACAACATCTGTAAAAATCACACTTTTTGGGGGTATTTTTTTTTATAAAAGTCAGTACCATGGAATTGACCTAGACTACTAAAACTAGGTATATGGACCAAATCGGTAAATGTTTTGATATAGACCCCATACCTTCCCGAGTTCAGGTACCGGGACTCTAGAAAATGGATTTATAGTCTGACACGGGTTTTCATGGCAAGGAAATGAGCTGTTTATAATTTAGACCAAAACGCTTCATGATTTAATACAGCCCTCGTACAAAGGTCCCTCCCGATTTTAGGACCTGACGCTTTGGAAGCCACATTTATTGTCTGATCTGGACAAAATTTAGTACAAAGTAGTTCTATGGAAGGTCAATTAACTGTTAAGGACCCGGACCACATTGAAACATATAGAATTATTGATTTAGAAATTGAAAAGGCCTATGTGAAGAAAAACACTTAGTCCTTTTACAATAATTTTATGCTAATTTTTTAAAAGCAATGCACATAGGCCTTTTTCTAAATTCTGAACCAATAACGATATCGACAAACGATTTGATGGTTACATCAATGAGCAACGGGACTACTAAAATCGACAATAAAAAATCCAAAATGTATACATAGGCCGAGAATATATATCATTCGGTACGGGCAAAAAGTGAAACTCATCAAAAAAAAAGGACTTGGGACTCTACAAATGTTTTGTTTAAATTCGTTTTATGACTTTTTAAGTCATTTTAGCCATGTCCGACTGTGCGGTGGGTTCGCACGACAACTCTCGAAAGGTGCTACCAATCGTTTTTAAATATTGCATGTCAAAATATGTTGCCATAACTGATAGTGGGATTGAAAAATGGAGCATATTTCCAATTATTTCTTTATAATAACCTCGTTTTCAAATGTACCATTAAGCTTACTTATGGTATTGTTGTAATACTTCCATACAAACGACCGTTTACGAGATATCAAGTTAATCGGTACGCTTCAGGCAATAGAGGAAAAATTTAAAATTAATTTATGGGAAGGGTATTTGTCTGTGAGACCTACCGAATGAGACTTGCTTTCTTACGTACTATACGCACCACCATAGGATAGATGGGATATTTACTTAGTCATTCCGTTTGCAACACCATCAAAAACTGTCCGGAGACCCCACAAAATAAATAGCATTAATCGAAACGCACCCCGGAGGAAAAGTGACCGGTACCACGCCTGCTTTAAAAATCGCATTTAAATGTAATGTGCCAAGCCCCTTTTAAAAATCGAATTTATGGCTAAAGCAATGGACCAATCATTATAAAATTGTAACTGAATAAAATCAAAGACTAGGAAATTCGTATAGACTATGTTATGGTAAAATTGGACAAGTGGGCGTGGCACCGCCCACACAACCATGAACATAAACAAACAGTATCTCCTGAACTAATACTTATGTATATATGACAGTGATATTTGACACATATGATGTTGAATCAAAACACAACCTGCAGGAAAAGAGGGCTGCGCCACGCCTCCTTTAAAAAATCGCATTTATGGAGTAGACAATATTAAGTAAAATTGGACAATGGGACCCGGAATTTCGAAATGTTATGTATATCTCGTTCCTAATACCGATATGAAGATAGTAGTCCGTATATAAAGGGTGATCCATCTAGAGGTTTTTTTAGAACAAAAAAAATACAAAAATTTAAACAAGTGTGGAATCTTTATTGGTAATTTGAAAAGACATTTAATGGGATTTTTTTGAAAATAATTACCTTCAAATGTTGGCAACTGTATTATGGAAATGAGCGTTTGGTGAGAAACGGGAAGATCCGCTGTTTTCGACCAAAATGTTGTTTAGTGATGAGGCCCATTTCTGGCTCAACGGCAAAGTCAATAAACAAAATTGCCGCATTTGGGCTGAAGAGCAGGAAGAAGAGGTTCTAGAGGTGCCATTACACCCATAGAAAACCACGGTCTGGTGCGGTTTATAAGCTGGTGGAATAATCGGTGCATATTTTTGCAAAAAAGATAATGGCCGGAACGTAACCGTAAATGGTTCTCGCTATCGCGCCATGATGTCGATCTTTATGCTACCAGAATTTGAAGCCCGTAATCTTGAGACACTTGGTTTTAACAGGACGGTGCCACTAGCCATATAGCTGCACAAACAGCAGCTAATTTCACGTGTTGGACAGGTGAGTTGGCCGCCTAGATCGAGTGATATCACACCTTTAGACATTTTTCTTTGGGGTTACGTAAAGTCCAAAGCCTATGCCGACAAACCAGCTACGATTCAGGTTTTGGAAGCCAACATTACGCGTGTCATTTAAGCCATACCGGTCGAAATGCTCGAACGAGTAATCCAAAATTGGTCCCTCAGAATGGAAACCCTGAGCCGTAGTTGCGGCCAACATTTAAAGGAAATAATATTCAAAAAAATAAATGCCGTAAAATGTCCACACTTGATTTGAATTTTTTTTGTTTTGAAAAAAATACCTCCAGATGGATCACCCTATATGATGTTGTTATGAAAAAAGGCCGGTGCTACGCCCCCTTGACAACATTTTCATATTGGACCATGATCTACAATATAGGTTATATAAACTTAGACACGGCTAAATTTTTTGGGTCCACTTGTTTTGTTTTTCTTTCTTCTGGGTCTCCCCAAAACATTATGGAGATGTTATGGACCACTGCTCTGTTCCATAGCATTTTGAAGCGACACAGGCCCAAAAATTTATTTCAGCTCTTTTTGCTTGAAAGGGAATGGCGTTGTCCATGTCTACTACCCATTTAGCAGATCCTTTCCTTGCAAGTTCGTTAGATTTGTTGTTGCCGCTAAAGTTAGTGAGTCGCCTTGGTGTGATGGTTAGTGGGGACGACTATCATAAAAGTATAGCCTGTTTTAACTCCGGACATTTAAAAATTCTTTTAGTGGCGGGTTTACACCTTCACCAAATAATAAAATTCTGTTTTTGTTGAAGTATTTTAGTATCATCCTGTTGATTTACTGTTTTTCACTAGCAGCATCTCGAACTACAGTTTGGAGACCCCATAAAGTATATGCAAGTGTATTCTGAATCGTCGTAACATCTAGCCATGTCCGATTGTCTGTGAAAAGCAAACTATTGAAGCTAGTAGGTGTTGATGGATCAGCTAGGTGTTGATGTGATGGGATTGGTCTGGAGCTAAAAATTATTCCCTCACAAGAACTGGGTCAACCTCTGGAAAATTCAATAATCCTTAAATTAAAAACGCAATATCTCATGAACTTTTAGAGTTGTAAAAAATCGCATTTACGGCCAAAGTAATGGAACGATTCCTATACAATTTAAACAAAATGAAATAAAAAACTAGGAAATTATTACAGATAATGTTATGATAAAATTGGACAAGAGGGCGTAGCATTGTCCACACAACCTCGAACTTTAAAAGACTATATCTCATAAAATAATAGAGATATGACGATGATATTTGCCACATATGTTATTAGCATGGATCGATACACATCCCTCTTTAAAAAATCGCATTTATGGCCATAGTATTGGACCGATCGTTATAAATTTTTAACAGAATGAAGCCAATGATTAGCACTTAATTATAGATTATGGTTACATTGAACAAGGGGCGAGGACCCGCTTGTATAAACCTCAACTTTGAAAGGATATTGCGCATGAACTAATACCGATTAAATTTGGTATATATGATGTTGGTATGGAAAGAAGAACATTCTGATAGAAGAGTTCGTTGCCACGCCACCTAGACAAAATGTACATATTGGACCGTAATCGGTGATGGAGGGCATATAAGAATTGGCACGGTCGAACTTAATTTTTCTACTTGTTTAAATTTTGGCCGTTTTGTTCCTTTTTATAACCATATACATTTTTCATGTCATCCTCTTGATTAAATATGTTTTTTCAGTTTTTTTTTTATTTTTCGTCTTTTTTAATTTAATATTTGTCCACAATTTTTGTTATTTGGCCCCTTTTTTATTTCTTTTTCTCATTTTCATTTCACTTTCCATGCCATCGAACGACATGGCAGACAGTTACTATGTACTCCAAGCACGTCCCGACTTTGGAGAAATGAACGCCAGGTATTCTGATCTATACCAGCGAGTCTCTCGACACAGCTTATCGCTTACACACGCGCGCGCAAATGACTGTGTAGAATCCTCATTTATACTTCACCAGGTTGAAACCAAACGAGGTTTAAATGCACTGCAGTCAAAACACAAAACGGAAATGTCTGGCTATAGAGGTCTTAACCTCTATTTCACAAGGTTTATACCAAATCTGTTTTCAAATTCTCAGTTATGTGAACGCTCTAAGGACGCTCAAAGGCCTACAGTAGTGCGTACAATACCGCGCATAAGAATAAAATCGACTGTACAAATCAAGAGTTTTATAAAACTAGAGTTCTCCGCTCTACATCCTAGAGTTCTTTACTCTACTTATACAATAAACAAAATGTCAAACTAATACAGTTGACATACCACTTGGAACAATTTAATGCAAATCCTGACAAAAAGACGCATAACACAGAAATCCATGTCAGGATTTTCTATTAAATTTTACTTAAAGATTCGTATTATGAATTGAACAGTTTTTATTCTGGTACGAGACCTTTTTGTTGTTTCTTTTTCAGAATCAACTAAAAAATTGATGAAATGTATTGGCTACGGTTGCCAGGCAGACTGTACAGCTGTTTCTAAACCCGCCAAGGTTTTTCTTCAGCAGTCTTTGGCAACGATTACTTCGGCTACAAATCAAATGACTCATACGGGAGTCTCACTATGATTAATGAGAATTACCCTTTGCGTATAGTCTTCGAACTGTACGAAGAGCAATCTTCATAGCTCAATATCATTTCCACAAATTCCGTTTCGCATGGGCTTTCGGAGCAGATCCCATAATAGCAAATAAAGCATTAATAAAAAAACCTGTTAATTTATTACTTGTCCTCAATTTTTTATATTTTGCCCCTTTTTATTTTTTTAATCCCATTTCTGTTTTCCGTGCCATCCTTTTAATTTAAATCTGTTTTTCTCGCCTTTTAATTTTGGAACTTTTTTATACTTTTTCATGCCCATTTCTATTTTTTATGTCATCATGACAATTTTATGTAGTTTTTCAGTGTTTTATCCATTTTTACCTTGTTTAGATTGACTAAATTTCGTAAAACAAAATACCTATTAGTACCACAACCACAAAAAATTATAGGGACAATTTTATACTAGTTTGATTCCACAATTTAAATTTTCCGCTAAACAATTTCCAACTTTTCATTTCACGCGTCACAAATGGTCATACCACCCCAAAAATAAATGACTTACGGTTTTAAAAAAGTCGAAAATGTTCCCATTTTACACATTTATGCACTTTTCAGCTCCAAAATCGGTCACTGGTGGTATAATTTTCTTAAAACGGACATATTACATTTCACGTGCCTAGGTACTCGGGATTATATAAGTATAATAAGAGGGTCTACATTTGGACCCAAATGTCATGATTCTATTTTAAACATTAAGGCAGTGAGGTTAAAAACGCTGCCATAATTTACAGAAAGAAATGAGTTATTTGCGCACTTTATGTTTAAGTTAGACTCCTGATCTTATGAAATAAAGGCGCAAACGTTTCAATCGAACTTCTTAAGAAGTGAATAAAATACCATCCACATAATTACATTTTTGTGTCGTTTGGGTGTCAGGAAATCCAAGCGCATCTTTCGGATGTAGATTTCTAAGGAAGTGCTTCCATTTATTTTAGGTTATTCACGGGAACGATATTCTGGGAATTTCAAATATCATACGAAACGAGAAAATATACGTGGAGTTTCTTCACTCCAAGCTTAGCCCACATTAACTACACTTATCCTACTTTAATTCAACCAAGTATTGTCCATGTGACTCTATTTTGTTTGGACAGCCGTTTCTAAGTACCAAATTGTCCAGAAGCTACGGCCAGGGGCCGGCACCCCGGCTCAACTATCCAAATTTGCTATATTTTCATGCACATTCTCCCACATATCGGCCAAGACACAATAAGGCTGTATGGTTGTATTATAAAATTGCATATATTTTTGTTACTACTAAAGTTATAATTAAAATAACTTTCTTGTTGTTCTTGGTTTCATTCACTATTGATATTCTTATATACGTAAATGCAAAAATAATAAAGCTAACATTTTTTATATGTAGAATAAAAAAAATAATAATTTGTCTACAAAAGTAAAACATTCATTATGAATTGAAAAGATTTCATGTTTGTTTGTTTTTTTGTCTGTTGTGGATTCCTTCGGAAATAAAAGTAGTTGTAGTAGTAAAGTGCTTTCGTATAAGAGAAAAGAAATGCAAAGTTGAGGAAAAATGTGGTAAAGGTGCACCGAGTTGAGATAGAGTGAGTGAGTTTTTGTTGTTTTGTATGCTTGGAAAAACATTAGTTGTGTTTTTCATTTTTGAATAAAGCTTCCATTCGTCTTTTTTGTTGTCTTCATGGCATAACCATTCTCAAGGGACACCACACCTCTTCGTTTTTAAGGTCTTTCCAGTATTTGCGGTTTGATCTGCAAACGATCCATAACATACTGAGGCATACAGAGAGTGGGATTAATCGGTTTCAGGCCCTCGAAACCCAATAAAGACAAGGCGCCTATGCCAAAGAGGGTGTGGAAAATATCAGGTAGGTTGCCGGTACGATCGGCAAAGCCTCCGGTTTCGTTGTCTTGGCAAGAGAGTATGAATTGTTTGAGCTTATCGGCACTTATCCAGTGTAAGCGACCCATTATGGTGAGGGAGGCCAAAACCCACCAGGAATAGCAGACATCAGGCAGTTTCTCGGGACGACCATTAAGGCCTCCCGAGGGCAACTGACGTTCACACAACCACCAACCCAGTTTGTCCACGTCCAAAAGATGCAAACGATGGGTCAACGACAAAAAGCCCACACAACAATAAATTAGACCTGCAAGAAATAATTAGACCACTACACTCCCTCATATAGAACAAAGTCTCCCTTACCTGAGTGGGATTCGGCTCCCGGCTTGGAACCAAAACCGCCATCTGTTTGATTACAACATGACATCACAAACTGTACCGCCTTCTCCACCTCGATAGTTTTGGATAAATCTCGTTTTAGCAGCGTCAAAATGGCCACAGCGCAGAACGAAAATCTAGTGTCCACTTCGCCCCACCGATCGCCAAAGAAACTGCCGTCGTGTTGCTGCAATGACATCACATATTTAACCACGGCCTCGCAGTCAATTTCCTGCAGAGCATCGTAAATACACAATATCTGCACTGCGGATAAAGTGTATAATATATGGGGGTCGTGACCTTCACACGGCGCAAAACCACCTGTCGTCGGACACTGGCAACGCTTAATGAACTCAATTATAGAGTTGCGGTCAAGGCGCTCCAATTGATTCATTATGTCCAATGCGGTGACACCCCAATATATGCCAGACATGCGTAAAAATTCCGTCATACAGTATTCATAGTCATCCTGATCCTTGCCATGATTCTCAATGTATTCGACATGTTTCCAGAAATGTAGATTTTCCTCGGGTGTTTTTGAGCCTGGTGTGGTCGCATCCACTGATGCCTTCGCAAATGATGTAAAATCCATGATTTAATATTCAATGGTGCGCTTGATGAGGGGGAGGATCTAATAGAAAGAGTCTCACACAGAGCTTCAAATTATGGCGTTTTAATGTAACCAAATACAATTATATGTATATAAAAAATGACTGCCAATTGCAGTTGTAGAATTAATTAAAATGACTCAAAAAGTCAAGGTAAAAATAATAAAAACCTAGTGAAACAGCTGTTGAACTGTAAAACGACATAAGACAGGGATGTTTTTTTGGAACAGCATTTCTCCTATTGCTGCACTTGTAAACTCTAGATGTCACTAGCGAAGTTCGTTCAAGTGTTGAAGGGCGTGTGCCCCCAACGTGCGTTGAAAATTATTTTTTAGTACAAGTTGCCAAAACAGTTTTGAAAAAATGCTACAGCAATAGAAATTTGATGACACCTTCTGCAAAGTTGAAAATATTTATGAAATACGCAAAACATTTATAATAGCGCATTAAAGGGGAAAGTGTTGGTGGCGCTTACTTGCACACAATTTTTTTTAAAGTAATATTTAAAATACGGTATTAATTAACCTTAAGCGATATTTTCGCTTTCTAAGAAGTCGATGTCGAACTTTAGCGTTCAGAACAAGATCTATGATAAAAAACGTAAGCACTTTAATACAAAGTTGGTGTCCACTTATGATATTTGTGCGAATGGAAACGTCAAAGTCACTCACTTGTACAGAATGGGCCAAAAGTAACCATGGGGTTAAAAACTTTAATAACTTTTTCCGTTTATTTTTTTTCTCAGATTATATAATATACAAATTGGAAATTTTTTTTACACTAAGTATGAAAAATAATGTCACTTAAATGACCCCCGGTTTCAGCTTAGCAATGTTGGCTCGTTTTAGAACATTTTCCATAACATCTCACAAAATTTGGGGCTGTAGCGTTCGAATTTCTGCAACAATGTTGGCCTTGAGTTGAAGGATTGTCTCAGGCTTGTTCACATATACTCGTTTCTTCAAATAACCCCAAAGAAAATAGTCGGGTGCTGACAAATCGGGCGATCGCGCTGGCCAAATAATTTCCGAATTTCTGGAAATTAATCGCTCTCCAAAAATTTTAATGGAAATGTCAAAGTCACTCACTTGTACAGGGTGGCCAAAAGTAACCATGGGGTTTAATACATTACTAACTTTTTCGTTAAATAATTTTTTTCTCTCAGATTATATTACACTCAAACCTCGTTTTATGCGAATGATTCGTTCCGCAAAAATCCGCACAAATCGAATTCGCATAAAACGATACACAAGCTTCATATAAAACTGGTGATTCGTTCCTGAATTTAAAAAAATCGCATAAATTCAAATCAAAGCATTAAAAATCAAACAAAATCGCATAAAAAGAAAACAAAAAAATTATTTCATTTATTTTAACAATATCAGAAAAAAAACAACAATATGTATATGTATTGTATACATTTACATACATGCATGTAATAATAATTCAGAATAAAAAGAAAAAAAATTCAAGTTAATATTTTATATATTAGAATTGTCAAATAATTGTCTGCACCGTTCAATGGTCATCCATTTCAAGATCATCATTTTCGTGACAACAAGTATTTTTATTATGTGTAGAAAGCATTGTCAAGGAGTTTTCTGGAACTTCTTCTCCTTTTTCTCGTGCAAAATAATTTGTCATCAGACTTTGTGATGATGATTTTTTTAGTTGTTTATGTAACTCCTGATATCCTGAAAATAAATCGCTGAGTCCTCTCTGAAGCTTCATTGCTCGTTCCGTATCTGGATCTATATTAAAAATTTGGTTTTTTAGTTTATCAACTGTTTTAAGAACTTCTCCAATATTTTTTGAAGTAAGAGGTTCAACAACTTCTTCACAAGCACTTTCGAACTGAGTGTCTTCGACATTATCTGTAGCTAAATTAATAATATCATCATCGGATAATGTCCCTTCGACAAGTAATTCTTCCAAATCATTGTGGTCCAGAGAATCAAATCCATCGCCTCCAATTTGACGAGCCAGGGTTAAAATTTCATCTGATAATGTCGATTGTTCACCATCAGAAGTGCTACCAACACAATCTGGCCATGCAGTTTTCCAGCAGGCATTTAAGGTATGCGGTCGTATTTTGGATATGGCAGATGCAGCTAGGACTATGCAATCGAAAATTGTAAATTGTTTCCAAGCTTCGTTTAATGTCAATGTTTCATTTTCAAGTTTAGTTAAAATTAATTGATAAGTGCTTTTTATATAATATTTCTTAAAAGTTGATATTATCCCCTGGTCTAGAGGCTGAAGAATGCTAGTTGTATTAGGTGGAAAAAGTTCAACTTGAATAGTTGGATGGTTCAAATGAGGATGCCCAGGTGCATTGTCTATAAGGAGTAAAACTTTAAATGCAAGATCTTTTTGCTTCGTATAGGCTTCCACTTCTGGCACAAAACATTTGTGAAACCATTCACAAAACAATGCCGATGTAACCCAAGCTTTGCGATTTGCCATCCAGTGAACTGGCAAACGTTGTAAATCTTTGCCTTTAAACGCACGTGGTTTCATTTACGACTAATGGTTTCAACATTTTATCTCCTGATGCGTTGCAGCATAGCAAAAATGTTAATCGCTCCTTAGAAGCTTTAAAGCCACTAGCTCTCTTTTCTGCTTTTGCAATATAGGTTCTACTAGGCATTTTTTTCCAAAACAGACCGGTCTCATCTGCATTGAATACTTGGTCTGGGGCGTAGCCTCCCTCTTCAATTATTTTTTTTAATTTTTCTGGGTAATTTAAACATGCTTGTTCATCTGCTGATGCTGATTCACCTCTTATTTGAATGTTGTGAAGATTGTTTCTTTTTAAAAATCGTACCATCCATCCATTGCTTGCTGCGAATTCTTTTGGCGTAGAAGTTGACGGGTCTGATAGTTTTATCTTTTCATAAAATATTAGAGCTTTTTCTTTTATCATGTATCCGCTTATGGGAATCCTCTTTTTGGTCAAATCATCGATCCATAAGACAATAGATTTTTCTACTTTTTCGATCAATGTGTCTCTTGAATACGAAGAATGTTTAGAGCTTAGTTTTGTGCCAGCAATTACGGACTTTCTTATGGAAACCTCATTGTTTTTAATCGATCTTATAGTCGATTCTCCTACTTTGTACTCCTTTCCAAGTGCCGTGTATTTTGCTCCATTTGAAATGCGATCTAGAATTTTAATCTTTGTCTCAAGGGATATCGCTTGTCTTTTTTTCTTATTTTTCTCCATGGTAATATCTGAAAATATAAACCTTTTTAACACAAAAACTTCAAATCGAAAACTGTTTAAGCTTACTTTGATCACATCTACGATAAATACATAAAACACAAAATTAATTAAACTTTACTAGAATGTAAAAACATTCACGACAAAATATCATTCCACCTATTGGTAAAAGATTAAACGGGACTCCCCAAAATTGTAAACAAATTTCACAATCACACATGTAGAGTTCTAAGCTTATACTCGTTGTTTTTACCGGCGCTGATATAACAACATATGTTTGTCAATGCTGCTAACTGCTTAAAGATAAATGTTTATGTAAAAACGCAAAAAAAAAAATTTTTTTTCATTTTTTTTTTCATTTTTAAATCGCATAAATTTGAATTCGCATAAAAAGAATTCGCATAAAACGAGGTTTGAGTGTATACACAAAATGGAAATTTTTTTAAACTAAGTATGAAAAGTGACATAATTTTTCATACTTAGCTTAAAATGGCCCCCGTTTTCAGCTTCGCAATAATGGGCTCGTTTTAGAGCATTTTCCATAACATCTTTCAAAATTTGTGGCTGTAGTGTTCGAATTGCTGCAATAATGTTGGTCTTGAGTTGAAGGATTGTCTCAGGCTTGTTCACATATACTCGTTCCTTCAAATAACCCCAAAGAAAATTATCGGGTGCTGACAAATCGGGCGATCGCACTGGCAAAATAATTTCCGTATTTCTGGAAATTATTCGCTATCCAAATATTTGACTTTAAAGTGTCATTGTGTCTTGGGCAGTGGCTCCGTCCAGCTGGAACCACATCGTAGGTCCCATTTCAAGAGCAGGACGTCAAAAATTTTCTATCATAAACCGATACCGCTCTCTATTTACGGTTACAGCACTTCCATCTTCATTTTGATATTTGATAGTGATTCCACACCATACTGTACACCTAATGAGGTGCAATTGACGTTAATGAATGGCTCTTGGATTTTCAGAACACCAGAACCTACAGTTCTGCTTATTAACAAAGCCATTCAAATGAAAATAAGCTTCATCACTCATCCGTTTGCGTTAAAAAATTTGATCGCTGATTTAAATAAAAAAACCTATTATTCTGGTACTTTGCTCAGTTGTGAATCTCTTTATTATTTATTTCCAAGTGTTATTTATATAATCTGAAAAAAATAAAAAAAAAATATATATAAATGAAAAAGTTATTAAATTTTTAAACCCCATGTTAAATTTTTGCCCACCCTGATTTTATCTCTCGTTGATAAAGAATTTGATATACTTGAATGAATTTTCATTTTGTAAAGCAAATGTATATTGTTTTTCTTAAAGATGTGTGTTTTTGTAAAATAATACAAACATACGCAATTTAACCGATTGTATCGATAGTGTTCACAAAAACTGTCGAAGCTACCAAATGAGGCGACTATCGATAGTTTTACAGCTCTCCCTCTAAGAAAACCGGCACGAAAACGAAACGTTGGCGAAGTCATTTTTTCATACAAGACTACGAAAACGAACCGATTTTGCGATACGTAAATGCACCGTAAACGTTAATTTCGGAATAAGAGAATTAAAAAAAAAAAGTAGTAGTTTGAATGTATTGGTAGTACGCCAAGGCTAAGCTAAAGTAGTACTTTTACGTAACACTAAAGCGGTCCGTTTTCGTAATACCAGAGTGTTGCGTTTACGTAACACTGAAGCGGTACGTTTTTGTATCTGCAAAACGTTCTGTTTCCGTACTGAATTTATTTCTCTATCGAAATAATATAAGCTTTTTTATACTGAAGAATTAATGTTGCATATATTGTGAATGATTATGAATTCTTTGGCTATTACAAAATATAGATATGTAGATATTAATATACTACAAACGTTTTATAAATACCTATTATATTAACACTTACAAAAGCTGATTTTGTTTAACAACAATCAGATCATCACACTTCAAACATCAACTAAAACAATTAAAGTGTTCTGTCAACATGGCTGCCCGAATAAGAAAAAACAGTTAATGCCATTACCATTAAGAAAAAACAGTTCGTTTTCGTATCGCAAAAACGGCACGTAAACGGATTGTTTTAGGTACTTTTTGGTTTAAATACGTTCGTTTCCATTACGCAAAATCACTACCACTTCGTACCGTAAAAAACGGCACGTTTACGAAGAGTTTTACGCAGAATTAATTTCGTCGTATTTTTATATGAAAAACTATGCAAGTGTTAGTGATATGGCGGTCCGTATGCAGTTCGTTTTCGCTCCGCAAAATGCGTTACGTTTATTTTTCTTGGAGGGCTATAATGCTGCCAAACACAATTTTTTTTTTAAATTTTTAGCGACGTTGAATTTTTCACAGCTTTTCAGCAGCGAGATTACATAACTTTTTCTATACGAAAGCGACAAAACGTCATCCGCTGCTATGACGTGCACGCATTCAACGATTTTAATTTCTTTTGATTTGTGTTCTGTTTTACAAGTAATAAAAAAAGGCATTTGAAAATATTTTCTTTCTTTAGTTTGTTTGACAATTTTATATCTTATATTTTTTTGTCGCTGCACAACCTATTTTTACTTTGTGAGTCCTTCCATTAAAATGAGTGTTAATAGAATTTGACATTTCCCTCTAAGAAAACCGGCACGAAAACGAAACGTTGGCGAAGTCATTTTTTCATACAAGACTACGAAAACGAACCGATTTTGCGATACGTAAATGCACCGTAAACGTTAATTTCGGAATAAGAGAATTAGAAGAAAAAAAGTAGTAGTTTGAATGTATTGGTAGTACGCCAAGGCTAAGCTAAAGTAGTACTTTTACGTAACACCAAAGCGGTCCGTTTTCGTAATACCAGAGTGTTGCGTTTACGTAACACTGAAGCGGTACGTTTTTGTATCTGCAAAACGTTCTGTTTCCGTACTGAATTTCTTTCTCTATCGAAATAATATAAGCTTTTTTATACTGAAGAATTAATGTTGCATATATTGTGAATGATTATGAATTCTTTGGCTATTACAAAATATAGATATGTAGATATAAATATACTACAAACGTTTTATAAATACCTATTATATTAACACTTACAAGAGCTGATTTTGTTTAACAACAATAATATCATCACACTTCAAACATCAACTAAAACAATTAAAGTGTTCTGTCAACATGGCTGCCCGAATAAGAAAAAACAGTTAATGCCGTTACCATTAAGAAAAAACAGTTCGTTTTCGTATCGCAAAAACGGCACGTAAACGGATTGTTTTAGGTACTTTTTGGTTTAAATACGTTCGTTTCCATTACGCAAAATCACTTCCATTTCGTACCGTAAAAAACGGCACGTTTGCGAAGAGTTTTACGCAGAATTAATTTCGTCGTATTTTTATATGAAAAACTATGCAAGTGTTAGTGATATGGCGGTCCGTATGCAGTTCGTTTTCGCTCCGCAAAATGCGTTACGTTTATTTTTCTTGGAGGGTTTGTTGTGTCGCATCATTCTGAACAGTACTAAAGAGCAGTACTTTGAAATTCAGGTAAAAAATTCTATTCGTGTAAAGCAGCCATTATTGAATGGTTTCAAAATGCCAAAGTTGCAGAGTTTGTATTAAACAATCCTGCCCCGTTTTGTTCTAGGGAACGTGGAATGGAAACAAGCGAATGGTAACGTAGGAATGAGGGAACAAAAGTCAGAAACGCGGCGAATTGAGTTTGTCATCACATTTTTTCTCGAAAATCTGATCGAAATCTGAAAGTTGTATGTCCTTTTTATGTCCACCACAATAGCGGTGGCAAAGAAGTGTTTGGGCAAAATCGTGTTGGGCTTGTTTGTTTAGAGGAAGTAATTTTTGGTAAATGTTTTACGCTGGCCGATTTGAAGAAAGAAGTTACCAAAACGAGGGCGAAAAAAAGAAAGCAACAGAAGGAAAAGAAGAAGCCACAACATCATCATCCACCACCGAAACGCCACAAGGATTGGGAAGCTCTTTAAGAATCACTATTCGGCCAGCAACAAACTCATTGGCATTCTGAAGTCAGGTGAGGATTGGAGCCTTGTGATCTTCAAGGGTTGGTTTTTGAGTTCCGCGTTCGCTGCTGCTGTTGAACTGTTTTTGCCAGAATCGCGAACACGTCAAAAGTGAAATTATCTTGCGACCATCACCGCACCATACACCATATGGAAGGCCTTTGAAGAGACGAGGGGACAAACAAAATTCTCCGTGAGATTTTTGTGGCTTTTTGAACAATACTCCTTTTTGGGGAGCAGCAAACGACGACGTTGGTCCGTTTGATCTTCCACAGTAGTTGAAGAGTGTGCGTGAAACTGAAGGCCATGTCCAATGGTAGTGACGATGTGCTAGACAATTGGGAAGAATTTGACGAAGCAGGTGTAGGTTGCCTACCACTTATACCAAAAAAGCAGTATTAACGTTGATCTTGTTCTCTCATTCCAGTTGAAATCTTCTTTACAAAACTCGAAAGTATCAACGCAAGACTTCGCTCCTGCGACGGAAAGAATCACAACCCACTCGTCGCTACACACTTCGCAGTCATTTTCATCGTTTGACACTTCTACGCAACCGACCATACAACAACCACCAATGAAACTTCTGCAACGTTCGGCCACAGTTCAGGACGCGGTGGCTCCATCGTCGCGTACTTTGACGGCAGCAAATACGAATTTTGTCAAATCGCCCTTAGACGATATGGCCGCAACATTTCAGCCGGTCATGATGGTTTTGCACAAACCTATCGATGAGTACGAGTCGGCCAATTATACTCAGCCAATCGCCAATCAAACGGTGAAGATATTACGGCGTCCCACTCAGTCTTCGGAGCCACGCAACAATGGCATGCGACCGAAGCAGCCCATAAAGACGCTTAAGCAAAGAGAACAAGAATATGCCGAGGCGAGACTACGGATATTGGGCTCTGCAAAGAATCCGGAAGATGAGGAGCAACGGTAAGTCGAGTTGTCCAGTGAAATGAGTAGTCTTATAGGATATTGTCTTATTGAGACATAAATTGGAGTTAATCGACTGTACCAGTGTACGTTTAAGTATAATGTTTACTGAAGCAATTAAAAAACGTTTGAAATTTGTGGACCCCTTTTTTACTGCATTCTCTTCTAATATTTGATACACAAGAGCTCAGGGATTCGCTAATGTTATACTTTAACGCCATAAACCTCCGAATTTCGAAAACGTAATGAAGTTATAATATATTAGAATGTGGTATCTCAATACAACCTAAACCCAATGTTCTGGGCTACCTGACAATATTTCAATTGACGACAGACTGTATTCATGGTAAAGACCGCTCGAGCTGTTAAAATCTCGAAGGAAGAACGAATCTGTTGATGGCATTAACACATCTTTTTCTTAATAAAACAACAAATAGAATATAGTCTTAAAAGAATTTTTGATTTTTAGAGGTATTTCAAACTAGAACAGTTTTCGAATGCAGCCAGCTAGAGCCAACATATCGTAATCGCTCAAAAACCATCAATCTTCTAGTATGCTTTTTCGCTTTACAATGGCCGAGGCACTCTAATGTACAATGTAGCACTATTTGCAGCATGCCTTGAGTTCATCTTAATTTTGTAAAATCTTTGTTATTGTTATATAAACCATAAGCACAGAGTTTCGAGGATCCGTTACGCATCTCATTGACGCCAAGTTTTCCTAACGTAATAAATTCTCGTATAAGTGTCTCTAAAGGGTAACCAACAAGGACTTTGATCTTTGGAATTGTTAAGTGTTTTGTTGGCGATGTTTTGAACTACTATGAACAATTCAGCAGAGTGCTCTACTAACATGCACGGGTAGTTTTTAAATGAGCCAAAATTTGCTATAATTTTTTAGTTGGGAGCCCTGTTATCGTTACAGTTTTGCTGGTGACGGAAACCCCTTTCTGAATAATATAATTAGGGCTGTATGGAGGAGTTTTAACGATTTTTATCTTTGCGGTATCGAACATGCTGTAATCGGTTAAGAGAAAAATGTTTGCTGACTATCTCGACGGTGCTTTGCGCAATGAACTGGTTTGGGTCGTTTATTTTCAGCTTAATTGCAGTATCGCAACTGGCGAAAACAGTACGGAGAAAAAGAATTTCTAACCGCTATCGACAAAGCTTTGCACAATATTTTTGTGCGAAAGATGAACCCTTTTGAAATCGGTCTATATCGGTTCATGTTCATTTATCAATCGAAATCTATCGAAAAACGACTAATAACGTATCAGATACAATAAGAGATTAAAAAAAATCCCTGTTTTTGTATAGAACCCTCGTCAACATCAACAAGCCATATTTGACATCTGATCATCCTCAATTTAAACAAAGTGTTTTATGAGTGACCTTTACTTATCCATCCCTGGATTAATAGGATCATATCGCTCTATGTTTTCCCATTCCTCCTTTTAGAACCCGATTTAAAACCAATATTGCTCAAACTTAACATTGTACATTATTCAAGAAATAATACAAAACCTAAACAATTTTGACCATATCGGTAAATGTTTTAAAAAATGCCTAATAGCCCCCTGATTTTTGATAGCCGGGCCGTCCGAAATCTTGATCAAATTTGGTGTTTGTTGTGCAACCTTTAACCAACAGGAATAAACTTTGTACAAACAAGTAGACAATTCCTTAATTAAGGGTGTCGATTTTCGGGTCCCTAGTACCCGCTGATATTTAGATAAGTGAAGAAATTTCGGTTTCTAAGTACCCACGTTCTTATGTTTCAAAGTACCTCTTTTCGGCGTCCTAAGGATCTTAGACCTAGGTCAAGTCAAGGCCCTTAATTCAGTAGAATCGCACCATTATAGTTCTTTTTGGACTCGTGATGAAATTTGGTTGGTTTCTTATACCCATGTGTCCAGAGTTTAAGGGATCGATAGCCCGGTCCGAGTAACAAATTGTTTCAAAACTAAACTTAGGTACATATTTGGATTTGTGAGAATAGTTTACCTGGTCTAATAAGTTTTTGTGGCGTTTAATTTGTCAAGAATTAAATTTAACTGTAGATAAAGGACATAAATATTAACTTGTCTTTGCTTACGACTTCCATGCAAAGATAATTTAAAAGATAATTATTTAAGTTACAAAGTGAAAATGTACAAAAAAATGTTCTTAAATTTGTCAAGGAAAACTTTTTCTCCGAAGATATTTTTAAGAGCACATCGATGCCATAATGTTCGAATACGAGGGCTGCTATATATATTTATAGTTCTGGTCTAACAATGAAAATGCGAATATTTATCATCAAAAATGGTTTTATTGTTTTTCAAAGTATTCTCCAGCATGATTTTTATACTTTTGCATGCGCTCAAACCTATTGTCGAAGCACTTTTTCCACTGCGATTGAGACACCTCCAAAACATGGTTTTTGAACGCATCAACAGCATATTCTGGCGACGAAAATCGTTGACCACGCATTTTTTTCTTGATGTGCGGGAATAAAAGAAATCATTGGGTGCCTAGTCAGGACTGTACGGCGGATGACCCATCAATTCGACGTTTTGGCCGGTCAAAAAGGCGCTGGTTTGAGATGATGTGTGACAGCTCACATTGTCATGGTGCACAATGATTCGTCTTCTCTTGTTCGTTTTTCGAATTTCTCCGAAGACTTCAGGCAAACACATTGTGGTGTACCACTCAGAATTGACCGTCCACATTGCTCAAGTGGAACAGTCGCCACATGACAATTTCTGCCGAAGAAACAGGCGACCATTTGCTTCGAAGTGCTTCTTCCACGAACAACTTTCGTTGGATTTGACTCGTCTTAGAAGACCCACACGGTCGATTGCTGTTTTGTTACGGGCTCATACACATAGATCCATGATTCGTCACCTGTGACGATCTTATAAACGTTAAAAATTTCTTTGCACCAATCGACACGAGCCTTTTTTGAGCGATTGTCAAATTGTGCGGGATCCAACGAGAACAAACCTTTTTTACGGCCAGGTGTTTATGCAATATCGAATGTATTCTGGTGGAAGAAATGCCCAAAGATGCCTCTATCTTTCGGTATGTCACATGACGATCTTACATTATCAGTTCACGCACGGCATCAATGTTCTCTAGCACAACGGCCGATTTTGAAAGACCTTAGTCTTTGAGCGATCGTGGGCCACGATTAAATTCATTAAACTAGTTTTTTACAGTTCATCGATGCTTTCTTGTCGTGATAATCCACGTTGAAAAGTTGTGAAAAATTATCGCACGAAAATGTTTACGAGTCAATTCCTTTTTTTTGCCAAATTATTTTTTCAAGTCACTGTAAACAACACAAATGATGGTCGTACGTCAAAAACGTTCTGAGTACGTTTATACTCAGATGACGCCAGGCAACACTAAGTGTTGCCTATGCCAGAAATATATATAGCAACCCTCGTATTGTGCGTGCATTATGGGAGATCTGAAACTAAGCCTGGTTAAATGTGATCGTATCGGTGTATGTTTTTGTATAGCTACCATACAATGGTCTTTTCCAATTGGAGGTCCTGACACACTATACTTCCAATGTTGCTCAAAAGTTGCATAGTGCATTATGGAAGATCTAAACCCAAATTGAAAATCGGAGCATATCGCTTTATGTTTTCATATAGTCTCCTTACAAGAACCGCCAATTTTTTTATGATATTACTAGCTTACCCAGCAAACGTTGTTTTGCCTTCAAATTGTATTTTCACTGAAAGTCTGGTGCCGTTGCAAAGTCGTGGTGGATTGATATTTCGAAGAAGAATGACAGGTGAACTGAATCGACATACCAATTATTGTTCAAATACCGTTAACAGGGGCAGAAGTAATGGATTTTTAATTTGTGATTTGTATGGGAGGTACCACGCACCTTTTTCAAATCCCGCCCACATTTCCGGCAGAATATGTACACCAAAATATCAACAAATTTGCAAACAGGTGCAGAAATAATGGATTTTTAATTTGTGTTTTGTATAGGATGTACAACGCCCACTGGGCCGATTTCATGCAAACTACACATAAACAATCTACAACGTACCCTAAAATTTAGTACCAAAAGTCAACCTTCTAGCTCAAAAAACAGTTTTGTCACGCCTCCTCCGCCTACAGTCCAAAATTTCGACTTTTCTTTTTTCCTAAACCTTCGCGTAGCAATTATAGACAAACCCGCAGAAGGAAGTTTTAAGCGGTGGAACAAACCACATTTCATTTTTATATATAGGGTGATCCATCTAGAGGGTTTTTTTCAGAACAAAAAAAAATAAAAAAAATTCAAATCAAGCGTGGAATCTTTATTGGTTATTTGAAAGCACATCTTATGTCATTTATTTTTTGAAAATAATTACCTTCAAATGTTGGCAAGTGTATTATGGAAATGAGCGTTCGGTGAGAAACGGGAAGATCCGCTGTTTTCGACCAAAATTTTGTTCAGTGATGAGGCCCATTTCTGGCGCAACGGCAAAGTCAATAAACAAAATTAAACTGAAGAGCAAAAAAGAAGAGGTTCAAGAGGGGCTATTATACCTAGAGAAAACCTCGGTTTGGTGCGGTTTATAAGCTGGTGGAATCATCGAATATTTTATATTGAATTTTTATATTGTTTTTTGATCTGAAAAAATACCTCTAGATGGACCACCCTATATATAGATTTTATTTGAAATGTTTAAGGGCCAGTTTTTCGGTTTAAAAAAATGTATACATATTTCGATATATTTTTACTTACATAAATATTTACATTTCCTCTTTAAATTGTTTTTTTATTCTAGCGCTTCACCTACGCTGACTGTGGCAACGCCTACCAACAACTCTACGCCATCAACGCCTACTTCGGCCACAACGGCAACGGCAGCATTTCCAACAACTCCATCGAATGTTGTTGGTGGTAGCACAGCAAAAGTGAATTCACCCAAAACTCAAGGTGGACCAAACATGTTTAACAATCATTATCAGTTCCAACAACAACAGCAGCAACAACAGCAGCAACAACAACTTCAGCAACAGTTTCAGCCGCACCAATACGCAAATTATCAGCAGCAACAGCAACAACAGAATTTCTTTTACAATCAGCAACCACAATCACCTGCCTACAATAGCAACAACAATCGCACATTTAGTATGCCCCTGTTAGGCCATGGTCCCATGGGTGCTATCGGGCAGCCGGCACAATATCAGCAGCCACCACCACAACAGTACCACAAGTCATCACAGCAACAGCTTCAGAAGCAACAGCAAACCTGGTCACCCGTCGTCGGTGGAAGTGTCTCATCTGCCTCCTTGAGGCAACAACAAAACGAAAATCTTCTTCGATCACCCAAAGGGCCGGACGGTACTATTGGCTTTCAAATGCGCCGGTAACGCGATGTCAAACTTCTGGAACAACGCCAAACGGCGGTGTGGTGAGCCACCGCTGCCGCCGTCACCTCAACTACTGCTAAATTGTAATATCTTGATGTCGCTGCCGTTTATTTTCTACGTTTTAACATAACTTCTTGGAAACACCAACAACACACAAGTTAAGTGTTTCGCAAAAAAAACAAAAGAAATGAATTTCCAAAACGAAATTTTGGTTTAATTTCCTTTTTCAGCTAACCTCGTTTTTTTTATTTTGACCCTCTAACCCGCAAATGTTGTCCTTTAACTAATTTTGCCTCCCATCCGACGGCTGCACCCATAAAGCCTCTCCCATTTATAATTTTGTTTGATAACAGCTATCATAACAATTGATTTTTTACCTCTATGGAACATACATTATATAAACTATTTACAAGAAAGAAATAATTTAATTTTTGGTTTTGATTTGTTTTGAGTTTTCCTAATTTGATTTTTGTTTTTGAGAGAGTTAAACCACGTCTTCAAAAGATGATCAAAATGTCGTAGTTTTTGTTTGTGTACAAGAAAAACAATGAAAAAAAATATATTTTACAAAAATAAAACAAATTTTTATGATTAAGACAAATTGAACGAACGCATGAAGTGGGGTGGGGTGTGTGTGGGAAAATAAAACAAAGCTAGTTTAGTGACAATTGTTTAAAAAAGAAATGGCCCTGTAGGGCTTTAAAAACAAATAAGTAAAGAAAAAAAAGTTGGCGGCAACCTATATTTTCCGAGTTACTGGACCCTTAATTTTGGACCTACAACTGGGCGATAGTGGTACTGTTAGAGCGCCGATAAAAATACCTTTCAAATGGTATTTACATTAAATTTAATCCATTGTGGGCTGGGGGTCATTTTGTATATTTTTGACCCGAGTTTCTGTGAAAAATGGGTCAAACTCGGCAAATTGCCTATTTAAAGGTACTTATTTTTTCCTACTAGTTTGTTGCCAACACTTTAAGCTTTCATTTGGTTCTTTGAATTGGAATTTAAACCTTTTAATGACGGAGATATTGACATTTCAGTTTCAGTTTTTGCTTAAAATTTTCACAAAAAAATGTACATAGATCTTTTTTCGATATGGAATTATCGATCTTGCCATTTTCTAACAATATGGCAACATTTGTAGACGAAATTGCACGCTGTGGTAACATTGCCCTTAATAACGGAGAAAAGTTTCATGCTAGAAAACTCGTTAGAAACTTAAAGTTTAGTAAAATGAATATAAAAAAGAGTAGGGAATTGCGAAAATTGTTCAGCGATGTCGATAGAGGGGCCATCCCTGCTCGAACAATAAATATTTTAGGGACTTAGGCTTAATACCAAAAGGCCATCATCTGAGGCTTTGCAACACTAAAAAATGTTGCTGATGGATAGATTTGGAGGTAAGAAATACAAGAAAATTATTAAGAAATCCAAGAAAATAGGAATAAAGTGTAGAAATGTGAGAGGATTAAGCTGGATGAAGCACCGCAGGCGAAAAATTATTTGGAAAAAATCGCGCGATTTTTTTACATTTTCTGTTTAGAATCAAGAGTTCTATCGATGGTGCGCGTATTTGGTGTCCGTGCAAGAGTTTTTACTAAACTAGATTTAAGCTGGAAAAATATAGACATCCATATTTGAAAAAGTATTATGAATGGAAGGAAATCTCTATCAGGATCAATAAAGGACTAGATACATTTCATTTGAGTCAATAACGTATTTATGTGTGTAGGGCTAAGTCCAGGTGTGACACTTTTCCGATGCTTCTGGTATCGATTGAAGTATTGAAATGAGCACAGTATGGATACCGAGATTCTACACGCGTGTTATATAGTCTTAAGAATAAAATCTCTTTAAGGATTAATAAAGGATTAGATTCATTGCATTTGACTCTTAAACATATGCGTGTAGGGCTAAGTCCAGGTGTGACACTTGTCCGATACTTTTCTTTCGAGTATTGAAATGAGCACAGTATACTGTAGGGCCATAAATACTGTTACACACGTTTTATGATGTAAAATAAAAAGTACTGAATGTTTTTGGAGCAAATATTTTTTAATATAGTTCTTGATGTATATTGTATCCAAAAAGAATCTACTTATTCGATATGTCCGTCTTTTGCCTTTACACACGCCTTAAGTCGCACTAGCCAATCGTCAATAGCTGCATGAACCTCGTCCATTGGAAAAGTGGACACAGCTCGAACCAAAGCAGTCTTAAGAGATCCAATGTTGGGGTATCTTTAGTGACAAACCTTGTCCTCTAATTCCTTAGATGACCGCGCATACACTATCATTTTGCTTGTTAAATTTTTTCTGAACGGTAAAAATATTTTCATCGGTCAACAAAATATTCCTGTGCAAGTTATCAGCGTGCTTCACCAAAAGACGTTTACATTTTTCAATCCTATTTTTTTTAAAGCTGCAGTCAATAAATGTCCGGTACGTCGTTTGAAAGTCCTGATTCCCAAGTCTTTTTTAGTCTTCGTGATGAAAGTTGAAACAATATAAAAATCCCGTTACAGACTAACGCTATTGAGGTTAGCTTTCAAAACCCATATGACATTGACGGGGTATGTTCAGTTCAACTATTGAAATGGGTGTGTTCAATGTAGTAACAGTAATTACGTCCCTATAGATACCGAGATTCTACACACGTGTTATATAACGTGTAATTTACTAGTCTGTTTTAACTTTGGGGTCAAAAACTAATCTTAATAGATTTTATAGATTTCAGCATAGAATAGGGAGCATATTGTAGTTTGTTATCCGTTTGTAATCTATCGGAATATTTATCTGAGACCATATCTAGTGTATATGAAGGATTCTCTGCAAAGTGGTTCATAAAATAAAAATGTTCTGCTCCGAATTTTTTGTGTTGAAGCACAGGTGAGCTGAAAAGTAGAATTCACTCAACACGTCTCTTAAGTTTTTCGATGAGATGTAGAGGGCATTGTTTTAAAATTAACTTGATTGCATAAAGAGCTAAGAGGACGCGCAAAGGTGCATTTGATCGGTTACAGGGATTAATTTTCACATCAATTAATGCGATATCAAGTTTGTGATTTTTCCATTACTTGTGATTTTTTATCCCCAAAAAATCATTTTGCAAAAATAAAGATTTCTTTTTTAAAAAATAGCCACGAGGGTTGCTTTTTATATTTCGAGTCCTGACAATATTAGTGTTTCCAGATGCAAACTGGAACTTCCATTGGAAACATTGACATTTTTTTAGCATAACTTCACTCAGAACGTTTTGTCATTTGAGGGCAAATTGTTGTTACAGTGTGTTGAAAAATTCAACTCAGTCAAAAAATGGAATTTTTCACAGGATAACATTTTCGTGCGATTATTTTTGACGATTTTCGGCGTTGGTTATCGAAACAAGAGTGTTTAAATCAACTTGTTTCGACTTTTGGCGATGAAGCACCATTAAAAACCACTGGTATTCGCAGGTACCAATAATTCAGTCTTGGACGTCCAACTTCGGTCACTGCCCGATGCTGAGCTTGAACTGATTAAGAAAGACCGACATGTGACATGTGAGATTGAGGCATCTTTGGGCATTAGTATGACAAACATGAATAAGATATTGGCATGTTCATTTGGCGGTGAAAAGAATTTGTTCTCGTTGAATTGGTGCAAAGAGTTGTTGAAAAAGTAAAACTGCGGTAGCAGTTGCTATATATATTTCTGGCCTAGGCAACATTTCCATGGGGAAGTTTGACATTTTTTAGCTTAAACGTACTCAGAACGTTTTGTCGTACGTTCATCGTTTGTAATGTTTACAGTGACTTGAAAAAATCATTTTGGGGAAAAAAATGGAATTAACTCGTGAAAAGTTTAATGCGATAATTTTTCACAATTTTCGACGTGGATTATCACGACAAGAGTGCATCGATGAACTTAAATCTTTGTCTGGCGATGAAGCACCATCCTATAGCACTGTGAAAAACTGGTTTAATGAATTCAATCGTGTCCGACGCTAGCTCAAAGACGAAGGTCGTCCAAAAACGGCCGTTGAGCCAGAGAACATTGATGCCGTGCGTGAATTGTTAATGCTAGATCGTCACGTGACGTGAGATAGATGCATCCTTG
This sequence comes from Hydrotaea diabolus, assembly GCA_963513945.1. Lineage (NCBI taxonomy): Eukaryota > Metazoa > Arthropoda > Insecta > Diptera > Muscidae > Hydrotaea > Hydrotaea diabolus. The sequence continues at coordinate 17,750,642 of OY740717.1, forward strand.
GGCATTTCTTTCACCAGCATTTCATTCGATATTGCATGAACACCAGGCCGAAAAAAGGTTTGTTCTCGTTGGATCACGCACAAATTGACAATCGCTCCAAAAAAGGCTCGTGTCGATTGGTGCAAGGAAATTTTGAAAAAATACGATCGCAGTGCTTCAAAAGATGTTTACAAGATCGTCACAGGTGACGAATCATGGATTTATGCGTATGAGCCCGAAACAAAACATCAATCGACCGTGTGGGTCTTCGAATACGATCAAATCCAACGAAAGTTGTTCGAGGAAGAAACACTTCGAAGCAAATGGTCGCCTGTTTCTTCGGCAAAACTGGCTATGTGGCGACTGTTCCGCTTGAGCAACGTAGGACGGCTTCTTCGTAGAAATTCAAAAAACGAACAAGAGGAGACGAATCATTGTGCACCATGACAATGCGAGCTCTCACACATCGGCTCAAACCAGCGCCTTTTTGACTGGCCAAAACGTCGAATTGATGGGTCATCCGTACAGCCATGACTTGACAACAATGACTTCAACGATTTTCGCCGCTAGAAGATGCTGTTGAAGCGTTCGAAAACCATGTTTTGGAGGTTTCTTAATCGGAGTGGTAAAAGTGCTTCGAGAATTGGGTTGAGCGCATGCAAAAGTGTATAAATCATGCTGGAGAAAAACAAAAACATTTTTGATGATAAATATTCGTATTTTCATTACTAGGCCAAAAATATATATAGCAGCCTCGTATTGTGTTCCATTATTAAATGACAAAGTTCAACCTTTTCAATAAAACGAGAAATTTTATAAAATGATCAGTATTTTTTTTCGGCCAATTAAAATTTAAAATGTTGAAACGCCCACCCTGTACATCGGAAAAGCTATCCTCAAAAATATTTCTAATATCACACAATTTTGATGACAAAGAAACAATATCAATATTTTGAGCGTTAAAATGAGCAACATTAAAATTTGATCTATGATTACTTAATTAGGAACTGGGAAAAAAATTGATTATTTTTTATAATTTCATAAAATTTCCTCATTTTCTTTAAAGTATAAACATTTACTGCATGCGATTAAAACGGATTGAGTGGTCGATAGCATCGCATCATTCGTTCCTTATCGGCTATTTGCCAACATGTAAATATTTGTTTGTGGCAGTTGATAATAATTTCATCATTTTTCCCTTTTTGCAAACACAATTTATAGCAATATTTTTCAGACCCCCAATCAACCAAATACTAAAGGTTATCTGTCTGTAAATGCTGTAAAGAATTTACTTTTGTATGTAAAATGCAATATTCAATATTGCTTCTAGAAATATTTTCCATTCTGTATTAAGGCACGATAATTTTTTTTTTAAACAAATAACTATGAAAAAATGCATACATTCTAGAGCATGACGTAGAAACTATTTTGTGGCCCTTTTTAAGTGTGCACGGTTATCACACAAGTAACTTATGTTTAATGCCGTGTAAAAACATCTAACATGTTTTATCACCTGCATTTTCGAAAATTCTCTAAAAAGTTTATAAGATTTATATCGTTAGTGCCATAATAGGATGTAAGGGTTTAATGAATTTTATCTTTGGCCAGATCTATCAAAATATTCGGTACATTAATTACTACTTGAGATTGACTTAAAGGTCCTTTCTTAAAGCCAATCTCAAGTAGTAGGTTTTTTTTTCCTTAATTCCAGAATGGGCAATTTAACATTTTAAATTTGAATCGGCCTTTCCAATAAACCAGAAATATCAAAAATGATCAATACTTTTTTTTTACAGCCGATTCAAATTTAATACGTTAAATCGCACACCCTATTCTAAAAACAGGAGCTATACAAAAATATGGACCGATGGACCAATTTTACCAGAGTTAGATGTTGGTCGCTTGTAACGCTTTATGCGAAATTTGTTCAGTATCATATGCGCTATGTGTCCCTTTTTTACAGCTACAGATTCTACAAACGGAAAGACCTTTGTATTATATTTTATAGGGTTCGTACATGGCCAAACTTGAACTATGTACCAAGTTTTTTCGAAATCGGTTGATGTTTACGACTTACACTTTGATTACAACGGTAGAATGACAGGCGGGCGAAAAACGCTCTATAGAAACATGGTTCCTATATCAATTTTTTAAGATATTACTAAAATAATACCCTGTGCTGCAGTGTGGTTTAGTGTAGTTAGATCAGATAACCGTCCTTTTTTTAAAACCGAGTTTTGGTTTAATCGGTTTTCACGTTAAAGAAACCGCTTAAACCGGGGATTCCAATACAACGAACACATCCTGCTTAAAGCAATAAGAAAATAACTTTAAATTAATCAGAATAATATTAAATTTATTTCATTTTTAAAAAATATTATATTTTTTAATTACACAGTGTAACAGCTACAGAATGAAGTCAAAATACCTGGGAAGTGATATTATTTTTCTTGTTGATCTAGCTGAGTACAACAAGAAACCCGTTTTGAAATTTCCCAAACACCTCCAAAATCTGGAGTAACGGGTAAAAAACCGGTTTTTCGGATCTTACGCACTTATATGCCAGTAACTTGGTTGAATATTTTGTAGAGCTAGAAATAAAGCCAAAAAAGTTATTAGAAGAGTAAAAGGGGAAGCTCATGCCGCTCTTTTTGCTTTGCAATAGTTCTAAGACCCTATGGAACCGTCTTCGAAATAATGGATTGTTAAAAGATGTCTCATCACCAGAGATGGCCAACGTTGACGTAGAGGAATTAAACACATTATTTACACAGTACAACACATGATTTGCCAACTCAATTCTGAGAACAGTATGTGAAATTATACCCAAAAAGAATAATTTCTGCATCATTCGTTTTGTCTTCTTACCTGCCGAAATATTTTTAATATCGATTTGAAGTTAGTACTATCGTATAGGGGAATTTATCACGTTTTAGGCCCTGTTGTTGGACATAGCTCGACAGGTCCGTTCAGAATACCTGTTTTAAATACATTTGCGAATAATGACCACCCCTAAATGTGAAAACCCCAAATAATTAAAAGTTACTTTGCTTACTATGGGTTTTTCAGTTGGCTACCTGTTTTTTACAGAAATTCAACCCACCCCTAAATGTGAAAACCCCAAATAATTAAAAATTACTTTGCTTACTATGTGTTTTTCAGTTGGCTACCTGTTTTTTTACAGAAGTTCAACGCACATTTAGGGGTCGTCATTATTCGCAAATGTATTTAAAACAGGTATTCTGAACGGACCTGTCGAGCTATGTCAAACAACAGGGCCTAAAACGTGATAAATTCCCCTATACGATAGTACTAACTTCAAATCGATATTAAAAATATTTCGGCAGGTAAGAAGACAAAACGAATGATGCAGAAATTATTCTTTTTGGCTATAATTTCACATACTGTTCTCAGAATTGAGTTGGCAATCAACGAACTGAAAAATGTTGTACTGTGTTATTAATAATCAACTGACTAGTTCGACTGATAGTAGTTTTTTTAACCAAATTATTGGGGAAGATGGGTTTTCTTTTTATAACGTCTCCTCTAATGACTTGATACAGGCTTTTATGTCAATCAAGTCTAACGCTCCTGGTTGTGGTGAGATATCTCTTAAATTTCTTAAAGTAATATTCCGTTTATATCAAATCACCTTCTTCATTTAGTGAACACTATAATAATGACTTCCTGCTTTCCTAATGATTGGAAAGTAGCCATAGTGACACCAATTCAAAAGAAGTCAAGCTCGATTTCTACTGACAACTAAAGACCCATTTCATTGCTTCCCATTCTGTCAAAAGTTGTGGAAAATATTCTTAAGCGGCAGTTGTTAGACCATATTGAAAGTAAATCGCTGCTTAATGATTGTCAATGTGGTTTCCGGAACGACGGTACTCCTGTCTTTTAATTGGCCTTACTGACTCAATAAGGAAGAATACTCATAAAAAATGTGTATGGTTTTGTCTTTCGATTTTGAAAAAGCCTTCGATAGGGTAGATTATGGAATTTTGATAAATAAATTGCATAAAGATTATGGACTTGGGAAAAGTGCCTGTAGTTTAATGCTTTCTTATTTATGTGGTAGAAAGCAGTTTGTTCGTGTCAATGGAGTCGCATCGTCTGTTTTGTCTGTTAGGAGTGGGGTCCCTCAGGGCTCAGTTCATGGTCCAATTTTGTTTGTGCTGTTTATTAATGACCTTTTCAAAAGTCTAAGCGATTGGTGTACACCATACTCTTTTGCTGATGATGTTCAGAGATTATTTTGCGGAGAAATCCAGTATTTGGATGTTTTACAAGCAAAAACTAATTATGTTTTAAAATTATTGAGCGTATGGATGTCCTCTAACAAGCTTAGTATCAATCCTTCTAAAACAAAGGCAAGACTGTTTTCATCATCATCTTCTATCAACCTAGATTTGCAATACAATGGTACGTCTATAGAATTCGTTCAGAGTATTACGTGTTTGGGAATACTACTGGGTAACAAATATTGCTTTGAGCAGCATATTCGCAGTATTGCTTCACGTATTAGTTTCACACTTCGTCAACTATACAACACCAATTTAGTTTTACCTCGTTGGGTAAAAACAAAACTGGTTCATGGCTTAATTCTGCCAAATATTTTGTACTGCCTAGAGGTATATACAGGAACTACTCAAAGTAATATGAATATTATAAAGACAGTGCTTCATAGAGTTTTGCGCTATGTATATTCTGCTAAAACGTATGCTCACATATCGCCGTTTGTGAATGACTTTTTAGGCTGTTCCTTTGTGGAATTTGTGTACCTTCGGTTGCTATATTTTTTTTTAACAAGATATACAAACTTCAATCTCCTTTGTTCCTAGCAAATTCATTTGTCTCAGTCACTCAATTCGCAACAGACAGTTAATTATTCCAAAGGTAACACCGCTTATGGATCGATCATTCCTCGTAAGAGTAGCCCGACTATTTAACATCTTGCCAAGCAGTTCAAAAACGTTTAATTTGTCTTCCATGACATTTCGTAAACATTTAATGGAACATTTTCATTCAAGTACAGAGTAATGCTTTTATTTATATGTTTTTTCTCTTCGGTTTCTTGATTATCACTTATATGCTTTCATCAGGTTTTTTTTTCTCTTTTATTAGGAAATATTAGGACTATTTTAATTTATATTATTTATTTGATTTTATACTGAATTTTTTCTAGTAGTTTATGATGTTCTATTTAACATTTTGATGCATATTGTAATTTGGCTTTAATAGGCCCCAATGGGCTTCGAATTACATGTCAATAAAGAAATGAAATAATGAAATGAATATCAACCGATTTTGTTTTTTAAATTTTTTGTAATTGTTTAACTTTGGACGCGTTTTGACACAGATACAATTTGTGTACTGAATAATAAAGAGAGTTTTAACGAATACAATTCGGTGTCATTTTCAAAAATCCGTTAGAAACTTATTGAGTTATTTCATTTCATTTATTGATATTCAAAAAGTAACCGAGCCTTTAGGCCTTATATAGTTACAAAATTACTTCAGATTTGTTTAAAATATACAAAAAAAAACTTTAAGTAAGATTAATCTATTTTATATAAATAAGTATTAAGTTAAGCATACGTTTAAATAATGTTTTTTTAAAATTATTTTATTTTGATATCCCAAATTACGCAAAAAAAGGTATTAATGAACGACTACAAGATAAGTTTCGTAGTGTAACAGCAGCATGAAAGTGCAACACACAAAGACTAATAGCCAATACTATTGTTTCAAATTAAATCAAAGACAAGGCAATACCCGTAGAAAACGCTTTTTTTAATGATTTACAAATCATTATGTTTCACATGATGAAATATTTTTTTCTTATAAGTATGGCAGGAGTAATTAAATGATCTGAGCGAGACAGGCAGACTATTAAAAATGCGAGCAACTCTCACGTGAAATGATCGACCTAAATCTGAATTCAATCGGGGAATTGTAAGCTGTGGATTTCTTTATTAAAACAACATTTTTTGAAGAAATACAATTATTAGCAATACTACTTAGAAATGTCTGTTTAACCGTTTTCTTTTTAATTCAACATCATCAGTATCCCGTTTAATTGACCAGCAATATTTGGAAATCATTTTTATTTTATCTTTTCCTTCAAAACGTTTTTTCATTGTAATTATTTCTTGATGAAAGTGTTCGCCATGTTCATTACTGAACTGGCCCAGGTTTTCAGGGAAGAAGTCTAGATGTGAATCGAGGAAATTATTTTTAATTGACATGCTGCAGCCACGGTTGCCACTGGCAAAATTTTTTTTCTACCAAAATTTGACCAAGAAGTTACCAAAAGTTACTATTTTTGAATTTTATTGATAGAAACTTAAAAAAATTCAGTACATATATATTTTTATATTATATATAATTATAATCACTTATTCATATATTAAAAAGAAAATAACATAACAAAAACATAACATTACTTCAGGTATTCTACTTCACATTTTAACGAAATAAGAAAAAAAATTATTTAATATAATCTTTAGCTGCCCAAACATAATGTTGGTCTTTGGCACCAGCCAATTCTTTTGCCAACATTATGTTGTTTAATGTTTCATATTCTAATTTATTTCTAAGTTTGGTTTTAATTAAACTTAAATCAAAAAATTTTCTTTCAGCGGCTGCTGAGCTATGAGGAAGGCACATTAAATTAAATATATAATCAGTCAATTCCTTAAATATATATTCATTAAGCCCATTTTTTTTAAACTTATATTTTCCCAAAAAGAAGTAATATCATCGTTTTGATTGAGATCATTTGATAACAAAGTAAGAAGACTCCATTGAGTAACAATTGTGTCATTGTCACAACTTTTCAAATAATAAAATTCATTTAAAAGATTTAAAATAGAATCTTTAGTTTCATTTAAAATTTTGTTAGGTGTTATAATTGACAACACTTTTAAATCATTTCGGCTAAAATCAAACCTGGTTTTCAATTGATTGAGAAATTCTATGTAAAAATCTCGTATGTGCCCTTTTATTAAAATTTTTTGTGACTCAGAAAATTGGTCAGAATTTAAGTATTTTTCTGATTCGCTACCCATATATACATTAATTAATGGCAAATAGTACCGGTTATCATTTGTATCACAATCGTTCAAACATGCACATTTTTTTACATACTTGACATCCATGAAGTTACAAGCAAAAAGCTTGAAATTAATTTCAAGTTGCTGATACAAATATGGTAAGCGAAATCTTTCTGACTGGAACTCTTTATTTAAGTTGTTAATTATTTTTAATATGTAAGAAAGAAACATCATGTAAACTTTTATTTCTTCATTACCTAACATATTTGAAATTTCAATGGACTTAATGCCATTTACTTCTAAAGAACATGCCAAAAAATATAATTGTAAGGCCTGCCATTGTTCCAAAATTCTAGAAATGACTTGCTCTAGAGCTAACCACCTTGTCAAAGAAACACCCAACACAATTGACACGTAGGCGATTTGCACGTTAACAAGTAAGAACAGCAGAACAGAAATTAAAAAAATTCAATTGAAAAAGTTACCAAAATCAAAATGAAGTTACCAAGTTACCAAAGCAAAAAAAAGTTACCAGTTTTGGTAGAAAATTACCAAAGTGGCAACCGTGGCTGCAGCCCATTTCACCATACACTCTCAAAAATTCATCAACAATCGCGACATAGTTGTCGCTTCTGTGATTACTAAGAAAGTTATCACATAGTGCAACAAAACTCTTCCATGCGCGTTTTTTAACGGAACTGAGCTTGTTGATAAAATTCTTCTCTCATAACTTTACGAATTTGAGGTCCAATGAATATACCTGAATTTCATCAGAACTGATAAATGCGATAACAAATATTAGATCTGTGAAGAAATTTACACCTTCTTTAATTTTGGCTTCGCTTAATTTTGGGAACACCGCTCTAAGATGGCAAAAAGCTTCACCGTTTACATCAAGTTCTTTTCGGGTTTTTACCCGTAACTCCAGATTTTGGAAAATTTCAAAACCGGTTTCTTGTACTCAACAAGATCAAAAAGAAACATAATCCCGTTTCCCAGGTATTATACTCTGTCACACTTTGTTATTAATTTCATTTGATTTTTTTAACCTGTTTTACTGCTTGTTTTTTAAAATATTATGTGTTTATACAGGGTGATTCATTCACGACTGAACAAATTTCACCAGCGTATTCCTTGGCTCATTTCATGAAAAATGAAACTCCAACAATGATTTTATAATTCTCACGTCTTCACAATCATCAAATCTAAAAATTGTGCAGCCACTTCGGTTAAATCTAAGATTTCATCAATAAGTTCTTCTTTCAACAAGTTTTCCATCTTTTGTAACAAAATTACTTATAATGAATGTAAAGAAAGAGAAACAGCTGATTAAACGTCAAAACATCCTAATTATTGATGCACGCAAAAAGTCATAGTGTAATAGCATGTGGGCTTACCCAGGGTTTTCAAATAAGAATTCAATAAAAAAAAGCCTTGGGGAAAGCCATTAGTGTAATACGGGCCATAGAAATAACCTTTCAGCCATTTCATCCTTCTTGCTTTTTTTTATAATCTAGCTGTTTTGTAGCCCTTTTTATTTTCAATCTACATAAAATATTTTGAAATCCCTTTACATTTTCTCTTTAGAGAGAATGACAAACAGCTGTTTTATCACAACACACACTGTTAACAACCAAAGCGAAAATATGCACACAAGTATACCAGTTATGCTCTATATAACAGTTTAGGTTAACCAAGCAGCATAGTTCAAAGATGCAAATTTTAGTATTAAAATTCAATTTCGTACTGAAATTTGCATCTTCCAGAAAAAGAATTGTAGCTGTTTTTTCATTGAATTAAGCGATAATTTCAAATTCCATTCCCATTCGAAAAAAGATTTAAATGCAACACAGATTTGTTTCATCGAAAAAAAAATCGAATTATACACTTTTTAGTTCACATTTTGTTTAGTTTACATTTTTTGGTCTTATCATTATTACGAGGTTGCTATATATATATGTATATATATGTATATATATATATATATATATATATATATATATATATATATATATATATATATATATATATATATATATATATATATATATATATATATATATATATATATATATATATATATATATATATATATATATATATATATATATATATATATATATATATATTTGTGCCGATTTGTGAGAGCCGATTTGTGAGAGCTCGCATTGTCATGGTGCACAATGATTCGTCTTCTCTTTGTCGTTTTACGTGCCTTTTTTTGAGCGATTTTCAAATTGTGCGGGATCCAACAAAAACAAACCTTTTTACGGCCAGGTGTTCATGCAATATCGAATGTATGCTGGTGGAAGAAATGCCTAAGGATGCCTCTATCTCACGGTATGTCACATGAGATCTTGTATCATCAGTTTACGCACGGCATCAATATTCTCTGGCACAACGGCCGTTTTGACGACCATCGTCTTTGATTAAGTTCATTAAACTAGTTTTTACAGTGCTATGGGATAGTGCTTCATCGCCATACAAAGATTTAAGTTCATCGATGCACTCTTGTCGTGATAATCCACGTCGAAAGTTGTGAAAAATGATCGCTCAAGTTAATTCTATTTATTTGCCAAATTGATTTTTTCAAGTTACTGTAAACAACACAAATGATGGCCGTGCGTCAAAACGTTCTGAGTACGTTTATGCTAAAAAATGTTAAACTTTCCAATGGAAATGTCAGATAGCGCCAGGCAACACTAACTGGCAACGTATGACTTCAACAATTTTTATTCTGGTTCGTGACGTTTGCTGTTTCTTTATCAGAATCAACGTAAAACTTGGTGAAATGTATTGACGAGGTTGCCAGGCAGACTGAACAGCTGTTTCTAAACCCGCCAAGGTTTTACACCAGCAAACCCACGATAGCCGGTTTTATGGACCGAATTGACCCGAAGCAACAATTTTTCGGCCAAGGGCTGTCACCACGGCACACAGTTGCCGCTACAACAACAACCAGCAGCAGACTTTGACAACGTTTATTACAAAATGAATGACTTATACGGGAGTCTCATTTACCCAATCTTCAAATTTAAATTAGGAAATTTCATTTAAACAACCTAATCTTCAAATCTCAAATTGTTTGCATATTTTATGTCTCAAACAAATAGGCAAGACTATTTTTTCCTGAATTTTATTAATATTTAAATTCTAACTTACCACCTTCGTGAAACAGTATGGGTCCGTTCGCGATGTCGCATTGGTAAATTGCAGAGAAGAAATGCCTATGGTATGTACATTAAGCGAAATCTTGTAAATCTCGCCGGCGGAGCCTCGCATGTTTTCCTGTCATGAGGCACACTATATATTGCAAAGCCTTCGGGAAGACTAATTCGCGGAACATTTGTTAAAATACAAAGAAACTAGTGTATATTTAAACAACGATATTTTCAAACTTTCAAAAAAATTATTTTAAAAAAAAATTGCATCACATAATTTGAAACTTTAACTCTCAAATCTAAAATGTAATGTTCTGTGTCGTTTACGTTTAAGCGAAATCTTGTAAATCTCGCCGGCGGAGCCTCGCATATTTTCCTGTCATGAGGCACACTATATATTGCAAAGCCTTCGGGAAGACTAATTCGCGGAACATTTGTTAAAATACAAAAGGAACTAGTATCTATTTAAACAACGATATTTTCAAACTTTCAAAAAAAATAGATTTAAATAATTGCATCACATAATTTGAAACTTTAACTCTCAAATCTAAAATGTAATGTTCTGTGTCGTTTACTCTGATAAAAATGAAGAAGCAGCTGTTTTCATTATTTTTATGTGTCCTATGTCAATATTAAGGGTGGCTCAAAACCAATGTTGTGGTTCCCTGTCATGAGGCTCACTATTTATTGGAAAGCCCTCGGGAAGACTAATTCGCGGAACATTTGTTAAAATACAAAAAGTAACACTACACTCTTTTTAAAAAACGATTTTTTCAAACTTTCAAAAAAAATAGTTTAAAAAAAATTGCATCACATAATTTGAAACTTTAACTCTCAAATCTTAAATGTAATGTTCTGTGTCGTTTTCTCTGATAAAAATGAAGAAGCAGCTGTTTTCATTATTTTTATGTGTCCTATGTCAATATAAAGGGTGGCGAAAAACTAATGTTGTAGTTCCTGTCATGAGGCTCACTATTTATTGCAAAGCCCTCGGGAAGACTAATTCGCGGAACATTTGTTAAAATACAAAAAGTAACACTACACTTTTTTTAAACAACGATTTTTTCAAAGTTTCAAAAAAAAATTGTTTTGAAAAAAAATGCATCACTTAATTTGAAACTTTAACTCTTAAATCTAAAATGTAATGTTCTGTGTCGTTTACTCTGATAAAAAAAAGAAGCAGCAGTTTTAACGCAAAATTACATAACGAATCAAATAAATCAATGTTCTGATCGGAGATACTATTGAACTCTTTCATCGCTCTAGTTATAGGTTCATTAAGAGAATAATTCGTTCTATGAACAGGTAAACAAAACAAGTTAAAGCGCAGCAAAGTTCTGGAAGGAAAACAAAAATCGACTAGTGCCAACAAACACAATGAATCTATCGAGCCCGAAACCAATTTATGAAGAAAACATGATGTTTCTGCACTGTCCTGCACACTATCCACAACACGTTGGATATTTCTTCCGTATGGGCCGTACGTGGTCTTCCGATACATGGAAGGTGTCTTACTGTACCATGTTGTCGAAAATTGCCAACCAAGCGGTTGATTGTTGTATCTGAAGTACGCACATTAAAAAGTGACGATAAGCATGCTGTATCAAAACAATTGACTCTTGATTTTTACAAAATACAACAATGCCTGATCGCTGTTCTGTTGTGTAGTGTTCCATTTAAAATTACCCAAGTTTGCTGCACAAAATTCTGAAATAAAGATAAAAAATATAATACGTAAATTTAAAAAGTTATTAAACATTCAAACCACAAAGTTAGTTTTGCGCCACCTTATATTAACATGAACCTCAAATTTATGTTCTTCCTTTTATTAAGCTAAACGTAAAAGTAATTATGTAAAAAATAAATAAACACATACTACAATTCATTGTTTAAAGTCAAATGCTTCAAAAACGTCTAAACGAAAAACCAAAATATATAAACGACGAAACGTACAATGTGGCAACTATAATTGAGAAGCCAAAATGGAAATTTCGATGTGGCAATTATACTATATAACTGTACATCGCGCCATTAATCAAAAGTAAAGTTATTTTTTACCTGGTAAGGTAATTTGTATATATTAATGTTTTATTAATTATAAATAACAATTTTTACAGTTTTTAGAATTACAGAGTTTGCTGAAAGGATGGAGTATTCGGATCTTCAAAAAGCAAACGTAAGTATGTTAATATCTATGTACATGTGTGTATGTAGATATGTATATACAACGGTACATACATACATGTATGTATATATGTTTGTATCTGGAAAATATTGAAATGATTGATTTCAATTACATAGCTATTTGTATTTATTTTGGTTTTCGTAGCATTCTAAGATAAAGAGTGTGGAGCTGGTGAAATGTTCTTTATGCGGAACGGAGCTGCAGAGGAGGAGTATGAAGAGGCACCAAAATATCTGCAGCTTGAAAAGGTCTCAAGTCTCGGAGGTGACAATTCAAGCCGATACTCTGGATCCTTCATCCCCATCCACCCATACGCAAACTTTTAAAATTGAACTACCTTTAAGCCATACAAGTACACAAACCATTCCCACGGCGGTGACAAAGGAGTATGTGATTTACAACATACAAATATGCCTCCCGGATTAATTACTCTAAGAAAGTAATTTTGTTGGCAATGCATCTTTTAACTTACACATAATGTAGATCATTTTGAAGGATGTGTATGTAAAAATTAATGTATAAGAAAACAAAAAAATAAAATTTTAAATTTTAGAAAGAATTGTCTATATTAGAAAATCATTACAGATTTAGATTTTCATATGTTCAAACGATAGTACGACTTTAGCTCTAAAAGCCATATATTACATCTAATCTAGGTGAAATTTGACACAGTCTATAACAATCGACGGTTTAATTTGGCCAAACTTTTGAAATTGTTCCAGTACAAATATCCCTCCTGATATTACATACAAACGATCAAAATTCGCAAATTTCGAGACCAACAACCAATCTTGGACCGATTAGGAACATAACACCCATATAACGATTAACAAACAACCAATAATGCCGGATTTTACCCAGATTACGAAGTTACGGAAAAATAGATTTTGTTTTCAAAGCAAAAATTTTCTATGAAACGCATTATGGGTTATTTTTAGTATATCCCTTATTTAGTTAAACACCATCCCAAATACCTTCCAGAATTGAATGCCATGCGTATTGAATGTTTTCTGGTCGAATTTTTAAAAAAAAAAATTATAGTATTAAGATCGGGGATTTCTGCAGGACATGCACGTTGCTACCTTAAAACCAGTGTATAACGTTGTCACGGGTGACGAATCATGGATCTATGCATATAAACTCGAAACAAAACAGCCATCGACCGTATGGGTCTTTCAAGACGAGCCAAATCCAACAAAAGTTGTTCGTGGAAGAACAAATGATTGCGTTTATTTTCGGTATAACCGGCCATGTTGCGACAGTGCCTTTAGTGGAACGTTGGGCGGTCAATTCTGAGTGGTATACAACCATCTGTTTACCAACTGTGTTCGAAGAAATGAGGAAAGGTAATAAGAGAAGACCGATCATTTTGCATCACGCCAATGCGAGCTCTCACATATCAGCTGAAACGATACGCTATTTGACCACTCAAGATGTCGAATTGATGGCCATCCACCGTACAGTCCTGATTTGGCACCCAATGACTTCTTGTTAGTCCCTAGTGCTTCGTAAATTGGTTTTTGCGCATTCAAAAGTGTATTGATCTTAAAGGAGAATATTTTGAAAAACAATAAATCCATTTCCATTGAAAAATTATTGTGTTTTTTTTGCCGGACCCGAAATATAAGTAGCAACCCTCGTACTAGAAAAAATATTAATTGGTTAAAAATGCATCTTTTATATATTGTGAAAGTTACTTGTGACTAACCATTCTTTTCAAATTCTTGTTTTTAACCGCCAAATAAATGTACCTTAGTTCTACAAACCAATTCTACCCCAATTTCACTAAACCATACAGAACGGACTGCAACGTTTCAAACGTCGTATATTTATTGATAATTCGATGAAAATTGCCTGAGTAGAAGTTTTTGTAAAAAATCAATTGCTAATATTAATAAAGTGAGAAATATAGACGGAATGGGGCAAAACGGACGCACAATTCGGATTCAGGAGATCATTTTACATCAGCTGGTTTTGTCTAAAGCAGGGCACAAAAGTTAATTTTTGCAGAAAAGTGTAATTATTAATAAAGGATCGCGATACATCAAGGAAGCATTTTTGCTTGTTTCAAAAGAAAAAGTCTATAAAAAAACATTCGACTCGAAATGTACACATGTCTTATCAGTTGGGCGCACTACAGCTGTAGAGACTCCACAGAACTGTAGCATTTTCGTTTTCAACTCAGATCTCACACAAGCAGCACGCATGAACCCAGCTGATAGGGCAACAACACAGCACACAATCGAGTCACTGTAACGTTCAAGAGTTTGTCTGATCGCTTGGACGACATACGATCTGAAGGCAATTCTAAGTGTGTAGTGGTGCGTGAGGCCGTTGGTGTCTGTTTTGCTGCTTAATGGACTCCCTTAGAATTTCATTAAATTCAGTAGACATTTGAGCACTGCTCAAACCGGTACTCTCGCGCTAAATACAACCGATCAGGCGTCTAACGAAAGAAACGTGAATCTTGTATAACGCTTTGAACGATAAGCACGTGGGATTTCCATTTAAGTGTTGTTTTTAGAACAAAGCAAAAGTTGCATGGAGTAGTGTAAAGATTTTCCCTTTAAAAAAACATTTAATAATACCTTGTGTACAATTAACCTGATCACTGATCGTGAATATTCAAGAATAAAGTTGGAACGTCGTTGTAATGCCTTCGGTGGGTAAACAAGTCTTGGTGATTGGCAGCGGCGGCCGTGAACATGCCATCTGCTGGAAACTGTCGCAGAGCCCTTTGGTGTCCAAAATCTACGCCTTGCCTGGAAGTTTCGGCATTGATAGCATGGAAATTTGTACAAATCTGGATGGAGTTGATGCTAAAGATTTTAAGGCAAGTGTTGTTGTGTTGGACTAAGACTAATGTTAACTCTATTTCTTATTTGTTTATAACAATTAATGGCGTTAGGCATACACACATACATATGTACATACATATGTACATGTAGAAGCAACAGTTTTGTTAAATTCTGTTTTCTTTTTTTGTTTCTAAAGGGCAACCGGTTTTTTTTCATGGCGTGTATTCGCTGTTGTTGTTAGTGTTGTTGTCTACAGAATACGTAAAGAAAACAGTGGGGTACGAAGACGACGACATCAACATGTGGGCACCGGCATTTTTACTCAATTTGTTGTTTAGTGAAGGTCAAACAAATCGTCGTTTTGATAATTTTTGGTTTTTAACAACGCCATTTAAATGTTTCTCGACGCATTTTTACTGCACTTGAATGCATGTGCGAATTTATGACAGCTCATAATTGTCACAAAATCTCCTCAATGTAAGCAATCGCAAGGAACGTTTATAAAGGAAGCGTTGTTTGGTGATTATTCGATAGCACAAAGTATCTTTACTTATAAATATGGAAATCTTGTGAATATGGTCTCAGTACCATTGGTAATAAACGTGCTACCCATCTACTTAGTAGGGACATAAATACTGTTACACACGTTTTATGCTGTAAAATAAAAAGTACTGAATGTTTTTGGACCAAAGTTTTTTAATGTATTTATTGATGTATATTGTATCCAAAAAGAATCTACTTCTTCGAAATGTCCGCCTTTTGCCTTTACACACGCTTTAAGTCGCACTGGAAAATCGTCAATAGCTGCACGAACCTCGTCCATTGGGAAATTGGCCACAGCTCGAACCAAAGCAGTCTTAAAGATCCAATGTTGGGGTATCTTATGTGACAAACCTTGTCCTCTAAAACCGCCCACAATTTGTTATCCAATAGGTTCAAATCTGGACTGCCTGAAGGCCATTCTTCAGAGGTAATGAACGCTGGCAAATTGTTTCGAAGCCAGGCCTGTAACGTTTTAGCCTTATGGGCCGGCGCAGAATCCTGCTTTAAAGTCCATGGCTGGTTTTGGAACAGGCAATTGTTAAGATGCTTCACAACAGCTTCCGAAACGATTTCTTGGTAAACTCTGGCCGATGTTCTGACTCCTTGTTCGCAAAAATGCAGGTCAGTGACCCCATTGTAAGAGACACCCCACCAAACCATGACTGAAGCTGTGTGATGACCCTTTTCCACCCTTGGGATCAGTTCAGATGCTTCATTAGATGACCGCGCAAACACTCTATCATTTCGCTTGTTAAATTTTTCCTGAACGCTAAAAATTTTTTCACCGGTGAACACAATTTTTCTGCGCAAGTTATTAGCGTGCTTCGCTAAAAGACTTGCATTCTTCAATCCTATTTTTTTTAAAGCTGCAGTCAATAAAAGTCCGGTACGTCGTTTGAAAACCCCAAGTCCCAAGTCATTCTAATGATTCGACTCATGGACTTTTGCGTGATATTCATCTCACGGGCCATGATTTTCTGTTTTCGGAGCGGATTTCTGTGAATTCTTAATTTAACGGCTTTTATGACATGCGGTGTTCGAACAGAGCGTGGGCGGTCCAACCGGTGGCGGTCTTTTACATCTCCAGTCTCCTCAAACAGTTTTATGCATCGGTAGACGAACAGTGGCCGGAGCGTTTTGAAAATATCGTTTTTTCATTTCACACTTGAAAAGCGCTATTACAGCGATACGGTTCTCATTATCTGACCACTCCATGATGAAAGTTGAAACAATTTTAAAATACCGTTACAGACTAACGCTATTGAGGTTAGCTTTCAAAACCCATATGACATTAACGGGGTATGTTCAGTTCTACTATTGAAATGGGTGTGTCTATTGTTGTAACAGTATTTATGTCCCTACTAAGTAGTTGTTTTTTTCGACGCTCGAAATCTTGACAAACGTCATAGCAAAGGTGCAGTTTATGGAATGTTACGGCAAGAAAAAAGGTCATGTTCTAATAGTAACTCGCTTAGGAGGTCCGCTAACGCGATAAATTCACACCATTGTTCAAAATTGATTTTGTTTACAGAAAACTAAAGACATTTTGCTTTGAAACCCGTTTCTTTTAAATAATAACAGTTTTTGGGAATAAAGTTATTCAATTAAGCGAGCTCGGTAATTACTCACTTATAGAGGGTGGGCGATTTAACATTTTAAATTTGAATCGGCTGTAAAAAAAAGTACGGCGCAGTGAAGCAGTCAGTATTAGTACTCAAAAGAAGAGGAACAATTTATGCAATTACGTATTATAGCTTATATTAAAAAAAAAACAATTTAAATTTAATTAAAGTCTGAAGTTGGTAATTTTTCTTACTACTGCTATTTTTTTGAACGACAGTATTTCTGAAATAACCATCTCTTATGACTAGATCTCAAAATTTTGCAATTTATAGTTTCCATTAAGAGTAAAAATGGTAGCAATTCGAAAAATTGTGATTCTCCTTTTCATTAAACATTTTACAATCACTGCTATTTTTTGAGCGCAGCTGTATTTTTTTAGCTTGTGTACTGATAATTTTTTATAATTTCTGGTTCTTGGAAAACTTTTTGAACTTTGTCATTTAATGATGGAACACCATCCGCCGCGTTTCAGCTTCGCCCAATGGCCTGAAGAGTTTTTGGCAGGAGATGAAGAATTTTACCGAAAAATCGTGTTTTCAGATGAGGCTCGTTATTATCTCAGTGCCTACGCCAATAAGCAAAATTGCCGCATATGGGGTTTTGAGAACCCACAATGCATCCAGCCAATGCATCCACAAGCTGGCGGGCATCATTGGGCCATTTTTCTTTGAAAATGAGCAAGGAGCCGCCATTACCGCCAACGTTGTGACATGGACGACATTTGGTTTCAACAAGACGGGGCCACCATATTCCACACAGCCAACACAACTATCGATATTTTACGCATCGTTTTTCGAAATCGAATAATCAGCCGAAATTGTGCCGCCTCAAAGCTGTGATTTGAGCCCTTTGGATTATTTTCTGTGGAAAGCGATTAAGGATAAATGTTACGCAAAGCATATAGAGACAATTGAAGCGTGAAACATGAAATTAAAGTTGACGTTGAAGAGATTTGACCTGAAACAATCGAAAATGTTTTGAAAAATTTGGTTGATCGCCAGTTGCCGAGCCAATGTTAGTCATATGAATCATATTGTGTTCTATTATTAAATGACAAAGTACAAACTTGCCAATAAAACCAGAATTTGACAAAATTATCAGTACGTTTTGTTTACAGCCGATTCGAATTTATAATTAAATGGCCCACCCTATACAAGAACATATAAATGGGGTTGTTTAAGTAAACCTTAGATAATTTGCTTTGAAACCCGTTTTGAATAAATTCAATTTTTGGGAAGAAAATTATTCTAGAAAACCTTAATCGAGCTCGAATATTATTCGCTTATAGTGATTTTTTGAAAAACTTTTTTCTACAAATTTTTAAATCAAATTTCAAACCAACTCGTTAACTTTTGAAGTTATCGGCTAAGCAAACACTTATTCGTTTCAAAAGAAACATTTTTTTATATGGCGGCACAGGCCTCGACAGTATGTGATCCGCGTGATACAAAATAAATTATAATGCACGGTAAATCGAGTGTAATTATATAGGCATGGTTCCATTCTACGTGGTTGGTCCAATATATTGGATCAAAAATGTCATTGACGCTTTTCAATACGTAGAAATTCTTTAGAAAATTATATTGCGACGTACAAAATATGAAATGTCCCTGAAATAAAACTTTCAACAGGATAATGATCCAAAACACAAAAGAAAACTTAAGGAAGATTGCTGGCGACAAAACTACTGAAGTTAAAGGATCTACCTTTAACTTGTTTTTGTGATAAGCGCATTAATATCAAATGTATAGCAATAATAAATACAAAAATTGTTGCAACAGAATTGCCTGTGTTTAAGCACAAAAAGCAAGTTCAAAAGGGAATTACAAACAATTGCGGCAATTATAACTGCCAATGCAAATACAGTCAATGGTCAGTTATTAAAGAGGCATGGGCAAAAATACCCCAGAAAGGTTAAAAGGCCTAGGTATTTCAACGAAACGGTGCTGTGAAGCAGTATTAGAACTCAAAAGAAAAGGAACACAATATTAATTTAAATACACGTATTATTGCTTATAATTAAAGAAAATATCATTAGAAATTAATTAAAGCCTGAAGTTGGTAAATTTTGTTACTACTGCTATTTTTTTTGACCAATCTCTTTAATGACTAGATCTGCACATTTTGTATTTTTAAGTTTCATTTAAAATAAAAATGGTAACAATTCGAAAAATATGATTCTTTTTGTCACTGCCATTTTATTGACCGAAGCTGTATTTTGTTTGAGATTGTGGTTTAATCTGTTCCATGTACTTAAGCCAATTTAAGAATATATGTACATAGTTTGGCAAAAGTTATGTAGAGTTTTCAGTGTTGTTTAAAGCAGGTTGTACCAAAATTTTAGAATTATCGCGGTTTACTGTTAGCTGGCAAGTTGGACAATATTTACATATGTGACGCGCAAAAAAGATAGGGACCTAAGGGTAAAAACCAGTTTTGTTCAGGAGAGCCATTTTAATGATTTAAATACGTGTATATTTGGTGTACCATCACTTTCATAAAACGCGCATATCTCTGGGAGGGAACACTTTCGGGCATGGGATTGGTCTCATTCGATGCTCAGATGTTGTCCACATATGTAAACAGTTTATCATGTCATAAAGCATCGTTAGGGATTCTGTTAGTAGCAATGATCAGCGTTACCGTTTAGGGCTTTTCCGACGGATGGATTTTTAATTTTTAGATTTGGTCGGATGGTCGGTTTAATTTAATTGGACGTAATCATTAATTTATTATTTGTATTACTTGTCTAAATTCTCATTATATAAAACTAAAACAACATTTACAAATGCCGTAGACAAATGTATGATTTAGGTATACATACTCGTACCAAATTTGTCATTTCTTTAGTAGCAATACCTCAAAATTATGACCCAAGACCCAGTATCTACATTTTACAACCGTTGTAAAATTCCAAAACAGTCTAGCCATGTCCGTATGAGTGTCTATAGAAAACGAATCAACATAAGATCCTGAAATTTTGCATGATGATGGCTTATGGTAAAAAGAGACTGTAAATAGGCAAAATCGGCCTGGGGGTAAAAAGTTTTCTTTAAGGGTTCCTTGGTAAAAATTATACTGTTTTGAGTAATTGCTTAAAAAATCATAATTTTTTGTTCAAATTGGGTACTGTTAGTTAGAACGCAGTAAATACCTCAACGAAAAGCATTGCTGGTGGACGTTTTGGCTCATTTCGCCCAAAAAAAAACGTACCGCATAGCCAAACGGGCGAACAATAGTCAATATGGATATATGGACAAATTGAAGCAAATTTTGCTTCGATTGCATATAAAGAGTAGTTTTTAAGTTTTGCCTGAGATCATAAACGAAAGCCGAGGCCGAAACGACCCAAACACGAATGTTTTTTTCTCTTTGTGCGCTTTAGTAGCGTAGAAACGGTGGCGGGGTTTTTAAGATGCGGACTGACCGAACTTACCGACTGTTTTACTTAAGTAACTTTTGTTTAACTTATGTTTCCTGATGCATTACTCACCTTGTCCTCCTTTTCGAGATCAATTCCTTTTGGGAATTGAACTCCTTATGGAGTAGGAGTGCTCGCTTTGTGGACAGCATGTGTTAATGCATACAAATAATGCATACAAGCGATACAAAATTAATCTTTGGATGACCCTATTTTTACTGGGTTGTTTTAAGTTTGTATTTTCATTTGTTACGCCACAAGGAAGTCTCTATAAAAATAAACTAAACTTTATAAATCTAGAAATATTTTTTCAAAATAAAAAAAATACAAAAATTCAAATCAAGTGTGGAATTTTTACTGTTCATTGGAAAGGACATTTTATGTCATTTATTTTTCGAATATTCAAATGTTGGCCGCAAGATCGCCTCAGGGTGTTCATTCTGATGGTCCAATTTTGGATGACTCGTTCTAGCATTTCGATCGGTATGGCGTTAATGACACGCGTGATGTTGGCTTCCAACACCTGAGTCGTAGCTGGTTTGTCAGCATAGACTTTCTCCGGTCAAAAACGTGTAATTAGTTGCTCTTCGAAATTACATCTCAATAGATCCATTGTTTGAGCAGCAGTATGGCAAATGGCACCATCCTGTTAAAACCAAATGTCGTCAAGATTACGGGCTTCAATTTCAGGTACCGAGCACCATTCTCAGTAACGTTCTGGCCATCATCATTATTACAAATAATTATGACCGACGATTCCACCAGCCCATAAACCGCACCAAACCGTAGTTTACGCGGTGCAAGTCTTTCTATGATGTAATGGCAAACAATACCAAAAAAATAAAGTTTCATACAACTCACGCGTAATCTGTGAAAAAACTTTTAAAAGAAATACCGCTAGATTGATCACCATATATAAAACGAGAAAAGTATTGGGATGCCAACAATATCCACGGTAAATAAGTCTGCGATGCAGTTTTCGCTGCGAATTTGATTTTATTATTTTCATTAGGCTGGTCTTCGAAGACCCACACGGTCATTTGCTGTTTTGTTTCGGGCTCATACGCATAGATCCATGATTTGTCACCTGTGACGATCTTATAAACGTCTTTTGAAGCACCGCGATCGTATTTTTTCAAAATTTATTTGCACCAATCGACACGAGCCTTTTTTTGAGCAATTGCCAAATTCTGCGGTATCCAACGAGATCAAACATTTTTTACGGCCAGGTTTTCATGCAATATCGAATGTATGCTGGTGGAAGAAATGCCCAAGGAAGCCTCTATCTCGCGGTACGTCACATGACGATCTTGCATTATCACGCACGCCATCAATGTTCTCTGGCACAACGGCCGTTTTTGGATGACCTTCGTATTTGAGCCAGCGTCGGCCACGATTGAATTCAGTAAACCAGTTTTTACAGTGCTATAAGTACGAGGGCGACCGCAAAACTAACTGAACTGGCACATTTTCTGTTTTACTAGCAACTTTTGTTTTTTTTTTGTTTTTTAAAAGCAATCTTTTATAAGCCATCTGTCAAAATTTCCGAAATATTTAATGATTATTTTCTTTGTTACAGGTGATTAAAGTAAACAAGTTTTATAATTTTTGAAAAATGGAAAATAAAGATTTTCGTGCGGTAATTAAAAACTTTTATATGAAAGGTTATACGCCACAATTAATCAAAGATGAATTGGATTCTGTTCATGGTGATAATGCGCCATCATACTCCACCGTGGAATCCTGGGTTCAACAATTTAAAATGGGTCGTTCAAGTACGGAAGATGAACAACGCTCTGGAAGACCGAAAACTGCTAATACTATTGAAAACATAAGAAAAATATTTAATGAAGTGACTAAAGATAGACGAATAAAGCTCAGAGAACTTGCTGATATTGTAAAAATACACGAAAAACAAGTTTGGAGTATTTTACATGATGAACTCCACATGAAAAAGCTATCAGCAAGATGGGTGCCGCGTTTGTTGACTTTGCCCCAAAAAATCGTCCGTTGAACCAATTCCGAGGAGCTGTTAGCGATTTATCAGCGTAATCCAATAGAGTTCTTGCGCCGATTCATAACTGTTGATGAAACATGGATCCATCACTACATCTCAGAATGCAAAGAACAGTCAAAACAATGGATAGAAGCTCGTAAAAGTGGTCCCAAGAAGGCGAAAACTGTTAAGTCAGCAGGAAAAGTAATGGCCACAGTATTTTGGGATGCAAGGGGTATAATATTTATTGATTATCTTGAGAAAGGAAAAACTATAAATAGTGAATATTATTGCGCATTATTGGATCGGTTGATTGAAAAATGAAGATAAAACGACCGCATTTAGAAAAAAAAGTTCTTTTTCATCAAGATAATGCTCCTTCACACACTGCATTTATAACTCAACAAAAACTGGCCGAATTACGATTTGAAATTGCTCCGCATCCACCATATAGTCCAGATTTAGTTCCTTCTGATTGTTTCTTGTTTCAAAATTTAAAAAAATTTCTCGGTGGCAAAAAATGTTCGTCCAATAGTTATTGATGAAACTGAGGCATATTTTGAAGGTCTTGAAAAATTTTATTTTTCGGATGGAGTTAAAAAACTTGAAAAACGTTTGATGTATTGAGATAGAAGGAGATTATGTTGAAAAATAAATAATAATAATTCCAAAAAACGGTTCTTTTTATGTTAGGCCAGTTACTTTTGCGGTCGCCCTCGTATATGATGGTGCTTCATCGCCATACAAAGATTTAAGTTCATCGATGCACTCTTTTCGTGATAATCCACGTCGAAAGTTGTGAAAATGATCGCACGAAAATGTTCATGAGTTAATTCCATTTTTTGCCAAATTGATTTTTTCAAGTCACTGTAAACAACACAAATGATGGTCGTACGTCAAAACGATCTGAGTACGTTTATGCAAAAAAATGTCAACACTTAGTGTTGCTTAGGCCAGAAATATATATATCAACTCTCGCAACATAGTCCTCATTTACACGAGGCAACTTTACTTGCGTCAATTTTTACGATTCCCTTTTGACAAGGTTACGTCAATTCTAATGGCAGAGAACTTCTAAGTCTAATTGAAAATACTGGAGGCATTTTTCTAAAAGGAAGATCTTAGAATACGAGTACAGTTTCTGTGGTATCATAGGTAGATCAGAATTTGCATGGCCTCATATAGCCTTCTTGTATATGCTGATGAATTTACTGTTGCATCCAAACCGTACTCCAACCATATTCCAGAATTTTTTCAAATTCTGAACTACCTATGATTCCACAGAAACATTATTCTACGATCAACTTTTTAAAAAAATGCCTCCAATATGTTCTATTAGACTCAGAAGTCGTCTGTCATTAAAATTAAACACCCTTAAAACGAATTTAAATTTCCTCTTATAACAACTACATCACCCCCCTCAAAATGCATGTGCCATATTGGAATGAAATCCGAAGGGGTGCAAAGATACGGTTTAAAAACTTCATTTATCATCGTTTGGCAATTGCAACATATGTCACTCATATTGGGCTGTGAAGCGGCGCCAAAAATACTTTACCCTCATGCAATCGTTGCTGATTAATCGCACAACGCACAGCCATGTTGGCCGCATATGAAACTGATTCCCCGCTCTGAGTAAAATAAAATTAAATGTGCATCAACATTACTTCGTCTTTGTATCTCTAATTAAAAACAGGAACGTTTGGTTGCATGCCCCGCATTGTGGCTAAACACTGAGCGACAAGATAGACTATGATGCCCTAAGTTTTCTATTCGATTACAGAAATGTGTCTCGATCTGTCCATTTAAAACTCGGCATAGTAAAGGGTGATTTTTTTCAGCGTGTGGTTCTCAAGAAGAAATAAAACGCATATTATTTAATCAAATGGCCAAGAATTTAGCTTTATTATAAAGGGTAGAGGATAAGGGTTTGTCAGTATGTTTAAAAAATGATATCGGGCAAGTGGCCGCCGCGGCTGGATCGAATAAATTCCAGCAGAATGGCCCAATTTACGACCACTTTCTGCAGCACTTGGAGCCGTATGTCAGCAATAACGCGCCGAATATTCCCTTTCTAAGGCGTCAATAGTGTCTGGCTTATCTGCGTAGACAAGCGACTTCATATAACCCCACAAAAATAGTCCAGCGGTGTTAAATCGCACGATCTTGAAGGCCACGCCACAGGCCCACGACGCAAGATAATGCGCTCACCTGATGCTTACAGCCAATGATTGTTTCGTTGGCTGTATGGCATATAGCGCCGTCATGTTGGAGCCAAAGGTCGTCCACATCAACATCCTCCAGTTCAGGCAGGAAAAAGTCATAAATCATTGCTCTATGGCTTTCCCCATTTACTGTAACATTATGGCCGGCTTCATTTTTGAAGAAATATGGACCAAAGATTCCATCTGCCCATAGAGCACACCAGACAGTGACTTTTTGAGGATGTAACGGCGTCTCAACAAAGGCTTGTGGATTTGCATTACTCCAAATTAAACAAATCTGAAGTAATTTTATAACTATATAAGGCCTAAAGGCTCGGTTACTTTTTGAATATCAATAAATGAAATGAAAATGAAAAAAATAATGAAATGCGACAATTTAACGTACCCATTCAACCAAAAGTGAGCTTCATCGCTGAACAAAATTTTCTTGTAAAAATCTGGATCGGTGGCCATCTTGTTTTGGACCCATTCACCACAATTTGTCAACGTTAATCCGGAGTAATTGTATTCGTTATGAAATGACAACCTGAACTGAGCATAAATTAAGTGACAGCTGTCAAAAAGACCAACTCCGAAAAAAGTGTGGTCAGATTGAAAACCACACGTCTAAAAAAAACACCCTAATAATGGCCGAGTTTTATTGCCAACTCGCTTGGTAGGTCGCTAACGCGATAACTTCACAACATTGTACAAGAATATAAAAATGATTGTGGTGACAGTAAACTATAGACAAGTTGCGTTAAATCCCCTTTGTTTTAAATAAATAACATTTTTTGGATGAAAGTTATTCAAGAATAACCTTTAGCGTGTTTAAGCGAGCGCGGTTAATAATCGCTTAAATTATTTCTCGAATAACTTTTTTTCAGCAAATTACAAATTTTCAAATCAAACGGTTTGTGAGGCATAAAGCTAATCAGTTCTTGTATATATGTGACAGCGCATAGAGAAAGGGACCTAAGGGTAAAAAAAAATCAATTTTCATTTTTTTCTTTTTTTGATGTGGTCAACATCTGAGCATCGAATGAGACCGATCCCATGCCCCAAAAGTGTTCCCTCCCAGAGATATGCGCGTTTTATGAAAGTGAAGTCGACGATTCTAAGCGCAAATAGAAAGGGACCTAATCTTTAAAATGACTCCTGAACAAAACTTTTCATCAACTTTTCACTTTTTTTTTGATGTGGACAATATCTGAGCATCGAATGAGACCGATCCCATGCCCCAAAGTGTTCCCCCAGAGATATGCGCGTTTTATGAAAGTGAAGTCGACGATTCTAAGCGCAAATAGAAAGGCACCTAATCTTTAAAATGGCTCTCCTAAACAAACCTGGGTTTTAACCTTAGGTCCCTTTCTATTTTGCGCGTCACATATACAAATTTCAAAAGTTGCTCGTAAAGCTTTAAAGTTATCGCCTTACCGCCCACTTCCGAGTACTCGTCTAATGAATCATTTAAATTTTATGAGCCCATTTCCAGATGAGGACTCCTCAATCTTGTTGGTTTTTTTTTTTAATTTAATAAGAAATTAAGAGAAATATTTTAATTATTTTTTGCAATCTTAAGGTTAGATTAAGCTAAATAATAATAAAAAAAAAATAAAACCAAAACCAGATCCAAAAAACATACACAAAATTAAAATCGGTTTAAAATTTTGATTGTTGCCAAAGAATACTGGTTGTTATTTATTTATTTACATTAATCGCTCGTTTTGTTGCTTTTTGTTATAATAAATTATTTACACAAATTTCCAAATTGAAGCAATTTAGAAATTGTATTTGTTGTTCGAATTGTAAGCATTAGAATTGTACTGGGAACGCTGGTTATTGGGCAGAACAGCCTTGCGGGCATTGTTGAAAGAAGCCTGCTTCACTTCACCGGTATAGTAATCCTTCTCCACATAGGGATGGGTACGAATATATTCCAAAGAACGTAGAATGTAGTCGGGTATCTTGGGAATATGATCACCAACGGGATGATAACCAGTTTCATCGGCTACATAGGTGGTCTTAATCTCAATACCCTCCGGGGAAATGTATGAGCTGGAACCTTGCATGGAGCCATCGGCAGAGCCTTGTTCAGCGCGTTTGATGCCATTGGAGGTTTCGAATTCATAGTGATAGGAACCGTCTTCCTTCATGTCACTGTCACTGCGCAAGACTTGGGCATCTTTATCCGAACCGTGTGCCGAGGAAGCCTTGTAGGTGTTGCTGGCATATTGCTGCTGTGCCGGCTGCTGCTGTTGATGATTGCCAGCCGAATATTGCTGCTGATAATTACTGGCGGCTGCCATGTTATTGTAGTACTGAGGCCTGGCCGAATAGGCTGAGGACAAAGCCAATGTGGATACTAAAACCAGACACTTTATGGAGACACAAAAATAAGAACAAGGTTCAATATTAATTATTTTATAGTCATGACATTGAGTTAATTATTTAATTTAATTTTTTTTTTTTTTTTGATAATTCCTTTAATTCGTTTCTGAGCGATGGGGTAGGTGAGGCACCACTTACTAAAGTTTTCATGTTGTTCAAGTTTAATTTAAAAATAAATACGGGCTGTTTTTTTCCTTTTCAAGTGGTGTTGTTTTCTGTTCCGTATCCGCAGCGAAACTGTAGCGTATATTCTTAAATGTTAAGGTTTTTATAAAGAAAAGCAAAACAAACTCCATGAATGGACAGGCGGTGACGGACGCTATCACACATAGTCCATCCATACTTTGCTGTATCGTAAACTGATTTGCGGCCATAAATAACCGCAATTTTTCGGGTAGGAGGTCTTTTTCGCTCATGTTTCGTACAGTTTTTATTTTGATTTTCGGGCATTTCATAAAAGTACAATTCATTCGGAAACTTGTTGATGATAATTTTTGCTAAAATTGTTCGTCTATTCGCCGCCCAGAGCTTTGCAAGTGTGTGTGTGTATGTAGCACTGATCTTCATTAGCATATAAAAGTCATTCGATGAGTGTAATCGTGTCCATAACGGTAATAAAATATCAACCCTATAAGGTAGATGTTCCAGACATACACCGCCGCACACAGCAGCGCGTCCGTCCAAGTGAGAACATTCGACATGCGTTCTCTCCCCCGCCGCTACATCCGCACTTGTTGATTTAGATCTAGAGATGACGCCGAATTGTTCTGTTCTCAGCATTTCAATGTCAATGTTAGGCCACTGGACAGACGGACGGACGCGCGATCAGATTATGCTGGCGAAGGTGGCAGTGTGGCTGATTATGATAATGATGATGTTTGCTCCAATTTGTCCGTCTGTTCAACTATCTTTTTGGAATGCGGTCTTATAAAAAAAGAACAAAAGGCTTGTTAGATGTCTTTTGTTCTTTCTGTTTTTTTTTGGCCGGGACGCTGAAAATATTGTTAACATTTAACATTTTAATAAGACCAAACTATACCGGCATACAAATGTACATAATTGGCAAATATGTTAATGGCGAAAGGAAATTAGTTTAAGATTTATGATGGCATTTCTATATTCCCCCCTAAAGAATAAACCGAAATTCTGATTTTGAATCGACGGCACTAAAATAAAAACGTCAACACACAAGGAGCAACCAGCATTTATGCCTTGGAGTCGGTCAATCTCGATCATGCGACATGCTACACAATAAAGTGGTGCGACTGAGAGTTTCGAGAAAGAATCTTAGGTAGCGCATAAGTAATGGGTGATCCATCTAGAGATATTTTTCAGAACAAAAAAATATAAAAATTCAAATCAAGTGTGGAATCTTTTTGGTAATTTGAAAGGACATTTTATTTTATTTATTTATTAATTCATATAGTAATACAAAAGCCCACAGGGCCAAAAAAAAACCGTATTACTTAGAAAAACATTCCCAAATAGAAAAACTTAAAAACTAGCATAAACTTTAATAATAAAATGTATAATTAAATACAATTGTAATTTAACGCGATTGGCTCCCCAGACATTTTATGGCATTTATTTACTGCATATACTGAAATTGAAGCCTATAGTCTTGACGACATTTGGTTTCAACAGGACGGTGCCACTTGCCATAAATCTGCTCAAACAATGGATCTATTGGCAGGTCATTTCGAAAGGCAGCTAATTTCACGTTTAGGACAGGTGAGTTGGCCACCTAGATCGAGTGATATCACACCTTTAGACATTTTTCTTTGGGGTTACGTAAAGTCCAATGTCTATGCTGATAAACCAGCTACGATTCTCAGTTGCGGCCAATATTTGAGAGAATTATATTCAAAAATATAAAGATTCCACACTTGATTTTAATTTTTATATTTTTTTTTGTTCTGAAAAAATACCTCTAGATGAATCACCCTATATAAAAGTCTGGCTGGTCAAAAATATACACCACTCCTATTCGAAAGATTTCGCGGCTTTCTCTGGACTTAATAATGACTTCCAGAGTGGGAGGGTCTGAAAACATACTCCGATATGGTCTAATTTCCCCAAGAGTAGTTCTACAGGGTAGGCCAAAAGTTACCATAGGGTTAAAAACTTTAATAACATTTTCGTTTATTACTTTTTATTTTAATTATTTTTCTCAGATTTTAAAATATACAAATTGGTAATTTTACTAAGTAGGAAAAATAATGTCACTTTAATGACTCCCATTTTCTGCTTCGCAATGATGGGCTCGTTTTAGAGCATTTTTCATAACATCTTTCAAAATTTATGGCTGTAGCGTTCGAATTTCTAAAACAATGTTGGCCTTGAGTTGAAGGATTGTCTCGGGCTTGTTCACATATTCTCTCTCCTTCAAATAACCCCAAAGAAAATTTCTGGAAATTATTCGCTCTCCAAAATTTTGACTTAAAAGTTATATTGTGTGTCGGGCAATTAGGCAGTGGCTCCGTCCAGCTTAAACCAGATCTCAGGTCAGTTTTCAAGAGCAGAACGTACAAAATGTTCTATTATAAACCGATACCGCTCTCTATTTACGGTTACAGCACTTCCATTTTCGTTACCAAAGAAGTAAGGCCCAATGAGATTTGCAAATGTCTCTTGGATTTTTCAGAACCTACAGTTCTGCTTATTAACAAAGCCATTCAAATGAAAATGAGCTTAATCACTTGCCTTTAAAATAATTGATCGCTGATTTAAATAAAAAAAATGTATTATTCTGGTTCTTTGTTCAGTTGTGAATCTCTCCATTATTTATTCTCCAAGTGTTATTTATATACTAATAATGTGAAAAAAATAAAAAAAATCAATTTTGGCCCACCCTGTATATCGCACAAAAGCCACTATGTTTCATTTGAGCTAGAATAAATTTAAAATGAGGCCAAAGGAGCTTCAGAATCTCATATCAAAAAAATATTTTTTGTACTAGGGCTATATCAAAAGATCGTCCAAAATGGTCGAGATTTGGAAGGGTGACTTATGAGGTGCTTATAACTCACGATAATTTTAATATTTGACTTTTCAGGAACTTTTGTCCAAAGGCTACATGAAAGCTTGGGACAGTATAGTACAATTTTTGCCAGATCACTCATAAAGCCTGGTTAAAAAGAGATTTCGCCAAGATTTGTTTATGTGAAATAATACACATGTACAGTATATCCTGTGAAAATCAAAATATTTGTACAATTGTGTGGGATGAGCTAGATATACCGATATGGTCCAATTTCCCCAAGAGTAATAATAGATCGCACCCGTACTTGGGCTCGAAACCGAAAACTTCCGAATTAAAATCGCGAACGTTTCCATCAAACTTTACCAGCGAAAAGAGCTTCTTACGAAAAATACTTCCGATTATTTTCTTTAAATGTGACTTTTGGGAGCCACGAAATTCAATCGCAGCCTTTGGAAGTGAAAAAGTATTTCCAATTTTTCGGCTAGGTATTTGTAGTATGTGATGTTGGAAGACAAAAACACTTTATATGTGACTTTTAGAGCAGCAGAAATGAAGAGGGACCTTTGTATGGGTGTTTTATAAAAACATAGACCGATATCTTCCAATATTACCGGGCTTGATTATACGTATTCTGTAATGTACAATATGTACTCAATTTGAACAAGATCGGACAAAAAATGTGGCTTGTGGTGTGGTAGGACCTAAAGGAAGGAAGCTGTGTGGGGGGCTAAAACGAGGATCAGTATAGTCTAATTTTAGCAGGGGTAGTATTAGACTTTGTATAACGCGCTGAGCTACATTTGAGGAAGGGTCTCGAAAAGGGAAGAACCTTTGAATTTCGCCTTAATGAAAATGAGTACCGATAAGGTCCAATTTTACCAGAGTATTTGTTGTTGTTGTAGCTGCATTTGTGTGTTGGGGCCTTGGCCTAAGAAGTGATCTTCGGTTCAATCTGGTCTATAAAACCGGATGTAGCGGGATCATCCTGAGTATTTCTTAGTCGCTGTCGTACAGCAATGTCGGATGTAACTTGTTGCTTCTAGCATCCCAAATCAGGATGGAAAACATGAACCGATAAGTTGCTGTTTGACTAATGTTTGGTATAGAATAGGACGTAATATGCAGGTTCTGAAAACCGAAAATATCTTTGTACTTTGTACTATATTAAAACACTGACCAATATGAACTAATTTTCTTGGCCTAAACAAGTTTTGGCAAACTCGGTGCAAGTAGGAACCTGTATGTTGATTACAACAATATATAAATATGGGGAACAGCCAATATTTGTCAATAAATCAAAAAGATTCTGAATCGGTCTTTTCTTTTTTTAATTTTTATTAATGACTGGATTTGGTTGCAATTTAATTTTATTATTTTTATCTTAATAAAAAAAATGTTATGTTCGGCATACGAGCGCCTAAACTGGAGAACTGCTTGACCGATAATCATCAAACTTGGGCCATATGTCACTTAAACCTGCCGAAAGGTTTATCTTGAGTTTAGTCCCAATAGGTGGCGCTGTCGTTTAAAAATTAGATTTTTTCGTATTTATGGTCCAATTCTTTCAAAATCAAAAAAATAAATCTTCTTAACAAAAATATGTCCGCTCAGTGGTAGCGGACTTGAG
Source organism: Hydrotaea diabolus (assembly GCA_963513945.1). Taxonomy (NCBI): domain Eukaryota; kingdom Metazoa; phylum Arthropoda; class Insecta; order Diptera; family Muscidae; genus Hydrotaea; species Hydrotaea diabolus. Next base: position 17,782,614 of record OY740717.1, read on the forward strand.
AAAACAACGATAAACTATATGGGCTTTGGAGTCGAGAAAAATATACATGTCAAGACTAAGAGGATATAAATTTCATTTACTTTGTTCACACCTGTTCACTACAGAAGGTTGAGAAAGAAAGTTTTAATAAAATCCAACAAAAAGTTCGCAAAATTTTGAAAATCCCGAATAAGATTTAATGGAGACAAATTGGAAAATAAAAGTAGAATTTTAAATCAAGACCTGAATACAGATCAACTAAAGAATGAGTAATTTTGACAGAAGAGTTTGTGCTAAATGCTATAGGATAGTGTTGCACGAACACAAAATCGCCCCTATGCACGGTTCATTCAATCGATAATTAAGACAAAAACGCTAATGTATTCAATGGAATTTGAATTAATAAGTTCGAACCAATGCCACAGTTTGAAAATAGCAGCAGCGTACGAAAAATAAAATCCCTTTTCTGATATTCTGTGCTTTATTCGTTCTGATTTTTGTGTGAATAAATACTAAATTTATAAATACTAAAAATAATTTACAGTACGGGCAAGATTTTTCTTAATTTTTTTTAATTGAAAGTGTTTTCAATGACTCACAAGATATGTATATGGAGGAAAGCTGCTTCAACATTTTTCAAATAGGGCGATTAAGAATAACACTGCAAAAGTGTCGTAGGGTACAACTCTATTCGTTTTGACCAAAAACAAGATTGGCTTTAAATTCGTTCGGCATTAATGCCATTCCGTAGGTAGAAAGCTCACTATATAATTAAAAATAATATATTATTGGACAAAATGATTCATTTGCAATATGACTATAGACAACGGACCGTGCTAAATTCATTTATTCGAAGTTGTCTCCGAGTTGATCATATTTTCGTGATTCGTCCATTTACCAAATGATAAATGTTATACAAACATCAAAAGAATGCCATCTTCCATGCCGGAGTTGTTATGCTCCAAGGTATTCCAAGAAAACATTTGGACATTTGTTTAATGTTTTATTATTTTGGGCGAAGCACAATCCCATTGTTTTTGTTGAGAAGTTTACCCTTTTAGGTTTGATTGATCTCTTGTGTCTTTTAGACGCACATCATAACACCTTTTTCCACGCTTACTCTCAACAAGATTATCTGGCTTTAAATCTTATTTCGGGCTATTTGTTTGATTTATTATTTTGCGGAAGTTTTTTTTTTTTAAATTTTGGCTCTGAAAATTTATTTTTTAAATTTTCCGAGTCATGTAGAGTAGTTTGAAGATCAACGATCTTTTAACAAACGATTTATATTCCATTTATTACGAAGTAGTTCTAGTAGAACGAAGTGCAATATATTAAATTGTACACTTAAAGAAAAAAATACGAGTGTAAATTCGTTTGTTATTTCTTTGCTCTGTTAATTTTATTTATTCGTATAGTAATACAAAAGTCATCTGAACCATAAAACCTCTTAAGAGGGCTATATATATTTCTGGAATAGGCAACACTAAGTGCTGCCTGGCACCATCTGGCATTTCCATTGGAAAGTTTGACATTTTTTAGTATTGACGTACTCAGAACGTTTTGACGTACGACCATCATTTGTGTTGTTTACAGTGACTTTGGCAAACAAATGGAATTAACTCGTGAAAATTTTCGTGCGATCATTTTTCACAACTTTCGACGTGGATTATCACGTCAAGAGTGCACCGATGAACTTCAATCTTTGTATGGCGATGAAGCACCATCCTGTAGCACTGTTAAAAACTGGTTCAATGAATTCAATCGAGGCCGACGCTCGCTCAAAGACGAAGGTTGTGAAAGTCGTCCCAAAACGGGCGTTGTGCCAGAGAACATTGATGCCGTGCGTGAACTGATAATGCAAGATCGTCAGGTGACATACCTTCAGATAGAGGCATCCATGGGCATTTCTTCCACCAGCATAATTCGATATTGCATGAACACCTGGCCGTAAAAAGGTTTGTTCTCGTTGGATCCCGCACAATTTGACAAACGCTCGAAAAAAAGGCTTGTGTCGATTGGTGCAAAAAAATTTTGAAAAAATACAATCGCGGTGCTTCAAAAGACATTAATAAGATCGTCACAGGTGAAGAATCGTGGATCTATGCCTAAGAGTCCTACACAAAACAGCAATCGACCGTGTGGGTCTTCAAAGACGAGCCAAATCCAACGAAAGTTGTTCGTGAAAGAAGCACTTCGAAGCAAATGGTCGCCTTTTTCTTCGGCAAAACTGGTCATGTGGCGACTGTTCCGCTTGAGCAACGTAGAACGGTCAATTCTGAGTGGTACACCACAATTTGTTTGCCTGAAGTCTGCGGAAAAATTCAAAAAACGAACAAGAGAAGACAAATCATTGTGCACCATGAAAATGCGAGCTCTCAGTCCGGGTCCTTTTGACCGGCCAAAACGTCGAATTGATGGGTCATCCGCCTTACAGCCCTGACTTGGCACCCCATGACTTCTTTTTATACCCGCACATCAAAAAAAATGCATGGTCAACGATTTTCGTCGCCAGAAGATGCTGTTGAAGCGTTCAAAAACTATGTTTTGAAGGTGTCTCAATCGAAGTGGAAAAAGTGCTTCCACAATTGGTTTGAGCGCATGAAAAACTGTACAAATCATGCTGGAGAATACTTTGAAAAACAATAAAAACATTTTTGATGATAAATATTCGCATTTTTATTATTAGCCCTCGTTCTAAGCAATACATCCGAAAATAGAAAAACTTAACAACTAAAATAAACATTTATAATAAAATAATAAGGACAATAGGCTGCTCAAGCTAATTACAACATACAGTTTAATCTTGATAGTTTGAAACTCAGGGACCCGGAGAAAAACTTTAAATTACCGAGAGGGGAGAAATTTCAATTAAACAGGGGGTTAAATTAAAATGTGATTTTTATTCCACAACACTTTAGCGATTTTTACAAAGAACCCGTTTAGGAAAAACTTTAGTAATCTTCTTTCAAGTAAGCGATTTTAATCTATCATCGTCCAAAAAATTTTCGATGTTGACGAGAGACGACAAGAATTTGCAATTTTGTCCGTTCTGAGGGCATATGAGCATAGGATAATAGAGATGTCCCTGCCTTGCTTTTGGGTGACTAGAATTGCTGGTTGTTCTTCTTCGTTTTCCTCTTAATTTTCTTCATTGATGTAAACATCAGAAAATAGATCGGAGGTGGACCAATTAAAATTTTAAATTTAAAGTGGCTGTAAAAAAGTACGTATATTTTTTCAAATTTCACTTTATTTGAAAAGGTTGAACTTGGTCATTTAATAATGGAACACAATATTATTAATGGGTTTGCCAATAGGGACAAGACAATTTCGTATCTTTATGTAAACTCAACGTTAGTCGAAGTCAACATTTTCATCATGGTAAAGTTAACTTACGAGCAACGTTTGGAGATCATTAAAAATTACTACCAAAATTCTGAGTCGGTGGTCGCAACTTTAAGAGCGCTTACTCCAATTTTTGGCTGTAATAATCGTCCCACCCGACAGGCTGTACGTGCTATAGTCGATAAAATTAGATTAAAATTTTCACTTTTTGATATTTCGGGGCCATAGAGACGCAGTACCGCACGAAACGACTAAAGTATCGTAGCCGTAAGTATATCCGTTCAAAATGAGCCAAAACGGTCGATTCCACGTCGTTCTCAGGAATTGGGTATATCTCAAACCACACTGTGGCGTATTTTTCATAAAGATCATGGCCTTCATCGTTATATGACTAAACTGACTCAAGAACTACAGCCACTTGATCATTTGAAACGACGAAACTTCTCACGAAAATCCAGAATTTCATCGAAAATCATCTCCAGCGATGAAGCTCATTTCTGGCTAAGTGGTTTTGTCAATAAACAAAATATGCGTTATTGGACCAGCAAGAACCCCACATGTGCTTCAAGAGACTCAATTGTATCCGCAAAAAATTACTGTGTGGTCTGGTTTTCATGCCTGTGGTGTGATTGGGCCGTATTTTTCGTCCACGAAAATAATCGTCATGTTAACGTCAATGAAGATCGCTATCGTCGTGCCATGTTCGAAAATTATTTTTGGCCACAATTAGATGATCTTGGCATTGCCGATATGTGGTTTCAACAAGACGGTGCCACTAGCCACACAACACGCGTTACAATCGATTAACGTGTTATCTCGAGAAATGGTCCGGTCGAATGGCCCCCTTGCTCATGCGATTTAACGTCATTGGATTTCTTTTTATGGGGCCACATCGCCACGTTTGAAAATTATTTTTGTCCAGAATTGGATAAACTTGACATCGCCGATATGTGGCATTAAGAGTACGGTGCCACTAGTCACACAGCACGCGTTACAATCGATTAACTGAAAGGCAAATTCGGTGAATGTGTTGTCTCGAGAAATGTTCCGGTCGAATGGCCCCCTTGTTCTTGCGATTTAACGTCATTGGATTTCTTTTTATAAGACCACAGCAAGTCATTGGTCTATATTTTCGCGGTGTTTTCTCATATTCATTTTCATAGGCCTGATGTTCTAGCTCTAAGTGAGACTCAGGTCCGTGAGGATTCTGATCCTCAGGATTTTCACGTTGCTGGGCACCACACCCCATCTCTTTTTATTTCCCACCGGGGTCTTGTGGTATATTTACGTAATAACATAGTATTTCAGAGCCAGCAACACTTGAATTCACAAGATCTAGAATTTAACTCCCTTTGTATTAAGTTCAGGATTGGAAAACACGTACTACATTTTGGTTTTGTTTATAGAAGTCCAAACTCGGAAAGGGAAGCTTCTCTTAACGGCTTAGACTCTATTTCCGATTCAATATCGGAAGTTTTGGAGAGTTATCCAGACAGTGAAATTGTCGTTGCTGGAGATTTCAATGTCCATAATTCCGCCTGGCTTCAGCATTCGAGCCATACATGCCATACTTTTTGGTAACGCTTACCGTTGTCGGTAACGGCGGCTCCTTGCTCATGTTCGATAGAAAATGTCCCAATGATGTCAGCCCAAAATCCACATAAAACAGTGACTCGTTGTGGATTCATTGGCTTCTCAATAGTCACGTGTGGGTTCTCTGAACCCTATATGCGGCAATTTTGCTTATTGATATAGCCACCTAGATGAAAATGAGCTTCAGCTGAAAACACGATTTTTCGGTAAATACTTCATTCCTGCCAAACAATCTTCAGAACATTGGGTGAAGCGAAAGCACACAAATTAAAATGCCCATGACTGCAAGAGGTCGGACGAGACAAAAAATTATTCGTTTTTAGTCAGACAATAAGCAGTACTACAGATACCGCCCATAGAAAGCATGTAAAAATTACCAAATCAAAAAAAAAAACATGAAGCATTTAAGAGGCGTACTCGTATTTGACGTTGAGAGGCTGCTTCACTTGGTGGCACGCTTTGGATGAACACGCATATACAGAAAAATCTTTTGCACCTTGAGCGATAACGCATCGGATGGTCATGAGGCTTTCTTTCTTGGACCAATTGAACTTTATAAGCCTTCTTACCAAAATCTTTATGCAAAATTCTTCTCAAAGAAGTGCGAGAAATGTTGACCTCCTAAAAACGATGACGAGTTGATGTTGATGGATGATCCCGAGTTGATGTTGATGGATGCTCCCAGCATCAATGTTTTCGATTGGACGCACTGGACGAGAACGTACTAGGGTTGGTTTGTCCAAAAACGAAAAAGAACCACGTAAATTTCTTGCAGTTTTTTTTCCATCCCATGTTCGCCGCCCACGACAGCCGGTCTATGCACCGGATCGACCCGAAGCAACAATTCTTCGGTCAAGGGCTGTCACACCGGTACGGTGTACCGCTACAACAACAACAGTTTGCGTTTAAGACTCACTTCTTGGGAAGTAAGTTTTCAATATTTCCAATTTCGAACGTATAGCTTCGAAGTATGGCCACCCTTTATATTTTGAGAGAAGTTCCATGACCTAAATTAGATAATAAAAGAATTAAGTACGTTTTTTAGACAATAAGTGTGTTCTTTTACTTTCCCAGTAAAAATTTGCAAGTTTCTAATTTTGAGAGCGTAAGGCCAATTTTACTCTATTAAAATTTCCAAGAAATGTAAACAACCAGCTTCCAGTAAAAATTTGCAATGAAACAGCAAATTTTGTTTACTGTTTGCATTACATTTCATTTTATTTTGAATTTTAAAGTGTTAAGATTTGTAATAAAAAAATGAGCAAAAGAAAACTTTTTTTTCTAATTTCAGTGACTAACATATACTTATATATTAAATAAAATAATATTCCTTTTTTTACTTACCTTTTCTGTTGTAAATTTATTTTTACTTTTGTTTGTTTACATAAAACAGCTGATTTCAAACATCTGTTCTATCTTGCAAATTTTGGTGGGCTAAAATTTCTCCAACCAAAATTGACAAACTCTAACATCGAACTGTCAAGTTTTCTCTCTTTGGCTCACATTTACTGGTCTTTTTGTGTAAAGGAACAGTAAAAATTTGCACAAATTTGTATAAATTTGCAAGTAAACGAACACACTTATAGAGAGACTACTAGATTATATTTTTTTAAATTCAAGCCACAAGTATTTTTTATTTGAATGTTTTGGGCTTTTAAAGTGTGCCCGCCTGTAAACGGTCATATGCACTAGAGGGGTTAAACATGTTGCAGATTTTCGTCGGGTAGTTATGATGACTTCATTTTGTTCTCAAACCACAAAGAAAGCCGTAAAGTTGTTTGTGCCTGAGAATAATTTAATGACAAGCCGCACCATAAAATATATTCTTAATAATTTTTGGGATTTCCCTGGCAAAATTCAAATTGTAGTTGTTTTTTATGGTCGATGAATCAATTGGCATTTACAGTTCATCTATTACCAAATATGTAAAAAAAACATAATAAACAAAAAAAAATGAAACCAACAGACGTTTTTAATTAAGTGCCGACATATTCAAAATCTCTTACTTCATTTTGTTTCCACTTTCATTTTTAAATGAGCTGTAGAAGCAAAACGTTCTATCTATCCCGTGTTTTGCTGTTCACGGCATTCAACATTATAGAGCTTCTGAATCTAAAACTTTTCAATGCCGCCACTTACACCCGTCCCAGTCCCATGACGTAGGGCCAAGTAAGCATTTATGGATCGATCCATAATGAAGAGATGACCACAATCAACACCATCAACAGTATCAGTTTTCAAAATGGTAAATCTTGTATTGACATATAAGTATAAGTAGGTATAAGTATAATAAATTCTTGCCGTTCGGTATTTGATATATGAGATGATAAATGCCATATTCGGGTTTTTATGATAGAAAGGTATTTTTTGGAACTTTTAATTGTCAAATATAGTAATAAGTGTGTTCGTTTACTTTCCCAGTAAAAATTTGCAAGTTTCTAATTTTGAGAGCGTAAGGCCAATTTTACTCTATTAAAATTTCCAAGAAAAGTAAACAACCAGCTTCCAGTAAAAATTTGCAATGAAACAGCTAATTTTCTTTACTGTTTGCATTACATTTCATTTTATTTTGGATTTTAAAGTGTTAAGATTTGTAATAAAAAATGAGCAAAAGAAAACTTTTTTTCTAATTTCAGTGACTAACATATACTTATATATTAAATAAAATAATATTCCAATTTTTACTTACCTCTCTCTGTTGTAAATTTATTTTTACTTTTATTTGTTTACATAAAACAGCTGAGTTCAAACATCTGTTCTATCTTGCAAATTTTGGTTGGCTAAAATTTCTCCAACCAAAATTTGCAAACTCTCTAACATCGAGCTGTCATAATTTTCTCTCTCTGGCTTTTCATTTACTGGACTTTTTGTGTAAACGAACACGATCCAGTAAAAATTTGCACAAATTGGTACAAATTTGCAAGTAAACGAACACACTTTTTATAATGAAATCTTTTTTCGATAAATCAAAGTGTTTTAATCGTTAAATCATTTCATCAAAATCAATCATTGATTACTGTGACGATGAGAAAGTTACGTGAAATTTTCGGGAGATACAATGTGCCAACAAAACGCACTTTTTATCGTGTAGTGAATAATTTCGAAGATAGACGGTATGTAGCTGATAGGCCCAAGCATGGACCACAACGTACTGCAAGATCGGCTGAAAACATTACAGCTGCTCAAGAAAGTGTTCAAAACAAACCATTAACCTCAAATCGACGCCGTGGTCAGCAGCTTGGTCTTGAATGAACAACTGAAAAATGTGTTCAAAAGAGCTCGCATTTGTGAGGCTAACCGAGGCGGACATTTATCTGATATTGTATGTCACGCATAATTGCCGACTTTAAATAAAACATTTATCAAAAGAAGATCGATTCTCTTTCATTTAATCATAAATTATAAACAAACAAAATTGTATACCTTTCCGACGGACACCCTATGGTTCAGAATTCGCTACGATTTCGCTAAGAGAAGAGCAAAAAATTAATAAAAATCCCACAGACAAGTCTAAAAGAAATCGAGCCAAATTCGTTGAGATATTTTAGAACATAATAAATAAAAAATCCTCTGACAAATCGAACAGAATTCGTACCGATTTCGGTAAGAATTCGCAACAGAGTTAAGAATAGTCTGATGTTGTTCAGAATTGTCTGACATCAGACATTGTCGGCAAATTTTGTTTACTGGGATGATACAATAAGTTATAGGCACTGGCCCAACAACAAATATAAAGTTCGCTATACGAAGTGTGTTCGTTCACTTTCCCAGTAAAAATATGCATGTTTCTACTTTTGAGAGCGTAAGGCTAATTTTACTCTTTTTATTCAAATTTGTAAGAAAAGTAAACGAACAGCTTTAAGTAAAAATTTGCAATGAAACAGCTGATTTTGTTTACTGCTTGCATTACATTTCATTTTATTTTGAATTTTAAAGTGTTTTTCGTATTTTTCCAAAATCTATTAGATTGTGCTTAACCCATTCCTGCCTAATGGGTATTTAAGTACCCAAGAAAGTGTTTAGTTTGGGTATTTAATTACCCATTAGGCAGAAATGGGTTAAGCACAATCTAATAGATTTTGAAAAAATACGCTTAAGCTGGCCATAGACGTGCGATTTGTGTCTACGATTTGTGTCTTTACCTTTTCTCCACACACGTGCAACATTTTCATTTTGTGGTTGACGTTGACGAGTAAGCATGGGTGACAAAGCGGATGATGCAATTGCGCTTTTGGTTATTTATTCAACATGCGAGTTTATGCGTTTAAAGGAAAAAGAAAAGAAAAAAAATTGCAGAAAACGAAAATGGACGGAAGAATGGTTGCTAGAAAGGAATAAGCATTCACATGTAACCACGTTAAAAAATATGGAAATTACAACTCCAAAACATTATAAAATAAATAAAAATTCCTTACTGGCCATTTTGAGCTCTTCACTATTTGACGTTTCAAGAACAACTGAAACTACGAAATATATAAATGTGTGATCACAACCCCATACACGTAGACACAAATCCCAAGTTGATGAAAAATTTTAGCAACCTGGGGATTTGTGTGATCACAGCGCCATACACGTGCAACATGACGTCGAGCACACACAAGTCGTAGACACAAATCGCACGTCTATGGCCAGCTTTATCCAGAACATCTAGTAATTGTTTAACCAGGCTGCAGAAACCTGGCTTAAGACTATCATTTTTAATAATAGTATTTTACCAAAAGTTTAAAACAATGTCGTGGCCAGCACAAAGTCCTGTTTTAAAATCGATCGAATATTTATGGGCCTTGTTCAAAAAAAGAGTGCCATGGATCGATTACACAAGGGAACAAAACAACTGCATGGCTTTAAAGTAATTTGGGACGCTGATCCAAATCTGCACTTGGTTTTTTACTATCAGCTTACTTTTTTAGATATACCGTTATGTCAAAAATGAAGGTACTTGTTACATATATTGGAATCCCTTAAAAACCATCCATCGTATTTAGTGAAAACATCTCAAAAATCGCTAACAAAATCATCTTTAAGCCGTGCTTACATTGGTTTTTCCCCCATTAGTTTTAGACATTTTTGAAGTTTCTAAAAAATAAAAAAGCAACGAAAATCAAAGTTTTGTTTAACCCAGATATGCCGACGGGCATATTAGTGCAACAATCTTTGTAGTTTTCCATAATACCATTATTCTGACATATTATATTACAAAACTGAAGAAAGAATAAAAAAATATATTTTTTAACTTGGATTTTGGGTCCGTACTACATGTAGTACGCTCGGCATATGTGGAAGCAAAAGACAGTATTTTCTTGGGATTTAATTCAAGTCGTTTATTATTCAGGAACTTTTGTGTACTGTAAGTAAAGACAAAACAAATTAATAAACAAAATTATTTGGGGGTGTGGTACACCACATTACACTTTACATGGAGCGGCACATCACATTTACTGCAGCGTGTAGTGGTCTTATTGTGGCAATGATTACAACGTAGCTGTTTACATTTTCCATCGGCTTGACGTGTGTTCTCAGTAAGTAGATGATCTTTTCGATCAAATCTGATGTCGCATGATAATCCCGATGGAAGCGTTGCTGAGGGTTTCCCATAAGTAGATATTAACATCGTGGCAATGCGCCGACGAAATGATAAATGGCCCATTTTACCTCCCATATGACTATGCAGTTGCCACGCATTGTGCTCTGCAAGATCAATGAGGTGTGTGAATATTGGAAAATACCATTTTTTACCCCGAATAGATACACGATACCCCACCACCCATGTAGCGATTATATTCATGAATAAGGCGTGGTTGTTGAATATATATACGCTTTTTCTCTTTTCGAGACCAACGTGAAATATTTTTTGAAGGTTCAACTGGATGGACGTTTGAGGCAACGTTTACTGCACTGCTATCGTTCCAACAACATACTATTATATTGTTGTCAGAAATCTTACGATGGTCATGCCACTCTTTCTCTCTTTTCTGCAGATCTTTTTTCTTTAGCAAAGGACAGTTGCCTAACCGATTGTGACGAATTGTTCCAGTGCCTTTCACGCGTCGTTCTTCTAACTTAGCCAATAAGTTGATAGTTGTAAATAAATTATCGAAATACAATCGGTGAGCAATGCTGGGTTAGCTTTGTGATAATATGTCGCAATATGTTAAGACTACGCTTGGACCAAGTCCCATTTCCTTGTAGGTATTACTTGGGAAAGTCCCTGCACCCTGGTATGGCTCGAACCAAATAATGTAGCCTTTATAAGTTGCCCCAACCCAGAATTTATAGCCATATCTTATAGGCTTTCCATGGATATATTGCTTACATCCGTGACTACCATAGTATGGAACCATCTGCTCGTCAACTGAATGCTGTATGGTTTTCGGAGCATTACTTTGGAAACTCTTGTTCAACATTTGTAATAGTGGTCTAACCTTTGCAAACTTGTCTGTTTTATCCAGACTGTTGTTATCCACAAAGTGCAAATTTCTTATTATGTACTCAAATCGATCCCTTCTCATTGAGTAATAACTTGCAGCAAGGCACCATCAAAAAATTTATTGAACAACTCAAGAGGTGTAGGTAAAATTTCCTGTTCACATGCTGTAACAACAGGCTCCGTTTCTTCCAGATCGTGCTTTACCCATTTTACTGACGACTTAATACATTTACGTTTCTTGGCCTGTTGCAATAACGCAAGTGGAATGTCGTCTTCACTATCCGAATCAGAAGAATATAAATTTCGAAAAAGCTCAGCCTCAGCATTTAATAATAGGGGTGGTAGGTTTTCAAAATTCACTTCATCTTCTTCCCCAGAATCTTCATCTGTGACGTAGTTGTTCGCATCTTGAGTGGGCACAATTGAGATGTCGTACGAATTTTGCAAAAACTCTTCATCCCTTTCCTCTAATGCATTTATTATCTCATTAAATGTTAAAAATCTGGAAAAAAAAATAAGTTCTTGTTTTGACCATGGGTTAAAACATTTAGTTTAATATAGTATATAATATGTATACCTTCCCGGCGGACACCTGTATGGCAAATATTTGAATCCTTCCTTTCATGATGATTCATAAATCAATAAGCCCAATTCGTTTGTTTATTTATTTATTTACAGGCCATTGCTAAATGGAGCAAAGACAACAAAATTGATCTGGTTATTGTTGGCCCCGAAGATCCACTGGCCAATGGATTGGGCGATGTCTTGCAAGCAGCCGGAATACGTGTCTTTGGACCCGGCAAGAAGGGAGCTCAAATTGAGGCCGATAAGAAATGGGCCAAAGATTTCATGTTGAGACACAATATACCCACAGCACGATATGAATCGTTTACGGATTGTGTCAAGGCCAAGGAATTCATTAAAACGTAAGTTCAGCTATACCACGAACGAAGACACATTGACTATTTCATTACCATTTAGTGCCCCCTACAAGGCCTTGGTTGTTAAAGCGGCCGGTCTCGCAGCCGGCAAAGGTGTAGTTGTAGCGGCCAATACCCAAGAAGCCTGTCAGGCGGTAGACGAAATTTTGGGTGAGAAAAAGTACGGTTCAGCCGGCGAGACTTTGGTGATCGAAGAACTGTTAAGCGGCGAAGAAGTATCAGTATTGGCGTTTGTTGATAATCATGGTGTCCAGGCCATGTTGCCCGCTCAAGATCATAAGCGTTTAAGGGAGAAAGATCAGGGACCCAATACGGGAGGCATGGGGGCCTATTGTCCATGCCCCTTAATAACGGCGGATGCACTTGAATTGGTTAAACGGGATGTCTTACAAAAGGCTGTGGACGGTTTACGGCTGGAGGGTATCGACTACAAAGGTGTTCTTTATGCTGGCATGATGTTGACCCCAGAAGGTCCTAAAGTTTTGGAATACAATTGCCGCTTTGGCGATCCAGAAACACAAGTTATTCTGCCCCTGTTGGACTGTGATTTGTACGAAATAATGGCAGCCTGTTGTGACAACACACTAAAGGATGTATCCCTGAAATGGAGATCCGAAGTTAGTGCCGTGGGTGTGGTAATGGCCAGTGCTGGCTATCCGGAGACCTCAACTAAGGGTTGTGTCATTGAAGGTAATACTTTTTTAAAGGTTATTTAAAAATTGATTGATTGATCATGTTTTCGGTTCTAGGAATTCCCGACAACACCAGCAATCAAATCATATTCCACAGTGGCGTCGGAGTCAATCGAGAAGGTCAATTCGTTACCAACGGCGGACGGGTACTGATTGCTGTTACCCTGCGTTCGGACTTAAGGCTAGCGGCCCAAGACTCCACAAAGATTTGCGATGGCATTAAATTTGCCGGAGCTGGAGCTCAATATCGCACTGATATAGCAGAAAAGGCTTTCAAATTGTAATTATTTCTCAAGATCTTTACAATAAACAGTTTTATACCTTATTTTTAAAAATCCTTAATAATCTTGGAATTTTCTACTTAGCCAAAAGGCGTCACAACCTTCCTTGTCCTACAAAGAAAGCGGAGTCGACATAGATGCCGGCGATGACCTGGTGCAACGCATCAAACCTTTGTCTCGCGGCACCCAGCGACCAGGCGTCATTGGGGGTTTAGGCGGTTTTGGCGGCCTATTTCGCTTGAATGAGGTAATTTCTTAAGGGATTAGCTAGTTTTGACTCTAATCCACCGACACTCTTCTAGTTGAACTATAAAAACCCCGTCATTTGTGAGGCCACCAATGGTGTGGGCTCCAAAATTCAGTTATCCTTATCTCAGGAGACATATGAGAACTTGGGCTATGATTTGTGTGCCATGTGTGTGAATGATATCTTGGAGTCGGGTGGTGAACCGGTGGCCTTTTTGGATTATATAGCCTGTGGCAAATTGCAAGTGCCATTGGCTGCCCAGATTGTTAAGGGTATATCGGAGGGTTGCCGTGCTGCAGGATGTGCCTTAGTGGGTGAGTTTAGATGTAATTTCTTGAATGTAGGCATGATATAATTTGGTTTTTTTTTTGGGAAAAGGTGGCGAGACTGCGGAAATGCCTTCAGTCTATGAAGTGGGCAAATATGATATTGCCGGCTATTGTGTGGGTATTGTCGAGAAGGGCTTGGAACTGCCCAAGTATGAGCTCTACGAAGAAGGAGATCTATTGATCTCTTTGCCATCAAGCGGTTTACATTGCGGTGGTTTCAATGCGGTGCTAACCAGTTTAAAGAATCAAGGAATTGATCTTACACAAAAGTCCGAGTTTGGCGATGCTGAAAAAACTTTAGGTGAGTCCTAAGGCGTCACAAATTTGGTTAAAAGTAAAGAAGAACGTCTTCCAAATTCCAAAAAACGGAAAATTTGTTTCTGTTTCTATTCAACATTTTCAAATTTGTAAGGTCAAAACTTGGCGGAGCCCTCTCGCATCTATGTTTTGGAAGTCTTGGAGCTGTTACGTGCCAAAACCCAACTCAAGGCTGTGGCTCACATCACATCCGGCTTGGTGCCGAATGTAGCCCGTATTTTGCCCTCAAAATATGAAATTTCCCTGGACTTTGGTGACCTTAAAGTGCCCGAAGTCTATGGCTGGTTGGCGGGCAAGCTGAAATTATCCGCCGAAACTCTTTTGGAAAACTTAAATTGCGGCATTGGTCTTGTTATGGTAGTGCCCAAAACCTGCAACAACTGGAATAGCATCAAGGGAGCCAAAGTTTTGGGTGTGATAAAGCGCAAAATCGCCAATTGTCCACAGAAATCGCAAATTGATGTGAGAAATTTTGTTGAAGCTTTGGAAAAATATGAATCGAAATTTGGTCCATTGGGTGATGGAGAACTTGTGGAACCGAATTATCATGAGTTACAGGGCTCTCTAATAGTAAATGCCGAACAAAGAGAGGAGTCGTTTGTAGCGCAAAATGGACGACGTTTGACCGAGGTCCCAAAGACCTTCAAGGATCCCATTCTGATTATGGGCACTGATGGTGTGGGCACCAAGATTAAGATAGCCCAGCAAACAGGTCGTAATTCTACGGTTGGCATCGATTTGGTGGCCATGTGTGTCAATGATATTCTGTGTAATGGTGCAGAGCCTTTCACGTTTGCCAGCTTCTATGCCTGTGGTGAATTAGATGAAGAGTTGGCTGAAGATATTGTGGACGGAGTGATTGAGGGATCTCGTCAGGCTGGAGCAAGCTTAGTGGGTATGTAGTAAAGGAATATTTAAATTTAAACGCTTATTTAAAATATTTTCCTTTCATAGACTCCCATGTTTCGGAGGTGCCGCTTCTCTATAAGCCCAAAGTATATGACTTGGCCGGTTTCTCCTTGGGTATTGCCGAAAAAGACCGCATCTTACCCTACACCGATCAGATACAACCCGGAGATGTTCTCATTGGTTTACCCTCATCAGGGGTGCATAGCAATGGCTTTAGTTTGGTTCATGCCGTCATGAAGCTGGCCGGTGTAACCTTTGACGATAAAGCCCCCTTTAGTAATTTGACTTTTGGCGAGGAATTTCTGAAACCTACTAAAATTTACGTCAATGCCTTGACTCCTATTATACAGAATAATTTGGTAAAAGCTATGGCTCACATTACCGGCGGAGGTTTAACGGAGAATATTCCCCGCGTTTTAAGAAAAGACTTGGCCGTTCAACTTAATGCCGAAGACTTTGTTATACCTCCCGTTTTTGCCTGGCTATCGCAGGAGGGCAATGTGAAACCGTCCGAAATGCAAAGAACTTATAACTGCGGTTTGGGCATGGTACTGGTGGTCGCTCCCAAGCACGAACAAAAGGTTATGGAGCTTTTGCAGTACACCGAAAGAGCTACCAAAATCGGTGTGGTCAAAAAGAGAGATTCGGTCATTTCACCACAAGTTGTGGTGGATAATTTTGAAAAATGTTTAAATAGAACTAAGAAAGCCATAAATGCACCACGCAAACGTGTTGCGGTCCTAATATCGGGTTCAGGAACAAATCTACAAGCTCTAATAGATGCATCACGAGATGCATCGCAAGGCCTAAATTCCGATATTGTATTGGTTATATCCAATAAAGCGGGTGTCAAGGGTATTGAACGGGCCCAAAAGGCGGGCATACCCTGCATGATTATCAATCATAAAAACTTCAAAACGCGAGAAGATTTCGATGCAGAAATGTCCCGGCATTTGGTGCAAGTACGAATTGATATTATCTGTTTGGCTGGATTTATGCGTGTTCTAAGCGATCCCTTCGTCAAGCAATGGAGAGGAAAACTACTGAATATTCATCCTTCACTGCTGCCCAAACATCCCGGATTACATGTGCAGAAGAAAGCCCTGGAGGCGGGAGATAAAGAGTCGGGTTGTACGGTTCATTATGTAGACGAGGTGAGTGGGAGTTAATTTTTTCTTTTTATTTCTTTTTACCGATGTATTATCATTTTTAGGGTGTGGATACCGGTGCCATTATAGTCAAGTCCTCAGTGCCCATTTTGCCGGGAGATAGCGAAGAAGCGTTGACAGAACGTATACATTATGCCGAGTACTATGCTTTCCCCAAAGCATTGCGTATGGTAGCCACCGGACAGGTCCATTTAAACAAGGAAGGCAAAGTTGTGTTTGCCTAAGGCAGCGCTTTAAACAATCATCACACTTATACTAGCTTAAGTTAAGACAGACAATTATTTTTTTATGAATATAAATTTAAATATTTAATATTTGAACTAGGAAGGACAAAAATATCACATGTTATGTATGGTAACATTTATCAATCGTGCAACTCTTTGTTTTTAAAACCAAGAACCGAACAAGGATAACAGATCACTTTTTTGATGGCGACTGGAAGAGCTAGTATTCGCAGTCGTTTGAGGCCTCTTTTGATTGCATAGCAGCGTGGAATCTTTGAGTATCTGATCGCCGATCTTTTGCAAATTCACACGAAAGAATTGATGATCAAATATGGGCACTATCAGATTATACTTGTCGATATTTTTATTGATTTGCTTCTCATCTTCGGTATAGTTTTTCAGGAACTCTCGCCACTGATGCATTTCCTCAGGCCCCAGAGGATGCTCGCCATAGTAAACCCTTTCTTTCTTAAGGCGATTTTTAAGCTGGCCCAAAGCTTCACGTATGTCACGTTGCAACATTATCCACTCTGGCGTGAAACCATTATCGATGAGGATTTTGTTTAATTTATGTGTAGTAAAGTCTAAATAGGGATTTTGTGTTTGAGCTTGGGTCAAGGGTTTGCCAGCACAGCTCAGATTGTTGAAATCCCCCCGGGACATGGCCTCTTGTATGTAGTCCTCCACCAAACGATCGAACCCGTATTTGGTGACATGTTTTTTGAAGAATGTACCCTTTTTCACCGTCTTTTCGTCGGCCTGTGACTTGTCGATGCGATGATTGAGCACACGTTCCTGCGCCTTCATGGCTTTGATTTGCTGGTATTGTTTTTGTCGCTGAAATGGATTACCCACTCCCATACCATCGAAACTAAGATACTGGCGATGTTGCGGAGCCGTATGGCGTATGTCGGGCACATCATCCTCGTCGTCTTCATAGATGCCTCGACGGTTTTTGGCAAATTTTTCTTGCAACAACTTGAAGGCTTCATCGACTTCTTGAAATCTTTCGGGAGATGCTTCGGGAAGACCCGAGTCGGGATGTACTTTTTTCACCAATTCAATATAGGCTCGACGGACGGTGTTTTGATCGGCTGTGTCTTCAACACCTAAGATGCGGCAGCATTTCTGTGGATTTGGAAAATTTCAATTGATTATTTAAGAGCATAGGAGATTTATTAAACTATGGGGATTTAATTGAAGTTCTTGCTTAATAAAGTATCCCCTAATTTTCGAGACCTTGTCTAGGTTAAGAATTAGGAAGCTACTTTTTTCAAAAAACCCAAAAACATTCTGTTTTTTTTTAAATCTAGCACCGCCAAATATTTTTAAGATTTTTTCAGATTTTAACAAGTTTTTTGAGTCTTGGAGGAATCAAAAGTTGTGGAACCCCTTAGTCCGACCGAAGACCTAGTTTAGATAAAGGTTTTACTGCGTTAACAAAAGTTACAAGATTTCTTTCAGAGGGAATGTAAAGGTTCGAGTTCTTAGATAAGGACCGTCCATTACAGTGCAATTAAAACCTGCCAAAAAGCGCAAAAAATTAATATTTTAAGTTTTTTTTTTTGACTTGAGCAGTTTTTATTCTAGTTCGAGACCTTTTGTTGTTTCTTTTTCCGAATCAACTAAAAAATTGGTGTATTGGCTGTGTTTTTTTATATTTCCAATTGAGGAGGAGAAGGACCATCCCACCGCTGTGGAAACTTAGGATTTGTAGTCTGTTTAAAGCCATGAAGAAAGCCATGCTGCAAGACAATTGCATACGCAAATGACGCGGCGGCGGTGGCAGCCACAGGATGCAAAGATGCTCTCGAATACACTGTAGTCTAGGTGTTAATTCAGCTAAAACGGATTTAGTACTCGTACTATTTACTAGGCGATACAAGATCCCTCCATTTGCTAATCCCACGATTGATGGGGTAACACTTTCGTTATCCAATATTGTCAAATATATTTGACGGGTGTTGGATTGTAAACTAAACTGGAACCTGAACACACAGAAAGGACCACTTAGACGGCTTTATATGGCTGCATTAAGACCATTGTCCTCAACTGGAAAATGAGCCCCACAAATGGTGTCCGGATTGTGGGTTGGGTGTAAACTCAGATAAAACGGGACTGGTACTATTGGGCTTTACTGGGCTTTACAAGATCCTTCAATTTTCACGATTTACGCGGTAATACTGTCGTTATCCAATGTTGCCAAATATATTCGACTGATGTTGGATAGTAAACTAAGCTGCAGGATATTGCAGCAAAAAGTCTATTGTCCTGAACTGGGCCACGAGCCTCAAAAACATATACAGGCTATATGATTTTGTTGTCACACCGATTCTGTTATACGAGGATGAAGTATCTGTAGAGTAGGTTCAAACGTATTATAAGAACGGTAGGGATGATAATAACAGGTGCGCTTAGGCACTGATCACGTAACTTAGCTGGCTTTCACCATACACCTTGGCAAAGCAAGTGGTTGCAAACACTGCTAGGCGATTGGCGCCACGGGGCATTGGAGTGCAAGAACTATGGCCATACCAACATTTAAGGTGTAGTCAACCTATGTTCGAACTATGTGGTTGCCTTATTCTTCAGGAGAAAGTAATACAAAAATGTACACTACCAGATAAAAGACGCTAAGAGGTGTTGGCTGTGGTAAAAACTCGTATTTTAAACTGTCCCTGAAGCTACCGGACTATTGAAGCATTATTTAAGGAGTAATAATGGCCAAAGAAACTGCTGTGCAGCACGTAGGGGGACTTTATAAAGGGTGTTTTTTTTAGACGTGTTACTTGATTAATGTTCAGTTTGGTTTGACATTTTATACTTTGGAACAACGTCTGCCATTTCATATTCCGGAACAAAGACCCAGATTTTTACAAGAAAATTTTGTTCGGCGATTAAGCTCACGTTTGGTTAAATGGGTACGTTAATGACCAAAATTGTCGCGATTGGAGTAATGAAACAAGCCATTGTTGAGACGCCGTTACATCCTCAAAAGGTCACTGTTTGGTGTGCGCTATGGGCAGAAGGAATCATTGGTCCATATTTCTTAAAAAATGAAGCCGGCCATAATGTTACAGTCATTGGGGAACGCTATAGAGCAATGATTAATGACTTTTTCGTGCCTTAATTGCAGGATGTTGAAGTGGACGACCTTTGGTTCGTGGCCTGGGTACGTGGGAATGGGCACGTAAATAGCGGAAACATTGGTCCTTATTTCTTCCAAAGCTTTTAAAAATTAAGTCGGCCGTAATGTTACAGTCAATGTGGAACGCTACAGAGCCTTGATTAAAGCCTTTTTCGTCCCTGAATTAGAGGAGGTTTATGTGGACGACCTTTGGTTCCAACAAGACGGCGCTACATTTCATACACCCAACGAAACATTCAATTTATTGAAGGCAACTTTAGGTGAGCGCATTATCTCGCGTCGTGGTCCTGTGGCGTGGCCTCCAAGATCGTCTATTTTACACCGCTGGACAATTTTTTGTGTGGTTATGTGAAGTCGCTTTTCTACGCAGATAAGACCGACACGATTGACGCCTTGGAAGAGAATATTCAGCGCATTATTGCTGATATGCGGCCCCAAATGCTGAAAAAAATTGTCGAAAATAAGGCCTGTTGGCTGGAAGTTTTTCGAGCCAGCCGCGGCGATCACTGGCCCGAAATCATTTTTAAAACATAATGGCAATTTCATATCTCTATATTAAAGCTAAATTCTTGGCCATATTAAATTATATGCGTTTGATTTCTTCTTGAAGACCACACGTATGAAACAAAAAACACCCTTATTAACTGAAAGTATGGCGGCCACTAGATCCCCGGATAATGTATACACAACTTTGAGCAGTGTTCAAGAACGCCGGATGTCTCTGGAGGAGATAGTAAGACATCCGTCAATATTAGTTCCTGGACATGGTGACATTGATGATATTTGTACAGCTGATACACTGGTAAAAGCTAACGCGACCTGGAATTAAAATGAGTGTAGTGGTGATATTGTCATTCTTCTCGAGGGGACTTAGCAGCTAATACTCGGCGATCCCCCGACATCCGGTTCTATGCACCGGATCGACCTGAAGAATGAATTTTTCGGCCAAGGGCTATCACTCCGGCACCATGTGCAGCAACAATAACAAATACTCGTATCTCATTTCCAATGATAGGTGGGAAAAGGAACTTCTGCATGGAGACCAGAAAAATCTGGTCTGGTTTGAAGGACCAGAGAACGCGGACCGTGATAATTTTACCAAGGATTCACCATTGGTAAATTTATGCACGCCCATTGGCCTTTGGGCGTTTAGGGTAGAAGACTGCGTCTTCCATATAACGACTTCTGTGTAAGTTACAACGAGTGGTGGAGGCGACAACTGGACATTTTTTCCGCCACTGAATGGTTTTTATGAACTTAAGACGAAACTGTTTGGTTTACAGATACAGACATACAAAACCAGTCTTTCTGTTAGTGATTTAAGCAGGATCCTCAACTTGGCAACAGGTTGGCTGACCGATAAAAGAGACTGTTGCCAGGTAGCACAGGACAAATTATTTACGACGATTATACTGCATCACAACGGCAATTATTTACGGACCCAAGTGAACTTTGCTTCGGGCGACTGCCAATTCCGCCAAACCTATGTTTTTATAAAATTTCTAAAATAAATACTGCTGTATCCTAAATTTTATGTAGTTTTAAAATCTTCACCTTCAAAATGGGGTCGGGTGTAAGTTCAGTACTAGTGTCACCCCCCATTTTTGGATCAAAGGCAATGGTTCCATCAAAGGTTTTTAGATCAAAGGCAATGGAAGTCAGTTTGCATTGAAAACGGATTTCGATAATATTTTGCTATTGTTTAGGTTTGGGCCGTGAACAAATCATATTAAACAGGTTCATGTTTTGATATAATACGGAGGTCTTTTCCGATTTGAGAATCTGCAGCTCTTTAAGCAACATATTTCAATAAGCTAAATTTCTTAAAGAAAGTTTCAAACGACCAATATCCAACTTAGATCAAATAGAACTTTAACGGACCACATTTTCGAAAAGCTCACTCGCATATTTGAAAATAAAGCCGATTTTGCTCCAACTTCGCATGGAAATTTAAGAGCTACATTTATGGTTTTCAACAGCCTCCACTAAAGACTCTTGTCTGCCAACCCAAGCAATAAAAGTATATGATCGGCTTAATATGCAAACCTGCTAACTTCCTTTCAGCACATTTTACAGAAAAGACAAAAACTTCTTATATTTCATATTTTAGTTTGAAATAAGTTATAAACATTGAACTAAAAAGGTACTGGAATAAGCAGTTTTTCTAACAAAAAGTTGTCTATGAGTGGATTTAGCATTTTTTCTTATCAAACCATTTTACACAATTCAAGGCTTACATTTAAGAAAAACTACATGCTGGCCAGCGAGGCGTATCTTTAATTTACTTAAAAGGTGGATTTAGCAGGTTAACACATTAAGCCGACGATATAACTTTTGATCCTGCCTAAATGTGTCGGTACATGTTTCAATTTTAGATCCTGCCGTTTAAGATTAGAGTTTCTCAAATTTTGAATGGTACGTTTAGTGCGACCAGTAGCCATCTAAGGTGACATTTGGTCTTATTAGTTGAGGCACTTAGCCGACCTGCAAAGGACGCTCCTGATTGAGGTTTTTGCCCCTTTGCAAGCCTCTTTTTACATCCGGTTTTGATATACTTTCTTTTAGTGCGTTATGAAAGATCGTCGACAATACCGGAGAAGTTGCAACATATTGGGCAATGATATCTTTTAGCCACGATTACAAAAGTCCTCTGATTAACATGTCACATTTTAAACCAATTGTGCTGAAATTAGGTATAGTACGTCCCTCACATTTGAGACATTTACTGTATTTTTAGAGTTCAACTAGAGGAAGGTTCAAATAGGGGAGTTTCTCCTTAATCAGAGCTGTGTACGATTTTTTTAAATAACCAACACTCAGGGGATGCCCCCCTATATATGCGGTGCATTGCGTTGGCGAGTGGAAAGTAAAGGATCGGAGGGGGGGGGGGGAAGAAGGAGTAATGATTATCGATGCTTGCCTTGAACTTCTGGATGTCGCAATTAGTGGGAAATACCTTTGCTGGAAGTCGATTCCACATACGGACTGTACGAGTGAAAAACGAATTTGATCTGTAGTGTAAAGTGCGGTAAACTGGCCAATAGATAACAAACGGGTGTGAATTCCTAGAAAGCCGCGTATCCCTGCCGAACATCCTCACGTCAGGAATAAGGCGACGGATGTCTGATGAACACACACCATGAAAGTAACGATGGAACAGCGTGACGCAAACCACATTCCGACGATGATCGAGGGAAACAATAGAGTTGGATAACCTACTGTCACCTATCACCACTATCGCTCTCCTTTGAACAAGGTCAAGCAGCTACAAGGATGATTTTGGAGCACCTGCCCATATATGGGAGTTGTTTTCCATCTTCGGCCTGATGTAAGTTGTATAGATATTGAAAAGATCAGAAGGAGTGAAATATTTCTTGCACCGCTTTAAAATGCCTAAGCACTTGAGTGTTTTTTCGACACTTCGAATACAGGTCTCGCCCAACGAGCGTCACTTTGTTTTTTCATGCCCAGAACTTGGAGAGCTTTTGATTGTTCAATATCCGTACTATCGTTAGAAATGGGTGATATTGTTGGGTCAGCGAATCGCTTGTGAGACAACAAACAGCACTGTGTCTTACGTGCCTTAAAATCTACTCTATTCACTCGTTCCCATTCGGAAATGGCCAGAAGATCCCGGCTAAGTGTCTCATCCATAATTCGCCTTTTGTCTTCAATATCTTGAAGACTCGGCCTACGGTCGAATGAATATGAATGACAGAGGTTACTATCGTCTGCGAAATAGTAGATTAGATTCACGGTCTGACCCAAAAGATCGCCAATGAAAATAAGAAATAAAGAGGGAGAAAGGACAGAGCCCTGTGGTACACCTTTTGGTGTAGGTAATACGTTTGCACGATTTATATCGAGCATTCTTGGAAATATAAATCGTTGGATAAGAACCCATCTACAACAACTCTAATATTGCGTTCTCTAAGAATGCTCGATATAAATCGAGCAAACGTATTACCGACACCAAAAGCGATCAGCTTTGATATGAGTGTACCATACCAGACTCTATCAAAGGCCTTGGAGATATCTAGTGCCACGACCTTACTCTCAGCAAACGGGTGGATAGATTTTTTTAGACTGAGTCCTAGAGAGATTCATAAATATCTCTTTCGTTTAGTCCCCTGCATATATGAGGTGGGAACCCTCTAATAAAAATGTCAATATGAGTATACTCGAATCTTAACCTGGGTTTACTTGACTATTAGTCGAGCACATTCGGATAGGGCTTCTAGGTTCCAGGGTATCACGTTTTTAACATCACTAAGTAAATCTTGTGTGGTTCAGGCTGTGACATAAGCAGATAACAACAGAGAGGGCTATTCCACATTCTGCTGACCACCAGGTGTTACACAGGACTTTCAATACTAAATGTGTTGTCGTTACAACTGCAACCCTCACATTCGTCTTTCAGTGGCACTCTGGTAAATTTCTATATATCGATTGCCAGTGTGGAAATCAAAATCGCTCAATTTGAAAAGAAAAGGTAAGAACTGTTTTGAACCACGAAATCCCCAATTTGATATACGACCTATTATATGTAGACAACAATTCAATTAGGCAGTATATTTTTCGAGATATCCAATACCTCAATTTTTAAAAATCAGCGGTAAATACCACGGACAACAGGGTTGATCCCCCTACAGCCGGTTCTATGCACCGGTTCGACCCGAAGGATGAATTCTCCGGCTAAGGGCTGTCACCCCGGCACTGTGCCGCTACAACAACAACGGACAACAGGAGCTGGCATGTTTTTAAGTGGCTGTGCTATCCTTTTTTTTTTTTTTAAAAACCAACACTCAGGGGATGCCCCCTATACATGCGGTGCATTGCGTTGGCGAGTGGAAATTAATGGATCTTTATTCTTGCGACTTTACTTGTTGTTACCCCTTTGTTTGGTAGTCTCATGTTCAATCAAAGCAGCTTGGTTTTTAGGTGGGTTTCCCACATATACTAAACTTTTTCACCTTTACTTTCTGTTACCTTATAAAGTTCCACTCTTTTGATATGCATTTGCCGGATAAGTTGGGCTTGAGAGCCGAAGATCGTCTTTTTGAACAAAAACATTACGGTTTTATGTAATTTGTGGTCGACTTTTGTTTTTAATAGTTTTACGTCGTATGGTATGACGTCGTCACTCCAAACGACTGCTGCGATGATTTTCTTGAGTTGTCAAGTTTATTTTCAATAACACAAACTGTTATTTTAAAAAATTGTATGTTTTTGCCATTGTTTGGTACAAATAAAAAACGGCTGATAAAGTTACAGAGTGGACGTTAGCAAGAGTTTGAAGCTGATGGGAATTTTCGGCGGCTCGGGAGTTTTGTGATCGACAGTGGCGGCTAGAATTCCTTAAAAGTTTGGGCAGTCGGCGGAGGCTTGACTTGACATCGACTGATGATTTTTTCAATCCAAAAAGGGGGTTTTCATAATTGCGATCAAATATATAATAAAAAAAATTAATCTGCAATTGATTTAATTAATAGTCTAGACAAACTGAAGCTTTTTTACTTAGCAATTTTTCAAATTTTCATAATTTTTACAAATTTTTGATTTTATTGGAAAGGCCGAACCTTGTCATTTAATAAAGTAACACAATATTATTCATATGACTACCACAACTGGCTCGGCACTATCTCATCCGATCAACCCAATTTTTTAGTACATTTTCAAATTACCGCTCCAAAGCCAATCATAATTACGGATGTTTATTTGATTTTCAAAGACAGTGCGTAAAATATCGATGGTTGCGTTGGCTGTGTGACATGTGTCCCGTCTTGTTGAAACCAAATGTCGCCCATGTTATTCTCTTGAATTTTTAGAAACAAAGATGCGTTGAGCATGGCGTGGTAACGCTCACCGTTGATGGTAACGGCGGCTCCTTGCTTATTTTCGAAGAAAAATGGCCTAATGATGGCGCCAGCCCAAAATCCACACCAAACAGTGAATCGTTGTGGCAATTTTGCTTATTGTCATAGCCACCAAGATAAAAGTAAGCTTCATCTATAAACAAGATTTTTCGGTAAAATTCTTTATCTCCTGTCAAACAATCTCCAGCCCATTTAGCGAAGCGAAAACTCATAGATGGTCATTCAAATTTAACTTTTTAAATGGCCCATTATTTATATTGCACATTTGGTTGGCGATTATAAAAAATTAAGTTGGCCTCTTGTCGCCAGCTGTAACGGCGACAAGAAGCCAACTTAATTTTTTTTTTATTTACTGTCGTTTTTATACCCTTACCCTACTGTGTAGGGAGTATATATCATTTGGTAAAAACATTTTAGACCCTATATATGTTTTGAACAAATACGTTTTATGACTTTTGAGTAGTTTGAGCCAAGTCATGTGCGGCTGGTTCGCACTTAGAATTAACCAAAGGTAAATTTCGTTTGCTTTGCTATATTCTTATATATTTCTTATTGGAGCAAAATTTTCATTTTAGGTGAATATTAGGCTTTATGCATGAACTTCTCTTAAATATTGTTTCCTTGAATATGTTTCGCTTTGGTCAGAATGTGTCGTTCGGGCTGCAAGTGCAAGTTTATTTTTTCCAAAAGTGTGCCAAAAGGATGTTTGACAAATTACTTTATTATATACTATTTTTAAAGAAACTTATTTTTTCGTTTTTATACATTTCCTTCAAAAAATTCAGTTAAGGAATTTTTGTTGCGTAGCACAAGTAAAACGAAAAGGTGGCAGAGTTTGCAACTGTTACAGTGATGTTTATCACTAGAAGTTTAGACTGTTTTCGCCACCAGCAACGAATATTAATGTTCTCATAATTTTTTGATCAAGGAATTTTTGATATCTGCAAAAAAAAATAATAAAAAAAAATTGTGAAGGGGTTTTCGTTGTTTGCGGTAAAAACCAGAAGTTGCATTCCAACAGATACACATTTCAGTAACTATAGGAGTGTGGTTAATGGTTGATGATCAAACGAATGGTGAAAGGCTAATGTACGTGACATGCGGTGCAGTGACGACATTTCCAATTCAATAAATAAGCTATTTTTTAAAAATGTTCGAACAATATTTTTTAAAACATTACAAATATTTGCATCTGACAGTACCGTACAAAGCGGCGCAGCGAAATTGAAATTTGTTTAACTTTTTTGGGGCGCCACATGTGTTAGATTTGACATTTGTTTTTTCATTATTTAACAAAGAGAATAAAGCAAAATAATGAAAAAATGCTTGAGCTGAAAAAAGTTCTTCCATGCAAGTGAGTGGTAAGTATTTACGGTACACTTGTATTTGTATTTTAAATGCAAATGTAACGGCAAAAAAACAGATGTATTCCTTTGTAGGAAAAGATCTAAATTGGCATGTCCATGTAAATTAGAATAAAACTCTTTAAAAATCTTCATCTATTTTAACATTTCTTTTTTTCAAAAGATGTTTCGCAAATTTTAATTTTTTGATGGAAACAAATCACTTTTAATTTAATTTAGAATGTTCGCTTTAATAATGCCGCGTTCAGTGACCTACCTTAACAACTTTCAGGCAGAAAACTAAACAGCTGACTGCCGCATATCGCGTACCTTGGCCTTCTATCATTAGTCCGATGCGTATATATTGCATTGTATATAACTTCTTCCGCAAATTGTCAGATCTATTACATACATCCATGGCAAATCTTCCTTTTTTGTTCCTGTCCTACAAATATGGACTAGTTGGTGATCGTGTATCTTTCAACAGTTCTTTCGTAGTAAAAAAATGTTTATTAATTCATGAACTACGTTTCAAGCTGTAAGTATAATGTTGTTCTCCATATTTATATAGATGTTATAAATATAAACACTGAATTGAATGTTTTATTTTAGAAATTTAAGTTATTCAGAAAGAAAACATATGGCATGCGCTTATGTCTTGTACAATAGTATTAACAAGAATGATACCCTCTTGTTGTTTGAACAAGTGCGAAATGTGCACAAAAGATGCGCATACTGCCGACATTGTGTTTTGCCTTTAAGAGTTGTATGTTGTGTTTGGGCCATACGCTATGATAAAAAAACGTCAAAATTTCCAGACAAAAATTACCAATGTAGACAATGCATACAGTAGACAGCACTGGGTGTTGAAAGAAAAACAATTTTCTCTCGACTCTCTCCTCAGTTCATCAGTTTAGTTCAAGAAGATTCGGAATTCGGAAATAAAAACGCACGCAGCGTACGTTTTGATTATTATATTTTTTATTTTTCATAAATTATAATACACTAAAAAAAGGTTGCATTTTTGGTTGCAACGCGACGTAATACTGGAAATAAATTAACTCCCGGATACAAATACACAATGTCGGATAAGAAACGTTCCCGCAAACGTAAGGTAAACTAAACGTAAAAAGTCTAAAATATGTTACAGAAAATTTTCGGCCCAATTTTCAAGTGTTTCGTGGTGGTATTTGGGGAAATTGAAAAGGAATGAAGACAAACGTAACACAAAGTGATGACAGTTTCAGTTTTACTACTTTTTTGTTCACTTTTTCCCTTTCGCAGTAATTTTAATTCGGACCAGACGAGTTTAATAGTTTCTTCAATACCACCTATCAAAAAAACAAAACCAAATTATCTGCGTATCATCTGGTTGCTCTTGTAAATTTGTTGTTGTTTTTGTACTAATCTGTTTTAATTACCGTTTCTATCCCGCCGCCCCCCATCGAAGAGTGTGCTGTTTTGACCAAGGAAATAGCGTCATAAAGGGACTGTGCTCCAGTACTCACAAGGTTGTGGGGAGAGAGGGTTTTGCTTTTTTTTTGTACCACACATATGTACATGTGTACATATTTTGATTGAAGAAGAAAAAAAAGTCCCACATTTATTTATTTTGCGTTGTATTTGTTTTGTTATGGTCGTTATTTCTTTATTTACGAAAAGAAAACAACACAAATCTCGCTCTACCGCATGTAGTTGTAGGTGTTGCGTGTATATGCGCGTGTGTCTCCTTTAAGTCTGGTCTGAAAGGAAAAGGTTCATTTTGTCTGACCCCCTACAAAGTTACCATTTGGTATTTTATTTCTTCTGGGGCTACGTTAGTGGGGGTCTTCCTCTATTACTGCGGCATATTGACTTAGTCGGTCATGTTTAAATTTAGAAAAAGGCATTAATCAAAAAAGTAAAGTCGCATTTTAGATTTAGAACGATACTTTCCTTGCAGGTGGTAGATAAGTAAGCATAAAACAGATGTCGGAGAGAAAGTTTGTCGGATTTGTGGAAGGCAATCGGGGTTCTTTGGAGGTATCATGTTTACGAGGTTCGTCTTATACCGCTTTAAGAAATCGACGTTCATTTAATTATAGCGAGTTTGTGATCAATTGAAGTTTATTAATTTTTTTTGGTGTTTTATGGGCTGAATATGGTCAATATTCAATCTTATAAATAAAACTAATTAATTTTACAATTTTTTTGTCGGCGTTTCGTCGGTTTTTGTCCGACATCCTCGGGAGAATTTATTTTTGATTAATACCTATTTATTAGCCTGACTCCAATTTGTTTACAATTTTCACCTTAGCAACTACGATAAGCGAAAAATAAACATGTCCCTTAATCTTGAAATCTTTTCTAATATATCGACTTAAATTTAGTTCAGCAACAACTCTCGGGCGGACACCAAATTTCCACCATCGATAGAACTTTTGATTCTAAGCAGAAAATGTAAAAAAAAAATAAATAATCGGCGGTCTCCCATAGATTCCGAAATATGGCCCTCGAAACTTTTGACGTGTAATTCAGATACTGAGCCGTATCTGTAAAACTTTTCCTTATTTTTTAAGCAATATGGGCGCCGTTGGAAAGCTTTTTGCAAAACCATTCCAGTGATATATACAGGGTGATTCATTCACAACTGGACACATTTCACCAGCGTAGTTAGTAGGGACAAATACTGTTACAACATTGAACACACCCTTTTCAATAGTAGAACGGAACATACCCCTTTTAATGTCATGTGGGTTTTGAAAGCTAACCTCAATAGCGTTAGTCTGTAACGGGATTTTTAAATTGTGGTCAGATAATGAGAACCGTATCGCTGTAAAAGCGCTTTTCAAGTGTGAAATGAAAAAAAGCGATATTTTCAAAACGCTAATGCCACTAGGGATTAGCCGCATGTTCGGCTACCGATGCATAAAATTGTTAGAGGAGACTGGAGATGTAAAAGACCGCCGCTCTGAAAACAGAAAATCATGGCCCGTGAGATGAATATCACGCAAAAGTCTATGAGTCGAATCATTAAAAAAGACTTGGGACTTAAGGCTTTCAAACGACGTACCGGACATTTATTGACTGCGTGCTTCACCAAACGTTTTTTGGTGAAGCACGCTGATAACTTGCACAGAAAAATTTTGTTCACCGATGAAAAATATTTACCGTTCATGAAAAGTTCAACAAGCAAAATGTATGCGCGGTCATCTAAGGAAGCATCTGAACTGATCCCAAGGGTGGAAAAGGGTCATCACCCAGCTTCAGTCATGGTTTGGTGGGGTGTATCTTACGATGGGGTCACTGACCTGCATTTCTACGAACAAGGAGTCAAAACATCGGCCAAAGTTTACCAAGAATCCGTTCTGGAAGCTGTTGTGAAGCCTCTTAACAATTCCCTGTTCCAAAACCAGCCATGGACTTTCCAGCAGGATCTTGCGCCGGCCCATAAAACGAAGGATTCCTCTCAAACAAGTGAGTTGGGCATTTTAGTATTCTACTACAGGGTGGCTGATGAATATTGCTACATTAAGAAACTCAAATAACTTATTTTACAAAGTATGGAATTATGTTTTCTTTTATTCATGTAAAAGCTCATTTATTAAATATTATTATTTATTAAATATAGCTTAATTAGTTTTAAAAATAATGCAATTTAAATGCCACCCCTGCTCGTTGATCATGTGTGGCATCTTACCAAAAAGTTGTTCATTACTGCTTGGAGAGCAATAACCCCACAAGAAAAAGTCAGGTGCGGTAAGGACAGGCGACCTGGGGGGCCAACGGAATGTGGAGTTTCTGAATGTCAGTTTATTTTGAAATTTTCATCGCAATTCTGTCATAACAGGCCGGGCTATGTCAGGAGTTGCACCATCTAGCTGAAACCACACAAAGTTGAAAGAAATTCTCATTCGGCGTAATTTTGGCTAGAAAAACTCTCCCGGTAACGGTCTCCAGTACCGTAACGGTGTGACCGTTTTCTTCGAAGAAGTAGGGCCCGACAATGCTGCGTGATGAAACTGCACACCACACTGTGACACGAAGTGGATGCAATTCCGTCTCATGGAGTATCTGTGGGTTGGAAGCACTCCATATTCGACAATTTTGTTTGTTTATGTTGCCATTTAAATCGAAATGGCCCTCGTCAGGCATGAAGAGACAGTTCAACATATTTCCGTCCTCATCCACCATTTGAAGCATCTTCTGGCAATATTCTAAGCGAATCGGAAAGTCTGCTGCGTTCAGTTTGTTGGCCATTTGAATTTTATATGGAAATAAGTCCAAATCTTTGCGCTAATTGACTGCAATGACTGTATGTTTATACCCATTAAAGCAGATAAGCTTCTTGTTGAAACTCTTGTATTGTTTTGTATGGCAGCAGCTATAGCAGCGTTTGTTTCCTTCGTCCGAACTGAAGGGTTACGATGGTGAGGTCTTTTGTTGGTCCATCTGCTAAGAGGAATGCCGCCAAACGTGCGCCAATACTCTCTTTGAACTAAAACTACGGATTCCAGTGCGGGCGGACAATCCAAATTCTTGTTACAGTGTCCCAGTTTTCCATTTTGTCTAAATCTAGCAATCAATTTGCAAAATAAAACAATCAATAAACCAGATTTATTAAATAGGAAAAAAGTTTTTACATTTTTTTGGTAGCGGCTTTCATCAGCTATCCTGTACTTAATCGCCACATCGCCACCGTTTAATATCGCTCCGAACATCTTATGTAATTTGTGGAGAAGCTAAACATGGGTTTGGAATAAATCTCAAACTCGATAAGTTTCTATCTTTTTCGAGGAGATAAATCAGCCTCTGAGATGCTCGTACACGGATTTAAACCATCACACAAAGGCGTCCCACCACTTATGGTAATAAGTGTTTTTAATGGATTAGATTATGGGAAAATTTATTAAAACCCGCTTAATTCCGTCCTAAAACCCTAGTATTATGAAACTTAAAATAAATATTACCATTAAACATCTTAACATCTCTTAACATTTGTAAGCTATGGGTGCTGCCACGTCTCATTCAGATTTCGATTTTTTTAGTATATTTTCAGAGATAATAAAATATGGCGCATGGAAATGTTTCAATTCAAACACTCACTTGTTGACATCCTCATTGTTACTGTTGTTGCAGTTAGTCACTTGAGATGTTTGGCTAGAATTGTTCTCAGCACTAAGCCATTGCATGATTCGTAGAATGTGGAAATCACTTCACAGTAAATTACATTTGCAGTATTGCACGACCGTTTGCAACCAGACGTGAACTCTGGTATATTGTCCTATTTGAAGTTTCTCTTTTCGCAGATAGTAAATTTTCCATTATATTCAGTCTATGACGAGCAGTGCATAACTATTTTTAGATATACATAAAAATTCTTGTATTTGTTTTGGGAAATGTAACAAAGTTTCCGGTATTTGACTCTTGATTTACATGTATTTGACATCTCTACACATAACGAGCACTTGTTTTCTGAAATTCACATGCTAAAGTAGGTGGAAGTGCATCTCAGTCGCTATTTTCCATGACACACTTTATTGACCGTTGTGAAACCCCAGAATTACAACATCATTGTGCCTAGGTGGTTCGAAACTTTAATATTCAATTTGGTTAGCCCTTGTCAAAACAACCTGTACTGTTCCGATTGAAACTGGGCCAACTTTGGCTTTTGTCTCGGCCAAGTTCATAATGTTTTATCTGCGATTTAGATTTCATGTATATAGAAAGGTAGTTTAAATTTCCTCTAAGGTTTTTGTGCCCGACACTCAAATTAGGTGTATGACGGACAGCTTGGCAATTTCGTGAAAATAAGCCCGATAGTTGTGGGCAGCTCTTGAATTAAGGAGTACACATTGTAGAGATTTAAACGCTTTCAGAAGATCTGAGTATATATTGTCTTTCAAAGCTGTTAAGGCTTTCGCCCCAACTACCGAGCAATTTCTCTCATCGCCAGAATTTCTGCCCAAAAACGTGTCTGTGAAAACCTATGTACCTACAATGCGTCTCTGACAAATCCTGTCTGTTAGGGATATTGATGGCGACAATTTTATTTATTCTCTCTCTTGCGGTTAATACATTGTCCAGCTTGGTCCAAATCTGAGTTTGGTTTAAAATTAATATATATTTCTGGCCTAATAATAAAAATGCGAATATTTATCATCAAAACTGGTTTTATTGTTTTTCAAAGTATTCTCCAGCATGATTTTTACACTTTTGCATGCGCTCAAACCAATTGTCGAAGCACTTTTTCCACTCCGATTGAGACACCTCCAAAACATAGCTTTTGAACGCTTCAACAGCATATTCTGGCGACGAAAATCGTAGACCACGCATTTTTCTTGGTGTGCGGGAATAAAAAGAAGTCACTGGATGCCAAGTCAGGGCTGTACGGCGGATGACCCACCAATTCGACGTTTTGGCCGGTCAAAAAGGCGCTGGTTAAGTCGATGTGTGAGAGCTCGCATTGTCATGGTGCACAATGATTCGTCTTCTCTTGTTCGTTTGTCGAATTTCTCCGAAGGCTTTAGGCAAACTAATTGTGGTGTACCATTTAGAACAGTCGCCACATGACCAGTTTTGCTGAAGAAACTGGCGACCATTTGTTTCGAAGTGCTACTTCCACGAACAACTTTTCTTGGATTTGGCTCGTCTTCGAAGACCCACATGATCGATTGCTGTTTTGTTTCGGGACCATACGCATAGATCCATGATTCGTCACCTGTGACGATCTTATAAACGTCTTTTGAAGCACCGCGAACATATTTTTCAAATTTTTTTTACACCAATCGACACGAGCCTTTTTTTGAGCGATTGTCAAATTATGCGGGATCCAACGAGAACAAACCTTTTTTTGGCCAAGTGTTCATGCAATATCGAATGTAAGCTGATGGAAGAAATGCCCAAGAATGCTTCTATCTCATGGTATGTGACATGACGATCTTGCATTTCACGCACGGCATCAATGTTCCCTGCACAACGGTCGTTTTTGGCAACCTTCACGACCTACGTTTTTGAGCGAGCGTCGGCCACGATTGAATTCATTAAACGAGTGTTTCACAGTGCTATAGGATGGTGCCTTATCGCCATACAAAGATTTAAGTTCATCAATGCACTCATGTCGTGATAATTCACGTCGAAAGTTGTGAAAAATGATCGCACGAAAATGTTTACGAGTTAATTCAATTTTTATGCCAAATTGATTTGTCACTGTAAACAACACAAATCATGGTCGTACGTCAAAACGTTCTGAGTACGTTTATGCTGAAAAATGTCAAACTTTTCAATGGAAATGTCAGATGGCGCCAGGCAACACTTAGTGATGCCTAGGCTAGAAATATATATAGCAACTGTCGTACAACCCTGACTTGGCACCCAATGACTTCTTTAGAAAAAAATGCGTGGTCAACGATTTTCGTCGCCAGAAGATACTGTTGAAGCGTTCGAAAACCATTATTTGGAGGTGTCTAAATTGGAGTGGAAAAAGTGTTTCGACAATTGGTCTGAGCGCATGCAAAAGTGTATAAATCATGCTGGAAAATACTTTGAAACATAATAAAACCATTTTTAATGATAAATATTCGCATTTTCATTATTAGGCCAGAAATTTATATAGCAGCCCTCGCATCAATGCTATTTTTCTATAATTTTTGTATTTAAA
Organism: Hydrotaea diabolus; assembly: GCA_963513945.1. Lineage (NCBI taxonomy): Eukaryota > Metazoa > Arthropoda > Insecta > Diptera > Muscidae > Hydrotaea > Hydrotaea diabolus. The sequence goes on from OY740717.1 coordinate 17,817,077, forward strand.
AAAGCAACAATGGAAATGTTTTTAGAGCACAATTTCAATCATGTGGCTGTCTCGCCTGGCTAAGCATTTAACAAGATCTGGCGACTTTTTGTGGACTTTTAACGAATTTGTCTTATCTAATTACACTGGGCAACAAAATTTAAAAAAAATTGAAGTCATTTTTAGTTGATTTGGGGTAATCTGGCCTCCGATTTGCCAGATTCGCTTTAGTTTAGGAGTTATTCACATAAACCCTTATTTTCGGATTTTTGAATAAAAGGACCCCTAACTGTTTTATTTGTAAACCGATTTTCTAAAACTTGAGCACGGCGTTTGAAGGAAAAATTGACCTTTTCAACGATATGCAGCGCTTTAATTTCGTATAAGAATTGTTGAAGATATAGGCAACATTTTACGGAAATTTCGTTACAAAAAATGGGATATCACGTGCGTAGTTCGAAAACAGTAGTTTAAAATGCACTTCGTCAGAAAATATGATGAAAATGAGCTGATTTTTTAAACAAAATAGCCGTTAATGAAGTCACAGCATCAGTATCCAGCTATAGCGTGAATGTAGTGCTAGGGGAACATCCCCCGGAGATTTCACCAGAGGAGAAGACGCTACTTTGATACCACGACAGCCGGTTCTATGCACCGGATGGACACAAAGGAGGAATTCTTTGGCCAAGGGACCACATGACGTGCTGCACCTCTTCAATTGTCCGGCCAAGATCTCTCAGCTGCCCCAGGTCTCTGTGGAGCGTTTCCTTCACCTGGATAGCGAAGCAAATCTATAGACGAATAAGACACAAGATATTGTTGTTACAAAAACAACAACAAGAATAGATGAACAGACGGACATGTCTAATTTAAATATTTAATATTTCTGAGTGAATCGGTATAATTTTTATTAGGTCCATTACACTTTTTTCTAGGTGTTACAAACATCAGCACAAACTCAAAATTTGTATATTTTAATATTTGCTCTTGCTACATCCACTTTCGTTACATCCCTTATATAGACCGATCTCAATAATAGGATACCCTCTTTTTTAGTACTTGCATCAATAGAAAAGTATCTCCCGATTTAATGATTAACTGGACTAGGAGCTGTAAATTTCACCGGATTTAATTAAATTCGGTTTGTGGCTTTAGTTCACACATTGGCCGTATCTATAGATTTTTTTGTTGAATACTCTAAGCTACCTAAAAGCGGAACATTTCATTGGAGTTCAATGAAATTTGATTCGTGACTTTAAATCGCACATAAAATGAACATGATCGGCCCACGAATGAGATTGGCAAATGTTACTCGCGATTCTCACACATTTCATAGAAGTAAGGTCCAATGATTTCTCCTGACCAAATTGCACACCAGACTGTCACTTTTAATGGATGCAAAAGGTGACTGATGAATAATTTAAGGGGTTTTCCATTGCCCAGAACCGACTATTCTGTTTATTCACATATCCATTCAAATGAAAATGTGCCTCGTCACTCATTATGATTTATTCGTGAAAATCGGGGTTGTCAGGGGCGAGCTGTAACTTCCTATTGGCATATGGTCTTTTGGAAGAAGCTCTTGTGTCAATTGAATCTTAAATGGAAACAAATGCAAATTCTTGTGCAAAATTTGGGGCCAAAGTTGTTCTTTGAAGACCTCCTGAGCACGGCGTCGCATTGAGGTTGACGGATTGTTTTAAACACTTTCTTGGGCAGCTGTAATGTTTTCAGCCGATCTTGCAGTACATTGTGGCCCATGCTTGGGCCTATCAGCTACAAACCCTTTGTCTTCGAAATCATTCACCACACGATAAATAGTGCGTTTTGTTGGCACGTGGTTTCTCCCAAGAATTTTACGTAACTTTCTCTTCTTCACAGCAATCGAAAAAAAAAATGTTTAGCGATTTATCGAATTTTTTTCCATAATAAATTTGCCACGTCTCTACTTTACGACCACCAAATATGAACTGTCTAGACTAATGTTTACCAAAATGGCGGCAAAACAAAGTAGTATACCTTTCCGGCGAACACCCTGTACTATTTATAGTATTATTTTGGTGAATGTTAAACTTGAAATCTACAATACATAAAAAGGTTACTTTAGAATAATTCTACCCAAGCTGTAGTGTACTGTAATTAGCTTTATCGGCCTAATGGCTTAATTACAGAAAAGAAAAAAAATAATGTTCAGCACTATAAGTATTTGTAGTTCATTAGTTCAGCACTCATTTTATGTCGCTTCTTAAAGAAGACCTGCTGGTTATTATATTGTTATAAAAGGCCTTCTTATTATAAATTAGAAGATCTGTTTCATAGGTAATCTAAAAAAAGTTTGAAAGCATTACACAAGCCCTTCCAGTGCATTATTAAAGTGTATTAATTAATTAGGAGTAGATTCTTTTATTTTTCTTGAGTAGAATGCCACGAGCATCTGTTTCTTTGAGCTCCTTAATAAGACCTTGCTGAGGCCCTTGATTTCTTTCTGGCTCGGCCTCCCAGGACAATTTGATCTGACATAAAATCAGCACTGAAGTTAGTACTTCGAAATTCTACACCTATTACCTTCTCTGGTCACAAACGGGGTAATTATCTGAAGTCAGCCAGCTCATACTCAATGACTGTTGCCTTCAGTTGAAGGCCGGCTACGAACGGAAATATTAATTTTGTAAAGAAGCTTTCATAGCTAAAAGATCATTATCTTTCTAACGAAGTTGTCGACATTTACAAGATGGAACTTCGACCGGGCTGAATCTTTCATACCATCCATATTGGTTCCTTTATATAGTATCATGGCCAGCACACCTAATAATCCCCTGTATTTTGGCCAATATGACTTTTTTTTTTTTGCAAAATAGGCGACGATTCAAACCCAATCGTTATCAATTGCCTATATCAGCAGTCTATCAATAGATTAACCATATCAGAAATTTCCAATCGCTATTTTTTAGATTTCAGCAATTTAAATAAACTATACAACTTTTTTTTTTAAATTTGAGATTATATCTATTATTCTGAGAAAATTACCAGAGTATTCCGAATCGAAATTTTACAATGTTACTCATGCGGTCCATTTTTCTTAAATTCCGTCTATTATAGATGATGATTTTTTAATAGGATAGTAATATTTAAATCGATATACTTTTTTTAATACCCGGCTTTATGTAGGTTAATGTTGCTATGCAGAAAGCCAGCTCAAATTTAAGTTGAGCTTAAAAGCTATTTAAAGCTATTTAAAGGAACAATGTTGGAACTTTTAAAATTCGGTATACTAGTAATTTTAAAATACGAGTATACCAATATAGTCTAAATCTATCTTTTGCAGTTAATGGTTAATTCAAATCCACTGCTTTTCTTTGCTTAGAGTTAGCAAAAGTATTATAAGGCCTTGGTTTGATGATTGCTAGAATAAACGTGATATTTGTTTTGTTCTTGTTTATGAATTGGATTTCTTTTGATTTTCATTCTCTACCCCGCCGGCACACACTCGCATTAAATACTGGCTAGTAGTTATCAGTCACATTCTACAATCGATGTGGCACATTTAGAAAACATTTTACCATTTCAAGACGAAAATATTATCAGTTGAACTTTCAGACAACGGCAACGACGACGACAACAACGCTGACGTTGAATAAATTCAATGTTAAATTATGACGTTTTATCAATACTCTTCGTATTGTGAGTTGTTCAATACTGAATTGAAGCAAATACGAATATTATATGCAACAACAATAAATTGACTTGGACAGCTAAATCAATAAAGACAGTAAATGACGCTTCGACTTGGATATTCTAAAAGTATTTAAATCAAATATTAAAAACTAAGCAACATCCCAGTAATACAGAAAACAATACACAAAGCCCTAAAACCTGTTTCAGTTACCTTTCCGTGAAATCTTCATTTAATTGATTTCATTCATATGAGTATTTTTTTTTTTAAATTTTAGGTCAATATAATAAGACTTTTAAATGATTTAAAGAGAACATAGTTAAACCACAATAAACTTTCTTTATTATTGGTATTTTTCTCTTATACTCATAAGTTTACTCTTAAAAGTTACTCTCAGTTCTATTTGTTTTACCTGATGTACACGAATGCTTCTCTCGTCGAACTGATAATAAAACTTGCTCAAATCAGAGTGGTCTCTCCAAAGAGTTTCATGTCTTTTATTGTGAACTCTTAAGTTCTCCTATTGATGTGGCCAAAACCACCATGCATTTGTATTTATTATGTGAACCCGTTCTTTAAAACATATTTATTATTTTGATATGGTCAAAATATAATTATACTGCATTGGTTTCACGTTTTTGCAAACGATGGATGTTTAGTGTCTAGAACCGTAACCGGAAACTGATTAAAACGGTTATTCGTCTACCGTCTTAAAAAATTATCATTTTCGATTAACCGAGGGAACTGTGTTTTTACGGTTAAACGGTTTTTTATATCGTGGAAAATGTTGCTCACTAATTTTCCAATTGAATTTGAAAAAAAGAAATGAAATTTAGAATCTTAAGTTGATTTGAGAAACTATTAATTAAAATTGGGAAACGTAAATTTTGTTTTCTTATTCTCTTTATTTGCAATCTGTTTACAGAGGAAATAATAAGCAAATTTACTAAAATAACACAGTACAACAGTCAATCTGGGGGGTGAGAAATTCCAAGTCAGGGTGATGGTACTAGGTCAGTATATTAAAACCGTCAAAGGGTTTGGCGTTCGTATGTGCCAGTTTTTTTTTTAAGTAACTTCACTTAATTGTAAATAAAAGCAGAACGCGTTAATCGATTTCTATGATCTATGTCGGATTTTGTTTATAGGTTATGTGACTTTACGTGAAAGTTATAAGACTCTACAAGTTTTTCTGTTTGGGATTTATATGTTCTAAAAAAAAAAAATTTTTTTTTTGGCAAAATTTTCTTCATAAATTTATTTCTAATTGCAAAAATATTGATTTGGTAGGGAAACAGTATATTAATGGATCGAACTAGTCGTTCTCGAGTTATGTCAAACTACGTTTTTGCCAACATTTTACAACTAAGCGAAAAAACATCAAGATAAGGAAAAAATGTAAAAGGTCATAAAAAAACTGGCACATACGAACGCAAAACCCTTTGAGGGTTTTAATATACTGACCTAGTACCATCACCCTGACTTGGAATTTCTCACCCCCCAGACAATAACCCCAGAAATGTTCCACAGTGTAATTAGAAATAACAGAAAGTTAAGTTCCAATAAACTTAACAAGTACAAAAGTATATACGAGGGCGACCGCAAAAGTAACTGGCCTAACATAAAAAGAACCGTTTTTTTGGAATTATTATTATTTATTTTTCAACATAATCTCCTTCCAACTCAATACACTTCATCAAACGTTTTTCAAGTTTTTAAATTCCATCCGAAAAATAAGATTTTTCAAGACCTTCAAAATATACCTCAGTTTCAGCAGTAACCTCGCTATTGGAAGAAAATTTTTTGCCACCGAGAATTTTTTTTAAATTTGGAAACAAGAAATAATCAGAAGGAGCTAAATCTGGACTATATGGTGGATGCGGCGCAATTTCAAATCGTAATTCGGCCAGTTTTTGTTGAGTTAAAAATGTAGTGTGTGTAGGATCATTATCTTGATGAAAAAGATTTTTTTTTCTAAATGCGGTCGTTTTATCTTGATTTCTTCACTCAACCGATCCAATAATGCACAATAATATTCACTATTTATAGTTTTTCCTTTCTCAAGATAATCAATAAATACTATACCCCTTGCATCCCAAAATACTGTGGCCATTACTTTTTCTGCTGACTTAACAGTTTTCGCCTTCTTGGGACCACTTTTACCAGCTTCTATCTATTGTTTTGACTGTTCTTTGCATTCTGGAATGTAGTGATGGATCCATGTTTCACCAACAGTTATGAATCGGCGCAAGAACTCTATTGGATTACGCTGATAAATCGCTAAAAGTTCCTCGGAATTGGTTCAACGGACAATTTTTTGGGGCAAAGTCAACAAACGCGGCACATATCTTGCGGATAGCTTTTTCATGTGGAGTTCATCATGTAAAATACTCCAAACTTGTTTTTCGTGTATTTTAACAATATCAGCAAGTTCTCTGAGCTTTATTCGTCTATCTTTAGTCAATTCATTAAATATTTTTCTAATGTTTTCAACAGTATTAGAAGTTTTCGGTCTTCCAGAGCGTTGTTCATCTTCCGTACTTGAATGACCCATTTTAAATTGTTGAACACAGAATTTCACGGTGGAGTATGATGGTGCATTATCACCATGAACAGAATCCAATTCATCTTTGATTAATTGTGGCGTATAACCTTTCATATAAAAGTGTTTAATTACCGCACGAAACTCTTTATTTTCCATTTTTCAAAAATTAAAAAACTTGTTTACTTCAATCACCTGTAACAAAGAAAATAATCATTAAATATTTCGGAAATTTTGACAGATGGCTTATAAAAGATTGCTTTTAAAAAACAAAAGTTGCTAGTAAAACAGAAAATGTGCCAGGCCAGTTAGTTTTGCGGTCGCCCTCGTATGTTTTAACTATTTTGAGTGAATCGGAATCTAACGTCTCCAAAAAAGATGTTACCATGTAGAAATTTGTTTATCGTTTACCTACGGTCTACAGCCAATAACGGGCTATAGCCAATAAGTCCGATGATTAAGAATAGAATAACTCTCCACAAATTTGGCTGCTGAGATATTTCCTTGCCAAGTATTGACCAACATAAAATATTTAGTTGCCATATATTAAGATGCACTTGACAGACTATCTTCCTCTTCAAAAGATAAGATTAAACCACTTGTTTATAAATTTGGAGCCATTGTATCACATTAACTTTCAATATTTCGATTGACGATAGTCTTTCGGTAAGAACTTCACAAATACATGTTCTTACCCATGTATCGGACCTTTTGGCTTATGGTCAAATATATGTACCGTCTTATGTATGTAAAATTCCATCATTTTAATGGTCTGCTAGATTTCGCCAGCAGTGCTTTACGACGTCGATACAATTTTATGGTGTGCATCGGTAATCCAGTAATACTATCTTGAATGTTGGCCTCGATTGGCCTAGGTTGGCTTGTTAGCGTGGACTAAGGTGGCCTCGGTTGCCTTGCTTAAAAGACTAAGAAGTTGACGTAGCCCTAAAAAAACAATATGGAAGTGACAAGTCACACAATTGAGGCAGGTTATTGATGAACGCTCGCCGAGAAATGACATTTTCATTCAAAACTGTGTAGAGGCACCTCAGTAACCGGTGGGGTCTTAAACCGAAATTAGTGTTATAAAGTTGCATTGTAAAATTAAGACAGATTCTAAAATATGGATCGATTGTATGGTGGCTTGTTGCGGAGTAGGTTACCATCAACAAACTCCTACACGAGACACAGAGATTTGTCTGCAATGGAGTTACGGGTGCTATAATAACCTGCCCTATTGACGCCCTTAACACGGTGCCATTTGTACTTCAATCAACATACAGATCGCAGCAATGGCAGCTTGTAGCGCTGACATTTTTGGCTCCATGTTTGGATCCCAGGTAAGCTGTCAGTTAAATAAAGATTATCGCCTGACTATTGCTTTCCAAGAGCTTCCTTTGTCAGTAGATTCGGGGTAAGGTTCTCTTCAGAAGTAAGTGGAAAGGAAACGGAATACGACGTCAGTGTATACTCTGGCACCACTACTCTCTTTCTAAGAAATCCATCGTTTTCCAGGTGAAAATTTTCGCTATTAATGAGGCGTGATCTTTATTGTCCACAAACTGTGCAAAGGGTCGCACATGTTTTAACGTTGACAGCCAGGCAGGCGGCTCTCTTTGCTCCTAAATCCTGTACGACCACATCATTAGCAGTATTAAGATGTAAAGAAATACTCACCAAGTTGTGCATCACGTTTGATGTGAATCTTATTTGATTCTTGGACATTGGAAGAGCTCTCAAGATCTGGATTAGCCTTTAACCAATATCCATTACAAGTATCGCCACCGATAGGGGATATCAAAGGGAAGGGTTATCTCGGAATGGTAGTCTCAAGGTAAAATGTTTTGCTACCGTACAGGATATCTAAACAAATCTGACCGGAATACGTTAGTAGGAGGACAAAATCTCCCATTAGTCACAGTAGAAAGAACATTTCAAGAATTATAGCCGTAACACTGTCCTATTGAAGATCAAGCTCGACGATTAAAACAATCACTTTCGCAGCTGTCTCATCAAGTTGTGTATCACGTTCAATGTGAGTCGTATATGGGTTACAGGACATATGAACCTATATGGGAATGAACGAGTGAATGCACTGGCAAGAGCTGGATTAGCTTTGGATCAATATCCATTACAAGTGTCTATACCGATAGGGTTAATAAAAGGAAATATCCATAGGCATTTACTCGGCATTGTAGTCTCAAGGTGGTATGCCTTACTACCGTGCAGGATATCTAAACAAATCTACAATAGTAGGAGGACGCAAGCTCTTATCGGTCACAACACAAAGAACATTTGAAGAATGATAGCCATTCTGATGGAACACTAGCCTAGTGAAGATCAAGCTCGACAATTAAAGATACCCTCAAACAATTACTGTAACAGTGACGCGTTCCGAATGCAGATGTCTCTTGTGAAGTTCTCTGGGGTTTGTTTCACTCCAATGCCGCATATTTTGCTTGTTTACACACCCACGTGGGGAAACAGCGAATCGTAAACGAAAAGCACGCTGTACTGCAATGATCGAGTGCGCATTTGAAAATACGCTTCAACACAAAATGACCTCTCCTCACGTGTCCAATGTATGATGGCAACTGAAAGGCAGACGAATTCAAATCTTCTTTCAGCCACTATAAGCCACGCACTCTCTTCGACCAACAGTACCGGTCACAGCATGGCGTGCAAAAAAGCAAATTACCGCGCTCCACCCACCCATTATTTCCCAAATTTGTTCGAGCGTAGTATAGTGTCCCATTTTACAAATGTCAAACATAAACCTGAAAATTATATTATATATATTCTACCTTTCAAAGTCAAAGTAAACGGTAGCTCAAAGTAAAAATTTTAAATGGCCCTTTTTGTGTACTGAAATTAAAGCATATTTTTGAATTTATTTTGAGAAATCGGCTGAGATTATGGTCGATATCTTGGCCCAAAAAGACCCACTTAAATAGCGAATTCATTATGGAGGGAATATCAATGTAGAGGCATTTTTTCAAACTAAAACAAATTCAAATCAAGTGTGAAATCATTCTTGTACATTCGAAAGTACATTTTATGCCATTTATTTTTTGAATATAATTTACTACACCTCAGGGTGTCCATACTGAGGGTCTAACTTTGGATGACTCGTTCGAGCATTTCGACCGGTATGGCGTTAATGATACACATAATGTTGGCTTCCAATACCAGAATCGTAGCTGGGTTTATTAGCATAGAATTTGGACTTTACGAAGACCTAAAAGAAAAAAGTGTAAAGGTGTGATACGAGGGCTGCTATATATATTTCTGGCCTAATAATGAAAATGCGAATATTTATCATTATAAATGGTTTTATTGTTTTTCAAAGTATTCTCCAGCATGATTTATGCACTTTTGCATGCGCTCAAACCAATTGTACACTCCGATTGAGACACCTTCAAAACATGGTTTTTGAACGCTTCAAAAGCATTTCTGGCGACGATAATCGTTGGCCACTCATTTTTTTTCTTGATGTGCAGGAATAAAAAGAAGTCATTGGGTGCCGAGTCAGGGCTGTACGGCAGATGACCCATCAATTCGACGTTTTGGCCGGTCAAAAAGGCGCTGGTTTGAGTCGATGTGTGAGATCACGCATTGTCATGGTGCACAATGATTCGTCTTGTTCCTTTTTCGAATATCTCCGAAGACTTCAGACAAACAAATTGTGGTGTACCACTCAGAATTAACCTCCTACGTTGCACAAGCGGGACCGTCGCTACATGACCAGTTTTGCCGAAGAAACAGGCGACTATTTGCTTCGAAGTGCTTCTTCCACGAACAACTTTCGTTTGATTCGGCTCGTCTTGGAAGACCCACACGGTCGATTGCTGTTTTGTTTCGGGCTCAAACGCATAGATCCAGAATTCGTCACCTGTGACGATCTTATAAACGTCTTAAACCGCGATCTTATTTTTTTTTTAAATTTCTTTGCACCAATCGACACTAGCTTTTTTTGAGCATTGTCAAATTGTGTGGATCCAACGAGAACAAACCTTTTTTACGGCCAGGTGTTCATGCAATATCGAATGTATGCCGGCGGAGAAAATGCCCAAGGATGCCTCTATCTCACAGTGTGCCACACGACGATCTTGCATTATAAGTTTCACACGGCATCAATGTTCTCTGGCACAACGGCAGTTTTTGGACGATTTTCGTCTTTGAGCGAGCGTCGGCCACGATTGAATTCATTAAACCAGTTTTTCACAGTGCAATAGGATAGTGCTTCATCGCCATACAAAGATTTAAGTCCATCGTCGCACTCTTGTCGTGATAATCCACGTCGAAAGTTGTGAAAAATTATCGCACGAAAATGTTCACAAGTTAATTCGATTTTTTTTGACAAACTTATTTTTTCAAGTCTCTGTAAACAACACAAATGTAAACAACGTCAAAACGTTCTTAGTACGTTTATGCAAAAAAATGTCAAACTTCCCCATGGAAATGTCGGATAGCGCCAGGCAACACTTAGTGTATCACACGATCTAGGTGGCCAACTCACCAGTCAAAAGCAAGAAATTAGCAGATCTTCGAATTGGCCTTTCAATAGATCCCTTGTTTAAGCAGCTGTTTGGCAAGTGTCACCGTCCTGTTGAAACCAAATGTCGTCAAGATTACGGGTTTCGATTTTAGGTAGCAAAAAGTCCGATAACATGGCGCGATAGCGAGCACTATTCACGGCTACGTTCCGGCCATGATAATTTTCGAAAAATATATGGACCGATGATTCCACCTGCACATAAACCTTACCAAACCGTGGTTTTCTCTAGGTATAATGGCACTACTTGAACCTCTTCAGCTCAAATGCGGCAATTTAGTTTATTGACTTTGCAATTGGGCCAGAAATGGGTCTCATCACCAAACAAAATTTTGGTCGAAAACAGCAGATCTTCTTCGAGCTTTTAAAGAGCCCAAACACTGAAATTTGGAGACGTTGTTGCGGTGTTAGTCTTTCCATGATAAAATGTCACTGTACTGAAAATTAAAAATAAATAAGTTTAACACAACTCACGCTTTATCTGTAAAAAATCCTATTGAAAAAATACCTCTAGACTGATCACCCCTTATAAGAAATGGTCAGGCCGTTTTTAAAGGGTGGTTAAATTTTAATGGCCGATGTTGATTTGTCGCGCAAAAGAGTCATTGTTTCGTCAGCTGTGTGGCAAGTGGCACCGTCCTGTTGAAACTACATCGTCCACGTCCATATCTTCTAGTTCGGGCCATAAAAAGTTACGATAGCGAACACCATTCACAGTAACTGCCTGACCGCCCTCATTTTCATAATAAGCCTTAATAACTTTAACGCGTTGCTCGCTTGTGTAACTTTCCATGGTTCAAATTGAGTTAGTCTGAAATTGAGAAATATCAAATGAATTGCAGAAAAAAAAATTACGTTTAGGTGTGGTTCACATTGAACATCGGCCCTTAAAATTGAACCACACTCGTTGTGACTCTTTTTGGTGAAGGCTTGAAAATTCCCCCTGCAAACACGTCTCTGCGTATTGCCAGATAGTGGCATTTACATGGCATGGCATACGTCATATTTTTTGTCCCACATTCAGTTCCACTTCCATCTTTCTACTCGTACCACCGAACCCCAAATCAAAACACACTTCACTTTTCCATTCCATTTGTTTTTCGGTCAAAATTGTTGCTGCTGCTGCTGCTACTTTTGACCACGTCACTTAAAACTGGTTTCTTACGGTTGGAGTCTCTAGTATATTCTTTGCAAGAAATTGTATATGTGCACTCAGCTGACTTGACTCTCTTGGCAGCTCTTTTCGTTCACTAGAAGTACTCCAAAGTGAACAGCGAACTCCCACCCTCTCGCTGTGGCTGGGAATTTTCAAGAAATCGCCAGCACTTGTTGCCTAGTGTTTTTTATGGCTCTTTTTGTTTATATTTGTTCGGCGGTGGAGAAAGTTTTGTGTTATTTGAGTTTTTTAAACGACTCGCTCAAAACAATGCTTGCTTGCTTGCACTGGCTGGCCTGTCCGTAGAATGAGAGTAAATCTCAGTACTCGTGACTCTTTTTTGTCTCTTGTGGTTGCTGGACTTTTTTTTTGATTTTTTTCATCGTGGGTTTTTTTTTTTAGTTTCTATCGACTGCTGCTGCTTACTCTGGCTGTGTCTCTGGTGGTTGGTCATGATTCTGTGATTACTTTCAAACATTACAAATCGCTCTGTAGTTAGTTCCATATTACGTTTCAGTATTTCAACATTGATTTTGAACGAACAACAAACGCTAACAGTTGTGGTCGTAGCTGTTTTTAAAAACTTTCGACGTTTCGCGATCACTTTATTTGTTTTGTTTCGAAATTTTTTAGTTTAACATTTAAAAAAAGAGAAATATAGAATTATAACATTAAAATGTCTGGTGAAGAAATCGTGGATGACGAAGGCTATAATGTGGTGCCCGACGATGAACCGGTTAATATCTGTTTTCCCTATCTCTTTTCTCTTAGACGTATTTTTTTTATTATTTTGTTGTTACTGCTTTTTGAAGATATCAGTTGGGAACCCCACATACACTTCGACAATATGGAAATATTGAAAAGTCAAACCATTTGTGCAAATATTAATTGTTTTTCTTAAACGGGTGGGGTGGTGGGTGGCATATTTCCTACCACTTCATCTGCTTTTAAGTACGTGTCACTAACCACCTTAAGGTGTTTGAATTTTTTTTTGGTGTTGTCTCTTTGAATAGTATATTGTGAAATTTTCTGCTGTGTGGCTTGGTTGAGCCTGACCCATCGTCGTCATAACTTCATTTGTATTCTTAGCGAGCGTTTGGAAAATAACGGAAATATTACAGCCAAAAATTTATAGTCAAAATGTGTAGTGACGATGAGGAGACTGGCGCCATGCCCGTGGATCCAGAAATGGAAGTCAGTTTTGATGACGAAGACGAGAACAACGAAGATGTAAGAATGTATTTATAATACCGATATCGACCAGCAACGTCATACTGCGGTTTTTACTTTATTACGAATTTGTTGGCTTTAGATCGAGCTTTTAAAGACGTAGAAAAGGGTGGTAAACTAGTCGATCGAGGGCAACTTAAAAAGTTAAGGCCCCCAACATCCCAGTAAGGAACAAGGGGGAAACTTTTTCGCCCTAAAATGGGTACATTATGCGACGCATACACGGGTAATTTTGTTTGAAAAACCTTTCGTTTTGACAGTACGTGTTAAAATATACCCCTCAATGAACTATTTGGTGGAAAACGGGGAACTTTTTTTTAAATCAGTGAGCTGTGTACGTTAAAATTTTTTTATTGAGTGTTAATAAGGGTGGTTAAATTTTAAGGGCCGCTGTTGAATTGTCGCGCAAAAGAGCCATTGTTTCGTTAGTTGTGTGGCAAGTGGCCCAGTCCTGTTGAAACCACATATCGTCCACATCCATATCTTCCAATTCGGGCCATAAAAAGTTCGTTATCATCTCACGATAGCGAACTCCATTCACAGTAACTGCCTGACCGCCCTCATTTTGAAAAAAATACTGCCCGACGATGCCGCCAGCCCATAAACCGCACCAAACAGTCACTCTTTGTGGGTGCATTGTTTTTTCGACAATCACTCTTGGATTATCATTCGCCCAAATGCGGCAGTTCTGCTTATTGACGAATCTACTAAGGTGAAAATGTGCCTCATCAATCAGATGATTTTCTTCGAAAATTGATTTTTTTCATTTTTATAATAAGCCTGAATAACTTTAACGCGTTTTTCGCTTGTTTATCTTTCCATGTTTTAAATTAAGTTAGTCTAAAATTGAGTAATATCAAATGAAATGCAGAAAAAAATTTGACGTTTAGGTGTGGTTCACATTCAATATCGGCCCTTTAAAATTAAACCACCCTTTACACCTCATTAAGCCATTAAGCGAGAAGCGGGGAACTTTCTTTAAATCGGTGAGCTGTGCACGACAATTGTATGTGCAACAAAATACCGTTCAAAAGATCGCCACCGCTTTGGTGACATATCTTTTTCCGATGGGTTATTTCTTCGGGATAATCATCAGTCAAAATTTTATTTATTGATTTATCTTTTTATCCAGAAATGTGCTTCGTTACTATATAAGTCGACGCGAAAACATCTTCACTAAACTTTGCATTTTCCATTGATGTATCCATGTATTGCGGTTTAAGTCTTTCCATAAGAAATGTCAACAAATTATAAATAAAATTGGGATGACAGCTTGACACTAGCCATGCGTGATCTGAGAAGAACAACAGAAATAAAACCTCTAAATAAAGAACGACTCGCACAGTCAGCGGTATGCGCGATTCGGACTTTGATGATCTAAAGAGATTTTTCTAGCGCTATAAGATGGATCCTTTGGATCATCGTAACTACCGCACAGTTCTGCAATACATTCACGCTAATGGAGTCGCAGCATCAGTGTCCAGCTATAGCGTGAATATAGTGCTTGAGTAGCATCCCTCGGAGATTTCACCAGATGGTAAGACGCTACCTGGGCGATCCCAGGATAGCCGGCTCTAAGTACCAGGTTGATCCAAGGAGGAATTCTTCGTTCAAGGGCTGTCACCCGACACTATGTGCCGCTACAACAACAACAAGCCGGCTCTAAGCACCGGATCGATCCGAAGGAGGAATTCTTCGTCAGTCGGCAGACGGGAGTGGTTCTGGCTAAGCAAAGATCTAGCGTGAATGTAGTACTCGGGTAGCATTCCTTCGAAGATTTTACCAGAAAGCAAGACGCTACCTTGACAGACGCGCGTAGTTCTGGCTTAGCTGAGATCTGGATGGTGCAGACGCCTCAATGCGTATTGTGGACAAATTGATTGAACGTTTGTTCCGCATGCCATCAGGGAACACGTTTTAATTTTCCGGCAAAGCCAACGCAGCTGATCACGAGGTTTCTTTTTTGAGGCATGACCCAGCTTAAATGGAGTATTCCCTTCACTTGGATGTCTAAGCAGATCCCCCATTTGGAACAAGTCTAAAAGTACTCAACATATTGTTGTAACCACAATAACAACATTCAGAAAATGCGCCGCTGAAAAACATCTGATGTTCTTTACCCGTTTTTTACCAGATGTGCTGGTCTCAAACCGCGGTAACAATGCTTTTAGTATCAACAAAATGATTAATTCCAAATTTATTACCGGTCTTATACTGAGTTTTTTTTATAACTTCTTGCACAGTTTTAATATAAGCAGTCGGCTTCAATCTAGGGCACGTAGACGGACGGTACTGCGTAAATTGTCCAATTACGCAGTATACCGACGATAAGTGTCGACTTAACTTTCAGCGGTAAACAAAGACCAGTTACAGTTTACTCTCGACAAATAAAAACTCAAGGGATCAGAAAAAAGTGACGATTTATCTTTTATCGGTATACCGGGGCCAGTTACAGTCTACTCTCATTAATTAAACACTCAAGGGACCAGAAAAAAAGAGTGAGGACTTAACTTTTATCGGCTTACCCATACCAGTTACTGTCTACTCTCGATAATTAAACACTCAAGGGCCAGAAAAAAAATTGACGACTTAACTTTCAGCGCTTACAGTTTCCCTTTAAGGGAATGAAGGTACTTCGGTAAAAAGTAAACTTTTTTTTTAGTATTTCCTTAACAAATTATAAAATCATAATTTTTGTGTAGGGACAATTGTTAAAATGAACACTGTGGCAAAAAAAAAAAAACGTTTTGCATGGCCAAAACGGGCAATCAATAGTTAACATGGTCATATGGGTTCTGAAAAAAAGAAATTTTGGTACGAATCCAAATATAGAGTACATTTATTAGGGAGGTATAGGGCCAAATCAAAAAAACAAACACTTTTGCGCTTTTGTAACGTAAAGGGTGTAAAAGGTTCGGCCTGGCCGAAATTAACTTCGTTTAATCTTGTTAATTTCTAAGGAATAACTATTTGCCAAAACGTGCATTAATATCAAGACAACACAAAACATTGTTGTTTTGTATTTGAACGTATGATCAAACAAATAACCTGAAATTCTGGCTCTTTCTTGATCTTTTTAATTAATTTAAAATATTTTGGCAGCAATATTTTCTCCCGATTTTTAAAACCACTAAGCAAAATATTGAACATAAATTAAAATAGTTTTGCTTTGATGCAATAGTCGCGTTTTATTTCTCATGTGAAAAATCTTCTTAAAACTTGACTGAGGTGGTAATTCCACATGTTTTCTGACGTGTGGTTTTCAAGAAGAAATAAAACAAACAATTTATTTATGTAATGGCCAAGAATTTAGCTTTATGATAAAGATTAGGGTTTCCCAATATGTTTTAAAAATTCTTTCGGACAAGTAGGCGCCGCGGATGGCTCGAATAAATTCCAGCCGAGAGGCCCAATTTTCGACCACTTTTTGCAGCATTTCGGGCCGTTTGTCAGCAAAAACGTGTCGAATATTCTCTTTCAAGGCGTCAATCGTTTTGGGCTTGTCTGCATAGACATGCGACATCACATAACCCTACAAAAAATAGTCCAGCGGCGTTAAATCGCACGATCTTGGAGGCCACTCCGCAAAAAATAGTCCAGCGGTGTTAAATCGCACGATCTTAAAGTCCACTCCACAGGCTCACGACGTGAGATAATGCGCCCAATAAAAGTTTCCTTCCGTCTTGATCGAACAAAGGTCGTTCACATCAGCATCCTCCAATTCAGGCACGAAAACGACATTAATCGTGGCTTTATAGCGTTCTCCATTGACAGTAACATTATGGCCGGCTTCATTTTTGAAGAAATATGGACCAATGATTCCCTTTGCTCATAGAGCAAACAATGCCTTGTGGATTTTCATTACTCCAAATCCTACAATTTTGGTTATTAACGTAAACATTCAACCAAAAGTGAGCTTCATCGCTGAACAAAATGTTCTTCTAAAAATCGTATCGGGGGCCATCTCGTTTTGGGCCCATTCTCCACAATTTTCAAACGTTGTTCCGGAGTAAGTCTATTCATCATGAAAGGCAAACCAAACTGAGCATATATCTAGTAATAGCTGTAAAAAAGACTAACTCCGAAAAAAAAGTGTGGCCACACGTCTTCAAAAACACCCTTTATATCTGAATACTGATCTAAAAATGTTTGTTTTGAAAAAATGTATTGTATAGAACAAATTTTGTTGATAGGAACGTAAAATGGATTCCCTTAATCCCGTTTAAGTATTTTTAAGTCCGCTTAAAGCTTTTCCTTGGTTAACTTTTGTTTCTTTAAATTAAAAATCGCATAACAAAGGTTTTTGAGTCGTACATAAAAATATTTTATGTACGAATGAAACTAAATTTCGTGATTTTAAGAATAGTTTAAAACTATTCAATAATGCGAGTATCTAACGCATGTTAAATTAGGCATGCCGAATAATTGGGAAACAATAGCATATTAAATATTAAAAGAATCTAAAAAACATAGTTTGTTTTTAAAATATTTTTTAACTTTTCGCGAAAGACGAAATATTTGAACTCATTCATTTCTCGTAAGAAAAAACGCTCTGTGAGCTGCCTGCTATAATCGTTATGACCGATTTCTGTATGGAAGAGGTATGAGGGTTGCTATATACATTTGTGTTGCCTGGCGCCATCTGACATTTCCATTGGAAAGTTTGACATTTTTTTTAGCATAAACGTACTCAGAACGTTTTGATGTACGACCATCATTTGTGTTGTTTACAGTGACTTGAAAAAATCAATTTGCCAAAAAAAATGGAATTAACTCGTGAACATTTTCGTTCGATAATTTTTGACAACTTTCAACGTGGATTATCACTACAAGAGTGCATCGATAAACTGAAATCTTTGTATGGCGTTTAATGCATACGCTCGTTTGCGTTTAATGCATACGTTTAATGAATTCAATCGTGGCCGACGCTCGCTTAAAGACGAAGGTCGTGAAGGTCGTCCAAAAACGGCCGTTGTGCCAGAGAACATTGATGACGTGCGTGAACTGATAATGCAAGATGGTCATGTGACACACCGTGAGATAGAGACATCCTTTGGCATTTCTTCCACCAAAAGGTTTGTTCTCGTTGGATCCGACACAATTTGACAATCGCTCAAAAAAAGGCTCGTGTCGATTGGTGCAAAGAAATTTTGAAAAAAAATTGATCGCGGTGCTTCAAAAGACTTTATAAGATTGCCAAAGGTGACGAATCATGGATCTATGCGTATAAGCCCGAAACAAAACAGATATGACCTTGAAGTTTTTTTTTGTTGTAGCGGCATTCTGTGCTGGTTGACAGTCCATTGGCCGAAGAATGGCTGCTTCGGCTCGATCTACGTCAGTTATAACGACTAAAGCAAAATAATAAAAAAAAACTAAAAAGTTTTTTAAAAAAAGTTCAGCGAATATAAAAATTGGATATACATTTAAATGTCTTTTTTATGATATGAGAATTGAAGTAGCAGGTGCCTAAAAGGGCACCTAAAAGGGGAAACAGAATAAAATAAACACCTCATATATTTAATTTCTTTTCCGTCATGCAAAGTTGTTAGGGGTACGGATGTATGTATGCGTATTTGTTCTGTAGGTCGTCCCTCCACCGTTCTTCCACCCAATGTATATACGAGTGCTATCCATCATTTATAAATTTGTATGAAACAAAAGAAATGGTGGTATCTTCAATATACGTATGATATTGATATTATCAGTCACCAGAATAATTGTCGTAGCGTAAAGACATTTAAAATACACATTAACATTTATTTTTCGATATTTTGTTCAATTCAATTTCAGCTCTTTTAATATGTATGTATGTAGAAATAAAATAATACCAATACGTCTTCAGACGTTTAAAATTTTATCTATATTACGAGTATATATACATTGAACAGGAATTTACCCGCTCGAGACCACTTGCACCTACATTTTAATAGAAGACACATTTTTACAAAATGGCAAAGTGACATTGATTTCCGTGATTCTGATGACGACCTTCATCAGAAAGCTTCGCACCAATTGTTAAAAGGAAAACTGAACTATTTGAGACCAGGTTCTCATCAAACGAACGAGAACTACTGTTGTAAATTTCACTTTTAAAGTTTTCTTCAAACAATTGCCCACGAAAATACAAGTCACCTTTACAATGACTCCACATTCAGAGCCATCTATATATTTTTTTAAACCGGTTGCCTGTTAATACCTTTTCAATTTGTAATTCCCAACTTTACCTAGAATTTTATTATAACAATTAATATTTCACATCGAACATTCTTCAATTTACTTGTAATTTTGTAAACAATTTAAATTTCAGATTTAATAATCCTAAATTTTAAATAGAATTATCTCGATTTGAAATTTTCTTAGTTGAAATAAATATTCCCTATGACAAATTCTAATTCTCAATTTACATTGGTCAATTGCTCAATTTGATTCTCAATTTGAACTAGAATTTCTCAATTTGAGCTAAAAATTCTCAATTTGAACTAGAAATTCTAAATTTGAACTAGAAATTCTAAATTTCGGTCGGTATTCTCTTATTAAAAATTAATAATCTCAAACTTAGAAGGAACATTCTGAGTCTGACATGGAATTTGTTGGAATTGAAATGGATATTCACAATTACAAATTAAAATTCTCAATTTTCGGCTATTCGTTTTGTTTTCTCAACTTTCCAATTTGAAATAGACGTTTTCAATTAAAAATTTCAATTTTCTTAATTTAAAAATGAAATTTTCCCAATTAGAAATTGAAATTTTCTTAATAAGAAATTGAAATTTTCTCAATTTGAAATTTCTAAATTCAACTGGAATTTTCTAATCAACAATAATAATATTCTAAATTTCAAATCGAACACATTCTTGGAATTTTGTAAAAAATTTAAATTTCAGATTTAATATTCCATATTTCTCGATTTGAAATGAATATCCTCAATATCAGGTGACATATTCGCAATATTTAGTAGAAGATATTTCCAATTTCAGATTGAAATTTTCTATTTTATTTGGAGTTTTCTCAATTTGAAATCAAAGTTTTCAATAAAATGGAATTTCTCAATTCTAAATGTACATTCTTATCTAAATTTCAAATAGAACATTCTTTGTTTTACATTGAAATTTTGTTAAAAAATTAAATTTCAGATTTAATATTCCAAATTTTAAAAAGAATTTTCTTGAGTTGAAATAGATATCCTCAGTTTCAGGTGGAATATTAGCAATATTTAGTAAAAATTTCTCAATTTGTAGAAGATATTTCCAATTTCAGATTGAAATACTCAATTTTATTTGGAGTTTTCTCAATTTTATCGAAATGTTCAATTTAATATGGAAATTCTCAATACAAAATGTACATTTTAGAATTATATTGAACATTTCTTAATTGAAATTGAATGCGGCGTAGTTCTTAAAAAATCCTCAGAAACAGAAACATTTAGGGGCACGACAGCCGTTTCTATGCATGGGATCGAGCCGAAGGAGGAATTCCTCGGCCAAGCTGTCACCCCGGTACTATGTGCCGCAACAACAAAACAACAAAGTACCCTTTAAATGTTAGCGGTTTCAATTTTCTACTCTTCATTCTCATTTCTGAAAGTTTGCATAGGCCTCTCTTTGTTGTGTCTCATGCTAGGGGGAGTTTTTAATATTTGTCCCTTAAAACATTTTAGCTTGTAGATTTTACGTATTTTGATGACTCTAACTAATCGCCGTCCTTCTTGTTTCTTTCAGGAATACACCGGTCCCGGCGAAGAGCAACAGGTCGAAAAGCCTTCCAAAAATGAAATAAAAGTCGCCAAATGGATGAAGAAAAATGTGAAAACCAAGAAAACCAAATTCGTCAGTCACAATGTGGAATATTTCACCTCGAGCAAAGCCATCGATGCCCTCATGAAATCAAAATTCGTCGAAGGTGGCTCGCCACTCTTCACGACTCGTGATCAGGCGGTGGACTTTCTCGATATGATGTTGGAGCACAAGTTTTTCCATCGGGCCATGAAAGTGCCCGTTAGCCTTGAGGAATTGCGCGGCAGCGCCAAATCGGCAACGGCGACAACCTCCAAGAAAGACGACAAAAAGGAAGTGGAAAAATCTGGCGAAAAATCCACCAAGAAAGAGGACAAAAAGTCGTCAGCCGAGGCTGAAACCGCCGAACAGAGTGGCAACAATGGCGCCGGCAGCGATGAGAATGGTGGCACTTCTGCTTCGGGTGAAAAGAAGGAAAAGAAGAAGCGCAAAATTCGTCTGGTTATGCATGACGATCAGGTGTTTGTTGACGGTTCCGAGGCCTATGTGTGGATATATGATCCCATACCCATACACTATTGGATATATGGCTTAGTTTTACTGCTCGGAGCTATTGGCATATGTATGTTCCCCCTCTGGCCGCCCATGTTGCGCCAAGGTGTCTATTACCTTTCGTTAGCGGCCGGTGGCTTCTTGGTTTTCATGTTGGCTCTGACTTTGATACGTTTGGTTATCTTTACCATTGTGTGGGCGCTAATGGCCGGCAAATTGCATTTCTGGATATTCCCCAATTTGACCGAAGATGTGGGATTCTTTGCTTCATTCTGGCCGCTATATGAGGTAAGTACATGGATTTGTATCTTTGAGGAACTTTTTCTATTTTTCTGAAATTCTATTGTAGAGTAAATACATAACAGGGGAAGACGACGACGATAGATCGCCTAAGAAAAAGGATTCAAAGTCTAAATCAAAGAAAAATAAGGAGAAAGATAGCGACAACGAGGAAAACGATGATGTGGCGGCCGACGCTGATGATCCGCTGGAACCCGAAAAGATTGAGGAGATTAAAGAGCACGATGCCGATGTTTTGTTAAGACATCGTAAGGTAGGCGGCAAGCCCGATACCGAAGATGATTCAAACAGCGGCAGCAGTAGTGCCAATGAGGCAGCTCATGAATCCGAATCTGCTAAATGGTGAGCATTTCTTTTTGGTAGAATCTCATGAATTAAACTGATTAAATATACATAACGTTTTAATGCTTAGAATTATATTTATTTCCTGTTTTGCACAATGCGAAGAACGTTTGTTCCTATTTTTAACTTTTTTTTCCTTCCTTTTAAGCTGTATCTTTATTTTTAGTAGAACTACATATATGAAAAAATGTACTAACTCTGCATGTTTAAATAATACATACAAACATATTTAATGTTTTTTAATAAACGCCTTAAAATTCAAACATATGATTATAAAATGTATACTATATTGGCTAGAAAGAACATACGAATTTTCAAGATAACTACAGAAATATAGCTTTAACCAATTTGTATTTCAGTTCTCAACGATTTGGGTGGGATTTTGCATTATAATCAAGACCACAAGAAAGAAAAGATTTACAAGCTTGACTAAGAAGTTAGTTTACTTCGAAGTTAGCCCTGTCATCTGTGCTTTATATACTTACTATACTTACAGATAGGATCCTTGTGTTTCAAACCGACTCCGAACTGCTTATGATTTCCAAGAGAAAATGTTCACGAATTTGATGCTCGAACTGTCGCCATTATTTACAATTTAAAAACAGCATTTGTATACGAGTACTTGTTGTTTAAATTGCATTATTTGCATTTTATTGAATGTGCTTCCCTTGGGAGCCTAACAGTAAATGCATCTTTAAAATCATTTATGATTTTCTAAATTTATATTACATGCATATATTTCCTGATATGGGTGAAGGACTTTTGTTTGGTATGATCCTCTTAGTCGTGCCAGTAGCGATCTTGTGAATAGTTCAGTAGGATTCCTCTTGTTTGAATGTACTTCTATTGTGTCTGATTGCGTCGATGTCTGTATATAGCACCAACAGCTCACTGTTCATTCGCCGTTGATACTTATTATTATATCTAAGGGGTCCTACCACTCCTAATATCGCTTAATCAGCTTGCGCAAGCACCTGCAAATTTCATATACTTATACTTGTTAAAGCACGAGTAATATAAGCCTGTCGTAGAACATAGATTTTATTTGGCGAGTGTTAACACCGGATTGTAAATCCATTGGTATTTATATAATGTGAAAATTTAAATTCCTAGAAAGTATAAATGAAATTTCCAGATACAGGTTACATTGTAATGTAACCACTTTTTGTCATATGATTTATCATCGTTAAGTTGAAAGCCATTTTTTTGCAGTTGCAACTTCCGTAAAAAGTTACGAGCTCTCTTCAACTTTAACTCATCTATTGGTAAGATCGCATTGTTCCCGCTAAATAAAATCCAACTATGAAATCCATTCTGATTTCTTATTTCGTTTCGATCATCGTTGGATTCTATTTTGAGCTACAAAATCACAGACACCACAGCTGGTTGATTTTGTTTAGGCTCAGAGATGTTTCAATTTCTTGACTGGTAGTCATCCAGCGGTTCCACCGTAACAGCAAGAAAGGGTTTTAATTTTTAGCTTATATGTGACAGCGCATTGAGCAAGGTACCCAAGGGTAAAAAAAAATCAATTTTCACTTTTTTTTTTGATGTGGACAACATCTGAGCATCGAATGAGACCGATCCCATGCCCCAAAAGTGTTCCCTCCCAGAGATATGCGCGTTTTATGAAAGTGATGGTACACCAAAGATACACGTATTTCAATCTTTAAATTTTGCGCGTCACATATGATTCTTCGTTTTACTTGTAAGTCTGGTGTCATTTTCTTTGTTTGTGGAAGACCCGATAGACAAACTCGTCGACCACATCGATTTTGCAACTGTCTGCATAAAGAATGTTTTTTCGACATCGTTTTAGTAAATGCCTTTGCCTTGTCTTCGTTTGTTACCAATTCTAAACTATGAATTCGATTTCTTTTCTGTACTAGCAGGGATCAGTCATAGGTCGTACAGTTCTTTCCATGATATCAATGTCATTACTGTACACGAGTGACATGCTCAGAGATATTAAACAAGTTGCACGGCTGATTATTGCCTCACCTGTGACGTCAGGGGTTCTTCTGCGGTTTGGAAATTCCCGACTTTTTTGTTTTCTGAAAATCATGAATTATTTTTTCACGTTCCCGGGTAATTCAGTATTAATGCACAGGCTACTTACAATAATTAAAACAAATAATCAGTTATTAAAATAAATTCAAGTGTAATAAAGGGTGGTTAAATTTAAGGGCCGATGTTGATTTTGAATAAAATAAAAATTATTTAGGAAATTATTGTCATTTCTTTTTATTATGATAATATTATTATGGTTCAATTATGTATTGAAGAAAATGTCGGCCAAATGGAAGCCGCGACCTCGACGGTACACTTCCATTACGCGCTGAGGCGTAATTAAGGTTCTATGCCGTTAATGTGCCGAATTATCTCATCCTTTAGCTCTTGAATTGTTGCTGGCTTTTCGACGTACACCGTTTCTTTCAAATAACCCCAAAGAAAGAAGTCCAACGGTGTCAAATCACATGATCTTGGCGGCCAATTAACATCGCTACGACGTGAGATAACACGCCCATTGAATTTGTCGCGCAAAAGAGTCATTGTTTCGTTAGCTGTGTGGCAAGTGGCACCGTTCTGTTGAAACCACATATCGTCCATATCCAAATCTTTCAATTCGGGTCATAAAAAGTTCATTATCATCTCACACCACTCACAGTAACTGCCTGACCGGCCTCATTTTGGAAAAAATACGGCCCGATGATGTCACCAGCCCATAAACCGCACCAAACAGTCACTTTGTGGGTGCTTTGTTTTTTCGACAATCACTCTTGGATTATCATTCGCCCTAATGCGGCAATTCTGCTTATTGACGAATCCACTGGGGTGAAAATGTAATGTGCCTCATTACTGAAGATGATTTTCTTCGTAAATTGATCATCCACTGTTGCCTAACTTTAACGCGTTGCCCGCTTGTGTATCTTTGCAAGATTCAAATTGAGTTAGTCTGAAATTGAGAAATATCAAATTAAATGCATAAAAAACGACGTTTAGGTGTGGTTCACATTCAAAATCGGCACTTAAAATTTAACCACTCTTTATTTAATGAGAAATAAAAGATAGGGATAAAGGACAGAACTTTGCAGTGAGAACCCATTTACAACATCTCATATAGAGCGATATCTTATAAAGCTCAATATAAATCAATCAAAGAAACTTATGAAACATTCTGAAAGAACATAGTTTTGTTTGTGATTTTATAAAGACCAAACACTTAGGAGCGTTAGAAACTTGTACGCTGGGTTTATTCAAACATAAAATGTTCTCGATCTAAAAAAACGTCAGTCGGACAGTCTGTCAATATGGTAGGAATTGTTGCAGTGAGTCGCTTGTATCTCACTTTTCGACAATAATACTTCACGTATGCAAAATCAATGCATGCTTCATATATGTGACGCGCAATATAGAGAGGGACCTAAGGCTAAAAACCAGTTTTGTTCAGGAGAGCCATTTTAAAGAATAGTTCCCTTTCTATTTGCGCTTAGAATCGTCGACTTCACTTTCATAAAATGCGCATATCTCTGGGAGGGAACACTTTTGGGGCATGGGATCGGTCTCATTCGATGCTCGGATGTTGTCCACATCAAAAAAAGAAAACAAATTAAATTGATTTTTTAACCCTAAGGTCCTTTTCTCTATGCGCTGTCACATATACATATCGTTAAACAAGTAGAGGCCATATCGGCAGCACACATAAGGAATGGTATTGAAAAATTGCCCACATCAACGACGAAACGCGTCTACAAGACGGTGATGTGTTTGCTTTAAAGTCGCTGACTTACTTTTCCTTTTTTCTATGACAAACAACAGTTTGTGGAGTAATTCCTCTTACAAAAAAAAGGTATTATATTATTGACAATTTTGATTTCGCGTCCCGAAATCCAAACCCTATGAGGGCTGCTGTATATATTTCTGCCCTAATAATGAAAATGCGAATGTTTATCATTAAAAATGGTTTTATTGAGTTTCAATGTATTCTCCAGCATGATTTATACACTTTTGCATGCGCTCAACCCACTTGTCGAAGCACTTTTTCCACTCCGATTGAGAAACCTCCAAAACATGGTTTTTGCACGCTTTAACAGCATCTTCTGGAGACGAAAATCGTTGAGCACGCATTTTTTATTGATGTGCGGGAATAAAAAGAAGTCATTGAGTGCCAAGTCAGGACTGTACGGCGGATGACCCCATCAATTCGACGTTTTGGTCGCATTGTCATGGTGTACAATGATTCGTCTTTTCTTGTTCGTTTTTTTGAATTTTTCCGAAGACTTCAGTCAAACAAATTGTGGTGTACCACTCAGAACTGATTTTCCTATGTTGCTCAAGCAGAACAGTCGCCACATGACCAGTTTTGCCGAAGAAACAGGCGACCATTCTCTTCGAAGTGCTTCTTCCACAAACAACTTTCGTTGGATTTGGCTCGTCTTCGAAGACCCAAACGGTCGATTGCTGTTTTGGACGACCTTCACGCCCTTCGTCCTTGAGCGAGCACCGGCCACGATTGAATTCATAACGTTCAGCGATACACTCTTGTCGTGATAATCAACGTCGAAAGTTGTGAAAAATGATCGCACGAAAATGTTCACGAGTTAATTCCATTTTTTGCCAATTTAATTTTTTCAAATCACTGTAAACAACACAAATGACGGTCGTACGCCAAAACGTTCTGAGTACGTTTATGCTAAAAAATGTCAAACTTTCCAATGGAAATGTCAGATGGCGGCAGGCAACACTTAGTGTTGCCTGTAGCATCCTTCGTAGCAAAAGAGTATGGTTTACACCAAACGCCTAAACTTTTGAAAAGGTCATTAATAAAAAAAAAACACAAACAAAATTGGACCAAGAACTGAGCTCTTAGGGACCCCACTCCTTACAGACAAAACATACGATGAGACTCCATTGACACGAACAAACTGCGTTACACTTTTCCCTATTAAAATTCTATAATCTACCCTATCAAAAAGCCGTTTTCTAAATCCAAAGTCAAAATCATACACATTTTTTGATCTTGTTTATTCTTCCTTATTGAGTCTGTGAGGCCAATTAATAGAGCAGAGGTACTTCTGCCGTTTTGGAAACCTCATTGAAAATCATTCAGCGTAGATTTACTCTCAATGTGATCTTACCCAATTTTTTTAAAGAAGAAACAAGTCCCCTATACATCATCTCGGAAATGGTTTGTTCATAATAACCTGTATTATCGGTTTCAACTAATATGCGGGAAAATAACGAAAAACCTGGTTTTTGAAAAATGTATTTTTTAAATCGATAGCCGACAATCAAAAATAACCGGTTTTTCGGTTCAAACACGCTCAAAAAGAAGCCATAAACAGATTAAAAACGTGACTCTACATATAAATATTTCTATATTACATTATGCGCTGGCATTTCTACTTACCACATTTTGAGCACAGTTTGGCAAACAATGGCTACATCTAGAAATAGCAATTATGCAATTGCACACACCTTTTTTTAATTACTCAGACACGTCCACAAAAAAAGAATAGAAAATAATAAAACTAGGTGCAAACGAGATTTAAGTTCTTTTCTTTCGTTCAAAAATTATTTACAATACAAAATAAATTTGCTGTCCTACTTTTTGGGTACTGAAGTCAATGAAGACCTAATCCCTGCACCGAACGTCCTATGCATTATATAAAGAGTTGTTTTTATCGCTTACCTATTAGTTTCTAACCTGTAAAGTCAACGACATTTACGAGATGTTTGATGATTTTAACAAGCTTTGAACCCTTATATAGTCGTACACATTTTCAAATACATACACTTTTACAAATAAAACACAAAACATTTCCAAATAATTTGTTTTTTTATTTCATCATGCACCAAGTCTCTGGCATTTATGTATGAAACACAATATCCGTTGGATGCCCAATACGTCATTCCTAATAACTCACGATGTGCGCATCACAATTTTTCATTAGATTTGGTCATAGTTTGGGCTGTATATCATTTAAAACGCGTATCATTCCGTTTATCAGATCTGGCATCATCTTTGGCTTAGTGGCATAGACTTTTTTAGTCAACCCAGAAAAATTTCAAATTGCATGATCTCGGTGGCCATTTGTCCTCAAGCGGTTCGGCTAGATAATCCCTCTTGGGAAATTCGTTCGCATTGTTTTAAGGGTTTTATAGTGAGTAGAATGTGAGTAGCAAGATTAATTTTTATTCAAAGAGAATAAATTGTAATTTATTCCCAGGTTTTTGAAGCGAATTTTAATTGGCAACATTGCTTCGATTTCTGGCAGAAGGCGGCTGGCTACCAAACCGGTACCTGTAACGACTACAATGTTGGTCTAGCACAGCCAACAGCTTCTGTTGTGCTGCCTGCCTAAAAAATAAAAAAAATCATCTAAGGCGTTCATACGAGGGCGGTTCGGAAAGTTCTTAGCCTATCAATGAAAGAGAATAGTTAGTTTTTCAAAAATATTTTTATTTTTCAATATAATCTCATGAAACTTCAATGCACTTAGTCCAACGCTTATCTAGCAATACTATCCCTTGACTAAAATAGTTTTCCTCAAGGTCTTTAAAATAGTGGTTTAACACTGTAATTGCATCTTCATTTGAGGTAAAACGCTTGCCAGCAAGGAATTTTTTTAGATTTGGGAACAGGTAAAATTCACTGGGAGCTAAATCAGGAGAATAAGGTGGGTATTTAAGCAACTCGTACTTTAATTCGTTGATTTTAGCCATTGTTAAAACACTCTTGTGCGCTGGTGCGTTGTCTTGATGAAAAATTATTTTTTTGTGTTGTAAGCCAGGACGTTTTTCTCGAATTTGTACATTTAATTGATCTAAAAGGTTGCAATAGTACTCTGAATTTATTGTTTTACCCTTTTGCAGATAGTCAATCAATAAAATACCTTTGAAGTCCCAAAAAACCGTTGCCATAACCTTACCAGCCGATTGAATTGTTTTTGCCTTCTTTGGGGCACTTCCTCCAGCTTCAGTCCATTGTTTGGATTTTTCTTTTGTCTCTGGTGGTATAGTGGTGGATCCATGTCACCTCAACAGTTATGAAACGACGCTTAAAATCCATTTTATTTCGCTGAAAACGATCCAAACAAGCTTGAGAAATGTTCATTCTTATGCGTTTTTGGTCGACTGTTAACAAGTCCGGCACCCATCTTGCAGAAAGCTTTTTCATCTGTAGTTCTTCATGCAAAATTAAATGGACTCGATCATTTGAGATGCCCATGATATTAGCTATTTCACGCACTTTTATTCGTCGATCATGTAATACCATATCATGCACTTTGGCTACAATTTCTGTTGTTGTTGCTGTTTTTGGGCGTCCACTAGGTGGTTCATCTTCAATGCTTGTACGACCACGTTTAAATTTAGCAACCCAGTTTTTTACTGTTGCATATGAAGGAGCACTTTCACCTAACACATTCACCATATCATTATGAATTTCTTGTCCCGATAAACCTTTTTTATGTAAATATATATAGACACCACGCATTTCTAATTTTTCCATTGTAAAAAAATCGCGGATGCGTCTTTTGTGAACACCTGTTTCTATATAAAGGAGTTGCCAGATCGAAACAAAATTTAACATGTGTTCATAGCAGAGATGGAAGTTTCGAAAACACTTAACTTTTTTCTGTTTATACCGCGCTTTTTGTGCTAGGCTAAGAAGTTTCCGAACCGCCCTCGTATATTTCATTTCAAGGTAAAAAAAATGTTCAAGAGAAAATACAACAAAATAACTTGATCCGCCGCTAGCCTGCAACATTTATTTTTGTATGAGAAGTGAATCACATGCGGTATACAGAATACGCATTTGCGGAATAAATCCGATTCGCAGCAATCCGTCGGCGTGCATAATAGACACGATTGTTTTGTTGGCTGTGTGGCCAGTGTCATCATTCTGTTGGAACCACATATCGTCCAGGTCCACCTACTCAATTTCTGGCCACGAGGAGTTCTATATCATCTCGCGATAACGAACACAATTCACTGCAACTGCTTGGCCGGTAACTAAAAGCCCATTTTCGTAAAATTCTTCAACTATTAATGCTCTGCTCAATTGTGTACCTTACCATGGTTGGATTTGTCAAACACTGAAACAAAGAAATGTCGAATTTAGTTGGGCAATAAACTTGACCTTAAAGTGTGACTCACAATTAGCATCGTACATTATGGTTTGACCATACTTTAAAATATTTTTAAGTTCCTGCTGATATAAGGGACTGCTGCAGGGGCCCAAACATACGTACCATTTTCGATTGCGCTTTAGTTACGAACACTAATTGTTGCCTGGCTCCATCTGACATTTCTATTGGAGAGTTTGACATTTTTTAGCATAAACGTACCCAGAACGTTTTAACGTACGACCATCTACTGTGTTGTTTACAGTGACTTGAAAAAAATCAATTTGGCAAAAAAATGGAATTAACTCATGAACATTTTCGTGCGATCATTTTTCACAACTTTCGACGTGGATTATCACGAAAAGAGTGAATCGATGAACTTAAATCTTTGTATGGCGCACTGTGAAAAACATGTTTAATGAATTCAATCGTGGCCGACGCTCGCTCAAAGGCAAAGGTCGTGAATGTCGTCCAAAAACGGTCGTTGTGCCAGGGAACAATGAAGTGTGAACTGATAATGCAAGATCGTCATGTGACATACCGTGAGACAGAGACATCCTTGGGCATTTCTTCCACCAGCTTACATTCGATATTGCATGATCATGCGATATTGCATGATCACCTGGCCGTAAAAAGGTTGTTCTCGTTGGATCCCGCACAATTTGACAATCGCTCAATAAAAGGCTCGTGTCGATTGGTGAAAAGAAATTTTGAAAAATACGATCGCGGTGCTTTATAAGACGTTTATAAGATCGTTACAGGTGACGAATCATGGATCTATGCGTATGAGTTCGAAACA
Source organism: Hydrotaea diabolus (assembly GCA_963513945.1). Classification (NCBI taxonomy): domain Eukaryota; kingdom Metazoa; phylum Arthropoda; class Insecta; order Diptera; family Muscidae; genus Hydrotaea; species Hydrotaea diabolus. Next base: position 17,848,070 of record OY740717.1, read on the forward strand.
AAACAGCAATCGACCGTGTGGGTCTTCGAAGACGAGACAAATCCATCGAAAGTTGTTCGATGAAGAAGCACTTCGAAGCAAATGGTCGCCTGTTTCTTTGGCAAAACTGGTCATGTGGCGACTGTTCCGCTTGAGAAACGTAGGAAGTTAATTCTGAGTGGTACGCCACAATTTGTTTGCCCGAAGTCTTCGGAGAAATTCGAAAAACGAACATGATAAGACGAATCATTGTGCAGCATGACAATGCGAGCTCTTAACATCGGCTCAAACCAGAGCCTTTTTGACCGGCCAAATCATCGAATTACGAGTAATGGGTCATCCGCCGTACAGCCCTGACTTGTCATCCAATCACTTCTTTTTATTCCCGCACATCAAGAAAAAAACTTCGTGGTCAACGATTTTCGTCTCCAGAAGATGCTGTTGAAGCGTTCAAAAACCATGTTTTGGAGGTGTCTCAATCGGAGTGGAAAAAGTGCTTCGACAATTGGTTTGAGCTCATGAAAAAGTGTATTAATCATGCTGGAGAATACTTTGAAAAACAATAAAACTATTTTTTTCGATAAATGTTCCCATTTTTATTATTAGGCCAGAAATATATATAGTAGCCCTCGTACTCATCACTTGGCGTTAAAATAACTAAAATATTAATAATAATAAATAAAATTCTATTATGCTGGTTCTTTGTTCAGTTGTGAATCTCTCCATTATTTACTCTCCAAGTGTTATTTATATAATCTGAAAAAAAACAAAAAAAAGGATATAAACGATAAAGTTATTAAATTTTTAGCCACATGGTAATCTTTGGCTCACCCTGTAGTTTGCCAGTCTTACTAATATCATTTAAATACTCCTGCCATAGAGAGTAAGAAAGCATGTTTGTAAAAAATATAAAAAGTGTTCTAAGGGTATTGCTTTTATTTCGATTTTCAACAATTAGTATTGGCTAGTAGTCTTTGTGTGTTTCATTTCCACGTTGATGTTCCACTACGCAAAATGTATCTAGTAGTCTTTCATTAAAGCCGTTTTTTGTGTAATTTGGGATATTTTTAATGTATGCTTTAGATAATATTTATTAATATTAAATTGTTTTCTCTCACTCTAAGTTTCTCATATTTTTTTTTTGTATATTTTAAATAAGCCTAAAGTAATTTTGTAACTATATAAATCCTTAAAGGCTCGGCTACTTTTCGAATATCAATAAATGAATGACAACCCATTTACCTTGTTCTTTCTTTTTTCAGTTCACAAAATCAATCCGAATCCGAGTCCGATGGCAAAGACTATGAAATCATTAGCTCAAGCGAAGTGCAAAACGTAAATGAAATGATGGACAACAGGAACGAGGCGTCAACTCCATCACACACAGCCAATCGCCCACTTTAATCTATCTGTTGCCGGAATCAACCAACCAATCCACAAGCATTCTTAATAAAGAACATCGTAAAATAAGTGAAAAATTTGTAGAGGAATGAAAAAAGCTTAACTAACGAAAACTCTTTATATATACAGACGTACATAAACACACACACACATTCGTATATGTAATTGTAAATTATTTTTGCTTAAAAATTACATTTTTAAGCTGTCTCTCTTTCCCTCTATCTAACTTTCTCTTCTTACTCGATTGAAAAATGCAAAAAAGTGTTTTTTAAAACGTTAAGACAAAATTAAAAGAATTATTCAATAGCAAACTGAAAAATAAATATTAACAACTGTCATTTAAATGAGATACTCACACGGTAATTCGAAAAAAATACGAAAAAAGTGATTGATTTATAAAATTGTACTCTTATTACTTTACTCAAAAACTAAATAGGGAATTCAATAAACTAAATATTCAAATATTCTTCAATGTAAGAAGAAAAATGCTGCATTTCTAGTAGAGCATTTGGTTCCATCTCAACTCCCCCACTATTTTACAACAAGTTTTTCCAAACGATTGCTCTTTGTATCCTACTTCACAACTTATTACTTCACTCTGGAATATGGGGTATTTCACTTTTATATATATTTTGTTTTAATTTTACCTTGCAACGCAATAATTTTTATTTAAATATTAGATTATGATATTGACATTTTTATGATATGTTACAATGTTTTATTTCATCTTTTTCCTTATTTTCAAATTTACCTATAGTTTAAATAATAATAATGAAAAAAAAATACAAAATATTACGAAAACAACTCTTTTTTAGTGAAATATATCAATGTAATTTAAAAATAAACTTTAAATATATATTTAGAAACACAAAAACATATTTCTAAAAACGAAACAAAAAATAAAATAAACTACTTTGTTTATAAAAAAAATATTATAAAAAAATCTTTACAAAAAAAATAATAAAAATGTTTACAAAAATCAAAAAGAAAATGTGCTGAAGTTCGAGTAAGATTAAATCAAGGAAGATATAAGTTTACCGGGTCGTAAATTGCCGGTAATTTCAATTGTGTAAGTTGAATGATTTTCTGTAAATTTTTTTGGAGGATAACGGGCTCTAAATGTACTTCAATTATTTTTCATGTTTGTATACATTTCAATTGTTACGCCTACTTTTTACTCGATACTTGGTTGCTATAGAGAGCCGTTACCCGCTCCATGCAACGAAGGCATACGAGGGCTGCTGTATATATTTCTGGCCTACGAGGGCTGCTATATATACTTCTGGCCTAATAATGAAAATGAGAATATATATCATCAAAAAGGGTTTTAAGTATTCTCCAGCATGATATATACACCAACAACTTTCGTTGGATTTGGCTCGTCTACGAATACCCTCACGGTCGATTGCTGTTTAGTTTCGGCTCATACGCATAGATCCATGATTCGTCACCTGTGACGATCTTATAAACGTCTTTTGAAGCATTGCGATCGTATTTTTTCAAAATATCTTTGCACCTCTTTTTGGGCGCTTGTCAAATTGTGCGGGATCCAACGAGAACAAACCTTTTTTACGGCCAGGTGTTTAATCAATATCGAATGAATGCTGGTGGAAGAAATGCCCCAGGATGCATCTATCTCACGCTATGTCACATGACGATCTTCCATTATCAGTTTACGCACGGCATCAATGTTCTCTGGCAGAATGACCGTTTTTGGACGACCTTCGTCATTGAGCGGGCGTCGGCCACGATTGAATTCATTAAACCAGTTTTTCACAGTGCTATCGCCATACTAAGATTTAAGTTCATCGATGCACTCTTGTCATCCACGTCGAAAGTGTTCACGAGTTAATTCCATTTTTTTTTTGCCAAATTGATTTTTTCAAGTCTCTGTAAACAACACAAATGATGGTCGAACGTCAAAACGTTCTGAGTACGTTTATGCTAAAAAATGTCAAACTTTTCAATGGAAATGTCAGATAGGCCAGAACTATATATAGCAACCCTCACAAACAAATTTTCTCATTGTATGTTATATAGTCTGAGAAAAAAATAATAAACGAAAACAGTTATTAAAGTTTCTAACCACATGGTAACTTTTGGCCCACCCTGTACAAAGAAACATCTTATTTGTTATCCCCCGCCATAAAAGGATCAATAGATATTTTACATTTTAGATATGTTGATGTTTCTGTCCTAAAAGTACATGTTGGTACATCCCGCTGTGCACAAAAATATTTCTACTCTATACTTTACTAGGCAGTCCTTTTCAGCTTACCATGACCTCAGTATCGATACCGAATACTTTTAAAAGAATGTCCCCTTTAACTGTTAAAACCATTTGTTCCAAAGATGATGAGAAAATTTAAAAATGGTGAAACAGTCTCAACATTGCAGCCTTAATAAGTTAGAAATATGAGAATTTCCTTAATGGAAACAATGGAGTTACTTTTTAGCGTTTGAAAAGAAAGTCAAAATCATCTTAGATTGCCTTTAAGCTAAATGGTAATTCAAAAGAAAGCTTTGATCTTAAAGAAAATTATCCATTATCAAGTGCCGAAATCCTAGAAGAATTTGAAGCAATCAGAGTTTGGTTTGATCCTTTCAAAAATCGTGCAAATTTGCATAACATTGCATCATAAGGCGAATACGCTAGTGCAGATTCTGCAGCTGCAGACAAGATCTAACTTAAAATACAGGGCATCATTGAAAAAGGTGGGTATTCTGCGAAACAAGTCGTAAAAGCTGATGAAACCGTAGTTTTTTAGAAGTGTTTGCCAGTAAAATCTTTCATTTCGAAATCCGAAAAATCTTCGCCTGGTTATAAAGCTAGTAAACATAGACTTACACTTTTTTGAAGGGAAATACTGCGGAAGATTTAAAATGAAAGCCGTTTTTAATTTACAAATCTTAAAACCCAAGAGCATTGAAAAATTGTAAATAGACCGAGCTTCCTGTCCATTGGCATGCAAACAAAAAAAAAATGGATGACTGGACCCTTATTTAAAGATTGGATGGAAAAGTGTGCTCTCCCTGAACTGAAAGCTTACAAAATATGGAGTTAAAAATCCTCTTAACAAAATACTGTTGGACAATGTACTCGTACCAAGTCATTCTGTTTTTTCGGACGATTATTCAGAAAATATAAAATATGACTTGAAAAGTTTTTATTCGGGTTCGAGATTGCTCTACGCACAGTTCGAAGACTATACGCAAAGGGTATTTCTCAGTAATACAAATGAGTCTCCAGTATAAGTTATTTGATTTGTTGCCGAAGTAATCGTTGCCAAAGACTGCTGAAGAAAAACCTTGGCGGGGGTTTAGAAACAGCTGTACAGTCTGCCAGGCAACCAAGCTTATACATTTCACCAATTTTTACGTTGATTCTGAAAAAGAAACAACAAAAAGGTCTCGAACCAAAATAAAAACTGTTTAAGTCATAATAGTGATAACGGGTGGCCCAAATAAGACCAGCTGATGTGAACACAAATAACTTTTTTATTTTTTAACATAATTTATTTTTTCATTTTGCAGATTATAACTGAACTCTTAAAAATTTAAAATGAATACGTACAGTCCACAACAACTCATTAAAATTATTGATTTTTGTTATTCTTCTCAACGATCAATAGTTCTGACGCAGCGAAATTATCGCCGTTTTTTTAACGTAAGATCAGGGCCCACATCTTCAATGATTACAGGTTTAGTTCGCCGTTTTGAGGAACTGGGTTGCAGTTGGCAATACATCAGCATCAGTTATGGCCACAAAAATCATCGGCCCATATTTCTTTGAGAATGAGGATGAAACGCCAGAAACGGTCTCCGGAGCTTCTTACAGAACAATGATCGACAACTTTTTGCGGCCATATAAGTGGAGCAACATCCTAATTTGTGGTTTCAACAAGATGGAGCCACTGCACATACCGCTAGGTAAAATATGCACATGCTGCGTGAAATTTTTGGTGAACGCATAATTTCAAAAAATTCAGATTTCCCTAGGCCTCCTCGTTCACCAGATTTAACTGCGTCCGATTTGTTTATGGGGATATTTAAAAGACAAAGTGTATGTTAACAAACCACAGACACTTGGACAGCTCAAGCAGAATATTCGAGACGAAACACGGCTCCTGCAACCAGAAACATTACTCCGTGTAATGCAAAATGCGCTAAAAAGAGCCAATGCCTGTATCGAGCAAAATGGTGGTCATTTGTCTGATGTCATATTTCACACATAGTCACGTTAAATTTCCATAAAATGTATTTAACATATAAAAATAAATCAATTAAAAAAACGTTATTATAAGAGTTATAAGTGTTTAACATCACTAGGTCTCATTTGGGTCACCCTGTAAAAGACCAAATAAATATTAACAGAAAGAAAAATATAAAATATTTTAAATGCCCCGAGTACAACATCGGTGATACAAGGTGTAATATCGAATTTCAGTCCTATTATCTAAGAAGAACTTTTAATTAACTTCTAAAATCAACTGATGGAGATGGAAAGTCCACGATGAAAGGTTTTTGAAAGAATTTTAATATAAAAAATGAGTAACCAATCTTGGAAATAAGTGCACGAACGGAACTTGGCGACAAATATGACCCGAATGTGTTGTCAAAGCAATGGAAGATATAAATGAGGTTCCAAACATTTGTAAAGAAATTGAAGAATTAGCTATGAATGGAAGAACAGACATTAGTGATCTTATGTTATACGACGAAGTGTTTAATAACGAAAGTTAAATAGCAATTGAGATTAACGATGGAACTCTTACATCTGAAAATAAACCAGATCTCCGAATTGATATCTCAAGCAATGGTAATTTTAGAAAATTGATGATCCGAACGATCGCAGTCAATTGTTAAATAGTTATTTATTTGGGGAAAAAAGTTCTAACAATCCGACAAACTTTAGACAATTTCCTAAAAAAATATCAGAAATAATGCCAAATCAAAGTCCCCATTTACACGGCTTAACTTTACTTGCGTCATTTTTTATGATTCCCTTTTGAACTTGCCTCTTGTGTTTACACAAGACAATGCGGTTACGGCAATTTTGGTTTTCATTATTGCCTTTTCTAACATTCTGTGATTTAATCAACCTTTTTAATTTTTACGAAAAAATACTAAAATAATCTGCGGCAAACTTCACACTACAAAGACACAGAAGGAATTGACAGTACGGGCAAGTTTTTTTCCCTTTCCATTCCCCTTAGCTCACTCTCCTACAAACTGAAAGTTGCGGCAAGTAAAGCTGCCTCGTGTAAATGTGGACAAACTGTGGAAATGGATAATTATTTAAATGAGGCGAACTGAGAATAATAAACTAAAATGAATTTCTTTTTTTTTAATTTTTATCTTTATGCTTTTATGTTTTTCTAATGAGTTAAAAGCCTTTATATTAAAAAAAAGTTATTTTTCCAAAATAATTAATGAATTACGAGGGCGAACGCAAAAGTAACTGGCCTAACATAAAAATAACCGTTTTTTTTGGAATTATTATTATTTATTTTTCAACATAATCTCCTTCCAACTCAATACACTTCATCAAACGTTTCTCAAGTTTTTTAATTCCATCCGAAAAATAAGATTTTTCAAGACCTTCAAAATATGCCTCAGTTTCAGCAATAACCTCGCTATTGGACGAAAATTTTTTGCCACCGAGAATTTTTTTTAAATTTGGAAACAAGAAATAATCAGCAGGAGCTAAATCTGGACTATATGGTGGATGCGGAGCAATTTCAAATCGTAATTCGGCCAGTTTTTGTTGAGTTAAAAATGCAGCGTGTGAAAATGCGTATTATGAAAAAATATTTTTTTTAATAAAAAATAAAGTTTTTTATTTAAAATTATAGGTTATGGAACCGATTAAATAAAAAGCTATGCAAATGTATGGAAAAGTGTATTTTGGTTTGCATCGTTTCGATTTGCGTCGCATTTTTCCGTTTCCCATAAGCGACTCAAACCAGTTTTGAATGTATTGGTGTACTTTAATCTTTATTAAAGCAAATTTTCGTAATAAAATGTCAAAATGTAAATTGGCGTATTTGTTTTGTTATTTTTTTTTGAGAAGAGCTGAATAGTGTCTCTTTAAAGGGGAGTTTAGAGTATTTGTATAATGTTGGTCAGTTAATTTCAGTAGAAGTCACCGAAGACGAAAAATCCACATCTCTGATTTTAGCGTGTCCCTTTGGTCCCTCATTCAAAGAAATTAACTAAATATGGGTAAAATTGCTAGTTTTTGTTTTAAAATGTTCAACTTAGGAAATACCTTTAATTTTTTTGAGCATAAGTCGTCTAAAATTAAAGCAGGAAATAGTCATAACAAATAAATCCCTTTCGTCCTTTTTCAAAAAAATATAGAAACATCGAAAAATTGTATAAAATTTGATTTTTTTCTAAGTCGACAAATATATTATTTTTATTTGTTTTTAGTTAGTAAATTGCATAATTGAAATGTTTTCAGTTTGCAAACTGAAAAAGACGCTGACTAACATTTATCCATAACATATAAATATTCTAAACCCTGACTAAGAAGCACTTTTTCATCCTTTTAAAAAATGATGAAATTTTGTATAAACTTCAGTTTTTTCTGAGCCGACAAATTTATTATATTTATTTGTTTTTTAGTTAGTAAATTGTATAATTGAGTAATTTTTAGATTACAAACTAAAATGGACACTGATTCACATATATTCATATCATATAAATATTCTTAACCCTGGTTAAAGAGTAATTTTCGCCTTTTTTTAAAAAAGGACGAAAAGGACAGGCCAAACTTGCTACTTTATATTTTTTTAAATTTACTTAATAAAACCTTAAAAATAATCTAGGTTTAATTTTAGATTGTCACTGTTAGTTTGACAGTTGGTAGTTAATTCTTAATGTTTACTCAATCACAATAGGGAGTTAATGGAAATTTAATGTCTGATGTTAATTCCAGGCCCACTTTTCTTTCCTACAGTTCAAGTTTAACACTTCCTTCCCAGGCACGCTTTTAATGCAAAAATAAACAATCTCAATGTAAAATAATAAATTACTTCGACCAAGCACAAGACGCTGAAACCCAAAAATAAACCAGCCGTTCCACCTATGGAAACTGGAAAAGGAAATCAAAATTTTATTATATTTTTCCCAACATAAATATTTATACTTTATAAAAGTTTTGCTTACCCATCAAATCCGTAAATGAGAATATAATCAAACGCTTTAAACGATATGTAGGCAAATTGATCATGGCAAACAGCAGACTATTGCCACCCACCAAATCATTGGTTTTTTGCATTTGCTGTTAAAACAGAAGAATAATTCTCAATAACACTAGGCCATTACAGTGGACGACTTTACTTACATATTTGGCCCTTTTGTTGACAATTGAATCGCGACAATTCTGGGCACAATAACACTTGGCGGTATCTCTTTCCCCATTTTGATCCGTGCGGTACATTTTAATGAAGTAATCTGAAAACCAGGGTCGTGGCTTATTGGTTAGCACAAACGTTTTAGTTATGTGTATCGATTTTTTTATTGGTTCGTATATATTGGCTGGTACTTAGTTCGTTCACGAAAAAAGTATAATTTGACAGTTCCAGATTAGTGTTGTCGTGTATTTCATTTTTGCGTTTTTGAAGCCAGTTTATTATTCTGTTGGCAACATTGAAACAAAAATTGTCCTTTTAGCTGTGTTCTTTTCAGATTAGCCTGTGTATGAAAGTTGCTCGGTTAGCAAGCGAGCTGGTCTCGAGTCGCTTAACAAACGACGTGGTGTTACCAGATTTATTTTTCCAACAAAAAATCAACCATGACACACCCAGTTTTATAAAACACATGTTTTATTGTTATGTCTACTTTGAAATAATTAATTAAAAAGAGGTTTTATCCGTGAACTCATAATGGGTTCATCTGCACGAAATGGGATAAGTGGAACTATTAACCAACTCATACTGGTGATCAAAGATATTTTACAAATTTTTACAAAGCAAAAGTATAACAATTTTTTTATATATGGTATTTATTTTAGACTTGTGGATTTTAATCTGGCCACACATTCTTTGGAGTTGGTCTTTTTGACAGCTGTCACTTGATTTATGGTCAGTTTGGTTTGCCATTTCATAATAAAGTGACTTACTCCAGAACAACGTATGCAAATCGATTCTGATTTTACAAGAAAATTTTGTTCAACGATTAAGCTCACTTTTGGTTCAATGGTTACGTTAATAACCAAAATTATCGCACATGAAGTAATGAAAATCCACAACTCATTGTTGAGATGCCGTTACATCCTCAAAAAGGCACTGTTTGGTGTGTTCTAAGGGCAGATATTTCTTCAAAAACCAGGTCCATATTTCGTCAAAAACAAAGCCGGCCATAATGTTAAAGTCAATGGGACACGCTATAGAGTCATGATAAATGACTTACCTGAATTGAAGGATGTTGATGTGGACGACCTTTGGTTCCAAGAAGACGGCGCTACATGCCATACAACCAGCGAAACAATCAATTTATTGAAGGGATCTTTGGTGAGCGTATTAGCTCGCGTTGTGGACCTGTGGGGTGGTGGCTTTCAAGATCGTTCGATTTTAACTCCGCTGGACTGTTGTTTGTGGAGTTATGTAAAGTCGCTTGTCTACGCAGATAAGTCCGACACGATTGACGCCTTGGAAGAGAATATTCGACGCTTTATTTCTGACAAACGACCCCAAATGCTGCAAATGGTGTCGAAAATTGGGCCTCTCGGCTGGAATTTATTCCAGTCGGCTGCGGCGGCCACTAGCCCGAAATTATTTTTAAAACATAAATTTGGCCATAACACTTAATTATATGCGTTTTATTTGTTCTTGAAAACCATACGTGTAAAAAAATACCCTTTATTTCATAGATTATTTTATTACAATTTATAGTTTTTTATGGATTGCTTTTGACGAATTTGCCGCTAAAACCTCTTGTAGTTAAATTCTGGTTGGATACAAAGAGAAACAATGTTGCCATATAACTTTCAATTTTGTTAAATGTTGCCATATTACCATAATCCAAACTTACTAGTTAACTAAAATAACTCGGATTATGTATGAACTAGTAATTTCATTTAGATTAACTTTGATTTGCGTTTAAATCTTGAAAACCCGAAGCATCTTTCAAATTTCTTGCAATAATCGCAGCTATAATTTCTTACGTAAATTTAGTGTTAGACCCTATTTAAACTGAGGAAGAAGAAGTTTTTCAAGCCCACTAATTTGACTAGTATTTGGCAACACTAATCCAGTCTGAAAAGGACCTTTAGAAAAAAGTGAAATTTCTATTTTTTTAATGTTTTTAGGAGAAAATGCAATCCTTTTTTACATTATGGCTATGTTATCATTAGAAATTATAATCGCGGCTTGTTTGAAAGTAGCTAGTGTGCTTCTCTGACTTTTTCAATTAAATTATTTTCTATTCAAACTATTTTTTTTTTTAATTTTATCATAATTTTTCATGGTTTTTTACGTACCTTCATGATCAACGAAACATTCCAGCAGAATACGATAATCACAGACTGGTTTAGGCTTAGCAACTGAAATGAGATAAATTGAAATTATAATTTAAACATGTGTACAGATAAAGTTTAGACGGGCCGAAATTGATATACCCTGGATAACGATCCATAGCATCATAGCCAACTACACTATGGTTGTGGTGACAATATTCAAAGAGGACGATACAATTGTTGGGTGCATGGTTGTGGAACAACAATATTATGATCCCCATAATTATAGTATGATTCAAATACAACTATACAATGATCCTCACGACCATACTTTAATCCTGACAACAATAGTATGATTCACACTCAACCATACCATGATCTCCACAACCATATTATGATCCTCACCACCATAGTATGTTTCATATGCAACCATAGTATGATTCACACGTAACCATGTTATGATGATTCCTGCAACCATAGTATGATCACACACAAATATACTATGGTCCCCAGTATCATTTATAAGAATTGGGTTAAGTTGTCAACAATAGTTTTGAATTATGAAAATTTATTATTTAAAAATACATTAAATTCAAAATAATAGAAGTGATTTATTTATTGGTAGAACAAATCAGTTTAAAAAAACGTTTTTATTAAAAATATTTCAGTTAAACAAAGCCAAAGCAGTTACTTTGAATATTTTTAACTTCCATATAAAAAGTACTATTATTGCATTAGACCCGTAACAATAACATTGTTCTAAAAAGCATTTGTAAATGAGGAAAATTTTCAATCATACAGTGTGATTGCCGTAATCATATTAATGTTAACATAAAACTCAAGGAACAATACTTTTGTCGCACAAACCATATTTATATTGTTGCTACAACCATATTTTCATTATTAAATTTGCCAATAATGTTACATTTCAACAATATTTATATTGCGGCAATCATACTATTGTCTAAATTAAATTCAGTATGGTTGCGACGAACATACTTTTGTTGCGGAAAACATATTATTATTGCCGTGACCATATAGTAACCATGTTTTTTCTCTGCGTGTATTAGGCAACAAAAAAAGAAAAACATTATGTCTGGAAACTAAAAATTTATTTTTTTTGTGCATTGAAGTATACAGTTTCCAAAAATCAGCAAAACAAATGTTATGGGCAAGTTTTTTTTAAAATTTCTCTTTAAAACTGTCATTTTCGTCAGAAGTACCTCAATTACAAACAAAAATGTAAATAAATAAATAAAATAAATTATCATAAATTACTTCTGCAAAAAGGGCAATAACTTCCACACTTATCAATAGATTTTTTTTCGAATAGACAATGTTTGATTTTTTTTATGAATTTATTCGTATCAATAAAACAAGATTTTTTTAACAACGAACGACGAAAATGGCAATTTAAAACAAATGGAAAAAAAATACCCATACAAATTTTTTTCAACTATTTTTTTGGAGTTTTGGGCACCAAAATACTCCAGTAAATATTGTAAACATCCTTAGAGAAAATGGCTGTTGCCTAGTGTAGAAAGTCAAAAAACATTAAAATTCTAAGTACCACGTGCCTTTGTCTAATCATGACCTTATTCATTCGGTGACAATTTTTGAATAAAGAAATGAAGACTTAACATTTCTTTACAGAATACCAAATACAGTAAAGACTCCCTAATTCGAAGCAACGTTTATTCGAATATCCCGTGATCCACAGTGCAGATTATACAGTCCAATTAAGTTGGTTCAACTTAATAATCCAAATTGGTTGTTTTGCTTCTTTTCACATAAATTTTGTCAATATTAAACAACGCAATGAGCTCGACGCAGTTGAATTTTCGTCTTAGGATAGTGAAGAAGACGTTGATCCGATATAATCTCGACAGAAAAGTCGCCGAATAAAACCTGTAGATTGAAGTCTTGGTATCTAATCTTTTTTATAGTTTTAATAAATAAAATTGTTTTTATACCCTACGGCATAGGATATAATGTATATGAGGGCTGCTATATATATTTCTGGCCTAATAATGAAAATGCGAATATTTATTATTAAAAATGGTTTTATTGTTTTTCAAAGTATTCTCCGGCATGATTTATAACCTTTTGCATGCGCTCAAACCAATTGTAGAAGCACTTTTTCCACTCCGATTGAGACACCTCCAATACATGGTTTTTGAACGGCGACGAAAATCGTTGACCACGCATTTTTTTTTGATGTGCAGGAATACAAATAAGTCATTGGGTGCCAAGTCAAGGCTGTACGGCGGATGGCCCCTCAATTCGTCGTTTTGTCCGGTCAAAAAGGCGCTGGTTTGAGCCAATGTGTGAGAGCTCGCCTTGTCATGGTGCACAATGACTCGTCTTCTCTTGTTCGTTTTTTCGAATTTCTCAGAAGACTTCAGGCAAACAAATTGTGGTTTAGCACTCAGAATTGACCTCCTACGTTGCTCAAGCGGAACAGTCGCCACATGACCAGTTTGCCGAAAAAACAGCCGACCATTTGCTTCGAAGTGTTTCTTCCTCGAACAACTTTCGTTGGATTTGGCTCGTACTCGAAGACCCACACGGTCGATTGTTGTTTTGTTTCGGACTCATACGATTAGATCCATGATTCGTCACCTGTGACGACCTTATAAAAGTCTTTTGAAGCACCGCGATTGTATTTTTTTCAAAATTTCTTTGCACCAATCGACACGAGCCATTTTTGAGAGATTGTCAAATTGTGCGGGATCCAACGAGAACAAACCTTTTTTTACGGCCAGATGTTCATGCAATTTCGAATGTATGCTGGTGGAAGAAATGCCCAAGGATGCCTCTATCTCACGGTATGTTACATGACGATCTTGCATTATCAGTTCACGCACTGCATCAATGTTCTCTGGCACAACGGCCGTTTTTGGACGACCTTCGTCTTTGAGCGAGCGTCGGCCACGATTCAATTCATTAAACCAGTTTTTCACAGTGCTATAGGATGGTGCTTAATCGCCATACAAAGATTTAAGTTCATCGATGCACTCTTGTCGTTATAATCCACGTCGAAAGTTGTGAAAAATGATCGCATGAAGGTGTTCACGAGTTAATTCCATTTTTTGCCAAATTGATTTTTTCAAGTCCCTGTAAACAATACAAATGGTGGTCGTACTTCAAAACGTTCTGAGTACGTTTATGCAAAAAAATGTCATACTTTCCTATAGAAATGTCAGATGACGCCAGGCAACACTTCCTCATGCCGCTTTCAACAACTCGAAATACTGATCGGAGACCCCATATTCAGAGATGACCTATCCATGGGTGTCTGCGGAAAGCAAAACACAATTTGCTCTATTGGATGTGGGTTGATGGACAGCAATGGTTGGCATCAAAAATGGGCCAGATCAGCCAATAGGTAAACATTTTCCCCATACAAGGACCGAGTCAACCTCTGGAAAATAATTAAAACTGAACTTAAAAAGTTAATACCCCATGAATTTTTAGGGATATGACGATGATATTTGGAATATAAGATGTCGGCAAGCATTGACAAACATCCTGGAGGAAAAATGAGTGCCATGGCCCCTTTTAAACATTTTTCATTTATGGCAAAAGTAATGAATCGATCGTTATAAAAAGTTATTAGAATCAAATCAATGGCTAGGAAATTATTATGGACTATATATTGGTAATATTGGAAAAGGGTCGTGGAACCGCCTACATAATCCTGAGATAAAAAAGACAATATCTCATTAACTAATAAAGACAGATCACCTTGTCACTGTCAGGGAGTTCTATTATTGGGGTATAACTATCAACGCGTCCAAGAGCGAGGCTATTTGTATTCGAAACGCCTCAGGCAAGTGTAGAAGGTTTGTGGTTCCTGAGAGTAAACGGTTGAGAATTGGTATTAATGGCGAGAAAGTCCCTTTTAGGAATGACATGAAATATTTAGGGATTCACTTCAACAAACTTTTGAAATTTAATAGGCATGCTAGGTCTGTTCTCCAGAAGGGCTATAGGATTTTTGGGATCTTTTTCAAAAATTCTGTAGAATAGGAGTTTACCGTTAGAGACGAAACTATTACTGTACAAGACTAGTATACGCCCGGTCATTTTATATGGGTTCCCAATACGGTTTAATATATCCCCGACAGTTATAAAGGAATTTGAGATATTTGAGAGAAAGATATTAAGATATTGTATTGGTAAAAATTTCTAGTCGTTCTCCAAGCGATATTCGAATAAGTATGTATATAAGGAGCCAGATGTTACTCCTATTGGTCTGTATATTTGTGACGCAATTAATAAATTTATTACAAAGATTTCCCATCACGAGAATTCCATTATAACCGATATTTACAATGCCCAGAAGGACATTCGCTGGTCAGATGTTTGCTATTTATCTCCGATTGGATTTTTGAATGAAAGTCGGGCAGATTTTGATACTTCGGTTTCCTTTCGTCCCGAGTTCTACAAAAAAGTGATTCCGGGTGCACATAGAGGATAGCATCTTTATGATCTCTTATTTTTTCTATTTTTTTGTTTTCCCTATCCTCTCCTTTTTTGTAATCAAACCCTCCCCTTCACCCACTTATTTTAGGCTAGTATACTTTTCAGCTAATTACACGCAGAGAAAAGATATGGTTACTATATGGTTACGGCAACAATAGTATATTCTCTGCAATAAAAGTATGGTCGTCGCAACCATAGTATTGTTTTTTGAATTTCAATTTGACAATAGTATGATTGCGGCAATATTAATATTGTTGAAATGTGACGATAGTATTGTTGCCAAATTTAAAAACGAAAATATGGTTGTAGCAACAATATAAATATGGTTGGTGGAACAAAAGTATTGTTTTCATGGGTTTTATGTTAACAATATTTTTTTAATTTGAGAATGTTTTTTTTTCGAGTAGTAAAAATAATTAAATTTTTTTGAAACAAACTACGAATTAGTATAACTGAAATATTTTTAATAAATATTTTTTTTTACTTTTTAAAAAATCACTCCTATATATAATAACTTACTTAATAAAATTCTCTATTGTTAAATAACAACTTAACCCAATCTTTACAAAAAATTTTGGGGATCACAGTATGATTGTGTGTAAGTCATACTATAGTTGTGAGGATTATACTATGGTTGTACGTTAAACATACTATGGTTATGAGGATCATAATATGGTTGTGGGGATAATAGTATGGTTGAATGTGAATAATAATATGGTTGTGGGGATCATAGTATAGTTGTGTGTAAATAGTTCTATTGTTGTGAGGACCATAATATTGTTATGGAGATCATAGTATGGTTGTGTGTGAACCATAATATTGTTGTGATGATCATAATATTGTTGTGCCACAACCACACGCAGAGAAAAGATGTGGTTGCACTATGGTCACCGCAACAATAATATGTTCTCTACAATAAAAGCATGTTCATCGCAACCATAGTATTGTTTTTTGAATTTCATTTTGGCAATAGTATGATTGCGACAATATTGCTATTGTTGAAATGTAACAATAGTATTATTGCCAAATTTAGAAATGAAAATATGGTTGTAGCAACCATATAAACATTGTTGGTGCAACAACAGTATTGTTGTTTAAAATTTACGTTAACAATAATTTGATTACGGCAATCATACAGTATGGTTGCGACTATGAACATAACAAAACAGGTTTTATAGAGCATACATGTATGTGTGTGCGTATGTTTTTTTGATATACAAAAAAAAAAACACATACACACGATACAGTGAATGGTTGCTGTCCATTAACAAAAAAATAACAACAATCGAAAGGTAGTTCGAAGGATTTTTATTGTGTTTACTTTGTTCGGTGAAATACTCTAATATCGACTGGTTCTCGTTTATTTAAAATCTGCCTGCACTTAAGTATATAACCTTCGATCATGCGGTTTAATCACATTCTTTACTTGGTGTCTACGGATGGTGAAGTAGCATTCACCCCTGCTGGCAACTAAAAGTATTTTTGACCGTTGGAATATATATTTTTGTTTCTTGAATGAAATGTTCAATAAAAACGTGGCCTCAAAACTGTCTATGATCTAATAGTAATGCAATTTAAATTAACAAACGTAATAAAAATCTCTATTTTTGAATAACAACAAAAACCAATCCTAATAAATAATTTTGGGGATCATAGTATGGTTGAGTGTGCATCATTCTATGGTTGTGGGGATCATATTATGGTTGCGTGTGAATCATAATATGGTTGTGAGGATCATACAATGGTTGTATGAGAAACATACTATTGTTGTGAGGATCATAGTATGGTTGTGGAGATCATAGTATGGTTGAGTGTGAATCATACTATGTTTGTGGGGATAATAATGTGGTTATGTGTGAATCATACTATTGTTGTGAGGATCATAATATTGTTGTGTCACAACCATATATCCAACAATAGTATGATCTTCGAATATTGTCACCCCAACCATACTTTTTTTCTGCGTGCATGTAATCAACAATAGTATGATGCTCTTCGAATATTGTTACCCCAACCATACTTTTTTCTGCGTGTACTAGGATATTTCACTCCTAAGACCACTTTAGCCTCGGGAGCAAGGGCGAACACACTTATCAGATCTACAAACAAATTAAAAAAATTTCTATACGTACACGGAAAAGGCTTGGTGCCGTTAGCTGTACGTTATTGGTAATTTAGACAATTTAGACATTTAGATAGTCATAAGCAATTTCTTGTTCATAGATCTAGTATATATGTCTGTCATTGTTTTTGAAAAAAGTCTCAATAAGCTAAACTAAAAGAGACATGACGATGATATTTGGAAAATATGATGTTGGCATGGATTGAAGCAAATACTGGAGGAAACGCCAATGACACGCCCCTTTAAAGAATCGCTTTTATGACCAAAGTAATGGATCGATCGTTATAACATTTTAACAGAATAAAATCAATGACTGGAAATACCCACCACATTACCCAGAATTTCAAAAGACAATATCTTATGAACAGTTGGATACGTGTCGATGATATTTGGAAGATACTTGTATGATGCTGGCATGGAACTAAACAGATTTTGGAAAAAGTAGGCATTTATGGCCAAAGTAAAGGACTTTTCGTTATAAAATTTTAAGAAAATGAAATCAATATTTAGCATATTATTATAGACTATATTGTGTTCAAATTGGATAAAATGGTGTGACCCTGCCCATGCAATCTTGAACTTTGAAAGGCTATATCTCGTCAACTAATACCGATTTGAAATAAACTGTGGGTATATTTGTCGGCTCAACCGATTTGCTCACTTTAAAGCAAATTTCTTGTGTAGTTTCTAAATTTCCTCAAGCAATGTCCTTTATGGATAAAGGTATGTGTACGAGGGTTGCTATTTATATTTTGGGTCCGGCAATAAAAACACAATAGTTTATCATTGGAAATGGTTTTATTGTTTTTCAAAATATTATCCTTTAAGATCAGTACACTTTTGAATGCGCACAAACCAATTTTTTTTTTTTTTTAAATTTATTTTCTATTATTTCAAGAAATGTTTACAATGGTAAGTGGTCTCAGCGCCCTTAAAGCTGGCCATAGACGAACGATTTATTGGTGTGATTTGCAAATTTATTGCTGCGATTTATTGCATATCGTTTCTCCACACACGCTCGAACAAATCATAATTCGGCCGACGTTGATGAGTAAACATTTTGTGTTTGAACTTCGGTTTGTGCTTCTGTCAGAATTTTGTGGCAGAAAATTTTTTATTTAACAATTGGTTTTTTCTGTTGATTGGAAACTTAAAAAAAACATGTGCGACGAAGCAGCGGCTGATGCAGCTGCGCTTTTAATTATATATACACATCAAAAAATTCTATCATAAAGTCTTTGCTTGCCATTTTTTGTGTGCACTACACGACCTTTCGTTACAATGGTTGAAGAGCAACTGAAATGGCGAAATGGATTAAAATTTGCGCAGTAGCCCACACACGTATGATTTGTTTGCCAACAAATTGCAAGTTTTTGAAAATTTTCAAAAACTTGCAATTTGTTCGCAAACTACCCCACAGACGTAAAAAAGCGACCACATACCCAACAAATTGCTCGAATTTATCGTTCGTCTATGGCCAGCTTAAGGCATTATAGAGGCTAGTCGACAACAATGACAAATAAAATAATATTCAAAAAAAAAAATAAATTCGAAGTTATAATGGTTATAATTAAAAAAAAAATATTATAAAAACGTTATTTTAAATAAGTTATACGAAATTAATGTCAGATAAGAAGCATTTCAATATTTTGCAATAAATATTCTTTAAGTTTACTTTTAAAAATCGATATTGCATTTATTTCCTTTAGAATCTGTGGCAAGTTGTTATATTCGACGCTACCCGTGTGTTCTATTCTCTGTTTGGTTGTTTCTAAACGACATCTTGAGACAACTAAATTTTGATGATTTCTGGTGTTGAAATTATGTTGTATTCTGCTGAATCTTATACTGTGGTGACCGATGTAATGTATTACTTTAAAAACATACATTAACAGTGGCATCTTATGTAATCCATAAACAGGTAAAACACTCGTTGCTATATTTTTGTACAATGAACAAGTACGAGAGTAGAGTATCTTCGTAGAGTATCTTCTAGGTAAATTATGTATTGTTTTTACGGCCCGATTTTGCAAAATTTGTAAGGATTTCAAATCGGAGTTCTTTTTATATCCATATATCATGGCCATGTAGTTCAGGTGGCTTTGTATCAACGACTGAAATATCAAATATTTACATTTGTCATTAAGTTGGTATTTCATTTTGTATAAAATGCCAATAACAGGGGCAATCTTTTTTCGCAGCTTTTCAATATGACGTTTCCAGCATAAGTTATGTTGCAAATGTATGCCTAAATAATTGACACTCGATACTTTTGAAATTTCTTTACCGTCTATTAAAAGTGAACAATTTTCTTCATTACGATGTGGTTTAAACTTTATAAATCTGGTTTTGTTTGCATTTATTATAAGTTTATTCAGCCTCGCATATTCAGCTATTAATGCAGCATCTCTTTCAACGAATGTCTTCAAAACAATATTGTGTTTATAGGGATAAAGTATGCACAAATCATCCGCATACATAAAAAGCTTTCCAGTTAGTTGAAGGTTATTAATGTCGTTTAAATATATTTTAAAAAGCAATGGTCCCAAGACGCTTCCTTGCGGCACACCACATTGAACACTTAAAACTGAACTTTTGTTTTTATGTATATGGACTTATTGGGTGCGGTTTTTCAAATAGCTTCTGAATAGTTGAAGCTCATTATTCTGTATACCATAAAACGATAATTTTTGGCTCAATATTGAATGATCAACCAAATCAAATGGCTTGGAAAAGTCGTTAAAAATACCACAGACTCGTACACCAAAGAACCCTCTATCGAGCCCCTTGCATATATTGTTTACCTACATTGGCGACCGCTTCTTCTGTCCCGCACCCTTATAAACACCATATTGATTTTCGAAAAGCAAATGTCCATCTTCTAAAGGGTGTTTTTTATTGAGGTATAGAACTTCGAATTGAAATAAAACACAAGAAAATCGTTTTAATGTCCATCAATTTGGCTTTATTGGAAGGATAATTTTATGCCATTAATGTTTAAATATGATTTCAGGCATGTGGCCGCCGCGGCTGGCTCGAATAAAGCCAATTCTACAGTTCCAATTTTCAACCACTTTTTTGAGCATATGGGGCCGTATGTTGGCAATAACGCCACGAATGTTGGCTTCCAAGTCCCCTAACGTGTTTCTGGTTTGTTGGCGTAGACGAGCGACTTCACATATCCCCAAAGAAAATAATCCAATGGTCCATGTTAACCGATCCATGGTTAACCGAATTAATTGCTCTGATGGACGATTAATAAAATGGACGGAGCTTGCGGTGAACTTCGCGAACTGAACCATTACTTTCGAAATAAATTTGCACGATTTGCAAGCGTTGTTCTTTTGTCAACCTGTTCATGATGAAATGGCAAACCAAACTAAATATTAATCACTTGACAGCTGACAAAATGGCCGCCAGATAAAAAAGTGATGCCAACTTAAAGTTCTATACCTCAATAAAAAACACCCCTTAAATATTTTGACAGTTGGGATGTTAATAACCTCTCGAAAATGTTATCAATAATTGGCAGCAGTGAAATTGGCCTAAACTTATCCAGTGAGACAGCATTTTTTTCTTTAGGAACTGGTGTAGTTTTATGCATTTTTAATATACTTGGGTACTCAGAGGTTGTAATAGCACAGTTAAATATATTAACCAAATATGGAGTTACTACTTCTGCACATTGAATAATAGCTGCCGTTGATATTCCATCACTTCCAGGACTCTTAGCTGCATCCATATTTGTAATAATTCCAAAAACTTCACTATTATTCGTTATAAATCTAAGCTTAAAAACATTTCCAAGCACTTTTTCCACTTCGATTGAGACCTAGCATTTTTTTTATCGATGCTAGGGAATAAGAGGAAGTCATGGGGAGCCAAATCAGGGCTGTACGGTGGATGGCCCATCAATTCGACATCTTGAGTGGTCAAATAGCTCATCGTTTCAGCTGATATGTGAGAGCTCGCATTGTCGTGATGCAAAATGATCCGTCTTCTCTAATTATCTTTCTTCATTTCTTCGAACATTGTTGGCAAATAGATGATTATATACCACTCAGAATTAACCGTCCTACGTTCCACTAAAGGTACTGTGGCAACATGGCCGGTAATACCGAAAAAAACGCAATCATTTGCTTCGATGAACTTCTTCAAGAACAACTTTTGATGGATTTGGCTCGTCTTGAAAGACCCATACGGTCGATTGTTGTTTTGTTTCAGGTTCATATGCATAGATCCATGATTCGTCACCTATGACAATGTTATACGCTGCCTTTGAGCTACCATCTCTGCACCAATCCATACTTGTACGAGCTTTTTTTGAGCATTCGTCAAATTATGTCGGATCCAACGAGAACAAATTGTTTTCACAGCCAAATGAACATGCAATGCCTCAATCTCACGGTATGTAACATGTCGATCTTGCTTAGTCAGTTCACGCACAGCATCAATGGTTTCTGGCAAAGTGACTGAAGTTGGATGTCCTTCACGAAATTCATCCTGGAGTGAACGACGTCCGAGACTAAACTCTGAAAGACTAAAACGCCCATACGGTCGATTGTTGTTTTATTACGGGTTCATATGAATAGATTCATGATTCGTCACCTGTGACAATGTTATACACCTCTTTGAGCTGTCGCAGTTATACTTTTTCAACATCTCTTTGCACCAACCCATACGAGCCTTTTTTTGACCATTCGTCAAATTATGTCGGATCCAACGAGAACAAATTTTTTCACAGCCAAATGAACATGCAATATTTTATTGATGATTGTCATACTAATAGCCAAGAATGCCTCAATCTCACGGTATGTAACATGTCGATCTTGCTTAATCAGTTCACGCACAGCATCGATGGTTTCTGGCAAAGTGACCGAACGTCCTTCACGAAATTATTCATCCTGGAGCCAACGACGTCCGAGACTGAACTCTTGGTACCAGCGATTAACAGTGGTTTTTGATGGTTCTTAATCGCCAAAAGTCGAAACAAGTTGATTTAAACACTTTTGTCTCGATAATTCACGCCGAAAATCGTGAAAAATTATCGCACGAAAATGTTCGCGGGATAATTCAATTTTTTGACTGAGTTGAATTTTTCAACACACTGTAAACAAAACAATTCGCCCTCAAATGACAAAACGTTCTGAGTGAAGTTACGCTAAAAAATGTCAAAGTTTCGAATGGAAGTTCCAGTTTGCATCTGTGAACATTAGTATTGTCAGGACCCGAAATATAAATAGCAACCCTAGTAAGTAACTAAATGATACTTTTTCACTTATTTCAGGACTCTTTTCGTTCCTTTTTATAATTTTAGCCAGGTTATGACTATAAGCCATCTTCGTACAAAAGATAAGGGTCTTCGCTCAATTCCCTTGACTGGGAGGCGGGGGGAATAGATATAATAATTTAGCGACAATCTAGAATGTACGATTATGCTTTACACAGTCTTCGATCAATATTTTTCAATAAAAAAAAGTTTGGAGTTTCAAAAAGAAGTGACATTTTTTTCCCAATCTTTTTTTTTAAATTGAATAAAAAGCTGTCTGAAAAACTTTGGAACACTTTTTTAAGAACAATAGGTAATAAGTTACATGGCTGTGAAAAACACCTGCTAGGCCAAAAAATACGACCCCCTCTAACTTAGACAGTCCTTGACCGATCTTGTTCAAAGTTTTTTGTCTGAACAACTATCCAAGTTTTGGTCGCTGGACACGAATATTTTTCTAAATGAAATACTTACTTCGATTAGGATAAAAATGTGGTATACATTTACAGAGGCTATAAACCAAATTCAAGCGACATTCTTGCAGGCAAATATTCCGCGTATAAATGGAAAAATGCGTCAAATTGGACTCATGCTGAAAGCGGCATTTGCGTTGATCCACAGTAGCACCCCTTAAATGAAATTTAACAAAAATTAAAGAAAAACCTAAAAACATTTGTACATATTTAAACGCCGCAGCACTTACGTTTCAAATCCCTCCTCAGTGGTGATCTCCATACATTCAACGTCCACCTGCAGCGGCTCATTGGTATAACCCAAATTATGATCTACTTCCATAATCTCATGGGCGCTGTGCAGAAAGCCCTAGAAAGAAGAAGACCTAGATGAAGCTTATCTTTCTTTTCATAAACAATTTGAAACTCACATCAATGGGATTATTGCCAAAGCCCAAAAAATTGTAACTCACATCACTGTCGAAATAACTACTCTGCTTGATATCTATAACATTGTCCAGGCCACTTATATCATTGTAAGGCTTCTCACCCCATATCATGAACTTCGAGGTAAACTCCTCCGACAGCTTGGTATTGGTCATATAGCATAATCCGTATTCGGTTAATATTTGACGTGTCTGTATGATAAAGTCTCCGGCGGTGCTGCGTACCTTATCTGTCGATTCGACCAGATCCTCTTGGGTTGCCAATGAATTGTCTCCGGTTAAATTGTAGATAAGCTCCAGATATATTTTGGGAGTGATTTTTAAACGAAACAGCAGCAAGTCTACACTTCTATTATTGGGAATATTGCGAAAGTTGCTGTAGGTAGAATTGGCCAAATGCTCCATGAAATGGTAGAAGTCCTGGGTTTCCTTTTCATTAAAATTATTTTGACTTTTAAGAAAGGGGATGAAATGAGAAGGTGCTATGATATAAAAAGGCTTTGGCATATGTTAAAAAGAATATTTGAATGAACAAGATATAAGGAAAATTTGTATAAAGAAATTGGAGTTAAAAGGGTTCAGGCCCGGATGGCATTTCATCACTTGTCCTATGTAAGTGCTCTTCGACGTTAGCCTGTACATTACGTAGCCTTTTAAACCATGCTTACCGTACGGAAGTCTTCCCAGCGTGTTGGAAGGTTAAGAAATTCTAGCGATTTGCTCTGTGCTCTGGCTAACCACCGTATTGTAGGGTGTTTAGAGTCCAACGACTTAGCGATCGACAGTATCGCTTCCGTAGGAATCTATCTACGGGAGACCTGATGACTTTTTTGTCGGAGCGCTGGAGTAGGTCTCTTCACCAGTTTGGTGAGAGTAAGGTTTTGGATCTGGATATCTCCAAGGACTTTGATGGAGTCCGGCACGGTGTACTTATATCATCGCTGATCGTATTTGGTGCCGTTAATACTTTTGCTCGATTTATATCGAGATTTTTTAGAGGGCGCTCACCAAAAGTTTTCCTCAATAAATTGATTGTTACATTGGCTGTATTGCATGTAGCGCCGTCTCGTTGGAACCAAATGTCGTCAAGATTACGGGCTCCAATTACAGGTAGCAAAAATTCCGATATCATGGAATCATCCTTATGACTAAATATGCACCGATGATTCCACCAGCTTATAAACCGCACCAAACCGTAGTATTCTCTGGGTATAATGACACCTCTTGAACCTCTTCTTGTTGTTCTTCAGCCCAAATGCGGCAATTTTGTTTATTGAAGTTGTCGTTGCGCCAGAAATGGGTCTCATCACTGAACAAAATTTTGGTCGAAAACAGCGGTGTTTCCACTTTCTGACCGAAAGTTTATTTTTATGCTACAGTTGCCAACATTAGAAGGATATTAAACCCAAAAAATAAATGGCATAAAATGTTCTTTCGAATGAACAATAAAGATTCCGCACTTGATTTGAATTTTTGTATTTTTTTTTATTTTGAAAAAAAATACCCTTAACTTTACCACCCGATAGATGGCAGGTGTACCACAACGCTCCGCCTTTCTCCCTCTTTGTTTCTTGTTTTTATTGACGATCTGTTGGGTCAGACCGTGAATTCAATCTACTCTTGTCATTCTTATTCATTTAACCATAGGCCAAGTCCTAAGATATTGAAGACAGTAGGCGAACTGTGGATGAGACACTTGGCCGGGATTTATAGGCCATTTTCAATTGGAGTCGAATAAATAGAGTAGAGTATAATGCACGCAAGACATAGTTCAGTTTGTTATCTCGCAAGCTATTCCCTGACCCACCAGTGCCGTCATTATCTATCGGTGGTATGTTTGTTGAACAATCGGATACTTTTGATGTTCTGGGCATGAAAATACAGTGTGACTCTCGTTGGGCGAGGCATGTTGTCGCAGTATCGATAGAAGCACTCCAGTGTATAGGCTTTCTAAAGCAGCGTAGGAAATATTTTGCTACTTCTGATATCTATACAAGCTAGTATGTCAGGCCTAAGATAGAATTCAACTCCTATATATGAGCAAATGCTCCAAAATCGTTCTTGGAGCTACTTGATCGTCTTCAAATTAGAGCGATTGTGCTAATAAGTGACAGTATTGTTTCCCTTGAGCATCGTCGGAATTTTGGTTGCGTGAAGCTCGTCTATCGTTACTTTCATGGGGAGTGATTATCAGGCATCCTTCGTCGTACTCCTGACGTGACGATGTTCGGCAGGGATACGCGGAATTCGCACCCGTTTGTTATCGATTGGTCAGTTGAATGCACTATACACTACAGATCGTTTCTCGCTCGTTCAGTTTGTAAGTGGAATCGACTTCCGGCAAAAAAATTTCCTACTAATTATGGCATCAAGAAGTTCAAGGCAAGTGTCCATAAACATTACACCCTTTACACGCCTTTGATACTTTACTTTCCACTCGCCAACGCAATACACTGCATGTATGTAGTTACTGTTACAGCATTGAACACACCCATTTCAATAGTAGAACTGAACATACCCCGTTTATGTCATATGGGTTTTGAAAGCTAACCTCAATAGCGTTAGTCTGTAACGGGATTTTAAAATTGTTTCAACTTTCATCATGGAGTGGTCAGATAATGAGAACCGTATCGCTGTAATAGCGCTTTTCAAGTGAGAAATGAAAAAAAACGATATTTTCAAAACGCTCCGGCCACTAGAGATTAGCCACATGTTCGTCTACAAATGCATAAAACTGTTTGGGGAGACTGGAGATGTAAAAGACCGCCACCGGTCGGGCCGCCCACGCTCTGTTCGAACACCGCATGTCATCAAAGCCGTTAAATCAAGAATTCACAAAAATTCGCTCCGAGAACAGAAAATCACGGCCCGTGAGATGAATATCACCAAAAAGTCCATGATTCGAATCATTAAAAAAGACTTGGGGCTTTCAAACGACGTATCTGACATTTATTGACTGCAGCTTTAAAAAAAAGAGGATTGAAAAATACAAACGTCTTTTGGTGAAGCACTTAACTTGCACAGAAACATTTTGTTCACCGTTGAAAAATTTTTTACCGTTCAGGAAAAATTTAACAAGCAAAATAATAGAGTGTATGTGCAGTCTTTTAAGGAAGGATCTGAACTGATCCCTTGGGATAAAAAAAGGGTAATCATCCAGCTTCAGTCATAGTTTGGTGGGTGTCTCACTGACCTGCATTTCTGCGAACAAGTAGTCAAAACATCGGCCAAAGTTTACCAAGAAACCGTTTTGAAAGCTGTTGTGAAGCCTCTTAACAATTACCTGTTCCAAAACCAGCCATGGACTTTCCAGCAGGATTATGCGCCGGCCCATAAGGCCAAAACGTCCCAGGCCTGGCTGCGAAACAATTTGCCAGCGTTCATTTCCTCTGAAGAATGGCCCTCAGGCAGTCCAGATTTGAACCCATTGGATTACAAATGGTGGACGGTTTTAGAGGACAAAGTTTGTCACAAAAGACACCCCAACATTGGATCTCTTAAGACTGCTTTGGTTCGAGCTGCGGCCAATTTTCCAATGGACGAGGTTCGGACAGCTATTGACGATTGGCCAGTGCGACTTAAGGCGTGTGTAAAGGCAAAAGGCGGACATTTCGTAGAAGTAGATTCTTTTTGGATACAATATACATCAATAAATATATTAAAAAATATTTGGTCCAAAAACATTCAGTACTTTTTATTTTACAGCATAAAACGTGTGTTACAGTATTTATGTTCCTACTAAGTATATGAGCAGGTGCCCCAAGATCGCCCTTGGAGCTACTTGATCCCTTCAGGCAATGGAGAACGAAATGAAGAAAAATTTACGTATGTAAGTCGGATCAACCGACTAAAACTTTTTTAGTTGTTTTCACTACAGAAATCAATAATTTTTATCGGCGAAAGTAATAGAGCAAATGAGTCCCTAATGACCACTACATGATCCATGGTCACTCAGTGAAGTGCATTAAAGTTTTAAAGTTTCAATTTTTAGACTTTTAGCTACACTAGGCTTTGCGTAGCTCGGCTCCAGAGAAATTTGGTATTGAACAAAAACTAGCCACAACCACAGTTATTTTCAGATTTAGATAACATTTGACTTTTTGGAAAGGCTTACGAATACGTACAGAAAATATACCTTTTTTGTATTATCTACAGTTTTAAAGTTATGCATACCCAAAAAGTTTCCCCCCAATTTTCTCGATCTTTATAAGGTTTTTATGAATCGTCTTTGCATTATATCCCACAGTTCTCCGGAAATTCTACATAAAACAGTTTCAAATTCGGAGTAAAATTAATGAATACTTAAATTTGTCTCCTTTTTATGTAAGTGAATTAAAAATAAAAGTTTCTCTTATCCCGGATATTTTCATTTGCCAGGAAACCGGGTAAGTAGTAGTGCCAATAATAAAAATATCGTCCGATTCCGCAGCTTCAAAACAAAATGTGCTGTCATACGCCGTGTGTAATAAACTATCATCATTGCGATTAAATATTTTTAGATCTTTAAGAGACTTCATTAGAGAAATTGTTAACATTAAGTAGTAAATAATGTATCCGCGGCTGAATTCATTATATGTCGGCAAAGCGCTGACAAAGTTATTTTAATAAATAAACAAGTTTATAATGTTAAGTTTGGCTGTGCCGAACTTTGGATACTCTCCACCAGATTCCCAAATAAAACCCAATTTGGTGCGGAAGTGTGTTCTATATAGAAATCTTTATGTGCAAAATTTCATTTCGATAGTTCAATCTTGTGGTGAGTTATCGTCATATTATTTCTCAAAGCCCATGAGACCGTTTGTGTGGGAGGTACCAGTAGGACTTTTCCGATTTCAACCGAATTCAGCGTAGAAGTGTGTTGTATATAGAAATTTTGATGTGTAAAATTTCATTTCGATAGGTCAAGTTTGTGGTGAGTTATAGTCATATTATTTCTCAAGGCCCATAAGGCCGTTTGTATGGGAGGTACAAGAAATGGTGGCCCAATCTAAACCATTTTTAAAATAATCGCCTATTAGAGATTATTATTTACAAAATTTCAGTAATTTTGCTCAAGAAACTGGACGGATATTTCAAAATAAAAAAATAATTTTTGTGAGGTAGTGTCGATTGAGGGTCTCCAACACCATTTCAATACCAACCATGCTAAGTTAACTACGAGGGCGGTTCGGAAAGTTCTTAGCCTATCAATGAAAGAGAATAGTTAGTTTTTCAAAAATATTGTTATTTTTCAGTATAATCTCCTGAAACTTCAATACACTTAGTCTAACGCTTATTTAGCAATTCTATCCCTTGATTAAAATAGTTTTCCTCAAGGTCTTCAAAATAGTGGTTTACAACTGTAATTGCATCTTCATTTGAGGTAAAACGCTTGCCAGCAAGATTTTTTTTTAGATTTGGGAACAGGTAAAAGTCACTGGGAGCTAAATCAGGAGAATAAGGTGGGTGGTCAAGCAACTCGTACTTTAATTCGTTGATTTTAACCATTGTTAAAACACTCTTGTGCGCTGGTGCGTTGTCTTGATAAAAATTATTTCTCTGAATTTATTGTTTTACCCTTTTGCAGATAGTCAGTCAATAAAATACCTTTGAAGTCCCAAAAACCGTTGCCATAACCTTACCAGCCGATTGAATTGTTTTTGCCTTCTTTGGGGCACTTCCTCCAGCTTCAGTCCATTGTTTGGATTGTTCTTTTGTCTCTGGAGTATAGAGGTGGATCCATGTCTCATCAACAGTTATGAAAAGATGCTTGAAATCCATTTTATTTCGCTGAAAACGATCCAAACAAGCTTGAGAAATGTTCATTCTTATGCGTTTTTGGTCGACTGTTAACAAGTGCGGCACCCATCTTGCAGAAAGCTTTTTCATCTGTAGTTCTTCATGCAAAATTAAATGGACTCTATCATTTGAGATGTTCATGATATTAGCTATTTCACGCACTTTTATTCGTCGATCATTTTATACCATATCATGCACTTTGGCTACAATTTCTGTTGTTGTTGCTGTTTTTGGACGTCCACTACGTGGTTCATCTTCAATGCTTGTACGACCACGTTTAAATTCAGCAACCCATTTTTTTACTGTTGCATATGAAGGAGCACTTTCACCTAACACATTCACCATATCATTATGAATTTCTTGTACCGATAAACCTTTTTTATGTAAATATTTAATGACACCACGCATTTCTAATTTTTCCATTGTAAAAAAATCCCGGATGCGTCTTTTGTGGACACCTGTTTCTATATGAAGGAGTTGCCAGATCGAAACAAAATTTAACATGTGTTCATAGCAGAGATGGAAGTTTCCAAAACACTTAACTTTTTTCTGTTTATACAGCGCTTTTTGTGCTAGGCTAAGAAGTTTCCGAGCCGCCCTCGTACACATGTTTGAGCCAAATTTCAGCTCCCTAGCTGTTTTCATGCAGGCTCTATCATGTTTTCAACAGATGGACAGCCGAACAACATGGCTAGATCGTCTTAGAATTTTACGAGGATCAAAAATATACATATATACTTTGTTGGGTCTCCGATGATTATTTCAAGGTATTACAGACAGAATGACAAAACAAATATACCCCCCACTGTATGGTGGAGGGTATAATAATATTTAACAGATCTGCTAGTGCGTTTACACTATCTTCAATGCAAAGCTCAACTTGTTCTAAATCAATAAGTGCTTATTTGTAGAATTTTTTAAACGTCAACATTTTCAAACTCTTGTACCATCGAATTTCACTTGGACTGTGGCAATAAAAAATAGTGAATTTTCCGACATGCCCGGATAAATTGCCCGGAAAAAAACGGGAATGAAAAATTACAGGAATTCCCCGGGCGAGACTCTGCTCGAGGTGATGCATAACTTTAGCTGGCTTTATCTTGGTGTAATAACATGAGGGCTTTCAAATCGCCTAAACGTAACTGAGATCTCGTGTCGCACAATCTGAAAGACAGGAGCAAAACAGAACTAATTTTTGTTTTAGTTATGAAAAATGTCTGACTAGTAAATGGGCGTTTCGTTAAGAATAGGTCCCTAAGTATCAATGCCATACATTGGATACCCTTCTCTCTTGAATGCACCTGTTATGTGATTTATTTAAAATGTAAATGATTCATAAAATCCATTTTGCATTACTTCAATTAAATGCGAAACAGTTCCCTCCAGCCACTAAGAGACCAACAAAAGTAACAGCCATTTTTATTAATGACATGTTTTGTTCAACACTTTCCCTGCCCTACCCGGAGGCCACTACGTCCATTGAGATTTTGCCGACTGTCTGCCCATTCAGGGATGACACTCCAACGCTTTAGTGGAAAAGAACATGATACATTACCAACAACAAAGCCGCCATCATCATTTTGCGCATCGCCAACATCCCTTGTACCTACCGACAGTAATCGTTGACTCGCTGCACATCTAAGCGTATTAATGGACATATGGTCACACTCGGCATGGTCGTGTTCCAATAGTAGAAATCTCGCTCGAGGCCGACAACTGTGCTCTTTGTGTAATAACGATCAACAGATTGTAAACCAATTTCCACGCAAAAAAACATCGATATAATTAAGAGCGTCAACCAGAGGCATCTGTAATGGGGAAAAAATTACACAAAAGACCAGACATATAGTAAGGGTAGCAGAAGGTGGCGATGGGAGGAAGGGGAGAATGGTAAAAGAAATATAAACATCAGCATTAAAATATACATGAGTATAGCAAAATTGCTATTAAGGGCGAGGAGAGCAGCCGGAAACAAGAGAGTGGTATGATAACTGAGTTTTTGAAAGTGTTTGATTCCCTAGCATAATAAAATAAAGGTTGGTTAAATTTTAAGGGCCGATGTTAATTTTGAATTAAACACAAATTATTTAAAAAATTATTGTTAGTTCTTTTTATTATGATAATTTTGGTATGCACGCAGAGAAAAAGTATGGTTGTGGTGACAATATTCGAAGAGGATAATACTATTGTTGAGTATATGGTTGTGGTACAACAATAATATAATTGAAATACAACAATAATATGATCCTCACAACAATAGTTTGTTTCACATACAACCATAGTATTATCCTCACAACCATGATTCACACATAGCCATACTATGATCGCCACAACCATAGTATGATTCACACTCAACCGTGCTATGATCTCCACAACCATATTATGTTACTCACAACCATAGTTTGTTTCACATACAACCATAGTATTATCCTCACAACCATAGAATGATTCACACGCAACCATGTTATGATACCCATAGTATGATAACACACAATTATACTTATACTATGATCCCCAAAATTATTTATTAGAATTGGTTTAAGTTGTCAACTACAGATTTGAATTATGAAAATTATTTAAAAATACAATAAAGTCAAAATAATCGGAGTGACTTATTTAACAGTAGAAAAAATCATTTACAAAAAAAGTAAGGGTTTCTATTAAAAATATTTCAGTTAAACAAAGCCAACGCAGTTTGTTTGAAAAATATTAATTTCCACATAAAGAGTAATATTATTAAATTAGATCCGTAACAGTAACATTGTTCTAAAAAGCATACTTAAATGAAGATAAATTACAATCATACAGTATGATTGCCGTAATCATATTATTGTTAACATAAAACCCAAAAAACTATACTTTTGTCGCATTGCTACAACCATATTTTCAGTTTTAAATTTGGCAGTAATACTATTGTTACATTTCAACAATATTAATTTTGCAGCAAATATACTGTTAAATTCAGAAAACAATACTATGGTTGCGACGAACATACTTTTATTGCGGAGAACATATTATTATTGCCGTAATTATGTAGTAACCATGATTTTTTCTGCGTGTGGTTCAATTATGTATGGAACAACATATCGGCCAAATGGTCGCCGCGATCGTTATCATATGGTCCAAATTTTCGATGACGCTGAGGCATAATTGATATTCTATGCCTTTAATGTGCCGAATTATCTCAATTGGTCTTGAATTGTTGCTGGCTTATCGACGAACACCTTTTCTTTCAAATGACCCCAAAGAAAGAAGTCCAACGGTGTCAAATCACATGATCTTGGCGGTCAATTAACATCGCCACGACGTGAGATCACACGGCCATTGAATTTGTCGCCCAAAACAGCCATTGTTTCGTTAGCTGTATGGCAAGTGGCACCGTTCTGTTGAAACCACATATCGTCCACATCCATATCATCCAATGCAGGCCATAAAAAGTTCCTTATCATCTCACGATAGCGAACACCATTCACAGTAAATGCCTGACCGGCCTGATTTCGAAAAAAAAAACGGCCCGACGAGGCCGCCATCCCATAAACCTCACCACTCTGTCACTCTTTGTGGGTGCATTGGTTTTTCGGTAATCACTCTTGAATTACCATTCGCCCAAATGCGGCAATTCTGCTTATTGACGAATCCACTGAGGTGAAAATGTGCCTCATCACTGAAAATGATTTCCTTCGAAAATTCAAAGAATCAAAAAATTCTTCAAAAAACATCCACTGTTGCCATTTCTTGCCACCATTCTGACCATTCATGAAGACCATGGTTCAAATTGAGCTAGTCTGAAATTGTGAAATATCAAATAGAATGCAAAAAGAAACTTAACGTTTAGGCGTGGTTCACATTCAACATCGGGCCTTAAAATTCAAAAATATCTGAAGTGTAGCGGTCATAGTCCATTTGCAGTTTAAGTGATCATTTTCCAGGTGTTAGAAGTCACTATGACATACGTCCATAAAAAACCTTTAAATGCCATCTTTTGTAAAATCAGAAATTAATTTGACAAGCTTGAGGTCAGTATTGCTTTTTATAATTGTATTTAATTTGGAAACAGGGATTAACAGGCTCAAGACCTTTTGTATCGATATTTAAATAGAAGACAAGTTTTTAACAAAATGGCAAAGTGACATTGATTTTCGTGGCTGCACACTGTTTTTATCGCGATTTCAGGTCCATGACAACCCTCTACAGAAAGCTTTGCAGCAATTGCTGAAAGAAAACCCGAACTCTTTCAGACCAGGCTCTCACCAAACGAATGAGAACTACTGTTGTAAATCTTACTTCTCAGGTTTTCTTTTTTCGTCATATTTAGGAAAAAAAAATCTTAAAAGTCGGCAACAAAATCTTAAAAGTCGGCAGAAGATCTCTTGAACTTCTGGGAAAATTTAAAACCACTGTAAGCACGGCTTAAAGACTTTTTTGTTGCCGACTGTTGTTGTAGTTTAAAAAAAAAACAATTTTCCAAAAATAAAAAATCTTTTTTCTTTAAAAGTTCATAAAAAATAAAAATGAGACGAAAATCACGGTTTTGGTCTAAACACAAAATGTTCAATACTCGTACAATTCAAATTAAATGAGCTTCATTTCATTGAAATCGGTGCACAACTTCTGATTTTTTTCACAATTTATTGAATTGATAAAAATTGCGGCTTCCATACAAAAATAACATTTATTAAAAATTTTAGAAAATTCATCACAAAGTTATGTTTAATTCTGGTTTTTCGTGCCTTTATTCGAGCCTTAATTACAATCACGGAGTTATAAACAAATAAAGACATTTTTTTTTTAATTTTTTCAAAATTTTAATTTTTATCATTCAGTTTTAACAGTAAATTTAAAAAAAAAGTGGTGCACCGATTGCAATGAAATGAAGCTCATTTTATTCGAAATCTATTAAACTAAATGTGTTTAGACCAATACCATGATTTTTTCGCATTTTTATTTTTTTTAAAACTTTTAAAAAACAAAAAAAGTTTTTTTTTTTAAAAAAATATTTTTTTACCTTTAACGATGTCTCTGACACTACTAGGCAAGTTTAAAAGGCAATGTATTGCCTTAATTCGAGCCTTAATTACAATCACGGAGTTATAAACAAATAAAGACATTTTTTTTTAATTTTTTCAAAATTTTAATTTTTATCATTCAGTTTTAACAGTAAATTTTAAAAAAAAGTGGTGCACCGATTGCAATGAAATAAAGCTCATTATATTCGAAATATATTAAACTAATTGTGTTTAGACCAATACCATGATTTTTTTCGCATTTTTAATTTTTTAAACTTTTAAAAAACCATTTTTTTTTTTTTTTAAAAATATTTTTTTTTATCCTTAACGATGTCTCTGACACTACTGGACAAATTTAAAATGCAATGTAAGCCCGACTTCAATATGATTTTGTTGGCGGTTTTGAGATTTTTTAACTAGATATGATGAACGGTTTGAAAGTTTTTCCAATGTACATATGTAGTGGAAGTGTCCTCATTTTTGACAAAACGGTATATCTCAAAAAGTTTGCTGATAGAAAAAACCCAAGTACAGATTTGGATTCAGCGTCCCAAATAACCTTAAAAACAACATTCAGTTCTTAATCAAGAAAAACCTTGTTTGCTTGTGTAATTGTAACTCTTATGTTTCCTTAAGATTATATCCGACGGATATCGAAATGAAATAAAATTTTAAAAAACAAAGCTGACCTCAAGCTTGTCTAATTAATTACTGATTTACATCAAAAAGGTTGAATAAAAAGGCAAACAAATATTTTAAAAAAATAATTAAAATTAAAAAAATAATTGGATTTAGCTTGTACGAGTATTCTCCTCGTTTTCCAAAAGTTATTGTAAGTAACGTCATCTTTAAGAAAGTTCTTATAGAAATGTTGGTCATGTAATTTGTTTAATAGTTTTGGTGAAACTTTGGTCATGTAATATGTTTAATAGTTTTGGTGAAAACTTGCAAAAGCAGCTAACGAACTCGAAATGTTTTTGAGTTTTGTTTTCATCACCACATGAATGATGACCAGATATTAAAGATGGGGTTTTCCTACAAATATATTTCAGAAGGTGTCGAAGTTGCTAGTCAGGTATCACGCCTGTGGCTCATGTTGAAATTATTTAAAGGTTAATCGAAATTCCAGCGCAGTTGAAAAAATGCAACTTGAAATTTGTTCCGAAGTAGTCGTTATTTGCACCGTTATATGCTGACACGGGACTGCCGCCGACTTTCTATACCAGTTTGAGCAACTAATAACAATCCCTTATTAAATTGAACGATTCTGATCCATGTTTTCATATAGACCCAATAAAAATGTTTCTGGTATGGCGACCTGCTTACCAGAAGGGCCGACCAGAGCTGCTATACCATGCCCTTCTATCCTTCTATTAAAGATGGGAGTTATTGAAATTTAGGGAAATCGTTTGTGTCATAGCAGTTGGAGCTATTTGATTCTTAAAAAAATACTGCTTTATTTAAAATCTGGTCCGCAGTTGAACTACGTAAGAAATACAGGGGTTTCCATTAAGGACATAACAATTTTATATATTAATAAAACGAAGAATATTTAAGATATAGAATTCTGATTTATTCCAGCTGTAGTGCAAATGTTACATTTTAAGAATGAAATTCGATTTCGGCCATATGACCATCACGAGCTCGTGTACAGCGATCTATTTTTTGGACCCAAGTTTTCACAACTCTTCCACAAATTTCGACCGCAACGTCGGCAATTTCGCGTTGCATGTTGTCTCTGATGTTGGCATAGACCAATGACTTGATGTGGCACCATAAAAAGAAATCCGCGAAATGGCGTTAAATCGCATGAACGAGGTGGCCATTCGACCAGACCGTTTCTCGAGATACCACGTTCACCGAATTTGCCTTTCAGTTAATCGATTGTAATGCGTGTTGTGCGGATAGTTGCACCGACTAGATTAAACCACATAACGGCGATGTCAAGGTCAGCTAATTCTTGCCTGTCCATTGACGATAACATGACGAATGTTTTTATCGACGAAAAAATACGGCCCAATCACACACAGAAATTTTTTGCGGATGCAATTGTGTCTCATGAAGCACATGTGCGAGGGCGACCGCAAAAGTAGCTGGCCTAACATAAAAAGAACCGTTTTTTTGGAATTATTATTATTTATTTTTCAACATAATCTCCTTCCAACTCAAAACACTTCATCAAACGTTTTTCAAGTTTTTTAATTCCATCCGAAAAATAAGATTTTTCAAGACCTTCAAAATATGCCTCA
Organism: Hydrotaea diabolus; assembly: GCA_963513945.1. Classification (NCBI taxonomy): domain Eukaryota; kingdom Metazoa; phylum Arthropoda; class Insecta; order Diptera; family Muscidae; genus Hydrotaea; species Hydrotaea diabolus. The sequence goes on from OY740717.1 coordinate 17,884,723, forward strand.
GTTTCAGCAATAAACTCGCTATTGGACGAAATTTATTTGCCACCGAGAATTTTTTTTAAATTTGGAAACAAGAAATAATCAGAAGGAGCTAAATCTGGACTATATGGTGGATGGGGAGCAATTTCAAATCGTAATTCGGACAGTTTTTGTTGAGTTAAAAATGCAGTATGTAGTGTGAAGGAGCATTATCTTGATGAAAAAGAACTTTTTTCTTTCTAAATGCGGTCGTTTTATCTTGATTTCTTCACTCAACCGATCCAATAATGCACAATAATATTCACTATTTATAGTTTTTCCTTTCTCAAGATAATCAATAAATATTATACCCTTGCATACCAAAATACTGTGGCCATTACTTTTCCTGCTGACTTAACAGTTTTCGCCTTCTTGGGACCACTTTTACCAGCTTCTATCCATTGTTTTGACTGTTCTTTTCATTCTGGGATGTAGTGATGGATCCATGTTTCATCAACAGTTATGAATCGGCGCAAGAACTCTATTGGATTACGCTGATAAATCGCTAAAAGCTCCTCGGAATTGGTCCAACGGACGATTTTTTTGGGCAAAGTCAAAAAACGCGTCGGATAGTTTTTTTATGTGGAGTTCATCATGTAAAATACTCCAAACTTGTTTTTCGTGTATTTTAAGATTGGTTAAAAAAAAAAGTTGCTAGTAAAACAGAAAATGTGCCAGGCCAGTTAGTTTTGCGGTCACCCTCGTAGGTTTGTTGCTGTCCAATAATGCATATTTTGTTTATTGACAAAACCACTCAGCCAGAAATGAGCTTCATCGCTGAAGATGTTTTTCCATGAAGTTCTGGATTTTCAAATGATCAAGTAGCTAAAGTTCTTAGTCAATATTATCTTATGTATATAGATGAAGCCAAGATCTTCTCACAAAATACGCCACAGTGTGGTATGAGAGATGCCCAATTCCTGAGAACGACGTGAAATCGACTGATTTGCCTCATTTTGAACGGCTGCGTTACGGGGTCTCTTTGGCGACGGAGCATCCAAAAGTGAACACTTGCGAATCCAAATTTATGCACTATAGCGTGCACAGCCTAACGGGTGGGACGACTATTACGGCCAAAAAGTAAGCGCTCTTAAAGTTGCGACCGCCAACCCCGAATTTCGGTAATTATTTTTAATGATTTCCAAACGTTGCTCGTATGTTGAATGTTGACTTTGACACACGTTTTGCCACGAAAAGATCATTAAAAATATTAGAGGGTGGGTTGACAGATACAAAATTGCGAGGTCCCTATTGGAAACCCCGTTATAAGCAAGGACTAGCTGAAGCGCTCATGACCCAAGATATATAGATGTGACAATGCCGCACTTCTAAATTGAATGAGGCTTTCGTAGAAAAAACTGTCATCTTCTGATGAAATCTTGGGTCGTGCTCTCTTTAGATATCTCATGGGCTTAACTTAGTTTTCGGATTTTGCTTTGCTACAGCGCCATCCGTGATAAAATTTCTATTTTTAAGTGCAGAACATTAAAAATTATCCAGACATGCTATATTAAAATATTATGTAGAACAAAATTTACAGTTTTTGTTAAAAAAATGTCTTAGCTATAGCGGTTTTGCTGTGTAGTCTTAGTTATCAAGGCTTTACGTAATACACCACTATTGTTAATGTCATACCACTCGCTGCCAGTAGATGTTAAAATTCTTTTTATATAAGGCCAAAATTTGGCGTTATTTAAAGAAATTTAAAAAAATGTATGGCTTTACGGTTTATATTTATTGGACACCTTTACGTATGAGTAATATTAATTATAGGGTTCCTCTACTTAATTTGATGTATAGTCAGATCTAATAAAGATAATTGAAAAATTTCAACGTTTTTAGACGGACAGCAAATTGGACTTTGAAATACTTGTTGAAAAATAACACCCCGAATAAAGCCCGAAGCTACCCTATACTTGATATTTCTTCTAAAATTATTTCCCAATTTCATATTATTTTTATTATCATACCCACCTCTTTATGACAACGAGTATATGTGAAACTTTAAATTGAGTTATTTGAATTTGGCTTCACGTTTTATGTGGCTCAAATTGTGTGTGTGGGTGTGTGAGTTTGTAGTGTAGTTAAGTTTGGTAGCCTTGCAGCGGTCATAGTGGTTGTCCGAGGTAATGTCCCTCTATTTAACCCACATCGCTGTAGAAAAATACTACCACAAATGAAAGTATACACACCTACGCCAAATCCGCCCACAAGCGCTCCTACATGTTTTCGGTGCAGGAGCAAAACTGGCGTACTTACTTTTCAATTGTTGTTAGATCTGCTTTGACCACATATTTTAGGCCATGTATGTTGCCATCCTCGAAATAGGCCGCTATAAAAGTGATAATGGTTTTTGTGGTTTTTCTCGATTTTGTTGCCATTATTGTTGCTGGTGCTAATGGAGCTTGATGTTTTTGCAGTTGTTTTGAATGCTGAGCATTTATCGTCGCAGACTCCAGGCCTTTTAACTTCTGTGTTCTAACGCGAATTGGTTGCATTTTGATAAATATTCATGGTGTTATTTGTGAGATGAGGGCGCCTGTAAATTTTCTTCTTCTATAACTCGTCTGCTGGAGTTTTGGTGACAAACAACGGCTTTGAATAATGTTTCAAACGATTTATTGCCAGGAGGCTATAGCGGGGGCACAACAAGCCAATAACAATGACAACATAGGAGGACTAGATTGTATGGAAAAAGTGTAGATTACTTTTTTTTTGAAAAATTTAATAGTCCGTGCTTTTACCCAAATAATTATTTTCGCCACTGTCACTAAACACCCAAACACCAGAGAAGCCACGGCACTTAATAAACTAATGAGCGTTTGGCAATATGTGTCCTTTTTATAGGCTATATGCATTGTGTTGCACTTGCCACAATCAACTTCGCGCTCTCTAATAATATTGCATTTATTTGCTTATACATTACGGGTATGAGGCCGAGTTTTCGGGCACTTTGGAGACACTGACTTGTGACTTTGGGCGTTTTGTGTGTTGGACACTGGTTTCGAAATAGTCCATTAAAATTAACTACCAGCTAACATGTTCTGTGGGAGGGTAATTGCTGTCACCATGACATGTGCGTGTGTGACATGAAAATGTCATAACGATTATTACTCATATTATTGTTATGATTATTGTGGCATGTTGTACATTTAGTTTCAACAGTTGACAGTGGCAATTGTTTGACAATTACGAAATTAACCCCCATGACCGAGTGGGGACAGGCTTGGGGCTTATGAATACATGGGCTAAGTTGTGAAACATGTCGCAACAAAAGTGTAAAATTGTGTGAGAAACGTTTGATTCCAATGAATTTTTAATAACTCGCACACTGGGGCGTATGATTGATATTAATTTTGTGGTGTTGTTTTTAAAGGGGGATATCTAGGGTTTGTGCTGAAAGATATTGACAAATAAAAGTGTATTATGTATCTTGTAGTTTACCCTGTCTCAGATCAAGCTCAGCAGATGACATGAAAAAAGAGGGCGGCCCGAAATTAATAATAGTTTTATCAATTCGTGAATACAAGTGCCTTCACAAATGCTTACAAATCCTTAAGTATCTTTTCATGCGTTACGAACGTTTGGAAATTAATATTACTTTTCCGACTTAGTTGTAAAGATGAAAGCCAGTGTCGAAGAAGTCCATGCGCGTGTGACATGAAAATGTCATAATGATTTTTACTCATATTATTTTTATGATTATTGTGGCACAATGTACATTTAGTTTCCACAGTTGACAGTGACAATTGTTTAGCAATTACGAAATTTACCCTTTGCCTGGGTGGTGACAGGCTTGGGGCTTATGAATTAAATTTCTACATGGGCTAAGTTGTGAAACATGTCGCAACAAAAGTGTGAAACTGTGTGAGAAACGTTTGATTTCTATAAGTTTTTAATTACTTGCACACTGGGCGTATGATTGATAATAGTGTGGTGGTGTTGTTCAAAAAGGGGGGTATTTAGGGTTTGTGCCATAAGATGTAGATAAATTTTACTGTATTATGTATCAGTCTTAAATTAAATTTCTCAGATGACATGTTAAAATAGGGTGACCTGAATGTAATGATTGTTTTATCAATTTGTTTATGTTAGATGACATAAAAGTTACCAATGGCTGCCAGCTCTTAAAATATTCAAAGATGGTTGCAACTTTAGGCAGTAGTTGTACGCCTACCGAACGTATCGAAATTTTTATCGAAATCGTTGAAAGCACGCAATATAAGTTTTGGCCATCGTCGATCGGTCGATCGTCGTAAGCATAGCTTAAGAGCTAGAGTAATTTCTAGCACCATAAAAAGCGTGGGTACACTCGTTTGAATCTTAAGCCTTAAATCAGACAGAAATAGAAGTCGTCCTAGGCGGTAGTGAAAAAGACCGTAACATTTTGTTGAGGCGCTCAATAGGGTTTTGAAAAAGAGTCATGTCCCCATAGCATTGCGGTTAGATTTGGGTTAACAAACCTATAAGATTTTCTGTTGCAATTATTTGAACGAATTGAAGCTTGGCGACCTCAGAGAAAGTCGTGGATTTTGGGCGCTGGATATGTTACTTACTTTAATCTCCCAATATTTCACGAACAAACGAACGGCCATCTTTCCTATAACCAATTGTGTAATGACTGATTCGAACGCGAATCTCATATATTTCAGAGAAAATGTTGTTCAAGGCTTTCTTTAGTTTTTAATTTCTTGGTAAATATAAATGGTGTATAATATAAATATTTGATATACTTTTTGAACAATGAGTCTAGGAAATAAATGGCGTTGAACCGTTTGAAAGTATATTAGTCTCGTTTAATACAATAGAAGGTCGAATTATATATACTATACTATATATACGAATAGTACATCAGAATTCATTAATTTTAAAGCATTGCCTTAATTTTAAATAAAAGTTTACCATAGCGTATGATTAATATTAATTCAAGAATAGTTTAAGAGAATTGTCCATAACTTTAGTACCACTTATTATATGTACAAAAAACAAAGTGTATTGTATAGAGAAGACTTTGGCGCATTATAGATAAAGTACATTTCAATTTTATTTTCAGGTAATCAATTAGCTGACAAGGTTTAGAAAATCATATTCTTATCATGAAGGCGATAAAGAAAGTAAATATTCTTGAAAATCTCACATAGCTGTTGTTTAATATAACTTTCTTTTTCAATCGTTCTTAACTTAGCCATTTAAAAAAGAACTTTTGTGAAAGCACCAGATCGCCCACTTTGTTAGTCAAATATCTCTCAGTTTTTCAATTGGAGCACACTTATAGGTTGGTAAGGTTAAATAAGAGAAGTCTCCAGTATGAACCATCCTGGTCACAGTTGCAATGGCCGTTTCGAGGCTTTAATGATTGGTTTAAAATTCCGAGTCCTTCTTATGATCCGCATTTTTGGACTTCCTCTTAACGTCTCAAGATAAGGTTAGGAGTAGTCCTCACTCTCAGTACATGGAAAAGTATTAAACAGGATTATGGTAACCAGTCTTAAGGAGAGTATGAATGGTACTGAATGCTAATGGCGGATGTAGACCAAGTATGTGTGAAGTTTTTTTGAGGATTTCAATACTGCCTTTGATAATTTTAGCTGGAACAATGTGCTTGCTCGGTTGACAGAGGTATGCTCTCAGGAGCTTAGAGAGCTCGTCTCTATCAACTAGGGATCATTTGTTCTCCAGGACAAAGTACACAATTAGTGCTTGAAGTTTCCGTGTAGGTGTAAAGGTGACTTGCCTGTGACTGGGTTCCACAAAGTCTTCGAACTGGCTCCCTATTATATTGGTCCTTGCGTACAAGGAGCAAGGTTAAGTATCTTGGCATGAGGAAACAAACAATGGATGAGGGAATGAGTTCTTTTCCTCATCTTATCCCCTGGCATGAGAGTAGAGTCTTAGTAGACGTGATGATTTTTCATTTGCAATGCGTTTGTGAAATCAGCTCGGGTAACGCAATATATTTTTCTGCCAGCGCACGGTGAGACCCATCAGGTGGTGTTTAAGGTGTTTGGTCTGCGAGTAAAATCTTACGGTGTGTATTAGGGTTAGTCGATTTAGTAATCAATATTGTGCCATCGATTGCTAACATATTACAAAAATTAAAAAAAATATTTGCCCCTAAACCTTAAAAAGAAATGCTGAGAAAAAGTAGAAAAAATTAAACTTGGGCACTTCGAAAATGATTTGTTTGATACGTCGTAGTGGAACTTTTTTTTCCTCCTGCCAAAAGTTATATGAATTTGTATGTGGAATATGCAGAATTGTCGAATTTAATACTGATTGTTTCTTTATTAAAAGAAATTTGCACAAATTTTACAGCAAAAACTTTTTAAGCATTGCTTTATTTACAAATAAAAGTACACCGTAGCGTATGATTATTATTAATTAATGGATTATTTTAGTAAATTTGCAATAACTTGTGTATCGCATACTAAAGAAATAAAATGAATTATACAGAAAAGACTTAAGTTTAAAAGATGAACCAGCATTTATAATGTTTAGTCCACTAAAATTGATTTTTATATTTTCGAGCCCTTTAAACTAGTGATTTTTTTTAACAAATAACTATCTGTTTATGGTTATTTTTTCTATATTGAAAATATTATACTTATGTCATTAATTGCTGAGATTTTGCATAAACAATTACATAGATTAGTTTTAAAATCGCCTGGAAACTTCAATTTCTAGATCGATGAGTATAACAAATATATGACGATCAGTATCTTTATGATGAAGGCCGTCACGAAACCGAAATCGCGATTAAAGAAATGTGCCACAAAAATCAATGTCACTTTGCCATTTTGCTAAAAACTCTCCTATTTAAATGTAGATGCAAGAGGTCTCGAGCCGGTTAATACCTGTGCAATGATTAGTATTTATATATATATATATATTTTAGTTGTACTAAAGCGTTATTAATATATAATCTACAATTTATAAATTAGAATTCATTCATTTTAGAGAATTACCGCAATTTTAATATATATTCACTGTAGCGTATGATTAATATTAATTAATGGATACGATTAGTAAATTGCTCATTATATCAGTACCACTTAGTATCTAGACAAAATGTAAAAAGTATTGTGTAAAGAAGACTTTGGCGTTTTATACTCTCAGTAGTTAACATTTAAACACAATTTGCATATAATTTATTTAGCAGCCCTAAATTCTGTTTTATGTTAAACAAACCTTTAAACTGATGATTATTTCAACAAACACATATTAGTTTGTTTAGATTATTTTTATGCTGAATACATTAACGAGATTTCTTATCACTAGCTAAGCTTATGCATAAACAATTACATAGTTTAGTTTTTAAATCCCTTGGTAAACAGATACGGTGCATTTATATTTTCGACACTTTTTTTTTCTAAATGCATTTCCGGCCGTTTTGCGCAAAAAGTCAACAAACCCATTAAAACATTTATGGTGCATAAAAATCGACGCTTCCGTTTCATTGCATTTTAAATAAATGACATTTAAATGCTATGAAACTGTTGAATTATAAACGCTCAGCCGCAGAGGATCAAAGAGCCACTTACTCGAATACATTTATCCTGCAATTGTGAACATTTATTTAAACAATGAGTATTTCAACACATTACTAAAACAATTATCAAAAAGTTGTTAAAAAGTCCATTAATACCGTCACAACGCCAGCAAATACTAGAGATTCTGCCGTATGCGATACCAAACCAAAAACAACAACAAAAAATTGGAGATTTATTTAAAAAAATAACCGCCATAAAACTTTATGAGCTGCTAAATCATAGCGACAATATAAATTTTCAACAAATGTATGCTATAAAACCATAAAAATGGCGCAAAAAGTTATGCACTTAAAAATGCACGACAGAACATGTTCAAGAAGGGTTACACATATACACAAAAAAAACACAACATAACAGAACGGACCAGAAAAGTGCCAGCAGTAATGCAAAAACGATCCCATAAAAAATGTTTGAGAAAATTTATGTTTTTAAAATTCAAAATATATGAGTCGAATTATTACTGGAAAAACCACCAAAGAGTACTTTAACCTTTTCGCAGGGGCCATATATTAACATTGTCCAATAGACATGTATTCGCTTTAAAGCGAAATTGTCACAGGCGGACCTTAAGGCGTATAACTGATATTAATTAAGTAAAATTGTAGGAATGCGATGGGAGCTGTTTGATTTTAAATATTTAAAGTGAAATTGTCACTGGCACCTTTAAGGCGTATACTTGATATTCATTAGGTAACATTGTATGAATGCGATGGGAGCTGTTAGATTTGTCTTTATTTTAACTTAAAACTGAATGCTTTCCACTGAATGGCGCTGCTTCTAAATATTCTCTAAAAAGACCAAGGGGCGTATGATTATTATTAAATGGGGTTTATTAAGAAAAATCGGTTTATAACTTCAATGCTTTTTAGTGTATTATAATAAAATTAAATGGCTTATGTAGAGGAGACTTAAATTAATTGAAAATTAAAGAACCGGTACTAAAGATAACGACCCCCACATTTTGAAGACCAAGGTTTTAGCTTAGAATGTCCGAACTCAATGTGTTGGACTAAAAAGTGACTTCTGCACATTGAAATAAAAGACAGAATGCGAATTCTCGGTGTCTTCAGATCTGCGTAAGCACTCCAGGAGTACATGGTTTAACTATGGTGGGTGAGTAAACCGACAAACGGATAATGACACACTGTGGGCGAAATGCTGCGGTTGGAGACAAGCGTTTGTAATTCAGCGTTAGTACTTCCGAAGATACACTGTCAGTGCGGAAAAAAGTGGCGCTTTAGATATAAAAGCGAGCACAAGGTATTCAACGCCTTCGTTCTCATTGTCGTCCCGATAACTTTAACAGAAATAATCAGCGTAAGCTCTTAGTTTGGTTACACGACTACCCACTAAGCAGTGTACCGATCTAAAATTAATTAATAAGGATATCCATCGATCTAGACCTACCTTGTCTAAATTAGCCTAATGATTCTTTTATTCGCTCATCTGAGATATTCTAATCTGAGATAGAGTACATGTAAGATCTATCTTAGATTAGAAAATATCAAAAAATGGTACCCACAAGTTACAGATCAAGTGGAACGTGTAGGTTGTCTCAATACAGGTCAGCTCGCCCACTCTTACTCTTCCTAAAAAGTTCTCGAGCGACGAAATCCATCTCGTTAAGAGATATTGTTGTCGTAGATTCTTGAATTCAGCAATATAGATTGCATTGACTCCACCACGGCATGGCTCGGTTATGACGTTTCGTTCTAGTCACCTAGCAACATCTCTAATAACCGTGATTTTCTGCCAGAAAAACGCTATATTGATCTGAGAGACTAGTGGATTGTTTTAATCTTATGAGTATTTATCTCGATGGAGTTTCAAATTCAACCTGGAATGTGTAACCTTAAGTCTTGCCTGTTAGGGATATTTCGCCGAAGTCCTTTTTAGAACTAGCGGTAGGTACTACAGGGTGCGGGGATTGAAGTGTTACCAATTAAAAGTGTTATACATTTTATTTTGGTATTTTTTATAGAAAATTTTTTCTAGTATTTAAAACATAGTAGAGCATAGACATTTATTTAAAATTTTCAATACATCCCCCTTTAACTTTCATAATTCGATCGATCCTTAAAAAACAGAGTTGCTGGAAGCACTAATGTGATTTTGAAGAAGTCGTTGAAGGATTTTTTTAATTTGTCAATACTGCTGTATTTTTTTGTTAAAACCTTGGAGTCAAAAATTCAAAATACAAAAATCCTAGGAGTAAGCATCCGGTGAATTTAAAATCCACCTTTCTGCCGAAATAAAGTGAAGAACTTTGTTTTTCAACCGAACCTTATTCATGCGTACCTTATGCGATTGTTTAGAGTCCTGATGAAAAGTATAAGGCCCATTGCCGATATGTTTCTATGCCCACCGCTTAAGTGCTCGTTGTAAGACTGATTTACGGTACACAGTTGCAATCGAAAACAATCGAAAATGTACCGATAAATTGGGGAATCGAATGAGGTACTGCCGAGCCAGTTGTGGTAGTCATATACATGAAATGAACACAATTACTTTACTTCTGATGGGGAAAACAGTTTCCATTCATGGCAAAAGGTACGCTCTAGTTTAGAAACTTCGCACCCAGTATAGAATTTTTAAGCGTATGATTGATGCTAATTCATAAATACAAGTATAGCACAGCGTATGATTAATATTAATTATTGAATACTTTTAATTAAAATCTTATAACTTTGGTCAGGCATATGAGAGAATCTTTCCTCAAATTTCATTTATAAGAAAACTTATCCGGGCTGTATTTTGCATAAACCCTTCTTACCAAAATAATCAGTGTTGCTCAAAAGAATCTGCTATGAAGTGGTCCTTCTACATTCCGTTTCCCCTTCTAATGTATTACCTGAACACTTTCCGTCTTGCTTGGCGTTACTTACAAATGAATTATGCGGTAAAGTTTTTTATTACTTCAGATACTCAGCTGCTTTTATTTCAATAGTTGCGCACAACATTTTCCAAGCTACGCTAGCATGTACATAGCTATACACTCGGGAGTAATAAGCACGAACGTCTCAAAACACATCTTTTGTTGCGTTAAGCACAAAACAATATCCTTGACTTCGTTTTTTTAGAAACAATTTTAAATTTAAAAGTTGCTGCGGACCTATAACCCGCTCAAGCTCTCCCTTTCCGTAAGCCCGTTTTTTCTTTTATAAAGTGTTGAAAATTATAAAATTATGCTCTAGGCGTTAATATTTATTCATACACAGGCACTTGCACTCATAAAATTTTATGCAGCCATCCCCTTAAGTCACGCAATATTATTACAAAACTTTCCTTGGTGAAAAAACACTCTTCTCAATATTATTAATACTGAACATTATAAAAGTGGTGTGGAAAAATAGCAGCGAAACATTGAAGAAAAGGTAAACTTTTCAATGTCGGGCTAAAAAGTGTTGCAGTAAAAAAAACAAAGCAAAACAAGTCAAAGCTATTTGCAGCAAAGAAAACATAGTTTCAGTAGATACAATTAAGTAAGAAAGGTATTCGAAGGGGCCGAACATCCGTTTTTTACGTTTATATTATAATATCGAAAGTTTTGAGCAGCTTTTACAAATTGTTGCAATTAATGTATGTAAAAAAATTAAGAATAATTTAGTTTATGGAAAAGTTGAAACATGTTAACAACAAGGTTGATCATAGGAAACAGAAAACATGGACAAGAGTTGGTCATGTAAGGTTTCGTTAAGCAAAAAGAAAACTCTAAGGAAGTTAACGAAATGAAATGATGAATAAAGATCAGCAATCAATAATTTAAAAGTCAAAAAAAGTTAATATTTCAGAGCAATTTTGATATTAATTTAATTTGAAACAATTAAAGCTTTTACTTCACTTGTTAAAACTATTCCTGTTCATACTCTAGACTGAATCATGCTATAAATGCAGTCTGTTACTTAAGGGCGAATGATTAATGGCAATTAGTGGTACATGGGTACGTATACTTGATATTGTTTACTAAACTTTATTCATTAATTTGTCATAACTTTGAGTCCAGACATGATAAAACCATTATTGAAATCATGATCGATGGCTTAAAAAATTTAGTTTTTTACGGCAAAAGTTTGAGAGAAAGGGTTATGATAACACAAGTATTCTCGATGATCAAAGTTGAGGTTGAGGTGACTGTTTGAAGGGGTCATTGTGATGGTGGTGTTTTTTTGTGAGTTGGCTGTGTAATTTCATTGTGAAAAAGACGGTGGAATTCTTTCTGAAATACTTCCAGCTCCGAACAGAGAGATTAATCTTTTACCCTAAAGGTGGAAATACTGGTTTATATTTTAATTCACTGACCAAAAGTTCAACTTTATGTCACCACTGATTTCTAAAGTTTTTATCGCATTCTATAGCAAACATATTAAAGCTAATGCAGCCAAAAAATTACATAAAAATATTTGTTTTTAGTGGGCGTGTTGTGAGTGGGCTTGGCAGGACAATTAAAGGGGCACAGCAAGTAATATGGCAACTGATGGCATGCGGGACATACGTCCGGGACGTTGCCACGAATTCGCGTACTAATACGACTTGCACTGCATTCACTCTGTATATGTGACACGCAAACTAGAAAGGGACCTAAGGATAAAAACCAGTTTTGTTCAGGAGAGCCATTTTAAAGATTAGGTCCCTTTCTATTTGCGCTTGGAATCGTCGACTTTACTTTCATAAAACGCGCATATATCTGGGAGGGAACACTTTTGGGGCATGGGATCGGTCTCATTCGATGCTCATATGTTGTCCATATCAAAAAAGTGAAAAGTTCATGAAAAGTTTTGTTCAGGAGAGCCATTTTAAAGAGTATGTCCCTTTCTATTTGCGCTTAGAATCGTCGACTTCACTTTCATAAAACGCGCATATCTCTGGGAGGGAACACTTTTGGGGCATGGGATCGGCCTCATTCGATGCTCAGATGTCGTCCACATCAAAAAAGGAAAAAAAATCAAATCGATTTTTTTACCCTTAGGTCCCTTTCTCTAAGCGCTGTCACATATGAAGTTTTGATTCTTGAATATTGTTCAGAGCTGCGGGGTAGTAAAGGTGACATAGAGGTTATGTCTTGTATCTTTAGGTTTCTCCATTCTCTAGATCTTAAAGGGCATACCTAATTTGTCTGGGCGGAGGCATCCTGTCTATGAGATGACTACTACAAAGACTCCTACTGCTTTGACAAAAATAAGGTGTATCCGAAAACGGTAATGACCTACGTCTTCTTACGCAGATGGTCCTCAGAAGACATATTTTTGATGTTCTAAGCACGGCCTTCTGGCAGGTCTTTCACTGTATCATACTCACGTTTGCCGACCGCACCGGAGCTGCATGGTTCGATATAGATCGACCTATCGGCTACGTAAGTACAGCCGTCGAGTGACTTGAGGACATTGTTCCAACTTTTCAACTTATCGCAGAAAGCTGTAGCGTGTGCAGAGGCTCGAGAAATGCTGCGACCCCAAGGTTTTTAGGGTAGTCGGGATATTGACGTCATAGACATTCACATTAAGGGACTTATGGATTTATGCTGTGAGCACTGTGGCTGATGATTTGGAGGCAGATATTTTCATTATCCTCGCAGTAAAGAAACGTGTTGAATAAGAGTTGAACCTGTCAGATCCTACCCCGACAACCTATTGAGTGGAATTCCCAAAGTACCCCAACAAAGAGAAATACCAGACCAAACATGGACACGGTGACCAGAATGATGAATTATTTCGTTTGCATTCTCGTTGTAATAAAATTCAAAATCGTTCTTTAGATCAAATCTATAGGACTTAATTATGCTCCTTGGTGAAATATAAAGAAACATATACAGTGTGGCACAAGAATTCTGCTACAAAACACAACGAATTTGTTTTTTTTGTTGATTTATTTTATATTTCATTAGGCAGGTTTGTACTTAGATTTATTTAAATGAATGCTTGGGATTCTGAAACGAGGATTTGAATAGTGCAGCGGTACGATTGCTTACCAGTCCTGAACTCACTCGAGTAGATGGACCATTATGAGGCTGGTAAACATGTTCGCCGAATCTGGAAGCATCACACGAAGACCGTACCATCGAGATACCTATGATCGGGTTCAAGACACCATCGTGTCTGTAGCATCGTTGATTCAGGCAGATCCAAGCGTTTCGACTCGAAACTTATTGGCGCAAATTGCAGTTAGCAAAGTTAGCTTAATTAATCCTGTTTTCTTACAAAGTCAAAATTACAAGCAAGTTAAACCCTATGGATTGGCCTATTAGAATGGAATTTTGCCAAAAATTTATTGAAATGACAGCAGAAGACTGCAGCTTGATAAATTGATTGTTTATGCCTGATGTGGCCCATTTGGATCTAAACGTTAAGCAAAATTGCCGTGTATGAGGTGAATCTAATCCACAAATACGTTATAAGATGGAACTGCATCCAGGACGAGTTACAGTGTGGTGCGCAGTTTCATCAAGCTGCGTTGTGGGGCCATACTTTTTTAAAGGAAACAATGGAAATAGTGACTGTCAATTATTTATAGATTTCGAAATATTTTTTTTTACCCAGAACTACGCTGAGACTTATTCGATTCAACAGCATTTGGTTCCAGCAAGATGTAGCAGCTGCACATATGGCCAGACCGGGTATGGCAGAGCTCCGCGATAAATCAGTTTTAGATTATTTGTCGCATATGCGTGAATGAGCATAGAGGCCATTTACGGTGTATCATCTTAGAACACAATTAGTCATGTAAAATTAAATTGAATTTTCCATACAATGAAAAAAAAATTAAATACATTGAATAAAAGAATAGATTTTTAATTTCCTATTGTAGCACAATTTGTGCTCCACCATGTATATTATGTAACGGAACACAATCTTATGAAATAAGGATACGAACATTTTAAACTCCCTTGCATTAGGTTATGATAAACATTCCGACATTTTTAAAATAATTAATTCAGACAACGATGCTCCATGACGAAGCAGTAAAATATAAAAGTAAATTATACAAAATAGACATTTCTGTGAAAAAAATTCATAAAATAAAAATTTTTTCTTAAATTCTACCAATAAATGAGACTGTCCCATTTTCAAATAATTGATGTAACGTTTAATTTCTATTTGCAAGGTATTCAACAAACGAACGCAATAATGGCTATGAAATACACTTCAAATTAATTGCATGCAATTTCTCTCCTCCGACTTACAATGAAATAATTGGTTGTATTACAGTGAAATAGTGCTGCAAGGAATTTCAAACGGAAACGGAAGTGCATATTTAACACTTGCGAAAAATTAATTGTCTTCTCTAACCAGGGGCGGCTAAATAAAGCAAAGACGCTTGCAAGGCAAACGATTTATGTATGCCAAGTTTAAAACCAAATATGTGTGTGTGTGCACCTCCCGCCGTTAGCTTCTTTACTACGGTAGCGGTATGTACTTATATATATTTTTTTAATTTAAGTCAAAAAGTTTTCAACGCAAAAGCCTTCTCAGAAATTCTCAGTTTCTGCTGCATCAAATGAGGTTTGCCACCACACATGAAATGCTGCAAATGTAATTAACACATTTAATGCCTCGCAAATATAGCAAAGTCAATTGCATATAAATTTCATATGAAATCCGGGACGGACGTCGTATAAATCTCAGGTCACACATATCTTACGTGCAGCGCCGTAGTGCCACATGCAGTAGTAAAATGCCACGAAGTTTACCACATTTTTCTTTTAACTACCTGGGCGATAATGATGATGGCAATGTAACACACGGCTGTGAATTAATCTACATCGGCTCGTGTGTGTTTTTTTACTCTTGCGTGCCACAATACCACATATCCTTTTAGCGTTCTGTTTGTGAGAATATGCCGGGCCTTCAGATAATCTTTGTCGAGAATATGTTTTTGCTTCACGGCGGTCTGTCGGTGTGTGTCACTTTAAGTAAGTAAGAGGATATGCATTATGGCTTATACATTTTTCAATTTTTGTGTGTGAGATGTTGGTTGGTTTGCTGCTCTTCACAGAACTCTGATGAATGTTTTTTGTTGCACATCAAAGAACTCTGATTAAATTACTAATTAATATGTAAGAAAACAAGGTATAAAACTTACTTTAGTTGTTAAACTCAATAGTGATAATGTTTCAAAGAAAGTAGGTAAAGAAACCAATGTTTTCTCATTAGAAGCATGTGGCGTATGATTGATATTAATTATGGGTAATTTGGGAAAAGCCTTTGTAACTTTGCTTGTACTGATTGGATTTGCACGAAAGAAACCAAATACTGAAGAGAACATCATAATGGATTATTTGGAGTTATTTTAAAAACAATAAGGTAATGCGGTTAGCTCTAAGATGTGCAGAATTTATAACATAAATTTCTTAAGTTCATCTGTTTAAGGAATATTTATGAAATTGGTCAATTATGGATATTGAAACTAAAAAAACCGAGAATATATGATAACATAGGATTAAGGGAACTACTCGTACAGAAAAAAATCTTTCATTGAGTACTCTGCAGAGAAAAACTTTGATCTGATTAGTACTGGGTAGAGAATATTTAGCAGCAAAAACTTAATAAAAACAAAAAAGAAAGCAAATGCCATGTAAATATTAGTGTTACAGATATTCTGCAAAAAATATGTTTGCATGCATGAAAATCCGTTGCAGTTTCTTTGTTCTTCATTTGATTCTACACAACTAGAGAAGTTTAGACCACGTACGTGTTTTGCATGTTGGTGATAACGTAAACTTTTGATAGTTCACTATGAAAGTTCACAATTTTTTGCACTTACAACGAAATGCCAAATTTTACAGAAGCTCGATAAAGGCTTTACATTAAAATCATTGGCGGTTCAATACAGTGTGACCAAACCAACCTTACCACGAATTGAAAATGGTTAAAAAAAACTTTTGCAAATAGAGGGGTGAGTTCAGTGAGCTTTCTGGTATGGAAGAAAGACTGTATAAATGCTTTGTTTCTCAAAGAAGTCGACATATTCCAATTTTTGGCAAGCTTATAAAAGAAAAAGCTTAAAAACTGTGTGTGTGGAAAAAACAGTTTTACGTTTTATGC
The DNA here is from genome assembly GCA_963513945.1 of Hydrotaea diabolus. NCBI lineage: Eukaryota > Metazoa > Arthropoda > Insecta > Diptera > Muscidae > Hydrotaea > Hydrotaea diabolus. Next base: position 17,901,326 of record OY740717.1, read on the forward strand.
AAGCTGCGGTGGTTGATTCAACCCCTGATTCGGAATTGGATTACTGAAAATTATAGCCGGCAATTGATTGCACTGAGAAGAACACAAACTTTCTCGAGTATACTTATATAATTGTTTTCAAAAATTTTAGAGATACTGCTGTGCAAAAATCACTAGAAACTTAAAAGCCGAGGGTCGCTATATACTAAGTAGGGACATAAATACTGTTACAACATTGAACACACCCATTTCAATAGTAGAACTGAACATACCCCGTTAATGTCATATGGGGTTTGAAAGCTAACCTTATTAGCGTTAGTCTGTAACGGGATTTTAAAATTGTTTCAACTTTCATCATGGAGTGGTCTGATAATGAGAACCGTATAGCTGATACTGCGTTTTTCAAGTGTGAAATGAAAAAAAACGATATTTTTAAAACGCTCGGGCCACTAGGGATTAGCCGCATGTTCGTCTACCGCTGCATAAAACTGTTTGAGGATACTGGAGATGTAAAAGACCGCCACCCGTCGGGCCGCCCACGTTTTGTTCGAACACCGCATGTCATTAAAGCTGTTAAATCACAGAAATCCGCTCCGAAAACAGAAAATCATGGCCCGTGAGATAAATATCACGCAAAAGTCCATGAGTCGACTCCTTAAAAAAAAATTGGGACTTTCTAACGACGTATCGGACATTTATTGCCTTCAGCTTTAAAAAAAAGGATTGAAAAATGCAAACGTCTTTTGGTGAAGCACGCTGATAACTTGCACTGAAAAATTTTGTTCACCGATGAAAACATTTTTACCGTTCAGGAAAAATTTAACAAGCAAAATGATAGAGTGTATGATAGGTCCCAAGGGTGGAAAAGGGTCATCACCCAGCTTCAGTCATGGTTTGGTGGGGTGTCTCTTATGATGGGGTCTCTGACCTTCATTTCTGCGAACAAGGAGTCAAAACATCGACCAAAGTTTACCAAGAAAACGTTTTGGAAGTTGTTGTGAAGCCTCTTAACAATTCCCTGCTCCACAACCAGCCATGGACTTTCCAGCAGGATTCTGCGCCGGCCCATAAGGCTAAAACGTCCCAGGCCTGGCTTCGAAACAATTTCCATCGTTCATTTCCTCTGAAGAATAGCCCTCAGGCAGTCCAGATTTGAACCCATTGGATTACAAATTGTGGACGGCTTTAGAGGACAAGGTTTGTCACAAAAGACAAACCTTGTCTTCTGCTTTGGGTCGAGCTGTAGCCAATTGTCCAATTGGCGAGGTTCGTGCAGCTATTGACGATTGGCCAGTGCGACTTAAGGCGTGTGTAAAGGCAAAAGGTGGACATTTCAAATAAGTAGGTTCTTTTTGGATATAATATACATCAATTAATATATTAAAAAATATTTGCTCCAAAAACATTCAGTACTTTTTATTTTACAGCATAAATGAGTGTAACAGTATTTATGTCCCTACTAAGTATATTTCTGACCAAGGCAACACTAAGTGTTGCCTGGAGCCATCTGACATATCCATTGGAAAGTTTGACATTTTTTTGTCATAAACGTACTCAGAACTTTTGACGTACGACCACCATTTGTGTTTACGGTGACTTGAAAAAATCAATTTAGGATAAAAATAGAATTAACTCGTGAACATTTTCGTGCGATAATTTTTCACAACTTTCGACGTAGATCATCACGATAGGAGTGAATCGATGAACTTAAATCTTTGTATGGCGATGAAGCACCATCCTATACCACTGTGAAAAACTGGTTTAATGAATTCAATCGTGGTCGACGATCGCTTAATGACGAAGGTCTTCAAGGTCTTTAAAAACGGCCGTTGTGCCAGAAAACATTGATGCAGTGCGTAAACTGATAATGCAAGATCGTCATGTGACATATCGTGAGATAGAGGCATCCTTGGGCATTTCTTCCACCAGCATAACTACATTCGATATTGCATGAACACCTGGCCTTAAAAAAGGTTTGTTCTCGTTGAATCCTGCACAATTTGACAATCGCTCAAAAAAAGGCTCATGTCTATTGGAGCGGAGAAATTTTGAAAAAATACAATCGCGGTACTTCAAACGACTTTCATAAGATCGTCACAGGTGACGAATCATTGATCTATGCGTATGAAACAAAACAGCAATCGACCGTGTGGGTCTTCGAAGACGAGCCAAATCCAACAAAAGTTGTTCGTGGAAGAAGCACTTCGAAGCAAATGGTCGCCTGTGTCTTCGGCAAAACTAGTCATGTGGCGACTGTTCCGCTTGAGAAACTTAGGAGATCAATTCTGAGTGGTACACCACAATTGGTTTGCCTTTGACGTCTTTGGAGAAATCGAAAAACGAACAAAAGAAGACGAGTCATTGTGCACTGTGACAATGCGAGCTCTCCCATATCAGCTCAAACCAGCGCCTTTTTGACCGGCCAAAACGTCGAATTGATGAGTCATCCGCCGTACAGCCCTGACTTGGCACTCAATGACTTCTTTTTATTGCCGCACATTAAGAAAAAAATGCGTGGTCAACGATTTTCGTCGTCAGCGTTGAAAAACCATGTTTTGGAGGTGTCTCAATCGGAGTGGAAAAAGTGCTTCGACAATTGGCGCATGCAAAAGTGTATAAAACATGCTGAAAAAAAATTTTAAAAAAGTGTAAAACCATTTTTGATGATAAATATACGCATTTTCATTGTTAGGTCAGAAATAAAGGGTGATCCATCTAGAGATATGTTTTCAGAACAAAAAAAGCTTAAAAATTCAAATCAAGTGTGAAATCTTTATTGGTAATTTGAAAGGATATTGTATGGCATTTATTTTTTGAAAATAATTACCTTCAAATATTAGCAACTGTAATATGGAAATCAGCCTTCGGTGAGAAACGGGAAGATCCGCTGTTTTCGACCAAAATTTTGTTCAGTGATGAGGCCCATTTCTGGCTCAACGGCAAAGTCAATAAACAAAATTGCCGCATTTGGGCTAAAGAGGAACCAGAAGAGGTTCAAGAGGTGCAAATATACTTAGAGAAAAACACGGGTTGGTGCGGTTTATAAGCTGGTGGAATCATCGGTGCATATTTTTTCAAAAATTTTAATGGCCGGATCGTAACCGTGAATGGTACTGGCAATCGCGCCATAATATCGATCTTTATGCTACCTGAAATGGAAGCCCGTAATCTTGACGACACTTGGTTTCAACAGGACGGTACCACTTGCCATACAGCTGCTCAAACAATTGTTCTATTGAGAGGTCATTTGGAAAAGCAGCTAATTTCACATTTTGGACAGGGGAGTTGGCCGCCTAGATCGAGTTATATCACACCTTTAGACATTTTTTTTTGGGGTTATGTAATGTTTAAAGTCTATGATGACAAACCAGCTACGAATCAGGTTTTGGAAGCCAACATTACGCGTGTCGTTAGAGTCATACCGTTCGAAATGCCCAAACAAGTCATCCGAAATTGGATCCTCAGAATGGACACCCTGAGTCGTTGTTGCTGCTAACATTGGACACCCTGAGAATGGACACCCTGAGTCGTAGTTGCGGCCAACATTTGATGGAAACTATATTCTAAAAATAAATGACATAAAATGTCATTTCAAGTTACCAGTAAAGATTCCACATTTGATGTGAATTTTTATACTGATATTTTTTTTGTTCTAAAAAAGTACACCTAGATGGATCACTCTATATATAGCATCCCTTATGTCAACTATAATAAACACTTTTTCCCATCTTAAAAATTATTTTATTTTTAATCTCGATTGTGGGGGACAGTCTGGGTTGAGTTAGTAGCCCTTGCATTAAAAAGTTCCCTCCTCCCCGAGTCTACTGTATACTTAAATAAATATATCAAGTATATATTGATTGGGTCTGCGATCAATACTTTGAGGTGTTGCAAAATTTAGTAAAAAAAGGGTTTTTTGAATGTCGACTATGGGACGTAGGATTGATATTAATTATTAAAAATTATTTCAACAATGCATTTATTTAACTTAATGCATGTAAATGGTCTAATTTTTTTTGGTTAATCATGTCGGACTTTTTGTTTTTACAATTGCCTACACAACATTCTGGTTTTCTTTAGATTTAAATTTTTAAAAATTTAAATTAAATACGTACTTTGAAAAAGCTACCTTTTCGTTTTGCTAGTGCTAAAAAAAATTCTAAATTGTTTGAGTTATGAAATGTAGATTATTCATAACCCCACAAAAGCATTTGAAATGAAAATTATTTCCGGTTTACCATAATAATTTCCTTGTGAAATATAAGCCACTAGCAAAGGTATAAATAGTACTTCTTTCTTGCTCCAGCCGGCAGGGATCTTTCGTTTTGTGTGCCGTACAAGTAATTTTTTGCATATTTTTAGTTTGTATAGGAGGTTTGTCATCAAAGCTGTCTGGAAGGAGATATGCTTGTGAAAGGTATTAACTAATCATGGTTCATGAACTAAAATTCAGCAGGAGGTTACTACTTATGACATGGCTTAAATTAGTGGAAAACCCGTTAAGATTGTATTTAAGAAGCGACTGAAAGTTGTGATAGCTAGTTGGACTATGTTCGAATATAGAACCGAGTATACCTAGTAGGGACATAAATACTGTTACAACATTGAACACACCCATTTCAATAGAAGAACTGAACATATCACGTTAATGTCATATGGGTTTTGGAAGCTAACCTCAATAGCGTTAGTCTGTAACGGGATTTAAAAACTGTTTCAACTTTCATCATGGAGTGGTCAGATAATGAGAACCGTATCGCCGTAATAGCGCCTTTCAAGTGTGAAATGAAAAAAAACGATATTTTCAAAACGCTCCGCCCACTAGGGATTAGCCGCATGTTCGTCTACCGATGCATATAACTGTTTGATGAGACTGGAGATGTAAAAGGTCGCCACGGGCCGCCCACGCTCTGTTCGAACACCGCAGGCCTCTTGACTTATTGCCAATAATTTAGCTTATAAAAAGCTTAATCCTTGGCAATAATATAAAACTATAAACGTATTTTTTCCTGAAAACTACATTGTAACGACGTGTTTTCACTATATGCTGGGGCAAAACTCAGCCAGGTCCAGGATCGTTACAAAATATTTATTTTTTTGACTGAGAAAGAGAGAAGTGTGGTAGGGTTCATATAATAGTTATACTTTATTCTATCCTCTAAAGAAATAACAGCAAATGACAAACGGCGGCGTCTCTTAAGAATGGCGGCGGCGTCACTGGAGTATGTTGGCGGCGTCACTGGAGTATGTTGACGGCGGCGTCACGGGAGTATGTTGACGGCGGCGTCACGGGAGAACGGCGGCGGCGTTACTGGAGAATGGCGGCGTCGTCTCTGTTGATTGCCGGCAGCGTCACTGGAGAGCGGCGTTACGGGAGAATGGCGGCGTCGTCTCTTTTGATTTCCGGCAGCGTCACTGGAGAACGGCGGCGGCGTTACGGGAGAATGGCGGCGTCGTCTCTGTTGATTTCCGGCAGCGTCACTGGAGAACGGCGGCGGCGTTACGGGAGAATGGCGGCGTCACTGGCGAGCGGCGGCGTCGTTACGGGAGAATGGCGGCGTCACTGGCGAGCGGCGGCGTCGTTACGGGAGAATGGCGGCGTCACTGGCGAGCGGCGGCGTCGTTACGGGAGAATGGCGGCGTCACTGGAGAACGGCGGCGTCGTTACCCTGACCCAGGGGCCGAAAAGATGGACTGGGTAGACCAAACAGTCCCCTTTTCGAAACCCGGAAGCTATACACGCGTTGGCTTCTCTGGTAGCTGAGATGGAGCGTTAGAGATATGGAAAGTCCAACCTATCTCTATTCCATTCAGCAGTGCCCACAACTAACTAACAGCGAGGGGACAGAGAGATCGGGAAGGCCAAGCTATCTCCGCCACACTCAACCTAGACTACTACTCAAACTACAAGGAGAAATTCCCAAGAGAAAAGGGAAGACCAGACTTTCTCTTGTTAAAACCCTTGCGCATGCACTAACTACTTTTAGCTACTACCACGCTTACCTGTCGCCGACCGCTGACCAACTGTCCCGAGAACGTCCGCCCACGCTCTTTTTATACCCTTTTTGTGCTTCACACACACACCAATACTTTCACATTCCCGCTTGGCCGGGTTGGTATGTAAATGTTGGCTGCCCTGCGAACATATGATCTCCATTCAGGACGCGAATTTCCGTTACATTTGAATTTGAATTTCTGGGCCAGTTTACACGCCCTCTCTAATATTCAATTTTAATTCAATTTTAATTCATTTTCATATGTTAATAACTTATAAAGAATACTAAATAAAACCTTAAAAATAAAAGAATGATATCCAACAAAAAAAAAATATAACAATGGCATACTATAGTAAAAAAAAGAAATAATGATAGTTATTCGATGTGGACAAAAACGAGGGTATCGACTTTTGTCGTTACATTACCCCCTCCCGTTCCAGTTCTAAGCGTGGAGGTAGTGCCTTGATGAACACACTGCCATCCTTGTTAATAACTATTTGGAACCGTTTCCCTTCAATTACTTTAACAAACTTTATCCGTTTCTGTCGCCAGTTTTTCATTGCCTCTGTCACAACATTACGAAGCTCTGGTGTCTCAGCAAGGATGGCGTTGACTCCCTCGTGAACCACCTTGAACGGAATGGTGACCAATGTGCCAGGGTTTACAGGCTCTAGCCACTGCTGGGTTGACAGGCACCGGTCCTCGAAAACTCGCTCACTTGACTGCAGCCTATAGTTGACTCTTTCCGACATGCGATAAGGTCCTTTAGTTGGCGTCGAAGGAGGAGTATGGTCGATTGGCACGAAAAGTTCGACCGTCACTGCTCTTCTGTAACATCTAAGACCCTGCTGTTGAAATTGGCTGTCTTGGACATCGAGAATTCCAAAACCCTGTTTCACGGGAGAAGGTGGCGGCACTGAGGAATCGCGGCGGACTATAGTTTGGCCTTCTTCTTCACTGTCCTCAATAACTATTTCCTCCTCCGGCCGTGGTAGAGTCTCCCCAACATCCTCGCTTTCTGGTCCTTGTCCCGTCCTTAGATTCTTCCCTGGAGTAGGTGGTATCCCGGAGACCATCGGGGGTGGAGAAAAAAACGGTTCGGGGTTAGGTGTGAACCAACCTGTTCCCGGTGACTGTCTCGTCTGTATATTCCCCGGAGTTGGTGGATACTTTCCCTGTCCCTCGAGTGTCATCGGCGGACGGCAGGACTCTGGTGTCTCCATGTCGCTGTCACTCAGCACAATCGTCTCTACTGGACTATTGTGACCCGTCTTTACCGTTAGGTTCGCAGGCTGGGTTCTAAGTGGCGTGTCAGGTTGTCGTGGCGATGTTGGTCGTAATGGGTTGTGGCTGCGGTCTACGTCAACGCCGCCATTTTGGATCTGTTCTTTAGGGAACTCCCCTTTTGGTGCGGCGGATTGTTTGTCTTCGGACACAGGGTTTTTGTGTTCTTGTCGTTGGTTTTGACAGCTCCTGCCCTTCATATTTCCCTTCTGATATCGCTCACCTTGTCTCCCTCGTCCACGCCGTTCGACAGCGGGGGAAATTAGTTTTGTGCGTCGACCTTGCGAGTTTGCTGTTTCGCAGTGTTTTCGGAATCTTTTTACTGATTCCGCGAATTTTTCGTCGGATCCCTTGTTTTCCTCCTTCACTTTGCCCATAGTGTAATCGCGTTAATTCTATAATGGGAGAGAAAGAAGAATTGGCCGGAACCCCGATAGTGAACAAGAGGCTACAGTTATGGTGACACAAACTACGGGGTTATATAGGGTTTAACATCGTTAATGTAGACAGTACGAATTTTGTTAGAGTCTTCCCGATGGACGGTTAGGATGACGGGGGATACAAAACCTTTAACAATAAAAGGTCCTGTAAATTTTGGCGCTAGTTTCGCGGCGAAATATGCAATGGCTTTGGAAAGTGGGTGTTCTCGGACTAGTACTCGGTCTCCAATCTTTGGTTTCCAGGTCCGGCGTCGAAGATTGTAGCGTCGCTGTTGTTCTTGCGATGCTCGAGACAAGTTATGGCTCACAATTCGAAAAATATCTTTTAATTCCTTAGCTCGTCCTTCTGGACTTCGGTACGTGGAACCTGTTCCTATCGTAACTTCATCGTAAAGAGCTCTCGGTAGCCGTGGGTCTCTACCTTGTGTAAGGTATGCAGGCGAATAACCAGTTGATTCTGATACACTGGTATTTACCGCCAACATTATCTCGGGCAGGCAATCATCCCATTTCTGGTGTTGGTTACGCGAAACTTGGGCGATCATGGCCTTAACTGTTCGGTTCGCGCGTTCCGTCGGATTTTCCTGTGGGGTGTAAGGTGCTGTGAACTGCTGCTGGATACCCATATCTTCTAAAAATCGTCGAAACAAACGGGACGTAAACTGTGCCCCGTTATCAGTGATAATTTTCTTAGGTACCCCATATCGCGAGATTATCCTTTCCCGACAAGATTTGACTAAACTTTCCGCAGTCGCCTTTCGTAACGGAACAAGCTCGGTCCATTTTGAAAACCGATCAAGAATCACCAACAACATAGTGTTGCCGTGTTTAGTTCTGGGTAGGGGACCCACGAAATCTGCACAGATGGTGGCCCATGGTTCCTCGGGCACTCTCGTTAACATTTCCCCGACCGGTGGCTGTTGACTAACTTTATACCGCTGACATGATTCGCACTGTCTCACATATCGGCTTACGTCTCGGAACATTCCCGGCCAATAATACCGGCTTGCAATTTTGTGGATAGTTTTGCGTATCCCAAGGTGCCCCGCTGTCGCGCTGCCATGATTCTCTTTCAACACTCTTTCTCTTAGCTGAGTTGCCACACACAGCTTCCAGACGGTGCCATCTTCGTCGTTAATCTGGCGTTGGATATGTCGATACAACTGGTTTCCGACAATCGAATAATCAGCAAACTTGGTGGGATTCTTACGAACGTCGTTAGCCAGTTTATCCAGCCATGTGCATTTGCCAGGATTAGTCGGCTGCACGCTAGCCAGATGCAGCATTTCGATTGGTTGTCGGGACAAAGCATCTGCAACTATATTTTGTTTTCCCTTTCGGTACTGTATTGTAAAGTTGAATTGTTGTAGCTCGAGAGCCCATCTGGCAATTCTTCCGGTTGGACTCTCTATCGAATTTAGCCATTTCAAGGATAGATGATCCGTTACCACGATGAATGCATATCCTTCCAGGTATGGTCTCATCTGACGAATACCCCAAATGATCGCGAGACACTCTTTTTCGGTCGCAGAGTAGTTTTTCTCCGCTTGGTTTAAATGGCGACTTGCATAAGCTATGACTCTCTCGACCCCCTCCCGTTCTTGCGTAAGGACTGCACCAAGACCGTAATCACTAGCATCTGTTTGTAAACTGAAAGTTTTCTCGAAATCCGGGCAGGCCAGAACCGGTGCTTCCGTCAATTTTGCTTTTAACTGTTCAAATGCAGTCTGCTGTTCATTGCCCCATTTCCAGTGCTTACCTTTCTTCAGCAACGCGGTAAGTGGTTGTGTTATTTCAGCAAAATTTGGCACGAATCGGCGATACCATGAGGCGACCCCGAGGAAACGTCTAACTTCTTTTACTGAGGACGGGGGTTGCATTTGTGCAATCGCCGCTATTTTTTCCGGATCAGTTTTTATTCCTTCCCCGCTGATAACGTGACCTAAATACTTCGTTTCGCGTTTAAAAAACTCACATTTATCGGGATTAAGCCTAAGATTCGCTGCTCTCAATCGTCGAAAAACTTCTCTTAGATTTTCCAGGTGTTCCTTCAGCGTTTTCCCGATGACTATTATGTCGTCTAAATAAGGCGTGGGGTTCCATCTCGGGTCCAATGACCTTGTCTAATGCCCGCTGAAAGGTAGCTGGCGCAGAGTGCAGACCGAATGGCATTACTCGCCATTGATATAAGCCCCTTCCCGAAACTGCAAATGCTGTAAACTTTCGGCTCTCTGGTTCCATTGGAATCTGCCAATAACCATCCTTAAGATCGAGGCTACTAACGTACCGTGCATTGCGTAGTCTGTTTAGAATTGTATCGATCCGTGGCAGTGGGTAGGCATCCGGTACCGATCGTCGGTTTAACTGTCGAAAATCCATACACGTCCTCCAACTCCCGTTTTTCTTCTTGACCAGAGTGATCGGAAAGCTATAAGGGCTGTTTGATGGCTCTATGCGTCCTTGAGCAAGCAAATTGTGCACTTCCGCATCAATTATGGCTTGCATGGCTGGATTCCTTTGGGCGTAACGGAGTTTTATTGGCCGTTCGTCTAGCATAACAATTTTATGCTCGGCGATATTTGATAAACCACTCAACTGGCTGAACTTTGGTAATTCCTCCTCAAGAAATGTGTTGATTATATTTTGCTCATAAGGTGTGTGTTCCATAAGAGTCCGTGGACCGTGGGGGGAATCTACAGGGTTAGAGATGTGATGGCACATATATTCACTCACCTCTTTTTGTGTTGGATCCTCGCGCTGAGTTGCTCCACTAATATTTAAGCGGGTGCTGCTACTGGCATCCTCCGACGAACAATGGAAAGTCAGCCCTGCACAGTGAATTGTAGTTTCAAATGACCTTAAAAAGTCCAATCCCAAGAGAATATCCTCATTAAAGTTTGACATAATCAGGAAAATACATTTTTTGTTTCTTTTGCCAAAGATGACATGAAGTTCTACCGCTTTTGAAACTGGCACCTTCGATCCATCGGCTAAAATGACATCGATTTTGTCACGCAGATTATAAGGCTTCTTTTTAATTTTGTCGACAAATTCGGCTTTAATGCAATTCCTGGTGGCTCCACTGTCTATGGTTGCCGTCACTAATTTGTTTTCCAGGAGAATAGTAGCGGTTAATCGGGTTTCCTCCCCTTGCAGCGATGTCTGATTCTGCAAGTTTTTCGAGGTTTGCCCTTTAAAACGGTCATTCGCAGACGTGTCCGAGGGCTCCGTGGCTTCTTCGGTTTCTCCTCGATAGCAATTATTGCGGGGTGTTCCGTTTCCTCGGAGTATATTAGTATGGGCTCGATGGTTTTCCGCTCGGCTTTGAGAAGATGTCGTGGGGATGCTCTCTAATTCATCTGCCAATGCCATTAGTTCGGGTAGCGAAGCAAAATCTCTCCGCCGAATAAACCACTGGTAATCGGGTTGGACATTCCGGAAAATTCGTTCCAATTTCTGTGGCTCGGATAATTCTGAATGGTGCATCAGGTGTTGCAGGGCTAGCACGTAATCCTTGAAACTTTCCCTTGGACGTTGCACTCGTTTACGGATTTCATCCTCTAATTTTTCGAAGTATCTCGGCGGCAAGAAAAACGCAAAGAAATCCGTTTTAAAATGTGTCCAGTATTGCCAATGCTGGTTATTGTTGCGGTACCAAATTAACGCACGCTCTCGAAAGAACTCCGGCATTATCCGAGGTAGTTGGTCCAGCACCACGTCATACATTTCTGCCAATTCCTCTAGGCGTTCTATGAAGCCGAATGGATCTTGTCCACCATCATATTTTAGGCCCCATTTTCGAACCAGTTCCACTAGCAGAATACGGTTTTCAATAACAGGTGGGTTTGCGGCCGTGTTCGGAATCGGTTGCTCCACATGAGGCTGTTCTCCTTTTACTGGTGACTTTCCACGATTGTGATGATCCTCTAGAGACGGTACCAGCAAACGGCGGTTGCCGGCGGGAGTGGACGTCTGCGTGTTAGGGGATGCTACTACATTCAGAGTGTCATGCTTCGTTTGTACCTCTAGTAACCGCACCAGCCTCTCTGGATCATGTTCTCCACCTAAAAATTTAGCGAATCTCTTGCGGAGTTCTTCTCCTTTTCCATTTGTCTCTAGACCAAATTCCCTTAAATATGCCGTGAGATCTTCCTGCCTTAGCGCATATGCCCACTTGATTCGCAACATTTTCGATTTCTTCTTTTTTTTTTTTTTTGAAAGAAATTTGGTTTAGTTTTACTACTAGGGGTAATTTTCTGCACTTTTCTCTCTTCCGCTAGTCCGGAACAATTTATTATTGTCCCTGCTCGGGCGCCATTGTAACGACGTGTTTTCACTATATGCTGGGGCAAAACTCAGCCAGGTCCAGGATCGTTACAAAATATTTATTTTTTTGACTGAGAAAGAGAGAAGTGTGGTAGGGTTCATATAATAGTTATACTTTATTCTATCCTCTAAAGAAATAACAGCAAATGACAAACGGCGGCGTCTCTTAAGAATGGCGGCGGCGTCACTGGAGTATGTTGGCGGCGTCACTGGAGTATGTTGACGACGGCGTCACGGGAGTATGTTGACGGCGGCGTCACGGGAGAACGGCGGCGGCGTTACTGGAGAATGGCGGCGTCGTCTCTGTTGATTGCCGGCAGCGTCACTGGAGAGCGGCGTTACGGGAGAATGGCGGCGTCGTCTCTTTTGATTTCCGGCAGCGTCACTGGAGAACGGCGGCGGCGTTACGGGAGAATGGCGGCGTCGTCTCTGTTGATTTCCGGCAGCGTCACTGGAGAACGGCGGCGGCGTTACGGGAGAATGGCGGCGTCACTGGCGAGCGGCGGCGTCGTTACGGGAGAATGGCGGTGTCACTGGCGAGCGGCGGCGTCGTTACGGGAGAATGGCGGCGTCACTGGCGAGCGGCGGCGTCACTGGAGAACGGCGGCGTCGTTACCCTGACCCAGGGGCCGAAAAGATGGACTGGGTAGACCAAACAGTCCCCTTTTCGAAACCCGGAAGCTATACACGCGTTGGCTTCTGTGGTAGCTGAGATGGAGCGTTAGAGATATGGAAAGTCCAACCTATCTCTATTCCATTCAGCAGTGCCCACAACTAACTAACAGCGAGGGGACAGAGAGATCGGGAAGGCCAAGCTATCTCCGCCACACTCAACCTAGACTACTACTCAAACTACAAGGAGAAATTCCCAAGAGAAAAGGGAAGACCAGACTTTCTCTTGTTAAAACCCTTGCGCATGCACTAACTACTTTTAGCTACTACCACGCTTACCTGTCGCCGACCGCTGACCAACTGTCCCGAGAACGTCCGCCCACGCTCTTTTTATACCCTTTTTGTGCTTCACACACACACCAATACTTTCACATTCCCGCTTGGCCGGGTTGGTATGTAAATGTTGGCTGCCCTGCGAACATATGATCTCCATTCAGGACGCGAATTTCCGTTACATTTGAATTTGAATTTCTGGGCCAGTTTACACGCCCTCTCTAATATTCAATTTTAATTCAATTTTAATTCATTTTCATATGTTAATAACTTATAAAGAATACTAAATAAAACCTTAAAAATAAAAGAATGATATCCAACAAAAAAAAAATATAACAATGGCATACTATAGTAAAAAAAAGAAATAATGATAGTTATTCGATGTGGACAAAAACGAGGGTATCGACTTTTGTCGTTACAGCACCATGTAGTTTTCAGGAAAAAATACGTTTATAGTTTTATATTATTGCCAAGGATTAAGCTTTTTATAAGCTAAATTATTGGCAATAAGTCAAGAGGCCTGCGGTGTTCGAACAGAGCGTGGGCGGCCCGTGGCGACCTTTTACATCTCCAGTCTCATCAAACAGTTATATGCATCGGTAGACGAACATGCGGCTAATCCCTAGTGGGCGGAGCGTTTTGAAAATATCGTTTTTTTTCATTTCACACTTGAAAGGCGCTATTACGGCGATACGGTTCTCATTATCTGACCACTCCATGATGAAAGTTGAAACAGTTTTTAAATCCCGTTACAGACTAACGCTATTGAGGTTAGCTTCCAAAACCCATATGACATTAACGTGATATGTTCAGTTCTTCTATTGAAATGGGTGTGTTCAATGTTGTAACAGTATTTATGTCCCTACAAGGTATACTCGGTTCTATATTCGAACATAGTCCAACTAGCTATCACAACTTTCAGTCGCTTCTTAAATACAATCTTAACGGGTTTTCCACTAATTTAAGCCATGTCATAAGTAGTAACCTGTATGATGAATATTAATAGAAAGTTTGTAAGGGAAATCCTAAACAACCTAAATAAATATCGGAATCCGGTTAATATAAAGAAATATAAATATATATAATAAAAAAGGATAAATAAGCAAGTGTTTCATCGTCAGTGTTTTTGCGATTAAAACTCGATCAGCCAGGAAATAGAGAGAAACTACAGGGAAACTACAGGGATTTTTCAATAGTTTTAGTTTAGAAGCTGTCTAAGTTACAAAATTTGGTGAAGTTTAACATTTCCGCATGCACCTTTTTATCTGAAAACACGATTTTTTATAGTTAACTGTTGGGTGATTTTTTATGAAATTTTCAATTAACCGAGGAAACCGGGTGATTTATGTCGGGTTTAAATATCGAGGAATAAATGCATGAAATGCGCACTAAAATTCATTAAACAACCGTTTATTGAACGGCCTTAAAAACTTTTAAAAAAGCAGATTCTATTAAATATTCTACATCGTTCCATGTTTCGAAAAATCCTTTCTGCAAAAGTCCCTGCCGATTTAAACTCCTGTCTCGCTAGAAGCCACATATCCTCGATCTTGCTGAAAATTAGCATTCAATCTTTTACTTTAGAGTGGCAAAAAGGACTATATCAGTTGGAATATATTCGTAAGACGTTTTCCTGACTTTTGGCACTAAACACCTTATGTAAGATCGCATTTTGAACAAATTCAAAACAATTTCGAACTTAGTGAAATTAGTCCATTTTAAAAATTTAACAGATGTTAAGGCTAGCTTAAATAACTTAACATTTTAAATTACAATCGGCTTTGATCTTTTTCAAATTTCTGGTTTGTCAGTGATTTATGGAACATATTCTCATTCATTTGACTGAACTCGGAACGGCCCAAATGGACATAAAAGACGACCATCTTAAACCACGGACATATGGGTTTTAAAAAACAATAATATTTCGTCACGTATCCTAATACAGGGTGGGCGATTTAAAATTTTAAATTTGAATCGAATGATAATTTTTTCAAATTTCTAACTTTATTAGAAGGTTGAACTTTGTATTTAATATTGGAATACAATAGCATTTAAATGACTACCACAACTGGTTCAGCAGCCAATCCGATCAACCCAAAAAGGTAAATTTTCGACTTTTTGGGACGAGTCTCTTTAATGGTAACTTCGATTTCATGTTTGAACGCTTCAATTGTTCGGGTACAACCTATGCGTAAAAATGTGATGAAAATAATAACTTGATCCACAGAGTGTTTAAGGTTATTACAATAAATGTTTTGTAACGAACACGAACTGTGCTTGGAAACATAACAAAAATTTTGTCAATTTTATTTTTAGAAATTCTGGAATTCCAAAACCTTAAATACAGGAAATAGTAAAGGTAGGACTATGGGAGCCATCAGAAAGCTAGCAAATCAGTCGGGTGGGGGGGAGGGTTCGCGTCCTTTTTTTACCAATCCGCTGGTTAACGTTCAATACTATTATATAGACTCCCTTTTTATTTAAAATTCATTACTTTACAAATGGTCCAAAGTTACTAAATAAATCTAAATGCCACAGCAATATTTATTAACAAAATCTACAAGAACTTTACAAAAACGGGTATCGATTGAGATGGGATGTTTGGTTTTGGGATATCAGGTTTCTCCCAGATGAAATGGGGGAGAACTCAGCCTCATAACCCACCCTACCTATGACTCTAGTGGCATAACAATAACTAGAGTCCCACTTTTTAACAGAACTTATTACCTCTATTCCATTGACATCGTCATTTTTATGTAGGAAAACTTTATTTTAATTTACAGATTCATATTCAGGGTAATTTATTGACGGTTCATATTTTAATTAACTTAGCTTTAATTATTCTATCGAGACCAAAATTTATTACTCTTGCTCGATGCATAATCCTTACACTTAAGGATTTTATAAAGAAAAAAAAATAGTTTAACTTATCGTTTTTAGCTTTAAAGATTCAAATTTGCGAAACATTACTTATAAAAATAATTAAAAAACAAAATTTAAATGAAACTAATGACAACATAAACCAAAACCGAATCAATGAATACCCCATTTATGAAAGAGGGGAAGTGAAAAAAAACCACGCCAGAAAAAGAACTACTTAACAGAGTTTAAAACGTGACGATCAGAATGACAACAACAACACTGATATGAATGCTCAGTGATCCAGTTCCATTGTCAAGGGAAGAATGAAGATCAAAGAGAAAGGCATGCGTATGGAAGTGTACTAAAGTGTTGAATAACCCCTCTCATGCATTTCTCCGTTTATTCTCTACCCCTTTTTGAGTAAATTTATAGAAAACAAAAGCAACCAAATAATACTACATGGACGGACTTACCAACATCAGGAGCGACGATTGAAGAGGCCTTTCCAAACTCGGTTCGATGTGGTAATTTGATGTATCGCTGGATGCTAAAGAGATTATTTGGTTGTTAATTTTAGAATAGAATAAAAAAAAACTTTAAGCGATACTTATCGAATTAAGCTGTACTATCACTTCACTCGGATCATTGATAAATTTTCTATACTACGGTATTTTTCCCTCTTCGTAAGCGTTAAATTTTAGGGTTTTTCGTGATCATGTTTTGGTTTTGTTGCAATCCACTACTTACTATGATGACATGATCAAAAAGTTAGTTTTTATGAACTTTTCTATCGATAAAATGCATTATCGATCGCCATGTACCAGAAATTAATACAATTGTCTGGTTGATTTTATTAGATTAATAAAATAAATACTGGGTCCTTGGCGAAAGCTCTTAAAACCCACGCCAAGTTTGGCGTTCCAATATTTCTGTCGACACAGTGCAACTCCAAATTAATTATTGATTTAAATTTGTTTGAAAAAATGTGTTTTTAATAAGGTGGAGAGCAAGTTAGTGGCGAGATTTCTGAAAAAAAAACCATTGACCTATGGACGTTTTGTTAATCTTCACCGTTGACTATAAAATTAGTAAAATTACCTTCGTACGAAGTCTAATGGAAATATTATCTGCTAATGTTGTGCAAACTTTTAAGTGATGATTAAATTGTTCACTAATGTGATTTTCCGCTCAAGCGATCCGAATGAGTTGGCGGTTTATTTCAGCAAGAAAGCTGCAATGAAATTCTTGTTAACTGTTAGGGAGAGTATTTGATATTGCTCGAAATGTCAATCAGAACATAGAATTATTCCGAATCGCAGAAATGTTCTCGAACATGTTACCATATCGACAATAAAAATTTAAAATCGCCAATTAGCTGTAAAGAAACCCTAGGGTGAACCTTTTGTACAATGTTTTTGGTAGCTGTTGTACAAATAAGTTTTCTGAAGAAAAAAGGAATAACAGTGTGAACTAAAAAGGTTTTTCAGTGACAAAAGTTTACCACAGTTTATAGTAACCGTTTTCATCAGTTTCACCGTTTATGTGAAATAAATAACTTATGTTCAATTTGTGAATTTTTTAGGAAGAAGCAAGGATTAGGACAGCACTTACACAACTTTTACAACATCCCGTTAGAGAACAAGGTGAAACTGCTTTTTAACCACTACAATTCTTCTACTCACTCATCGGGATCTGCTGTTTATCGCCGGCTCCGAAAGGTTTATGAATTTCATAGAAAAGTTTTTTTTTATTTACGAGGTAAAAAACCACCGCTGAAAATTGTTAAATCTTCTAACCTGGAGCTGAACCTGGTTTGACTTGCGCAATAGTCATGCCCACTACCATTAGATAACGGATGCTTACTTAATACTCAAACTTCTTGTCTTGCAATCTTTCTCGTCTATTCAAACTCTTTGATTTCCTCCTCCTCCCAGCTACTACCTTCGAGGTTATTATAAAAAGCCTACTCCGGTGTTCCTTATAAAATCTCTTCTGCTCTCATAAGCGAGCAAACTATTCAACCTTAACCTATGTTTTCATTCAACTCGTTCATAATTATCGTTCATTGTAGACCATTTTCCAGTCACAGTTGCCGTCAGTCTATCTGAACTTCCATCTTCTTTGTCTGTGCTTGTTTGGCATTTAACTGCATTTAAATAAAGCCCAGATACAAAACCAGATGGTTTACCTACTTCTTGTGTAGTTATATTCTCCGAGCTACAACCTTTTAGGACTATGCCCCAAGTACGTATGTCTGTGAAATTGCCAACGAAATCCCAAGAAGACCGAAAACAAACACAAAAGAAAAAACAGAAAACATTCCTGTAATAACCGCAACAATTTCAAAACCTATTTCGGTTTTATATTCTTGTCGTTTGTTAGCAACAATATGAATTTTTATAAAAATGTTGCTTCTACGCTATGCTGTTGTTGCTGCTGTTTGCGTCCATTGTGAGTCTGTCTTTCGATTTTTACTGCTGCTTTTAAAAACGTTTTTAATAAAAAGCTTTTTGCTCCTTGAGCACACACACACACAAACAAGAGTGGAAAATAGCCAAAACCCCAAACTAAATTTAACATGACAGTATCTGAAAATTTAACATTTTTCGAAATGCAGAGAACGCAAAAGGTAAAATCGCCGCATCGCAGACGACGAGCACGAAGTGTGGCACACACTCTCCAATATATACTTCGCACCTAGTTAGTTATTTAAAGTTTATAGCCGGAAATAGGAAACCAGAAATGTTTGTAACAAAGTATGATTCGGCTGAGGTATACATAAGGGCGTACCTCAAAAAAAAAGTTCGCCGTACACCTTCGAATATGAAGTATTATTGAAAGGTAGTTTCAAAAATTTTTTTTTTATTTTTTTATGCCGAACGTAGGGGTCGCGCTTTTACATTTTTCTATATAACTTCTGCATTTATAAACTGATTTTAAAGTGTGATACATCGATGTTTTTGTCTCGACGAGGCCGATTTTTTTTTGTCTTTGAAGTCATTGAGCTCAAGCACCCCCTTCAGGTACTTACCCATCATATCTCAGTTGCTACTACCCTAATGTACCACTCTAATATCAGATAATTAAAGCTCGCGCGGAGTGCTTGAGCTCAATGACTTCAAAGACAAAAAAAATCGGCCTCGTCGAGACAAAAACATCGATGTATCACACTTTAAAATCCGTTTATAAATGCAGAAGTTATATAGAAAAATGTAAAAGCGCGACCCCTACGTCGGCATAAAAAAATAAAAATTTTTTTTTTGAAACTACCTTTCAATAATACTTCATATTCGAAGGTGTACGGCGAACTTTTTTTTTTACTTGTAACCTGGTACGCTCTAGTATACAAAGGTGTAGATGTTTGAATTTTAGCCGAGAAAATGTGTTAACAGTTTCCTAATAGAGATTTGAGTCAATAAATCTACTTTTTATTCCCTTCACAAAGCTAGGAGTGTAACTTAATTTTTTTATTTCGTATGCAACACCTCGAAATATTGTTTAGAGACTCTATGAAGTAAACTCTTTATTAATCGTTCTGGAATTCAACAATGCGCAAGACATGTCCTTCCGTCCATCCATCCGTACGCGTCTGTTGAAAGAACGATACCGGCCAACGAAGGTGGTATTGACAATAGACTAAGTTCGCCTTTACAGGACTTAAGGTATCTCGAAAAAACATTTAGAACGGCGGAGCTTATAAAATATTTGAGTACTTGGGGAGCCGACAAAGAAACCTTGTTGACCTCTTACAAAGCGATAGGTTGGCTGTAGCGAACTTTTTTTTTTAGCACAAACGTACTCAGGGCGTTTTTGACGTACGACCATCATTTGTGTTGTTTACAGTGACTTGAAAAAATCAATTTGGCAAAAAAATGGAATCAACTCGTGAACATTTTCGTGCGATCAGTTTTCACAACTTTCGACGTTGATTATCACGACAAGAGTGCATCCATGAACTTAAATCTTTGAATGGCGATGAAGCACCATCCAATAGCACTGAATTCAATCGTGGCCGAAGCTCGTTCAATAAAGGAGGTCGTCCAAAAACTGCCGTTGTGCCAGAGAACATTGATGCCGTGCTTGAACTGATAATGCAAAATCGTCATGTGGCATACCGTGAGATAGAGGCATCCTTGGGCATTTCTTCCACCAGCATACATTCGATATTGCCGCAAACAAAGTTTTTTTTCGCACAATTTTACTTGTTAAGAAATTTTGAAAAAATACGATCGCGGTGCTTCAAAAGATGTTTATAAGATCGTCGGAGGTGACGAATCATGGATCTATGCGTATGAGCCCTAAACAAAATAGCAATCCACCGTGTGGGTCTTCGAAGACGATCTAAATCCAACGAAAGTTGTTCGTGGAAGAAACACTTCGAAGCAAATGGTCGCCTGTTCTGTAAAACTGTTAATGTGGCGACAGTTCCGCTTGAGGAACGTAGAACGGTCAATTCTGACCACAATTTGTTTGCCTGAAGTCTTCGGAGAAGTTCGAAAAACGAACAAGAGAAGACGAATCATTGTGCACCATGACAATGCGAGCTCTCACTCATCGGCCCAAACCAGCGCCTCTTTTACTGGCAAAAACGTCAAATTGATGGGTCATCCGCCGTAATGCCGTGACTTGTTTTTATTCCCGCACATTAAGCAAAAAATTCGTGGTTAACGACTTTCGTCGCCAGAGGATGCTGTTGAAGCGTTAAAAAACCATGTTTTGGGGGTGTCTCAATCGGAGTGGAAAAGGTGCTTCGACAATTGGTTTGAGTGCAGTGCGAAAGTGCATAAATCATGCAGGAGAATACTTTGAAAAACAATAAAACCATTTTTGATGATAAATACTCGCATATTAATTGTTAGGCCGGACATATATATAGCAGCCCTTTAAATAACACTTGGAGAATTAATAATGGTGAGATTCACAACTGAACAAAGAACCAGAATAATTAAATTGTATCATTTAAATCAGCGACCAATTATTTGAACGCAAAGTGATGAGTGCTGAAGCTATTTGAATGGCTTTGTTAATATGCAGTATTGTAGGTTCTGGGCTTCTGAAAATCCAAGAGCCATTCATCAATGCCAATTGCACCCCATTAGTTGTACTGTATGGTGTGGCATCACATCAGCAAATATCATTGGGCCTTACTTCTTCGAGAATGAAGATGGAAGAGATGTAACCGTAAATGAAGAGCGGTATCGGCTCATGATAGAAAATTTTGAACGTCCTGCTATTGAAAGCAGACCTGAGATGTGCTTTCAGCAGGGCGGAGCCACTGATCTTACTGCCGGAGACACAATGGCACTTTTAAGTCAACTTTTTGTAGAGCGAATAATATCCAAAAATTCGGAAATTATTTGGCCAGCGCGATCGCCAGATTTGTCAGAAACCGACTATTTTCTTTGGGATTATTTGAAGGAGCGAGTATATGTGAACAAGCCCGAAACAATCCTTCAACTCAAGGCCAACAATGTTGCAGAAATTTGAATGGTACAGCCACAAATTTTGAAAGATGTTATGGAAAATGCTTTGAAATGTGCCCATCATTGCGAATCTGAAAAGGGGGGTCATTTAAGTTACATTATTTTTCATACTTAGTGTAAAAAATTTTCGATTTTGTATACTCGTATTATATAATCTGAGATAAACAATAAAAAAATTATTAATCGAAAAAGTTATTTTAGTTTTTATCCCCATGGTTACTTTTGGCACACCCTGTTTACCCTCTAGCGTCCCTACGCAACTAAAGCACAAAATTTTACGTTTTTTGTTCATTTCTCCTAGATTACTTTGGTCTTCACATATTGATTTTTACCAGGGTTATAAAATATATCAGTTTTGGTTTTAAATAACTTTTTTACTAAATTAAAAAATAAATTTGAGTGATGGTAATCTTTAATTGGGCCTTTAGAATTTGACCTATTAAGGAAAAAGATAATAAACGCCAAGTGGCTGCCGCCAGCGTTGATGCACATTTCTGCCCGTTTCTCCTCATTTTCCATGATTTTCTACAACATTTCCGGCGGTAACTGTTTGCATTATCGTACTTAATTCTACTTAAGGCTTGTGATTGTCTGAGAATTGTTGGAAAAACGCACGACTTCAAGTAGCTCCACCGACAAAAGTCTGTAATGTTGAAAATCGAGCGATCCTGCTGGCATGCCAAATCGTCACAGTGCCCACTCTTTTTAAGAGTCATTAGAGTCCTCATTAGTCACTAGTTCCTCTAATGGACTGGATAATAAACAAAACTCTAACGGTTGGCGAAAAACGTTTTGGAGCCAGTAGACATGGTTGAACAGTCGGTGCATGAAAAGTAAACTTTGTGGACTCCGACACCTATAAAACGGTTTGTAGAGAGCTAAATAAAATTTTATTTTTACAATGTGGCGTATTGGAGATAAGGTCTATAAGAGCTTAGCTCGCTAAGTTAAAAGCCAAGATTCCGAAAGTGCTAGATCTTTCCACAAAAACCTTTACCGTTCACGGTTTAGAAGTCTATCCTATATGATCGGGTAGAGGCTACAAAGTTTAAATTGATTGTAGATCATTCTTAAGGATTAATAATGGGACATGCAACTAGCACTGGGCAAGGCATCACAAGGACGCCATGCATATCTCGATTATGCCGACGATACTTGCCTCCTCGCACAGAATTACGCACATACTTCAGCCAACATCTTTGTACATCTTTGAAACATCCTTGTTACGGTCCATTGTTCCCACCTGGAAGTATAGGAACCAATATATATATATATATATACTTATACCTTAAAATAATCGGAACAGCACGTACGTTTAGAACAATGAATTTGGCTTACAGTAAATACAGAGGTATGACATTGTGTTTGCTTTCCTTTCCTAGTAGAGTCTGATATTACTGGTTTTAGCAAAAACCATTTAAGAATGTAAGTCGACAGTATTTTGTTTTGTACGGTTCTCTTCTTTTATATTTATTTAAAAATTTTCAAAATATTTCTAATGTAGACACATTTCTTGTCTCTCTTTATTCAAAGATATAACATCAGCTGTTTAAATATTTAGCTCTTTATTGTTATCGATTTTATGCGCATTTTATATCTTCACATTTACTAGAGAAAATGTCTCAAATCCTCAAACGTAACTTATGCAAACAGGGGTGCGTATGATTGATTTTAATAGCAGACTTTTCGTGGGAATTTTTTTATAACTTCAATACCACTTAATGGATTTCGATGAAATAAAATAATTTTGAAAGAAAACACTTGAAACAACTTGGAAACTCGATTTATGATTTAACGAAAATGTAAGTTTTACATTTGATTACGCAGACATGTCCCAGATGTATTTGAACTTTTGCAAATACTTTGAATTGCCATTAGAAATAAAATATTTATATTTCTACCATTAAGAATAAACAAATTGAATTTGGTTTTATTTTCAAATATAACACACACCGCAGAGCTTTTAACCTTTTTGGGAGCAGAGCAAGAGCGAGGGGCTTCTTAACCATTATCTTGATTCAATTGTCTGGCTTAACGAACGAATTGTACGCTCCTATAATTTGTTCCTTTTATATTTCCCTTTCAATTTAATAAGAGTATATCCTTTGATGTAAACGCACAGGACTCTAAGACAACAGCGAGCTCTAGCGAACAAAGCGCATCTTCCTTAATACAAACAATAGAAAAATAATAACGAAACGATTTGGCAAGACGGGCTCCACACAGGATAGAAGACAAAAAACAAGCCACAAACTCGGTGCAGTAAAAAAAAGTGATTTTCTATTTTATGATTCTCCATTTGCGTGTTGCTTTAAACCCCAGCAAGAACGCCAACTGTCATGGTTTGTGGAAACAACAAGCATGCAAACAAAAAGAATAAAGAAAAACGTACTTCGTTTTTATTGCATTTCTATGTAGTAGTCGCAGTTGCCACCGTACTCATAGTCCTAGTCCTGTTTCCTGTTTGGTGGTTTCGTTGTTGATTATGCTTTAGTCCGTTGCTCGCCCAGTTTGGACTTTTTTTTATGAGTTTATTCGCCTTTGGCCACTAAGTCAACAATAAACATGAAATAATTCGAGAATCAAGGGGACAGAGGGGAGAATTACAAGAGTCGGCGAGAAAAACGCATTCACACAGTGATGATAATAATAATAATGGCATGTTGCGATTTTTGTGGTGCGTGCAATGAACAGCTTCCGGTTTTTAAATGAAATCACTGAAAGCTTATAAAATAAGAGGATAAATGAGTTAAGAACAATTCAGTTTAAAAAATAAATTTATGAAATTTTAGTTTTCCGTTTGGAAAATTTCTGCTTGCAAGAAATTTGAATTTTCCGTTTGCAAAATTTTTGGTTGCACTAAATATTTAAAAGTGTAGAAAACAAATGTTGGAAGAAAAACCTAGGAGTCCATTTTAAATTATCTTATTATGAACTTCTATGCTGCATATGAGAGCAGGGATATCGTAGAACAATAATTTTTGTGAATCGTTCTGCTGTTGCTAATTATTTTTTTTTAAT
The DNA here is from genome assembly GCA_963513945.1 of Hydrotaea diabolus. Taxonomy (NCBI): domain Eukaryota; kingdom Metazoa; phylum Arthropoda; class Insecta; order Diptera; family Muscidae; genus Hydrotaea; species Hydrotaea diabolus. Next base: position 17,925,659 of record OY740717.1, read on the forward strand.
TTTCTAAAATATCCTTCTGAGTGGTGTGGGTGGCGTATGATTGATAATAATTATGAAACTATACTTGGAAATGCTTAATAAAAATCATTATTCTTATAGGATATAAAGAAAATGTTTAATGTTGTGCAAAAATGCCCTAGTTTCTAAAACTAAAATAAAGAAAGATTGAGATAACGCCAGGAAGACATCAAACTTAATTGATTTTGTATAAGCACATGGTGACGTACAGTGACTTAATGAATATACTGTTAATTTAAGCCTATTTTAAAGGTTACTCTTTCAACTCATTGCCAATCTGTTTAAGAGTTTCTTGCATAAATACAAAAGTTAAGGGTCTGAGAGAAAAAAAATTGTAATCGCACTACTGCCACTAATTATATGTATTAATATTAATCATACGTCACAGCGGAATTTCACAAACATTTATCTAAATTATGTTTGGCAGAACTATTTGCAGTTTTTGTGTTAATATACAGACGGAGATGGGTGGAATTTCAATCAAGAAATTATAAACATTTATCCAAAATACCTTTTTTTAAGAACTTAAAATAAAATGGAAACAATGAAAACGAAAAACAAAAAAAAAACAGCGATTCAAGACTTTTTTATAAACCAATGTGTTGAAAGTGTGGTTTCCTTAGGGAAAAATAAAGAAAAGACGTCGAACAGTTCGTCCAGACCGATTCTTATATACACACCACGGGTTCAAAGTCAATTTTTGGGTCGATGCGTCCTTTCCTAATTTCAGCTAAAACTGGCTTTAATTTAAGTACACCTATGTCCATACTGACCATCAATCGCCCTTTCTACTAAGCAGGATACTTAGTGCATCAACAGTGCGCATTTTAACTATTGTCCGTCCACAAATAGTTATGATTTATTAAACAAATACTTAATAGAATAGTACTTTTTACCGAGGTACCTTAAGTCAGTTAAGGAGAAATGTTTTTCGTCTGGGCCAATTTCGCCCATTTCTAATGACCGTAAGCTACCATCATCCATTTCATGATTTTAGGTTAACTCGTATGGCTGCTATCGTGCTTTCAACAGACAAACAATCGAACAAACATAGATCGTCTTACAATTTTACGACGATCAACAATAGACTCATACTTTATAGGGTCCGATCCAAATTTCGTGGTGTTTCAAACGGAATGACAAATTTTGTGTACCATCCACTCTTTGGTGGAGGGTTTAATAATGAGCGCTTTGGTCTTTGAGTTTGTATCATTTTCAACATTATTCTTTTAATATCCCAGTTCTATTATATTGTCTTGAATAAATTTTATTTATCCTGAAAGTATAACGGAAGTGATTCTACAACGTACCCTTCCTTAAACATTTAAATTTATTAACATCGATTGAGTGATATTAAAGTTATCCACTTATTATCATTATTTGATTATAATTAATAGCAATTATACGCACTGTGGGTCAATATATAAAAGTCTTTTAACTGAAAAGTAGGCGTTCTAGTAAGCTAAAATTTGGAGTAATTAAAGTAAAGTAATATGTGAAGAAAACGAACTAAACACTAAATTTTTAAAGAATCAAGTTGTGTTTTGTAAAATATGGTTTTCAATTAAGGATCCATGAATACAATATGTGAAGCAAACGAACTAAACACTAAATTTTTAAAGAATCAAGCTGTGTTTTGTAAAATATAGGTTTCAATTAAGGATTTGGGTTTCAATTAAGGAATACATTGAAGCTGCATTGAAAGACAACCTATTTTATCTATTCTGTTGGCTCAGAAATTTGTGCCATTGTTCATTTACTTCTCTTTTAAAAACCTTTTCCCTTTTTTTGAATTTACTTCGTAGTTATTATAAAACATTTCGCAAGCTTCATTTTTTCATTTTATCCTGTGTTAACACCTAAGCAAGTCCTTCCGTTGGATTTTTATGTATTGCCTCCAAGCGTAATTTTATTTTATCGATTTATTTTTTCTACCTTGTCGGTTAAGTGTAATTGTTCTGCAGCAAATTGACGATACGGGAATAAATATAAGAACACTTAAGAAATTTTCTTTTTACATTTCACTACTGAGCATAGCGTTTCTTAGGAACATCTACAAAATACTGATTTAGAAAATGATTATTTAGTACCATTCAACAATCTTTTACTAGTTAAGTTGGTCTTCGTACTGATTTCATTTTTCAAAACTTTCATTTTATATTCCAATGCTATTTCAAAGGTTTGTTTAAATTCAATTTCTTTGTTCTATATAACAAGAGTGACTCTCAAATGTCCCCCTTAAAAAACATTTGCATATACTAAAATCGATTAAGTGATTTTAAAGTTATTAACATAACATCGTATTTATATTATAATTAATATTAATCATACGTACTGTGGGCCAAAATGATAATAAGTCTTTAAACAGAATAGTAGTTAGTCTTGAAAGCTGAAACTTGGAATGAATGCTTTGTGGCACATTCCAAATGTCTTTAAGTAATTAAGCGATGTTTCTTCAAATCAGAAGCATAACTTAGATGACTTGAATATTTTAGCAAGCATTTAAAAAGGAACTTTTCAACTATTCTGACAATACAAATTCTTTGAGTTTGTTAACTAGTTTTTATATTTTTTTCCACTGAATTTAATGCTTTCTTTTATCACCTTCCTTTCTAGAAGTATTTTTCAGTTCTTCCTTATGGCATTAACTGGGATTCTTGCTCCCATCTTAATTCCAATTACTTTCACTACACATTTAAAGAATTGAACCCAATCATGATTTTCTTTTATCAGATTACAACTTCTTCCCTAACTTATATCGATGGATTAATACAGAAGGGGCGAAACTAAATCATAAGAAGAAAACATATCACTTGCAAAATGGTATTTTTCTATAATTTTTTTATGAGTATAAATAGAATATCGAATAAAAAAAGATTATAGAATATGGATTTTTATAAAATGTCTTCTTAATTTGTTTTCGGTTTACAGTTTTTTCGGTTAAATGCAGTCTTATGTGAAGAAACGAGGTTAAAAGTTACTTCCTTTTATAAAAACAATTGTTATATATTTGGTCTGCACCATATTGCTGACATTAGTCTCATTAAGGAGTTATTCCTTTACATTTCAGAATTTAGCATGGAGAAATGTATCCGAACGTATCAGAATGGGGACTACTAATCCGCTTTAAGGCGGTCTGTACAGCAGTCTAGTAAAATTTGGGGTGCTTATTGAATTTATTTTATATTCATGCATTCATATATCCCAAAACATTAAATTAATTTTCCCATGCTATTTTAGTGGTTTGTTAAATATCCACTTTTTTTTTAAAAATAAGATGATAAAAGCTCTTTAATATCCTCTTTCATAAATAGTTACTTTCATTCAAATCGCTTAAGCAATGTTGAAGATTTAAGCATATCATTATAATTATCTCATAATTAATATCAATCATACGCACTATGGGCTAAAATATTAAAATGTTTTTTTTAGCCAAAAAGTAGTTGTTCTAGGAAGCTGGAATTTGCAGTATTGCAAGATAAGCTATATCAAAAGAGAAAGAAGTAAAGACTTTGTGACTCTATCCAAAAGTTTCTAAGGGATTAAGCTTTGTTTCTCTAAGTCGAGATCATAATTTATGAAACTTTACTTATACATCATTCTTTCTTGTTCTGCCGTTTGTAAGGACGTCGTTTTTCATTTTAAGTTTTAATACCTTTAAGTATTTTAAACAGTCTATTATTATTGATGGTGGTTATTGATTTTATTTCATATGCAGGTACAATTAATGAAATTTCCCATGCTGTTTTAGTGGCTTCTTATATTTCCACTTTACTTTAAAATAATATAAGAAAAGCTCTTAAATTTTCTCTTTCATAAACATATACTTTCTTTCAAATCGCTTATGTAGTATTGAAGTTTTAAGCATATCATTATAATTATCTTATAATTAATATCAATCATATGCACTATGGACTAAAATATTAAAATGGTTTTAAGCCAAAAAGTACTTGTTCTAGGAAGCTGCGGTATTGCAGGATAAGCTATGTCAAAAGAGAAAGAAGTAAAAACTTTGTGACTCTATCCAAAAGTTTCTAAGGGATTAAGCTTTGTTTCTCTAAGTCAAGATCATAATTTATGAAACTTAACTTATAGAAAATTCTGTCATGTTAAATAATTTTCTGCTGTTTGCAAGGACGTTGTTTTTCATGTTTAGTTCATCTTAAATTCTGCTTGATAGTTAATATCACTCATATGTCCTTTTCCGTTGGCTTCATTCTCTTTTTGCACATTCTCGTAAATCACTCATCCGCTACAGTATGTATGCTGGTATATTTATTTCTTTAGCACTGCTTAAGATAACCATAAACATATTTCAAGTATTCTGCTGCATCATCTTTGACATGATGCGTTAACATTTCAAGCAAAAAAGATTTGTTATGCATTTTTGTGCAGTTCTTCACGAAATATGACATTTAAAACGTGTTTGAAATGCACGAGCAAGAAACTTGACTTATTATTCTTATACTATTTTTTTTGCATATGTATCGCACTTCAAGACTTCTATGCCACCACATCAAAACAATAAATCAAAATTCTGTTTTTCCTAAACCAACAAAGACTCTACTCGTAGCCCCACGTACAAGTTTTCTAGATAGCACGAAAAAATGGCAAATGCTATAATGTAAACTATTCGTATTATTAGGTAAATAAGCAACTTTTTATTAGTTTCACAACCAACAGAGGAATACTTGCGGAACAAAGCTCTAAGAAGAACAACAAATATTTACTTTGAAACTCGTAAACGGGAAATTGTGACATTTGTAAAAAATAGAAAAGTTTATGATGACAATTTCTGCTGACTCCCTAACAGTCAAAGAGAAACTTCTGTCGAACCCCAATCAATTTAAGAAGTAGTCGCAGAAAACCCAAACTTTAAATTCCTCCATTTCAAATATCATCCATCTAATTTTTTCTTCGAGTGTAACGTTTACATGTTTACCTATCATGCGTTGAATATTTTGTAGTGTGTTGCGTATGCCACATTTCTTACCTCATCAGCACACGGAAAACTACTTCCACAAACCTCCTGCTTCTATCTTTCTCCTTAGCGTTTTAGAAAAAGCAACCAAAGGCTAACAGGAAAAAGGACTTAATTCATCCGCACGTGTTGAGCTTACAAATATGAAGACTACAAAAAACCGACACAGACGGACGGACGATGTCTCCAGTAAGAGGACAACGCAAACAGAAAAAAACACTTCCTCGAGAAACTCTTCTAGTTTCCGGTGCCATATAAAAAGTTTTTTGCCTCTGGCGTTAATTCTTTTCAACGCAAAGGGGGAAAAAGAAATTATACACAATGTTAGACTGTTCCTGTGGTTTGAAATTGAAAACAGTTTGCTGATAATCGAATTACAGCAGAGAATGAGTGAAAATCAAAAAGAGAATAGGAAATTTAAAGTTTAATCATTTATATCATTAATAGATCATTGGAGAATAGTTGTGAAAACAGAAAATCTTTTTAGGGTTAATTTAAAATTTCGAAGAAAGGTTTCCCTTTTAATATCGTGGAGAATGTTTGTGACGGTCAGCAATAGAAAATCGGATAGGCAAAGTTAATCTGTCCTTAAGAAAAAGCCTTTCCGTTTGTCTCAATGCAGACAGACTGTCTTGCGTAGCTGTTTAAAGCAGTTGAAATTACTCTACTTGTGAGTTGGCCACTGCCTTGAAAAAAAGCCATAGCTTGGAAAAAAGCTTGTTCTGTCCCTTAGGGTTAATCTAAAAGAGACACTGATCAGAATTTTATATCTTCTCGTACAAACTAGTCTGAACTTATTAATAGACTAGAGAAACCATTGCGCAGTATCTTTTCGACATTCGTATACCTTTTTTCGGCACAAGATCAGCTAGTTTTTTTTTTTGATACTGATAATTTTTTCAAATTTCTTGTTTTGAACAGAAATTAACCGTCTCAAGAGCTCTTGCATCTATATTTGAATAGAAGACAAGATTTTAACAAAATGGCAAAGTGACATTGATTTTCGTGGCTGCACACTGCTTTTATCATGATTTCGGGTCCGAAACAGGGATTGTGTTCTTCACACAATCCCTGATGCCGCCAAACCCGATGATGCCGCCAGCCCATAATCCACACTAAAGAGTCACCTTTTTTGGGGTGCATTGTTTTTTCGAGAACCAATCTTGGATTATCATTCGCCCAGATGAGGATTCTGCTTATTGACGTATCCACTGGGGTGAAATTGTGCCTCATCTCTGAAGATGATTTTCTTCGAAAATTGAACATCCAAGCCTGAATAACTTTAACGCGTTGCTCGCTTGTGTATCTTTCCACGGTTCAAATTGAATTAGTCTAAAATTAAGAAATATCAAATGAAATGCAGAACAAAACTTAAAGTATAGGTGTGGTTCACATTCAACATCAGCCCTTAAAATTTAGTCTTCAAGATATCGTAAACACGAAATTTTTCTGACTTTTTTCATTAGTTTTCCTAAAACTTTGGCATTTTCACGATATCTCGTGATGGGGCAAAGCGGACACTTAATTCGGATTAAAGAGATCATTTTACACAAGGATCAGTTGCTTTTGCCTAAAGGTGCAAAACTAAATTATTTTTAGAACAGTGTTATCAAAGTGGTGTAGGATAGCATATTTTCCGCCCCGGCCAAATTGAGCCTATTATTTACCGGTTTTGTTACTAAGTATTGTTGGCCGTATGATTAATATTAATATAAAGCTTATCTTTGTACAGGGTGGAGTTGGTCGGAGAGAGTGGACAGTATGCGTGGCTTATAGTGGCTAACGGGAGATTTGTATTCGTCTGCTTTTCAGTAACCATCATGCATTGGATACGTGAGGAGAGGTCGTTTTGTGTTGAAGCGTATTTTTCAAATTCGATCATTGCAGTGCAGCGTGCTTTTCATTTACGATTCGCTGCTCCCCCACGCGGACTTGTTCCTGGACGGCAATCAATTGTAAATTGGGTAACTTAATTGAGAACAGCAGGGTACGTGTCATGTGTACGAAGAGGAAAGGAGAAGAGGAGTTCAACACCACAAAACATCGAGAGATGTACTCCGAACAGAACTTTACTATGATACAGGAATTTTTTCTTCCGGCTCTTGAGGCAATGCAATTAGAGGATACATGGATCCAACGGGATGGTGCCACTGTACACACAGCGAAGGTTACCATGAATTGTTTGAGGAAATGTTTCCTGGACGGGTTCTCTCTTCTTGAAGGGAGATGTGAACTGGCCGGCACGTTCACCAGACTTAGCCCCATGCGTTTTTTTCCTTTGGGGTTACCTGAAGTCGAAGATGTAAGTACATCAGCCGTCTCAACACATTGGAAGACCTAATTAACCATATTTAGGCTGAAATGGGCAGAATACCAGTCGACATGCTTGTAAGAGTTCATGAAAACGTATGCAGCAGTGTGTGGATAGTGAAGGTCGACATTGGTAGATATACTATTTTAAACCATGTAATTTAACAATTTTCTTACCGTTCAATATAATTAAAATATAAAATAAATTTTTCTAAGATTCATAATTTTTTTATTTCATTCCCAAATAAGCAAATTTCCGAGCTTATTTTTTTATTTATAATTGGAAAGTTTGACATTTTTAAGCAGAAACGTACTCAGAACGTTTTGACGTACGGCCATCATTTGTGTTGTTTACAGTGACTTGAAAAAATCAATTTGGCAAAAAAAACAATTAACTCGTGAAAATTTTTGAACGATTATTTTTCACAACTTTCGACGTGGATTATCACGACAAGAGTGCATCGATGAATTTAAATCTTTGTATGGCGATGAAGAACCATCCTACAGTAAAAAACTGATTTAAATTATTTAATCGTGGTTGACGCTCGCTCAAAGACAAGGGTCGTCCAAAAACGACCGTTGTGCCAGAGAACATTGATGCCGTGCGTGAGCTGCTAATGCAAGATCGTCATGTGACATACCGTGAGATAGAGACGTCCTTAGGCATTTCTTCCACCAGCATACGTTCGATATTGCATGAGCACCTGGCCGTAAAAAAGGTTTGTTCTCGTTGGATCCCGCACAATTTGACAATCGCTCATTTGATTTGTAGCCGAATTAATCGTTGCCAAAGACTGCTGAAGAAAAACCTTGGCGGATTTAGAAACAGCTGTATATTCTGCCTGGCAACCGTAGCCAACACATTTCACCAATTGTGTAGTTGATTCTGAAAAAGAAACAATGAAAAGGTCTCGTACCAGAATAAAAACCGTGCAAGTCATAATAATGATAATAGACCGAATACATGTAAATAAAACAAAAACATATATTTTACTTTTCTTTGAAATCGGAATTTTTTAGTTGATTCTGAAAAAAAACAACAAAAAGGTCTTGAACCAGAATAAAAACTGTCCAAGTCATAATAATGATAAATAACCGAATAAATATAAACAAAACAAAAACATATATTTTACTTTTATTTAAAATCGGAACGAAAAGTATTCAACTTCAGGCTCGTTTCTAAAATATACCCAAACAGCCCGATTTTATCCTTAAGTTCTTGGCTACAATTGACCTTTTTACAAAACCCAAAAATATTAACTAGATCAAAAGTTATAGAATTTTGGCCGATGGAAATCGATCCTGGAGCACTGTGCGGAAAATAAATTATTCTTTCTTAAACCAAGAAAAGCTTACAAAGTCTGCATGCCAGTTTTAAACTCAAAAAAATCTTTGAAAGTAATTTCGCCCTTCAATCTTTCGATTGGAGAGATAACCAAAGTCCCATATTTAAGACAGAAAAAAAAAATAAGATTCGTCCATATTTAGTGTTAAAGACTGCAAGTTTTTGTCTGCTTGCTTTAATTCCGGCTGATTTCAAGTCTGCCTCGTGCAGACCTTTAGTTAAATTACCTTTGCAGTTTCACTTTACGCTTGTCGTCTCTTTCCCATTGCCATGTATCTTCTTGCCACCCAATAAATCACATTTGCTCACATTTCTGGCATGGTTTAAAGGCATTCTTTGCTTTTATTTTTTCACCACTTTTTTAATTTTCTCACGATTAAATGTTAAGCTCCTTTTTTTCTGTGCGCATACATTTTTGCATGTTACAACATGATTACAGTTGTAAAAATGTTCAGGTCTTTTTTTTTGGTTTTTGGCTTGGCAGGATGAGACATTTACATTTCCGTTCCTGTTCATGTCCGACATACACTCGTACGGGCAAATGCCGCTACTACGCCTGATGTTATGCTTTAGTTTTTACTCGTTTCTCTTTGCGCCCTATTGTAGTCAAGAGTTTTTATTCGGACTACATTTATGTATTTCAGAAATTATTATAATCACATAACCTTTAGCGTTGAGCCAAATGCAAAAAAAACAGAGAGTAGACTGACATACAAGTAGAGAAGCGTTAGTGAGATTTTTCGGAGGGTCAGTGTTGCTGTGGAATGAATAAAAAGTGTAAAGATATAGAAATAGAAACGTTGTGCACGTTCGTTAATTCGCAGCTAATTAAGTTCAAAGCATAGTTTCAGGCTTTTACCACTGTGGCCATCCATGACTGTGCACCACATACTCGTTTTCAATTCGACGTTGAACGGACGGACACTCACTCACTTACACACATTTTGGTGGCTTCATCAGATCTTTAGCTCAGCATCACCGGGCCAAAAGCACTTCCCTTCTCCTTTTCACGAGAATAATGCACACGGCTTTGCAACATGACCGGACCATGAGTAAGTATAGGAGCTCTAGGTAAGGAGGGGTGCTGTTACTTTGTTTTTTGTTCGCTGCTCCTCTGCTTAAATTATGCTTGATAATGAATAAAACTTACGCGCAAAAAAAGGCGAAAGAAAACATGAAAAACTACACTTCCTTCAGGTTGTCATTTACATTAGTTGGGTTGCCTCATGCTGCAGGCTGCGCGTGAGCCAGAGAGACTTGCAGTGGCGGTCCTAAAGACTCGTCGTTGTTTTAACAGTGGCCATTTGTTGGGACTGTCTTTTATGTCTGGCCCGCATTTAATAATGAGCTTCACGTCCGTTTGTTGTTGTTTTCACTTTTTGTTCTTTGTGTCAACATCTAGGCTCTGTCGTACACTGAGAGAAAAATATTAAAGAACACGAATCTAAGAAATGCAATCACTTTAAAAAAGGAAAAATAAACTAAAGTCGGACGGGGCCAATAGCCATCATGTGATATCACATTTAGCTTTTCAAATGACTCCGCGCCTCTCTTTCAGGAATGAGTAAGGACGATCCCAATATGTTTTCCAGAGGGGGTAGACTTACTTTGTGGGGTTATAAGAACAAAAGTAGATCAGCGTAATTTAATTTTGACAGGTTTATTTATAGATTGCAGATAACTCACTATGCTTTATTTGGGCTAGACTGCATTTTTAATGTGATCTGCAGAACTGGTAAATCTCAAATCGAAAAGATTGGTTGCACGAGGGCTTTATTAAAAGTTGGTGTACTATTGCCAAGTTTCCACATGATTCTCTATCAGATGCTCATAATACACCATGCTTAGTTTGAGCAAAATCTGGGTTCTAGAGTGGCAGGGACAAAGATAGACAGAGGCTTTTATTTGATTGATGTTTTTGTTTTGTTTACGTTTATTCGGTATTTTATCATTGACATGAACAGCTTTTATTCTGGTTCGAGATCTTTTATTGTTTCTTTTTCAGAATCCACTAAAAAAAATTAGTGAAATATATTGGCTACGGTTGCCAGACAGACTGTACAGAAGTTTCTTAACCCGCCAAGGATTTTCTTCAGCAGTCTTTGGCAAAGATTACTTCGGCTACAAATCCAATGACTTATACTGGAGCCTTATTTGAATAATTGAGAATAACACTTTTAATATATATGGTGATCCATCTAGAGGTATTTTTTCAGAACAAAAGAAAAATATAAAAATTCAAATCAAGTGTGGAATCTTTATTAGTAATTTGAAAAGACATTTTATGGCATTTATTTTTTGAATATAATTTCCTTCAAATGTTGGCCGCAACTACGCCTCAGGGTTTCCATTCTAAGGGTCGAATTTCGGATGACACTTTCGAGCATTTCGACCGGTATGACTTTAATGACACGCGTAATGTTGGATTCCAAACCCTGAATCGTAGCTGGTTTGTCAGCATAGATTTTGGTCTTTACGTAACCCCAAGGAAAAATGTTAGGTAACATAAAGGTTGATATCATGGCGTCATAGCGAGCACCATTGACGGTTACGTTCCGGCCATAATCATTTTTGAAAAAATATGCATCGATTATTCCACCAGCTTATAAACCGCACTAAACCGTGGTTTTTTCTGGGTATAATGGCACCTCTTGAACCTCTTCTTGTTGCTCTCCAGGCCAAATGCGGCAATTTTGTTTATTGACTTTGCCGTTTAGCCAGAAATGGTCTTCATCACTGAACAAAATTTTGGTCGAAAACAGCGGATTTCCCCGTTCATTCCATCATACAGTTGCCAATATTTGAAGGTAATTATCTTCAAAAAATAAATGCCATAAAATGTCCTTTCAAATTTCCAATAAAGATTCCACTTTCAATTTGAATTTTTATATTTTTTTTGTTCTGAAAAAATACCTATAGATGGATCACCTTACATATTTTTTTTTAAAAAAAAAATCGACTTTTTGCCTCGACTATGTAACCCTACATGGACATGTGCGTATTAAAAACACAAATTTAATTATGACTTCAATTTGAAAAACTGCGTTAATTTATAGCTGTTCCAGGGCACTATTACTTTACTTCAGATTCGGAAAATAATTGTGATTCTTAGCAAAAGGGTAAAACCGGAACGTCGGATTTGGTCGGACTGTTTTGAAAAAAACCCGAAAGACTGGTTTTGTGGACTCTCTAATTATGTCCCTGTACGTTCAGTTACACCACCTAAGTAATGAATGGCTTTCACAGTACAACACGTGATTTCGGGTCTCAATTCTGATAATTGTTTGTGAAAGTTGCCCCAAAAAGAAGAACTTCTGCATCATTCGTTTGGTCAAGGTACATCAAAAATTAATTTAATAATTAATTTAAAGCTAGTTAGTATCGTATAGGGGAATTTGTCACGTTTTAGGCTCTTTTGTTTGTCATAACTCTAGAACCACAAGTCCGAATAAGCAGAAACAAATTTAAAAAAATTTAAAATTACAATTCCTTTAATCTGTTTATACAACGTTTCGCTACATAAGCAACAGTTTCGCAGTTATAAATAAATGTATGAAGAAAAAAAAAAATTTTGGCCTAAAAAATTAAAGTTTTTTTAATTCATAAAAAAATACAAAACGGTAAAAAGTGTCAAGTCCTATAGTTTTTACGTAAAGTCAAATAACCTATGATCAAAATGAGACATAGATCATGAAAATCGATTTACGCGTTTCGCTTTTATGCACTATTAAGTGAAGGTATGAAATTCAAAAATTTTCTCGAGATATGTACAAAAGTCTTTGGAAAAAACGTTGATGACTTTTTTATGATTCTTAGAATTAAAAAAAAAAATAAGTAATAAACAAAAGCTCATTTTTATGATTGCTCATAAATGTGCAGACTCAGAACATGAATATGAACAACCTACGAAGAAAATAAGGACATCATAACCACAAGCGTCAACTTCAACGAGGATGGATAGTGACAATAATTGAAAATGTTCTAAATTTTGTTTCCATGCATAGATAACATATAAAAATATCATATTTTCTGTGTAAGAATAGCTGTAATATGAAACCGAATGTTTATTTTAATGCAAAATAAAAAATCAATAAAAAAGCCATCCTTGTTTTTTCCAAAGAATTTTGTGCATATCTCGAGCAAATTTTTAGAATTCATACCATCAGTTAATTGTGCATAAAAGCGAAACGCGTAAATCGATTTTCATGATCTATATCTCATAGGTTATGTGACTTGACGTTAAAGTAATAGGACTTGGCACTTTTTAGCGTTTTGTATTTTTAATGAATTAAAAAAAACTTTAATTTTTTAGGCAAAAAATATTTTTTTTCTTCATACATTTATTTATAACTGCAAAACTGTTGCTAAAGTAGCAAAACGTTGTACGAACAGATTAAAGGAATTGTTATTTTTAATTTAATTTCAGCTTATTCGGACTAGTGGTTGTTGAGTTATGACAAACAAAAGAACCTTAAACGTGACAAATTCCCCTATACGATACTTACTAACTTCAAATTAATTATTAAATTATTATTTGATGTATCTTGACCAAACGATTGATGCAGAAGTTCTTCTTTTTGGCGCTACTATCACAAACAATTATCAGAATTAAGTCCCGAACCAATCACCTAAAAAATGTACTGTGTTTTTCTACAACCGGTTCCTGTTTTTAGTTTTTTCACTCAAACAAGAACTATTTTTTTGAGTTTCGATGAACTGGGCTTCATCAACCGAAAACTCAGATATTTTTGTTTGTCGTTTCGAGCCGATTTTCAGCTTTAATAAGTTTTTCTGAGCGGTTATTCGATTTAATTCGATTCAATAGATTTCTGTTCAAAATACGATAACGCACATTCAAATTAGATATTCCCAGTACGCATAAGTAGAACCAGTCTTCTCTCATTGTCATATTTTAAAGAAGAAAATAGGAGGAGGATGGAATCACAGAATTTGGTGAAGCTTTAGAACTACTCGTAATTGGTCGGTTAGTGGCACGTCAGCTAACTTTTTTGATGTCATTAAAGAACCCAGGTCGTCCCAGATAGACAAAGCTAGTATTACAGTAGATGTTTTACTGAGAATTTCTCTTTAGCGTCATAGTAGCTTATCAATAATTCCGTGACTATTTTTTCCAGGGCACTATTACTTTACTTCAGATTCGAAAAATAATTGTGATTATTAGCAAAAGGGTAAAACCGTCAATAAAGAACCCAGGTCGTTCCAGATAGACAAAGCTAGTGTTACAGTAGATGTTTTACTGAGCATTTCTCTTTAGCGGCATAGTAGCTTATCAATAATTCCGTGACTTTTTTTTTCCAGGGCACTATTACTTTACTTCAGATTCGAAAAATAATTGTGATTATTAGCAAAAGGGTAAAACCGTCAATAAAGAACCCAGGTCGTCCCAGATAGACAAAGCTAGTGTTACAGAAGATGTTTTACTGGGCATTTCTCTTTAGCGTCATAGTGGCTTCTATGGTACGAAGGCTTATCAATAATTCCGTGACTGTTTTTAACTTTCCTCGTAGTTATATAAAATGCAATACTGCTCCCATCAAATAACATTTGTTTATAGACTACTGTCAAGTTTCGAGAGAGTTCCGTCATTTAGTTTTTGTTTAACAGCTGTTCAAAGCATAAAACATCGGGGATTTTGTTAAACAAGGAAAAAAGTAAATTTCGAGTGCGCATTAAACGCATTATTTTTTTTGGGGGGGGGGGGGGGGGACATCACTCAACCAAGAAAAAGCTTGATACATACTATGGGGGCTCTGCACCATCGATTTCAATGGTAACAAAGTGATTTACTGACTTTCGTTGTGGTCGCACTAGTACAAATGATGCTGAACGTCAAAGACGGTCAATTAAGTTCAATACACCCGAAAATGTCGAAAGAGTCCACGATATAGTGTTGGCCGATCAAAGAGTAAAAGTGCGTGAGATTGTTGATGCCATACGCATTGTTAAGTCAGTGTGGTTTCGATTTGCATGATCAGTTGGGCTTAAGAAAGCTCTTTGCAAGATGTCGTCCGCGTTTGCTCTCAATTGACCATAAACGTAATTGTGTGACAACTTCAAAGGATTGTTTGAAGTTGTTTAACCCAAATTCAAATGAGTTTTTGCGGCGTTTTGCAACTGTGGATAAAACATGAATCCTTTACAACATGGAACCAGACCAAGCAGCAGTCTAAACAATGGGTTTTCCGGGTAAACCGGCTCCGAAGAAGGTCAAGGTGACTTTGTCGGCTAATAAGGTGAAGGCAACAGTTTTTGGGCTGCATGCGGGATAATCCACATCTATTACCTTTAAAAGGGATTAACAATAAACGTCGAATATTATGCCAACTATTGGACCGATTTTACGAGTTTTTTTTTAAAAGGCGACCCCTAATGGCCAGGAAAAATGTTATTTTGCATCATAATAATGTATGGGTGTGCAGTCTCAATGGCAAAATTTCATGAATAGGGTTACGAATTGATATCTCATCCGCTATATTCTCTGGATTTAGCCCCTGGGGACTATTTCCTCTTTCCAAACCTAAAGAAATGGCTTGGTGGAAAGAGATTTAGCTCAAACGATGAAATTATTAAACATTGCCTAATTTTTGGACCTCGATAAATCCAAATTTTTGGAAGGGATACAACAGATGGAGAAACGTTGGACTTAGTGCATTGAGCTAAAAGAAGATTATATTGATTTTTTTTTGTTGCAAAAAAAAACTGAGTTATATTCGATAAGTCACTAAATTATTGATCTGCCCTCGAAGATATAGTTATATACAATCATTCTTTCTGAACAACACACAGCACCCAGTGACATTAAAAAACTATCTGACCCTCGAAATCAAACGTTAACCTTCGCTCGAATTCTAAATGACCCACAAAAAAGAATCCGCACGACACTGCTAATGGAAATCCTTTCAGAAGAGGGATACAAAAGTAAGTGAATGGCTTTCAATCGATTAGATTTTCGTGCGAGACCTTGAATCAGGCAATCAACCTCGTTTTTCCTAGTAGCGATTTGGATGCTATTGGGCTCATTTCTAACTAAAAGGAGGGAGTTATGTCAACGAACTCAGAGTTCCACTATAGTCGTTTGCTATTGGTGTCTACCATTCGCTTATTTTTCAAAAGGAATTCAAACGAGGCTCTGTGAGATTCAACCAACAGTTTTAGAGCTCTTCCTGGCCCAAAGGTCAGCCAGGTCTTCTCTGGTAGGTCCTTGAACCCAGATTTATTCAAAAATAGGAATCCTGGCCCACTGAACTGAAGTTACGTTTTTACAATTAGTTTAGGGGCATACACTTTTTTTCAGTGTACTTTTTCCCATTTGTTAGAGCACTGAATAAAAGTGTTGAAAAGCTCTACACAGGTTTTTTGCTCAAGTGAAATTAGCAGTTTTTTTCCACTCCATTGTAATATTTTATATATTACTCTGTCTGTCCGTCGCACGTCTGTCTGTTCCACTGTATGCAAATGTGTGTATAAGTGTCTTTTATGGCTCCATGAGTTCTGCTGCTACTCCTCCTCCTTCCCTTTCGTAAACGTATGAGGACAAAAATTTGTTACCACGTTATGTTGCTTTAATTGCCCAGATTAGGGGTATTTTTGCAACATTTTATTTGTAGCAACTTTTTTTGTCGCTTTTAGTTTATTTGTTTGCGTGTTGTTTTCCGTTTTGCTGTGTACTTTCACAGAAATCCTAGAATTATGCTATGAAAATTTTCATGTTTGCATAATTAAAGTTATCATGAATTATGAATTGAATGGTTGATGGCTGAAAAGGGGAAGGGGAAATGCAAACTGGACGGTATTTTTGGAAATATGTTAAAATTGTCTTGCCCCAAACATTGCAAATCGCATTTGCCATAATGAGATAAAGTGTATTTAATGTGAAAATCATAGCATACATTGTGGGATATTTTTTTGTGTGTGTGCTCATGACAAATTAAAGCGTAATTCTAAACATCGATTAAAATGTTCAATTTATAAATATTTAGCAAATCGGTGCATAGTACATGTGACTTGAAAGCCATTAAATAGAGTAGGTATAAAATGTAAAGCATAATTTTAGGCTTAATTTAAAAATTATGGCTTGCTTCCAACAGCCGATAGCAAAATTATGTTTAAATATTTTATATCAGCTTCGTTTATAATCTTTGGTAATAGCTTTTGGTTGTTCTCTTTGAGACATACCTTAAACGTTTAAATGTGTACTTTTTGGCCTTTATGTATGTATTTTAATACTTTTTTATTATTTCCTCCAACTGATTTTATTGTTATTTCATCAATTTTGTAATTACACAAGTTTACTTCCGCATTTCAACTTCTGATTTTTCCCGCAAGTCGCACAGTGCTCCGATTCATTCGAAAAATCAGCAAACTGACCTGCTAAGAACTTAAATTGTTGGTATCATTTTAATAGTAATAGTCCAACTAAGGAAAATCAGCAAATATCTATTCAGAGAAATTGTTTTTTTGGGCTCCAGAGCTGGAATTGCAGAATATTAATCGACATGCTTGTTAGAGTTCATGGAAACTTCAGAAAACGTATGAAGTTTCCATGCCATTTGCCAGATACACTATTTAAAGCTATATGTGACAGCGCATAGAGAAAGGGACCTAAGGGTAAAAAAATCAATTTTCATTTTTTTTCTTTTTTTGATGTGGACAACATCTGAGCATCGAATGAGACCGATCCCATGCCCCAAAAGTGTTCCCTCCCAGAGATATGCGCGTTTTATGAAAGTGAAGTCGACGAAAATGGCTCTCCTGAACAAAACTTTTCATCAACTTTTCACTTTTTTTTTGATGTGGACAACATCTGGGCATCGAATGAGACCGATACCTTGCCCCAAAAGTGTTCCCTCCCAGAGATATGCGCTTTTTATGAAAGTGAAGTCGACGATTCTAAGCGCAAATAAAAAGGGACCTAATCTTTAAAATGGCTCTCCTGAACAAAACTGGTTTTAACCTTAGGTTCCTTTCTTTTTTGCGCGTCACATATAGTTTAAAAACTCCCTTACTGTCCCTGTCCCTTAGGTCCCTTTCTATTTTGCGCGTTAAAACTCCCTTACTGTTTAATATAATTAAAATATAAAATAAATTTTACTAAGGTTCCTTATTTTTTTTATTTCATTCCCAAATAAGCAAATTTTTGCGCTCCACCCTGTATTTTGGGTTTTTCTCTTACATATCATCAGCGGCAACTCGTTGTTACAAAGTTTTTACATTCTTTTAAGTTCCCCAACAATATATTTGCAGGGTACATTAGGTCATAGTTTGGCAAGGTGCATGACACCGCCCACACTAAGAAATACCACATCTCATTAACAATTAGAGATATGACGATGTTATTTGGAACATATGATATTGCTATAAAACTTAACACAGCCTGATTGAAATGCGGGCAAACGGGCGTGGCACTGCACTCTCAACTCTTAACATTGAAGAATCATAGTTCGTGAACTACCGGTATGACGATAGTGTTCCATAAATATGATGTCCGTATGGAACAAAAGATCACCTGGAATAGCGATCAGTGCTACGCCTCCCTAAAAACAAATTTCAGGGGTCCTTGTAGGAGAGCATATAATCCTCGGCCCGGTCAATGGGTGATGGGTTTTTATAAAACTTTATCCTTCTTCCATCTTCCTCTTAGTTCTTCAGAATCGCGGTATTAAATTACTGCCCCAAAATTAATTGAATGATGTACGTAGCTGACTGATTGTCACCGAATGCTGGCATCATGGCCGAGTAGATTTCATACTGCCCGTATATCGTCATTTATTGCATAAAAGTTGTGTGCAGCCTACGGGAGCGACATGCACATAAGTAGTAAAGTGGAAATTTATATGATAAGATTAAAGATTATATGTGTGATGAAAACATAGTCCACTTTAAGGGGAGCTGGAATGGAAAAATAAGCTGCAGGTATTTTACCTATGGGGAATGGCAACTGAGAGAGCATGTCGCTGAAAACTGTTTTAAAAGCATTTATTGAAAACACAAAGCAGAAATTGTCATTACAAATTGCAAGAGAGTTTGAAAGGACGGATATATTCACTTTATATATAGGGTGGTCAATTTAAAATTTTAAATTTAAATCGGCTGTAACAAAAGTACTTATAATTTTTTTTTATTTCTAGTTTTTTTGGAAAGGTTGAACTTTATCATTTAATATTAGAACACAATATCATTTATATGACTACCACAACTGTTTTAGCAGTAACTTATCCGATCAACCCAAATTTTTACTTTTTCGATTGTTTCGGTTCGTAAATGTACAAGTACTTTCCGATAAAACAAGAAATTATAAGTAAAAAAAATTGTCTGTACTTTTTTATAGCCAATTCAAATTAAAAGTTTTAAATAGCCCACCCTGTATGAAAAGATAGTAACAACTTTCGCCTTTGCTTTCTTTATATAGGGTGATCCATCTAGAGGTATTTTTTCAGAAAACCATAAAAATTCAAAATAAGGGTAGAATCTTTCTTGGTATTTTGGAAGGACATTTTATGACATTTATTTTTTGAAAATAAATTTCTTCAAATGTTGGCAACTGTATTATGGAAATGAGCGTTCGGTGAGAGATGGGAAGATCCGCTGTTTTCGACCAAAATTTTGTTCAGTGATGAGGCCCATTTCTGGCTTAACGTCAAATTCAATAAATAAAATTGCCGCATTAGGGCTGAAGAGCAACAAGAAGATGTTCAAGAGGTGCCATAATACCCAGAGAAAACCACGGTTTGGTGCGTTTTATAAGGTGGTGGAATCATCGGTCTTTATTTTTCAAAAATGATGATGGTCGAAACGTAACTTTCAATGGTGCTCGCTATTGCTCTATCATAACGGACTTTTTTCTACCTAAAATTGAAGCCCGTAATCTTGACGACACTTTCAACAGGACGGTGCCATATGCCGTACAGCTGCTCAAACAATGGATCTAGTGAGAGGTCATTTTGAAAAGCAGCTAATTTCACGTTTTGGACAGGTGAGTTGGCCTCCTAGATCGAGTGATATCACACCTTTAGACATTTTTCTTTGGGGTTACGTAAAGTGCAAAGTCTATGCAGACAAACCAGCTACGATTCAGGTTTTGAAAGCCAACATTAGGCGTGTCATTAGAGACATACCGGTCGAAATACTCGAATGAGTCATCCAAAATTGCACCCTCAGAGTGGACACCCTGAGGCGTAGTTGCGGCCATTATTTGAAGAAAATTATATTCAAGAAATAAATGGCATAGAATGTCCTTTCGTATGAATAAAAAAGATTCCACACTTGATTTGAACTTTAGTATTTCTTTTTATTTTGAAAAAAATACCTCAAGATGGATCACCCTGTTTTTTGTTTTAATTTAAAACGTGATTTTTGCACAAAAAATCAAAAAATCAATAATTTAATTTTCAAATGCCTCTTACCTCAAAAAAGTTATAGAAAAGCTAAATTCCTTTCTTTTAAGACCTAATTTCCTTTATTCTTGATCCAATCGGTAATAGTGTTTGGGTTATGGTCCGATAAGCTGAGACATCTCATGAAAAAATCGTAAAAAAATCCAAAAATTCTATCTTGAAAACCAATTAGAGGTATGAGGCCAAAATCTTTGGGGAAAAAATATTTAAACCTCTGGAGCAGAAAAAAATCATAATTTGTAAGCTAGTGTTATGAGGAAATTGGAGACATAATAAAAGACCTCACAGGTATGATATAAAATATTTTGCTAAATACCTACGAGGCTACCGTTAATGCAACACACTCATGTCCAAGCAAAAGTAGCTTCGTGTGTAGCTGTGTTGGCACTCAACAGGTGAAAAACAAAACTCATTGCAGCAACACGTTGCTTCGATTGTAGGCACGTGTGTATCTAGCATCAGAGGCGTGAGCTACGAGATGAGAGATAATGCTAGATGTACTCAAAGCAACATGTTGTGTGTATTCACAACACACGAGGCAACGCACAGCGAAAAACGAAGCAACTTTTGCTTCAACAGGGTTAAGTTGCTGCAACGGTAGCCTCGTGGGTATCTAGAATTAGAGATGACAAAATAAGAAATACAATAAACCAGATATGAGAAAAGAAAAATGCGATATGATACAAATTTTAGGAGGAATTTTTTTTAATGAAAATACCAAAAAATAAAAAAATGTGTATGTTTAGTTCATGAAATGATTTGAGACCATGTTTCTTTTTAACATTTTGTTCCAATACAGGTTCGATACATACGAAGGTCCTTCCCGGCCGGCTTAAGAAGCGAGATATTATATCCGATTTCTACCTAAATTCTCTTTGAGCGTTACGAGCGACCAACACCCATGTCTTATGACATTAAATCGTATCGGTACATAAGTCCTTCCCGATTTGAGGTCATGTAGCTCTAGAAGCCGCCGCACAGTGGGATTTTGCCGGCAAAACTACCGTTTTCCGAGTGTAAAATATCAGAAATGTAATGATGCATATACTTTACATCATTATTGTGTGTTTTTTTTAATTTGTTTGTTCATTTTTGTGTATGCGATAACAATAGATACTCTGACCTTGGGTCTGAGTCTTGGGTCCGATTTTGTAGATTTTATACTGCGCTATGTATGCTGACGATATCGCTCTGTTTTTTGCTGACGAATACGGTCAAAATATAGTAATTAAACTGCAATATGCTTTGATATATTGGTAGAATACTTCCACAAATGGAAAATTAAGTTGATTTCGTTTTCTTTAGTAGAAAACGAAATCCACGTTTATATCCACAAGATCAGCTTAAAATAAATAGGGCCATGGAGTCCAGATGTTAAGTATTTAAGCGTCTACCATGACAAAAAACTGATTTTTAATGTCCGTATTTCTCGGCAAGTTCAGAAATTTAATGTTGCAAGAAATATACCCACTCATTAAACGTTATTCTCCCTTAAATAGAGAAAATAAAATAATTTTAGCAAAGGTTGTTTTTCAATCAATTTTATTGTAATCTTGTCCCGTTTGGAGAATTTGTGCAAAAACACATATCAAGAAGATTCAAGTCTGTCACAATAAACTTTTAAAAATGATATTAAATTTACCATGGCACCAATCCAATAATATATGCTTAATGCAAACCAGAAAAGAAATGATCATAGAACGTTCTAAATTATCGTGCAGTTTATTAAAAAAATCCTCTAATTTATGACTTGTATAATTATTTATAATTCATATTCCTACAAATCGGAACACATTCGTTTACTTAAAACTATGAAACGTTCCCATAAAATAAGAGGTGATAAATCAGAGGTTTTTAAAAATTGAACTTTCCTCTGAATAACAAATTTTATAAAATATAAAAATTAATCAAACTGTAAATATAAACAAAAAACAATGTACTACTCGTAGATAAAAAGTTGTAACAAACAACTTAAACTCTGTAAAATATTGTGATAACTAGATTAAGAAAACTGATTTTAACAAAATGATAAAAATTAAAAATTGTTTGTTCAAACTAACAACGCAAAGACATCTTAACGAAATTCCGCAGTAACTGCCTCTGATTTGTATGCATGCATCTATTCGATGCAAGTATATCTGAAAAATATAGTGTTTCAAATCTTTTAAAAAAATTTAGATAACAATAATAATTTAAAAAATATTCATGTTTTTATGATGGCATTCAAAAAGTCAATGTTTCTTGTTTTTTTTAGCCAAGAAACAAGTGAGCCCGGTTGACCTCGGCGTTCTGGTTGCAAAAAAATCAATAAATTGGACTTAATAATTTCCTTTTAACTTAATAATTTTCTGCTAATATTGGCTCATGTTGAACAAGTTTAAGTTTAATTTATTGAGACTTCTTTTATATAACATTTACAGAGTGTCATGGGAAATTAACATAGCGAAATTTAAGACTATAATGTATTATCTTAATTTCTTAAAAATTAGTAAAAAAAAAACAGCATCATGCTTCGTCATAAGTGTAATAATAAAAATGAATGTTAACAACAGAGTACGCTCTTGCTCCCGGAGCTTACATGAATTTAGAGTGAAATCTTAAAACTAGGGCTATGGACTTAATGCTAAAATTATATACTAAGGAAATCAAAAAAAAAAAAAAACAAAAAAAAAAGTCAGAAACATAAAAACTAAAAACGAATGATAATGGCAGTAAAAGCAGACAAAGTGCTAGCAATCATGACTACCCACGGTGGGCTCCGACACACGTTTTTTCATAAAAATCAGGACGGAGAGAGCCAGAGAAGTTTGGACGATATTCATGTTGAACAAAATTAAACATTTTATTAAAAATGTCCAAAAATTTCATTTCTGTAATTCAAAGAATTACTATATCAAATGGTGCATAATTTTAGGGGCACGTGTTTTAATGCTACCAATAATATTAAACATTTGTCAAAGATTTATTTACAGCTGTTTAAAGGAATAATAAACAAAAACATAACAAAAATTAAAAAATACAGAAAATAAATGTTTAAGTGTTTAGCGGACTGAGTTTTGTTTATATATTTACATATCCCTAAAATTATGCACTGAAAAATGTTGTATGCCTGCCAATCAATTGTATATTTTTTAATAAAAGTTTGATTTTTATTTGAAATTTTTCGTTCATCAAAAAGAAATAGGAAGCCATGGCCCCTAGTTTTATGCTAATGTTCAGCTAGCATATTATTAAATTGGCTTTGGGCGTGGCACTTAAAATTTTAATATAGTTCTGGACTCAAATGCAAACACAGGTTGTAATTTTTTATTAACAAATATATAAAACTAGCTGACCCGGCCAACGTTGTTTTGCCTTCAAATTTTATTTTCACTGAAAGTCTGGTTCAGTTGCAAAGTCGTGGTGGATTCATATTTTGATGAAGAAATGCAGTTGCACCGTGCAAATGACAGTTGCACGGGATACAAATTTTATTCAAATAATTTTTACTGGAGCCGAAATAATAGAATAAGGTATTCTGATCATTTTATTGAAATCTAAAAAAAGAATAGAACAATAAATGTATTCAATTTAAGGCTGCACGATACACTTCATTTTTTGATTTCTGCATAAATAAATAGTGAGGACGGTTTCCCAACTCGAAAACATGCCCTGTGAAAAGCATGACATTTCCAGATTTATGCCGCACACTTCCAGCGGCATAAATCTTGAAATGACTTGTTATGGTCATCGCAAATGCAAGTTTCAGTGGGAACTGAATTCGTTTGAACTGAAATGGCAAATCAGTTGAAGTCAAGGGAATTCGCGGAATTAGACATTCTTCTCCGTTGAACGGCCCTTTCACTATCACATTGTTCATTAGCTTTATCACAATCAGGCGAGTTTCATTACACAGTTTTGGTGCAGATTTCGTAGCATAATGATGACAGATCCAACTTTAAGAAACAAATGATGAAGCCGCCAGGCAAATCTAAAGAGTTTACGAATTCCACTGAATATTTGACGACATCGTCTTCGTTTTCAATGTGATCGATCGATTTGTATGAAAGCTATTCTCCCGGAATTTGATTTCAAATCGTCCAATTTAAGTCATTGAAATCAGTATTTTTCGCTAATAAAATGAAGCGTGCGCTCAACCAATGGTAGTTACGATGTTTGGACAAACATTAGTGATGAGTTCATCTTTGGTTGAAATAAATTGGCAAATGGTAGGTGCAATCGATATTAAACCACTGGAAGTATTTACTGGAATTTCTCCATTTACGATTCTCAGCAGTTCTTTTAAGAAAACTTCTGCGGTTCTCAATGGAATAGTTTTCACGTATCGCCACAAATAGGATGACTTCAGGCATGCATTTAATTCATCTCATTTCGGAATCACGGGAAGTGTTTGTCGGAAGTCGCCTGCCAACAGTATCCTCACGCTACCAAAGCGATTATTATTGTTGCGCAAATCTTTCAATATTCGATCGAGTGCTTCTAATGATCGTTTGTTCGCCGTCGTGCACTCATCCCATATTATAAATTTACAATTTTTCAACCCTTTTGCAATGGCTGATTGCTTTAAAAAGTTGCCAACAGGATTTTCGTTGATGTGCTGGTTTAGATGAAGCTTTAGTGCTGCATGTGCGGTTTTTCCACCTTCCAACAGTGTTGCAGCAATTCCGGTAGATGCTAAAGCAATACCACTTTGAGCACGTATTGCTGCTAACATCAATGATAGCAGGAACGTTTTCACTGTTCCGCCGGGCGCATCAAGGAAAAAAAGTCCAGCATTTCCATCATCGACAGCCTTTATCAGTGTATCATACGCACTCATTTGTTGTTTATTCAACAGTGGAATATTTGTTTGTATTTGTTGTTGCAAAGTTATTGTGTCGTAGGAACGCTCGCGTTCCAATTCACGATTTCATCTATAGGGTGATCTTTCAGAACAAACAAAAATATAAAAGTTCAAATCAAGTGTAGAATCTGTATTGGTAATTTGAAAGGACATTTTATGGCATTTATTTTTTGAATATAATTTCCTTCACATGTTGGCCACAACTACGCCTCAGGGTTTCCATTCTGAGGGTTCAATTTATTGACACGCGTAATGTTCGCTTCCAAAACCTGAATCGTAGCTGGTTTGTCAGCATAGACTTTGGACTTTACGTAACCCCAAAGAAAAATGTCTAAAGGTGTGATATCACTCGATCAAGGCGGCCAACTCACCTGTCCAAAACATGAAATTAGCTGCTTTTCGAAATGACCTCCAAATAGATCCATTGTTAAGTTAACTGTATGGCAAACGGCGCCGTCCTGTTGAAACCAAGTGTCGTCAAGATTAAGGGTTTCAATTTCAGATAGCAAAAAAATATATATATTATATTGTTATTCATGGTTACGATCCGGCCATCATCATTTTTGACAAAATATGCACCGATAACTCCACCAGGTTATAAACCGCACCAACCCGTGGTTTTCTCTGGGTATAATGGCACCTCTTGAACCTCTTCTTGCTCTTCAGCCCAAATGCGACAATTTTGTTTATGGACTTCGCCGTTGAGCCAGAAATGGGCCTCATCATTGAACAAAATTTTGGACGAAAACAGAGGATCTTCCCGTTTCTCGACTAACGTTCATTTCCATAATTGCCAACATTTGAAGGAAATTATTTTCAAAAAATAAATGCCATAAAATGTCCTTTTAAATTACCAATAAAGACTCTTGATTTGAATTTTTATATTTTTTTTGTTCTGAAAAAAGTCCTCTAGATGGATCACCCTAATAAATATATAAATGAATATTGTGTTTTGTTACTAAACCATCATACCAAATATTTTTCAAATGCCGGTTTCATGCAAACTACACATAAATCATCAACAGACCATCGTAACCTAAAATTTTGTACCGATTGTCAGCCTTCAAGCTCAAAAAACAGTTTTGTTACGCCTCCTCCGCCCACACTCCAAAATTTCGATTATGAACAAACCCCCAGAAGGAAGTATCCAGTTTTCCCCAGTCGTTTTCAAGTTTTAAGCGGTGTAGCAAAGCACATTTCATTTTTATATACTTAATAAAAAAAGAAAATTGAAAAAAATCGAAAATAAACCTGTCGAAACACGCTGGGTGGTAAAAATCAGACATTTTCAAATTTTGATATTTTGAAGTTTTTATTTTATTTTTTTTTTATTTTTTTTTTTAAACCCGTGCTGAGAAAATACCTTTTCAACAAAGTACAAATCATCGAAATCGGTTTGGCCAATCTCGAGTTATGGGATTACATCGCTTCGGACACTTTCTTTTATATATATAGATTAGGTAAATACAACAATTTTTATTTTACGTAGGTTTTAAAATTCGTCCACAACCACGCCTACGTTTATGTGCGGATTTCAGCAACATTTTTTTTAAATCTAATTTTTTAATATAAGAGCTGTGTGCAAACTTTTAAATCCTTCTTATTTTAACCACAGCTTGTTTGAAAAATTCCACTGTGTAACGCCAAAATTTTGCATGGTTCGAGTTTGCTACGAGCAACCAATAACACTGTTGCAAAAACTAACCTTTGAGCCCTTCTTAAGACAAAACCAACTGATCTTTATGTAAAATGATCTCCTGAATGTCTGCTTTGCCCCACCACGTATAGTTTTCGAGATGCCGCGAACAAGAAATTTTTTAAACCCCAATTCTGGAGCTCTCCCACTAGTTTTTGCACAACATTATACAGAACGCCCTGTAACGATTCCAGTGTAATTAACTCTAATGAATCCGGACTACAAAGGTTCATCTTTTTGTATAGTCCCCACACATATATCCTTTCCCATTTCAGATTATGCAGCTTTAGAAACAACATATTGCTTTGGATTTCTACCAAAGTTTCTCATTGAGAATTACGAGCGACCATTGTCACATTAGACAATATCAGTCCACTTTTTTTTATAAAACACCCTCTCAAAGGTCCTTACCGGTTGTCACATTGGACAATATCGCTCCACTTTTTTATAAAGCACCATCTCAAAGGTCTTTCCCGATTTGAGGTGCTCTCGAAGATACAAATTATACCATCTCACGCTCACATTTTCCACGGTACGTTATGAGAAACAAATACTTAACTCTAATATAATGAGTCCGTTTATGGACAAGCTCCAGACAGATGAGCTGAGTCCTCTGAAAAGCAGAGTGGTTTAGGAGATATCATAGTAGGTCAAAAATTGTTTAATTTATTTTCTTCTTTATATCCACCAAACTCTCTGTGGAGCACAGGGCCTCGTTTGCTTGTTTCACGTCGTGCTAATTTTTTTTAAATATAAGTATAAAAGCGACACTGCCTAAAACTAGT
Source organism: Hydrotaea diabolus (assembly GCA_963513945.1). Lineage (NCBI taxonomy): Eukaryota > Metazoa > Arthropoda > Insecta > Diptera > Muscidae > Hydrotaea > Hydrotaea diabolus. The sequence goes on from OY740717.1 coordinate 17,953,051, forward strand.
TAATGCCTAGCATTGCTCTTCTTCGAAATAAGAACATTTGAAAAATTACCCCCTAAAACTATGCCACAAAATTTCAGTTGCATTAATTCCTCAAAGTATGCTCTTATTATTATGATAATTATAATTAAAATTACTTACAAAAGGATTATTGCGAGTCAAAGGAACACTCAAACCCATAAACAGGCAGCTGGCCAAAGTAAACATATCGCAATGAGCCACAAATGCCGGGGATAATAATATTTACTGTTGTTTTTTGGGCAACAAAAACGACCAAATAGAAAAGAGATTCTAGTCGATGCCACAGTAAAATGCATCTGCACGTCCAAATATATATCCGACCACCACTAAGCCACAGCCAAAGACTAACAATGCAAGCAGCTCTAACTATGCCACAAACAACATTAGATCCTTCGTTGGGTTTGGACGTTGTAAAGAATCATCATCAAATAAATGCTTACGCAAATTGTTGCATATCTGGAAGGCGTTTCGGTAATCTGGCTCGAGAAAAACAAGAAAGACATAATGAGGATGAGAAATTCAATTTAAAACTCATCTTGCGCTTAATTTTTTGGAATAAAAGGAAACTATGTAAGACTATGGCCACAAAAATCCAAAAAAAGAAGAAAAAACGTTGATTATGGAAATATGCAGTCAAGGGGAAGAGCTACGGGGAATAAGAGAGGGAGGGGGTTTGTAGATATACCACCGAGCTGGAATTTCTTTCTATTGTCCTCATAGCGCGTAGAGTGTTTTTCGGCCACAATGAGTATTTAACATAAAATACTCCAAACCAAACAGCGCCGACAACGACAATGACAGCAACGTCAACAGGGCATTTACAGCTCAACGATTTGGCCTAACGACGAGTGTTTGGTCAAAGATTTACAAGGATCCCTCCACTTCACTCCAATGCCCGGTCCACCTCTGCCTCTCCAAACACACCGCCAACAAGAGGCAGCAGCAATACGGGCAACATGGTTGGCCAACTGTCGCCTGACACAATTGTTTAGAAAACTCTAAACATCAGTGGTGGGAGCTTTGCATTTAAGATAAAAGCAAATATTTAACAAAGTTTTGCACAACACAAACACAGACACAGATACAAAAATGTTGCACACACACACTGTCGTTTGTCTATATACTACTGCACACATACATAGGCAACATTGCAAAGTTTTGCACACACAGTCTCACAAAGTGAGTGATGCTTACAACCAGTCGAGAATTTTGTGGCAAAGTATTGTTCAAGTTTCCGTTGCCGATGACGCTGATGCTGTTATCAGCAGCGTTGTTGCGGCCTTTGTCACTGAACAGTGTTGCGAAACCATCAATTAATAAACTATTAAATCAAATGTATATGGTGGTATCTTCGATGCGCTAAGGACCTTTTGGACATTATTTTGGATCCATTGGCTTTTCAAAACAGGGATTTTTATAATAAAGTCATATGGGGATTTGTGAGAAAATTGCGGCCCTAGGGTCCGAATACAATCATACCTACACTGCTCTCCTAAGAAAGATTTTCAGATTTCAGGACCTACATTCACTGAGAACAGATTTGTTGCCACAACTGAATTTGTTATCAACCAAATGTTAGTGGTTGCACGTACTTCTATGTATTCCATCGCCAATATGTGGCTTCTAAAGGTGCATATTCTGAAGTCGGTAAGGACCTTTGTATGGAGGCTATACAACAATATAGACTCATGTGGTCCAGTTTCGATTGTTTATTGGTTACATGGAAATTTTCAGTACTGGGAATTGACACTATAGTTTGAAATGACAGAGTATCCGAAACCCTTAATTTTTTGGCTGATTATTGGAAATAATTTTGTACACTTTGGGTTTTGTAATATATATAGGGTCAATAATCTAGAGGTATATTTTTCAATAGGATTTTTTTACAGATTACTAGTGAGTTGTGTTAAATTATTTTTTTTCTTTTCAGTATTGTATGTCATTTTTACACGGAAAGATTTACACAACGAAAACCACCGTTTGGTGCGGTTTGTGGGCTGGTGGAATTATCGGTCCATATTTTTTCAAAAATTCGTGGGCAATTGTGTGAAGAAAACTTGAAAAGTAAGGTTTACAACAGTAGTTCTCATTCGTTTGTGGAGAGCCTGGCCTTATAGAGTTCGGTTTTACTTTCAACAATTGCAGCAAGGCTTTCTGAAGAGGGTTGTCACGGACCCGAAATCATGATAAAAGTAGTGTGCAGCCACGAAAATCAATGTCACTGCCATTTTGTTAAAAACTTGTCTTTTATTTCAATGTAGAAGCAAGAGGTCTTGAGCCGGTTTAATCCCTGTTCAATGTGTAAAAGCAACAGACCGAAATAAAGTAGCTAAACAAAAATAATTAACCGTGAATGGTGCTCGCTAGCGCGCCATGATATCGGAATTTTTGCTACCTGAAATTGACGGTGCCACAGCACGGTGCAACTTACCATATAGGTGCTCAAACAATGGTTCTATTGAGAGGTAATTTCGAAGTGCAGCTAATTTGAAGTTTTGGACCGGTGAGTTGACACTATCTGACATTTCCATTGGAAAGTTCGACATTTTTTAGCATAAAATCAGAACCTTTTGACGTACGACCATCATTTGTGTTGTTTACAGTGACTTGAAAAAATCAATTTGGCAAAAAAAAATAGAATTAACTCGTAAACATTTTCGTGCGATAATTTTTCACAACTTTCGACGTGGATTATCACGACAAGAGTGCATCGATGAACTTAAATCTTTGTATGGCGATGAATCACCATCCTATAGCACTGTGAAAAACTGGTTTAATGAATTCAATCGTGGCCGACGCCTGCTCAAATACGAAAGTCGTGAAGGTCTGCCAGAGAACATTGATGCCGTCATAATGCAAGATCGGCATGTGACATACCGTGAGATAGAGGGATCCTTGGGCATTTCTTCCACCAGCATACATTCGATATTTCATGAACACCTGTCCACAAAAAAGGTTTGTTCTCGTTGGACCCCGCACAATTTGACAATCGCTCACAAAAAGACTCGTGTCGATTGGTGCAAAAAAAATTTTGAAAAAATTCGATCGCGGTGCTTCAAAAGATCGTGTCAGGTGACAAATCATGGTTGTATGCGTATAAGCCCGAAACAAAACAGCAATCGATAGTGTTGGGCTTCGAAGACGGTCTAAATCCAATGAAAGTTGTTCGTGGAAGAAGCACTTCAAAGCAAATGGTCGCCTGTTTCTTCGGCAAAACTGGTCATTTGCCGACTATTCTGCTGGAGCAACGACTGACGGTCAATTATGAGTGGAATGCCACAATTTGTTTGCCTGAAGTCTTTGGAGAAATTCGAAAAACGAACAAGAGAAGACGAATGATTGTGCGCCATGTCAATGCGAGCTCTCACACATCGGCCCAAACCAGCGCCAAAACGTCCAATTGATGGGTCATCTGCCGTGCAGCCCTGACTTGGCACCCAATGACTTCTTTTTATTCCCGCACATCAAGTAAAAAAATCGTGGTCAACGATTTTCGTCGCCAGAAGATGCTGTTAAACCATGTTTTGGAGGTGTCTCAACCGGATTAGAAAAGTGCTTGGACAATTGGTTTGAGAGCATGCAAAAGTGTATAAATCATGCTGGAGAATAATTTGAAAAACAATAAAACCATTTATAATGGTAAATATTCGCATTTTCATTATTAGGCCTTGGCCGGATTATCTAAACGATAAGTATGCCTATACCTTCTATATAATTCTACCATACGTACTATACCGTGTGTGACTTGATTCTAAAATTATAATTAGTGTTAGATAATTATCTAACACTTGTTAATAACAATTAAAACACCAACCCTTAACACTGGTTTAATTTATTCAGCAATTTGATGTCTCCCCAATTTCAGAATACAAATAATTTTAAAATTATCTATCAACTGGCCTTTCTGACAAACCCGAGACGGTCACTTGCAGCCTATTTCGAGGTAAGTGGCGTCCAACGATTTTTAAGCTGGATTATTTTGGTCCATTATACTAGCATGCGCATCCACTACTCAGAGAACAGATTTGTTGCCACAGCCGAAGGTTTTGCTAACCGACTGCTGGTGGTTGCACGTACTACCCATGTATGACAGTATCGGTTTAAGAGTCAAAGTCTCGGTAACCCTGAATTTAATTAGGATGATTATTGGAACGGAAGTTATACATGTATTGGTTGTTTTTATGGATTATTGGCTATAAGAACTCTTTGAATTTGGTTGTCATTACCACGAATATTTGTTAACTAGACCAAATGTTGTTAAATTTTATGTATTCGTATATCTGACCTAATATGTTAGTTTTTTTATTTAATTTTTATATCTAACGATTTGAAAATATTTATTCTGTTATTTGAATTACGATTATTCTTTTTAAAACTTGGTTTTTGCTTTCGAGCCAAATAAAGTTTGTAAGCACAATTGGAACGATTTTATGCACCAAACTGGAAAGTTGGTCAATACAAATTCAATTTTGGTTTTAAAGTGTCAACAAATTTTAATATAAAGAATTCTTAAAGTCTTGGCTACATGTGTATACTGTATACTTTCATATCGGTTATATTTTGTAAGTTACGTATTCAAGGAAATGAGTGGAATATTCTGATCCATATTTAAGAATATATATTTTTTTTACCCATAAACGATAATTTTAACATTTTTATACATTCAATAAAACAGAGACACGTGCCAACTGAAATTTATAATACAAAATACTTTAATCTTAGAGATAAGATGTTAAAATGTTCTTTGAAAATAAACACCATATGATTTCAACTAACATATCTCCTAGCGAAAATTCGGCAAACCGAAAAAATATTGGTTAATTTCAACTTATTTCATATGGTTTAGCGTTGCAAAATAAAAATTTTCTTGGCCGATTAAAAATAACTTGGACCTGCGGGAGCCACCCGTTTGGGAATTTACTCACTCATTTCTAGAAGAAATCATTCACCGCCCGCGAAATCCCGATTTTTCTTACAAAGTGTAATATGTTACAATTGCGAAATCAACGGGATTTAGTTACTACAAAAAACTAATTAGTTGTCACCACCAATTATTGGTACCAAAGGAACATGTACTTCATAGTTGTCATAACCTCTAGTTTTTTGACTTTCCAATCTTTAGTATCGGTGTCAGTACTGACAATCGCAACAATGACATCTCAGTTGGAATTCAAGAAAACGTTCGAAAGGAAGTCCTATGCTAACGCTCTATCGAGTGTTTATATTCAATTAACAAAGTTAAGGATTATGACGATTTTATTTTGGGTTGTTTCGGAACACTGTGCTGGTTGTTTGTTGGGTTAGTGCTGCAATTCAACCCGTTTATTGGAATTTTCATTTACATTTAAACGTTCGCTGGATGGAAATGCGTACATTTTGTGTTAAGCCACAAAACTACTGGCGTTCGTTCATCTCACACACACAAACACGCTTTAATACATTTCCGCACACACACACACTTGCATAGTTCTACTGCTGCACACACGCAGCTATATGCAATGAATGTTTATTATTGCATAGTTTTAGGCTGTTTTCGAGTTATAAACAATTACCCAAAAAATAGACAAAATTTAACAAGAGCGGGAGAGAGCATGACGAATAAAGTGAGAAAGAGGAAGACAGGGAAAGCCAGAAAGATATAGGGTACATGATAAAGGGAAAGACAAAGAGTGGGAGCAGTTACTAAGTGATAATAAAACGTCACTTAAACGGAAATAAAACAATTTTCAAAAGCACAAGACTATGAGATGGGCAATAGTTGTTTATGCCTCAGGATGACAAAAGAACGCAGCTGGTAGAGTTGGGGCCTTGCATTAAAAAAAACTTTTAACTTTCTACTTTTTAATGTTTTAAAAGACTTTCTCTAAATATAAAATGCATGACAGCCATAACCTGGGATTGAAGTGAGTGCCTGTTTTAGTATAGTTTCAAGAAAAACAAATATAGATGCAGTATTTTTTCGGCCTTATAAAACTTGAGCTCTTAATCAAAAGCTGATCTACATATTCCAGTATCAGATTTCTTACTTGATTATCAGAATGTTGCTTCACAGTAGTGAAGCAGCATTCTGAGAATCTTTACAGACGGTATTCTCTGTAGCCAAAGTGGCTGTTGTTGGTCCTAACCTTTATTTAAGTAATATTTGGGAGAAGTCTAGGAAAGAGGATGGCTATATTCTGGACGGTTTTTGTCCCTATTTATTTATGTACAGTTTTTTCCAAGTAAAAGTGTAGATCTAAAAAAACCAGATGGAAATTGAAACGGCGGCTGATAATCGTACATACGGCCACTTGATTATTGAAGCAAAATGTTAAGATGAACCCAGTAGAACCAGCATAGATGTATTGAGTGACGAATTTTTAAGTTTGACAAGGGCTTATTGCCTTTTATGCTCATTGCAGAAGGGAAATGTTTCAGCGATTTTCTTATTTGATAGCGTAGATCCTGCTTGTTGCACTGGCGAATGAGTATGTTACACCCACGTAATCAATCAATCAATAGTCAGACAATATAAGGTGGAGGTATCTTTGCCGTGATTGTAGCATTTTTTATCTTGGAATAATGTTAGCCACTGCGTTTTAAAACAGAAAAAAGAATTAAACCCTACAAAAATGATGTGTCTCTTGAAATTTCCGACGGCGAGTTAAAAATTGCATCAAAATAAGAATGATGGAGGCCTCGGTAAAAGGCCAAGTCTAAAAATCTGTCCTCTGTGATGAAAAGCCATTTGAAATAGGATTTTTGGACTAAATTTACCCTCTTTTAAGGAATAATGTCATACTTCAATTTGTGAGAAAATTGTCTTCTTCAATGTTGAAAGGGTGTGGATTTTTGGACAAAGTTATGCAAATTGTAAAAAAAAAATTTTTTTGGGCTTCGCCAGAAAAATTTGCGTTTATTCGATACCCTCATGTACGTACATGTAAACTGGAAGCCTTTTTTGTGCCCCTATTTTTTTGAGCTGGTTATTGATCGATCGTTATTAACTGTTCCAAATTTCATCATGATTGCATCTAATATGGAGCTTTCAGAGCTGTAAACATAAAATCGATTGAATATATCGTCCTTTAACAGCGAATAAACCCGTATAAGTCAGAAACGAAATTTTACGGGAGAGGGGTTTTTTCGGGTTTTTTTTTTGTCTAATTCATCTAGAGGATTCCGATTCAATTGAATATATCGTCATTTTTTTTTGAGACCAACACTCAGGGGGTGTCCCCTATATATGCAGTGAATTGCATCGGTCAAGGGAAGATAGGTTAGGGTATTGAAGGAAAGAGGGAGTAATGTTTATGGACATTTAATTTGAACCTGTTCATATCGTACGTGGCAGGAAACACCTCTGCGGGAAGTCTGTTCCACATACGGACAACGCGGCTGAAGAACGAATTCTCCCTGTAATGCGTCGTGCGATCAGTAGGCCAATCAATAACAAATGGATGCGAAAATATGGAATTTTATTTCCAGTGATTGTTGCTAACCTCGTTTTATAGTAACGGCTGGGCAGTGTCCCTTAACAGATGTATGAGCCAACAACAAAATTTTACAAGAGTGGGGTTTTTTTTAAGTTTTGTTCTCTTTGAAGCTTAGTATTGCTATGAAATTTACTATGGAAGCATAAGTTTTAATTCAGATAGAAACATCTGTAAATATCATTTTCTTGGAACCTCTTTGGTAAAGTTTCTTTAATGCTTCATTTAAATACATTCATAGTCACCTAGGAGTGCTCTCATTCTCCATTCACCACTATTAGGCCGTACTTATTAAAGTCATGTATTCATAGCCTGATTTTGCTTAATTTCATATATTTATTTTTCCTCGAGACTCAGATCATTAAAGTCTTATAAATATCCTTTATGCCAAACTTCAGTTTAGGAAAATAATTACTTGCAATATATTCCGATTGCCAAAATTGACACCAAATGCCATTGCATATTATTAGGCCGTACTTATTAAAGTCATGTATGCATAGCCTACTTTTAGGCACTAAAGTGAATTTTGTTATTTTTTTCTTCTTTTTTTTCTTGAAAATCATTTGCATATTCTATACGAGCCAGCCAACCATATACACATTTTTCAATTCGTGAGAGTTCCTCTTTTACCTCCGGCACAATTTACATGGATATTCTTAGGAGTTCTCATCCTCCTCCTCCTTCTCGTCAATTCCACCTTAATATTCGCACTTCACTCGTTTTGCCTTGATAATCCTTAGATAAACAAGATAAAGTATGTATGTTTTTTTGCTTTCAACTATTCTCGCCCTGCACTCTGATGGAAATTTGCGACTCACTCGGTAATGGTGGGCAGGAAGAAGGCGGGAAAAGAAAAACTGTTTCATGCTCATTTGAACACATTTACTTAAAAATTTAGTTGAACTTCGTTGCTTCCTCGAGTCGCAGTTTGATGTGTTTCCTTCAATTTTTTGGTGCTGCTGCAAGGGGATGTGGTGGATTTATATACGTTTCTCTGGCGGTTTCCCTTTACCGGAGTATCCATAAATTTTGCACATCCTCAAACATTTTGCTTGCCTTGACGCTCAGCAGACGCTTAGGAGTACAGCTTTTTTTGACTGTCAAATAACAACGTAAAATTTCGGCACTAACAGGGGCAGGAAAAGTGGGAAATGCTTTCCAAGAAAAACAGAAAAAACTGAAACTTGCTTTACGAAGGTGCATATGTAGAGTTGCTGTTGGCAAGAAGTGAAGAACTTCGTTAAAATTTTGCTTTGCAATGTATGCGGTTTGTGTCAGGCGTGTTGCCCCCTTCCTCCTCATGCACCATCTAAAAGGGAGCAAATGGAACAAACATCAAAACATAGCGACACATCATTTGTCAAAAAGGATTCGTGCATATGAGTGGGTGTGTGTGTACATGTCCCCTGTGTGTGTAAGTGAGTGATAATATAAAGGTTCGCCTCGAAGAGCAGAAAATGTGCTTGTTAAGTCGAAATACATACGGCACAGAGGTGTGCTTGTATGTGTTTGCCCAGCGAAAGGTTAAAAAGGATGCAGAGGTGTAAATTGTAGCACCGGCATTGAAATGAATTTAAATTGAAAGTGTGACAAAAAAGAATTGGAAAGTTTGCCTAAAAGTACGCTCCCTATATTGGGAGAGTTTTTTTTTGAGTTGAATACACGTGCTGAATAGTTTGAAGGCACGTGCTGAATACAAGCAGGCAGATGTATGTATTCTAATTGAAGTGTTTGTCATGCCTTATGACTATTCTGACTGTATTGATACTATAATTTTTAGTTTCTCTTATTAACGTAATAAGTCTCTCGTTTTTGAAAATTATTTCCAACTTTTTTGTTTGAATGGAAATTATTTTTAAGACGGGCGTAGCTGATTATTTATGACGCACGATCCCTACTTTTTTAAAGAAAAAATCACGTAAAATTCAAATTGAATGGGGAATGTTTATTATCATTTGAAAGAACATTCCTTGGCATTTATTTTTTTGAAGATTATGTCTGTCAAATGTTGGCCGCGGCTACGTCTCAGATGGTCCATCCATTGAGTTGAGTTTTCGATGACTCCTTCACGCATTTCGACTGCTAACTGGCGAATGGCACGGGTGATGTTTTGCTCCAAGGCCTGAATCGAAGCGGGTTTGTCCGCATTAACTTTAGAATTTACATATCCCCACAGGAAAAAGTCTAACGGTGTGATACCATACGATCTTGGTGAGCAATCGACCAGCCCAAAACGTGAAATTATCTGCTCACCGAAGTGTTTTCTCAAAAAATACATTGATTGATGCGATGTGTGGGAAGTGGCGCCGTCTTGTTGAAACCAAATATCGCCGAGATCACGAGCTTCAAATAGTCGGTTATCATGGCACTATAACGGTCGCCATTTGTTCTCTCCGGCATCTTTTTTGAAGAAATATGGACCGGTGAGTCCACCTGCCCACAAACCACACCAAACCGTGGGTTTTTCTTAATAAAGTGGCTGCTCTTGAACTTCTTCTGGTTGTCTTTGTCCCAAATGCGGCAATTTTGCTTCTTTGCATACCCATTGAGCCAGAAATGGGCCTCATCGCTGAACAAAATTGGCTCGAAAACGTCGGATCTTCTTGGAACTTTTCAAAGCCCATATAGCGAAGCGATGTCGCTTGGGAACGTCAGGCGGCTTCAGTTCTTGAGCAAGCTGTATTTTGTACGCTTTCAATTTAAGATCTCGGCGTAAAATGCGCCAAGTCGTTCCATACGTTAGACCGAGTTGCTGCGAACGGCTCCGAATCGCCTCTCCACGGTCTTGGTGTACACTCTCAGCTACGGCCGCTACATTTTCTTCACTGCGTGCTGGACGTGGTCTATTCGGTCGAATAGTATCCAATAATGAATGCTGGGTCTCAAGATGGGTGATTTTGTAGCGAATACGAGGGCGGCTCGGAAACTTCTTAGCCTAGCACAAAAAGCGCGGTATAAACAGAAAAAAGTTAAGTGTTTTGGAAACTTCCATCTCTGCCATGAACACATGTTAAATTTTGTTTCGATCTGCCAACTCCTTCATATAGAAACAGGTGTTTACAAAAGACGCATCCGCGATTTTTTTACAATGGAAAAATTAGAAATGCGTGGTATCATTAAATATTTACATAAAAAAGGTTTATCGGGACAAGAAATTCATAATGATATGGTGAATGTGTAAGGTGAAAGTGCTCCTTCATATGCAACAGTAAAAAATTGGGTTGCTGAATTTAAACGTGGTCGTACAAGCATTGAAGATGAACCACGTAGTCTACGCCCAAAAACAGCAACAACATCAGAAATTGTAGCCAAAGTGCATGATATGGTATTAAATGATCGACGAATAAAAGTGCGTGAAATAGCTAATATCATGGGCATCTCAAATGATCGAGTCCATTTAATTTTGCATGAAGAACTACAGATGAAAAAGCTTTCTGCAAGATGGGTGCCGGACTTGTTAACAGTCGACCAAAAACGCATAAGAATGAACATTTCTCAAGCATGTTTGGATCGTTTTCAGCGAAATAAAATGGATTTCAAGCGTCGTTTTATAACTGTTGATGAGACATGGACCCACCAATATACTCCAGAGACAAAAGAACAATCCAAACAATGGACTGAAGCTGGAGGAAGTGCCCCAAAGAAGGCAAAAGCAATTCAATCGGCTGGTAAGGTTATGACAACGGTTTTTTGGGACTTCAAAGGTATTTTATTGATTGACTATCTGCAAAAGGGTAAAACAATAAATTCAGAGAACAATTGCAACCTTTTAGATCAATTTGATGTACAAATTCGAGAAAAACGTCCTGGCTTACAACTCAAAAAAATAATTTTTCATCAAGACAACGCACCAGCGCACAAGAGTGTTTTAACAATGGCTAAAATCAACGAATTAAAGTTCGAGTTGCTTGACCACCCACCTCATTCTCCTGATTTAGCTCCCAGTGACTTTTACCTGTTCCCAAATCTAAAAAAAATCCTTGCTGGCAAGCGTTTTACCTCAAATGAAGATGCAATTACAGTTGTAAACCACTATTTTGAAGACCTTGAGGAAAACTATTTTAATCAAGGGATAGAATTGCTAGATAAGCGTTGGACTAAGTGTATTGAAGTTTCAGGAGATTATATTGAAAAATAAAAATATTTTTGAAAAACTAACTATTCTCTTTCATTGATAGGCTAAGAACTTTCCGAACCGCCCTCGTAGTACGCTCAGTATTCCGATTATGTTGACCAAAAGTTGAAGGAAGTGCACGAAACACATTCCTCACCGTACGTGAATTTTCGTAATAAAGTTGAACGATTTGTAAACGTTGTTCAGGCGTAAGTCTTTCCATGATGAAATGCCAAACAAAACTAAACCAAAAATAACATGACAGCATAACACGACTCACACGTGATCTGTCACAAAAAGGCTATTGAAAAAAGTATCTCCACTTGGATCACCCATTACATTTGCTAACTCGGTTGCACACAAAAACTTGGTAATAAAATACATATGTGACGCGCAAAGTAGAAAGGGACCTAAGGGTAAAAACCAGTTTTGTTCAGGAGAGCCATTTTAAAGATTTAAATACGTGTATCGTTGGTGTACCATCACTTTCATAAAACGCGCATATCTCTGGGAGGGAACACTTTTGGAGCATGGGATCATTCGATGCTCAAATGTTGTCCACATCAAAAAAAAAAGTGAAAATTGATTTTTTTTACCCTTAGGTCCCTTTCTCTATGCGTCGTTTAGTTCGGCCAGGCCGACACATTTATACTCTCCACCAAGAACGAATTGACAGGATTTGGATTTTTGGTGCTTGATCCATATTTGACAGAACTCTATTTTTGGGGCCAGCTAAACCAATGTTCCATTCAAGTTCGTGAAGAAAATTTCAATGTTTTTTGAGAACTTTTATGTATTATCTTAAGTAAGGCTGAAAGAGTCATAGGAAGCCCATATATTAGGCCCATTTAGATAAATCTTTAAAGTTAATACATATTGGGATAACTGAGATAATTCCACTGTTTCTGAGTAACCACAAGTCCATGTCTAAAAACACTTTCATGTTTCGGAACTCTATGGTACAAGTACTTTGACATATAGGCCAAGGCCTCAAAAATAATTGAGGTGTGGTAAAAATGCTTTTTTCGGAGTCATGACAACCTGTTACTGCCTAGCCATAGATCGCCTCGTACGATTTTTAAGAAATTTAGAAATTTCTGTCCAAAAGACCATAGAAGTTGAAAGAAAAAAACCTCAATTTTTACCTAAGATATGACGTGTTTGTTTGAAGTGCAAGGTGAATTTGCATCCCGCTACTTGCTTCCGGGATTATCACAACGGTGTTGAACCAGATCAAAAGAAAATTGCTAAGGCTAAGTGATTTATTTCTTTTAAGTACCATGTTTTATTAATACAATTACCCATTTGCATTTAATCGGATCTGGAGGCCAGGTGTGTTGTCGTATTACTGCCTGATTTTTTTCATTACATAGCAGATAACTTAAGCTATTCGGTAAAATTCGAAATGTTCCGGAGCATTTTCCGAAATTTTTTTTTCGATTTATGCCTGCTTAAAACAAAAGATTAAACAAAAGCACATTATTTTCGGAACTCTATGATTCTTTAACCTAGAATAAATTAAAAAATTACTTTAATGTAGAATAAATTTTCCGTTTTGATTTGTAGCGATTCGGTTCGCTGTCTTTTAATACGCATGTGAATGAGAACGTTTTTTGATCTGTATGGATAGGATTGAGTGCAAAATTGGTTAAAATCGTAAATATAACGGGTGGCCGATTTAACATTTTAAATTTGAATGGGCTATAAAAATACTGATACTTTTTTTTTAAAGTTTCTTGTTTTATTGGAAAGGTTGAACTTTGTCATTTAATAACGAACACAATAGCATTCATACGACTGCCACAACTGGCTCGGCAAAATCTCATCCGATCAACCCAATTTTTCAGTACATTTTCGATTGTTTCGTATCGAATCTCTTCAATGGCAACTTGATTTCATGTTCCAACGCATCAATTTTCCCTGGATGCTTTGCGTTACATTCATCCTTAACGACTCCCCACAGAAAAGAATCCAAATGGTTCGAATCACAGCTCCTAGGTGGCCAATTGACAACACAATTTCGGCTGATTATTTGATATTCAGAAACAGTGCGTAAAATATCGATGGTTGCATTGGCTGTGACATGTGATCCCGTCTTGTTGAAACCAAATGTCGTTCATGTCATTCTCTTAAATTTTTGGAAACAAAAATTCGTTGAGAATGGTGCAGTAACGCTCTCCGTTACCGGTAACAGCGGCTCCTTGATCATTTTTAAAGAAAAATTGACCAATGATGCAGCTAGCCCAAAATCCACACCAAACAGTGACTCTTTGTCGATGCATTAGTTTCATTATAGTCAAGTGTGGGTTCTATGAACCCCATGGGCGGCCATTTTGCTTATTGACATAGCCACCGAGATGAAAATAAGCTTCATCTGAAAACACTATTTTTCGGTGAAATTCTTAAACTACTGCCAGACAGTATTCAGCCAATTGGAAGAAGCAAAAACGCATCGGATGGTGTTAATACTTATAAATAAAATAAAACCAGAAATTTGAAAAAATTATTAGTACTTTTTTTTTACAGCTGATTCAAATTTAAACTGTAAATGGCCCACCCTTCAAGCACATATTTGGATTTGTTAGAAAATGTTGCGGTTTCTTCGAAGAACTCAAATTCAAATTTAGTCCATGTTCATAAGATTTTTTTTCGGCCATACAGATCCTTTATTCATGGGTCAATGATTTAAAATTAGTCGAATATTAAAATTATTATTGTTAGGATTTGTGACGAAATGATATTGTTTTTTTGCACCCATATGTCCTCAGTTGAGGGTGGACGATTTTTAAGCCCCCTTAAGGCCCACATGGGCTGGTCCGTGTTCCAAATTGGCACAAATCTTAAATAAAGCATATACTTGAATTTGTAAGAAAATTGATATTTAAGGTTCCATAAACCACGCCCATAGGTCAATGCCTTTTGTTCAGCTAAATTGTTAAATCGATGTCAAATTCAGATAATTCAGAAAAAGTCACTGTTTTTTGAGTACCCATATGTCTATGTTCAAAAGGACCTGTATTTCGGCACACTAGGGCCTTAAGACTGATATGTAAATACCTTAAATTTTTTCGAATCGGAAAATTAATGTAACTTTCTGATTTGTGACAAAATTTTATTGTGATTTCAATACCCACATGTCCATAGTTCAAGGTTACCGGTTTTTGAGGGCCTTGGGAACTTAGTCCCATGGGTCAAGGCCTCAAATTTCTTTGAAAAGTAAAATTGATGGCATTCTGCCATGCCGAAATTTTTATGTTTTTTAATAGCCTTATGTCCATAGTTCAAGAAGAGCGATTTTTGGGCCCCTATGGACCTGTCCGAGTTGAAAATTTGAAACAAATCTTGAAGATACCTAATAAGATTTATTGGAAAATTTCACCGTTTTACCCATATATCCATTTCATATATGCCTGAACATAAGGGGACGTTTTTTTGGGTCCCAGGCCCCCACATACATTGCCCAAAGGGCAAGGTCTCAATTTTAGAAGAAAGCATTAAATCTATATAATATTCAGATTCTTCATAAAATTCCACTGTTTTTTAGTACCTTCATTTGTCCTTTGGTAATGGGACCGTTTTTGCAGCGCCCTAGGGACCATATCCAATGGCTCAAGGCCTCATATATCTACAAATCGTAAAACTAATGAAATAGCCCGATTCGTGGCGTAATTTTATTGTTTTTTAATGCCCATATGCCTATACTGCAGTGGCCGATTTTTATTCCTCTTGGGCCCTAGGGACCTTGCCCCCATGGGTCAAGGCTTCATACTTTTTAGAAACGTAAAATTAATATGATATTCTGATTCGTGACTAAATTTTATTATTATATATTCCAAACCGCCCTCGTAGATAATTAATAATTATTAATTATCTACGAGGGCGGTTCGGAAAGTTCTTAGCCTATCAATGAAAGAGAATGGTAAGTTTTTTAAAAATATTTTTATTTTTCAATATAATCTCCTGAAACTTCAATACACTTAGTCCAACGCTTATCTAGCAATTCTATCCCTTGATTAAAATAGTTTTCCTCAAGGTCTTCAAAATAGTGGTTCACAACTGAAATTGCATCTTCATTTGAGGTAAAACGCTTGCCAGCAAGGATTTTTTTTAGATTTGGGAACAGGTAAAAGTCACTGGGAGCTGAATCAGGAGAATAAGGTGGGTGGTCAAGCAGCTCGTACTTTAATTCGTTGATTTTAGCCATGGTTAAAACACTCTTGTGCGCTGGTGCGTTGTCTTGATGAAAAATTATTTTTTTGTGTTGTAAGCCAGGACGTTTTTCTCGAATTTGTACATTTAATTGATCTAAAAGGTTGCAATAGTACTCTGAATTTATTGTTTTACCCTTTTGCAGATAGTTAATCAATAAAATACCTTTGAAGTCCCAAAAAACCGTTGCCATAACCTTACCAGCCGATTGAATTATTTTTGCCTTCTTTGTTGCACTTCCTCCAGCTTCAGTCCATTGTTTGGATTGTTCTTTTGTCTCTGGAGTATAGTGGTGGATCCATGTCTCATCAACAGTTATGAAACGACGCTTAAAATCCATTTTATTTCGCTGAAAACGATCCAAACAAACTTGAGAAATGTTCATTCTTATGCGTTTTTGGTCGACTGTTTACAAGCGCGGCACCCATCTTGCAGAAAGCTTTTTCATCTGTAGTTCTTCATGCAAAATTAAATGGACTCGATCATTTGAGATGCCCATGATATTAGCTATTTCACGCACTTTTATTCGTCGATCATTTAATACCATATCATGCACTTTGGCTACAATTTCTGTTGTTGTTGCTGTTTTTGGACTTCCACTACGTGGTTCATCTTCAATGCTTGTACGACCACGTTTAAATTCAGCAACCCAATTTTTTACTGTTGCATATGAAGGAGCACTTTCACCTAACACATTTACCATATCATTATGAATTTCTTGTCCCGATAAACCTTTTTTATGTAAATATTTAATGACACCACGCATTTCTAATTTTTCCATTGTAAAAACATCGCGGATGCGTCTTTTGTGAACACCTGTTTCTATATGAAGGAGTTGCCAGATCGAAACTTGTGTTTAACATGTGTTCATAGCAGAGATGGAAGTTTTCAAAACACTTAACTTTTTTCTGTTTATATCGCGCTTTTTGTGCTAGGCTAAGAAGTTTCCGAACCACCCGTATATGTACATAGGCCGATTTTTGGGATCTTTCGGCCTATATGGTAAGATTCCCACACCGGCCTTAATTTTAAATACAGGTACATATTTGTGTGGCCCAATGGCCGCACGTCCTAATGACCACGCGTATTTATGGAAAGTTTAAAGAATTCTTGCCTGTCACTGCAAAAGGTTTTTTAATCAAATTTTTAAAATTTGAACAGGACTGTTTTTAAAACTTTAACGGGAAACCTTTTTTCTCTTTGGCCGATTTGGACCATTTTCAATATAACCCCAAAACCGACTTAAATACATACATCTGACAAGGCTCTACCTCTTTTAACTTGGAGATCAATAATTATATAGTTTGTATGGTCGCCGATAAGTATTTCGATGTGTTACAAACGGAATGACAAAAAAAGTTGAAGCGGCTGTTTGTTTATGTTAGCGGACTATAGGTGTGGAACCTCAATTTCGATTACACCGAAATTGGTATCAAACTTCCTATATCGTTATCATTGTTCCTTTATTGATCGGAATAATCCTCGAAACCTTCTAAGCATCAGGAAAATATCCCTTAGATTTTCAGCTACTAAAAATGATTGTCCAGTACTCAAATGCCTTAGTTGGCAATTTCCTAATAATAAAGTTAGAGACGGTGTCCAACCCTTACAATTTCCTTTTATGTATAACTCTGAACATTTCCAACAATGCATCCAATGTAACTAAATCGGAACACCCATGTCTATTAGAAGACGTCTGATTGGCAACGAAATGGTACTTAGTATTCGGAACATATGAAAAATAGGCTTTACCACCTCCTCCAGTATGACTGAGATTTCACACTGGACAGGGACATTGTAAATATTGGAAATGTATGACTCAAGTTGATCTAAACACTGACTCTCGTCCTCTATGACTACAGTATTTACTGATATATGCTGAATAGATGAGTTTCTCTTAAAGCCCAAAGTATTATAAATCTAACGAAGGGACACCAGCCTTTTAATTGTCCGTTCCTTCCTGAAGGCATCAGTAGGTTCAAGTTCCATTAGCTTATTGGTCGTAATACCTAGTAATTGTATCTGCTTAGACAAGAGCAAGTACTTTGGACTTTGGTATATAACATTTCCCTCTAATTTAATTTCCTTAACATTTTCCTTCAATTTCTATTGCCTACTGTTAGGCTTGACACCAGAAAACACAAATATAGCATACTTTTAGGTAGCTAATCCTCAACATACTTTATACACTTTATGAATACAATTCCATGTCCCAAATTGCATTCCCCCTTTATAGAGTAAAAAGAAAAAAAAACACGAAAGAAGAAGTGAAACTAAAATAAATAGTTTTACGCATAAGCCTTTACTTTTAACTTGTAATCATGGCTAAACCCCAAAATATGAGGGAGTTAAGGCAACAAAAGAGAATTGATACCGTCGCAGCGATTATCATCATTAACATGAGATTACCGAGGACTCACCACAAACCCTGCAATGTTAGATACACATACACACAGGAGTCAAGCCAATAGATTCATTGTCAATTGACTATCACAAAGTCATCTTTATTTGGGTCTTTATCTTTCGCATCCTTTGTTGCTGTGCCAGAGAGCAAAGCGGCATTGGTGATGGTGGTGGTGATGGCACTAAGTAAAACTACTGCGTTATGTGGTTACTTTTGGCATTAAATTCAATTACAATGATTGTCCCAACGATGATGGTATTGGATGATGTGGCTCTATTGGCGTTCTTGTGCTCGTTCCTCGATGCCTGCTGTTGTGACATAGCTTCGACTTACTAGCTGGCGTATTACACACTTTAGGGGGCATTAGGACATGATGCAACGAATATGGCTGACAATGCGAAAAGCAATGATTATGAGGATGACGCTGACGCCAATACTCTAGAAGCTATGAAACTATCACGATGATGAGAATGATGATGACCATGAGAATGGCACTGCTGCTGATGGTGATTGTGATGCCATGCTTCTGGTAAACGACAATGGGGTGTGTAGTAGCAAACACATTTTCGGAATAGCTTTTCCATTGGTCTTTCTTCGGGGGGAGAAGAGAAAAGGGCTACGATTGCCACACAATAGAGTCCATGGTACAAGGATTCTTTTGTAAGGCTGTAATGAACGTGCTTAAGCTTGCGTTCCATCGGAACATTGGCTTACAATGGGAAGTAATAGTGATGCTTATGATTTGTGCCCAGTTTATGAATGTACGAATTTTTGAACAGGTTATCTATTTTGCATTAAGTACCGTTTAAGGATTTTAATTGATATTAAAATCTTCATAGGTAAAAGAGCTTTCTTTAATAAGCAATTTTCTCTTTATTGAGGGTCAGGGGTTTATTCAATAAAAGATTACAGTCTCTTAATTTTATTTTGTAACACAAATAGTCTTCAGCTTTCATTAAAAAAATTATTTTTACATTTTTGTTTCATGGTGTGAAGTACTCGCATTAGCGACCTCCTAACACGGCATATATTCTGGTTATCTTTAATTCACTTATTTCACAAAACATCCCATTATGAAATAAACGGCCAACTTCTCTCAAATAAGTGAGCTATGGAGATATAATTCCTTAACTCACTTGATTAACTGATAGCGGGGAATTTAATAATTTACCTGATGAAATTAAGTCTAGTACAACAATTTCTCTTTTCAAAAAAAGATTAAAAGATTTTTTAACGCAAAATATGGATGAGCTCCTGAGATAAATACGTTTATATATGTATATCTAAATGTATATTTAAAAATTTCTTTTGTAACGTAAATAATATTTCAAATCAAAAATAATTGTAATCGATAATTTTGCCAACTTGCCTCAAAAATGCCTTACGGCGCTGAGGCCCTTGTTATTTCTAAGCTTTGAATTATTATAACGTTTTTGAATAAATTTAATAAAAAAAAACTGTATAATGCCGATTGGCTTAGTCATTTATCGCTTAGAAATTAATATCGCTTAGAAATTAATTTCTTAATCGAAAATTTCCCGGCATTGTCGGCGAGGTGGGATACCGTCGATGATTTTTTTTTTTGTTATTTTTACACGGATTTAAACCTGCGCAGTGAGAAAATCCTGGCCGCTTTTGAAAGTCAGTGTTACAAGTAAAACAAGTGGGCAATGCGTTAGTTAGGCTTGGCAAAAGCTTTGTAACTCCACACCACGGCACAGTGGTTTGAAAAAAATAATAAATTTGTAATGCCAGTAATTTCTATTGTGTTTGTCGTGCACGGCCCCAGTACACTTTCTATCCCTTATATTAGTAACGATATCATCCTAAAACTAATTCAAAGCATCCGTCGTGGAATGCCCTTTCATATATCCGAACTGTAGTTTAGGGATGTACGGCAGCTGAACGCCCGAATCCATTCTAACACGAAGGTCGATTTTAAAGAGTTTCGACAAGTAAAACAAGTGGACAATTAGTAAGTTCGGCCTGGCGAAAGCTTTGCCACTATACACGATGGCACAGTGGTTTGAAAAAAAATACAAAATTTGGAATGTCTTTAATTTCTATTGTGTTTGTCGATCATCTATGAAATTTCACATAGCTACAGGTGAGCTGCATAACACATTTTGAGATTTCCAGCTAGAATAGGTGTCACGCAGCTGGGCTTCAATGTTGGCAACCTCGGTTGTAAACAAACGTATAACGCTTGCCAAAGCCACATTTTCCTACTTGATTTGGATGGCATTTGATTTTTTCCAAGTCCATCGACAAAACCTACAGAAAACCTTCTGTTAAATGCCTTCTTGAACAGATACCGCATTTTAGAGAGAGATTTAAGATGGCTCACAAAGTAATCTCTTAATCGTAAAGTTGCAGGCAGGTTAAAACAACCCATGACAAGTTTAAAATCTTTATATACGAAATCGAACCTGCAAAAATATAGCACTGTCAAAGGACTTGCTGCCAATAAAACAAGTTATCAATTTGTAAGTTCTACAGTGTAAAAGCTTTAATACTCTCCACCATTGCCCAGTGGTAGATAAAAAAACAACTTTGGAAATCAAGTCAATAAAAATAAAATCTGTTCGTTTTGTCGTTCATCAAAGAGTAGGGTGCATTCAAAATTTGTATACCCTCAATCATAGAATATAGGGTTATTCACTTTGTCATTCCGTTAGCAACACATTAAAATACTGGCCGGAGATCCCACAGAGTTAATATTTATTCTGAAACGTCGTTAATTCTAATATGATCAAGCCATGTTCGTCTGTCTGTCTGTGGAAAGGAAACTACAGGTCGCATTATTGGAGATATTTGGTTGAAATTTTGCAGAAAAATGTGCTGATGGATTGAAAAGGTTGGTTTAAAAAATGGGCCAGATCGGTCGAGAAAAAACAACAATACTGAACTTTAAAATGCAATATCTCATGAACAATTTGAGATATGAGGCCGATATTTGGCTCGAGAAAGACGAGCTCTAACCGCAAGCTCTAACCGCGAGAAAAACGTAAGCGCCAAAAAGAAAATTTTGCAGTAGTGGGTTTTTTTCTTAGATTTTTAGCATAAATTTTGTAAATATTATTATTTAATTTTTATTATTTAAGCTTAAGAACGTTGTACATTTTTTTTATCGAATTTTATTTAAAAGCGTGTGCCTCTTCATCTGCTTTATTGTAAGGGCTCGAAATGCTATCGGCATAGATCGAAAAACATACCGAAGGAAAAGTGGCTGGTGCACACCGCATTTATGGCCAAACTAAAATGTCAACGAGAGGAAATCAATGACTAGGCAATTATTATAGATGCTAGGGGGTGTCCCGCCCACACCAAATTAAACTTAAAAAGACTATATCTCATGGAGTAATAGAGATGTGACGATCATATCTGGAATATATGATGTTTGCACACGCAGAGAAAAAACATGGTTACTACATCGTCACGGCAATAATAATATGTTCTCCACCACAAAAGTATGTTCGTCGCAACCATAGCATTGTTAACTGAATTTATTTTTGACAATAGTTTAATTGCTGCAATATTGTTGAAATGAAACAATAGTATTATTGCCAAATTTATAAATGAAAATATGGTTAAAGCAACAATATAAATATGGTTAGTGCGACAAAAGTATTGTGTTTTGCGTTTTATGTTAACAATGCTATGATTACGGCAATCATACTGTTTGATTGTATTTTTTCTTCATTTAAATATGCTTTTTAGAACAAATGTTTTTGGTACGGATCTAATGCAATAATAGTACTTTTTTTATAGAAATTAAAATTTTTTAAGCAAGCTGCTTTGGCTTTGTGTATCTGAAATCTTTTTAATAAAAACGCTTACGTTTATTTAAACTTATTTTTTCTACTGTGAAATAAATCACTCCTATTATTTTGAATTTAATGTATTTTTGAATAATTTTCATAATTCAAATCTATTGTTGACAACTTAAACCAATTTTAATAAATAATATTATGGATCAAATCTGTTGTCGACAACTCAAACAAATTCTATTAAATAATATTGGGGATCATAGTTTAATTGTGTGTGATCATACTATGGTTGTAGGGATCATAACATGGTTGCGTGTGAATCATACTATGGTTGTATATGAAACATACTATGGTTGTGAGGATCATACTATGGTTGTGGAGATCATAGTATGCTTGAGTGTGAATCATACTATGGTTGTGGGGATCAAAGAATGGTTATATGTGAATCATACTATTGTTGTGAGGATTATAGTATGGTTGTATTTGAATCATACTATTGTTGTGAGGACCATACTATGGTTGTATATGAAACATACTATGGTTGTGAGGATCATACTATGGTTCTGGAGATCATAGTATGGTTGAGTGTGAATCATACTATGGTTGTGGGGATTAAAGTATGGTTATGTGTGAATCATACTATTGTTGTGAAGATCATAGTATGGTTGTATTTGAATCATACTATTGTTGTGAGGATCATAATATTGTTGTAGCACAACCATATACCCAACAATAGTATTATCCTCTTCGAATATTGTCATCACAACCATACTTTTTTTCTGCGTGCATGGATCGAAAATCATCCTGGAAGAAAAGTGGACGGTGCCACGCCTCATTTAAAACCCGCATTTACGGCCAAAGTAATGGTGTGATTGAAATAAAATTTTAAGAGAAAAGAATCAAATATTAGAAAAATATTGTAGACCAGGCACCGCCCACACATTTTAAAAAGCCTATATCTCATGAACTAAAATAGATTCGATGATTGTGAAAACATATTATAGTGGCCCTTTTAATAATCGTGTTTTGGACAAAGAAGTGAAGACCGATCGATATAAATTTTTATCAGAATTAAGTCAATGATTATCATGTTATTATATAATGTGCTAAAATTGGTCAAGGGGTCGTGGCCCCGCCCATACAATCCTGGACTTTGAAAGGTTCAACATTTTCATAGTGGACAGTAGTCCATATTGAAAACTTAATTTGTTATGTATATAACACAATATATAAAAACAAAGGGTGGTTCAACCATAATGCTTAGTGCGTTAGTTGTGCGTCACATCTTAACGTCAAGTGATTTTTTGTTTCAGTGATTGACAAGTTCAACCATGGATTGTTGAAGCCTTTCATAGAAATGTGTGTTTAAATCAAAATACATTTCGTGCACCTTGGTATTTTTTTATCAGCATAATCGACGAAATGTGTCCATTATTGAGAGAATTGTGCGCAAATTTTAAGAAACCTGGTCTGTAAGAAATTTGAGAATACCTGTCACCGGGCCGTATAAATTATTTTATTTGACACCGTTGGACTTATTTCATTGGGGATATTTAAAAGAAAAGGAGTCCGTCATTAGGCCAAGAGTAATTCAAGAGCTAAAGGATAATGTAATTCGGCACATTAACCATTGGATAGAGGTATGTCACCGAAGCTGTGACGAGCATTCGAACGATATATTGTTTTGTTAATTGTCATAGATACTTTTAACATAATAAAAAAATTAAGATAATTCTCGGAAAACTTTTAGTTTTATTTACAATAAACATCGTGCGTTTTAGTAGGGCCACCCTTCAGTGAGCATAACGGGGAATGGTTATTACAAAGGAGTTATCTCTGGTCACCACCTTTTATTGGTACCAAATTCATAATTGGTTAGTTGCTAAAGCCACCAGTTGCGCCAACCAACAGTTTTACTGCATTCCGTTGTTAAAACCAACTAATTGTTTGTGTCGAACCATTAAACCATCAATACGATTCCATGTTGGTGATTGTAACAGAAGGTTTATAAATCCAACCGAATTTTTTTTATATGATATGCTTATGCTCTTCAAATTGATGCAAGATTGGTTATTTGCTATTCGTATGTTACCATATCTGATATATTTGGAATTAATATGCATATTCTAGGGCGATTGCATGTTTTTTTTTAATCTGAGCTGATCAACAATCGATCGTAATGAATTTGTTATCTAGAGATATCGAAATAAAATCGGTAGAGTATATGTGTGGAAGCTACATCTAAATCTGAACCGATTTTCTAAGCGTCCGCCTTTGGTTCAATGTACTTACTTCTACCAAATTTCTTGAAGATCGGAAAACAATTGTGTCCTATAGTTTGATTATACGCACTGAAATAGTCAGCCAACGGAAAAACGGTCAAACAGACATTGTTAAATCTAATCAGATGACGATTTTTAATTGATCGTTGATAAAAGGTACGTGCAAATTATGAATTTTCGTTGCTTACGTATGTATATAACGGGTGAGCAATCTAGAGGTATTTTTCCATAAGGGGCTTTTTCACAGATTACGTGTGAGTTGTGCTTAACTTTATTTATTTTCTTTTCAGTATTGTTTGCCATTTCAACATGGAAAGAATTACGCAACAACGTCTCTAAATTGTGTAACAGTTATGGAAATGAGAAACGTTTTCGATCAAAATTTTGTTCAGTGAGGAAGCCCATTTCTGGCTCAACGGCAACGTCAATAAATAAAATTGCCACATTTGGGCTGAAAGGCAACCATAAGATATTCAAGAGGAGATAATCAAGGTTTGTTGCGGTTTATAGGCTGGTGCATATTTTTTCAAAAATGATGATGGCCGGAACGTAACTGTGAATGGTGCTCGCTATCGCGCCATGATATCGGACTTTTTGCTATCTGAAATTGTAGCCCGTAATCTGACGATATTTGGTTTCAAGCAGAACGATGCTACTTGCCATACAGCAGCTCAAACAATGATTTTACTTATTGGGCGGGGAGTTGGCCTTCTCGATCGTGTGATATAAAACCTTTAGACTGTTTTCATTGGGACTACGTAAAGTCCAAAGTCTATGCTGATAAACTAGCTACGATTCAGATTTTGGAATTAATAACATTACGTGTGTCATTAACGTCATATCGGTCGAAATGTTCGAACGAGTCATCCAAAATTAGAACCTCGGAGTGGTCACCCTGAAAACATTTAAAATAAATTATAATCAAAAAATAAATGGCATAAAATGAATATTTGTATTTTTTATTTTGAAAAAAATACCTTCAGATTGATCAACCGATACAGCAAGAGAAAAAACGAAATAGCCGACAGCAAAAATCCGGGTTTTAGTCAGGTTTTAGATTTTTATGAGAAACCGAATGCCGTTTTTTTTTACATAAAAACCCGCATGTCGGGTTTTCGGTTTTGGACACTCAAGTGCCAACAGCAACTTTTTTCTCATATCGACCCACCTTAATATACACACATATGTATGTGTAAGTGAATGCAAATATAGTTGAGTTGAGATCAGATGTGGGTGGCATAATCAATTTGCTTCGGTCGTATAATCAAAACGAAACTTTGGTAACAACACATTTGAATGTACACAAACCCTGCTCTCTCAGTTGTATCTCTCTGGAGCTCTTTCCAACGCATTCGTGGAAAACAAAATCACTTAAAACCAGTTATAAAACCTCTGCTGTTATTACCCCGCTACACGCCGCACTGCGCCCAGCCAGGCGGCGGCAATAGAGTAGAGTCTTTTACATCAGGCCGCAACACCACAACAGCATTGCGCAGTCGCGCCCGCCATACCTCTTAGGCTACGGTGTTAAAAGTTTTTTTTTGTAACTTTAAATCAACAGAAGAGACCGCCGACCCGAGCAATCGACCGACCGCTAAACACAAAATTTAACACCGCCGCCGCCAGCGCAACATACACAGGTACACACACACCTTTGCAATGGTGGTGTTGCTATTGTTGTTGTCGCATGGGAGACAATAACAATTGCATTTCGCATACGTTAACCGACAACAAAACAAAAAGTGAATAACTGGCAAGGCATTAACAAAATGAACGAAGGAAAAAACAACAAGAGAAACAGAAATAAATATTTATGATTGAAAAAAAAACGTGATTTAAAAACGGGTAACTCTGCTACACCACAAACTACTCCATTGACTATGAAGACTTGTATATTTACCCACCAGTATGTTCGGTTGGGTTCAAGCGATACGAGGTCGCTGCAATAATGAGCGAGAAAGCACTAAACATAGAGTAACAGCTATTTCAGACCGGCAAGACTAATAACTGAGCTCATGTGACGGCCAGTGCTCATTTCACCAAGAAAAAAAGTCAGTTGGTTATCGGTCCGACGACTCAATCGAAAAATCCTTTGGACTCAAAGACTTTCTGCTGCAGTCACTGAATGTTAATAATCTTAATCGAAATTTGGTTAGATATACCGTAAGATGATAGCTACGATAATGTGGTGCTACAGACAACTAACTATTTGGTTATACTAATAGAATTAATTAAAATGTTTGGTATTCAGGCCAGCTTGTTTGTTATGGCACTTAATATTTTTTTTAATTGTTTTCTAACTGCAATAATTGGTAATGGCAACAAAATCATTCGTTCTAATAACCATCTTAGTATTGCTTACCCCATGAAACCACAACATATGAACACATATAAATTTTTTTTATTGAAGTTAAACTTCAGGGTTGTTTGTGCGAAATGAAACAAGTATCGTCTGTACGGAGAAAAAATTAATTGGAAATCGGTTGGAACTACTAAAAATTCCGTTACAAATGAAGAATTTCTGTTGCAAACACCAAATGTTTATAAAGGTAATGAATATTCAGTTGGCATACCATAAGATGGTTAATATGAACATGTCAATGTAGACTCAACTAATTAATAAGCTATACCAATGAAACGCGGAAAAAGGTATTTGGTTGTTGTAGTGGCAACTATGTGCCGAGGTGACAGCCCTTGGCCAAAGAATTTCTGCTTCGGGTCAAGTCCATAAATCCGGCCGTCGTTGTATAAAAGGTATTTATTTGCTACAACTGGTGGTTGTGGCTACAATAGGTATTCAAAAATATTATTGTTGTGACCAACAAAATTTAAAGAAAAAATCAGGGGCAGAAGAATTCTTGGCCAAGTTTAGTTGACTTGGGGCTATACACAAGTATGTCATACTATAAAGGGATCATAACATGGTTGCGTGTGAATCATACTATGGTTGTGAGGATCATACTATGGTTGTATGTGAAACATACTATGGTTGTTAGGATCATAATATGGTTGTAGAGATCACAGTATGGTTGAGTGTGAATCATACTATGGTTGTGGGAATCATAGTATGATTAAGTGTGCGCCATAGTATTGTTGTAAGGATCATAGTATGGTTCTGAGGATCATAGTATGGTTGATATGAATCATACTATTGTTGTGAGGATCATAATATTGTTGTACCACAAACATAACCCCAACCATCCTTTTTTTCTACCTGTAGTACAGAGCATTTCAGAGAGTAAAGAGACAAGCGGTTGGGCTTGCGATACACGCACACTCAGCTTTCGGTTCCGAGGCAACTCTACAGCGAGACGAGTTTTTTTTTTGCGACTTGGGTTAAAGTCACTGTCACCACAATAATTCGCACCCAACAGTCTAGTCAAATCATGTGTATTATGTGTATCCGTGACCCCTTGATTTTTCCCAGTCTTTTTCGTATCCTGGGAAAGGTACAAATTTTCAAATTTTCCGGAAAGGAACAACTTCTTCTCCAAAAATGTTTAACCCATAGAAATTTTAACGAATTGAGCCCAAATTTCTATAATGATATTCGCAATTAAATATTGTATACCTATAAAAGGTATTCTTCTTGCACTGACGGTTGCGGAAAAAGAGCGATTATGCCTTAAGAATTCAACCCGTAGTTTTCAAAAAGAAAATCGATTTTTTTGACTTAAAACCAAAAATTCCTCTTATTTGGACTATAGGAAAATTGGACGATTAATGCATAAGAAAATAGTCCCTGGACCCATTCAGCATATTTTAAAAATATCAAACAGTAACAACATTTCTGATAAATATCATCCGCTCAATTGACATACATAGAGATATGATTATTTTTAGTAAAATTCTTTCTGAGGAACCTATTCAGCTTATATTAAATTGAGAAGAACATGTAGCCTATTTAAACCCTCCATAATAGGAAAGGTGGTATATTCACTTTGCCATTCCGTTTTCAACACCTTGAAATACTAGTCAGAGACCCTAAATTGAATACTTATTCTGAATCGTCCTTAAAATATAAAATGATCTCGCCATTCTTAATTGTACCAAATGGTATATATACGAGGTGTGTTGAATAGAAAAGGTAAATTTTGAAATCTCTCGGACTACGTTCATTCGATTAGCGTTTATTGTGTTGGCAAAATTATCCCAAACATATGTTCTTAGTTGAGTTTGTTTGTGTTTAGTTAAGTATGTTTGTGTTCAGTTAAATTTGTTTGTGAGAGGCATAACAGTTAAACGTTTTTAGTTGTTCTGCGATCTTGTGCTGTAGCAAAAAAAGGATCAAAGAATTTGCAGCCAATTTTTGTGTAAAAAAGTTATTTAAGTACTCAAAGGTACTTCAACTGTTGAGGGTGATTTTACTCTGAGCAAGAAAAATGTCTTCAAGTGGTACAAGCTCGAAAAGGTCGACAAAATATAAATGACGACGATCATCCTGGAAGGTCTATCACATCAAAGCCGATGAGAATGTTGAGATAGTGAAGAAAATTTATTAGGAGAATCGTCGAATCACTATTAGAGAAGTTGCAGAGGATGTCGACATAACAATTTTTAGGAAATTTAAGCTATGAAGCGTGTGGTAGCGAAGTTTGTTTTAAAATTGCTTAATTTTTAACAACAAAAATAAACCCGCTTACTCGTCACTGCTTGTTCGTGCCTCAGCCACCGTATTTTCAAGATTTGGCCCAATGTGTTCCTTAAATTAAAGAGACCCATTAAAGAACGGCCTTTAGCGACGATTGAGGAGAATCGCTGAAAGAGCCCAAGGCCATACCAAAAAGTGCATATCTGCACTGCTTCGAGGATTGGAAAAAACGCCTGCACAAGTGTATTAGACATGAATGATAATATAGGGTGATCAATCTAGAGGTATTTTTCAATAGGGTTTTTACACACTTACTTTTCGGTATTGTTAGCCATTTCATCATGGAAAGACTTACACAGCGAAAACCACGGCTTTGTGCAATTTATGGGCTAGTGGAATCATCGGTCCATATTTTTTCAAATTTGTAAAGGGTGAACTATCTAGAAGTATAGTATTTATTTGCTACAACTGGTGGTTGTGGCTACCAATAGGTTTTTAAAAATATTATTGTTGTGACCAACAAAATTTAAAGAAAAAATCGGGGCAGAAGAATTGTCGGTCAACTTTAGTTGACTTGGGGCTATATATCATACTATATAGGGATCATAACATGGTTGCTTGTGAATCATACTATGGTTGTGAGGATCATACTATTGTTGTATGTGAAACATACTATGGTTGTTAGGATCATAGATGTATTTTTCAATAGGGGTTTTACACACTTACTTTTCGGTATAGTTAGCCATTTCATCATGGAAAGACTTACACAGAGAAAACCAAGACTTGGTGCAATTTATGGGCTAGTGGAATCATCGGTCCACATTTTTTCAAATTTGTAAAGGGTGAACTATTTAGAAGTATATTTTTCAATAGAGGTTTTTCACAGATTACACGTAAGTTGTGTTAAAATTTATTTTTTTGCTATTTATTATTGCTTGCCATATCATCATGCAAAGACTTAAACCGCGAAAACCATGGTTTGGTGCGGTTTATGGGCTGGTGGGATCATCTGTCCATATTTGTTTAAAAATCGTGATAACCGGAACGTAACCGCGAATGGTGTTCGCTATCGCGCCATGATATCGGCCTTTTTGCTACCCGAAATTGAAGCCCGTAAGCTTGACGATACTTGGTTTTAACAGGACGGTGCCACTAGTCATACAGCTGCTCAAACAATGGATCTGTCAAGAGATAATTTCGAAGAGCATTTTACGTTTTGGTCCGGTGAGTTGGCCGCCTAGAGCGTGTGATATCACATCTTTAGACTTTTTTTCTTTGAGGTTACCTAAAGTCCAAAGTCTATGCTGACAAACCAGCTACTGTTCAGGTTTTTTTACGCTTGTTATTAACGCCACCGGTCGAAATGCTCGAATTTGCTCGCAAATTGGACCCTCAGAATGGACACCCTGAGGCGTAGTTGAACCAACATTTGAAGGAAGTTCTATTAAAAAAAAAACATACAATTTCCTTTCGAATGAACAAAAAAGATTTTACACTTGATTTCAATTTTTGTTTATTTTGAAAAAAAAATACATCTAGATCACCCTTTGCGTTACTTTAAAAAAATAAAAATAAAGAGAACAATTAAAGTTCACCTTTTCTATCGAACAACCCTCGTAAACACTACTATCCAGTGTGGTGAGTGTGTCCCCACACTTATAATACCACCAACCCAACCCGTTGCTCTTTGCCGTTTTGTCATTAAAAAACCCAGAAAAAAAAGTTTTAAAGCTGAGCTTGGTCTTTTTCTTCTTCTTGTCTTATGTGTTGAGTCTTTAACATTTCGCTTTTATTTCAAACCAATAAAAAAGTACAATATTTTTTATTTTCCATTATTTAACATGGAAACAACCTTCAATGACTTCTAGTCTTTTAACTGAACGCAAAGAGAGCAAAACGTTTACGGATTACTACTGACGTTTGGGAGTGAATTAAAACGAAAAGAAAATATATTCAGAAAGAAAAAAAACAAAATCATATAAAAGGTGTGGAAAGTTGAGTTTTTTAAACACTGACACAAAAGAAAGGAAAAAAAACAGAAACATAATATAATAAAAAGTGTTTGAAAGTGTTGGCATTTTAAAAAATAATTGAAAATTTCATTTAATTCAAAATCAATTATTTTTTAGCAGAAGAAAAAATGGCGTTTATGAAGTTATGCATATTTGCCATGGTCATAGGTAAGTTTTTTTGTTATTACATTGGATACAAAAACTATTTAATTAATTAAATTGAAATCGTTTATTTAAAATCGCTTCTCCAGAATTATGCAATAATTACTGGGGACTCGTGTATTATAACCTTGTGTGGTGATCCATATATTATTCAATATGAGAAACTAGTTTTCTGTGATTTTTTTCTGTATTTTGGTCAAATGTTAATATCCCAATAAAAATTCAAAATCAACAAATGAAAAAAGTTGCATTTAAAACTTGTATGGCGAGTTCAGCTAACAGACATTTTGGTTTAAAACAAAATTGCTTTAAAGACAACCACTATTCCCAGAAATGCCCGTGGACAAACAGGTGTTTTGTTCAACCTTGTATTTTACGCGATCTCAGTAAAAAGATTAAAGTGGATCATTGAGAGAGTCCTTGAAGTAAATGGTGTCATTGAGGTTTTGTTTCAAAACCGGGAATATTTAAGTAGCTACAAATGAGGACAATATAGTAGTTTCTGCCATGGGCTGGGTAACACTTTAGCAGTACATAGGATAAGGTTGTTGTTGTTGAGGCGTCAACAATGTATTTTGGTGATAGCCCTTGGCCGAAGAATAACTTGTCGGGTCAATCCGGTCCATAGAAACGCTTGTCGTGGGATTCAATGTAATAAGGAAGTTATTGGTGCATCGTTTTTTTCACGAAACTAAATGCGAGCCCTTATTTGATAGAAGTTGGGAAATAATATTTGAATTTGTAACCTCTTTTGCGCATATACACGCAGAAAAAAAGTATGGTTGAGGTGACAATATTCGAAGAGGACAATATTATTGTTGGGTATATGGTTGTACTACAACAATATTATGATCCTATGATAGAATGATTCAAATACAACCATACTATGATCTTCACAACAATAGTATGATTCACACATAACCATACTATGATCGCCACAACCATAGTATGATTCACACTCAACCATACTATGATCTCCACAACCATAGTATGATCCTCACAACCATAGTATGTTTCATATACAACCATAGTATGATCCTCACAACCATAGTATGATCACACACAATTATACTATGTTCCTCAATATAATTTATAAGAATTGGTTTAAGTTGTCAACAATAGATTTGAATTATGAAAATTACTCAAAAATACATTAAATTCAAAATAATTAGAGTGATTTATTTCACAGTGAAAAAAATAAGTTTAAATAAACGTAAGCGTTTTTATTAAAAATATTTCAGCTAAACAAAGCCAAAGCAGCTTGTTTAAAAAATTTAATTTCGATAAAAAAATACTATTATTGCGTTAGATCCATTGGTACGGATCTAACGCAATAATATTATTTTTTATCGAAACATTTGTTCTTAAAAGCATATTTAAATGAAGAAAAATTACAATCATACAGTATGATTGCCGTAATCATATTGTTGTTAGCATAAAACACAATACTTTTGTCGCACCAACCATATTATATTGTTGCTATAACCATATTTTCATTTTTAAATTTGGCAATAATACTACTGTTACATTTCAACAATATTAATATTGCAGCAATTATACTATTGTCAATAAATAAATTCAGTTAACAATGCACTGGTTGCGACGAACATACTTTTATTGCGGAGAACATATTATTATTGCCGTGACCATGTAGTAACCATGTTTTTTCTCTGCGTGTACCAACGAAATCCACTTCAAACGGATACCGGATTGCCAAACTGTTTGTAGAGATTTTTAATTGAAATGCAAAAAAAAAACAATATCGTTTGTATATTCGACAAGGGGTAAAAAAATTTCACAGCTTTTGATAAATTATATTTTAGAAGGTATGGAGTTCTGCCATTTTATGGCTGTGGGCCCCAAAAATTAGAAAATTCTCACCATTATTAGCTAATTTCGATTCAAGATTAAATTAAATTACCTTTGAGTACCAAGGAACCTTGGATATGTCCGAAATTTAGGTACATCTTAAAAATAAGTATTGTTTTGAAGCACAAAAGTCCATTTTAGTTGAAACCGGTTCTTTGGGTCCACAGAGACCGTAGATCCGAGACTCAAATTTTGACGAACCATTAATATTATATGGCACTACACGTATGCGAACGAAATTCACCAGATTTTATTTTCATCGGATTTCGGTTGTCATAGTTCATACAAATTGTAATAGATTTCGACATGAAACCCGGTTAATGTGGACATTAATTATACGTATTATGCAAAACATAATTTTTGGATTCGTAAGTAAACTTCGTTGTTTTTATACCATCCATCATAGGATAGAGGGTAGATTCACTTTGTCATTCCGTTTAAAACACATTAAACAACTGGTCCAGATCCCATAAAGTAAAGGGTGTTCCAACTAAAACGCACAATATTAATTTTAAATAAAACAAATTGTTTTCAGGAAAGAGCCATATCCGATGGTACTTATTTTCAATGACTCTGATATATTATGGAGGCTCGATGTCGTTAATTTGCTGAATTACCTCATCCTTTAGCTCTTGAATTGTTCTTGGCTTATTGCCGTACGCTTTTTCTGTAAAATATTCCCAAAAAAGAAGTCCAACGGTGTCAAATCACATGATGGTGGCGGCCAATAAACCATCTCCACAACTTGATATAACAAGGCCATAGAGTTTTTCGCGCTAAACAGCCACTGACGACGATTGAAATGGTAGGCTTGAAAGTAGGCTTCAGCTCTGGAATCAATTGAACCTTGTCAGCGTGAAAGTCAAATCTTTATTAAAAATTCGCATCTGTGATGTTCGTGAGATGTTCAATTGTTGGGCACGACGACTGGTCGAGTTTGACGGCTCTTCTGCAACACTATCGCGTACAACAACAATGTTTTCCGCAGAACGAACTGGGCAAGCGTGCTCAGGTGTTTTTATATTTTCTACAGACCCGTTTTGCTGAAATTTTTGCACAATTTGTTCTACTGTGGACACGTTCGAGAAAGCTGACTAAACTAATCACGAAGTGCATTTTGATTTGAACGTCCATTTCTGTATAATTATTCAACAATCTTAAAGCGCTGATCAGTTGTGTTCCTCTACTGAGTTGAATTTGTCAAACACTGAAACAAAGAAGTGTCAAATTAAGTTGGGCAAAAATCTTGCAGTTAAGGTATAGCTCACAATTAACATCGTGCATCGTAACATCAATCGTCCTAAAATTCTAAGATGATCTAGCTATATCCATCTGTCCGTCTACCTATCTCTGAAAAGCAAACAACTGGTCGAACTACTGAATCTAGGTGCCTGCAGAAACAGTTGGCGTTGAAAATGGGGTAGATAAAGATTGAAAAATTTGCCCTCACATGGACTAACTCAACCTCTTGAAAAACCATGAAAACTTAACTTAAAACACAATATTTCATAAACAATTGGCGAAGATGTTTGGAACATAAATGATGTTGGCATGGATCGAAACACATGCTAAAGGCAACGTTGCTACGTCCCACAGTGGTCCAGAATCGATTTCCAGCGGTAAAAATTCTATAATTTTTAATCCAGTATTTTTTTTTTTGAGTTATGGCTAGAGTAATGGACCGATTGTTATACTTATAAGATTAAAACAGAATGAAATCAATGGTTGATTTAAAAACGATGATGGCTTGTAGTCATAAACTGTTGGGGATTGTAAATTGCCAAGATCGGGCCAGGGGAAGTCTTTTTTAGTACTTGCACAACAAACATAAAAATTTTTTTTTGTGGACAAATAATACTTAAAATAGGATTGTTTACTCAAACTGAAGCAAACTTCGAAACCAATCCAAATATGGATAAGATTGCTATAACGATCGGAATCATGGATCAATGGTGCCCAAAAAAACAGGTTAATTAAATAGCGAATTTACAGTGGAGGGTATATAAGATTCGAAATTTAGTTCGCTGTGAAATATGTTTGTTAGAGAACATTGTACTGTACTCATTCCATTTGATCTGCGTATTCTTTGCGCATACTGCATCATTGTAAGGTGCAAACTCTAGAGCTTCGGAAACATTGTCTTCAACCTGCGCCTGTGTCCGTTTAAGTATCATCAAGCGAATCGGCAATCCACTCAGCAATTTCTTTTGCTGAGAAGGTACAATCAGGCGCAAGTCTTTTCAACA
Source organism: Hydrotaea diabolus (assembly GCA_963513945.1). Lineage (NCBI taxonomy): Eukaryota > Metazoa > Arthropoda > Insecta > Diptera > Muscidae > Hydrotaea > Hydrotaea diabolus. The sequence continues at coordinate 17,988,200 of OY740717.1, forward strand.
AATGCTGTGTCTCTTGGAATATAGGATAATAAAACGCATCTCGTGGAAATAGCACCGATGAAGGAATATCGTCTTTGTCATCATTCTGATGATTATCCACACGCAGAAAAAAAGTATGGTTGGGGCGACAATATTCGAAGAGGATCATACTAATGATGGGTATATGGTTGTGGCACAACAATATTATAATCCTCACAACAATAGTATGATTCACACATAACCATACCATGATCACCGCAACCATAGTATGATTCACACTCAACCATACTATGATCTCCACAATCATACTATGATCCTCACAACCATAGTATGTTTCTCATATAACCATAGTATGATCATCACAACCATAATATGACTCGAAATCAACCATACTATGATCCCCACAACCATAGTATTATTCACACTCAACCATACTATTATCCCTACAAACATAGAATGATTCACTCAACCATACTATGATACCCAAAATTATTTATTAGGATTGGGCTGTTATTCAAAAATAGAGATTTTTTTAAAATGAACAACAACCACGCACTCTATCGTGTGTATGTGTTTGTTTGGTATATCAAAAAACATACGCATACTCATACATATGCATGTATGCTCTATAAAACCTGTTTTGTTATGTTCATAGTCGCAACCATACGGTATGATTGCCGTAATCATATTGTTGTTAACGTAAATTTTAAACAACAATACTTTTGTAACACCAACCATGTTTATATGGTTGATACAACCATATTTTCATTTATAAATATAACAATAATACTATTGTTACATTTCAACAATATTAATATTGCCGCAATCATACTGTTGTCAAAATAAAATTCAAAAAACAATACTATGGTTGCGACGAACATGGTTTTATTGCAGAGAACATATTATTGTTGCGGTGACCATATAATAACCATACCTTTTCTCTGCGTGCAAATTCATTTAACATTTCTCCCCTGGTTAGTTTCAACAACAAAATTGCTTGCCTAAGATCATTTGACACATATGTTAACCTCGACTCTGGATCTCATAAAGTTGTTCGCAGTTATCTCAAATCCGCTGCCACAAAGCAGGTCCGAATGTCACAGGCGAGCGTATCTTAATGTAAGAGATTTATTTATTAATACGAAAAATTTAAATATTTATGCAACAACTCCACCTATTGGGACTTACCAATAGAGAAACCATCATGCAGACAATGGCGATCGAACATAAAGGGTGGTTAAATTTTAAGGGCCGATTGAATTTGTCTCGCAAAAGAACCATTGTTTTGTTAGCTGTGTGGCAAGTGGCACCTTCCTGTTGAAACCACATATCGTTCACATCCATATCTTTCAATTCGGGCCATAAAAAGTTCGAATACCATTCACAGTAACTGCCTGACCGGCCTCATTTTGGAAAAAATACGACCCGATGAAGCCGCCAGTGTGGGTGCATTGTTTTTTCGACAATTACTTTCCATGGTCTAAATTTAGACTGAAATTGAGAAATATCAATTGATATGCTGAAAAAACTTGACGTTTAGGTGTAGTTCACATTCAACATTATCGGCCCTTAAAATTAAACCACCATTTTTAATATATAAGTATAAGAATGTGCCTCCAGCCAAATGTTTCCTTGCATATGCCTCCAAAAAGAAGGCAACATTACTGTAACAAAATTATTGAGAAAAATTTAGCTTTATTATAAATATACGGGTTTGTCATTATGTTTAAAAAGTGGCTGGCGCGGCTGACTCGAATTAATTCCTCAATTTGACTTGAATAAAAGGCTCAATTTTCGAACCCTTTTTGCAGCATTTGAGGCCGTATGCCGACATTTACGCGCCGAATATTAATTATCTGCGTAGAGAAGCGACTTCACATAACCCTACAGAAAAAAGTCCAGCGGTGTTAAATCGCACGATCTTGGAGGCCAGACCACACGCAGAGAAAAGATATGGTTACTATATGGTCACGGCAACAATATTATGTTCCATGCAATAAAAGTATGATCGTCGCATCCATAATATATTTTTGTGAATTTCATTTTGACAATAGTATGATTGCGGCAATATTAACATTGTTGCAATGTAACAATAGTATTGTTGCCAAATTTAAAAATAAAAATATGGTTGTTGCAGCAATATGAATATGGTTGGTACGACAAAACATTTGTTTTTTTTGGTTTTATGTTAACAATAATATGATTACGGCACCCATGCCGATGAAGTAATATTTTTTTTTTAATTTGACGACGTTATTTATACGAATATAATGCAATAATAGTAATTTTTTATGTAAATTAATTTTTTCAAAACAAACTTCTTTGGATTAGTAAAACTGAAATATTTTTAATATGCGTTTTTTTACGAGTTTAATGTATTTTTACATAATTTACTTAATAAAAATATGTTTTGTTGAATAACAACTTAACGCAATCTTTACAAAAAATTTTAGCGATCATAGTATGGTTGTGTATGAGTCATGCTATGGTTGTGAGTATCATACTATGGTTGTATGTTAAACATACTATGGTTATGAGGATCATAATATGGTTGTGGGGATCATAGTATGGTTGAGTATGAATAATAATATGGTTGTGGGGATCATAGTATGGTTGTGTGTGAATAATTTTATTGTTGTGAGGGCCATACTATTGTTGTGAGGATCATATTATGGTTGTGTGTGAACCACACTATTGTTTTGATGATCATAATATTGTTACGCAACAACCATATACCCAACAATAGTATGATGCTCTTCGAAAACTGTTATCACAACCATACTTTTTTTCTGCGTGCATAAGCACACGACGCGAGATAATGCGCTCACCAAATGTTTCCTTGAATAAATTGATTATTTCATTGCATGTATGGCATGTAGCGCAGTCTAGTTGGAACCCAAGGTCGTCCACATCAAAATCCTCCAATTTCACGCAAAAAAAAGTATGGTTGGGGTGACAATATTCGAAGAGGATCATACTATTGTTGGGTATATGGTTGAGACACAACAATATTATGATCCTCACAACAATAGTATGATTCACACATAACCATACTATGATCCCCACAAACATAGTATGATTCACACTCACCCATACTATGATCTCCACAACCATACTATGATCCTCACAACAATAGTATGTTTCTCATACAACCATAGTATGATCCTCACAACCATAGTATGCTTCACACGCAACCATACTATGATCCCGACAACCATAGAATGATTCACACTCAACCATACTATGATCCCCAAAATTATTTGTTAGGATTGGTTGTTGTTGTTATTCAAAAAAAAAGATTTTTATTAAGTTTGTTATTTTAAATTGCATTACTATTAGTTCATAGCCAGATTTGAGGCCATGTTTTTATTAAACATTTCATTCAAGAAACCAAAATATATATTCCAACGGTCAAAAATACTTTTAGTTGCCAGCAGGGGTGAATGCTAATTCACCATCCGTAGACACCAAGTAACGAATGTGATTAAACCATGATCAATGGCTATATACTTAAGTGCAGGCAGATTTTAAATAAACGAGAACCAGTCGGTAGTAGGTGAAATACCGAACAAAGTAAACACAATAAAAATCCCTCGAACTACCTTCCGATTGATGTTGTTTTTTTAATGGACAACAACCATTCACTGTATCGTGTGTATGTGTTTTTTTGTATATCAAAAAAACAAACGTACACACATACATGTATGCTCTATAAAACCTGTTTTGTTATGTTCATAGTCGCAACCATACTGTATGATTGCCGTAATCAAATTAGTGTCAACGTAAATTTTAAACAACAATACTTTTGTAACACCAACCATGTTTATATGGTTACTACAACCATTTTTTTATTTCTAAATTTGACAATAATACTATTGTTACATTTCAACAACAGAAATATTGTCGCAATCATACTATTGTCAAAATGAAATTCAAAAAACAATACTATGGTTGCGACGAACATGCTTTTATTGTAGAGAACATAGTATTGTTGCGGTGACCATAGTGTAACCATATCTTTTCTCTGCGTGTAGGAAGGAAAAAGTCATTAATCATGGCTCTATAGGGTTCCCCATTGACTGTTACATTATGGCCGGCTTCATTTTTGAAGAAATATGGACCAATAATTCCCTCTGCCAATAGAGCACACCAAACAGTGACTTTTTGAGAATGAAACGGCGTCTCAACAATGTCTGGTTGATTTTCATTACTCCAAATGCGAAAATTTTGATAAGGTTCTTAACGTACCCATTCAACCGAAAGTGAGACTCATGGTTGAACAAAATTTTCTTGTAAAAATCAGGATCGGTGGCCATCTCGTTTTGGGCCAGTTCACCCCGATTTGCAAACGTTGTTCCGAAGTAGGACTATTCATATTGAGAATAAATTAAGTGACAGCTGTAAAAAAAAATCCGAAAAAAGTGTGAAAACCATACGTTTTAAGAAAACCACCCTTTACTTATACAGGGTGGCCCAAATGAGACCTAGTGATGTAAAACACGTATTACTCTTGTAAAAACGGGTTTTTTTAAATGATTTATTTTTATATGTTAAGTACATTTTATGGAAATTTAACGTGACTATGTGTGAAATATGACATCAGACAATGGACCATCATTTAGCTCGATACAGACATTGGCTCTTTTTAGCGCATTTTGCATTACACGGCGTAATGTTTCTGGTTGCAGGCGCCGTATTTCGTCTCGAATGTTCTGCTTGAGCTGTCCAAGTGTCTGTGGTTTGTTAACATACACTTTGTCTTTTAAATAAACCCATAAAAAAATCGGCCGCAGTTAAATCTGGTGAACGAGGAGGCCAAGGGAAATCTGAATTTTTTGAAATTATGCGTTCACCAAAAATTTCACGCAGCATGTATGCGCAGTGGCTCCATCTTGGTGAAAACATAAATTAGGATGTTGCTCTACTATTGGCCGCAAAAAGTTGTCGATCATTGTTCTGTAAGAAGCCCCGGAGACCGTTTCTGGCATTTCATCCTCATTATCAAATAAATATGCAACACTCTGCTGCACAGCTTCCACATTGTCTTCAGTACGAATATTTCGATGAGCACCTCTTCCTAGACGGTCGGCAACTGAACCCAGTTCCTCAAAACTGTGAACTTAACTTGTAATCATGGAAGACGTGGGCGCTGATCTTACGTTAAAAAAAGGGGCGATAATTTCGCTGCGTCAGAACAATTGATCGTTGAGAAGAATAATAAAAATCAATAATTTTAATGCGTTGTTGTGGACTGTACGTATTCATTTTAAATTTCCAGGAGCTCAGTTATAATCTGCAAAAAGAAAAAATAAATTATGTTGAAAAATAAAAAAGATATTTGTGTTTCACATCAGCTGGTCTTATTTGGGCCACCCTGTAATATACAACGGCCCGTACATCCTTAGAACACATGTGACGCGCAAAATAGAAAGGGCCTAAGGTTAAAAACCAGTTTTGTTCAGGAGAGCCATTTTTAAGATTAGGTCCCTTTCTATTTGCGCTTAGAATCGTCGACTTCACTTTCATAAAAACGGATCGGTCTCATTCGATGCTCAGATGTTGTCCACATCAAAAAAAGAAAAAAAATGAAAATTGATTTTTTTACCCTTAGTTCCCTTTCTCTATGTGCTGTCACACATGTCGCTGGTGCATTTTTTTCCAACAGAACTATGCCAATTGAGTGAAAAATATTTTACTTTAAGTAAAGTATTTCTCTAACAACACTTTTCTGTTTTTGATTATACGGCAGCCAAATTTTTGCACAAACTAGGTTAAGGTGATTTTTTTCTCTGAGCTGGTTATCCTTATGAAATGTGTGACTCTGGGAACCATTCTTCAAAAAAAAACACCTTTGACAGGGCAATCTAGGTATGTTTTTCCGAAAAGAGACCATAACTGTGGTAAGTTTTCTTGGTTTGAGTTTCGAGAAAAAAAAACCCTGACACCCTTACCTACGGTATACATTCTTAGGACAAGCAACTTTATTCCTTATCTCCCAATTATTTTGTTGTTGTTTTTCCTTCCGTCATTGCAAAAAAAAACGACTTCCCCTTTTTATTGTCTCGTTGCTCTGGGCTTGCTTCTGTTGCATGTGTTTATTGTTTTGCAAGGCGTTTTTTTCCAGTATGCGCTTTCATGGTCAACAGGTTGTTGAGAGCAATTGACTAAATCCAACCACAGCAACACAAGCAACAGTGACAGCAACACTCGATATGTCGACAGCCTCGTGGACCGCCATACACATATGGTCGGGGGAGGAGAGGAGCAGTAGAAAAAAAAACTTCCCAACCAGATGTGTTTGACTTTCAACTGTCAAACAATTAGTGCAGAACTTGCTTTTTTGTTTTCTCTCCCTCTTATCGGGTACGGAGAGTACAGGTAGGCAGACGACAACAACAGCAGTTCGGGCGACAGCGACAAGAGAAGCAATAGCAGACGACCAAATGCAGCAACAACTTGAGTTAACATTGAAAACGACTTATGTCGCGCCATAATGTTAAGACACACACAATAGACAACAATGGAACTGGAAGCTGGCTAAGAGACAGCAGACGGACGGACGGAGGTTCGTAAAAAAAACTCAATTGCCAACAACTACTGTAAGATGAGGTTCAGGGTGTGACAAAGTTGTCATTGTAGCTGCTGTTTCTGCTGATACTGATGCTTATGGAGTGATAACACCAATTGACAAGTGTTGTAGCAACATTAAGTATTTTCTGTTTCTTTTGAAGGTATTGAATGTTTGCTAACTCACTTAGGGCCAATGTTTTCACTAAGGCACAGAATTGTAAAGGATCAACTGCAAATTGCTGGAATTGGAATGATTATTTCTTAAAAAATCTGCATTAAATTTAAAAAAAAAACTTTAACTAAACATTCCTCTAAACTTTATTTTGACGAAATTTTTATTATGTTGTAAAACTTCTACAGCTGTTTTTCTACAACTCTGCCAGATGTCACCTTTTGTTAAGTCCGTCAGTCGTTTATGTTTTTTTTTGTTAATCAAATTTTGATGTGTTTTTTATGCTTCTAATTGTTGACGTTCTTTTTTTTTGGTTTAGTTAATGATGCTAATTTCGTTAAATTATGGTATAATTAGCTGCTGCCGTTATGTCTCTAAATACAAAAAACAACATGCAAATTACTTTCTCTTCAGAAAGGTTAAATACATTTCAAAATATATTTTGTGCCATTAAATAACATTTGGAATTTTTTCCATCTGGCTTGCAAATTATTTAAAGCTAATTAATGTCATAAAATAAACAAGTAAAAAATCTAGTGGCGGACAGAGTAGATGAAAAGGTACCCTACATTTGATTGTGGCAATTTTTATATTTTTTTTTATAAAAAAAATATCCGATTCTTATAGTGTTTTTAGAAGTGTGGTTCACAGTCTGGCCACACTTTTTTCAAAGTTGGTCTTTTTGACAGCTGTCACTTGAATAGACTTACATCGGAACAGCGTCTGCAAATCATGGTGAATGGACCCAAAACAAGATGGCTACCGATCCTGATCTTTCAAATAAAATTTTGTTCAGAGATGAATCTCATTTTTGGTTGAATGGGTACGTTTATGACCAAAATTGTCGCATTTAGAGTAATGAAGATCCGCAAGCCATTGTTGCATCCTCAATTATTCACTGTTTGGTGTGCTCTATGGGCAGAAGGGATCATTGGTCCATATTTCTTTAAAAACGTAGCCGGCCATAATGTTACAGTTAATAAGGAACGCTATAGAGACACTATTAATGACTGAGTTGGATGATGTTGATGTGGATGACCTTTTGTTAGATCAAGACGTCGCTACATGTCATACAGCCAACGAAACAATCAATTTATTGAAGGAAACTTTTGTTGAGCGCATTCACTCGCGTCGTGACCTCAAAGATCGTGCGATTAAACTCCGCTGGACTATTTTTTTGGGGTTATGTGAAGTCGCTTGTCTACGCAGATAAGAGAGATACGATTGACGAATGGAAGAGAATATTCGGCGCGTTATTGCTGACATACGGCCCCAAAAGCTGCAAAAAGTCGTCGAAATTGGGCCTCTCGGCTGGAATTTATTCCCCCCTTGACCAAAATTATTTTTTAAACAAAATGGCAAACCCTTATCTCTATAATAAAGCTAAATTCTTCGACATAAAATAAAATTATAAACGTTTAATTTATCTTGTAAACCACACATCTGAAAAAAACACCCTTTACTATTCTTACAAAAGTTGCCACTGACATTGCCACAGTTGCCGCAGGCAAACTTTTCTTACAGAAAAGTTGCCACAGACATACTTTTCTTATAGAAAGATGACAGAAAAGATGTCATAAGCATTTTCTTATGAAAATGCTTTTAAAAAACTTTTTTAGAAAAGTTGCCACTGGCATACTTTTCTTATAGAAAAGTTGCCACTGACATACTTTTCTTATAGAAAAGTTGACACCGGCATACTTTTCTTATAGAAAAGTTGCCAACGGCATACTTTTCTTATATAAAAGTTGCCACCGGCATACTTTTCTTATAGAAAAGTTGCCACTGGCATACTTTTCTTATAGAAAAGTTGCCACTGGCATACTTTTCTTATAGAAAAGTTGCGACTGGCATACTTTTCTTATAGAAAAGTTGCGACTGGCATACTTTTCTTATAGAAAAGTTGACACCGGCATACTTTTCTTATAGAAAAGTTGTCACCGGCATACTTTTCCTATAGAAAAGTTGCCACCGGCATACTTTTCTTATAGAAAAGTTGCCACCGGCATACTTTTCTTATAGAAAAGTTGCCACTGGCATACTTTTCTTATAGAAAAGTTGCCACTGGCATACTTTTCTTATAGAAAAGTTGCGACTGGCATACTTTTCTTATAGAAAAGTTGACACCGGCATACTTTTCTTATAGAAAAGTTGCCAACGGCATACTTTTCTTATAGAAAAGTTGCCAACGGCATACTTTTCTTATAAAAAAGTGGCCAACGGCATACTTTTCTTATAGAAAAGTTGCCAACGGCATACTTTTCTTATAGAAAAGTTGCCAACGGCATACTTTTCTTATAGAAAAGTTGCCAACGGCATACTTTTCTTACAGAAAAGTTGCCAACGGCATACTTTTCTTACAGAAAAGTTGCCACTGGCATACTTTTCTTATAGAAAAGTTGCCACTGGCATACCTTTCTTATAGAAAAGTTGCCACTGGCATACTTTTCTAATAGAAAAGTTGCCACTGGCATACTTTTCTAATAGAAAAGTTGCCACTGGCATATTTTCTTATAGAAAAGTTGCCACTGGCATATTTTCTTATAGAAAAGTTGCCACTGGCATACTTTTCTTATAGAAAAGTTGCCACTGGCATAACTTTCTTACAGAAAAGTTGCCACTGGCATACTTTTCTAATAGAAAAGTTGCCACTGGCATACTTTTCTTATAGAAAAGTTGCCACTGGCATACTTAGAAAAGTTTTCTAATAGAAAAGTTCTTATAGAAAAGTTGCCACTGGCATACTTAGAAAAGTTTTCTAATATAAAAGTTGCCAACGGCATACTTTTCTTATAGAAAAGTTTCTAACGGCATATTTTTCTTATAGAAAAGTTGCCAACGGCATACTTTTCTTATAGAAAAGTTGCCAACGGCATACTTTTCTTATAGAAATGTTGCCACTGGCATACATTTCTTATAGAAAAGTTGCCACTGGCATACGTTTCTTATAGAAAAGTTGCCAACTGCATACTTATCTTATAGAAAAGTTGCCAACGGCATAGTTTACTACATGAAAAGTTGCCACCGGCATACTTTTCTTATAGCAAAGTTGCCACTGGCATACTTTTCTTATAGAAATGTTGCCACTGGCATACTTTTCTTATAGAAAAGTTGCCACTGGCATACTTGTCTTATAGAAAAGTTGCCACTGGCATACTTGTCTTATAGAAAAGTTGCCACTGGCATACTTTTTTTATAGAAAAGTTGCCACTGGCATACATTTCTTATAGAAAGGTTGCCACTGGCATACTTTTCTTACAGAAAAGTTGTGAACGGCATACTTTTCTTATAGAAAAGTTGCCAACGGCATAATTTTCTTATAGAAAAGTTGCCAACGGAATACTTTTCTTATAGAAAAGTTGCCAACGGCATACTTTTCTTACAGAAAAGTTGCCAACGGCATACTTTTCTTATAGAAAAGTTGCCAATGGCATACTTTTCTTGTAAAAAATTTGACGGCATCATTGCTTTCTTATAGAAAATTTGGTGGCCTCATTACTTTCTTATATAAAATTGATGATGGCATTAGTTACACTTCCTCAATATGAACTTTTATTTGATTTACTGTGGGCAGCAATCGAAACATGTTAATGCGTAATCAGTTGGCAGCATTGAAATATTGTTATAATATATGTTATCATAGCCAACCAAACATGATCAAAACACAAACGTTCAGCCGAAATTTGTCAACTGTCAAATACAACTACCACCAACCAAAAACCGAATTCGTATTTTTGTGAAGTGAATCGAAAAATATCTCTCTTATAGGACTGCCTTCCGTGTTGCTTTGATGTTTTGGCGCTGCGATTTCATTGTCATTGCTAAACAAGCAAAACCAAAGTCTGCGTTATCCATTCACACTCTACTATTGGTGTGGAATTTGAAATGACAACCTTCCTGGTTTGAAAAACCAGAGCATGTTTCATCATGTTGTTTTTACAAATTTGACATGATTTCACTAGTATTTACATAATTTTAAAATAATTTAAAAAAATCACGTTTAGTTTTTCACACAAAATCCACACGAAAACTCGTGGCATTTCGATGTCCTGGAATTTTGTCTAAGCGTCGGGAGGAGGATGAGCATGCTCGCCTGCTCTCCAAAATACAATTGCCAATGCGAGTTTATTTTATGGAGAATTAAATTTCATCCTCCCTCTCCATCGGACAAAATTAGATCTTATTTACCAAACACAATGCTAAAATTGAGCATTTACAGTGCAAAGTATTAAAAATATCCTGCAAATATTGAAAAATATTGCATTCGCCGTTCACACACGATGTGTAATTACAAATTTGTTACAGAGGGATTTATGAGGAAAATGTTTTTGGGATTTATTGTGGTTTATTTAAAATCTCTATAATTAGAAATTGTATTGAAAATCAGCTCATTAAAATATGCTATAATTTTGGCCAAATCATAAGAGCCTAAATAGAGGCAATGGTTTTTATTATTTGTTGGTGGACTGTGTTGTTTGAATATTGTGTATAATTTTTATTTCAAAACATAAATTCTAATGCCAACATAATTGTTAGAAATACTAAAATTCGTTTACATTTGTGTGTATGTAATTATGTACGAAATTGTTATAATTTAAAGCCTGACATAATTGCAATAGGCAATTATGTAGAAATCCGTAAAAACAAGTTTTGGAGGAGAAAATATTGTTAGAATTAACTCTGCTTTTCGTAAGAAATATTTTCTGAAGGGCAACACAAGTTTCTAGAACAAAACACAAGTGGGCATATCAACAAGACTAGACGGGGATTCTTAAGAATCCAGAATATATGAGATAGTGTTTGGTGCTTCATGGATGTTACACTATAGACCCTGCGTCTTATCTATTCACTTTTTAGATCTAGTGATTTTGTGTTTCCTAGGTTAGCTAAGGAAAATACACCTCCATAGAACTCTTGTGGTTTCCTTCATATTAACTTCGTAGAAATTCTAATTGTATATAACAGATTCATTGCCATAACCGAATGATTGACGCTGCATATACTATCAAGTTTCCATTAGTTTAACCGAATGTTAGTTGATTCACTAAAATGTTTAGTAAATGGAAAGTAACATATCGATAAAGGTGGCAAAGAAGAAGCCTATGAATGGTGAAATGATTTTAATTTCAGTTTTATAATAAATAATATTGACAGAATTTAAAGATTAAATAAAACACATACATATAAGTTTAATTTAAAAAAATAATTAAAGTACGAGTAATATATAAATTTTATTGCCTAGTTTCGGGATACATTAATATACTTTTTCGGGTCCGCTTGACTGTCAGAAAAAGTTATAATTGCATTTTCTTTCTGACGATATGATTTGAGGAAAACCTTAAAATTCCGCCTTAATAACTTTTTTTATTAACTGCTTTTATATTTAATTTTTACATTTAAATTGGGTCTAAGATAAACCTGTTTAAAAGAGCGAAATAGTTTGCTGTTATTACCAATTGTTGGTTTCATTGACAAATTCTAAAAAAAACTATTAGCTATTAGCTGCCACAACAGGTTGCTAGAACCACCAATAACTTAAACTTCATAGGGCTAATGTGACCGAAAAGTGAGGAGAGAGTACCATAATATTGACATGTCAATAATTTTATGGTACATCTTACCGAATTAACATTAGTTCGAACCGATTTTAAACTGACTTTTTCTCAGTGTGGAATGAAATTCTGAATCCAAGCATCTTAAAAAAATTTGTTAACATAAAAGTAAACACGTAATACGATAAAAACAAGCAAAAACGGATGACGTTAAAGGGGGCCGATTTTGTAATATCCTAATTCACTCTGATATTTAGATGACTCTGCACCTCCACCGAGAATTACAACATAATAAAAATCGGACCAAATTAAACATGAAAATATGGGTGTCAAAAACAATGAAATTTTCATAAAAATTCAAATAAGAACATATTTATAATTTCTGGGTACATTTAGAGCCCATTCAAGGTTTCTTAAAACCTGTCTCAATTAGTTTTTCCACACTTTCAGAAGTGAAGGGTATAAAATAGTCGTCCAAGATAGAATTAAGCTATTCATCTAGTTTATCTTTGAATAAAAATAAACTAGATGAATTGCCTCGAGCTCGAGGCCAAGGTTCTTATTTTTTGTTATGTTTGTTAGATATTTCGTTCCTCTCCATAGAACATCATTAGGAATAGCAAAATAGAAAGGGAACTTAGGGTAAAAACCAGTTTTGTTCAGGAGAGCCATTTTAAAGATTTAAATACGTGCATCTTTGGTGTACCATCACTTTCATAAAACGGTCATATCTCTGGGAGGGAACACTTTTGGGGCATGGGATCGGTCTCATTCGATGCTCAGATGTTGTCCACATCAAAAAAAAGTGAAAATTGATTTTTTTACCCTTAGGTCCCTTTCTCAATGCGCTGTCACATATATTAATTATTTAGTAAAATTTAAAATAAAGGCCGAATACAAAAATTAAAAAATACGGCTTAAAAAAATAAACCTATATTCTCAGCAAGTGCTTTTATTACATTCAAAGACTCTAGCAATTCGATAATTACTTTATTTCTGATTGAAAATATGAAATAATTCCCATTCTTAGGCAAAAGGCTTAAACCGAAGTGTCGGTACATGGCGGTTTTTACTTTTGAAAAAACCTGGGTCGAGTTTTTTTAAAGGCGGTTTTGAAATAAACACGAAATAAAAGTTTTCTAAAAACTCTGTTTTTTTGGACACTTTGACACTTTTCAAAAGATATTTAAATTCAAGGATTTTCTAAAAAAATCAAAGTTTTCTGCAAATTTGCGTTCATCCTTAAAATTGCATATTTCTGCAAATTTGTTGCTTGCTTAGTGTTATTAGAATGGATACCTACTCCAACACTATTCGATTACAATTGTTTGTTAACCCATTAATTTAATGTCACAATTAAATAAATGTGCAAATATGACATAAATAAAGTAATGAAGTGCTTCCTTACCACACATACACACACACACTTCAGAGATCATTAAACACTAAACTTCACCTCTACTTCGTCAACAACCCTTAGCTGACTAGACAGTAAAATGTCATATCAGATATAGACTTCTCAGTTAACTCAGTCATTATAAACAATTAATTTTCTAAAAGCGCCCACCGCAAGACTTTTGATAAATGTTTTAAATTACAATCAACCCTACAGACCACCCCACCCCTTTTCCTAGTAATATCGCTTAACGTTAAATTTAAAATTCACATAGACCATGAAAAATTAAATATTGAATGAATAGCGAAAATGTGATGTTGGTTTCTTTAAAGGGCAAAACTGTCCGGATACCTGTAAAACAGTTTGCCAGCCGGAACGATGATGAAGGAGTTGTTGAAAAGAATCAGCACCAGAAATTTTGCTGAACAGCTGAATAAGCAAAAGGGATGCCCATGCATATATAAGCACATAAATAGAGAGTTTATCCATAAAGATTCGACCAATTTCAAAACAGCAGCAAAAGCAAAAAGGCATTTAAATAATGCGACATTCTTTATTGCGGCGAGTTTTGACAAGTTCCAAAAAGGTCCAATGAAGGTGTTCATTTTAAAATTTAATGAAATGGAAGTTAAGACGGAAACCTTTATTGAGAATTGAAGGTTTATCAATACCATTATGTTTTGAAAATTATATCCAGAAAATGACCGGCGCAGTTTCGTTGATAAGACTTGAGCCGAGATTCTTATTTGTGTATGCCTCTATTTTTTGTGGCGGAGAGCTCTAGGGCCTAACTAATGTCAGACTCAATTTAGGATAATCGCTAAAATTTGTTTTGTATTAAAAGAGGTGCTGAAATGTTAGTGCTATTGCGTGTGTAAATGACCATATTGGTTAATGGTTAAAATTACCCTCTGTCATACACACGTTTCGATAGTTACAATCGTCATACATGAATTCTGCCACTACCCACCTACCGACTTTATTTCTGGACTTTCATATGATTGAATAGTGGTTTTTGGGTCAATCATACAGTCAATTTGGTCCATTAATCCAATGTCTAACGTGATATACTGTACCGCATTTGAACGAAATCATAAAAACGGTAGGTATTTAGAGCGGTTGTACGAGTACATTGACGAAGGCTGAAACTTGTAGTCGATTTTTGGCTATGGCCGATCTTAATATATATTTTGGTTCCTATAAAAGAGATAGGGACGATGTTCATGGTTTGTGGCAAACATCATTAAAAATGAATATAACACCGAAAAATAGCTAATCGTGGTTAACTGTTTATCCTTTCATTAATACAATGTCAAATTTGCGGCTCGGCCCCTGTAAGCTCTAGGCCCAGGTCGAAATGAACATATCGTTACCCAAAAACTATGATAAATTGTAGCGAATAATAATATGCTTTTATTTGTAAGTTTTACCTACATTTGGGGGCAGTCCATGAGCTGGACTGTGGTCTGTCCCCAAACGATATGTCCATTTCGACCCGGGCCTAGAGCTTATGCGGCTAATCGCTAGTGGCCGGAAAATATCGTTTTTTTTCATTTCACACTTGAAAAGCGCTATTACAGCGATACGGTTCTCATTATCTGACCGCTCCATGATGAAAGTTGAAACAATTTGAAAGTCCTGTTACAGACTAACGCTATTGAGGTTAGCTTTCAAAACCCATATGACATTTACGGGGTATGTTCAGTTCTACTATTGAAATGGGTGTGTTCAATGTTGTAACAGTATTTCTATCCTACTAAGTATATATATATTAGTATAATTTAAAACCATTATTATAGTGTTAGACCGCGATCGTTTGATATTTAATATCGAACACGACGTGTTTTCTACAAAATACCATAGATGGCCAAAGAGGTAAAACTTGCAGAGTCAAGCACAATTTAAGTATGTACCTCATTTCATCTAAATCAAAAATGGAGAGATTTACATTTTCTTGGAATAACCCGATCCAATCAATATTTCAAAATATTGCAAAAAAAAAATGACAAATAAACTACTATTTATGGTCAAGGGAATAAAAATCCACGATCTCATGTGTTGTACAGGTTATTTTGGTGGCTGTTATCCAAATAGGTAAAAAGCTTTAAACTCATTTCACTCGAAACTGTGTTTTTCGGCTGTAACGGATTTTCTGGTAATTTTATCCCTCGACTTTAATTATTTTTTTGTTAGAAATTCTCTAGGATATTAATGAATATATTGTTATATGACAACAATACTATTGACATCATATCGTCTGCGTATTTAAAAACTATATGGCAATAACTCTTTTGTCTCACAGTCAGCCATATCAACATGAACCAAAATATCCTTTGAAACAAAACCTGGTTATCAAAAAAAGTGAACATGTCGATGTTTTTATCACGTAAATATTTAAAATATTCGTTCGTACTCTAGTCCAAAAAATAAACAAAAAATGCATATGCATACGTAGCGTTAAATTTCAATAGGGGCATTTTCTTTTTGGCTGACATTTTTTGGAATCACCCTCACCGGTGTATGTTTAGTGATATATACGATTATTTGAAAGTATGCACGACGGATCTGTAGTGAAAAACAATTTTGAATTTTACCCACACAGACCCATTAACGAAGGACTAAAAATCATACAACTCGCTTTCACACATACATACAACTAGGCACACACACACACTCATTGACAGCATGTCTTGAAGGCATCTTTAAATTGAAGTCCTACACACACATAACCATACGCGCTCCCATACGCTGTCGCTCAAGCCTAGAAAGGAGAGCTGGTTTTTAGCCGGATGCTGTGGCACCAGCCACAATGGAAAAGTCAACACAACAATTTACATGACGTTACTCTTGTGTTAGTGTGTGCTCTGTGTGTGTGCGTGTCTCTTTGATCACACTTGCCTGTGTATTTGTGTAGTTTTAGCCTGATGTTCCATCAAACCTAAATACACGGCGCACAGTGGGATGAGATTTAAAGAAATGGAAATACTTCAACCGTTTCTAAACTAACACTAGCCGCACAGTGGGATGAGATTAAAAAAATAAAAATAATTCAGCCGTTGCTAAACTAACAGTCGGATTTTGATGAAATTTCACACACTTACAGAAAAGGTGTTTTCGAGCTTATGTTTTGTTGTTGGGCCCCCACCATATGCAGGGAGCGGAGTTACATCACCTCTTCTATAGGTGTGTGAAATTTCATTAAAATCCGACTTTTAGTTTAGAAACTGCTGAATTATTTTCATTTTTTTTAAACTCATCCCACTGTGCGGCGGATGGAATGGGAAACCAACGAGAAGGAAGAACCTCGAGCAAAGCAATAGAATTTTGTAATGTGTAAAGGGGGTTTGCCAAGTAAAAGTCCATAAACGTATGGCTGGGTAGTGGTTTTTATGCATATGCCTTAGTGGTGGGTAGGTATGTATGTGTGTGTCATCTCGCTACCACCACTCGTGTCTCGTGTATGTGTATGTGTGCTTTGGTTACAACTTGATTTTTGTTTTCAGCTCATATTTTATGGCACAAATTAAGAGCTTAGAAAATTAGCGCTGTGGGATTAATTAGTTGACACTTGAAAATGTCACAAAACTTTACACAAAAGCATCCCGAAAAACTACAACAACAACGGTAGACATAAGATTTAGGGATGCTGAGATGTGACACCTTTGATGCGCTTGTCACGATAAGGAAAGCTAGTCGTGTACATGGAATATAGTTATAAAAAATGTGTTGGGGTTTCGTTTTTTCATTGCATCCTAGAAGTTCTATTCAAAAGACTTCTTCCGTTAAATGTATTTATAATGACTTGAACAGTTTTTTTATTCTAGTTCTAGACCTTTAATGTTTCTTTTTAAATAAGTGGTGATATGTATTGGCCATGGTTGCCAGGCAGACTGTGCAGCTGTTTCTAAACGCTCCTAGGTTTCTTTTCAACAGTCTTTGGCCACGTTTTCATTCGGCCACAAATCAAATGACTTATACAGTAGTGTCATTTAAATTATTGAAAATTTCACTTATAATGTATGCCATATGGCCAAGAATAAAGTTATTTTTCATTAAGATAATGCACGGGTGCACACATGTGCACTTTTTTTAATGTAAAATACTACTCCACTTCCATGTGGACAACATTGTTGTGACAAAAAAATCAGTTTTTGAGGTCGATTCGTTGAAAAAAGATTCCGCACCGAAAGCGATTTCTAAAGTGCTTCCAATTTTTATTTTCATTTTTATAAATTTATTAAAGTTATTTAATTTATTAAAGATTTACTTAAGGCTTCAAAATCATTCTTATTGAAGCAATGATCACCAAATCAAATTTAAACCAAGAAGTACAAACAAAATCACAAATAGGTTTTAGCTGATTTTGATAGTTTGGAAGCAGGATAAAAGCCAAAATAGCTAATATAGCTCTGAAATTCCATCTAGCATTGCTAATTGACGAAAGAGATTTTAAATTTATGTATGGAAATATGTTTTTTTTCTGGAAATATTTATAGGATTGGCAAAGTAAATACAAAAAATCCATATCATTTGTCCATTTAATTTTTGAAAACCTAAGAACCACTTGACTTTGCCTATAGTTAGGTTTTAGATTTTCCTAATTCTCCACTAGATCCGTAAGAAAGTGGTATGGAATATTGGGAGATGATGTTTAACCACCAAAAACCTCTGCTATTACATGTCTCAATATCAGATCGAGGACATGGTGCTGACACCCAATATAATGTGGAGGAGGCAATGCCATAAATTGAAAATGTTTGATGAGTAAAAAAGTCACAATGCCATTTTTGCCCGTATTGACAATTGTTGTATCACAAACTATCATTTTAATAGATGACCATTAGTTGAACTTAGTTAACGTATCCTTGATGCCTTAAAATATATTTTACCGATTTTTCTTTATCAGGTACTGTCAAGTACTAAGTGAAATATAAGTGAATTTTTAATGACTACTACCTGAATTTCCTTTGTACTAATTTTTTTTCCATCGTAATGTAAGCACTCATCCTGATTTTTTAACGTTTTCTCATAAACCTATTCTCGTTGTTCCGATGACTTCTTTGCAGCTCTATAAATTCCGGCTTGAGATGTACGAGGGCAGTTCGGAAAGTTCTTAGCCTATCAATGAAAGAGAATAGTTAGTTTTTCAAATATATTTTTATTTTTCAATATAATCTCCTGAAACTTCAATACACTTAGTCCAACGCTTATCTAGCAATTCCGCCCCTTGATTAAAATAGTTTTGCTCAATGTCGTCAAAATAGTGGTTTACAACTGTAATTGTAACTTCATTTGAGGTAAAACGCTTGCCAGCAAGGATTTTTTTTTAGATTTGGGAACAGGTAAAAGTCACTGGGAGCTAAATCAGGAGAATGAGGTGGGTGGTCAAGCAACTCGAACTTTAATTCGTTGATTTTAGCCATTGTTAAAACACTCTTGTGCGCTGGTGCGTTGTCTTGATGAAAAAATATTTTTTTGTGTTGTAAGCCAGGACGTTTTTCTCGAATTTGTACATTTAATTGATCTAAAAGGTTGCAATAGTACTCTGAATATATTGTTTTACCCTTTTGCAGATAGTCAATCAATAAAATACCTTTGAAGTCCCAAAAAATCGTTGCCATAACCTTACCAGCCGATTGAATTGTTTTTGCCTTCTTTGGGGCACTTCCTCCAGCTTCAGTCCATTGTTTGGATTGTTCTTTTGTCTCTGGAGTATAGTGGTGGATCAATGTCTCATCAACAGTTATGAAACGACGCTTAAAATCCATTTTATTTCTCTGAAAACCATCCAAACAAGCTTGAGAAATGTTCATTCTTATGCGTTTTTGGTCGACTGTTAACAAGTGCGGCACCCATCTTGCAGAAAGCTTTTTCATCTGTAGTTCTTCATGCAAAATTAAATGGACTCGGCATCTCAAATGAGCACATGATATTAGCTATTTCACGCACTTTTATTCGTCGATCATTTAATACCATATCATGCACTTTGGCTACAATTTCTGTTGTTGTTGCTGTTTTTGGACTCCACTACGTGGTTCATCTTCAATGCTTGTACGACCACGTTTAAATTCAGCAACCCAATTTTTTACTGTTGCATATGAAGGAGCACTTTCACCTAACACATTCACCATATCATTATGAATTTCTTGTCCCGATAAACCTTTTTTATGTAAATATTTAATGATATCACGCATTTCTAATTTTTCCATTGTAAAAAAATCGCGGATGCGTCTTTTGTGAACACCTGTTTCTATATGAAGGAGTTGCCAGATCGAAACATGTCAGATTTAACATGTGTTCATAGCAGAGATTGAAGTTTCCAAAACACTTAACTTTTTTCTGTTTATACCGCGCTTTTTGTGATAGGCTAAGAAGTTTCCGAACCGCCCTCGTAGTCGAAATGGTTATGCCAGACTTAGCCAAGAGTTGACAAATTCTAGCAGTTTTTCTTGTGCTAACGTTGGCTCCTGTTAATAATGTAATTGCTGGTTTTAAAGACATTTTAGAAGGTTTGTTCCTTCCGGTTGGTATGTAGTGATCGGTTCAAACATTAATAAAGTATCTGAATCAGAGGCTACTTCTTGATTACATTCTGGTTTAAAGTTGTTTTGAAAATTCCTAACAGCCGGGCGTTCTAAGGATTTTTGATAATATAGAACACACCGTCCAATTTTTAATAAGATAAACGCGCATGGTTCTCATAACCTGCTTGGTCTACAAAGTAATTAACTCTTTAGACAACTTAGCGTACCTTTCCTGTTTATAGTTTCCTGTCTTGGCTAAGGCGTTAAATCTTCCGATAATAAATTATTCCTTTGGGATCTTGTTCAACTCACTTAAAGGCATTTCGACTCCTTATTTTATGTAACGTTATTTGACCAGATGGCTAAAGAACAGTGCCAAGTTTCAAAACGATGGTTGTAATATGTGTCTTCTAGAGCTTAAGACATAAAATCGGCCCAACATGTGTGTTTGAGCTATATCGAAATTTAAACCGATTTTCTTAAAAGCCAACAGCCTCCATTATTTGTCTGAAAAACTTACTTTTGTCGAATTTCTGCAATTGAAAGCGCTCGTCCTTGCCCCAAATTTCATCTAAGCTAAAAACATAAAATCGGCTGAACATATGCGTTGAAGCCAAATCTAAATTTTATTGATTATGATTTTGGACCATCGTCCAAAAAATTATTTCTACTAAATTTTATGAAGATTGGGAAAAATGAACCTTGATGTTTGATAACAAGCTTTAGATAGACAGCAGACAGACGGAGGGACGGACAGGCATGTATCGTTAAATCGATTCAGTGGATCAGTGCCCTTAATTTTGGGTATAGCTCAAACTCTAGTTATGTATTCCGTAAATAAAATTATAAATTTTCGTTGATTTTACATTCAACAATAAAAAACCGAATACTGTAGAACCCGACAGCAAAAAAACGGCTGAGCCGACATGACGGGTTGTAACTATTTTTTGTGAAGCCGACAGTGGGGTTTGGATATAAAAGCCGGTTGTGGACACACTTGTCTAAATGCTAGTTGTAAAGGGTTATCCATCTAGAGGTATTTTTTCAGAACAAAAAAAAATATAAAAATTCAAATCAAGTTTGGAATCTTTATTGGTAATTTGAAAAAACATTTTATGGCATTTATTTTTTTAAAATAATTACCTTCAAATGTTGGCCGCAACTATGCCTCAGGGTATGTACAAATTAAAAAGTAAATGCTTACATTACACGCACCATACGACAAATCCAACTCGTAATTATCGAACTAAACACCGACAAATGTAACAAAATCGTGAGTCTCTTTCTTAAGATTTTCTTATAAAAAATATTGCTTAAATTTATTTATACTTCTAACGTGCCGCATGCATGACACCCCTAGCGCACAGTGTTTGTCTGAAGAAATATACATGAACGACCACTGCAAGTTTATTAGAAAAAAAAGGTCGTAACTTATTTATTTTAGCTGTGTAAAGTGTTGGCTGACATTATGTCTTCCTTTCCTTCATTTCCCTTTACACACACACACACACTCAGAAACATGTCCTCTAGCCGCACACATAAATGGGAACCTTTACCGAAGGAACAGGGCAAAGGACAGAAGCGATAGACGAAAGGAAATGCTGTTGGTGTAGTTTGGTTTGAATGTTTTTTTTCCTTCGTCTGTTTCTTGTTAACATTACATGTAGTTAAGAGGTTAGTTAATGAGTAACTAAAGTATATGAGGACCTCACTCATACACACACACGCACACACAGACTTATAAAGTGGGTTTATAAAGGCAGACACATACACACACGTGTACATTTTACTTACATCCTTATTTACTTACTTACCGACATTCATAAATTCATTATATGCAGTCAATGTATGCACGGTTTTCTACAATAATGAAAGTGGATGAAGTATGTCGACACTGGGCCATGTACCAGGATGTTGTACCTCTATACATGTGTGTGTGTATTTGAGTGTATTCAGTGCAGTGTATACAACATGTCTGTCTTAATGTATGGCATGAGTTTGCATCGGTGTGTAAGTTAGTAGAGTGTAAAAAATTAAATGCAATTCCTTTGAAAGTAATTAAAAATATGAAATTGTGTTCAAACACTACCAGTACAATAGCATACACCTATACACTGAGACATTCTTACCCATACACAGATACACACACCCTTTTTTCATACAGACATTATAAAATGTGGATTTTCTTATGCGTGTAACGTGCAAAGGTATTGAAATAAATTGGTAATGGCTGCAAGCATAATAATACGCGGTATCTCTTTTAATATCGTGTATAGTTAATAAAACCGAAATATTTGTGGTATCTGTGGGATCTGCAGGAACTTTCTTAAAGCATTGAAATAATATTCAAGCTGGAGGTTAAATGAAAAATCAGTAGGCAATAGAAATTTTGAAGACAACTATAATGAAATTTGAAAGTCTTTGATTTGTTATTTTCTATTCGAAATTTTAATGTTTTGCCTTTAAGCTGGAAAATAGGATTTGGCTTCGACTTTGAGCTGTTTGCTGTTTTGACTTTTAAGCTAACAGTTCAGCCGATCTTTTTTTCTTCTTTTACGGCCAAATTATAAAGTTCAGCCTGCTAAAAAAAGTTTGTGAGTCTCATTAGAGAGCTTCTCTCCACGGAAATCTTTATTAAAATGCGAAAGATTTATTAGACAACTGAAGAGAAGCCAGAGTCGTCGTTTTTATCATTAAACGCTTTGGCAATATAACATTCAGCCCCAAATGAGGAGTAAAATATAGGGCTTTCGAATAGGGACATAACAATTTCGTATCTTTTATGTCAACGCACCCTCAAACATTTTTAATGATATTTCAGTGTCAAAACGTTAGTCGAACTGAAGATTTTAATCATGGTAAAGTTCACTTACGAGCAACGTTTGGAGATCATTAAAAATGACTACCGAAATTCTGAGCAGGTGCTCGCAACTTTAAGAGCGCTTACTCCAATTTTGGCCTTAGTAACCGTCCCGCCCGGCAGGCTGTGCGTGCTAAAGTGGATCCAAACTTTCACTTTCAGTGCCAAAGAGACTTCGTTCTACTCGAAGCGACGAAAATATCGCAGCCGTAAGTGTATCCGTTTAAAATGAGCCAAATCAGTAGATTCCACGTCGTTCTCAGGAATTGGGCATCTCTCAAACTGTGGCGTATTTTGCGAAAATATCTTGGACTTCATCCTTATAAGAGATAAAACTGACTCATTTGAAACGCCGAAACTTCGCCGATTTAGCTCTCGAAGAATCGAAAAATATTCTTCTTCAGCAATAAAGCTCATTTCTAGCTTAGCGGTTTTGTCAATAAACAAAATATGCGTTATTGGACAGCCACAAGTCCACATGTGCTTCAAGCGTCATAATTTGCTCCGCAAAAAAAATACTGTGTGGTATGGGTTTCTTGACGGAGGTGTAATTGGGCCGTATTTTTTTTATCGATGAAATCAATTGTCACGTGTACGTCAATCGAGAACGCTTCGTGCCATGTTTGAAAATTATTTTTAACCAGATTTAGACGAGCTTGACATCTCCGATATGTGGTTTCAACAAGACGGTGCCACTAGCCAATTGATTTACTGAAAGACAAATTCGGCGAACGTGTTATCTCGAGAATTGGTCCGGTCGAATGGCCACCTCGTTCAGGCGAATTGACGCCATTGGATTTCGTTTAATGGGTCCACATCAAGTCATTGGTCTATGCCAACAATCCAACAACTTTAGACGAGCTCATAGACAACATCCAACGCGGTCCAAATGTGTGCCAGAGTGGTGGAAAATTGGGTCCAAATAATAGATCGACGACACGGGCTCGTGGTGGTCATATGACGGCAATCGAATTTCATTCTTAAAATGTAACATTTGCACTACACCTGGAACAAATTTGAACTCTTAATGTTAAATAGATTGCAATTCCATAGACTTAAATAAATAAATACTCTGTGTTTTTTTAATATAAAAAGGTGTTATATCCCTAAAGGAAAACCCGTTATTACGCATAATTCGAAGTTTTCAAGAACGAAGGCACAAGGCTTGTAAAGGGTGCTTCGTTTTTTTCATTATTAAATTTTAATAAATTACTTAAACTAGAAAGGAAATGAATGTCTAAATATTGATATAATTATTTAATAAAATAAAGGGTGGTTAAATTTTAAGGGTCGATGTTGATTTTAAATAAAACAAAAATCATTTAGGAAATTATTGTCATTTCTTTTTATTATGATAATATTGGTACGGTCCAATTATGTATGGAACAAAATATCGGCCAAATGGCAGCCACGACCTTGGCGGCACACCTCCATTCGATGGTCCAAATTTTGGATAACGCTGAGGCATAATTGAGGTTCTATGCCGTTAAAGTGCCAAATTATCTCATCATTTAGCTCTTGAATTGTTGATGGCTTATCGACGTACACCTATTCTTTCAAATGACCCAAAAAAAGAAGTCCAACGCTGTCAAATCACATAACCTTGGCGGCCAATCAACATCGCCACGACGTGAGATAATACGGCCATTGAATTTGTCGCGAAAAGGGCCATTGCTTCGTTAGCTGAGTGGCAAGTGGCACCGTCGTGTTGAAATCACATATCGTCCACATCCATATCTTCCAACTCGGGTCATAAACAGTTCGTTATCATCTCACGATAGCGAACACCATTCACTGGCCTCATTTTGGAATAAAATACGGCCCGATGATGCCGCCAGCCCATTAACCGCACCAAACAGTTACTCTTTGTGGGTGCATTGTTTTTTCGAGAAACACTTTTGGATTATCATTCGCCCAAATGCGGCAATTCTGCTTATTGACGAATCCACTGAGGTGAAAATGTGCCCCATCACTGAAGATAATTTTTTTTAAAAGTTAATTTTCAATTTATAATAAGCCAGAATAACTTTAACGCATTAATCGCTTGTATGTCTTTCCATTGTTCAAATTGAGTTGGTCTGAAATTGAGAAATTTGGTTTACATTCAACATCGTCCTTAAAACTTAACCACCGTTTACTATGAAGTCCAAAATTATTTATCAGAATTGGACTAAGTTGTCAACAACTTGAATTATGAAAATTATAAAAAATACATTAAATTCAAATTTAAAAGTAAAAATATTCCATTAAAAGAAGTAAGCATTTTTATTAAAAATGTTGTAGTTACACAAAGCCAAAGCAGTTTGTTTGAAAAAGTACTATTAATGCATTAGATCCGTTACAGTTATGTAGTTTTTAAAAGCATACTCAAATGAAGAAATATTACAATCATACAGTATGATTGCCGTAATCATATTATTGTAAACATAAAACCCAAAAAACAATACTTTTGTCGGCCTAACTATATTTATATTGTTGCTACAGCCATATTTTCATTTTTAAATTTGGCAATAATACTATAGTTACATTTCAACAATATTATCATTGCCGCAATTAGTCTATTGTCAAAAATAAATTCTATAAACAATACTATGGTTGCGGCGGACATAATTTTATACTTTGTGCGGTGTGTAACCTGTTTTTACTGACATGGTAGTCGTGCGCACTTCCATCACACCACGGCTGCACACACTCATGAGATTTATAAATCTTAAAATGGGTACCCACGTAAATCAAAATTGCTGACGAATACATTACTACATTCAATTTTTAATTTAAGACTAAACAAACCCAAAAAAACAGTCAATTTTATACGAGTATCAATATTTTTGGGTTATCGTTATTTTTTCAATAAATTGTGAGATAATGCAGTAACTTCATACATATTTACCAAGTTCAATAAAAATCAAAGTGAGTTGGATTGAAAACTTTTTGAGCCTCTTCGGACACCTTTTCAATTCAACATGGGTTTAAAATGCTGCCTGTATTTTTTCTTCAGACGCTGCTGCTGATAATTTCAAGACGACTTGGACTTCTGGGTGGTTAACCGCTTCTGAAAATATCAGATGTTTTAATCTGACTGGGATAGTTACGCACACCGTGAAAGACCAAAATTTACTCTCTTCCGTATAGAACAGTTTGTATTTCTCAAAGAATAAAATACTATTGACTTCTTTTCATTTCTCCTACACAACTGTCATTTATCGATTTTTGTTAAGTTACAGCTCAAACTTTTGCACATCCTGTGCAATGTGTTTTTGAAATATCACAAAATAATTGAAAGTGGTCAAATCGTACGTTTAAGGTTAAATTCACTGGAAACAATGCACACACACGCACCCACACGTTTGAAAAATAAACATACTTCTTGTGCTTTTGCCAAAAATAAAATTGACTTTGTAGCTGGGAATCAAGTCTTAGAGTTACACAAAAAACAGATACATATATGAACTGTAACAATATAAGTGTGAATTGTAATGGTTGTTAAGGATAAATGTAATAAGTCTCAATTTTAATAGAAGGTGTATTGATACTAGTATGGTTAATCGAAACACAGTTTACAAAGTTTTAATACATTAATAAGCATTCATCAAAAAAACTTTTGTCCAATGCGGCCTCTAGAATTAAAAAGAAGCTCCCAACTAGCTGTCATGAAAAGTTTTTTAGCTCTAAAAGACTGACAGATAGATTATGCACATCGCAGTGTAATAAAAAGTATGGGAGTTTTTTGTCATTACAAATTATCATTTCAATGGATACTGCCGAATCCACTTGTACCCATTTACATTTCCTGTTAACCAATTTTACCTTATCAATGGCAATTTACAGAAAATCCTTTAGCCAAGCAATTCCGCTGCTGCTGCTGTTGCCACAAAACACTAGCAACAATTTATGCGTACATAATAACAAAATACTACTTTCATACTGACACACTGACAGTAGAACGTTTTGTTCTGTTGTTCTTATTATTTTGCGTTGCTTTTCATTGTATACTTTTTTGTCGCTCTATCATTTTTATTTTCTTTATAGTAAATAATAAATAACGTGACGGTAAACGGACACTCGAAAAAATATGTCTGCAAAAACGAAAGAATACATTAGCTAAAGAACACAGCTAATGTATTCTTTCGTTTTTGCAGAAGTTTACTATCAGTATTTGTAAGAGGGCTGATATATATATTTCTGGCCTAATAACGAAAATGCGTTTATTTATCATCAAAAATTGTTTATTTTTCAAAGTATTTTCCAGCATGATTTATACACTTTTGCATGCGCTCAAACCAATTGTCGAATCACTTGTCCACTCCGATTGAGACACCTCCAAATCATGGTTTTTAAACGCTTCAGCAGCATCTTCTGGCGACGAAAATCGTTGACCACTCATTTGTTTCCTGTTGTGCGGAAATAAAAAGGAGTCATTGGATGATAAGTTAGGGCTGTACGGCGGATGACCCATCAATTCGAGGTTTTGGCCGGTCAAAAAGAACCTGGTTTGAGCTGATGTTAGAGAGCTCGCATTGTCATGGTGCCCAATGATTCGTCTTCTCTGGTTCGATTTTCGAATTTCTTAAACAAACACGAGTTAATTTAATTTTTTTTGCCAAATTGATTTTTTCAAGTCACTGTAAACAACACAAATGATGGTCGTACCTCAAAACGTTCTGAGTACATTTATGACAAAAAAATCAAACTTTCCAATGGAAATGCCAGATGGCGCCAGGCAACACTTAGTGTTGCCATTACTTAAAAATAAATACATAGTTGACCCTTTAAATAAAATTGCGGGGGATATTAATTTGACCAAAATAGCGTCGTTTAAACCTCCTCTTCTAGTCGAAAAGAAATTGCATATATTGGATCAATCAAAGTTCTTAGGGGTGGTTTTCGACTCAAAGCAAGTGTAGAAACACACAGCAGCATAAAACACTTCTCGTAGAATGTTCGGCAATCGCTGGGGTCTTAATACAAGTAACAGTAACATGAATGTACAAGACCAATTTTTTCCTTAAGAGCTCTTGTGTGGTGGACTACAATTAACAAGACAACCTCCGCAATGCTCCATATAAAGACATAATTTGAATTTGACGCAATCCACACTTGTCCAACACCTCCACTAGGAGGCCAATACCTGATCCTGATTCAATTACGGATTATCGCTACGACAGCTCATATGTTGACATGTGCATTCAAGACACCGTTTACTCGTAAGATTGTTGCCGTAAATCTCCAGAGTATACCCTGGTGAAAGTACTGGGTAGCCAAAATAATACTGAAGAGATCACCAAAAAGGATAGGAAGAAGTTCCGTTTAGGCTCTAGCTGAATGCACAGTGGCTTCATCTTGCTGGAAAATAAGACTGGGGGCATCACCAAAAAGGTTAAGAAGAAGTTCCATTTAGGCTCTAGCTGAATGCACAGTGGCTCCATCTTGCTGGAAACATATGATAGGATTTTTCTCAACTAACACAAATTTTCAATCCTAGTCCAATACAGAGCCACATTAATGGTTTCTGGTGGTCATTTTCAAAAAAAAACAAGTAAGTAAGTGCTATAGTCGGGCGAGGCCGACTCTATGATACCCGCACCACTATAAATGTGATTAAGTCTCCTGTTAATCGAAAGCACTCGTCGCTATTTCTATCTGTATCTATCACGCAAGCACTAAGCCTTTATACCCCATACCACTATGTGGTGAGGGTATAACAATTATAGTTGGTCCACATTTTCATACCTTGTTTTCGGACCCTGTGCCATCCCACGGACGAGATAAATCATTTGGCTTGACATATTTAAAGTCCTGAGGCAATTCCCTGTCATTTGAGGGGTCACACTAAAATCCGGGTAAACCGAAACTTTTGGACCCTCCTAATGGACCCTGCGGCCAAAACAGGTCGAATTTCTGTATTTAAAATTGTAAGATAATTTCCTTTCATTTAAGGGGTCACACTTATATTTAAAATCATGGGTCCATTTTTTGGGTTCTGAAGGCCCCGTAGGTCCGAGAGGCGGGTCCAACTATTTTTTTTACATTTTGTGGTCAGTTCTACATCGAATGGCATATTTTTTTAATTTGTTGACCAATGCACGCGACATCAACTGGATTTGGACAAAATCCGGGAGTTCCTTTGTATGGGGGGTCTATCAGAAAGTGCTCCGATTTGGACCAAATTCAATAGCGTCCGTCCTTGTCCCAATATATTACCACATGCCAAGTTTCATCAAGATCGGTGCATAAATGCGACCTGTACTTTGATTACAAGAATAGATGGACATCTTTACATCCAGCCAGCCGACCAGCCAGCCAGCCAGCCAGCCAGCCAGCCAGCCAGCCGCCCAGCCAGCCAGACAGACATGGCTAGATCGACTCAAAATGTAATTCTGAGCAACTTTCTCTCTGGTCCCGGTATTCTAACTCGATTCCTTCGATGTGTTACAAACGCAAGCACTAAGCCATTATACCCCATACCACTATGTGGTGCGGGTATAAAAAATAGACCGAAAACTTTATCATCCATAACACCTTAACTAAACAGTACACCTGAAGAGGTCTAATTGATGCTGATGTAAACCCTAGGGTTCTTACACTGATTCCTGTTCCTAAAACCGGGAAACAATCTAAATTGCTTAGAGCCTACGGGCACTAGTTAGTTGTAAACATGCGCGACATCTGAACCACTGCTGCGACGATGTGGTTGGGGTAACAATATTCGAAGATCATCATTCTTTTGTTGGGTAAATGGATGTGCCACAACAATATTATGGTTCTCACAACAATAGTATGATTCACACACAACCATACTATAATACCTACAACCATATTATGATTCTTGCAACCGCCGTATGTTTTTACAAAAAGGGTGTTTTTTTTGTCAGAAGTGTGGTTTTCAAAAAGAAATAAAGCGCATATACTTAATTTAATGTTACGGCCAAGAATTTTGCTTTATAATACGAGTAAAGATAAGGGTTTGCCATTATGTCTTAAAAATGATTTTGGGCAAATGGCCGTCGCTGGCCAAGAGGTCCAATTTTCGACCTACACAGAGGTCAACAAGTGGACAATCCCCACAAAAAAAAAGTCCAGCGGTGTTAAATCGACCACCACGCCACTTAATGTGCTCACCAAAAGTTTCCTTCAATAATATGTTCGTTGACTGTATGACATGAAGCGCCGTCATGTTAGAATCAAAGGTCGTCCGCATCAACATCCTACAATCCAGATACCAAAAAGTTATAAACTATGGCTCTGTAGCGTTCCCCATTGAGTGTAACATTATGGCTGGCTTCATTTTTGAAGAAATATGGACCAATGATTCCTTCTTCCCATAGAGCACACCAAACAGTGACTTTTTGAGTATGTAACGGCGTCCCAACAATGGCTTGTGGATTTTCATTACTCCAAATTTCCAAATGTGTTATTAACATACCTATTCAACCAAAAGTGAGCTTCATCGATGAACAAAATTTTCTTGCAAAAATCAGAATCGATGGCCATTTCGTTTTGGGCACATTCACCACGATTTGCAAACTTTGTTTCGGAGTTAGTCTATTCATTATGAAATGGCGAATCAAACTGAGCATAAAGCAAGTAACAGCTGTCAAAAAGACCAACTCCAAAAAAAGTGTGTGGCCAGATTGAAAGCCACATGTCTAAAAAAAACACCCTTTGCTTCGAGAAACTATAAAGGCACCAGTGTTATGGCAACAAATGATTTGTTTACTTACGGGCCTATAAAACTAGGAAATTTGGAATCTGGATTTTAAGCAAAGAAATTGTGTTATACATTTACATGAAGCCGTAGTAACCTACTCTTTGATTAGAAAAATAAATTGACAGACGGACGGACCTGCCTAAATTGACTCAAAAAAAAAACTCAGAGTAGATCGGTATTTTTGGATTTATCACACTTTTTTCTGTGTGTTACAAACATCAGCACAAATAGCAAAACATATGAATCGATGGGTGAATTGGTATTACCACATGATCGCATGACCTTTGCAGAATTACTAAATTGTTTCGATTAAGACGTTAAGACGCTCCTTAAGGCTAGCCATAAACCCAAAAATGTCTAACTGCAAAAGAAAAAGTTATGTCGACTCTTTATAATCGTGATATTTTAGTAGTTATACGAGGGTTGCTATTTATATTTCAGGCCCGGCATCTTTGTGATACTAAGCAAATGCATTTGGACTACATTCTTTAATATGCCAATTTTTTAAGTATCTTAAGTTGTCTTTTTAATCAACTCTTGGGCTTTTTAACTAACATTTATTTTCGAGTGTACTGCGCCAGATATTTTTGTTTTATTTAAACACAATGTGAGTGAAAGCAGTACAAATACAAACTAGGAAATGAACAAGCGATGCACCGAAAAATAAATGTGACTCTACAAGGATCATATTGCAACACTCTTGACATATGTTTGTTTTTTTAGTATTTTTTTTTGCTCACATTTTAGCAAAGTACGAATATTGTGAAAACGGGTCAAAAACTGAACATTACGAGTGTATCTATTTACACCATATTTCCCATTTTCTCGACGTAATTTTGTTTCATTGCCAAAAAATGATGCGAACGTTTGCTTTTTGTCGTCCCACACTTGTCACAAATAACCTGGTATCCAAGTGTACCATATATCCTTATATAGTCATGTCCTTATATTGTTTTTTTCATTATTTCCTATTTACTTCACATGACCTATATGATGTTTTGCTAATATTCGTAAAACATTCTCTGATTTGCTCGTTTTTATTCTTTTTTTGCAGGTTGTACTTTGGCTCAACGTCCTGGCTTTAGAGTGGGCTCCGGTCATCCCCCATCGCAGCGTCATTTGCCCAAGCGCACCACAGATGCTCCACCGACAAAGGAAGACTATGTGCCATCGGAGGAATGCCCCGAAGCCAATGGTTTCTTCCCGGATGGAGAACAATGTGATAAATACTATTCATGTTCGTAAGTATGGGTGAAACTAAACACCGTAATGGAAAACTTTACAGAAAATGGAAAAATTTTATTATAAAAATAATATTCAAGCATAGAGAGCAATAAATAATAACTATAACAAGCAGTAAACAGAAAAGGATGAGGCGAAAGATAAACACTAGGCAGATAGAAAACATGCTAAGACAGATAGATGAAAGATAGACAGGAGACATAAGACTTACCAAAGATAAACAGACGAAAGAGTGAGTAGTTAGACAGGAAAAAGAAATACTGAATAGCCTGACAAAAGCTAGGCGCAGAATGCTAGACGACAGCTAGTAGGCAACTAGACAAAAAGCAAAAATAAAACAGACAAGATAACGAGCGAAGATAGATCAAAGGCACACAGAGCAGACCGAAGGCAGACAGGCGACAGACGAAATACTAACAGAAGATAGATAAAACACAGGAACAGGAGAGATTTATGCTAGAGAAAGACACTCATAGAATACACAGGAAGCAGACAGAAACAAGACCTTGAAGGCAGGCAAATCGAAAGAGAATGCCAGTTAAGCACTGAAAAACTTAATCCCATTTCACACTATGCAATTTAAATTGCCGCAATTCTGAGTTTTTAGGGTTAATAGATGACATTTATTTTCGAGGCTGCAAACTGCTTTTATACCAATTTCGGGTCTGTGACTACCTTTGTCAGAAAGCTTCGCAACTTTTATACGAGGGCATATCAATAATTCCGAGACTTTTCGAATAAAACACAGTTTTTTTTTGGAAAAATAAATAAATTTTTCAACATAATTTCCCTTTAGCTCAAATTTTCCTTAGTCCAACGTGTCTGCAATTTTGTAAACCTTCCTTAACTTGCCGCAATACTCAGTTTTTAAGGGTTAATAGATGACATGTTTTTATTTACAAAATAACATTTATTTTCGGAGCTGCAAACTGCTTTTATACCAATTTCGGGTCCGTGACTACCTTCGTCAGAAAGCTTCGCAACTTTTATACGAGGGTATATCAATAATTCTATGACTTTTCGAATAAAACATAGTTTTTTTTTTGGAAAAAACCTTCTTCAGAAAGCTTCGCAACTTTTATACGAGCGCATATCAACAATTCCGATATATTTCGAATAAAACACAGTTTTTTTGGAAAAAAAATAAATATATTTTTCAACATAATTTCTTTCCCATTAGTTCAATACACTTAGTCCAACGTCTCATCAATTTTTGTATCCCTTCCTATAAATAGGATTTTTCGAGGTCCATAAAATAGGCATTTGTTTAATCAACTGATCATGTAAAATCGAAAGCACACTGCCATATGAAATGCGTATGACTTCAACAGTCTCACGCACTTTTACTCTTCGTTCGGCCACTCGAAATTCACTTTTTTCATTTTTAATAAAATCCACGAGGTTGTATGTTTTGAACAGCTGTTAAACACAAACTTAATGACGGAACTCTCTTAAAATTCGACAGAAGTCTATTAACAGATTGTACTTAATGAAAGCAGTGTTACATCTCTTATAACTATGAGCGCAGTTGGAAAAATCACGGAATTATTGATAACTAACCTCGTAATAACTATAAATCATAATTACAATAAATTGAATTAACAACTTTTTTATTTTTCCCTGCATTTTTTACACAAAAATAGAATGAATAAATCACAAATGATCAGAAACGGCAATAATGATAACAAAAATTTCCAAAACTATATTGCCTTGTGTGAACACAAGAGGCAAGTTCGAAAGGCTATTATACAAATTGCGGCAAGTAAAATTGTCTAGTGTGCATGAGGACAAAGAGAAAGCAACGAGAGTAAAGGAAAAATAATAATTCAGAGTCGATCGGTATATTTGCAAATGGATCTATCACACTATTTTCTGTGTGTTACAAACACTACCACAAAAAGCAGAACAAGGCGAATCGATGGGTGGGTTAGTATTGCAACTTAATTGCATGACTTTTGCAGAATCACTAAACTGTTTCGGTTAGTATGTAAAGACGTTCTTTAAGGCCAGCAATAGAGATTGCCTTGAGTGAACGCAAGAGTCAAGATCAAGAGGGAAGTATAAAAACTACCGCAAGTAAAACTGTCTAGTGTGAATGGGGACATAGAGAAAGCAGACAGAATACAGACGAAAGACAGACAGAAGACAAACAGAAGACAATCAGAAGCCAGACACACTGACGCAGACTTTTATAAGACAGACAAACCGAAGAAAGGCTGAAGACAGGCTAGAACATATAAAAGACAGGCAAAAGGAAAACATGAAACAAAGTCACAAAAAAAGACTAAAAACAAACTAAAGAAAACTAAAACAAGTGTAGACACAAGGTTTGCTTGGGATGAAGCCGTCATGGATTCCGGTATAATATGAAAAAATTGTCCAGGGACGTGACACCGGCTTCTTTTCTACCAGAGTGTGTGTTTCCTTTCATACCAACATTATATATCCCAAATTCCATCATTTTATTTCTTAAACTTTATAAGATTATGCCTTTCTATGTTCAGAGTTGTGTGGGCGGTGCCACATTCCTTGTTCAATTCATATTAATAATTTTCACTTATAGATTTTATTCTGTTAAACATTTTTAAGGGTCGGTGCATTACTTTAACAAAAAAAATTGATTTTTATGGAGAGCAGGTAGCGCCTTATTTTCTGCATGGGTGTGTTTTGTTTGATTCCAATATCTTACACTCCAAATATCATTGTCAAATCTCTAACAGTTCATGAAATTAGATGTTCCAAAGTTGAGGGTTGTTGTATGATCGTTGTCACGCCCGTTGTCCAATCAAATTGTAATGTACCTTACAAATATGACCTGGCCAATCTTAACGGGAACATTGTGTAATAATCGGAGTTGACAGTGATGAATTGAAGGCATATCAATAATTCTCCTTTTAGATCAACACACTTAGTCCAACGTTTCTCCAATTTTTGTATCCCTTCCAAAAAATAGGATTTTTTGATTGCCTTAAAATAGGCATTTGTTCGATCAATAATTTCATCGTTGGAGCTGAATCTCTTTTCACCGAGCCATTTCTTTAGGTTTGAAAATAGGAAATAGTCACTGGGGGCTACGTCCGGAGCAAATGGCAGATGAGGTACCAATTCGTAACCCAATTCATTCAATCTTGCCATTGAGACTGCACTTGATTGCACCCGTGTGTATTATCTTGATTAAATGGTAATCGTGATACGCATCTTGCAGACAACTTTCTTAAACCCAACTAATCATGTAAAATCAAAACCACACTGCTATATGAAATGCGTATGGCATCAACAATCTCACGCACTTCTACTCTTCGATGGTTCAATACCATATCGTGGATTTTTCGGCCTTTTCGGGTGTATTAAACCCCATTGGCCGTCCAAAACGTTCAGCGTCATTTGTACTTGTGCGACCACAACGAAAGTCAGTAAACCACTTTGTTATCATTGCAATCGATGGTGAAGAATCCCCATAATATTTATCCAGCTTTTCCTTCGTTTAATTGACTGTTTTTTCCGCAAAAAATAATGTTTAGTGAGCACTCGAAATTCACTTTTTTCCATTTTTTTACAAAATCTACGACGTTGTATGTTTTTTACAATTGTTAAACACAATTTGTGAAAAATTGTCATTACTTTTGGTAAAATCAGAACTACGATGCACGTAGAGAAAAGATATGGTTCCTATATGGTCACGGCAACAATAGTATGTTCTCAGCAATAAAAGTATGGTAGTCGGAACCATAGTATTGTTTTTTGAATTTCAATTTGACAATTGTATGATTGCGGAAATAATAATATTGTTGAAATGTAAAAATAGTATTGTTGCCAAATTTTAAAATGAAAATATGGTTGTAGCAACAATATAAATATGGTTGGTGGAATAATAGTATTGTTTTCATGGCTTTTATGTTAACAATAACATGATTACGGCATTCATACCGGCAAAATTGTACTTATATTTTAGTTTGACAATGTTATTTTTACGAATCTTACGCAATAATAGTAAAAATAATTAAATTTTTTCCAAACAAACTACGAATTAGTATAACTGAAATATTTTTTTTATAAATATTTTTTTTACTGTTCAATAAATCACTCCTATTACTACATAACTTACTTAATAAAATTCTCTATTGTTAAATAACAACTTTACCCAATCTTTACTAAAAATGTTGGGGATCATAGTATGATTGTGTGTAAGTCATACTATGGTTGTGAGGATCATACTATGGTTGTACGTTAAACATACTATGGTAATGAGGACCATAATATGGTTGTGGGGAACATAGTATGGTTGAATGTGAATAATAATATGGTTGTAGGGATCATAGTATGGTTGTGTGTGAACAATTCTATTGTTGTGAGGACCATACTATTGTTATGGGGATCATAGTATGGTTGTGTGTGAATCATACTATTGTTGTGATGATCATAATATTGTTGTGCCACAACAATATTACCAACAATAGTATGATGCTCTTCGAATATTGTTACCCCAACCATACTTTTTTTCTGCGTGTGGAGGTCATGCAAGATTCCGCTGGGAGGAACATAACGATGTTTTTACTTGTTTTGTATAATTTAGAACCCCACTCATACTGCGAATCCTTGCACATTACTGTGTTGATGCTCCTTCTTTTAGCTTATACAGTCGAACCTGGATAAGAGGAATCGCAAGGGACTGTTTATTCCCATTTGTAGAGGTTTCCAACTAATACAAGTTTCTCACTTATCCAGGTAGTTTGATTTTTATAACACTTACTAAGGTAAATCATGCTAATTTTTTTAAAGAAAAGCAGATTGTGTGAGATATACTAAGCTACTTTTTCATCAAGACCTTTTAAAGTTCACTTAGGGCATTTTCATAGAATCCGCCAGAATAACCACTAAATCACTGAAAACTCACCATATTTGGCTAGAAAACGCCAAATCTGACAACCATGCGTCGCACTCCGCAAAACCGACCTTAATAAAAAGCTAAAACAAGAGAGAAAAGAAAAAAAGACAAAAATCGTACTTTTGACGATACAGCATGAAAAGGAATATCCCACTTATAGAGGTAAATGAATAAAAATTCCCCTTTATAGAGGTATATTCTAAAAATTCAACTTCCACTTTAAGAGGTCCCAGCTTCCTACTTCTTCTTAAATAAGTTTTTTTTTCTGTTCGAAGTGTGTAGCAACCGCCAAAACTATTCTACTTATAGAGGACGCCCACTTATACAGGTCTCACTTATCCAGGTTCTACTGTATTTCCTGAAGTGTATCTTCTGTTTTTAGACCACTCAACCAGCGCCCTACACGCAGTACTAGAGCACTATAAGTTTGATGTAACAATAGCGGATTATCCAGCCGATTTTTATAGACTGTTGAAACGTTGATGAGTACTTAGTAGGGACATAAATACTGTTACACAAGTTTTTTGCTGTAAAATAAAAAGTACTGAATGTTTTTGGACCAAATATTTTTTAATATATTTATTGATGTATATTGTATCCAAAAAGAATCTACTTATTCGAAATGTCCGCCTTTTGCCTTTACACACGCCTTAAGTCGCACTGGCCAATCGTCAATAGCTGCACGAAACTCGTCCATTGGAAAATTGGCCACAGCTCGAACCAAAGCAGTCTTAAGAGTTCCAATGTTGGGGTATCTTTTGTGACAAACATTGTCCTCTAAAACCGTCTACAATTTGTAATCCAATGGGTTCAAATCTGGACTGCCTGAGGGCCATTCTTCAGAGGAAATGAATGTTGGCAAATTGTTTCGAAGCCAGGCCTGGCCGGCGCAGGATCCTGCTGGAAAATCCATGGCTGGTTTTGGAACAGGGAATTGTTAAGAGGCTTCACAAGAGCTTCTAAAACGGTTTCTTGGTAAACTTTGGCCGATGTTCTGACTCATTGTTCGCAGAAATGCAGGTCAGTGACCCCATCGTAAGAGACACCCCACCAAACCATGACTGAAGCTGGGTGATGACCCTTTGCCACCCTTGGGATCAGTTCAGATGCTTTCTTAGATGACCGCGCATACACTATCATTTTGCTTGTTAAATTTTTCCCGAACGGTAAAAATTTTTTCATCGGTGAACAAAAATTTTTCTATGCAAGTTATCAGCGTGCTTTACCAAAAGACATTTGCATTTTTCAATCCTATTTTTTTTAAAGCTGCAGTTAATAAATGTCTGGTACGTCGTTTAAAAGCCCCAATTCCCAAGTCTTTTTTAATGATTCGACTCATGGACTTTTGCGTGATATTCATCTCACGGGCCATGATTTTCTGTTTTCGGAGAGGATTTCTGTGAATTCTTGATTTAACGGCTTTGATGACATGCGGTGTTCGAACAGAGCGTGGGCGGCCCGACCGGTGGCGGTCTATTACATCTCCAGTCTTCTCAAACAGTTTTATGCATCGGTAGACGAACATGCGGCTAATCCCTAGTGGCCGGAACGTTTTGAAAATATCGCTTTTTCTCATTTCACACTTGAAAAGCGCTGTTACAGCGATACGGTTTTCATTATCAGACCACTCCATGATGAAAGTTGAAACAATTTTTAAATCCTATTACAGACTAATGCTATTGAGATTAGCTTTCAAAACCCATATGAAATTAACGGGGTATGTTCAGTTCTACTATTGAAATGGGTGTTTTTAATGTTGTAAGAAGTAGAGCCCGCATTGAACAGTGGATTATGGTCAGTGATTACAAGAATTACTTTATATCGTGCAATGTTTCCCGTTTATTGTTCTATGAAATTTTGAGGAAATTAAGTAAGTATTGCCTTGATGTACATTAGGATGGGCCGATTTGTAAGGACAAAAATCAGTTTTTCGATAGCCTTTGGCATGAGAAAAAAATCCACTCCGACTGATTCGATTCTCTATGATCCTCTTAGTCGAATTTCTATTCTCACGCGCTCATATGATATATTGTATTGTATGTGGTAATGTAAATTTGTACTAATTGCATGTTACCTTAGAAAGGTGATATTTAAAAAAAAATTTATTTCCTACTAAAAAAACCTTAAAAATATAAATGAAGAAAAAGTCAAAAATTTCATTTTTTTTTCTCATGCCAAAAAAAATCGCCACATAATCGATTGCAAAATCGATTCACCCTTCTAAACATCTTCTGTTCTTAAGACGACTTAACCTATATGTCGCAGTTTTTGACCAGTGTTACTGGGCTCTTTTTAACGAATTTTAATTTGTTTATCCCCTACGTCTAATACATTAATATCGATTTATTCTGGCGAGTTGGAACCAAATGTTGTGACTTCACAGGACTTTTTGGTTTTCTTTTTATCTGAAATCTATAAGATTTCTCGTTTCTCATCCCGTCTATGCGTTCCTGTCATCAATTTCCTTTATTTTCCCCTGTATTGCTTCCCATGAACAGAATGCTCTAGTCAATTTAAAATTTTCCGCCCCCATGCAGTTGACACTCGAATAATTTAATATCAATTATATGTGACATTTAATACAAATAATTACTTTAACACTTTTTCACCCACTCCCCCCCTCTGATCTCTACACTGATTTTTGTTTTCGGTCCCAACACTAAATTAAGGTTATTGCGAGCCAAAACACCTTTTGCAGGTAGGTGGGAGGCCACGGAACTGCGTTGGCATTCCCCAAGGCCAGGCCATTATGCTTCAAGTAGAAAATACTGCAAATCCCCAAACGCTGCTTAATGTCCTCGAATGTTACTATGTTGGCACTTACGTACACCAATACCACCACTACAGCCAGCTAGCCAGCCAGCCTGCTTGCCTGCCAATACAAACACAAATCAACCTCGAAAATGTGATGGCAGTAGTGGTGTTTGCCGAGGTGCGGAGTTAGGTGGGGCGGTGTATTAGTGTTTGGTACTGTGGAATCTGTGACAAAAACACATTAGGAAAATTCCCCTTGCGGCAAATGTTAAATAAGAGCAACACTCAATTAAATGTTGTATTACCTCTTGAATTGTCATTCATCTCGCAGGCCCCTTATGGGAGCAACATAGATAATCTAGGGGGATAGGGTTCTATAGCTAAGTACCTGGGCGGGCAAAGGAGGCGGAGCCATAATCTCACCGTTTAGTAAAGTAATTTATTAGAGTGAATGTGTGTGATTTGCCAGCTATTTATAACTGCTTTTTTGCACATATCGTATGCAAGTGTGTGTGTTATAATTTATAATGTTTTGTTTTCTTTTCTTTCTTCCGTTTCCGCTTAATATCCGGCACAAATTACAGCGAAGGTGTGCCCACAGAGAAATTATGCGCTGACGGCATGGTCTTCAACGATTACAGTCCCAATGATGAGAAATGCGATTTGCCATACAACATTGACTGCTCGAAACGTCCCAACCTGCGTAAGTATTCACTTTTCTTTATTGCCCACTTTAATCGAAAACTCGTGTATTGGCAAAAATGGCCAAAACTTCAAATCTTCAATTTGGGTATAGTTCTCTAGTAGCCCTTAAAAACTCCTTGGATTACTGTTTAACCATAAAAGCTCCTGATTGTCCCCTTGACCGCCGCATTGGATTTATATCTTCGCAGCCCAACCAGACTCCAGGCCATTTCGCAAACTATTTAAGGCGTTCATTTTAATTTTGGGTTTTTGGTTTATATCCTGATAAAAAGGGCATTAAGTTATTAATGAAGTCTATTCGCCTTAACGACATACGCTGTGTGGGGGGATTTGTCGAAATCAACTGTCGAGTGGAGTAGGAGGTCGAAGGTTAACTGCCTAGTAAAGCTAATTAAGAATTTAATCGTAAAGGTTGACAGCATGAAAAGTTACGAAATTAATTGAAAATTAAATAAGGCAATTACTTTTTATTAAACGATACAAAAGAACAAGCATTTGGCCTAAAATGATGCCCAGGCAACATAAGGTGTTGAAAAGGAAGTGAATAGATAATGAAAGCTGGCGAACAGCGGGTAGGAAGTTAAAGGTACAGGTATTTTTAAGCAAGTCTTTACGTATCATCGGTAAGAGAGCATCCAAAATAGGCTAATATCTATCTTATAATGATAAACCTGCCAAATAATGTTAGATTAGGGACATTATATCTTAGATAGTGTTTTCCTAAGTCACTATCTGTCCGATTATGTTTCATCAGGACCATTATTAATTGGTTATTGGTCGCCCAAGGTCGTTATCAGAAAGGTAATAGGCAGCCATCATAATTATTTAACAGAAAGTGACCGCGTTTGTAAGTCTGGACCATTATCTGCGAGAAAGTGATCAGCGAGGACCATTATCTGTAAAGAAATGACCAGTTTGGGATCCTTTTAAATAGATTGTTGTCATGAAGGACCATTATTTGTTATATATTGGTTAAACTGGACAATTATCTGGAAGAAAATGGCCTGAAAGGAAAGTTTATGTGAGTAAGTTTGAACTAATAACTGTTATATAATGCTCATTAAGGAACATTATCTAGTATAAGGGTGGGTAAGGACTATTATACGTAAGATAATAGTTAGCCAGTATCACTATCTGTCAGATGGTGACAATGGTTCATCCGGACCGCCAGAAACATAACACATATGCCAGATAAAATAATCTAGCCGATGGTTCCTTCAGAAGCATTTTCTGTTAGATATACAGTTTTCAAGACATTTTCCAGGACATCCGTCAGGACCATTACCAAATAGGAAATGTTCCGTCAGGACTATTACCAAATAGAAAATGTTCGATCAGACCATTATCGAAGAGATAATGTTCCGTCAGGACCATTATCTAATAGATAATGTTCCGTCAGGACCATTATCTAATAGATAATGTTCCGTCAGAACCATTATCTAATAGATAATGTTCCGTCAGGACCATTATCGAAGAGATAATGTAAATGGTTCCGTCAGGACCATTATCGAAGAGATAATGTTCCGTCAGGACCATTATCGAAGAGATAATGTTCCGTCAGGACCATTATCGAAGAGATAATGTTCCGTCAGGACCTTATCGAAGAGGTAATTTTCCGTCAGGACCATTATCTAATAGATAATGTTCCGTCAGAACCACTATCTAATAGATAATGTTCCGTCAGGACCATTATCGAAGAGATAATGTTCCGTCAGGACCATTATCGAAGAGATAATGTTCCGTCAGGACCATTATCGAAGAGATAATGTTCCGTCAGGACCATTATCGAAGAGATCATATTCCGTCAGGACTATAATCGAAGAGATAATGTTCCGTCAGGACCATTATAGAAGAGACAATGTTCCGTCAGGACCATTATCGAAGAGATAATGTTCCGTCAGGACCATTATCGAATAAATAATGTTCCATCAGAACCATTATCGAATAGATAATATTCCGTCAGGACCATTATCGAACAGATAGTGTTCCGTCATGACCATTATCGAACAGATAATGTTCCGTCAGGACCATTTTCGAATAGATAATGTTCCGTCAGGACCACTATCGAATAGATAATGTTCCGTTAGGACCATTATCGAATAGATAATGTTCCGTCAGGACCATTATCTAATAGATAATGTTCCGTCAGGACCATTATCTAATAGATAATGTTCCCTCAGGACCATTATCGAAGAGATAATGTTCCGTCAGGACCATTATCGAAGAGATAATGTTCCGTCAGGACCATTATCGAAGAGATCATATTCCGTCAGGACTATAATCGAAGAGATAATGTTCCGTCAGGACCATTATAGAAGAGACAATGTTCCGTCAGGACCATTATCGAAGAGATAATGTTCCGTCAGGACCATTATCGAATAAATAATGTTCCATCAGAACCATTATCGAATAGATAATGTTCCGTCAG
The DNA here is from genome assembly GCA_963513945.1 of Hydrotaea diabolus. Lineage (NCBI taxonomy): Eukaryota > Metazoa > Arthropoda > Insecta > Diptera > Muscidae > Hydrotaea > Hydrotaea diabolus. Next base: position 18,030,975 of record OY740717.1, read on the forward strand.
GACCATTATCGAACAGATAGTGTTCCGTCATGACCATTATCGAACAGATAATGTTCCGTCAGGACCATTTTCGAATAGATAATGTTCCGTCAGGACCACTATCGAATAGATAATGTTCCGTTAGGACCATTATCGAATAGATAATGTTCCGTCAGGACCATTATCTAATAGATAATGTTCCGTCAGGACCATTATCTAATAGATAATGTTCCGTCAGGACCATTATCGAAGAGATAATGTTCCGTCAGGACCATTATCGAAGAGATAATGTTCCGTCAGGACCATTATCGAAGAGATCATATTCCGTCAGGACTATAATCGAAGAGATAATGTTCCGTCAGGACTATTATCGAAGAGATAATGTTCCGTCAGGACCATTATCGAAGAGACAATGTTCCGTCAGGACCATTATCGAAGAGATAATGTTCCGTCAGGACCATTATCGAATAAATAATGTTCCATCAGAACCATTATCGAATAGATAATGTTCCGTCAGGACCATTATCGAACAGATAGTGTTCCGTCATGACCATTATCGAACAGATAATGTTCCGTCAGGACCATTGTCGAATAGATAATGTTCCGTCAGGACCATTATCAAATAGATAATGTTTCGTCAGGACTATTATCTAATTAATAATGTTCCCCCAGGACCATTATCGAATAGATAATGTTCCGTCAGGACCATTATCGAATAGATAATGTTCCGTCAGGACCATTATCGAATAGATAATGTTCCGTCAGGACCATTATCGAATAGATAATATTCCGTCAGGACCATTATCGAATAGATAATGTTCCGTCAGGACCATTATCAAATAGATAATGTTCCGTCAGGACCATTATCGAATAGATAATGTTCCGTCAGGACCATTATCGAATAGATAATGTTCCGTCAGGACCATTATCGAATAGATAATGTTCCGTCAGGACCATTATCGAATAGATAATGTTCCGTCAGGACCATTATCGAATAGATAATGTTCCGTCAGGACCATTATCGAATAGATAATGCTCCGTCAGGACCATTATCGAATAGATAATGTTCCGTCAGGACCATTATCGAATAGATAATGTTCCGTCAGGACCATTATCGAATAGATAATGTTCCGTCAGGACCATTATCGAATAGATAATGTTCCGTCAGGACCATTATCGAATAGATAATGTTCCGTCAGGACCATTATCGAATAGATAATGTTCCGTCAGGACCATTATCGAAGAGATAATGTTCCGTCAGGACCATTATCGAAGAGATAATGTTCCGTCAGGACCATTATCGAAGAGATAATGTTCCGTCAGGACCTTATCGAAGAGGTAATGTTCCGTCAGGACCATTATCGAAGAGATAATGTTCCGTCAGGACCATTATCGAAGAGATAATGTTCCGTCAGGACCATTATCGAAGAGATAATGTTCCGTCAGGACCATTATCGAATAGATAATGTTCCGTCAGGACCATTATCGAATAGATAATGTTCCGTCAGGACCATTATCGAATAAATAATTTTCCGTCAGGACCATTATCGAATAGATAATGTTCCGTCAGGACCATTATCGAATAGATAATGTACCGTCAGGACTATTATCTAATAGATAATGTTCCGCCAGGACCATTATCGAATAGATAATGTTCCGTCAGGACCATTATCGAATAGATAATGTTCCGTCAGGACCATTATCGAATAGATAATGTTCCGTCAGGACCATTATCGAATAGATAATGTTCCGTCAGGACCATTATCGAATAATGTTCCGTCAGGACCATAATCGAATAGATAATGTTCCGTCAGGACCATTATCGAAGAGATAATGTTCCGTCAGGACCATTATCGAAGAGATAATGTTCCTTCAGGACCATTGTCGAAGAGAAAATGTACCGTCAGGACCATTATCGAAGAGATAATGTTCCGTCAGGACCATTATACGAATAGATAATGTTCCGTCAGGACCATTATCGAAGAGATAATGTTCCGTCAGGACCATTATCGAAGAGAGGACCATTATCGAAGAGATAATGTTCCGTCAGGATCATTATCGAAGAGATAATGTACCTTCAGGACCATTATCGAAGAGATAATGTTCCTTCAGGACCATTATGGAAGAGATAATGTTCCGTCAGGACCATTATCGAAGAGATAATATTCCGTCAGGACCATTATCGAAGATATAATGTTCCGTCAGGACAATTATCGAAGGGATAATGTTCCCTCAGGACCATTATCGAAGAGAAAATGTTCCGTCAGGACCATTTAAAGTCCGACCGCTCTAGAAGTCGCATTTTTATTCCGGTTTTGTATCGCATGGTTTGGGCGACTAATATACGACTTTGGTATGATTGAACTTTTTGAGTAAATGTTCTCGAATAGCCCCACACATTCCCTTCCGATTTGAGGTCATTTTGCATTTAAGTCACACTTTAACTCTTATCGCTCATAACGATAAATAAATAAATCTAGTAAAACTGAACCAAAACGGACGACGTTTTATTTGCCTTTTAATTTAAATTCCTGTCGCTCGAGAATCCACTTATTGCGTCCGATTTTTAATGAATTAGGTAAATGCGTTACGAGCGACCAATATCCAACCCTGGTAAGATAAGACTTTTTCCCTCATGCCGCTTGAAAGTCACAAATTTAATCCGATTGTTTTCAAATTAATTATAGTACCTTATAGGCTAATCTTGCTGAAGCTCGACTATATTGCTTTATTTTTTTATATAGTCCCCATACATATGACAAATGCGATGTATAGGATATATGTAAAATTTGATCTAGGTCAAATGAATAGCGCGTTTAATGATGCCTATAATTACCCCTTAAAAATGTTGCTTTATGGGTTTTTTTTTCGTGTAGCTCCGAAAATTATCACTTGTCAGGCACAGATAAGGACTGGCCTAGCTCAAACTCTCGACAGGTTCGCGAAATCTTTTAAATATCTGAGTGGTACATGGTTTCTAAATGCCTTCCCCGCCAGAACTTAACCCTTATTTACCTAATGTGTATTTACAATCTTTCTGATAAATTGATTCTAATTATTTTTTACTTAAATACAAAACCCAAAGGTCGCCTCACCTATGACATTGCATTCATCTTAAATAAAATTATTTTATTTGCAACATACAATGTTTAACCTTGAGAGGTCACAACTTGCCACAAATATGTCGTCTTAATCTGAGTTTTTGTTTTGTTGTGTCTATCTTCTCGAGACCCCTCTGTGTGCTGGTGAGCTTTAGATTCACTTGACTCGTCCGGTGGGCGACTGCCGTTGGCAGTTTTTAATCGTGGCTAAGTCTCAAGTGTTTCCATTAAAAAAAGAAAGAAGCAAAATGCGTGCCAAACTGTCTGCCAATCACTGTTGATAACATAATAGACACTACGAACGATGATTGGAAGGGCAGCAAAAAAAAAAAAAAAATCTAAACAAATCCATCGACTCAAACGTGGGCTACCGAGTAACACACACACACCCACAGACACAACGTATGAGGACATTTTGCAAAAAAAAATTAAAGGAGACCTCACGCACATTTGCCACCACAAGGATGCGACTGGAAACCAGAATGTTCAGGAGCGATGGGTTATTCTCGTAACTCGCACTTACACTTCGGTACAAGTGTAACAATTTCATTATTAAGGACAGCCCTCGAATGATTTTCTAACGCTTTTCTTGTTGCCGCCGTTGTCGTAACCTAGTCACAACAACAGCAACGACAACCTGAAAAACTCCAAAGGTTACTACACTTTTGGAAAAATGTGTTTTAGACATGTTTCAACGGCTATGTGGTCCGACAATTGCACACAGATACACACATATACTCGTACACTCACTGGGACACATTTCAAATACATATTTACAGCGAAAATGGTCAGGGTCTGATTTTTTTGTATATCCATTAGTTACCTTTAGGGTCGTCAGTGGGATGGTATTATAAGTTGCGTCATTTTAGAATCTAGTAAATTTCTTAAGGTAAATTCTAAAATAAAAATTTAACTCAGCACGTCGCAGTTTGCAGTTTCTCCATTTGTAAAGAATAAAGAATAGGCAGCATTACATGTCTGCTGCTCATTTACATCAAATAAATGCGCTTTGACAAACTCGCTCATATACAGGGTGATTCATTCACGAGTGGGTAAACTTTATCAGCGTATTCCTTGGCTAATTTCATGAAATTATGCCCATCTAGGACGATGCCTGAAAATGCAAGGGGGCAAAATGGCGGCTGTTTAAAAATGTTTGGATTGGTGGGCTATCAAATAGTTCTACCTCTTACCTTTCCAAAATTTCCTAAACAAATCTCAAAAGGTCCTACCGTTTCAAAGTTATGGCTGTTTGACTAAAACGTAAATTTTTTTTTAACAGCACACATTCATTTGTTTTAGTTAATTTACATAAAAAAAAATTGCATTTCAGTTAAATAGTGAAAACGGTATGACCTTTGGAACGGTAAGACCTCTGGGCTTCGTTTAGGTAATTTTGGAAAGGTAAGAGCTAACGCTATATTTTACAAACAAACAAAATCCAACCGCTGGTTCACAACTTAGCATTTTTACCCTAGTGCCCTATAATCCGAAAATTTTCAAACCGCTGCCATTTCGACCCTTAAATATTTTCGGGCATGGTCGTAGATGGACATGTTTTCATGTAATTAGCCAAGGAATACGCTGGTAAACTTTGTCCAGTCGCGAATGAAACACCATATATAATTAATTGGCATTGCTACATTTGGGGTTTGAAAAAACTTACATACGAGTATTTGGAAAGAGTTTCAAACACACACAAAATTTCAGCATGCGGTGAGAACTATGGACTCAAAGCATCATCGGGCGAAATGATTGGAGTAAGCTACTAATAAAGTCTAGAGTAGAACACGGCCGACTATACTTTATGATACCTTATACTTTTCTATTATACAAAATACAATTTGCCTTTGTTCAAAATTTGAGCAAGAAAGACTTTAATACAGTCAAACCTTAATAAGTGGAAATCCTCTATAAGTGAGACTGTTTTGGCGGCCCCTGCACCCTTTGAACAAAAAAATAAAAAAAAATCATTTTAAACAGGGGTTTGAACCTCATAAAGTGGGACTTGATTTTTGAGAAGACAAGATAGAAAAAAGACCTCTATAAGTGGGAATTTTTATTCGTGTTACTCAATGAGGTTTGATGATGTACCTCCAATAGTACGATTTTTGTCTATTTTTTCTCTTTTCTCCCTTGTTTTTTTATTTCTACTAAGGGAGTTTTTGAGAAGTGCAGGGTTTTTAGATTTCTCGATCGAAGACATTTGGCGACTTTTATTTTGATGATTTGGCAATTATCCTGGCGGATTTAATGAAAACGCCCTAATTGAACTTTTAAAGGCCTTGGTGAAAAAGTAGCTTACCGAAAGTCGCAACTTTAATCAATATTTTCAATATTTTAGCTCATAACATCCTCAAAAGGTCACTGTTTGGTGTGCTCAGAGGGAATCATTGGTCCATATTTTTACGAGGGCTACTGTATATATTTCTGGCCTAATAGTGTAAATGCGAATATTTGTTTTGGAAAAAATTAATTTACATGTAAAAAGTACTATTATTGCGTAAGATTCGTAAAAATACCATTGTCGAATTGAAAAAATACCATTTTGTCGGTATGATTGCTTTAAATATATTATTGTTAACGTAAAACTCATGAAAACAATACTTTTGTCCCACCAACCATATTATATTATTGCTACAACCAAGTTTTCATTTTTAAATTTGGCAATAATACTATTGTTACATTTCATCAATATTAATGTTGTCGCAATAATACTATTGTGCTGTACGGTGGATGACCCATCTTTGTACGTTTTGACCGGTCAAAAAGGCGCTGGTTTGAGCCGATGTGTGAGAGCTCGCATTGTCATCGTGCACCATGATTCATCTTCTCTTGTTCGTTCTTCGAATTTCTACGAAGACTTAAAACCGCCTACGTTGCTCAAGCGGAACAGTCGCCACATGACCAGCTTTGCCGAAGAAACAGGCGACCGTTTGCTTCTTTCACGAACAACTTTCGTTAGATTTGGCTCGTCTTCGAAGACTCACACTGGTTATACGCATAGATCAATGATTCATCGCCTGTGACGATGTTATAAACGTCTTTTAAAGCACCGCGATCCTGTTTTTTCAAAATTTCTTTGCACCGAGCGACATGAGCCTTTTTTTGAGCGATTGTCAATTTGTTCGGGATCCAACGAGAACAAACCTTTTTTAAGGCCAGGTGTTCATGCAATATCGAATGTATGCTGGAAGAAATGCCCAAGAATGCCTCTATCTCACGGAAAGTCACATGACGATCTAGCATGGCACAACGACCGTTTTTGGAATACCTTCACGACCTTCGTCTTTGAGCGAGCGTCGGCCACGATTGAATTCATTAACCCAGATTTTCACAGTGCTATAGCATGGTGCTTTATCGCCATACAAAGATTTAAGTTCATCGATGCACTCTTGTCGTGATAATCCCCGCCGATCACGTGAAAAATGATCGCACGATAATGTTCACGAGTTAATTCCATTTTTTTTTGCCAAATTGAATTTTTCAAGTCACTGTAAATAACACAAATGAAAGTCGTACGTCAAAACTTTCTGAGTACGTTTATGCTAAAAAATGTCAAACTTTCCAATGGAAATGTTAGATGGCGCCAGGCAACACTTGGTGTTGCCTAGGCCAGAAATATATATAGCAACCCTCGTACAAAAATTAAACCCGCTATAATGTTACTTATACAGTCAATGGGGAAAGCTTGAGAGACATGATTAATGAATTTTCCGTGCCTGAATTGGAGGATGTACATGCCATACAGCCAACGAAATAATCAATTTATTGAAGGAAACTTTTGGTTAGAGCATTATCTCAAGTCATGGGTCTGTGACGTGGCCTCCAAGACCGTGCGATTTAACACCGCTGGACTATTTTTTGAAGGGTTATGTAAAGTCGATTGTCTACGCAGATAAGCTTGATACGATTTGTCGAAAATTGGTCTTCTCGGCTGGAATTTGTTCGAGCTAGATGCGGCCACAGCCTGAAATCGTGTTTAAAACATAAAGGCAAACCCTTATATTTATAATAAAGCGAAATTGTTGGTGTCTAAAAAACACGTTTTAGTTTGTAGTTACCACCAACAATTTTGCGACAGAGGCCAAACAAAAAACCGACGCATTAAATGCATTGAAAACAATACAGCAGTACTTTGAAATAAATATTAGTAATTGAGGCGTATTTAATAAAATTAATACTCTGAAAAATTCTGCAAAAGAAATGAAAGTGAAACAAACCAAATCGACAGATTCTATCTAACAAATATCTTAAATTTTAAAACATTTTCACTATTTTTCGAATTAAAAATTTTTGTTTTGGTTTAATGTAAGTGCAGTTCGCTTAAAGTATATGAATTCTTTTACTTTATATGTTAAATTTTATCAATTAAATGCCAATAAATATAATTTAAGAATTTTTCTCACACAGAATGCCTTTTAAAAACAAAAGAAAAAGGCTTGCTTTACCTCTTAAATCAAATTGACTAGATAAGTGCGAAACTGTATTAGTGGGAAACCGCTTTAAGTGGAAATAAACAGGCGTTTCCTTGCGATTCCACTTATCCAGGTTCGACTGTATGTGACTTCTAAGAGATATGCCGGTAGAAGATGAGGTTTTAAATATTCAGTTACTTAATGTTTTAAATTAAATTGGCTGGATAAGTGGCAAAATGTATTAGTGGGAAACCGCTTTAAGTGGGAAAAGCAGGCGGTTCCTTGCGACCCACTTATCCAGGTTCGACTGTATGTGACTTCTAAGCGATATTTACTTAATGTTTCAAATCAAATTGGCTGGATAAGTGGGAAACTGTAATAGTGGGAAACCGATTTAAGTGGGAATAAACAGGCGGTTCCTTGCGATTCCACTTATCCAGGTTTGACTGTCAGGTTTTAAATATTCAGATGCCTAATGGTTGATTTCTAGTTGATTAAAAAATACATTAATTAGAATGTGCCTTGACAAATTTAAATTCGAACAATCTCGATAACAAATGGTTTGAAGAAACAAAATCCGCAAATGCTTTCCTCAAAAAGTCGAGCATGCGTAGCCATCCTATTAGAAGAGCAAATCTTTATTCATGGTTTCATTCAATTGGGGCATGCAGTAATCGGCAATCCAGCCTAATTACGGGACCACCAAGTACTAACCCTCTCATTTGTGAAGAAGATGCTAACAACGATTACTCTGCCTTATAAATCACACTTAACATTAAATTTTTGTAAATGTAAGAAATCCTCGAGAATTTCTTGCTGTTGATTGTCTACACTTTTAAGGAAAGAATTATTTTAACCATTTAATGGTAAAGGGTGGAGCGCGGATTTTGCTTATTTGGGAATGATATAAAAAAATTATGAACATTAGAAAAGTATATTTTTTATTTTAATTATATCGAACAGTAAGGACATTTTTAAATTACATTGATTTAAATAGTGAATCTGGCAAATGTCGACCTTTGCAATCCACACACTGCTGCATACGTTTTTTGAAGTCTTCATGAACTCTAACAAGCATGTCGACTGGTATTCTGTCAATTTCAGCCTCGATATTGTTAATTAGGTCTTCCAAGGTATTGGGAAAGGAAAAAAACGGAAAAAAATCGCATGGGGCTAAGTTTGGTGAGCGTGCCGGTTCACTTCACCCCTCAAAGATATAAGCCGCCCAGAAAACATTTACCTCAAACAATTCATTGTAACCCTTGCTGTGTGTGCAGTGGCACTATCCTGTTGGAACCATGTATCCTCTAATTGCATTGCCTCAAGAGCCGTCTGAAGAAAATTCTGTATCATAATCAAGTACCGTTCGGAGTTCACAGTTACGGCTGAGCGGGCGTTTCGGAGATTGCAGTACTATGTTCTCGATGTTTTGTGGTGTTGTAATTCTTCTCTCAGGTCTCCTTCGTACAAATGTCACATTCTCTGCGGTTCTCAATAAAGTTACCCAATTTAAAATTGATTGCCGTCCAGGAATAATTCCGCGTGGCGGAACAACGAATCGTAAACGAAAAGCACGCTGCACTGCAATGATCGAGTGCGCATTTGAAAAATACGCTTCAACACAAAATGACCTCTTCTCACATGTCCAATGTATTTTGGCAACTGAAAGGCAGGCGAGTTCTAATCTCCCGTCAGCCACTATAAGCTACGCACACTCTTCACTCTCTTTGACCAACAGTGCCGGCACAGCCTGCATTGCAAAGCAGCAAATTACAACACTCTACCTTGTATAGGGTACTATGACTTAGTGCTCGTGTTTGCATAACACCTCAAACGATAGTATATAAATTCCACTATTTCTATACCGAACGTAACAGAATCAATGTACGATTCCATTGACCGTTATCGTCCTGGCCGTCTATTCATCTATGAAAGTAGAAGTCTCAAATTTAAACCAAAACTAAGCATATTGCTGAGTTTTCGGCTAAGGACGAACTCTATTGACATAAGTCAATATCGCTCTTATCTTTGATGTACAAACGCCCTTCCAAACTTGAGAGCTTGAAGCTCAAGCAGCTGCTTTTACAAGCCAATTCGCGGCCCTGGTGTCTTATCCAACTATTCCTACCGTCCCTCATACAAACGATATCAAACGATACCTTTCGCTGCGATGTGTCCAATGCATATTTGACTTATGCTGCACAAACCATACCCGTATGAATGGACTTGTGCTTTGACAAAACAAACCAAGAGCTGGCTGATGCGGTGGCCAGACGGTTCCGACTCACCTCCTCAAAGGTATGTTTGTGTGTGAACAACACAATTTTGAAATATTGTTAAGACCGGAGAGACAAACACACACAGGGAGAGACTCCCGCATAATGTCATACCGAGGCCATAGACAAAGTCATAGACAGACAGTAGACCCAAGGGCCGACCAACAGACCGGCTTGTTTGCCGGCTCGTTTATATTGATCACATGATAGTTGACACAGGTATGTAGGTACGTGGGTATGTGCTGAACACCAACAACTACAGCAAGGACATTGCTTCAAAGGAATCCTTTTTGTGTGAACCGAAAACCTTTTACAGCCCTTTTTCAAAACAAAAAAATAAAAATCCTGTTATAGTTTGTTAATGTCATCCACTCGAAAAGTGAACGAGACTCTTGCTAAAAACAACCACTCCTAGGACACGACCAACAAAGCTACACGGACAGGCTAACACCAATACTCTCTTTCACATGGGACACACACATCCGCAGCCACATAATGAAAGTATGGTTTTTGGTTACTACAAACTAACACATCGATAGACATACACCCACTCGCTCTCTTACGCTTGCATACAGTGAAGCCGCTCAAAATAACACGTACGTAAATGTGCTTAAAATGTGTACAAGAGCTTTAACTGTAAGATCCTGTGAGTTCTTCTTTTGCGTGTGTGTGAGAGCGGGGAGACAGTGTTTTGAAGTTTCGGTCCATGTGAGTTTTCATACGAATTTGTGTGTGTGTTTGTGTGGGTTAGTCTAAGCAAGAGTCTGTATGGTTTGACTGCTTGTTAAACGACATTTTAAGTGGTATTTAGCTTGAGTTTAGCTTGGAGACATCGTCCATAGACCCTCAACGCAGCAGCAGCAGCAGTCCATGGCCAAGAACAACATCACCACCATCACCCATCCAGTAACAGCAACACATTGTGTGTTTAGATTTTTTCTCATTTGGCAATTTTCTCTCAAAGAGTTTATATGAAGGGCTAAGGGCAACAGTGGCTTCAGTCGTATTTGGGATTTTAACCAAGTAGCAAATATAAAAACTTATAAGAAGCTTTCATACGATCATTTTAACTTATCGCAGTTGTATGGCAACATTTGTTTAATAATGGTAAAATCGCCCAGAGAGCTCCAAGGAAAGAAAATACAATTAAGCAAGCTTCAGTCGGTTGATCAGACTAAAGCTATGTACAGACGAGTGTCAAATCTTGCAATGTTGTCAAAAGGTGAATTGTCAGTTCAGAAGACTGGAACAATAAACAAGGTATAGGCACCAGCCCAACAACATATAAAAAGTTCGATATACTGTAAAGGCCACTTTAAACAGATTGTCACCAATACATTTTTGTTAATGCTTGATATAAAATCTTTACTTTACAAACCTCAACGACTGTCTTTGTCACATTTAAGTTTAAAAATTTTAATTACTGCAAAGAAAAAATTATAAGTCAGCTGACTGCATACTGTCTGCACTGTAGCATGAATTTTATTGTCAGACAATAAATTTATCTTGTTTTATGACCAATTTTGATTTATCCGCCAACAAAAATTGTTAGCTAACACAGTTGTCAGTCTGGTGTATGGCAACATTTTCCCGATGAGTTGTTAGATATTGTCAGAACGATCTACGCATTTGACAGAAATGGTAAATTTTGTGTTCACAATAAATTGAAAAATTACAAGCAGTAATTGCCATGCAATAGAAAAAGGCAGCTAAAATGATGTTTTTTATGTTTTTTTTTTAAATAACCAACACTCAGGGGATGCCCCCTACATGCGGTGCATTGCGTTGGCGAGTGGAAAGTAAAGGATCGGAGGGGCGAAAGAGGGAGTAATAATTATTGATACTTGCCTTGAACTTCTGGATGTCGAAATTAATGGGAAACACATTTGCCGGAAGTCGATTCCTCATACGGACTGTACGAGAGAAAAACGAATTTGATCTGTAGTGTATAGTGCGGTCAACTGGCCAATCGATAGCAAACGAGTGTGAATTCCTAGAAAGTCGCGTATCCCTGCCGAACATCCTCACGTCAGGAATAAGGCGACGGATGTCTGATGAACACACACCATTGAAGTAACGATAGAACAGCGTTACGCAACCCACATTCCGACGATGCTCAAGGGAAACAATAGAGTTGGATACCCTACTCTCACCTATCAGCACCATCGCTCTCCTTTGAACATGGTCAAGTAGCTCCAAGGATGATTTTGGAGCACCTGCCCATGGGAGATGGGAGTTGTATTCCATCTTCGGCCTGATGTAGGTTGTATAGATATTGAAAAGATCAGAAGGAGTGAAATATTTCTTGCACCGCTTTAAAAAGCCTATGCACTTGAGTGCTTCTTTCGAAACTTCGAATACATGTCTCGCCAAACGAGCGTCACATTGTATTTTCATGCCCAGAACATCAAGAGCTTCTGATTGTTCAATATCCGGACCATCGAAAGAAATTGACGATATTGTTGGGTCAGCGAATCGCTTCTGAGACAACAAGCAACACTGTGTCTTACGTACATTAAAATCTACTCTATTCACTCGACCCCATTCGGAAATGGCTAGTAGATCCCGGCCAAGTGTCTCATCCATAATTCGTCTTTTGTCTTCAATATCTTGAATAATCGGCCTACGGTCGAATGAATAAGAATGACAGAGGTTACTGTCATCTGCAAAGGAGTAGATTGGATTTACGGCCTGACCCAACAGATCATCAATGAAAATTACAAATAAAGAGGGAGAAAGGACAGAGCCCTGTGGTACTCCTGCAGTAAGCCTATGTTTGTTGGATGAGAACCCATCTACAACAACTATTATAGTGCGATCTCTAAGAAAGCTCGATATAAAACGAGCGAAAGTCCATCGAAGAATTGATCGCTACCGGTCGCGAGAAATTGTCCTCCATGCCTGTTGGTGGTGGTGCCGCGGCTGCTGCCACCCCAACCGCTGCTGGCGCTGATACCGCGGTATACCGGTGGAAAGAAGAAAGAGGCCAAGAAAGAAGAAAAGAAGGAAGAATCCGAATCTGAAGATGACGATATGGGCTTTGCTCTTGTCGATTAAATTCGTAACGGCCCAGCCATTCACAACAAAAAATACAGCAACAGCAGTAAGACAACAACAACAATGGCCGACAGTTTGGATGAAGGACTGGGTGTTTCTTCACCTTAAGCAGAGAACTAATGAAAAACGCTCATCCAACTACGAAGAGACGATACGGATTTGTATCGCAATTTTTTGCAAATGTTTTATAAATGTTTAAAAATAATTTTTCTGAATCCGGAGAGAACGGGGAGAGTGACACTTGCGCGTTGCATGCACTAAGATTCATCATCATAAAAAAAATAAAAAAGTATGCATCGGCCATACTTTTATGGATCTGTTAATGGTCCATGGAACCTTATAGCGGTTGAATCAAATTAATTTTCGTTTTCCAGATATGAGAGTTAAAACCCCATTTTAAGTGAGGTCCATTTCGAAAGCCGGCATCACCAAAAATATTATAAATATAAATAATATAATAATATATTTGAGCAAATTATAAAAGATTTTTTTTACAGCTTTTGCCCTTTTATCAATTAATAAAAATTAGTTGAAATTTTTTTTAAGTCCAAATTTCTTTGGGTTAACCCCATTTCATAGTTGTCGTCCAAATTTTTTTTAGAATTTTCAAAACATTTTTAATTACGTTTATTATGATTTCAAAATGCAACAGATTGTAAATTGTCGATGAAATAGAATTAATAGTTTTCGAGATAGAGATAAAACCACTTTTTAAGTGGAGTCTATTTTTTCAAAAGCCGATATCTACAAAAAAATGCAAATTATATTAATTATCCTTATATGCCGGGATGCCTATTAGTAAGTGTTTTATAACACCTCAGCAGTAACTGCTTTGTGTCGACTTATTGGTTAACTAAGGTTGGCAGGACTTGTACCAGCGTCTAATGTAGCGTAAATTTCTTGCAAGGGGATAACACTTCCAGATCTGCAGTAAAGTACCCTAAGACGGACACAAATGGCACTTCAAGAAAAAATAGCTGGTTCTCCTTGAATAAACCCTGTCGCAATTCTCGGAGCGGCGTTCTAGCAGGTCTGGATGTTCCTGCGTCTTGCTCCAGTCCGGTGTGGGTTAAACCAGTTTTTGTTCTGTTGCCAAGTGGCACTTCTGCGAATATTCAACAAGAAAATCATGTCAATTCTTAAAGTTTCATAAATTTCATCCTTCTCATTATCAGGAAGTAAATTTTAACAGTAAGAGATACCCTACACCACTCTGCTGTTGAGTAGATTTCGTACCTCTGTGTATAGTTTGAAAGGTTGTGGAAAGGTTGTATGTATGAAAGCTGCAGTAAAATATGAACAAATCTGGTCAAGCTTCGGTAGGAATGATTTTACCTAAAAATCTCATAACGCACTATGCTATATAAAAACAAGAAAAAAATGTTAAGTTTGGCTGTGCCGAACTTTGGATACCCTCCACCAGATTCCCAAATAAAACCAAATTTGGTGCGGAAGTGTGTTCTATATAGAAATCTTTATGTGCAAAATTGCATTTCGATAGGTCAAGCTTGTGGTGAGTTATCGTCATATTATTTCTCAAAGCCCATGAGACCGTTTGTGTGGGAGGTACCAGTGGGACTTTTCCGATCTCAACAGAATTTGGCACAGAGGTTCTCTATAAAAATCTTTATGTAGAAAATTTCATCTGGATAGGCCAAGTCTGTAGTGAGTTATTGTAATATTATGTTTCAAGGCCTATGAGAACGTTTGTGTGGGAGGTACCAGTAGGGCCTTTCCGATCTTAGCCAACTTTAGCGCAAAAGCCTGTTCTATATATGCCGAAAATTTCGTCTCGAAAGGTCATGGGTGTGGTGAGTTATTGTAATATTATTTTTCAAGGCCCATGAGACCGTTAGTGTGGGAGGTACCAGTAGGACTTTTCCGATCTCAACCGAATTCAGCGTAAAAGTGTGGTGTATATAGAAATCTATATGTCGAAAATTTCGTCTCGATAGGTCAAGTGTGTGGTGAGTTATAGTCATATTATTTCTCAAGACCCATAAGGCCGTTTGTATGGGAGGTACAAGAAATGGTGGCCCAATCTAAACCATTTTTACACAGATGATTGCGCCTATATAGAGATTATTATTTTCAAAATTTCAGTGATTTTGCTCATGAAACTGGACGGATATTTCCAAATAAAAAACTAATTTTTAAGAGGTAGTGTCGGTTGAGGGTCTCCAACACAAACTTCCCGTAGAGCTATATAGCTACTCATGTTTGTGCTCCCTAGCTGTTTTCATGCAGGCTCTATCTTGTTTTCAACAGACGGACAGCCGGACAACATGGCTAGATCGTCTTAGAATTTTACGAGGATCAAGAATATATATACTTTGTTGGGTCTCCGATGCTTATTTCAAGGTGTTACAGACAGAATGACAAAACTAATATACCCTCCAATGTATGGTGGAGGGTATAATAAGGTCAGATATGCGAACTTTCAGCACGACCGGGTGTAGTTTGAGGCATCTAGAGAGAAAAAACTTAAAATCAGGGTAGATCTTTGTGTGGGTGCTTATCGAAAACATGGACCGCTATGGTCCAGTTTTAGCAACGTAAATGGTCGGGGCTAAAGCAAAACATGTACCGAAACGATCGGTCCTGTGGACTAACTTACTCCGCAAATTCAGATTAAATTTGATGCTCTTATCTAGGTTTGACCACATATTGAGAGGAATATTTTTATAGTGTTATATTATACCAGACCAATACAGTCGAATTTTTTACAATATTTATACTGTAGTTAAAGTAACGCAACAAATCAAATTTCATTAAAATCCCATAAAAATTGAGTCTACAAAGATGATTAGACCCATTATCAAGGATTTCATTTGAAAGGAGTCTACATAAAAACATAAACCGATCCAGTGAAATTGTACTGTGTGCGAACTAACGTCACAAACCAAATTTTATTACAATCTAATCAGATAGTTTGCCACTCTTGCCTTTAGCTCTTCATATGTATCTGACATGTACTCGTATGTGAGTATGTCGATGCTGTTGAATGAAATTGTTTACAAAAGTGGAAAATCTTTTCAGTATCTTTGTGTTTTAAGTGTTTTAACTGGTTTTCAATAGCACGTGGAGAACGACATTGTTTGTGATAGAACAGAGTAAGAAACATCAACTGATTAAGGACAAGGACAATGGTTATGAAATTTCAAAAAATCGGGGTATTTATTATCCTTCGTACTCGTATTAAGAAGTAGATGAGTATATATAAGTACAACAATTGTAAACTTATTACCCAATAAAAAAAAACAAGTTAAGGGAAAGTCTAACTGAAATATGTGTGACAGTTCTAAAATATCGGTATTTAAGTTTGTTTTATCATTCGGCATGGAGTCCTTTATAACAACAACTGTTTTAAATATTTCGTTTCTATTTATTCCCGATTTCGAGAATATTGGATTTGTTAGAAAATTACGCTGTTTCTGGAAGCTCATTTAATTGCTTCTGATATCATATGCCCTCAAATATTAGGGGGTGGTTTTAAAGCCCACGGACAGGGCCTCGAATTCAAATGAATCGTAAAATTAAATATATTAAATATATATATGTCCATTTTCGAAGGAATCAATTTTTCTGTGCCCTAGGGACCTTACCCCCATGGGCCAATGCCACAAATGTCTTCGGATCGTAAAATTAATGCGAAATTCCGAATCGTGGCGAAATTTGATTGTTTTTTAATATGCATTGTTTAAAGAGACCGATTTTAGCTTCTGGGCACCTTACACCCATGGGTCAAGGCCTCGAACTTCTTCGAATCGTACAATTAATATGATATTCTGTTTCGTGGCGAAATGTTATGTTTTTTAAATACCCATATGAGCATAGTTAAAAGAGTCTGATATTTTGAGACCCTTGGGACTCTGTGGTCCGAATCCCAAATTGGTCCAAATTTTTAACGTAGGTAAATATTTAGATTTTACAGAAGATTTTAACGTTTTTGTATACCCATATGTTCCTGAACTTAAAGGGACGGATTTTGGGCATTATGGTCCCAGGTTCTTTAGACCGTTTTATTTATGGAAGGTTACAGAATCTATGCCAAACTATTTTATAAAAAAGCTATTTAAAGTTAATTAACTAAGTTTCAAAGAAAAAAATCAAAAATTTCATCAGGGCTTTTTTAGTCCCTTATAGGGGAACTTTTTCCTCTTTAGCTGGATTTGGACTATTTTACGAACTTAAAGCCGACTTTAAGACATATAAATATATATATATATATATATATATATATATATATATATATATATATATATATATATATATATATATATATATATATATATATATATATATATATATATATATATATATATATATATATATATATATATATATATATATATATATATATATATATATATATATATATATATATATATATATATATATATATATATATATATATATATATATATATATATATATATATACTTTATATGGTCGCCGATAGGTATTTTGATGTGTTACAAACCGAATGACAATTGGAAATCGGTTGGAACTACTAAAATTCTGTTGCAGTAAAAGAATTTCGGTTGCTATCACTAAATGTTTATAATCGTATATCTATTACGACCGTTCGAAATACCACAGAATGATAGATATATATGATCATCGTATTGTAGACATAACACATTACACCAATAAAATTCATAAAAATTATTTAGTTGCCATAATTGGAATTTGCAAAAACCGCTAGTTTTGACAACATTTCGTTGTTGTAACCGAATATTGGTGATGATATCTAAACTTTATTTTCTGGAGGTTCGGATACTTCGTATTTTCTGCCGACAATTCAGTTACAATTACTGAACCCTACAGAGTACCACCACATTTGGTTATACTGATGGATTATTCGTAGTGCATGCAACCTCAATCATTCGGCAAAAAAATCGGCTGTGGCAACGAATCTATTCTCAATGTGTACACCCATCCTATGCTGGAGAGTGTAAAAACAGGATACTCTTTTGCCTTTACACGAACGTATGGACAGGCCAACAAAAGTGGGCAGCGAGCAGAAATGGCCCAAGGACAACAAGTATTTCTTGAACTCCCTAGAAACAATTCAGTGTTTAACTCGCAGCTTTAAAGCGACATAATTTTAATTGGCGGCCTTTTAATCAAACACCCCTAGTCTCATACTCTCTGTTTATGGCCCGACTGGTCTTGGATGTATTAAACAAATGCACGCACCATTTCACACACTAAACTGCCTGGCCGACTGGCAACACTGACAACAATAATTGCTGCAACAGCAATAAAATACCAGCAACAAATCTGTTGATTATATGATGGGGTTTAAACATCCATGCAACTAACAAATGGTAAAAAACGAAATGTGTCCCCACAACACACAGCTTCACAACCTCACACACATACTAAAAACGACAAAGGAGACAGCAACAACATGCCGTTGCCCTTGCGTCTATGCGGGGGAGTTCGTGTGTGTGTTTTCATTTACTGGACATATGTAAAATTGACTTGTAGACTGCTGATGTTGCTGTTGTCGCTGCTGTTGTCAGCAACATGGATTGTTGTAGTTGTCAATAATGAACGAACACATGTAGCAGCGTGTGCACATGTAATTTTGTGTGTGTTCTCTGTTGTTGTGTTTTGTTATTTCTGGATTGAATACTAATTGAGTTGTATGTGGTCAAAAGACTCTGCCTCTCTCTCACTCATTGTCTCTCGCTCACATGAAACATGATCGACTACAAACACCAGTTATTAGTTGTACCAGTATGTACAGAGTTCACTCTGTTTTGCTTTCTGTCCTTTTTAACAGCATGTGCAAGTTTGTGTATGCCAACACACAAATTGTCTCTTACTGTCGCACACGCACATGCAAACATATGTAAAAGACCACTGGCAAACAGCTAATATCCATAGTTTTTGTTTTTTTTGGGGGAGCTTTTGTTGTCTATTACTCCTACATGTTCGGCATACTCGATATGTAATAATTTTTGTTGGCCCGAGGTATATGTGTATGATTTTTAGTGCATACGTGCGTGCGTGTGTGTGTTTGAGAGTATCATTACATATGTGCTGTGCATATTAATATTCAATATTGTAGTACATACGAGTACTACACTTGTGTGTTTTTAGTAGTTTTTCTTCATCGTGTTCATTTGGTCGGTTGCCTCAGTTTAGTTTCTACTCGTCACCGCACACATGATATCACATATCATAGCTGTAGCAGTTTTGCAGAGTGACACATATCTGCGAAACATCCATACACATATAAATGCATACGTTTGGGAAATTCCTTTTATAGTCCTTTAGTGAAAATGTCTAACTTATTGTAAGCCGTTTTCAGTAGGGCCGAATTTAAGAAGATTTTTAAATTCGGGATGCGATTTGCTCATATGTAAATTTTTACTATTTTTCGCTAGTTTGGCAATCAGAAAGATTTTTGTGCCCTTCAATGCAATTCGGCGAAAAAGCGCGGTTTTGCTGCGAAACAAAATTTCGACAAACTAGCGCTACCAAACATAGTATGCCGATTTCTACAGCCAAAATATATATACAGTAAGACCTCGGTAGTCCGAACTTCGCTAATCCGAATTATCCAGTTATCCGAACTGCATTTTGCCTGTACTTCTTACTCAACAGGATGCTTCATTCACGACTGAACAAATTTCACAAACAATTTTTCATTTCGTGACAATATGTCCATGTACAACCATGCCCGAAAATGCAAGGGAGCGAAACGGCAGCGGTTTGAAAATTTTCGGATTGGTGGTTGGAGGGTACCAACTCCGAAAAGAGTTCATTCGATAAAATAGGAGATACTACACATATTAGTCTAAACTAGACAGACGGGTGCAACCCACTTGAAAGAATTTGACTACAAGATCATTGTTTTCAGATTGAAATCTCTTTAATTTGCTTTTATAATACAAGAACCGGCTGCCATTGTCACGCATCTGTTAACGAGATAACCAATCAGTTGGATATTAACCTAATTAGAGTGCCGCGGTACTGAAACATTCCAGGAAATCCGGGCTTAAAGTCTCCTAACCTGAGAGAAGTTAAAAGAATTAAGAGTGGGGTTTAATAACTTTAACAATATTACAGTATCACAATGGTTTTCAATGGACTTCAAATAATTGAGACTCCTAACTTAACTTAACCAGTATTTATATGCCCATTTTTACTATTGGCCACTTGTTTTAAGGTCCTTTTGAGCTCATCTAAATGAGCCCAAATATCAGAAAAATCGACAGAACACATTTGGTCATACACTTATTTCTATATATCGCTTGTTTTGACTATTAGGACTGAGTTTTGAATCTCTATAATCTTTGGTTTCAAGATAAATTGAAAAATATGATTTAATAAGGAATACATGTTTATTAGGGTGGGTCGATTTATTTCTATATATTTATTTCCATATATCGCTTGTTTTGACTATTAGGACTGATTTTTGGATCTCTACAATCTTTGGTTCCAAGATAAATTGAAAAATATGATTTCATAAGGAATACATGTTTATTAGGGTGGGTCGATTTTGCAATCAAGATCGTGTAATCGATTTTACGAGGGAAAAAACTTCCACTACGACATATCAAAAATCATTTTCGAGGCGCTCAGATTTCGATTTATTTAATTTTTCTCAACTTTTATTTTTGAGGTTTTTTCAGAAGGTAAAAAAATTGTTTTTTTTAAATATACCTTTCCAAGGCGACATACAAATATAACATATGAGCGCTTGAGAATAGAAAAAGGACCGAGAGATTCGTAGAAAATGGAATTACTTTTTTTTCTCATGCCAAAAGCTATCGAATAATCGATGGCACAATATCGACAAACAAATCGGCCCATCCTTTTGTAAATATTTATTTATTGTTGGTCGTTTGTTTGAATTACACCGATCGTTCCTCGGACCGATAAGGTCTTATGCGCCCATTTCCAAACTGTATGCCTTTCTAACAAAAGACTGCATGTTAAGATGTCATTTCCTGGGCGTTAAAACTGTTTGGCACAATACCATAGTTGCAGTCCCCTAAAACCTTAGATTTCATGCCCTAAATACCATGTGTGCCAAATAAAAGTTGTACCTCATAACGATTGCTGTTCGACCAACTCTTTTGGAGTGCCTCATACAGTGTTATAGGTACGAGTTTACCGAGATGTTGTCATTTATTGGTTTATCTTACATTGGGGAATGCAATTTATTGATGTTTGAATTTTTGTCATCCCATTGGGAGGGTAACTTACATACATGCACGCCGAATGTTCTCCGGAGACAATTTATCAATTCATTAACTAATGATGCTGGCAAACGGGTGATGGGTGGCTCAGGCTGAGGGCGACTAACAGGTCTTATATCTCTTATGTGGTCGTGGTGTGGCATAGAATATGTAATAAAATAGGCACTTGAAGGCAATTGGCTGGGATTTTGTTAAACGTCTGGGAACGTCGGTGGCCAACATTTGCTAAGGAGGCTGTCAAGAAACACCTGTCAATTTAACAGACAGGTGGCGGAATGGACGCTCAGCATTCCAATTTAGACGTTTTTCCAGAGCACACATAGTATGATTTAATTAGCATCATGTCTGGCTTTGGTCTTATGTTCAGCTTAATGCTAATTTACCCTAAATGGAAGATTCTTAATTATTAGTCAATGCTTTTGCCTTTGTTTTTAATGAACTCCGTTTTTAATTTTTTGTGTTATTTAAAATTGAAATAAAACTTTATCAGTTGGCCACAATGACCGAACCAGAGAAAAACCACAATTTGACGTTGATTTTTTGCTGTTCTGTCGTGGTTTTTGACTGACTGACTGACAGACAGAGTAAACAGCAGCAGCCAAAAACCAATTTCATTTTAAATATCTGTTATCTGGTCTTAGAGTTTTGGCCATAAAATAAACTTCAATTAAATGTGAAAAATAACCGAAGAAAACTAAAGCGTTTTCGAAAAGTACGAAAGAAGTAGCATTCTCTACCACATAGAGATTGTGAGAAATATTTACAAAAACAACAAGACTTGAATGAAAGAAAACATAACAATAAAGTTGTGAGAAATACCAGCAGCTTGCTAGCAGTTGGATATTAAATACAAAATACACTCGAAGAAAAATATAACACATGTCGATTACTTAAGGAATAATCTGTGAAGTTCAGTCACAGACTTTCCTAAAGGTAAATTTGGCAAGTCGAGTTTCGAGACAGAGACCAACAAGTCGAGTTTCGAGACAGAGGTTACCTAAATATTTTCATCCAATTTACACGAATTTTGTATGTATAGATTTATCCTCCATAGAAGAATGGATTGTAAATGGATTGTTATTTCATTTGCTCCAACTCGTTATATTAATTGCAGAATCTACAAAGTATATATAGGGTTGCTATATATATTTCTGGCCCCATCTGACATTTCCATTTTTAAGATTGACATTTTTTAGCATAAACGTGCTCAGAACGTTTTGACGTACGACCATCATTTGTGTTTTTTAAAGTAACTTGAAAAAATCAGTTTGGCAAAAAAATGGAATTAACTCGTGAACATTTTCGTGCGATCATTTTTCACGACTTTTGACGTGGATTATCAAGACAAGAGTGCATCGATGAACTTAAATCGTTGTATGGCGATGAATTCAATCGTGGGCGTCGCTCGCTCAAAGACGAAGGGCGTGAAGGTCTTCAAAAAACGGCCGTTGTGCCAAAGGCATCCTTGGGCATTTCATCCACCAGCATACATTCGATATTGCATGAACAACTGGCAGCAAAAAAGGTTTGTTCTCGTTGGATCCCGCACATTTTGACAATCGCTCAAAAAAAGGCTCGTGTCGATTGGTGCAAAGGAATTTTGAAAAAATACGATCGCGTTGCTTCTAATGACGATTATAAGATCGTCACAGGTGACGAATCATGGATCTATGCGTATGAGCCCGAAACAAAACTGCAATCGACCGTGTGGGTCTTCGAAGACAAGCTAAGTCCAACGAAAGTTCTTCGTGGAAGAAGCACGAATGTTTCTTCTGCGACTGTTCCGCTTGAGCAACGTGGGACGGTCAATTCTGAGTGGTACACCACAACTTGTTTGCCTGAAGTCTTTGGAGAAATTCGAAAAACGAACTAGAGAAGACGAATCATTGTTTACCATGACAATCCGAGCTTTCATACATCGGCTGGAAAAACTGTTTCGACAACTGGTTTGAGCACATGCAAAAGTATATGTGACAGCGCATAGAGAAAGGGACCTAAGGGTAAAAAAATCAATTTTCATTTTTTTTTCTTTTTTTGATGTGGACAACATCTAAGCATCGAATGAGACCGATCCCATGCGCCAAAAGTGTTCCCTCCCAGAGATATGCGCGTTTAATGAAAGTGAAGTCGACGATTCTAAGCGCAAATAGAAAGGCACCTAATCTTTAAAATGGCTCTCCTGAACAAAACTTTTCATCAACTTATCACTTTTTTTTATGTGGACAACATCTGAGCATCGAATTAGACCGATCCCATGCCCCAAAAGTGTTCCCTCCCAGAGATATGCGCGTTTTTGAAAGTGAAGTCGACGATTCTAAGCGCAAATAGAAAGGGACCTAATCTTTAAAATGGATCTCCTAAACAAAACTGGTTTTTAACCTTAGGTCCCTTTCTATTTTGCGCGTCACATATACTTATAAATCATGCTAGAGAATACTTTGAAAAACAATAAAACCATTTTTAATAATAAATATTCGTGTTTTCATTATTACGCCAGAAATATATATAGCAGGCCTCGTATTAATTGATCGCCGTTAAATTCTAAGGCAATCTAGCCATTAAGTTGCCTTCACACAATAAAACTGTGTTTAATGCACGACCACGATTTATAAGGGGGAAAAGTTGACCTTTACGGTACTCGCATAAATGTCAAATTAAATGATTATTTTTACCTTTCAACTCTTGTGTTCCAAAATAACTAGCCCTGTATTCCTAATAATTGTTAGTTTTAAAAATAGACGTTATCAACGTTAATCAAATTTCAAATCATTCAAAAATTTGGTGTCGGATGAGCCAAAATGAGCGATCAATAGAAAATATGGACACAATGGCAAAGCTAATTTTACTACGAATCCAAATATGGATTTAATTCTCAAGTTTGATATTACAGTCGGACGTATGGGCCGAATGAGGCTAAAAAGGTTCTTGTGGCCAAAAGAAAGAAACACCAGTAAATATGGACATATGGGTACTATAGAGCCGGGATCAAACAAAATGTAGATTTATTTTAAAGATTTTGATTAAATTGGACTTAAGGATGTTTATTTTAAATTGTCTTCCTGACTGTTTTGCATTTTAATCGTATTGGCCCATTTTTATCGAATTTCAGCAATTTCTAAATTTGTATAATCTTCACCATTGGATCGAGTGTACATAGAAATTTGTCACTACGTTACATCTCGAAAAACTTATCTGCGAGTACGAGTATATAATTGTTGTCTTTAAATTACAAGACGATCTAGCAATGTCTGTTGGTGTATTTGTCTGTAAAAATAATGTAATTTAATAATGAATCTAAATATGATAAAAAATTTACGATTTATCTGAATAGGAGTCCTTGACCCATGAGCCCATGGTACATAGGGCCCCAAAAATTAGGTTCTGTCAAACATGCACATAATACCGACAACCATATGTGACAATGTCATACTGGTACGCAATCCATTAAGGCTTGTATAAAAGAATCGGCGCGGTCGAAAATACGAATTTTCCACTTGTTATATCTTACACCACACTGGTGTAGGTTATTGGTGAATTTGTCAAACGCAGACAATAAAAAACTTTAAATTGTTACGAAATAACAAATGAAATAAAGGGTGATCCATCTAGAGGTATTTTTTCAGAACAAAAAAAAAATGTAAAAATTCAAATCAAGTGTGGAATCTTTATTGGTAATTTGAAAGGACATTTTATGGCATTTATTTTTTGAAAATAATTACCTTCAAATGTTGGCCGCAACTACGCCTGAGGGTTTCCATTCTGAGGGTCCAATTTTGGATGACTCCTTTGAGCATTTCGACCGGTATGGCTATAATAACACACGTAATGCTGGCTTCCAAAACCTGAATCGCAGCTGGTTTGTCAGCATAGACTTTGGACTTTACGTAACCCCAAAGAAAAATGTCTAAAGGTGTGATATCACTCGTTCTAGGCGACCAACTCACCTGTCGAAAGCGTGAAATTAGTTGCTTTTCGAAATGACCTCTCAAAAGATCCATTGTTTGAGAAGCTGTATGGCAAGTGGCACCGTCCTATTGAAACCAAGAGTCGTCAAGATTAGGGGCTTCAATTCCAGGTAGCATAAAGAACGATATCATGGCGCGATAGCGAGCACCGAAGATTTCATCAGCTTTTAAACCGCACCAAACTTTGCCTTTAAGTCAGAAATGGGCCTCATCACTGAACAAAATTTTGGTCAAAAGCAGCGGATCTTCCCGTTTCTCACCGAACGCTTATTTCCATAATATAGTTGCCAACATTTGAAGGTAATTATTTTCAAAAAATAAATGCCATAAAATGTCCTTTCAAATTACCAATAAAGATTCCACACTTGATTTGAATTTTTATATTTTTCTTTTGTTCTGAAAAAATACCTCACGATGGATCATCCTATATATAAAAAATGTACACAAGGACATTATTGGGGCGAAAAGTGCAGGGTATAATATAGTCGGCCAAGGCCAACTTTAGCTTTTTTACTATTTTTTAAATTGACGGGTATAATCAACATTAACCACGTTTTTTCAAAATTATACATGTTGGTTAATTTGAAAAACATTATAGAGGTAAATAAGAAGATCATTGCATACATTTTTTTATTTACAGAAAAGAACTGCCAAATAGTTTACAAAACGTGCTTTACAAATTTGCATTGCATTTTAATATTTACCATTTTTACTCGCTGCACTTTCTGAGTCTATAAGAGTAAACCATAAAGTACTTTCTAATATAGTACTCGCATGTGTCTGTTCTCGTTAGTCTTGAGAAATTTCGAAGTTTCACTTTATCAGCACTGTAAATAAAATAAAGCTGCTTCTCGTTCCGCCACTCCCCCATTGCCCCTCTTGCAAAGGAAAATCTTTTCAAAAACATTGAAGTTAATAACATAAATACCCATACTTCAGTTCAAACACAATATGTTCTTTCGAATTGTTTTGTTTTTTTTTAAGGTTTTGGCCTGGCCAAAATTTGTTCAATTTGTTCTTTGCCAAAAAATCACAAGACCAAGAGCAAAAGTGAAAAGTTACACTTTATTTGCTGAATGGAAAATATTTGGTCTGAAGCAAAAACCAAAATATCGTACAAAAAAGAAATAGAACGTAGTTTAATTTGACGATAACATTAAATTATCGTAAACTACATTTTAAACCTACAAAATAGTGCTGAATACATAAAAATGTACTCGTAGTGTGGCCGGCAACAAGAGACTAGCGGCGGCGACAGCCAGTTCGCATGATCATACATACAAATGACCTAAAGTGAGTGTTGGCTTCGGGAGTGGTGTGGCTATTGGGTGAATGTTCTTTGGACATTCTAACGTGACTAATTGATTTTATATTTATCGAACGAAATCGACTGCCAAAACTTTCAAGTTTTTCTTTCAATGTTTTCCCAGTCAGTCGCAGAGTCTCTGACTTGTGATATTCATAAGTATGACTCCGTGGTGGAGATGAATTAACTTTTAGTCCTATTTTCCAAAAATGTTGTATATTAACAAATTGGGTTAATCTTTATACCGAATTATATGATTTTTAACAAATTGGCAATTTCTGGCATAACATTATTAAATCACAAAGCAAATATTTACAAAATTTTAATAGATTTTATTGAATACAGTCTGACCAACTACGAGAGATAACAAAAATAAATAAATGGGTCTATGTGTGACAAGACTTTATTTTTAGCTCGGTGCCTCCAATTTGGCCAAGTCCTAAAATTAATTAATAGTATTGAGATTTGTGGGGAAATTCCACTGTTTGTATGCCCAAAGCAAAAAATAACCCAATCAGCTACTGGACTAAAGGTCCAATACTCATCAGAGCCACAAGGGCTACAACGGAAATTATCGGGTTTCCAAGCAGCGAGAACTTGGTCTAAAAGTCCAAGATTTATCAGAGCCACTATGGGCAATATCGGAAAAACTATTGGTTTTCCAAAAAAAAGTAATAATCAAACAGCAGAAGAAAGATCCTCTGTTAAACTATGCTGTCGGAAATAGTTCAAATAACGCCAGACTTGTAGCAAACAAAATGTTCAAAAGATTCAGTTGAACGTCCATCGTCACAAGACTTAAGGCCATCCAGTCCCGCAGACAGTGTCATCGAAATACTGAAAGGAAAGATGGCTAGGATAGATAAAATTATAAGGGAAGTGGAAGGCAGCATAATGCGGAAGAATGTTATAAAACTTATAAAATACCAGAATAAAATAAAAGACATCTGGGAGAAAGTTCAAAAGAATATAACGCAGATAGATGAGAAATATGGCCGTGATACATCTGAAGTAGATGACTACGATGACCTCGAGAACAAAGTATTCGAGGTTCTGGCGAAACTCGAGTAAGAAATCGAGAACATAAAAATTAACAAAGTTACTCATCCAAAATTTCCACTGCCTGAAACGAAGTTACCCAAATTTTATGGCGTCGACCGAGATTGGCCATCCTTCAACGCTGAATTTAAATGTTTAATTCATCACCGCGAAGCGTTTAAATTTCAGTACTTGAAATCAGCGATACGAGTATGTGGCGAAGCAAGGTCAATGGTACAGCATATGCTACTTGAGTCCAATTACAGCGAAACATGGAACCTGCTGGTTGGCAGATATGAAAATAAGCGAAAGTTGTTATCGGTCGCATTCGACCAAATACTGGATTTGCCTAATCTCGCTGAATAGTTCGTCATTCACGTTTGAGCATTTGTAGGATACTCGCTGAATAATACGTCATTCAAGTTTAAGCATTTGTAAGATACTCGCTGAATGACGTATTATTTAGAGAGTATCTTACAAATGCTCAAACGTGAATGATGTATTATTCAGCGAGTATCTTCCAATATCGTCTTTGTCCTTTATGATGTATGTACATTCATTTACCGTAGCTATAAATTTCTTCTCACTTAAATGAGATTGTCCATTAAGATTCGGCAAATCCAAAAACAACTTCCGCTTATTTTCATATCTGCCAACCAGCATGTTCCATGTTTCGCTGTAAATGGACTCAAGTACATTATCCTGTCCCATTGACCTTGCTTCGCCACACATCGCTGATTTCAAGTACTGAAATTTAACCGCTTCAGTCAAATACTCACGGTGATGAACTAAACATTTGAATTCAGCGTTGAAGGATGGCCAATCTCGGTCGACGCCATAAAATTTAACATTAAAATTTAACTTCGTTTCAGGCAGTGGAAATTTTGGATATGTAACTTTGTTAATATTTATGTTCTCGATTTATTGTTCGAGTTTCGCCAGAACCTCGAATTCTTTGTCCAGGTCATCGTAGTCATCTACTTCAAATGTATCGCGGCCATATTTCACTTCTATCTGCGTTATGTTCTTCTGAACTTTCTCCCAGATGTATTTGATTTTATTCTGGTATTTTATCAGTTCTATAACAGCTACAGACCAATAAGTCTACTTAGCAACTTAGGTAAATTGTTTGAACGAATTATCCAAAACAGGATAAGTGAATATGTAGCAGATAATAATATAATACCAGACGTGCAATTTGGGTTCATAAAGAAACCATAGCTGCGTCCAACAAGTTAATCGAATCATGAACACGGTATTAGTAAATAAACGCAATAGACTTTCAACAGGCCTCATCCTACTTGATGTTAAAAAAAGCGTTCGATACGGTCTGGCACAATGGATTTCTTTATAAGATAATCCAATCCAATATTCCAAAATACCTATGCAAAATTGTTTCTGAATTTTTAAATGAAAGAAAATATTCTTGTTTGTTTAAATAAAAATTTATTCCTTACCCGAAGTAACAACCGCAGGATTACCACAAGGATCTGTTCATTCCCCCTTAATTTATTCCTTATATACTGCCGACTTTTCACAAACCCCATATGTAAGCACTGCATACTATGCGGACGGCATTGCCTTAATTACATTAAGTAAACTTACCTCAGCGCGTTTTAAGAAAATGGAAAGGTGATTGGAAAGTTGCAACAAATATTTTCAAAAAATAAATCCTACCAAGACCCAAGAGATCAACCAATTTTTCCGTTATTCGCCAATTGTTTCCGGTCGAATCACTTCAATGGCAACTTCGATTTTTTGTTTCAATGCATCAATTGTTTCTCGATGCTTTGCATAACATTTATCCTTAATAGCTTCCCACAGAAAATAATCCAAAGGGCCTAAATCACGTAACCTGGATTGTCAAGCTACGGTTGACCAATAAAAGATGACTTTTGTGAGAGTCACAAGAAATCTTCGTACGCCAGTAAATTGGTTGGTTGGAGTGGTGCAACAAGATTTTTCGTTAACTACAGAAGTATTTTAAACTGATACTTTAATAAGGATATTAAATAGTCTCTCGCGGACGACTTTAATTTTTTCTTAGCTTCCTTATGGCATATTTTTTTCGTTTCATTACCAATCAATAGTAGTTTCTTTAAATGCGACCTTCTTTAATACTGTGGCTTTGTCTTGATTTCCTGGTTCTTTTGATATCATTCATTTTACTAAGACATGTTGATGTTGAGACAATTGATAAGGCTAGACCGGATATCGACCATTCTACGTTTTTTAATCCTGTTTTTGCCCAAAAAAAAGCTACATTTATACAGATCGTCCTTTGTAATTTTTTTTTTCATAACCTTTCTTTCGTTGTTAACGAAATAGTCTTTCTTGTGGAAGAATTCATTATGTGTCTATAGTGATTTGCTACCAAACAAATGTCTCCATTTCTTCAATCCACCTACTCCTAAGCGATATTAATGGTTTCATTACACAGACCGTTTATCTTGCAAATAGTCAATGGCTTTCTAAGCTTAGAGTGAAAAAAAATTACATTTTGTTGACCGACCAAAATGAGGGTCAATGAACTAAAGGTTAACTTAAAGAAACACTACTTATAAAATGGTATTCTGGTAGAAAAATTGACCTAAAGGTAGAAAGTTACAACACCAACTAATAGGAAACAAAAAACCAATTTATATAGGACGGAAATCTAAATGTTGTAAATCTTCAATAGACCGCGGAGAATTCCTTTTTAGGAAATGCAAGATATTTAATTTTGAAAATCTAGAACGGAAGGCAATATGTGTGTTTGTAAAATTTTTAAAATAAAGTAAATTAAGTTTTTGATTTGATTTCCTCATTTTTAAGTTCAATTCCACATTTTTAAGTTCATTTCTCCTCCTATGCTGATTTCGGCCTTTTGGCATTCTCTACAATTTCTGACTATAAGTCTGCATTTCGCAAAACTCATTTGGTTTTGCTTAATGCTATCCTGTTGGTTTCCTTAGTTCTGAGATTCCAATGACCATGCCATTAGTAGGTCGTTTAATGCATTCATACCCATAACCTTCAAGCACTTATAATATTATTTAAAATAATTAAGTTTATGTAAACGAAGTGAAAAGATAAACCGCAGTTTTGTTTCTCCTAATACGGAGCGCTGTTGCAAAATCGTTATCTGCAGATTTCCGCGAACTGATATTTTTCCGACAGTGCCTCAGTTGTCTTCTTCTTGAATTGTGGCAGATTTACTAATTGCAAATTATTGTGTTTTTTTTATATTTTTTTAGAAACCCCCATACCATCCCAGCACTGTCCCCGCAAGAATGGCTACTTTGGCCATGAGAAAGCCGGCACCTGCGATAAATTCTACTATTGCGTTGATGGACAATTCAACATGATCACCTGCCCTGTTGGCTTAGTTTTCAATCCCAAGACTGGCATTTGCACCTGGCCCGATGAGGTCGGAATTAGTGGTTGCAAATCGGAAGACATCTTCGAGTTCGAATGCCCCACCGTTAATGAAACCGTGGCTGTGACACATCCCCGCTATGCCGATCCCGACGATTGCCAGTATTTCTATGTGTGCGTCAATGGTGATACACCGCGTCGCAATGGCTGCAAGTTGGGTCAGGTGTTCGATGATGGCAAGAAACATTGCGAATGGTCCAGAAATGTGCCAGAATGGTGAGTGACTTTTTTTTAACACACTAAAGGGGCACTTTTAATAATTTATTTTTTATATTATTTAGTGCCGATTGGTACAAGGACCGTTTAACCGATGCCGAATTGGAGGAATTGGAAAATCCCAAACCCAAGGAAAAGAAATCCCAGCGTACACGTGGCCAATCGAGACGTAAACCTGCTCGTGAAGAAGAAGATGAGGAGTAAAAGCAAAAGTTTTGCAGGTCGCGTTTTTTCTTTGGAAAAGAAAAAGACTGCAGCTTTAAGAGAAAAGTTTAGCTTTAAGTTTTGATAACACAATGAACAAACTTTATTAAAGATTTTAACAGAGATGTAGAAGAAGAAAAAATAAGTAATAAAAATGAAAGATTTCAAAATTTAGAAACAAACATAAGCACACAAGTTAAGTACTCGTACTGATGTCCAAATGCAAGTAAGTTCTGCAGCGTGGATTTGGCTTAATGATGTACACTTTTTCTTTTAAAAATCTGCAAAGAAAGAAATCCAACGGTGTCACATAACATGATCGTGGAGGCCAATAAAAATCGCCACGACGTCAGATAACACGCCCACTGATTTTCTAGCTCAAAAGGGCCATTGTTTTGTTGGCTCTGTGGCAGGTGGCACCATCCTGTTGGAACCACATATCGTCCAGATACATATTCTCAATTCCTGGTCACAAGAAGGGATCGAACAGCATACACGAGTCGAGGTAGATGGCTCTTCTGTCACACTATCGCCAACTAAATCAGTGTTTCCCCAGAACGAATTGGGCGAGCATTTACAGGTGTTTTCATCTTTTTACAGACCCTGTTTGCTAAAATTTGAGCACAATTCTCCCGATTGTGGACACATTTAGTCGAATATGCTGCCCAAAAAAAAAATAACGAAGTGCAAGTAGCTTGACGTTAGGGAGTGATATCGTGCTTTATGGTTGACGGGAGATTTGTATTCGTCTGCCTTTCAGTTGCCATCATACATTGGACACGGCAGGAAAGGTCATTTTGTGTTGAAGCGTATTTTCAAATGCGCACTCGATCATTGCAGTGCAGCGTGCTTTTCGTTTACGATTCGCAGTTCCCCTACGCGGACGTGTTCCTGGACGGCAATCAATTGAAAATGTGGTAACTTCATTAAGAACAGCAGGGAATGTGTCATGTGTACAAAGGGGACCTGAGAGAAGTATTACAACATCAGAAAATATCGAGAGAGTTAGAGCAGCAGTACTGCAATCTCCGAAACGCTCTGCTTGGAAGCAATCACTTGCTCTTGGCATTTCCTGGATTTTTTTCAGCCGGCTCTAGAGGCAATGCAATTAGAGGATACTTGGTTCCAACAGGATAGTGCCACTGCACACACAACGAGGCTTACCATGAATTATTTGAGGCAAACGTTTCCTGGACGGCTTATCTCTTTGAGGAGTGAAGTGGCCTGGCCGGCACGCTTACCAGACTTAGCCAAATGGGATTTTTTTCTTTGGGCTTACCTGAAGTCGAAGGTGTATAACAACCGTCCCAAATCCTTGAAATACCTAATTAACAATATGTGACGCGCAAAATAGAAAGGGATCTAAGGATAAAAATCAGATTTGTTCAGGAGAGCCATTTTAAAGATTTAAATACGTATGTCTTTGGTGTACCATCACTTTCATAAAACACGGATATCTCTGGGAGGGAACACTTTTGGGGCATGGGATCGGTATCATTCGATGGTCAGATGTTGTTCACATAAAAAAAAAGTGAAAATTGATTTTTTTACCCTTAGGTCCCTTTCTCTATGCGCTGTCACATATTGAGGCTGAAATTGGCAGAATATCAGTCGACATGCTTGTTAGAGTTCATGAAAACTTCAAAAAACGTATGCAGCGGCGTGTGGATAGCGAAGGTCGACATTTGCCAGATACACTATTTAAAACCATGGAATTTAAAAATTCCCTTACTTCCCTTAATAAAATAAAAATATAAAATAAATTTTTCTAAGGTTCATAATTTTTTTTATTTTATTCCCAAATAAGGAAATTACCGCACTCCACCCTGTATAAGTTTAAATTTATGTTTGTTTGTTGTTAAACGGAGCACAAACTACCTTACGGATCTTCTCACAATTTTTACAAAATTAAGCTTCTTCGATTTTTAAAATCTAAAGTGGGCGGATCCACGTCCAGACCTCTTAAAATTTAAAATGATCATAACTCAAGAACTATAAGAGATACGAGGTTTGGTGTATAGGCTAATAGTATGTAAGGAAAAGAGTCGTGTGGAAAAGTATGGGGTAACAGCGCTGTAGTGCCAAAATAATATGACCCCACACTATGCAAGTGTGGGCGAAAAATTTGTCAAAAAGTATACACGGATGCGCTTTTAGAGATGTGCATGACACGGTCCACATCCAAAAATGTTAAGTGGCTAGAACTCATAAAATATTTAAGTTTTTAATATCGGATACAAAATATATTCTATTAAAGTGCAAGAATTAGGTTCGGGGGAAAAAGTGGGCGGTGCCTAGCTTCCTTTTTTAGAAGCAATTAATTTTATACTGTATGTTACTGTGTGTCAGGAATAGCTGAAGAATATACTTTAGAGAATATACTCCAAATCAGATGTTCCTAACTTTAATACTTTATGAGAACATCCGACTCGTGTTAGTCAGATATATTGGGTCAGATATATCGGTTCAGATATATCCTCTTTTCTATAATTTAAAACGAGATAAAAATATACGATAAAGTTTGCATATCCCTGTTCGACATAAACCTCCTTATCATGGATATATCCTTTACCCTAACATATTTCAAAAAAGGATATGTTTTCCTAAAATGTTTTAAGAAATTTAAATTAATTTGAAAGCTGTGACAATTTTAGAGTGGTTTTGCTATGGGTTCAGCTTTCGTTTCAGATGTTCTTAATTTACTTAAAAAGAGCAAGTTTACTTTTTGGTGAAGAGTCTGAAGTTGGAAATATTAAATCTGGAATACCACAAGGAAGCGTTATGGGTCCGTTGCTGTATACGATATACACTTCGGACATGCCTGTTGACACGGATATCACGATCGCTACATACGCTGATGACACCGCTATTTTGGCTATAGGTTCTTTTTCCTGCGGAAGCATCATCTAAAGTTCAAAGACAGCTTGACTATCTTCGATTGTGGTTTGATACTTGGAACATTAAAGTCAACGCTGACAAATCCAGCAATGTAACTTTTGCGAAAAGAAGACTGCCCTTCACTCACTTTAAATGGCGTTGTGATTCTAAAATCTAATCACATAAAATATCTTGTACTTGGAATAGATCAGCGGCTTAACTGCAGAGAACATATAAAGATGAAAAGGAAGGAAGTTGAGATAAAAACCAAAAAAATCTACTGGTTAATTGGCCCTAAATCACAATTAAGCTTTGAAGATAATGTCATCCTTTATAAAACTATTTTAAAACCTGTGTGAACTTATGGAATCGAACTATGGGGAACATCCAGCAATTCCAACTTGGAAATTTTACAAAGGTATCAGTCCAAGACTCTTCGACTAATTTCTAATGCACCATGGTGTGTGAATAACCGCTGTATTCACAACGATCATGGTTTTAATTTTTTAAAGGACGCAATAGCTAGGTTCTGTGCCAGCTACTTAGACAGACTAAGTAATCACTCCAATGTTCTGGCTATATCTCTTTTAGATGACAGCGACGAGATTAAAAAGAAATCATATACTAGATCTCCTTTTTTTAAAATAAATGTATGTTCATAATTGCAATAATATAAGTTAACAATGTAAAATATATAAATGCTGAGGCCACTGGGTTTTAGCTATACTGTCATTAATTTATTTATTACTAAATTTGCTTATTATTTTTGTATATAAAATAGATTGCAAATAAATATATTGTTGAAAAAAAATTACTTTTTATAATTTCCTATTTTTTTAAATGCGACTGTAAAAAATTCTGGAAAGTGATACAATTTTTCTTGTAGATCGAGTACAGCAATCGACAATTTATGAAATTTCCCAAACACCCTTAAAGTGTGGAAATCTGATAACAAATCGGTTAAAGCACTTATAAACATGTAACTTATTTGTTTGGAATAGATGCGCCTGAAAGGATCTAGAATTTTTATACTAAACCGATTTCGTTACTTTTAAGACTTTTCTTTTATACGACTATTATCAAATCTTTCTTTGGCTGAAAAATAAGACAAAATTCGTAATTTATATGAAAAAATTCGTTATTTTTACAAATTTAAATTTTGTTTTTAAATTAAAAACGTTTTGTATTCGTACGTCTATGAAAACATCTAAGCTTAGTTTATAGTAGGGTGGTCCGATTTTTAAGGACAACAGTTTGTCAATATTGTACCATCGAGTTTTCGATAGCTTTTGGCATACATTCCACTACGACATATCACTACGAATAGAAATACGACTGATTCAATTCTCTCAGTCGTATTTCTATTCTCACGCGCCCATGTGCTACATTGTATTGTATGTGGCAATGTATATTTGTATGTATTGTATATCACTTTAAAAAAAACACTAAAACAAGTAAAAATGTTAAGTTTGGCTGTGCCGAACTTTGGATACCCTCCACCAGATTCCCAAATAAAACCAAATTTGGTGCGGAAGTGTGTTCTATATAGAAATCTTTATGTGCAAAATGTCATTTCGATAGGTCAAGCTTGTGGTGAGTTATCGTCATATTATTTCTCCAAGTCCATGAGACCCTTTGTGTGGTAGGTACCGGTAGGACTTTTCCGATCTCAACAGAATTTGGTGTGTTCTATATAAAAATCTTTATGTTGAAAATTTCATCTCGATAGGTCAAGTTTGTAGTGAGTTATTGTCATATTATTTTTCAAGGCCCATGAGACCGTTTGTGTGGGAGGTACCAGTAGGGCCTTTCCGATCTTAGCCAAATTAAGCGCAAAAGTCTGTTCTATATATTAATCTTTATGCCGAAAATTTAGTCTCGAAAGGTCATGGGTGTGGTGAGTTATTGTAATATTATTTTTCAAGGCCCATGAGACCGTTAGTGTGGGAGGTACCAGTAGGACTTTTCCGATCTCAACCGAATTCAGCGTAGAAGTGTGTTGTTTATCTTGATGTGTAAAATTTCATTTCGATAGGTCAAGTTTGTGGTAAGTTATAGTCATATTATTTCTCAAGGCCCATAAGGCCGTTTGTATGGAAGGTACAAGAACAAGGTGGCCCAATCTTAATCATTTTTACATAGATGATTGCGCCTATATTGAGACTATTATTTGCAAAATTTCAGTGATTTTGCTCAAAAAACTGGACGGATATTTCCAAATAAAAAACTAATTTTTATGAGGTAGTGTCGGTTGAGGGTCTCCAACACCAACTTCCCGTAGAGCTATATAGCCCATTTCCAATACCAACCATGGTTAACTACACATATGTGTGCCAAATTTCAGCTCCCTAGCTGTTTTCATGCAGGCTCTATCTTGTTTTCAACAGACGGACAGCCGGACAGCATGGCTAGATCGTCTTCGAATTTTACGAGGATCAAGAATATATTTTACTTTGATGGGTCTCCAATGATTATTTCAAGGTGTTACAGACAGAATGACAAAACTAATATACCCTCCATTGTATGGTGGAGGGTATAAAAAATTTAAAATTTATATTTTGGCGCTTCGAAAATGATATAAAGGGTGTTTTTTATTGAGGTATAGAACTTCGAATTGAAATAAAACACAAGAAAATCGTTTTAATGTCCATCAATTTGGCTTTATTGGAAGGATAATTTTATGCCATTAATGTTTAAATATGATTTCGGGCATGTGGCCGCCGCGGCTGGCTCGAATAAAGCCAATTCTACAGGTCCAATTTTCAACCACTTTTTCGAGCATATGGGGCAATAACGCCACGAATGTTGGCTTCCAAGTCCCCTAACGTGTTTCTGGTTTGTTGGCGTAGACAAGCGACTTCACATATCTCCAAAGAAAGTAATCCAATGGTCCATGTTAACCGATCTATGGTTAACCGAATTAATTGCTCTGATGGACGATTATGTCGACCATAAAATGGACGGAGCTTGCGGTGAACTTCGCGAACTGAACCATTACTTTCGAAATAAATTTGCACGATTTGCAAGCGTTGTTCTTTTGTCAACCTGTTCATGATGAAATGGCAAACCAAACTAAATATTAATCACTTGACAGCTGACAAAATGGCCGCCAGTTAAAAAAGTGATGCCAACTTAAAGTTCTATACCCAAATAAAAAACACCCCTTATGATAGTGGAATTTTTTTTCCTTATGCTAATAGCTATTGAAAAATCGATAGCACAATATCGAACTGCCTGCACTTAAGTGTATAGCCTAGGGTTGAATAAGACGATATTCAACTAATCGATTTGGGTACAACAAATTCAAAGTCGGTAAGTTGTTTTTAAAAAAGTATAAAAGTCGACTTTGTAATGTCGAGTTTTTCGACTTTAATAGTTGTTAAAGCACTTTGACTGAAACTCTCAATATTTCACTAGTAAAAAGAGGGGAAAGGGAAGGTTAAACCAGTAAAATACAAAAACAGTTGACATAGATATTGATAAGAATGACATCGAAGAATTGCATCTAATTTAAAGCTTGAATTATAGTGCTCGTGAAGTGCACGGTGAATATTCAATTTAGTAAGAATTATTTTCCAACAGGCCATATCATAAATAAAACGCCAACTCAAATTTAAGTTTTTAATTTTTTCACTAACGTTTTTAAAGCCACTAAACTGAAAGTGTACTTTCAAATTTGCGTACTTGGTAATTTTAGACACCGTTTAATGGCAGGAATCCTTTAATTGTTGTTGTTCTCTATTTTTTTGTTCGTTGCACTTAGATACAGGTCACAACTTAACTTCTTAAACAACTTTGCATCAGCTTACCCAGACTTAGTTTGATAAATTTTTCTCGAAAATTTTAGTTAAACTTCATTTTATGCATGAAAACCACAACCAAGGATGAATCATTCATTCTACCGTCCATTCCCCCTCATCACCATTATCAATATCATATCATCGCTTCAATGTCATTACTGTCATTATTATAAAGGCTATAAAAACATCTTTTTAAATGGTCCTTCTTGGCATCCATGCAACCCCCTGGTCCCACGAAGACTATATTGAAAAAATCTGCTTAAAATGCATAAATCTTGCAACTCATCATCTACATTGTTAGTGATACTCAACGGAGGGAGGGAGGGACGGACGAACATAGTTAGGGATATCACACAAATGGTGCTGTAAAAGTTTAAATAGTTGCGTATTTAAAGACATTATTAGACCATCAGAAACCAAGACAAAAAAAATCGCTCAAGAAAACAAAATACAAAAACCAAACGTAAGAAAAAAACTAGAAAAGTGAAAAAAGTTAACCACTAAAGTTGCTGGATATTGGCCCCTTCTTTTGAGCAACAACACAACAAGTTGGCCGCATTTGTATGCTGGTGCTACATCAATGGCTGCTGTTGCTCTGCAGCATCATGTGTTGCAAATGCAACTGCAACGTAAATTGTGCTGCTTTAGCTTCTTGTATAGCTTTGCCACGCATTCATAAAAATCGCTTAAGTATTTTCGCCAGATAAGCTCAGTGGCGTCTTGGTAAGTACGTATAGTTTCATTTCCATTTTCTTTGGCTTTTTCTTTCCCCATTCATCCCTTTCTTTCCAACTCCCTCTCTCTCTCTCTCTCTCTCTTGACGCATAAGAAATTGTTATCGTTTCGTTATTTTTCTTCACATTCAGTTTTCGGTTGTACATTTTTCTCAACA
Source organism: Hydrotaea diabolus (assembly GCA_963513945.1). Classification (NCBI taxonomy): domain Eukaryota; kingdom Metazoa; phylum Arthropoda; class Insecta; order Diptera; family Muscidae; genus Hydrotaea; species Hydrotaea diabolus. The sequence continues at coordinate 18,069,743 of OY740717.1, forward strand.
AAAATAAAATAAACACAAAAATTCGTTTTGAAAAAGTTTGTGGCTGGGGAGAGGGTGTTTGTAGGGGAAGCTTTATCCTTTATTTGGTTAGTTGCATTTTTATGTCAAGATCTGGTTGTGGTGTTTTTTTAAAGTCAGGGTATGGAATGCTAAATAAATTACATATGCATCTGTGACTAATTAGAACATTGGACACGAGTTCAAAGTATAGTTTTCAGCGCTTTGGTCTTGTTTGTTACACCAAGTTTCCTTAGGACTTCTTTGACTTTGTTTTTCTTCGCCCGTGTTCTCAACTCGAAGCGCTTGGCATTCTCTTAATTCGTTGTTTTCAATTCCCTTACTATTAACGACAAGGCATTTGCTCTCTTGTTTCCTTGATGACAAGGCGCCCATGCGATGGAAATTGTGCCATGTACAAAGTAAGCCTTTAAAGCCAATTTTCCAATCTTAAGCAATCCTTGATCTAACCGGTCTTGACATTATTGCTCTGAATCCCATTTGGATATCAGCGAAAAAATTCACATTTGTCAGACTTGTTTTAGCGTTCAGTCAGTTTACACATTTTATAATTGCTCGCACTTCCGCCTGATAGGCCGTGTTATGGTTTTCGTGTTATGGTGTTGAATAAAAGCTTGGTTTTCGGTTCCTGGACGTAAAGTTGCTGTCTCGTCCTTCCTCTTGCTTCGAGCTATTCTAAAAGCAACTTGCAGAGGGAATTTGCTCTAGGGTTTGATCAATCCAAGATCATATACACGGTATCAAGGTTTCACACTCGCACGGAAAAAAAACGATTCAATTACAATATTCGAACCAAATATTTATGTTTTAAAAAATGGGTCTCTGTGGTGTAATGGTTTGTGTGCGCGACTATCATTTATACAGGGTGTCGCAGAAATACCGTTGTGGTTTCAATGTTTAATAACATTTTAAATTTATTTATATTTTTTATTTCAGAATTTTGTGAAGCAAACTTGTAAAAATCCAGGTTCAATTCCGGATGAGAACATCTAAAAACTTTTAAGCGGCGGGTTATTTACCTCGTAAATGCCGGCGACTTAACGAGTTAGAGATTTATGTCTTTCTGTAAAATCTTCTCTACAAAATGCATAAGCGGAGCCGGCGTTTAATGGTAGATCAGTGGGTAAAGGAATTATGTGGTACACAGCTCACTGGTTTGCAAGAAGTTTTCCCTTCATCCCAAGTTTCCCCTTCCCACAACATCGTAGTGGGATGTTGTGGGAATTAAGTAGTTAGCAGTGGTAAAATGTTTCATATTTTAACTAAAATAATATCACGTTGTTTATGGAAAATAATGGGTGATCCAAGTAGAGATACTTTTTTCAATAGCCTTTTTTGACAGATCACGTGTCAGTCGTGTCATGCTGTCATGTTGTTATACCCTCCACCATACAATGGAGGGTATATTAGTTTTGTCATTCTGTCTGTAACACCTTGAAATAATCATCGAAAACCCAACAAAGTATATATTCTTGATCCTCGTAAAATTCTAAGATCTAACCATGTTGTCCGGCTGTCCGTCTGTTGAAAACAAGATAGAGCCTGCATGAAAACAGCTAGGGAAATTTGGCACAAACATGTGTAGTTAACCTAGCATGGTTGGTATTGAAAATGTAGCTATATAGCTCTACGGGAAGTTGGTGTTGGAGACCCTCAACCGACACTACCTCATAAAAATAAGTTTTTTATTTGGAAATATCCGTCCAGTTTCTTGAGCAAAATCACTGAAATTTTGCAAATAATTGTCTCAATATAGGCGCAATCATCTATGTAAAAATGGTTTAGATTGGGCCACCATTTATTGTACCTCCCATACAAACGGCCTTATGGGCCTTGAGAAATAATATGACTATAACTCACCACAAACTTGACCTATCGAAATGAAATTTTACACATAAAGATTTCTATATACAACACACTTCTACGCTGAATTCGGTTGAGATCGGAAAAGTCCTACTGGTACCTCCCACACCAACGGTCTCATGGGCCTTGAAAAATAATATGACAATAACTCAACACACACTTGACCTATAGAGACGAAATTTTCGGCATAAAGATTAATATATAGAACAGACTTTTGCGCTAAATTTGGCTAAGATCGGAAAGGCCCTACTGGTACCTCCCACACAAACGGTCTCATGGGCCTTGAAGAATAATATGACCATAACTCACTACAAACTTGGCCTATCGAGATGAAATTTTTTACATAAAGATTTCTATATAGAACACACCTCTGCGCCAAATTCTGTTGAGATCGGAAAAGTCCTACTGGTACCTCCCACACAAACGGTCTCATGGGCTTTGAGAAATAATATGACGATAACTCACCAAAAGCTTGACCTATCGAAATCAAATTTTGCACATAAAGATTTCTATATAGAACACACTTCCGCACCAAATTTGGTTTTATTCGGGAATCTGGTGCAGGGTATCCAAAGCTCGGCACAGCCAAACTTAACATTTTTTACTTGTTTTTGTTTAGTATTGTTTTGGCATTACATCATGGAAAGACTTACGCCTGAACAACTTTTAGAAATCGTTCAACTTTATTACGAAAATTCAGGTTCCGTGTGTGGAATGTGTTTCGTGTACTTCGTTCAACTTATGGTCAACATAATCGTACCTACCGAGCGTACTATTCGCAACACCATCACCCATCTTGAGACCCAGCATTCATTATTAGATAATATTCGACCTTATAGACCATATCCAGCACGCAGTGAAGAAAATGTAGCGGCCGTAGCTGAGAGTGTACACCAATACCGTGGACTGACGTATGGAACTCGGACTGACGTATGGAACGACTTAGCGCATTTTACATCGAGATCTTAAATTGAAAGCGTACAAAATACAGCTTGTGAAGCCGCCCGATGTTCCCAAGCGACATCGCTTTGCTCTATGGGCTCTTGAAAATTTCCAAGAAGATCCGACGTTTTCGGGCCAAATTTTGTTCAGCGATGAGGCGCATTTCTGTCTCAATGCGTATGTAAACAAGCAAAACTGCCGCATTTTGGACGAGGAGCAAGCAGAAGAGGTTCAGGAGCTGCCACTTCATCCAGAAAAAAACAACGATTTGGTGTGGTTTGTGAGCCGGTGGAATTATCGGTCCATATTTCTTTAAATATGATGCCGGTGAGAACGTAACCGTCAATGGCGACCGTTATCGTGCCATGATAACCGACTATTTGATGCCTGAAATGGAAGCTCGTGATCTCGGCGACATTTGGTTTCAACAAAACCGAGCCACTTCCCACTCATCACATCAGCCAATGAATTTATTGAGAGCACACTTCGGTGAGCAGAAAATTTCACGTTTTGGGCCGGTCGATGGGCCACCAAGATCGTGTGATATCGAACCGTTGGACTTTTTTCTGTGGGGATACGTAAAGTCTAAAGTTTATGCGAACAAACCCGCTTCGATTCAGGCCTTGGAGCAAAACATCACGCGTGTCATTCGCCAGTTACCAGTCGAAATGCTCGAACGAGTCATCGAAAATTGGACTCAACGTTTGGACCATCTGAGACGTAGCCGCGGCCAACATTTGATAGACATAATCTTCAAAAAATAAATGCCAAATAATGTTCTTTCAAATGACAATAAACATTCCCCATTCAGTTTGAATTTTCAATGTTTTTTTCTTTAAAAAAGTAGAGAACATCGAAATGGATCAAGCGTTATTACCGATTTCAGCCAATAAATAAATTCACATATTAATACAAAAAATTGTATGCCGTTTATAGAAAATATATTAGTTATAAGGCGGAAAAAAAGCTTCACATATGTATAAAAAATGTATGCTTTTATCGAATATATTTTGTCGTTGTTCAAAGTTGAACATGTTTTAAATTGTGTGTTGGGTAATGTTGCATTCTTAAGTGTAGCCCTTAAAATTGTTGAACTGTATACATTAGATAATATTTGTACGCTCGCTCATGATCGTACTTTTCCACATGGTGATAATGGCCAGTGGTAGGAACAGCCCGCTCACGCAAGAAATGTGACACTTTTCGAATACTTAGGACGGATATCAGCCTATGGGATGTTCATATGCTATGAATAATTGTATTGAATATTTTGTATTGCATATTTTGCCTCCGCTTTGATTTGTAATCTCTGCTCGAGGTTATACTAGATGACTTGTCATATTTTCAACATTTGATGTAATCACTTATTGTCCAAAAAAAAAGTTAGTATCTTACAAATGCTCAAACGTGAATGACGTGTCTTAGTCAGTCGTTTTGAAATGTTGCAATGATTTTATTTAATAGAAACCGAAACTATTCAAAAAGTAGTCGGACAATTTTGTTTGCAAGAAGGGGTGACTGCAGTTTCAGTGAACGCTTCTCCATCACTAGACTCCAAGTGATGAATATGAATCAGCGGAGACAGATTCAGATTTAACGAAAACAGCTGGCAGGCCGTAGAGTTTTCCACCGAACAAAATAAGCAAAAAAATCGGTAATGGCAAAGGAAATTATTCCTTTGCAACAGAATTTCTGTGGTTGCAACCGATTTCCAACTGAATTTTTCTCTGTGTACAACTCAGTGTTTTTCCACCAACTGTAGTGATTTCCATCACCAAAAAACACTGTTTAGAACAGTAGAGATATTTTTAAAAATCGCTCCAACGAAGATTTAACTCATTTTGCGTACCGCCTTTATCGATTTTCATTAAAAAAAACTATTATTTTGTTTTTAGCATCAATTGTCCTTGGAATTTTTTGGGGGAGTAACTTGTGACCCCAATAATAATATTTTTAAATATAGATTATTCACAATAATATCATGATTTTTGAACATTCGCTTTCACAAGGTTTTCAACAAGCTGAAAAATTTGTTTTATTTTGAATTTTCAATTAAAGCAAAATAATTTGCACAATTTAAAGACATTTTTGTTTATTTTTTTGATTTGTTCGTTAGCGATTTTATTTTTAAATTCAAATTCTGAATCTTCAGTTCTGCTTATTAACGAAGCCATTCAAATGAAAATGAGCTTAATGTGACGTTTCTATCAATGATTTTTATTTTGCTAGAATGCACCTTTGTCTAAGCCAACAAATATATAGAGTTAAACTATCAGCTGAATGCACCTTTGTCTAAGCCAACAAATATATAGAGTTAAACTATCAGCTGAACAAATATTTTATTCCATACCCTGCCTTAGCGTATTTATGGTATCATGAAAGAGGTTGCTCCGTTATTAAACCTCATGTTATCGTATGTGTTGATATCAACAATTTTCAAAAAAATAGAAACCGAACTTGCATTTTCCATAATGTTATTGAATTTCAAAGTTAAAAAAAAAATAACATAATTTTCTATTTCATTCTCCTCTACCCCGCCAAAAAAAACTTTTCTTTTCAAGGTGAATCAGCGCTGATACAATCACATAAGTATTGCCAACTAAAAGCATGGGTACATTGCCACGCTCGAGTTGCTGCAATAACCTTAAACGTTTTTTATGACCGTCATTTGCTGTTTTGGTTAACGAACGAATGCCAAAAAATAGAGCCATAAAACCGTACGCACACATTATCCTTGAAAGGAAAATAACATTAATTGCAACAACAAGTATTTTGAGGAAGTTTTAAAATTGTTTTAAAGTGTTCTTATTTTTCGTAAAACATAAAACAACAGACTGATATCAGAATAAGATTCTCAATGACTCATTTCACATTATTAGAGTTCAATTATACAGCATCTGGATAATTAAATTTAAATTTAATTGTTGTTTAAATATGGAAACACGAAGGATATATTTAATTATTTTATTATGTTTGCAAAGCCTCTAAATATTGGCAGAGACTCTATTAAGTATAAGTATACTCGTATATATATTATGGAACATCGTAAAATTCTAAGAACAACTAGGCATGTCCGGCTGCCTGTTAACAGCAGTATGATACTGACTTGACTTAAGTCTCACAACATTCCACTAAGGAACAAGGGGGAACTTCTCTCAAATCTGTAAGCTGTGGACGATTTAATTCTTTTACTCACTAACCATGACCTACTACTGTTCAACGCCGGCTCAGAACGGCTAATGCATTTTATAGATAAGTGTTATCATGGCTTAGAGATAAATCTAGTACTTGTAAAGTCGCCGGCATCAAAGAGGTGAAAACCCGCCACTGCAAGATTGTAACATGTTCCTACCAGTGGTCAAACCTGGATTAGCTGGCATCGTGTACACTTTCATTATTCCAAGGCGGTCAATCCAATTAACCTAGGGTTCCGAAATTTTGCTTGATAATGGCATGCTACTTTATTTGATACTGCCAATGGGCAAACTCTGCATATGTGACAGCGCATAGAGAAAGGGACCTAAGGGTTAAAAAATTAATTTTCATGCCCCAAAAGTGTTCCCTCCCAGAGATATGCGCGTTTTATGAAAGTGATGGTACACCAAAGATACACGTATTTAAATCTTTAAAATGGCTCTCCTAAACAAAACTGGTTTTTACCCTTAGGTCCCTTTCTATTTTGCGCGTCACATATGGATTCCAAACAACGCCCCTTCTGGTACTGATATTCGCTTAGACTTTAAACTAAGTATATTTTTAAAACGGCTTATTAACCGTTTCGTTGAGACACCCCATTCTGATGCCACCCATGCAAATGCACAATTCCGCCCACTTTTGGTATTCGCAAGTTTATTTTAATACTGCTAAAATTGGTAATCAAAAAATCGATTATAAATTAACTTAGCTGACGAGATGTTACAGATTTAGCCACGAACCTTCTTGTACCTCGCACAAAAAAAAGACACAATCCGAGAGCAAATTGAAACTCATGCATTCCCTAATGCATGAATTTCGCTTAAATTTCGTATATCAACACACATAAGATAAAATTAGTTGCCACGCCCCATTATTGTAACTTCCACACAAACGACCGCTTACGAGATTTTTTTTTAAAGCGGTGTGCTTACAGCAATGTCAGTAAAAATGTGTGGTAATGTATAAACTTGTTGAATTTACAAATTAATTTGGGTTTTACAAATTATCAAAATAATAAATTAAGATAAAAACAAATTGGCAAAGATTTTATTTTTCCCCAATAGAGGAAAGTCCAAACTAATTTATTGAGCAAAAAAATTTCATCGAATTGTTTGATGTTTTGGTATTAAAATCAAGATTTTAGAATTTTTGAGCAAAAAAATTCATCAAAGACACAAACGGCGAAGATTTCGTGTTTTTCTAATAGAATGAAACGGAGCACTGTGGGGTGTGGCACTGTCCATTAGACCGTATCACCTTACATGGACAAAAAAAAAGTGCACCGTACACCAGCGAATATAAAGTATTGTTCCAAGGAAATTTCAAAAAAATATTTTTTTTTTTTGACCTTTTTAGTTTTTTCGTTATATCTTCGGTATTTACAGTCCGATCTTAAAGTTTGATATAGCGAATTTTTTTGTCTCGGGGAGGCCAATATTTTTGCTTTGACCTCAAGTGTACCGTTCTGGTAGTTACCCCCCAAATCTCATTTCCTACCACCCTAAGTGGCACCCTAATGTTAGAAATGTATAGCTCGCAAAAAATCATAAAACTTTTGCTAAGAAAGTATTTCGATAATTACAGCACAACTATTAAAAAAAATGATTTTATAAATTTAATGTTGCAGAACGTAGGGGTCACCTTCAGATGATAGATATAATTCCGTTATTTCTCTCTCTCTCTCTCTCTCTCTCTCTCTCTCTCTCTCTCTCTCTTACTTTATTTTGACAATGAATGATTGTCTTTTATTTGAGGCCATATTCAGTTTGGAAATTCACTATCGGCGATGAAGACAAATTAAAGGGTTTTACCTGTTTTCCAATCTTTTAAAAAACTATTAATGTTGGAACTTTAAACAATTTTAAGTCAGTTCACATCTGTATTCTAAGCGAGTGAAAGTACGAAATTTTTGACCGTGTTAATAGTGATACTGTTTCATTAAAATTACTATTCAGGGGTAGCGAAGCGCACCGGGTACATCTAGTTTTAAATATAAAACGATAAAATAATCTAAAAAATGTCTTTTAATATCAGTGAATTAAACAACACTAAATTACCGACGAAGCGCGATGTAATTAGTTACTTTTTGTATCTGCGACATAATTCTGATCGAAACCGAAAGCTGGGTGCTTTTAAACAAGACGTTTTTAGAAGTGTTAGTCTTTTGTGGCAGCGCTCAGGAATTCCAATTATATCTGCAACAGCGGTTCGTAAACGTTTGGATAAGCTTTTGGATGATTATTATAAAATGGTTAAATATCCACTAAAGAACACTGCAACTGAGTGGAATAGATTGTTCTTGATATCGCGTTGCAAGTGCGGTATTGAAAGAAATATTCCATGCAATTGCACATTAGGGTGGTAGGAAATGAGATTTGGGGGGTAACTACCAGAACGGTACACTTGAGGTCAACGGACCTCAGAGCAAAAATATTGGCCTCCCCGAGGCAAAAAAATTCGCTATATCAAACTTTAAGATCGAACTGTAAATACCGAAGATATAAAGAAAAAACTAAAAAGGCGACCCCTACGTTCGGTCAAAAAAAAATAATTTTTTGAAATTTCCTTGGAACAATACTTTATATTCGCTGGTGTACGGTGCACTTTTTTTTCGAGACGGTCTACTGTCCATACAACCCAGAGCTAAGATAGAACTGTAAAAGATATAAACTATTAAAGATATGGCGATAATAAAGTATATGGAACATATTAAGTATATTGGCACGGAACGAAACACAACCTGGTAGGAAAGTAGTCAGTGCCACACTTCCTTCAAAAGTCGTTGTTATGGACCTAGGTTCCACACAGGAAAGACGGGAATAAATATATTATTGACCGATCGTTTTTAAATTTCAACACAATGAAATCAATGATTAATAAATTATTACGAGTATAGTTATGATATGTTAAAATGATACAAATTTATTTCCATTCATCGCCGAACTTTGAAATACCATATCTCGTAAACTAATATGAGAGTACGACGACATCACGATAATTAGTGGAATATATTATGTTGGTATTAAAATAAATATATCCTGATGAGAACAAAAGTGGCACCACGTCCTCTTAAAGAACCGAAATTCATGATGGAAAGTACCTTAGCTTCCTGGCTGAATTTATTTTTTCCACTTGTTATTTGGACAAATATATGGAACCTTTAAGACCTTCAATTCCAGGAATCTCGCTAGGCACAATTTCTCGCAAAAAGTTTGTCATAATAAAACTCATACCTGGGCCCGGACTTCACCGGAGTTATAGACATACATTTACTTAGGATTTGGGACTCTAAGAGTTTTATCCGTTGAGTGGCTTTAGCTTGTTTTCGAAGCCATGTCTTGAAATTTTATTTTCTTATCTTTTATTCTCAGGAAATTAACTGAAGTTTGAGTATCACATTTACATGTTTATGGAATCTTGGAGGACATCCGGAGCCACGTTATCAACTTATTATTATGTTCAAGCGAAAGGTCCATTGATACGAAAAAATCAAAAGTGCTTAGGAAAAAATCTGTTTCGATATTTAAAAAAAATACTGTTCAATAACACAGTGTGACAGAGAAAAAATACCTGGAAAATGGTATTATTATTTTTCTTGTAGATCTTGCTTAGTACATCAAGAAACCGGTTTTAAAATTTCCCAAACACCTCCAAAATCTGGAGTTACGGGTAAAAACCCGGTTTTTCGGATATAACGCACTTATATGCCAGTAACTTGGTTGAATATCAACCGATTTTAAGTTTTTTGGCTGATTTGACTGAAAAAATCTGAGTTTTTTTCCGTAAACTCATTTCTTTTAAAAATTTTTAAATTTTGATGCGTTTTTACACAGAATTCTTTAAAAGGAACTGAACAATTTTTTTGAACTGAATAATAAAGAAAGTGTTCTTACGAATACAATTCGGTGTCATTTTTAAAAGTCCGTTAGAAACTAATTGAGTTATTCAATTTTTATTAAAACAAAATTATTTGAAAAAATACAATTTTTGGCCAAACTTAGAACTGTTTGTTTGGCCGTTTTTTATTGAATATATTGAGTATCCGGTTTGTCATGCAAACATATTGTTTTAGTTTTTGTTTATTTGTTTTGTTTGATTTATCACTTCTTGTTCGCTTTGAAACTGTGTTAATAAAAAAGTTAGCAATTTAATAATAATCGAGTGTAATTAACCAAAAAAAAAAGTGTGGTATAAAATAGTGCGAAATAACTTTTGTTACATTTCTGGCCTATTTACGGATAAATGTCCTTATTATAAATAAATAAAAAAAATTATCTTTGCTTTTGTCACTTAAAAATTGGCTTCAACTTTAAACTATGCTTAAATACGTAAATTTTGATTTTTTTATTAACATTTCTTTTTAATTTTTTTAATAACGGTTATGGCAACAAAATTTACATTATTTGCCTCTTACAATATCAAACAACAATTTTTTTATGTGTAATCAAAAATTAAACTAAAAACAGTTTATGTCCCCTTCACGAAGTCCCGTTCGCGAAAGTTACAAATACCTTTAAAAAATCAACGATTGAAGACATTTCACAAAATAACATTATCTTGAAAGCTTTATTAATTAGTCCAATACAGTAAAAAACAAGTAAAAAATGTTAAGTTTGGCTGTGCCGAACTTTGGATACCCTCCACCAGATTCCCAAATAAAACCAAATTTGGAGCAGAAGTGTGTTCTATATAGAAATCTTATTTTTTAGAGTTTGGAGAACGTTGAAGTTATACAGGGTAGAGAGCGAAAATTTGCTTATTTGGGAATGAAATAAAAAAATTATGAACATTAGAAAAATTTATTTTATATTTTAATTATATTAAACGGTAAGGGAATTTTTAAATTAGATGGTTTTTAATAGTGTATCTGAAAAATGTCGACCTTCGCTATCCACATACTGCTGCATACGTTTTCTGAAGTTTTCATGAACTCTAACAAGCATTTCGACTGGTATTCTGCCAATTTAAGCCTCAATATTGTTAATTTGGTCTTTCAAGGTGTTGGGACCGTTGATATACTCTTTTGACTTCAGGTAACCCCAATGGAAAAATCGCATGGGGCTAAGCCTGGTGAGCGTGCCGGCCAGTTCACATCACCCCTCAAAGAGTTAAGCCGCCCAGAAATCATTTGCCTCAAACAATTCATGGTAACCCTCGCTGTGTGTGCAGTGGCACTATCCTGTTGGATCCTCTAATTGCATTGCCTCAAAAGCCGGCGGCAAAAAATCCTGTATTATAGTCAAGTACGAGGGTTGCAATATATATTTCTGGCCTATGCAACACTAAGTGTTGCCTGGCGCCATCTGACACTTCCATTGGAAAAAACGGCCGTTGTGACAAAAGACGTTTATAAGATTGTCACAGCAATCGACCGTGTGCGTCTTCGAAGACGAGCCAAATCCAACGAAAGTTGTTCGTGGAAGAAGCACTTCGAAGCAAATGGTCGCCTGTTTCTTCGCCAAAACTGGTCATGTGGCGACTGTTGCGCTTGAGCAACGTAGGAGGTCAATTCTGAGTGGTACACCACAATTTGTTTGCCTGAAGGCTTCGGAGAAATTCAAAAACGAACAAGAGAAGACAAATCATTGTGCACCACGAAAATGCGAGTTCTCACACATCGACTCAAACCAGCGCCTTTTTGACTGGCCAAAACGTCGAATTGATGGGTCATCGCCTTACAGCCCTGACCTAGCACCCAATGAAAAAGATTTTATTACCGCACATCAAGAAAAAAATGCGTGGTCAACGATTTTCGTCGCCAGAAGATCGGAGTGGAAAAAGTACTTTGACAATTGGTTTGAGCGCATGCAAAAGTGTATAAATCATGTTAGAGAATACTATGAAAAACAATAAAACCATGTTTGATGATTATTTCATTATTAGGCCAGAAATATATATAACAGCCTCGTACCGTTCGGCGTTAACAGTTACGGCAAGACGGTTATTCTGGAAAAAGTAAGGGTCAATGATGCCTACTCGTGATATGGCGCACCACACACTGATGCGGTCCGAGTGCAGAGGGTCTGGTGAAGTTCTCTAGGGGTTCGTTTCACTCCAGCAACGCATATTTTGGTTTGTTTACACACCCACTGAGGAAAATCACGCTGCACTGCAATGATCGAGTGCGCATTTGAAAAATATACTTCAATGCATGATGGCAACTAAAAGGCAGACGACTACAAATCGCCCGTCAGCCACTATAAGGTACGTACACTCTCCACTCTCTTCGACTTATAGTGCCGACTGCAGTGCAAAAAAGTAAATTAACACGCTCCACCCTGAACAATTTGCATTTTGCACTCAAATGTAGTGATACTGAAAAGCAATTAAGCCCTCAATAAGAGCTTGCAAAATTGTTATGTTTTCAAACTTATAAATTAACTTCCAAGGGTTCGAGTGTCCCGTTCATGATCCTAGAAATACCCATATGTAATATCATTATGCAGTTTCACGCTGCACTGCAATGATCGAGTGCGCATTTGAAAAATATGCTTCAATGCATGATGGCAACTAAAAGACAGACGACTACAAATCTCCCCTCAGCCGCAATAAGCCACGTACACTCTCCATTCTCTTCGGCGAACAGTGCCGCCACAGCCTGCAGTGCAAAAAAGAAAAATAACGCGCTCCACCCTGTACAATTAGCATTTTGCACTCAAATGAAGTGATACTGAAAAGCAATTAAGGCCTTAATAAGAGCTTGAAAAACTGTTATGTTTTCAAACTTATAAATTAACTTCCAAGCGTTCGAGTGTCCCGTTCGTGATCCTAGAAATACCCATGTAATATCCGTATGCAGTTTCCTGAAGTTTTAGTAGCCACAGTTAAATAGCTGCTTAATAGAAAATATTTTTAATTCCTTACGGCTCGCTGAAATCCGCCCATTATAATAGAGATTTTCGTAATTAGCGGGTAAGTCGGACCATATGTAATAAACATGTAAGTTTGTTTGAATTACTGAGTCTTGCTTACCTGTTTTATTAAGGATTGGGTAACTTCGCAGCTACGACTTACTCTGTGTGAGCCCGTACCAAATGAGTAGAAGTATTTTGAACTTTCACTCAACACACCCAACAAAACCAGCGACGGAACAACTGAGCTTTTAGGCGGTCATTTGTCTGGTAAACTCTTCTGGACAAAATTAATTATCTGTTCGGAACCGGCTAAAAACTCTTGGAACCGGCCAATGATAAACGTTTATAATCTTACAAAACAAGCGATTTGGTAGGTATCTTGACATTTTTTCTAGCGAGAATTAAATATTTCATAGAACCATAGCCTCTAATAACAGTTTAACGCTGTAAGTTTTCAAGTTCTCCTGCAACTTCCATTGCCATCAATTTCCATTAGAAGTTAATAATTATGAAAATTTCGACGCTGCATAGTCGCCGCAGCATTTAAAAAGCATTTTTATGGCATTTCTTTAGTGTTTCACTGCGTCTATTGACTTTTGACTTTTTCCGTGCGTACGTGTGTGTGTCTAAAAGAGACGAAGACCTAAAGTGTAGCCAAAAAGTTGGCCGTTTCTTGTACGTTTTTGCAATCTACCAAGTTTTATGCAAAACTTTGTGCAGAGATTAAATTGATTTGTTTCAAAAAATATTTTGCCATGTCTCAAAAGTTGCCGAACAGTTTCGTGTGTTTGGTATAAATTAATTTATGGCCAATTTAGAAAGTGGCCTGGTTTTGGAACTTCGTCTTCTTCTTATATTTTCTTTAAGCACTTATGATAAATTGTCTGCGGAAGAATCAAGATGACCTTCAACGCATTTTTTCTGTTTTTTATTTTGTTGGTAGTAAAAATGCAATTAATTTCTTAGGACCATTAAAGAGTGATTATCATAGATCTTTTTGTTGTTCCGGCATCAGAAAAAAAGGAAAGGATTTTATTGAAATTTATTTTTGAGAACAGGATGTAAAGAGAAAATTTATCGTTTAACATGCATGCCATTAAAATGAGATTATATATTTGAAATCAATAGTTTTATATGATTTTCATATTTATAGTTTCATTTTAGTTTGGCTTAGTTTGTACTCCGACCATCTCGCTGTACGAGTATGTGTATGCGCGTGTGTGTGGGTGCAAGTTTGTGTCGAAATTTCAAAAATCCATTAAATGCTTTTAATGCAAATGCTCATATGAAAGGGGTTTTTAATACGCCAGGGTAGATTTTTTTTTCAAATATTACGTTTTTTTTATAAAAAACATGTAAATAATAAATATGTTTTAGAGTATAAAATTCATGAATTCGGAAAAAACTAATGCGAGTTTCAAAATTATCATTTGTGTAGAACGTACCAGAAGAGTCGTGGCTTAGGAATTCATTTTTCGTTAGCTAGTGTAATTAATGATCAAGTTATTAATTATGAATATTATTAAAACAACTATGGGAATATCAAAACTAGGAGGTGCATTTGCATGGCAGGTTAAACAATGATTCGTTTCAACAGCTTTTACCAAGCGCAAGTACATGGTGGGCCAAATAAGACTGAAGGGTTAAAAATATGTATACCATTTTTGTTTATTATTTGATTTTTTTTCTTTTGCTGGTTTTAGTTTTTTTTTTGTGGAGATATAAAAGGTACAGAAACGCGTCAAAATTTTTGAATTTTATTATTCTTCTGACAATTTTATTATCTCAACTTTACGAAATTATCGCCGTCTTTTAAATGTCAGAACAACACCCAGTAACAACATGATTATGAACTAAGTCTCTCGTTTTGGGAAACATGGATCAGTGTAAGAGTCCTAAAGTATTACATCAGCGTAAATTAATTCTTTGGTCAAGGGCTGTCGCCCCAACAACACCCCTCCAGGTGTATAGTTAGGTGCGGTGTTATGGTTGATAATGTTATCGATCCATATTTTTTTTTGATAATGAGGAGGGTCAACCAGAAACTATAACGGGGCTCTGTATTGGACTATGAAATTGAAATTTGTATGCGTCCGAAAGATGAGAAATATTGTTCCCGCATGATTGAGCCACTGCGCATACAGCAAGAGCCACAATGCACTTCTTCGTATCTTTTTGATGAACCCTTCGAAGCCGTTAAAAATAATAATTTAAGCGAATTTTATGCACTTAATATCAAGTTATGAAGGCTTTAAGCTGCTCTGAAACAGGGTAATTTGTTCGAGAGGTACCAGAAGATTTTTTTCGTTCATTGTTGCTTTCATTGTGTTTGTTTTTTCCGAAGAGGGCTACAAACCCGACTTCAAAATCTTTAGCCGAGTTCAGGTCCCCCGACCCAGGAAAAGGTCAAAACAGCAAGATCCCGGCTCAAGAACAACAAAGCCGCAGGAGCCGGCGGAATTCCTTTATAAGACCGGATAAAGTGCATGCACCAGCTAGTTTGCACTATCTGGAAGACCGAACATATGCCCGATGATTGGGACCCAATTCACAAAAAGGGAGACCAAACCGTTTGAGCCAACTACCAGGAAATGAGTCTCCTATCCATCGCGTATAAAAAACCATCAACTATACAGTTTGAAAGATTGAAGCCCAAACTCGGCGACCAAATTTTATCGTATCAGAGCGGCTTTATGCCGAATATTTCAACAATCAGTCGATTATCTTTACACTACCACCTCTTCATCGGCTGCTTTCGACACTCCTAAAATATTTGAAATCTTGTCTACGTATGGGATACCATCACAACTTGTACGCCTTTGTAGAATAACACTGAGTGGCACCAAATCCTTAGCTAAAATTAGAATTGACCTTTTCGAAGCATTCACTACGGCAATAGGTCTCAGGCAGGGTGACAGCTTATCGTGTAACTTCTGTTACATCTAAATCCTTGGCTTGGACATGACGAACGGAAACAAACGCCAGGCGTTAGACCATAATTACCACGGAAAGCGCAGATAGGGAAGGCCGAGACTCCGGTGGAGAGACCAAGTGTAGAGGATGATGCAAAGATCGTAAGGATTAGAAACTGAAGAAAGCCGAAGTGCTTATAAATCCTTTATAGCAATAGAGGAGGCTGTAAAGTCAGCCTAAAGTAAAAGTAATAAAAATACCTTATAGTTGGTGTGGCTTGGAAGTCAACTTTTTGTTGCCAAATTTACCTTACAAATCTATTCTTAAATATTGATTTTTAGTCAGATCATGTAATTGGTATTAAAGATATTACACGCAGAAAAAAAGTATGGTTGGGGTGACAATATTCGAAGAGGATCATACTATTGTTGGGTATATGGTTGTCACACAACAATATTATGATCCTCACAACAATAGTATGATTCACACATAACCATACTATGATCCCCACAACCATAGTATGATTAACACTCAACCATACTATTATCTCCACAACCATATTATGATCCTCACAACCATATTATGTTCCTCACACAACCATAGTATGATCCTCACAACCATAGTATGATTCACACGCAACCATACTATGATCCCCACAACCATAGTATGATTCACACTCAACCATACTATTATCCCCAAAATTATTTATTAGGATTGGTTATTGTTGTTATTCAAAAATAGAGATTTTTATTAAGTACTCGTATGTTATTTTAAATTGCATTACTATTAGTTCATAGCCAGATTTGATGCCATGTTTTTATTAAACATTTCATTCAAGAAACAAAAATATATACTCCAACGGTCAAAAATACTTTTAGTTGCCAGCAGGGGTGAATGCTACTTCACCATCCGTAGACACCAAGTAACGAATGTGATTTTACCATGATCAATGGCTATATACTTAAGTGCAGGCAGATTTTAAATAAACGAGAACCAGTCGGTATTAGAGTATTTCACCGAACAAAGAAAACACAATACAAATCCCTTGAACTACATTCCGATTGTTGTTGTTTTTTTAATGGACAGCAACCATTCACTGTATCGTGTGTATGTGTTTTTTGTATATCAAAAAAAATACGCACACACATAAAACCTGTTTTGTTATGTTCATAGTCGCAACCATACTGTATGATTGCCGTAATCAAATTATTGTTAACGTAAATTTTAAACAACAATACTTTTGTTGCACCAACCATGTTTATATGGTTGCTACAACCATATTTTCATTTCTAAATTAGCAATATTGTCGCAATCATACTATTGTCAAAATAAAATTTAAATAACAATACTATCGTTGCGACGAACATGCTTTTATTGTAGAGAACATATTAGTGTTACGGTGACCATAGTGTAACCATATCTTTTCTCTGAGTGTACATAAATAGCAAAAGTGAGGGGAATGGAGAATTTTCGTGGGAGGTACTAGACGGGTTGTGGCAATAGGATTAAATTTCAATCTCATAGACAGATTTAGAAATATATGACGAACTTTACACTTTAAAGATGACTACTTATATCTTTCAAAAGTTATTGTGCTCACCAGACGGACATGTCTGTTTATCCATACAAAATAATATATATTCCTTAACCCAGTAGTTTGAGGGTATTATAAGCTATGCTTGGAAGTGGTTGCCATAGACGCATTAAAGCCTAATAAGTTGGTGTGGTCATTGAGCTCCGGGGCCAAATCGAATCCATAATGTTCGAAGCAACATGGGTGTCCAGAAAGAGTGACAACTTCTCAGAATTTGTAATATGGACCATATGTGCCCTAGGGCCCGAAAACAAAAGTCGGGGACAATTATGAATATAACTATAATTCAACGACTTAACTTAATTTAAGCCTTTGACATATGCTTCTAAGGCCTCTAGGGCAACGAAAAATAGGTCTTTCTATCATGGGCATATGTATACTCCGAAACAGTGAAATTTTCTTACGAATCTGAATATGACTCAATTTTATGATTTGGCTGATCCGTAGTCATTTGACCCTGTAGCCCAAAAACCTGTGCCTTATGTTCGGCATACAAAAACAGTGAAAATTTTCGGACAAATCCAAATATGTAATTATATTTAAGCCTTGGGCCAATTTGGGTTTCAGAGAGCCCCACCGGTTCCAAGTACCGTCCCCTGTGGCTAGGGACATATAGCCATTAAATTACAATAAAAGTTTGTCACAACTCAGTATGCAAATTAATTGTTTTATGATTAAATAATTATTAATTCTTTCTTTTGGTGTCGGTTATACGAGGGCAGGTCAATAATTCCGTGACTTTTCCAACTTCCATCGTAGTTATAAAAAATACAACATTGCTCTCATCAAGTACCATCTGTTAATAGACTACTGTCAAATTTTGATAGAGTTCCATCATTTAGTTTGAGTTTAACAGCGGCTTAAAACATACAACCTCGTGGATTTTGTTAAAAATGGAAAAAAATGAATTTCGAGTGCTCATTTAACATTGCAGAAAAAAACGTCAACCAAACCAAAGAAAAGTCCTGCACCATCGATTTCAATGGTAAAAAAGTGGCTGACTTTCGTTATGGTCGCATAAGTACAAATGACGCTGAACGTTCTGGACGACCAATTAAGCTCAATACACCCAAAAATGTCGAAAAATCAACGATATGGTGTTGGCCGATCGAAGAGTAAAAGTGCTTGAGATTTTTGATGCCATACGAATTTCATATGGCAGTGTGGTTTCGATTTTACATGATCAGTTGGGTTTAAGAGAGCTGCCTGCAAGATGCGTGCCGCGATTACCATTTCATTAAGACAATGCACGGGTGCACTCGTGTGCAGTCTCAAAGCAAAATTGCATGAATTGGGTTACGAATTGTTACCTTATCCGCCTTATTCTCCGGATTTAGCCCCCAGTGACTATTTCCTATTTCTAAACCTAAAGAAATGGCTCGGTGTAAAGAGATTCAGCTCCAACGATGAAGGTATTGATCAAACAAGTGCCTTTTTTATGGACCTCAAAAAAATCCTATTTTTTGGTAGGGATACAAAAATGAGAAAAACGTTGGACTAAGTCTATTGGGCTAAAAGGAGATTATGTTAAAAATATTTTATTTGCTCAACAAACTGTGTTTTGTTTGAAAAGTCACGGAATTATTGATATTCTTACTGATAGCCCTATATGAGTTGTTGTAGATGGGTTCTCATCCAGCTCACATAGGCTGATCACACGTGTACTACAGAGTTTTGTCCTTCCTCCCTATCTTTTTCTTATTTTCATAGATGATCTTTAGGTCAGACCTTAAATAAATCTATGTATTTGCAGATGACAGCAATTTCTGTCATTCATATTCATTCGACCATAGGCCGAGTATTTAAGAAATTGTAGAAAAGCAAATTATGGATAAGACGCTTGGCCGGGATTTACTGGCCATTTCCGAATGGGTTCAAATAAAAAGAGTAGACCGAACCGGACCGAACAATGTCCTCAATTTTGACCCTACTTTAAATTTTTGTCTTAATTACGGATGTAAGTACCGAAATGTCAATTGTAAATCTTGAAGTTTTCTAAAATTGTTTTTTAAGAATTGAAAAAAGCAGGACTTTTACTATAGACTATGACACTTTTTGTTTATATATTAATTGATGAGGTTTTGCTGTCCTGTCTTATTTATCAAGGCTTCACCAAAAACATCACCACCAAATTCCAATTTGTTACAATACCTAATGTAAAAACTACTATTTTTTTCTTTTTTTCCTTCCGCTAAGTATTTTCAAAGTTGAGCTTTTTAAAGGATAGTTTTTTTTTCAATTATTCATTATTTTGTCAGTTTTATGACTTTTTTCTGGTTCGCGAACTTTGTTGTATCCTTTTCACAAATTTATATTAAAGGTCTCTTTTAAATTCCCGGTATCCTGCAAACAAAAACTACTGAGACTTCGGGGAAAATCTTATTTTTACTTATAGAATAGTGAATTTTCACTGTCATTTAATTAGAGTATTGTAAAGTATTGTAAAAGTTATTTATAGAAACTTATACTCGTATATATTAAAAAATATAATTGTTGTGGAGTATTATACGAGTATGCATAGTAGATGAGCTCTATGCGGAGTTGACTTACTATTAAAATAAGACTTAGTATATGCTTTGTCATGCCTAGGGTTCGGAGTTTTATGCAAATACATATTTTTTGTCGTCAGTCTAAAAGTAACATGAAGTTAATATCTTTGCGAATCGACCGGTTCGCAATAAACTTTGCATATTGGTGCATATTTTAGAGCATATGCAATTCATATTTTGTGCATATTTTGTTTAACGAATGTATTACAAAGCATCAAACACAATAAATGGTTGAAAAAATTAAAATATACGGAGAATATGGGATTTGGATTTATTCACTCAATTGCTTATAACTTTGTCATTTTTTGGTCCATTTCCTTGTGTTAGCAAAAAGTATCATCTTTACGTACATGAAGAGAAAGCAGACGTTTTTAAACGATTTGTACTATTCTATCGGCACATAATCACTGTAAAATATGATTTTTTTTTAAATGTGCCCTATTTTCATCGGTATATTTTAAACCACTAAACTAATCAAAGATCCATTTATAAATGATTGTTCGTCATTTCAATACCCTGAACGCCAAAAATGATATTAATTGACATTTCTAGCTCGAGATATGATTTGTCAAGTGAGAAAAGGTCAAAAAATATTACAATATCTCAAGAACTGTTCCATGAAAAAAAATAAACCTTCATTTTTGAATTCAGCAGAGAAAAATACATAAGAAAAGTCAGCTCTCAACAAATGTAAATTTTCGGTGTAAACTAGTTTAATGCATATATTTTGGTTTAATGCATATTTCGCTCCAAATACCATCTTTAATGCATATTTTTCAGAAATGAAAATTTGTATCCGAATGAAAAAATAGGTCAACAATAGTAAAATAATAAAGTCCCTTTCCAAAAATAAAACAATATTATATAAAAGGAATCACATGCATAAACATATTTAAATTATGGATTCATAAGAGAGTCAATTAAAGGACAAGAGGGATTTTATTTCCACGGAAATAAAAAAAAATAATTTTTAGCATCTTATTAAAATTAATGGCGTCAATTCGGAATTCCATATTGTTGAAATTGCAGATATTCAAGATATAAGTTTAGATGCAAGAAACCAAAATTCTTAGACTACTTTGATCTCATTAAAAATGCTCCTAGTTCTTTCGTCGTTCACAATGAATAACAATTTTTCTGAATTAAATTTATTTTTTTTGAAAATTAAAAAAAGTATTTTTTTTAAGTAAGTTTATTTGGTCATTAACTAGATTTTCAGCTTACTAATGAGACTGACTTAATCTATATTAACAACAATAGTTGTTAGTTCATGTCATATTAATTAATAAAACATCTTTAATTTGGGTTCCTCATAAGTAACACTAAGTGGTGCCTGGCGCCGTCTGACATTTCTATTGGAAAGTTTGTCTTTTTTGTAGCATAAACGTACTCAGAACGTTTTGACGTACGACCATCATTTGTGATGGTTACAGTGAATTGAAAAAATCAGTTTGCAAAAAATTGGAATTAACTCGTGAACATTTTCGTGCGATCATTTATCACAACTTTCGGCGTGGATTATTACGACTAGAGTGCATCGATGAACTTAAATCTTTGTTTGGCGATGAAGCACCATCCTATAGCACTGTGAAAAACTGGTTTAATGAATTCAATCGTACCCGACTCGCTCAAAGACAAACGTCGTCCAAAAACGATCGTTGTGCCAGAGAACATGGATGCCGTGCGTAAACTGATAATGCAAGATCGTCATGTGACATACCGTGAGATAGAGGCATCCTTGGATATTTCTTCCAAAAGCATACGTTCGATATTTCATAAAAGGTAAAAAAGGTTTGTTCTCATTGGATCCCGCACATTTGACAATCGTTTAAAAAAAGGCTCGTGTCGATTGGTGCAAAGAAATTTTGAAAAAATACGATCGCGGTGCTTCAAAAGACGTTTAAAAATCGTCATAGGTGACGAATCATGAATCTATGCCTATGCGCCCCAAAACAAAACAACAATCGACAGTGTGGATCTTCGGAGACGAGCCAAATCCAACGAAAGTTGTTTATGGAAGAAGCACTTCGAAGCAAATGGTCGCCTGTTGCTTGAGCAACGTAGGAAGTCAATTCTGAGTGGTACACCACAATTTGTTTGCCTGAAGTCGTCGGAGAAATTCGAAAAACGAACCAGAGAAAACGAATCATTGTGCACCATGACAATGCGAGCTCTTACACATCGGCTCAAACCAGCGCCTTTTTGACCGGCCAAAACGTGGAATTGATGGGTCATCCGCCGTACAGCCCAGACTTGGCACCCAATGACTTCTTTTCATTCCCGCACATCAAACAACGATGATGCTGTCGAAACGTTCAAAAACCATGTTTTGAAGGTATCTCAATCGGATTGAAAAAAATACTTCGACAATTGGTTTGGGCGCATACAAAAGTGTATAAATCATGCTGGAGAATACTTTGAAAACCAATAAAACCATTTTTGATGATACATATTCGCATTTTCATTATTAGGCCAGAAATATATACAGCAGTCTCTTAGCGCAATTAATTGAATAATCGTCCTATAGATTTTAATTTTATTATCTTATTTCAACTGAAATCTTCTGTAGATAAAAGGAAACAATAGTTTCAAATTCATTTTTTTAAAATATGTGAAAGATGGTCAATAAACGTTAGACGAGGATTGAATAAAACCTCAGGATCTTTAACTCAATTTGACCAAGTAATATTTCTGCCATTCATAACTAGGTTTTGACTGAGGGGTAAAACAAAGCTTTATGTTTTAGTGTAAAACCAGGCCTGTGATGTATCCCCGGTAATTTGAATTTTCCACTTCCTTGAATATTCACTTACTTTGTCAAAAGAAGATATATTTTTTTAAATTTTTTTCTTTCTTTACTACAAATATTTATATTTGTTATGCATACGAGTAGTTTTCGATTTTACAGTGCATGTTTAAGCGCTTGCAACGAGTTTTTTTAAGTATATGTGACAGCGCATAGAGAAAGAGACCTAAGGATAAAAAAAATCAATTTTCACTTTTTTTTTGATGTGGACAACATCTGAGCATCGAATGAGATCGATCCCTTGCCCCAAAAGTGTTCCCTCCTAGAGATATGCGCGTTTTATGAAAGTGATGGTACACCAAAGATACACGTATTTAAATGTTTAAAATGGCTCTCCTGAACAAAACTGGTTTTTACCCTTAGGTCCCTTTCTTTTTTTCGCGTCACATATATAATTCCGATCCCTAGTCATGACAAATGTTCATTTTCCAACGTCATCATTCCAAGAATTACTTACACTTATGTTGATTTACCCCATAATAACAGTGGTTTCCACTCAGGAATACTTTAATATTTGGAATTCGTACATATTTAACATACATTCCCCCATTACACATAATTGCAATGTTTTCCTTCAGTTACATTTGCATGCTTTATATTTTAACTAATTGAATTGCGAGAATCCGCTGAATGAACACTTGTCATCAATTGAAGAGAAGGATACAGAGAAAGAAATACTTTATAAAAACGCAGATCTTAATTAAATTTTTAATTGGAAATATACGACACCATACAACATCGAATATGTTTATATACTTAAGACTAAAAGTAGACTTTTCGATTTTTGGAACATTACAAAAAAAATCAAAAATCGACTTTTAGAATTTTTAGTATAAAATAGTCGATTAAAGTCGACTTTTCGATTTTTTTCTTTGGTGAAATGAAAATGCAATATTTTGGAATAAAAAACAATTTTTCTTTTAATAAAAAAAGTTGTTTATAAAAATAAGAGTGGTTAAAAACTTATTATCATCAGGTAATTGAAGCAGTTTGTATATTATTCATATTCAAGTTTTTAAAACTTTAAAAACAAAGTTTGTTAATATATAAATTTTTTGGAGAAATTTGTCTCCGGGGTCAATAAGTCCTGCATGCGAAAATAGTCTCTCACAATGGACAGATGTGGCAACGAGTGACAAAGATTTTTTCGGTACTTTTGCAATCATGGATGATCGCTTTCCATTGTTCTTCATATAAGTATTGTATTCGGGGTTTTTTTTAACGACAAACAGGTGGTATCTTGACTCTTGTCAAGAAACCCCTCTTCTTCATCGGTGGCTTTGACAGTGTCTTGTGGATTTTCCTTTCTCCAAATGAGACAATTTTGGTTATATAACCATTTAACCAAAAGTGACCTTCATCGCTGAACAAAATTTCCACAAATCAAATAGAAAGGATCGGTGACCGTCTCGTGTTGGGCCCATTCACCACGATTTGCAATCGTTGTTCCGGAGTATGTTTATTCATTATGAAATGGCAAACCAAACTGACCATAAATCAAGTGACAGCTGTCAAAAGCAGCCACTCCGAAAAAAATGTGGCCAGATTGAAAACCACTAAGATTAAACATTAAATATATTTTCTTTGAATGGTGTTCGGTGTAGGAAGCCATGTTGTGATGGTTATTGTACTCGACTATTATATAGGTTGCTCAATCTAGAGGTATTTTTTCAGAACAAACAAAAAGTTCAAATTAAATGTGGAATCTTTATTGGTAATTTTAAAGGACGTTTTATGGCATTAGTTTTCTGAATATAATTTCCTTCAAATGTTGGCAACTGTATTATGGAAATGAGCATTCGGTGAGAAACGGGAAGATCCGCTGTTTTCGACCAAAATATTGTTCGGCAATGAGGCCCATTTCTGGTTCAACGGCAAAGTCAATAAACAAAATTGCTGTATTTGGGCTGAAGAGCAACAAGAAGAGGTCTTAGAGGTTCATTATACCCAGAGAAAACTAAGGTTTGGTGCGGTTATTTTAAAAATGATGATGGCCGGAACGTAACCGTGAATGGTGCACGCTATCGTTATCGATCTTTATGCTACCTGAAATTGATGCCCGTAATCTTGAAGACACTTGGTTCCAACAGGACGGTGCCAATTGCCATACAGCTGCTCAAACATTGAATCTTTTGAGAGATCATTTCGAAAAGCAGCTCATTTCACGTTTTGGACAGGTGAGTTGGCCGCCTAGATCGAGTGTTATCACACCTTTACACATTTTTCTTTGGGGTTACGTAAAGTCTATGCTGACAAACCAGCTACAATTCAGGTTTTGGAAGCCAACATAACGCGTGTCATTAAAGCCATACCGGCCGAAATGCTCGAACGAGTCATCCAAAATTGGACCCTCAGAAGGGAAACCCTGAGGCGTAGTTGCGGCCAACATTTGAAGGAAATTATATTCAAAAAATAAATGCCATAAAATGTCCTTTCAAATTACCAATAAATTTTCCACACTTGACTTGTGTTTTTATATATTTTTTGTTCTGAAAAAATACCTCTAGATGGATCACCCTATATAAGTAAACCCAGGTTTCAATATGAACATCTTAAATTTTTTGTAATAGCGCAGTTTTCCACTACTTAAATACCGAAAACTTTTGGAGCAAACTTTAAATCTTTTAGCCATTTAAAACTTTTTCTTAAGAATGGCTCAACCATAATGCACAATGTTAAGTGTGAGTCACAACCTAACGTCAAGTTTTTTGCCCAAGTTATACGTAACTTACCCTACTTAAGATTCAATTGACTCAAGAGCTGAAGCCTACTGCCCATTTCAAGCGTCGTCAATGCGCCGAATGCTTGGTTGAACAGACAGACTGAATGGAACTTTACAAAAAAGATCATCTTTGGCGACGAGGCACACTTTCTCCTTACACACAGATAAAATTTATGGGTACTATATGGTCACGGCAACAATAGTTTTTTCTCTGCAATAAAATTATGTTTGTCACAAAGATATTATTGTTTTTTAAAATTAATTTTGACAATAGTATGATTGCGGCAATATTAATATTGATAAAATTGCCTAATTTAAAAATTTAAATAAGGTTGCAGCAACAATGTAACTACGGTTGGTCCGACAAAAGTATTGTTTTTGGATTTTTTGTTTGCAAAAATATAATAACGAAAATCATACCGTATGATTGAAATCATTATAAATTTGTTAATTAGTTTTGGAACAATGTTTCTGTAACGAAGCCAACGCAATATTTTAAATAAATAAAACAAACGTTTTTTAGCACATTTTTTCTTTTGTTTAAACAAACACTGTTGAGTTTAATGTATTTTTAAATAAAGTAGTTACAAAAAATCTCCATTATTGAATAACAACATTACTCAATCCTAATAAATAATTCTGGGAATGGTGTGGTTAAGTGGGATCATATTATGGTTGTAGGGATTATAACATGGTTGGGTGTAAATCATACTATGGTTGTGGGGATCATACTATGGTTGTATTTGAAACAAACTATGGTTGTGAGGATCATAATACTGTTGTGGAGATCAAGTTATGGTTGAGTGGGAATCAAACTAAGGATGTGAGAATACTATTTTTGAGAGGACCATAATATTGTTCTGACACGAATATTGTTACCCCAACCATACTTTTTTTCTTTATGTAAAATTGCCGCATTTGGGCAAATAAGAATCTACAAGTGATTCTTATTTGACTATTTGGTGCGGCGGCGTCATCGGCCCTTCATCGGTACTTCTTCGAAAATACGGTTGGCCAAGCAGTTACCGTGAATGATGTTCGCTATAGCGAGATGATAAAGGACTTCTTGTAGACGGAAAATGAGGATATGGACTTGGGCGACATGTGGTTTTTACCGAATGGTGAAATTGCCACACAGCCAACGAAACAATGGCTCTAATATATTAACGACATTGAACCTCCATTATGCCTCAGTCATTGAAAATATAGGCCACCGAAGCCGTAACGAGTAATATTTTACTTTATGCACTTTTGTCATAGATCCTTCTATCATAATAAAAAAATATTAAGATAATTCTTTAAAATCTCTTTGTTTTATTTAAAATTAACATCGTGCCTTTTAGTTGGACCACCCTTTACAAAATGCATTTGCCTTTCGAAGCCGGCATTAAAAAGTAGGACTCGGCCATTGAGTAAAAAAATTGTTTCTTGCACAGCTCGATGGTTCGAGAGAATTTTCCTGTTTGTTCTTTAATGGGCCGATCTTCTTTACAATTCCAGTAGAAGTCAAAGTTCGACTAACCATAATGCTCTTAAATGCTCGTTTAAGTAATTTTGGAAAGGTAATAGGTAGGGCTATCATTAAAGAGAAAAAAATCAAAAAAATAATATCACTGGCTTAGAACATTGCAATTTTACCCTAGTATCCTCCGACCACCAATCCAAAAATGTTCAAACCGCTTCCATCTCGCTCTTTGCATTTTCGGGCATGGTCGTAGATGGCCAGATTATAATGAAATGAGCCAAGGAATATGCTGGTGAAATTTGTCCAGTGGTGAATAAATCACCCTGTACTTATATTTTACTTTTTGTGTTACTTTATCCCACTTCTATTTTGCTTTGCCAACGTCTTAACATTTCAGTCAGATCTGGATTATTTATTTTCCCCAATTTACCAAATATTTTTCTTTTAGTGTACTTGGGCAAACCGCTTTGTTCCACTTTTCCTTAACTTGCTGCGAAAAAGCTTTGATAAAATTGCATGCATCCATCGAAAGTCCTTAAACTTATTATGTGACATATCTATGCGCACTTGTGGTAGTGTATGTGCTCCTATGCTAATGTATACATGTGTGTGTAATCTCTCAAATACACACATAGACACGCATGCACTAATTCATTCAGTTCATTCCGTCATCCCAGGAACTTTTCATAGCAATTTTGACGTTTTTGTTTGTTCTCCTTTTTGTCGTTGTTGTCGTCGTCGTCGTTGTCGTTGGCGAAGTTAACTTTTCAGTTGATTTTGCATAATTTAACGTATGAATCACATTCATTACTCTAAATAGTTTTTTTTTTCTTGTAGACAAACTGGAAAGTGTTTTCCCCATTTCACCAGTGACTATGGGAAATTTTAAGAAGTAAATTGAAAAGAATCTTTTTAGCGAAATTGTACAAGAAAATTTTATTTTAAATAGTTTTGGGTGACTCTGATAGATTTAAAGTTATGGTATTTTATAGATATTTTCCGATAAGGCGACTAGGTCAGTGCGACCAGGTAGTATAAGTAATGATGTGTATGATATCTTAGAAACCTTAAGAGTTACCATTACAAACGAGATATAAAAATGTTGTACTTCTCTTGAACATGTGGAGATTATTAACACTTACGAGAATTATCGCTGTTTCGCCTGGTCGGTCAGCAAAATGGTTTAAGTGCTCACGGTGGAAAAGTTTGACTGCCAGTAAACCCTATTAGACCTTGAGTCATCAACCAGATAGAGAGTGGTACAAAACCAAGGTAGCTATATATTTGATGTGATATTGTGAGCCATATCGATATGATGATTAGTGTGTACGAACAGATCCAACTCTATGAAAAAACAAATTTTTCAGCGAAGGGTTGCCACCTCATAAATTCCGGCGACTTTACAAATCAAAGATTTACCCCTAAGGCATGTAATCTGGCAAAGCCGTTCTGATCCGTTATTTAACAGTAGGTTATGATCCAGTGATTTTAAGTTAAGGGTGTTCCAACTAAAACTCACGATGCTAATCGTAAATGAAAGTTTTTAGAGAACTACCTTAATATTTATAATAATAAAGGGGTCTATGACAATTTTGTGTGAAACAAAATATCGGCCAAATGCTTGCCACGGCTTTTGTGGCATACCTCTATCCGATGGTCCACATTTTCAATAAATCTGAGACATAATGGAGGTTCAATATCGTTTATATGCCGAATTATCTCATCCTTTAGCTCTTGAATTGTTCTTAGCCTATTGAAGTATACGTTTTCATTTATATACGAGGGCGACCGCAAAAGTAATTGGCCTAACATAAAAGTACCGTTTTTTGGAATTATTATTATTTATTTTTCAGCATAATCTCCTTCCAACTCAATACACTTCATCAAACGCTTTCCAAGTTTTTTAATTCCATCCGAAAAATAAGATTTTTCAAGACCTTCAAAATATGTCTCAGTTTCAGCAATAACCTCGCTATTGGTCGAAAATTTTTTGCCACCGAGAATTTTTTTTAAATTTGGAAACAAGAAATAATCAGAAGGAGCTAAATCTGGACTATATGGTGGATGCGGAACAATTTCAAATCGTAATTCGGCCAGTTTTGCAGTGTGTGAAGGAGCATTATCTTGATGAAAAAGAACTTTTTTTCTTAATGCGGTCGTTTTATCATGATTTCTTCACTCAACCGATTCAATAATGCACAATAATATTCACTATTTATAGTTTTTCCTTTCTCAAGATAATCAATAAATATTATACCCCTTGCATCGCAAAATACTGTGGTCATTACTTTTCCTGCTGACTTATCAGTTTTCGCCTTCTTGGGACCACTTTTACCAGCTTCTATCCATTGTTTTGACTGTTCTTTGCATTCTGGGATGTAGTGATGGATGTTTCATAAACAGTTATGAATCGGCGCAAGAACTCTATTGGATTACGCTGATAAATCGCTAAAAGCTCCGCGGAATTGGTCCAACGGACGATTTTTTGGGGCAAAGTCAACAAACGCGGCACCCATCTTGCGGATAGCTTTTTCATGTGGAGTTCATCATGTAAAATACTCCAGACTTGTTTTTCGTGTATTTTAACAATCTCAGCAAGTTCTCTGAGCTTTATTCGTCTATCTTTAGTCACTTCATTAAATATTTTTCTAATGTTTTCAATAGTAGTAGCAGTTTTCGGTCTTCCAGAGCGTTGTTCGTTCATCTTCCGTACCCATTTAAAATTGTTGAACCCAGGATTTCACGGTGGAGTATGATGGTGCATTATCACCGTGAACAGAATCCAATTCATCTTTAACTAATTGTGGCGTATAACCTTTCATATAAAAGTATTTAATTACCACACGAAACTCTTTATATTCCATTTTTCAAAAATTATAAAACTTGTTTACTTCAATCACCTGTTACAAAGAAAATAATCATTAAATATTTCGGAAATTTTGACAGATGGCTTATAAAAGATTGCTTTTAAAAAACAAAAAAAAAAGTTGCTAGTTAAAAAGAAAATGTGCCAGGCCAGTTAGTTTTGCGGTCGCCCTCGTATTCCCAAAGAAAGAAGTCCAACTGAGTCAAATCACATGACGGCAATGGTCAATTAACATCGCCACGACTTTAGATAACATGACCTTTAAATTTCTAGCTCAAAATGACCAGTTTTCGTTGGCTGTGTGGCAAGTGGCACCATCCCTTTGGAACCACATATCGTCCAGGTCTACATATATATTCAATTTATAGTCACAAGAAGTCCGGTTTTATCTCGCGACATGGAACACCATTCACAGTAACTGCTTGGCCGATCTAATTTTCGATGAAGTACGGACCAATGACGCAGCCAGCCCATAAACCTTACCAAACAGACAATCTTTGTGCTTGTATTGGCTATTCAACAATCACTGCTGGATTTTCTTGTTTTCCAAATGTGGCAAAACTGCTTGTTAACGAATCCATTGAAGAGAAATTATGCCTCGTCGCTAACGATTATTTTATTTGTCACCATTGACTTTTGTCTGTCCAACCAACCAATCGAAGTATTGACCACGCTTAAAATGGTCAGTAGGCTTCAGCTCTTGAGTCAATTGATCCTTGTAAGCATAATTCAAATCTATATTTAAAATTGGCTTAAGTGATGATCGTGAGATGTTCAATTGTGAGGCACGACGTTGAGTCGAGGTTGAAGGCTCTTCTACCACACTATCGCGATCAACATCAATGTTTTCGCCAGAACGAACTGAGCGAGCATACGGAGGTGTTTTTAAATTTCCTCAAGATACGGTTTGCTCATTTATCCCGGTTGTGGGAACACGAAGTTCATGAAATGCAGTTTGATTTAAACGCCCATTTTCATAAAAGGCTTCAACAATCCTAACGCGCAGCTCAATTGTGTACCTCTCCTTGGTTGTCAAACACTGAAACAACGATATTTCAAATTAAGTTGGACAAAAAACATGACGTTAAGGTGTGACTCACAACTAACATCGTGCATTTTGGTTGGACCGCCCTCAAACATTATTTTTCTTCCGATCATGGTTAGAGTGGAATGATGGTAAAGTAGCTTTCATCGAAACTGCGCTTTCATTATAAAATTTTACACTAAAAGGACTATGGCTGCTATATATATTTCTGGCCTAATATGAAAAATGCGAATATATATCATCAAAAATGGTTTTATTGTTTTTCAAAGTTTTCTCCAGTATGATTTATACACTTTTGCATGAGCTCAAACCAATTGTCGAAGCACTTTTTCCACTCCGATTGAGATACCTTCAAAACATGGGTTTTTAACGCTTCAACCGCAGCATTTGACGAAAATCGTTGACCACGCATTTTTTCTAGATGTGCGGGAATGAAAAGAAGTCATTGGTGCCAAGTCAGGGCTGTACGGAGGATGACCCATCAATTCGACGTTTTGGTCGGTCAAAAATGCGCTGGTTTGAGCCGATGTGTGAGAGCTCGCGTTGTCATGGTGCACAGTGATTCGTCCGCCTTCTCTTGTTCGTTTTTCGAATTTCTCCGAAGACTTCAGGCAAACAAATTGTGGTGCACTACTCAGAATTGACCGTTCTACGTTGCTCAAGCGGAACAGTCGCCACATGACCAGTTTTGCCGAAGAAACAGGCGCCTATTTGCTTCGAAGTGCTTCCTCCATGAATAACTTTCATTGGATTTGGCTCGTCTTCGAAGACCCACGCCGTCGATTGCTGTTTTGTTTCGGGCTCATATGCATAGATCCATGATTCGTCACCTGTGACGATCTTCTAAACGTTTTTGAAGCACCGCGATCGTATTTTTTTCAAAATTTCTTTGCACCAATCGACACGAGCCTTTTTTTTTAAGCGATTGTCAAATTGTGCGGGATCCCAACGAGAACAAACCTTTTTTACGGCCAGATGTTCTTGCAATATCGAATGTATGCTGGTGGATAAAATGTCCAAGGATTCCTCTATCTCACGGTATGTCACAGGACGATCTTGCCATTTCAGTTCATGCACTGCATCAATGTTCTCTGGCACAATGACCGTTTTTGGACGACCTTTACGACGTTCGCCATTGAGCGAGCGTCGGCCACGAATGAATTCATTAAACCAGTTTTCCACAATGCTATGGGATGGTGCTCCATCGCCATACAAAGATTTAAGTATATCGATGCACTCTTGTCGTAATAATCCACGTCGAAAGTTGTGAAAAATGATCGCACGAAAATGTTCACGAGTTAATTCCATTTTTTTGTCAAACTATAAACAACACAAATGATGGTCGTACGTCAAAACGTTCTGAGTACGTTTATGCTAAAAAATGTCAATTTTTCCAATGGAAATGTCAGATGGCGCCAGGCAATACTTAGTGTTGCCTATGCCAGAAATATATATAGCAACCCTCGTATTTCTGACTTTTTTAAATAATCTTATATTTCGCATTATCATCTCGTTGGATATGTCAATAAGCAAAATTTCCGCATATATGACGCGCAAAATAGAAAGGGACCTCAGGCTAAAAACCAGTTTTGTTCAATAGAGCCATTTTAAAGATAAGGTCCCTTTCTATTTGCGCTTAGAATCGTCGACTTCACTTTCATAAAACGCGCATATCTCTGGGAGGGAACACTTTTGGGGCATGGGATCGGTCTCATACGATGCTCAGATGTTGTCCACATCAAAAAAAGAAAAAAAATGAAAAATGTTTTTTTACCCTTAGCTCCCTTTCTCTATGTGCTGTCACATATGGTGTTCAGAGAACCCACACGTGACTATCATCTTAAACAATATCTAAAACTACACTATTCATGGGCACATTCCAAGAATTAAGATATTCTATCAACACGATTCGAAATCAAATCCTCGTAAACATTGTTTTTTTTCTTTGCTACGTAACCAATCTTACTTCAACCATGCGCTGAAGAAAAGTATGGCTAATGTGACAATATTCGAAGAGCATTATACTTTTATTTTGAATATATTTGTATCAAAACACTATTATGTTCCCTGACAACCCCACTATGATCCCCACAACCATAATATAGCATGACGCTCTTCGAATATTGTCCCCCCTGACAACCAACAAAATTGTCACCCAACTATAGTTTTTTCCTGCATGCAGTGTACATCACCTATGTCGTTGTCTGATAACAAAATAGACTTTAAATACCAGCTTTTACTGACATCTTATTGACAAAGCTCAAAAAGGATTTTTTTAACCAAAGTACGAAGTCGGAACTCCGAGTCTAGAATCGTTTAAAGAGAAATATTTAGAACGGATTTTTCCGCTTTTTGTCAACATCCGTACACGCAGAGAAAAAATATGGTCACGGCAACAATAAAATGTTCTCCGTAATAAAATTATGTTCGTCGCAGCCATAGTATTGTTTTTTGAATTTCATTTTAACAATAGTATAATTAAGGTGATAAAAGGTTTTCCAATAGGGACACAACAAGTTTGTGTCTTTCTGTCAACGCACCCTCAAACATTTTTAATGATCTTTTAGTGTCTAAACGTTAGTCGAATAGCAAAGTTCACATACGAGCAACGTTGGGAAATAAGTAAAAATTACCAACGAAATTCTAAGTCGGTGGCTCTAGCAAAGATCCACAGAAATCCAGAATTTCATCTTCAGCGATGAAGCTCATTACTTGCTGAGTGGTTGTGTCAATAAACAAAATATGCGTTATTGGACAGCAACAAACCCGCATGTGCTTCAATAGACACAATTGCAACAGCAAAAAATTTCTGTGTGGTGTAGTTTTTATGCCGAAGGTGTGATTCTGATTTGACCAGAATCGGATGAGCTTGACATCGCTGTATGCGGTTTCGACAAGACGCGTCGAATCACGGAAAGTTAAATTCGCTAAACGTGTTATCTCGAGAAATGGTCCGGTCGAATGGACACCTCGTTCATGCGATTTAACGCTATTGGATTTCTTTTTATGGCGCCACATCAAGTCATTGGTCTATGCCAACAACTTAATACGAGCTCAGAGACAACATCCAGCACGAAATTGCCAACGTTCCCGTTGAAATGTGTGCAGTAGTGGTGGAAAATTGGGTCCAAAGAATAGATCGCTGCACACGGGTTCGTGGTGGTCATATGGCCGAAATCGAATTTTATTTTTAAAATGTAACATTTACACTACAACTGGAATAAAGTATATTTGAACTCTGTATCTTAAATATTCTATTAATATAATTATATAAAATTGTTATGTCCCTATTGGAAAACCCTGTATTAATATGGTTAAAATGTAACAACAGAATTATTTCCACATACGTTTATCCGCAAGTAAGATCTTACACAATTTTAAAGTTCTGCCACACTTAATGACAAACCCTTTACTTTTGTTTATTAGTTTGTGGGACTTGTTGCTTCTACTTTAATGGACAAGTGGATGAATAATGGTGTAAGGCTACAATTAGCCCATTTTCGCTATGGAATAATATAAATTTGCCCCCACTGTGCAAAATCTTAATGGGTTGATGGTGCATGTTTACATA
Source organism: Hydrotaea diabolus (assembly GCA_963513945.1). Lineage (NCBI taxonomy): Eukaryota > Metazoa > Arthropoda > Insecta > Diptera > Muscidae > Hydrotaea > Hydrotaea diabolus. The sequence goes on from OY740717.1 coordinate 18,104,146, forward strand.
CTATGTCTGACTGACATAAATAAGAGTGCAAGTATGTGTGTGTGTGTTGTATATCATATCCCTGTTCTTGCTTGTGTGAGTGAGAGTGCCTGCCATCCACAGTGACATGTGTACGTAAACAAGGTTAAATTTATTGAAATTGGTTCAATTTTATTATGCGAATATTGTGAATATGCATAGAAATCTGAAATCTGTTCTACGGTGATGATTTATTTGTGCACTTTTTTTCTCGAAGCAATGTCCTTTTTTTCCTGATTCTGTTGTTATAGTCTGTATGGGTGTCTGTCTGTATGACGTACACATACTATTGTCAACAAATCAATGAACAATTTGCAAATAAATGAAAAATGAAAACTAAAAAAAATTACCAAACAAATGTAAATAATGCAAAGCAAATGATTTGATTTCATAATTAGTTTATAAAGGACGAGCAAAAACTGAATATGCGCACAAACAGATACGTTACGTTTGTAAATAATTCAATCGAAAACTGTCACGATTTTTGCAGCCTTGAACCATTTAATAGATGTTTAGGATGATTTAGGATGACGTATTCATATCCTCCACTGAGAGGTAAGGTTTTTTTTTGGAACCAGGGGTGTTCGAAAATACAAGTTGACACCGCCCGTTTTCACGATTCGTCATTGCTGGCACATAAGTTCAAAACCACACCCCAGTACTCTACCCCACGACTCTACCGTAAGGTATTACTACGCAAGGGCTGGTTCGAAGGCATTCCGCTCCCCGCAGCTTCTTCCGCACGTTGGAGCATAAATTGCAAAACATGTACGGGCCCCGGAATCCATAAGGTATGTCTGAACCTGCGACACTTAAAAATCTGTGCAAGTATTTTCCTAAATATCAAGTATTGTGTTAGGCAATAGTTTGCCTCGCCCTGGGACCTATTTGTGCAGCCGGCTACAGTGGCTACATAAACTGGTGCATCCCTCTACCTTTCGATCTGCTGTCCCACCTAGCTTGGCACATTTCCATGAAGGCCTTACTTTTGGCCTTTAATCTGTCTTTTCGTTCAACAGGGATTTGTCTCTAGTCATATATTTGCCTCATTTTATCCACCAGTATGGCAATCGGCATCATCCCTGCCACTACGAAAGCTGCTTCATACGATTTTGTGCGGAATTCGCATATTATTCTTAGGACACTTAGTCCATATATTGAGGTTAGCTTCCTTTTGGTCTCCTTCCTGGACATCGCTTCTGCCGCTACTGGAGCCGCATATAATGGGTGATCCAAGTAGAGATACTTTTTTCAATAGCCTTTTTTTTTTAAAGGTCTGTCATATACTTATGCTTATATACTATTTGTTGAATATGTTTGGCAATAGTGTCTGCGAAGCCTACTACTTTGCTACCATGTTGGAGTGGTAGTCTTGGGACTCCGTCATACATGATATTCCACAACAGTCCCTGTGTGACACCGGCTGTCTCGTGGTAAGTAGCTTCCCCTTCGTCGCTGTCATATATCAGCCGTCGGTTCAAAAATGGCTAGTGATCAGGTCAAGAAGGTGAAAATTTATTAATGACAATCCTTTTGTTAATCATATGAGGCCCTAACAAATATATTTTGTAAATCACATTGAACAGGGATTAACCGGCTCAAAACCTCTTGCATCTATAAGAACATTTAAATAGAAGACAAGTTTTAAACAAAATGGCAAAGTGACGTTGATTTTCGTGGCTGCACACTGCTTTTATCATGATTTCGGGTCCGTGACAACCCTCTTCAAAAAGCTTTGCAGCAATTGTTGGAAATAAAACCGAACTCTATAAGGCCAGGGTCTCTCCAAACGAATGAGAACTACTGTTGTGAACCTTACTTTTCAAGTTTTCTTCACACAATTGCCCACGAAAATACAACTCACTCTTGCCACCTCTACAGAGTCTCCACATCGAGAGCCATCAATAGATTTCTTTTACAATGTGTGTGTGTGTTATAAAAGAGTTTTTTTTTGTTGAAAACTTGTCTTCTATTTAAAATAGATGCAAGAGGTCTTGAGCCGGTTAATCCCTGTTCAATGTGTAAAAGCAACAGACCGAAATAAAACAAACGAGCAAACATATTTTGTAAATCTCGAAATGTTAATATTGGCCAGTATAAATTTTATAAATCGCGCCTTTAAAGAGAATAGTCAGTTAGTCCAATTTTGGACATTTTACAGGATAGACAAAATACCTTTCGTGAATGTTTAACCAATTGATTCTTTAAAACATTAAAATAAATTTAGTGCCATTTTAGCTGTTTTTTTCAATAGTTGTATTAAATTACAAACTAACATACTTGATTCTATTTTGGAATAATTTGTTGGACGTTTTAGCAATATAAACTCAACAATTTGTTTCAACTAAGCTGCTTTTCGCAAACGATTTTTTTAGTTAGCTTCGCCGTTCATCGTTGGATAACATCCATTTATTTAGTCATTCCATTTGTAACATCTTTATCGATCTATGTCTGCATAAAATTTAGGGTGATTTAATTGCCTGTCAGATCTTTGAGTAATTATTTGTAATATGTTAATCTTCAGACAATTGGTACTTAAGCTTTGGTAGCGATAGGAGAACGACTGATTCTCTTCTCTCAGTTTTATTTCTATTCTTACGCGCTCATATCCCAGCAAGCCAAACGTTCAGAAATCAGTCAGAATTCTGTAAGGCAATCGGCAAAATGCTTCGATTACGGATCAGAATTCTTACCGAGTTCGTAACGAAAAACATATGAGAGGGTCGACATGAATTCTGAACTACTACTCTGAAAAAAAAAAATCCTCAGACAATCCGAACAGAATTTGTAACGATTTCGGTAAGAATTCTCCATCGAGTTCAGATATTGTTCAGAATTGTCTGATGTCAGACATTGTCGGCAAATTTGAATTACTGGGATCTTATATTGTTTTTTTTGTATGTATTGTATGTCAAAGGTAATATTTAAAAAAAATATTTTTTTTATTGCCAACTAAAAAAAACCTTAAATAAAAGTTGAGAAAAAGAAATTTGGGCGCTTGAAAATTATTTTTTTTAAAGTCTCAATGAAACTTTTGTTCCTCCTTAATAAGTCCGTTACCATCTCGCTAGAGCGAACACCTTTCACGGTAACTGCTTGGCTGTCCTCATTTTCGAAGTAGTACGGCCGGAAGTACAGTCCCGGTTCGAAGTAGTACAGTCCCGGTTCGCTGAAATTTGAGCACAATTTTCCCAATTATAGACACATTTGGTCGATTATGCTGATCAAAAAAATTAACGAAGTGCACGAAATGCATTTTGATTTCAACTCCTATTTTCGATAAAGGCTTCTACAGTCCTTACACGCTGTTCAATTATGTAACTCTCCATTGTTGTATTTGACAAACACTGAAACAAAGAAATGTCAAGTTGGACAAAAAACTTGACACAGTACATAATTTTTCAGGCGATTGATTCGGGACTCAATTCTGATAATTGTTTGTGAAAGTAGCCCCAAAAAGAAGAACTTCTGCGTCATTCGTGTGGTCAAGGTACATCAAATAATAATTTAATAATTAATTTGAAGTAATTAAGTATCGTATAGGGGAATTTGTCACGTTTTAGGCTCTTTTGTTTGTCATAACTCGAGAACCACTAGTCCGAATAAGCTGAAACAAATTTTTAAAAAATTAAGCGTTACAATTCCTTAAACCTGTTTTTAGGCAAAAAATATTTTTTGCCTAAAAAATTAAAGTTTTTTTTTTAATTCATAAAAAAAACTAAACGGTAAAAAGTGTCAAGTCCTATTACTTTCACATAAAGTCACATAACCTATGAACAAAATGAGACACAGATCATGAAAATCGATTTACGCGTTTCGCTTTTATGCACAATAAAGTGAAGGTATGAATTTCAAAACTTTTCTCGAGATATACACAAAATTCTTTGGAAAAACATTGATAGCTTTTTTATTTTATTGGGGCTACTTTCACAAACAATTATCAGAATTAAGTCCCGAAATCATGTGTTGTACTGTGTTATGGTTGGACAGCCCCTTACATGTATCTAAATCTTTTTTTTAGAAAAATATAAAAAATTATATTAAAGGTAATGACATTTCGAGTTAACTGCATATATTAAATTGTGGTTCCTATTTCTCTCCCTTAAAATCTTGGTTCTGAGTCTTAAATGTATTCAAATTCTAGAACCAAGTACATTATTAGACTCGTAATAAAATTAATTTGTTTTCGGCCTTAGAAGCTAGTCAGAAATTTCGGCTACTAGGATTTTAAGCACCAGTTCGTCCATAGCCGAATTGAGTTCGATTTTAACAAATAGAAGGACTAGTGTTGAAATTGCATTGCTTTATATATACTTATATAACCTTGATCGAAGAAGCTGGAATCGTCAAAGTAGGTGCTGAAATAGATTCTTAAAATATTTTCATGGATTTTCATGGTGGCCCAGGTTAAATGATAGAAACGATCCGTTCTACTGTCACTAGACCCATTTGGCTCTTAATAAGTTCTTAAATTAAGGGTCTTTACCAATTGGAGACATATTTCATAGCATATCTTAAAATTCCTTCTCTTCAGCGTTCATGGAGAGTGTACCCACGGAATAGGGCTTATGACAATAGGTAATGCACATTAGGGTAGATCGATTAAGCAATCGATATATTACCATCGATTTTGCAACAGCTTTTGGCATGAGGAAATAGGTTTTACCGCGGCCCTAAAGAAATAAGTTTCGAGGCCCCAAAATTTCCTTTAATCAATTTTTATTTTTAAGGGTTTTCAGTAGGCAATTAAAAAACGATTTTTTTTTAAATATTGCCAAATATTAATATTCCAAAGTGACATACAAATATACATTACCACAAACAATACTCGTACATAAGAATTGAAATACAAATGAGAGACGATTAAGGATATGGACCTGGACAATATGTGGTTCCAACAGAATGGTGCCAATTACCACACAGCCAACAAAACAATGGCCCTTCTGAGCAAGAAACTCAATGGCCGTGTTACCTCACGTTGTGGCGATTTTAATTTCCCGCTACGATCACATGATTTGAGAACTTTGGAGTTCTTTCTTTGGTGATATTAAAAAAATGTGCTTTAACAAACCAAGAACAATTCTGGAGCTAACGGATAATAAATTTCGGCACTTTAACGACATTAAACCTTCAATCTGACTCAGAGTCATTGAAAATATGGACCTCTATCCGACACCGAAGCCGTGACAAGCATTTTGCCGATATTTTGTTTCACACATAATTGTCATAGATCCTTCAACGGTATACATATTTCAGGCCTAGACAGCACTATGTGTTGCCTGGCGCCATCTGACATTTCCATTGGAAAGCTTGACATTTTTTAGCATAAACGTACTCAGAACGTTTTGACGTACGACCATCATTTGTGTTTTTTACAGTGACTTGAAAAAATCAATTTTGCAAAAAATGGAATTGACTCGTGAACATTTTCCTGCGATCATTTTCCACAACTTTCGACATGGATTACTATGTATCGTTGAACTTAAATCTTTGTATGGCGATGAAGCACCATCCTATAGCACTGTGCAAAACTGGTTTAATGAATTCAATCGTGGCCGACGCTCGCTCAAAGACGAAGGTCGTCCAATAAAAGCCGTTGTGCCAGAGAACATTGATGCCGTGCGTGAACTGATAATGTAAGATCGTCATGTGATATATCGTGAGATAGAGGCACTAGCATACGTTCGATATTTCATGAACACCTGGCCGTAAAAAAGGTTTGGTCTCGTTGGATCCCGCACAATTTGACAATCGCTCAAAAAAAGGCTCGTGTCGATTGGTGCAAAGAAATTTTGAAAAAATACCATCGCGGTGCTTCAAAAGAGGTTTATAAGATCGTCACAGGTGACGAATCATGGATCTATGCGTAAAAGCCCGAAACAAAACAGCAATGGAACGTGTGGGTCTTCGAAGATGAGCCAAATCCAACAAAAGGTTTGGTCTCGTTGGATCCCGCACAATTTGACAATCGCTCAAAAAAAGGCTCGTGGCGATTGGTGCACAGAAATTTTGAAAAAAATACCATCGCGGTGCTTCAAAAGACCTTTATAAGATCGTCACAGGTGACGAATCATGGATCTATGCGTAAGAGCCCGAAACAAAACAGCAATGGAACGTGTGGGTCTTCGAAGATGAGCCAAATCCAACAAAAGTTGTTCGTGGAAGAAGCACTTCGAAGCAAATGATCGTCTGCTTCTTTAGCAAAACTGCTCATGTGGCGACTGTTTCGCTTGACAAATGTAGGACGGTGAATTCTGAGTGGTGCACCACAATTTGTTTGCCTGAACTCTTCGGAAATTCGAAAAACGAACAAGAGAAGACGAATCATTGTGCACCATGACAATGAGAGCTCTCACACATCGGCTCAAACCAGCGCCTTTTTGACCGGCCAAAACTTCGAATTGATGGGTCATCCGCCATACAGCCCTGACCTGGCACCCAATGACTTCTTTTTATTCCCGAGCATCAAGAAAAAAATGCGTGGTCAACGATTTTCGTCGCCAGGAGATGCTGTTGAAGCGTTCAAAAGCCATGTTTCGGAGGTGTCTCAATCGGAGTGGAAAAATTGCTTCGACAATTGGTTTGAGCGCATGCTAAAGTGTATAAATCATGCTGGAGAATACTTCGAAAAACAATAAAAATATTTTTGATGATAAATATTCGCATTTTTCATTATAAGGCCAGAAATATAAAGCAGCCCTCTAAAAATTATTAAGATAATTCTTTTTTTTGTTTTATATATAATAAACATCAATTAACAATGTGCGTTTTAGGTGGACCGCCCGTTTTTTTAATAAAACTACCCCATTAACAAATATATTCCCAAATAATGGCCACTCAATATTGGAGGGGAGTATAAAAGCTTTGGCCCAGAACTTAATAAATTGTTTTTCTAAATTTGGTCTAAAGCCCATTGAAACTCTTTATAATTTGCATTGATGCTAAATATTTTTGTTTCACAGTTGATGGAACTAAAAAGACGATGCGCACATAAAACTGGCATAGCAAAAATATGTATAAATTTTTTCAGATATAATTGTGCCGCCAAGTATTAAACCTTCCATAAAAGAAAATTCTTTAAAGGCCGGGCATACTGAAGGTTTTTTTTCTTGTCCCCGTTTTTTCTAACTTCCGGTTGACTGAAAACTCTGAAATATACGAGTATGTTGAAAATTTATAAAAAGTTTGTTTAGCTCGTTTGTTTTATTTCGGTCTGTTGCTTTTACACATTGAACAGGGATTAAACCGGCTCAAGACCTCTTGCTTCTATATTTTTAAGTTTTTAACAAAATGGCAAAGTGACATTGATTTTCGTGGCTGCACACTACTTTTATCATGATTTCGGGTCCGTGACAACCCTCTTCAGAAAGCCTTGCTGCAATTGTTGAAAGTAAAACCGAACTCTATAAGGCCAGGCTCTCCACAAACGAATGAGAACTACTGTTGTAAACCTTACTTTTCAAGTTTTCTTCACACAATTGCCCACGAAAATACAACTCACTCTTGCCAGCTCTAAAGAGACTCCACATCGAGAGCCATCAATAGATTTCTTTTACAACAACGTGTGTGTGTTGTAAAAAGAGTCTAGTTGACTATGTCAACTTGTGTGCCGTGCCGTGCATGTAAGTATGTTTAGCTCGTTTGTTTTATTTCGGTCTGTTGCTTTTACACATTGAACAGGGATTAAACCGGCTCAAGACCTCTTTATAAAAAGTGGGGTTTGGACTTTTTTTTCAAAGGTTTTCTAGACTGTCGGAAGTTGAAAAATACGCAGCGTAAGAAAAAGCGCTTCAGTGTGCCTTAGCCTTTAACTGTTATTTTTGATTTTATAATGTTTTTTGAATCTCCTGCAGAGTTATGATAATACCTCTTGGGTCATTGAGTATTTCTGGTGACGATATGTCACCATCACATCACATTATTTTAAGAACTCTACTTTATCTGTGTGGTCTCAATATTTATTGTATGCCCTATCCCTCTACTTCACACAGACGTTAATCAAAAAGTTTTACAATAATTTCCTTGGTCAAACAGATTTGAACAAATCGACCGCTGAGGTCTGCTCTGTGTGTCTAAGATTAATTTAAATAAATCGAAGCTGATGTGATTTAAGGCATCATTTACTGTCCTGGCCTACGGCATGATTATTGCAAATACTATGTGTTCCATTTGCTTCATAAATATATCGATATTTTATAGAGAGATTTATGCCACATTTGTAAGTTTTATTGACTGTGTGTGTGTATGAGTATGTATTAGTGTGCACAGGACATTCTCTGTAGGTGAATGTTTTGTGCAAGTGAGTGAGTGAGATTCCTAAAATTTATAGACAAAATATGCTGTTGACTAGACAACGATTTACTTAAAAACTAGACGCAGCCACAGACAGCATATATTTGCGTATGGCTATGTATGTTTGTATGCATATACGTGTAGACCATACAAATGCTGTAAACAATACAGCAGTAGTTGTATTTACATATCAATACAAATCCTTGATATCCTGACACACACGCACACACAGACGGTGCTTACTACACGCGCGCACAATGAATGCCAATAAACATAAATAGAAATCATGACAAACTCATTCATTCCAAGCCATGCAAACAATCTTCGATGCCATCATCCATTCAGCCATCCCACTCTTCCATCCCTCTGTCAGCAATAACGTCAGCTTCATGGGAGATTGCACGCAAGACTGCCTCAAACCACCCCACTTGCCCAATCACTGAAAACGAGTCAAAGTAACAAATCACCATCTAAAAAACAAATCCATTTTCAGCACAAGCCGATGAAAAGTGCTCTGCGCGCTTCTCGTTTGAGTGTGTCCTGCTGATGTTTGATATAAAATGTCTTCTTTTAGGGGGGTCCTGCTTGCGAGTCACTGTATAGAACGCTACCCGTAGTCAGAGAGAATCCTTAGTCGTTCATAGTTTTCCAATCCCGATATACTTTGGTATGCAATCATCGAATGACGGCATGAATGTATTGCAATTCAATAATACAAGTATTGGGTGAATCTTCCGTGTTCTTTTTTTTAGCTTTTTTGTCGACTTTTTCCTTCGCTGCTTTATTCCATTTCTTCTGCTTCAATGTTCTGTGCTTAAGTTTTTGCTTACAGCGCATAAATTCAATTTATGGAGTGTGTGTTGCTCTCCCGAAAATATGCAACATTGTTGTGCATGTTTCGATGAGCTCCTTCCCGAGCTCATCAGTTACACTCAAAGAAAAATGTTAATTTTTACAAAAAAAAGTGTTCAATTTTTATGTTTAAAGAAAATGTAAACAAAATTTTGTACTTATCGAAAATTTCATCGCGAATTTTATGTTTATAGAAAATTTCAAAGCGATTTTTTTGCATACAGAGTATTTTATGACGAATTTTTATGGTCATATAAAATTTCGCAAAGAATTTTGTATATACATATTGAAAATTTCGCAAAAAATTGTATGTTTATTGAAGATTTCGCTGCGAATTTTTGCATACAGAATATTGACAAATTTTTATGTTTATATAAATTTCACAACGAATTTTGTGTATATTGAAAATTTCACAACATATTTTGTGTTTATGTAGTATAAATAAATTTAAATAAATTTTATAAATTTTATTTTTACAGAAGAGTTCGCTGCGAGCTTTCAGTATATCAAAATTTTCGCAACAAATTTTCTGTTTACTATATCACTGTAAATTGTATGTTTACAGAAAATTTCGCAGCGAAGATTATGTTTATAAAAATGTCGCAATTTTTTGAGCCTAGAAATTTTTTCTGATTTTCGCATAGTTCAAATCCGTGATTCGAGTCATGCAAAAATTTCATGAAATGAAAATTCAGAGCCATCAGGTTATTTAATGGATTTTTTATCCACTACTTTATCGGCTTCTTCTTTACAGTCTAATAAAAAAATCACAACTTACACAAAAATGCGGAAAAAAGTGCATTCTTACTGAGGCATCCTTATAAAAACGTTGCCTGTTTTTATGCTTATAGAAAAATTTTATATTTATAGAAAACTTCGTCAAAATTTTATGTTTATAGAAAATTTCGTCGAAATTTTTAATGTTTATAAAAAATTTCATCGAAATTTTATGTTTATTAAATATTTCGTAAAAATTTTATGTTTATTTAAAATTTGGTAGAAATTTTATGTTTATAAAAAATTTCATCGAAACTTTTAATGTTTATAGAAAATTTCGTCAAAATTTTCAATGTTAATAGAAAATTTCGTCGTAATTTTTAATGTTTATAGAAAATTTCGACGAAATTTTTAATGTTTATAGAAAATTTCGACGAAATTTTTAATGTTTATAGAAAATTTCTTCGAAATTTTTAATGTTAATAGAAAATTTCTGCGAAATTTTTAATACTTATAGAAAATTTCATCGAAAATTTTAATGTTTACAGAAAATTTCGTTAAACTTTTTAATGTTTATAGAAAATTTCGTCGAAATTTTTTATGTTTATAGAAAATTTCGTCGAAATTGTTAATGGTTATAGAAATTTCCTCGAAATTTTTAATGTTTATAGAAAATTTCGTCGACATTTTTAATGCTTATAGAAAATTTCGTCGAAAATTTTAATGTTTACAGAAAATTTCGTTAAACTTTTTAATGTTTATAGAAAATTTCCTCGAAATTTTTAATGTTTATAGAAAATTTCGTTGACATTTTTAATGCTTATAGAAAATTTCGTCGAAAATTTTAATGTTTACAGAAAATTTCGTTAAACTTTTTAATGTTTATAGAAAATTTCGTCGAAATTTTTTATGTTTATATAAAATTTCGTCGAAATTGTTAATGGTTATAGAAAAGTTCGTTGAAATTTTTAATGTTTATAGAAATTTCGTCGAAATTTTTAAATGTTTTTAGATAATTTCGTCGAAATTTTTAATGTTTATAGAAAATTTCGACGAAATTTTTAATGTTTATAGAAAATTTCGTCGAAATTTTTAATGTTTATATAAAAATTCGTCGAAATTTTTAATGTTTATAGAAAATTTCGTCGAAATTTTTAATGTTTATAGAAAATTTCGTCGAAATTGTTAATGGTTATAGAAATTTCGTCGAAATTTTTAATGTTTATAGAAATTTCGTCGAAATTTTTAATGTTTATAGAAACTTCGTCGAAATTTTTAATGTTTATAGAAATTTTGTCGAAATTTCTAATGTTTATAGAAAATTTCGTCAAAATTAGGAAAATTTCGGCGAAATTTTTAATGTTTATAGAAAATTTCGTCGAAATTTTTAATGTTTAAAGTAAATTTCGGCGAAATTTTGGTTTTAGTTTAATAAAAAAACCGTTATGAAATTTATGTTTTTAGAAAATGGTTGGAAATTTTTGGTTTATACCAAATTGCGTCTCGATTTTTTATAATTATAGAAAATTTTGTTTATAGACAATATAGACAATTTCTTTGCGAATTATTAGATTATGGAAAATATAGAAAACATTTTATGTTGATAAAAAATTTTGGAAATTGAATGTTTAGAGAAAATTTCATGTCGAATTTACCTTCATAAAAATTTACATTGCGAATTTCATGTTTATACAAATTTTATATTATGAAAAAATGTTTAGCTCGTTTGTTTTTTTCGGTCTTTTACACATTGCACAGGGATTATTCGGCTCGAGATCTCTTGCATCTACATTTAAATAGAAGACAAGTTTTTAACAAAATAGCAAAGTGACATTGATTTTCGTGGATGCTTTTATAGCGATTTTCGTTCCTTGACGACCTTCATCAGAAAGCTTCGCAGCAATTGTTGAAAGGAAAACATAACTCTTTAAGACCATGTTCTCACCTAACGTATGAGAATTACTGTTGTAAACCTCACATTTCAAATTTTCTTCACACAATTGGCCACGAAAATAGAATTCGCTCTTACCACCTCTACAGATTAATATAAATTTTACGTTATTATCGCCATTATGGCCGGAACCACGGTCATCCATAGCACTGGGGTAAGCTGTAATGCGACTACCAACGTCCGCCGCGGAGGAGCCAATTTAAGGATCAGCTGTGCGGGCTTCACCCACCACTTGGTGAGGGGTTGAGGTCTATCTAACACCTCTGCTACTCTTTGGGTCATAGCACCCGGTTGATACGCAACTCTACGCCAAGCATTCACTTTACCTGCGATTAAGGTTTAAACTACAGCTACCGCGAAACTGCCAGAAGGGCCGTTTCCAGTTAGGCACCGGAATTAAGCCTCTGGTCCGACCTCGTAGCACACGTCTACTTCCAGTTTGATGCACACTCTGACTGTCTACGCCAAGAATTCGCTCCATGCTACCATCAAAAATAGAGGACGAAAAGGATTATTCGAGATGTATTGTAATCTTGCAGGGGAGCTTTGGAATCACCTAAGGGAAATAAGTTGACTCCACCCGTCCCCTGAGGGTCTTCCCATCTCTCCAGTCAAAATTGAAGTTGATAGAAAATTTCGTCCAAACTTTGTTTTAGAAAAATTTGCTTAAATTTCATGTTTATAGAAAATTTCGCCTCGCGTTTTATTATTGTAGAAAATTTCGTCGAAATCATATTTCTATGATAGCCAATTTTTCCTGAGCGCACGTCGTGCTTTTACTACTTTTAAATTATTTCCAGTCTAGTTTTTCTTCAATCCTTAAGTTTCATTCCGTTTTTTTTTCTGGTGGCCAATTTTTCGTTATAAAAATGTTCGTTCCTGCTCCTGTAGAAATTCTTTACCCCCGCCTTCAAAAAAAAAATTTTGAGTGTTTGCTCGAAATCAAAGATACAGTTTGTAGCTACTTTTGGCATTAGTCGTCTTGTTGGTAATAGTTGAAAGACATGTTAACATTTCGTTGCACATTTCTTCGGTTTTTTTTCTTTCTCTTCGAAAGATTTTCATATTTATCGATAGCGAGTGGAAAAAAAGTGAACTAATAAAATGTATTGAAAGACTAAAACTACGAGAAAAAACAACAACAACAAATTTAAAAAAAAAATCGACTAAGAAGAAGCAATTCAGAAGATAGATAAGAATGTTGCTGCCGTTTCATTGAAAATCGTTTAAGGCTAGAAGAGAAATAAGCAGAGGATGTTCGAAGTTTATTTTGATTGTGTGTAGCTGTGCCAATAGAGTTCGGCAAACTGACAGGACTGACTCCTCTTTCATCATCTAATGGGTCTGTGAAGTTATGGAAGTCATTGGAGTTTTAATGAATTAGAGAAACTTTTATGCATGAATCACTGCGCTTTTAACCGCAACAGAGCTATTTCTTTATCTTTAATCATATGAAAGTTTGCATTGAATATTGGTAATTATAGTAAAAACATTCAAATACTGTTTAGATAAAATAAACTGGACAAATATAGTTCGGCTGTGCCGTATCTTATATATCCTTCATCATGGATGAAAGTTGTGTCCAGGATTTTAAAAGACAATACCTTATGAACTATTTGAGATATAACAATAATATTAGAAACATATGTTGTTGTCATCAGTTAAGACACATCGTCTACGAAAAACAGGGTGGCGCCACGACCCCTTGAAAAAATTGCATTTATAGCCAAAATAATGTACCGATCGTTATAAATTTTTAACAGATTGAAGCCAATCATTAGGAATTTATTACTTAAGACCCAAAATATCCCATTAAGGAACAAGGAAGAACCTCTCTCAAAATAGTGAGCTGTGCACGATTCAATTCTTATACTCACTAACCATGACCTACTGTTTAAAGCCGGCTCCAAACGTGTAATGTATTTTATAGAGTAGTTTGTACATGGCTTAGAGATAAATCTCTTACTTACAAAATCGCAGGCATTTTCGAGGTGTAAAATCCGTATAGACTATGCTTTGTTAAATTGGACAAAAGGAGGTGACCCCGCCCGTACAACCCTGAAATTTGAAAGGTAGTAGAATAAGTAGTAGACGATAGTAGTTGGTATACGAGTATATGATGTTGGTGTGGGAATAAACACATCCTAATAGAAATGTGGTCGATGTTACACCCACTTGAGACAATTTTTAGATTGGACCATTATCCAAGACGGGGAGTGTATATGTGACGCGAAAAATATTAAGGGACCTAAGGGTAAAAACTATTTTTGTTAAGGAGAGCCATTTTAAAGATTTAAATACGTGTATCTTTGGTTTACCATCACTTTCATAAAACGGGCATATCTATGAGAGGGAACACTTTTGAGGCATGGGATCGGTCTTATTCGATGCTCAGATGTTGTCCACATCAAAAAAAAGTGAAAATTGATTTGTTTTACCCTTAGGTCCATTTCTCTATGCGCTGTCACATAAGCTTCGGCCAGCAGAAGTCCATTTGTTCGCAATAATGGTATGATACGAAGGAAATTAACTAAATAAATTCATTTAATTACAATACATTTTCTAATAAAATTTGGACCTACTCAGTAGCAGTGAACTTGAGAAATTAACAAAAAAAAACTACAAATCCAGAAATTCTTATTGTTACTTTCCACATGCACAACTAAAATTTGGTACTCCGATATCATCAGCATGAGTAAGGAACTGTAGGATTAATAAATTGTTCTACAGTGGACGAAAAGTCTTAACCAAATTTAGCTTGGGGACAAAAATTGGTGTATATAGTTCAAATCACAGGATAGCTCAGTACGAGGGCTGCTATATATATTTCTGGCCTAATAATGAAAATGCGAATATTTATCATCAAAAATGGTTTTATTGTTTTTCAAAGTTTTTCCACTCCGATTGAGACACCAAAAATAGATTCTAGAGCCAATTTTAATAAACTTGTTTTTTTTTACCAAAAAACCTTATTTTCGGAAAGTTTAATCAAGATTGGATGAAAGATGTGGCTTCTAAATCTAAAAACTTAAAAATTGGACGAACATATGGTGGGAGCTATAAGATGGGCCATTCAAAAATTATAAATTTGAATCGACTGTAAAAGAAATACTGATATTTTTTTCAAAGGTTGAACTTTGTTATTTAATATTGGAACACCATTCGATGCGTTTTCGCTTCGCCCAATAGGCTGAAGATTGTTTGGCAGAAGATGAAGAATTTTACCGAATAATAGTGTTTTCGGATGAAGTTCATTTTCATTTGGCAGTGGCAATGTCAGTAAGCAAAATTGCCGCAAATGGGGTTCATAGAACCCATACGTGACTATTGAGAAGCCAGTGCATCCACAACGAGGGTTGGCGGCATCGTTGGGCCATTTTTTTCGAAAATGAGCAAGGAGCCGCCGTTACCTTAACCAAGTCATGCTCAACAAATGTTTTTTTTCAAAAATTTTAAAGAATGACATGGACGGCATTTTGTTTCAACAAGACGGGGTCACACAGTTTTGAAGCTCGCATAATCAGTCGAAGTTGTGATGTCAATTGGACGCCTCGGAGCTGTGATTTGTGCAATTTGGATTTTTTTTTCTGTGGGGAGCTACTAAGAATAAATGCTACGCAAAGCATCCCGAAACAATTAAAGCGTTGAAACATGAAATCGAAGTAGCCATTGAAGAGATTCGACGCGAAACAATCGAAAATGTACTGAAATATTGGGTTAATCGGATAAGGTACTGCCAAGCCGGTTGTGGTAGTCATATGAATGATATTGTGTTCCATTATAAAATAACGAATTTAAACTTTTCCAATAAAACCAACAAGTGGAAAAAAACTATCAATAATTGTTTACAGCCGATTGAAATTAAAAATTGTAAATGGCCCATCCTGTATATTTACAGTTGATATACATGAAAGAAGGTCTCAGTATTTTTAGTAATTACAAATATTTGCCATGAAACTAAGTTTTAATACCCTTTTCCACAGAGTGGATCAGAATATATAGGGTGACCCATCTACAGGTATTTTTTCAGAACAAAAAAAAATAAAAAGTCAAATTAAGTGTGGAATCTTTATTAGTAATTTGAAAGGACATTTTATGGCATTTATTTTTTGGAAATAATTACCTTCAAATGTTGGCAACTGTATTATGGAACTGAGCGTTTAAAGAAAAGCGGAAGATCCGCTATTTTCGACCAAAATGTTGTTCAGTGATGAGGCCCATTTCTGGCTCAACGGCAAAGTCAATAAACAAAATTGCCGCATTTGGGCTGAAGAGCAACAAGAAAAGGTTCAAGAGGTGCCATTATACCCAAAGAAAACCACGGTTTGGTGTGGTTTATATGCTGGTGGAATCATCGGTGCATATTTTTTCAAAAATGTTGATGGCCGGAACGTAACCGTGAATGGTGCTCGCTATCGCGCCATTATAGCGATCTTAATGCTTCCTGAAATTGAAGCCCGTAATCTTGACGACACTTGGTTTCAACAGGACGGTGCCACTTGCCATACATCTGCTCAAACAATGGATCTATTGAGAGGTCATTTCGAAAAACAGCTAATTTCACGTTTGCGACAGGTGAGTTGGCTGCCTAGATCGAGTGATATCACACCTTTTGACATTTTTCTTTGGGGTTACGCAACGTCCAAAGTCGATTCGGGTTTTGGAAGCCAACATTACGCGTGTCATTAAGGACATACCGGTCGAAAGGCTCCAAAATTAGACCCACAGAATGGAAACCCTGAGGTGTAGTTGCCGTCAACATTTAAAGGAAATTATATTCATAAAATAAATGCCATAAAATGTCCTTTCAAATTACCAATAAAGATTCCACACTTAAAAAAAATACTCTAGATGGATCACCCTATAATTAACTCTAACATACATTTTTACAATTTACTTTCAGACGAAAAAAAAACATAAGCCAACAAATATGTTAGTCTTTTCTACAAACAGAAGTTTTGCAAATAAAAACAAATTAATATCTTAAAAAAACTTAATCAGAAAGTCACGGACAGACTCTAAAACATAGTAAAGCCCTGAACCACAAAGTGGAGTGGATAAAAAGACTTAAAGTCACTTTAAAACTTTTCATGCAATGTCATAAACTATGAAAATCTACTCTAAACACAACAGAAAGAACAAAATACAAATCAAGATACTGAGCTTGGCCAAAATCATAAAAATATGCCCATGTGTAGTTCTTAATGTATGAGTTGACAAAAGTTGTAGTCTTTTTTTGTAATTTGACCATACGACACATGATTGACATTAATTCATTTAAATGTCTAGAAGCCTGGTGAAACTCTGAACCTTTAACACAAGTGTAAAGACTAAAATAATGGAAATAAAAAATAATTTTAAAAAAATGTGTAGAAGTCTGCTGCAAGTTGGTTTTTATGATTTTCATGTTGGCTTTTCTCTGGTGGAAGAAGTACTTTATTATTATTTTTAAATTTTATTTCATATCCTTGTAAACAAGGGAATACAAATAATATATTTATTTATTTTTAGCCTTTTATTGCGTTCTCTCCTGGGGTGATGAGTTTGTAAGAGTGTCAGGTTTGTGGTAATATTATAAAATAATAACATTAACATCGACACCATTGCAAAGATACGTACCCGCGAAAGTATCTAGTATTTTCTACGACCGTATGCACATTTAACTTGGTATTTACATAACCCAAAGGTAAAAATGTAAACGAAGCAGGCCTCCAATTAAGCCTTCAGCTAATAATGGTAGGATCAATAGTCTGAATGGATCTTTCGACAATAAAAGAACTAAAGAAACCTTCTGACACATTGTCAAAAAGTACTGGCCTTTATTTTATGTAAAGTCTAAATCCATCCTCCTCGCATGGTATTCTTCAATAACTAGTCAATTTTCTTCTTTTTTTAAGCACGTTACTTTCTATCATATATGTACCATAGTTTGGAAGGCCTTGTCAATTTCCCCTTTAGACTATTCATATCTATCTGCGTATATGTTGGTTCTCACTAATACATAACTTCTGTTTACATTTGGTATGTAGAGACTGTCCCAGATCTAATGAAAAACGACTTCTGATAATCTGACCTATTCTTAGTGTGTGTTCGACATTAAATTTGACTCACACAGACAAAATATCAGTTGAAAATCGGTCTGAACTACAACAATTCGGTTGGATAAACCGAATTTATGTTGCAATAACCAATATTCCATAGTGTTGATGGTATTATGGTTATATATATCATATGATAGTTACTACAACCATTTCACGGTATTTACAGCCAATACAGCAGTTAAACACACTGAAATCAGTTTAACTTTTGGTTGCGACAACTGGTGGTTATGGCAACTAACCAAATTGTGATGACCATGTTACTGTGGTAGCAATAATTGGTGGTGACAACAGATTAATTCTTTGTAGTGACCAAATCACGTTTAGTTAGCTGTTGTAACAGAATATTATTTTTTCCAACATCTACATATAAAACCTATAATATTTTATCGGTTTTAGTCACGACAACAAATTTGTTTACGACGAGAACATATTTCGAAATTCCCAGTACGTTAAATATTATATTTTTTCAAAAACTATTTATAAGTATAACCAACTATCTCGTATAATAAATAACAAGCGGTTCAAGTAAAAATTCAGTTCTAATAATAACTTAGTCTGCTAGAATAACCGATACTTGTTTTCTTCTACCGAAAGCGTCAGTTCCTTCTACTGAAAATTGCTGTATACCCAATTAAGATTCGGTTGTAACGATGATATACTTGGATAGTTGGTGCAACCACCAATATTCGGTTGGCAAAAAGTTCGGTTGTGGCAACAAATATGTTCTCTGTATGCACATAAACCAAACTACATACTCGTACGTTCAAAAGAATGCACCATTTAAGTAAAACTGTTTTTAACAGTTTTTCATTTTGTGCTCCAGTATCCTTTTTACAGGACCTCAAAGTTTAAATTTATGTTGCTATTACAAAATATGCATAAAATTCGTAAGTAAACACACGAAGTCGACTTTGTTAACAAATTAAAGAGAAGGATTAGGACATTCATTTGTTTATTTATAATGTTTCTTTTTTGACAAATAGGGCACAAAAAATGTCCTTTCAAAAATGTATCCTTCAGTATCATACAAGTTTTCCGCAATATTATTCATTGAAAAAAATATATTTGTTTAAGGCTTCAACAAGGACTAACTCATGGCAAAATTTCATTTTTCTAGCAATATTAATTATGGAGAAAAAATTTGCGGTTTCATCCTCACGTTATTAAAGTACCTATTCAACCAAGAGTAAGCTGCATCGCTGAACACAATTTTCTTGTAAAAACCATTCACCACGATTTATTCCAAAGTTATTCCAAAGTAAGTCTATTCATTTTGAAATGGCAAACCAAACTAACCATAAATCAAGTGGCCGATTGGAAACCACACATCTGAAAAAAACACCATTTATAATTGTTTTCGCTGAAGCAACAATTTTTTCAAATTTGTGGAAATTATTTATAATTCGATTCTGAATATATTTGACACTACTTGAATTACGAGGGCGGTTCGGAAACTTCTTAGCCTAGCACAAAAAGCGCGGTATAAACAGAAAAAAGTTAAGTGTTTTGGAAACTTCTATCTCTGCTATGAACACATGTTAAATTTTGTTTCGATCTGGCAACTCCTTCATATAGAAACAGGTGTTCACAAAAGACGCATCCGCGATGTTTTTACAATGGAAAAATTAGAAATGCGTGGTGTCATTAAATATTTACATAAAAAAAGGTTTATCGGGACAAGAAATTCATAATGATATGGTGAATGTGTTAGGTGAAAGTGCTCCTTCATATGCAACAGTAAAAAATTGGGTTGCTGAATTTAAACGTGGTCGTACAAGCATTGAAGATGAACCACGTAGTGGACGTCCAAAAACAGAAACAACAACAGAAATTGTAGCCAAAGTGCATGATATGGTATTAAATGATCGACGAATAAAAGTGCGTGAAATAGCTTATATCATGGGCATCTCAAATGATCGAGTCCATTTAATTTTGCATGAAGAACTACAGATGAAAAAGCTTTCTGCAAGATGGGTGCCGCACTTGTTAACAGTCGACCAAAAACGCATAAGAATGAACATTTCTCAAGCTTGTTTGGATCGTTTTCAGCGAAATAAAATGGATTTTAAGCGTCGTTTCATAACTGTTAATGAGACATGGATCCACCACTATACTCCAGAGACAAAAGAACAATCCAAACAATGGACTGAAGCTGGAGGAAGTGCACCAAAGAAGGCAAAAACAATTCAATCGGCTGGTATGGATATGGCAACGGTTTTTTGGGACTTCAAAGGTATTTTATCGATTGACTATCTGCAAAAGGGTAAAACAATAAATTCAGAGTACTATTGCAACCTTTGAGATCAATTAAATGCACAAATTCGAGAAAAACGTCCTGGCTTACAACACAAAAAAATAATTTTTCATCAAGAGAACGCACCAGCGCCCAAGAGTGTTTTAACAATGGCTAAAATCAACGAATTAAAGTATGAGTTGCTTAACCACCCACCTTATTCTCCTGATTTAGCTCCCAGTTACTTTTACATGTTCCCAAATCTAAAAAAATTCCTTGCTGCCAAGCGTTTTACGTCAAATGAAGATGCAATTACAGTTGTAAACCACTATTTTGAAGACCTTGTGGCTTTTTGTTCTGAACTCAACATCATTTCTAATATTTTGTTTTGGGATATGAGCCTTGTCGCAATTACCCCACTCAGGGCAAGCATATTGACCAACAGATTAACTATGACGATCTTGTTGGACAAATTTAGCTCAGGCTTCCTATTTATTATGGGATAAAAAAATTTGACAGGCACTCTCATTTATTTAAAATGTGATTGACAGGATCATTAAAATTGCAGACGTTTATTTCGAAATACATCTAGATATATTCCAGACCAGATAATTTCTCTTCCATACCTAAGAGTACAAAGAGTTAAACCAGGAATATAAGAAGTTTTTCAATTTCTCTTCCATATCTACAAAGAGTTGAACCAGGAATATAAGAAGTTTTTCTTTTTTCTTGAGAAAAAAATATTGAGTGTTATTTCGATTTCTAATTTTGATTTTTCATTTAAATGAAAATTCGACAATCTTGTCTACAGAAGCTTGAAGACACTTTTGAATGCTTAGGGCTAGCAAACCGGAACATAGCACTTGTGAATCGTCTGCAAAGAATGATTACATGCAATGGTTCATTTGAGGAAAGGCATACATATAAGAGTATAATAAATATAGGACTGGACCTAGAACAGACCCTTGGTACACACCAGCAGGAACAGGAAGACAAACATTTTTTGTTCTAATATAAAAGGAACGCGGAAATACGAACAATTAAACAATTTTACCTAAATGGTGGTCCAACCAAAATGTACGATGTTAATTGTGAGTCACACCTTAACGTCTAAATATTTGCCGAACATAATTTGAAATTTCTTTGTTTAAGTGTTTGACAAATTCAACCACAATGGAGCAGCGCATCAAGATTGTTGAAGCCTTTTACGAAAATGGGTTTTCAAATCAATATTTCGTTGATTTTGTTCACTTCATGTTTTTTTGGTCAGCATAATCAACCAAATGTGTCCACAACAATTAAACATCTCACGTACATAACTGATGCGAATTGACTCAAGGTTTAATTGACTCTAGATCACTGATACTGTTGTTGTTGTTGTAACAACAATATATTTATTTTGAGGTCTTGTTCGTCTATGGGGGATCTGCTTCGATATCCAGGTGAAGGAAACGCGCCATTTGAACTGGATGCGTCCACAGAGACCTGGGGGTCAGCTGAGTGGGCTTGGCCGGACAATTGAAGAGGTGCAGTACATCATGTGGTCCCTGATGGCAGGCGGGACAGATGTCCGGAACGTTAGCATCAATTCGTGCCCAGTAAGAATTGAGGCGGCTGCACCATCCGGATCTCAGCTGCGCCAGAACCACGCGCGTCTGCCGAGGTAGTACCTTCTCCTCAGGTGAAATCTCCGGGGGATGTTCCCCTAGCACTGCATTCACACGGTAGCTGGATACTGCTGCTGCGACATCATCGGCGTGAATGTTGTTCAAACCTGCCTGATAGTTTCGATGATCTAAAGGTTCTCTCTTATACCGCTGGACCTCTCTCTCTAGATCATGAAGATCGTTCCTGATCTGCCTGGGTGGAGGCATCCTGTTCAAGAGATGGTGGTTAGGATGACTGCTGCGAAAACACCCTAGCAGGTATTGCTTAGACAACAGGAAATTGTGTCTGCGCACGGTAAGGACCTTCGTCTCCTCATGTAGATGGTCCTCAGAGGACATAAGAAGACACCCTGTTGATGTTCTAAGGGCGGCATTCTGGCATGTCTGAATTTTCTTCCACTGCGTCGTACTCACGTTCGCCGACCATACAGGTGCTGCGTAGTTTGCTACAGACCGACCTATCGCTTTGTAAGAGGTCAACAAGGTTTCTTTGTCGGCTCCCCAAGTACTGCCGGCAAGTGACTTGAGGACCTTGTTCCTACTTTTGAGTTTATCGCAGATAGCTGTAGCATGTGCAGAGGATCTAAAAAGGCTGTCCAATGTGACCCCAAGGATTTTGGGGTAGTTGGTGGTCGGGATGTTGACGTCATCGACTTTCACATTGAGTGACAACCGCACCTCTGCGGTCCAAGCAGTAGACAGTGTGGCTGATGATTTGGAGGCGGATATTTTCATATTCCTCGCAGTGAAGAAACGTGCTAAGTCAGTGAGGTAATAGTTGATTTTCTCGCAAATGTCATCCACTTTAGGTCCTGACGCCAGAATTGTGCAATCGTCAGCGTACGACACAATTTCAACGCCGTCTGGTGGTGCAGGAATTTTAGAGAGGTAGAGGTTAAACAGAGCCGGGGATAAAACTCCACCCTGGGGAACTCCTTGTTTAACTCTACGGGGCTTCGACTTTCTGTCTCTAAATTCTACATATGACTGGCGCCCACACATATAGTTTACGACCCAACGTTTCAAACTGGGCGGAAGGGACGTTTCTTCAATGTCCTCGAACAGAGTGGCATGATTGACCGTGTCGAAGGCTTTTGTGAGGTCAAGAGCCACGAGGACCGTCCTGTCGTTAGGCTTGTTCTGGTTAAGGCCGCGACTTATACGTGTGGTGATGGCGTGTAAAGCAGTTGTTGTGCTGTGCTGCTTGCGGAATCCATGCTGATGATCAGCACTAAGAAAGTGTTCGATCAGGCTGGGGAGGAGCAGTGCTTCAAGCGTCTTTGCTACTGGAGAAAGCAAGGAGATCGGCCTGTACGAATCTCCCTTACTTGCGTCTTTGCCTGGCTTCAGTAGCGGGACCACTCTGCCCATTTTCCAGGCATCGGGAACTTCGTGAGTGGCTAGCGACAGGTTGAGCACTTTGGTCATGTACTCTACTCCCGGGGTATCCAAGTGCTTTAACATCAGCATTGAGATTCCGTCCGGACCCAGCGCCTTTGATGACTTTGCGCTGCGGATGACATGGGCAACTTCGCCAACGGTAAATTGTGGTGGTGCCTCTTCGACTCGGAGAGCGCGGATACGACGCAATACTCTCCTTTTCGCCTTATCACTCTCTGGGTGCTCAATAAAAAGCCGGTTAAAATAACACGCGCACCGCTTCGGATCTGTCACTGTTCTATCACCGAACGTGACAGCTGTCCGATCATCCTTCCTTACAGGGTTAGAGAGTGATTTGACCGTTGTCCACAACTTACCAATTCCGGAACTCAAGTTGCACTGCTTTAAGTGGTCTTGCCATTTGTTCCGCTTATATTCGTTGACCAACCTACTGATCTCGGAGTTGAGATCCCTAATTCTAGGGTCAGTAGGGTTGGAGCGACGAATGTCATCACGCTCGTCTGCGAGTCCCGCTGCCTCTGCTGGGAAGTTTGGTCGTACTTCGGGTATTCGACCAGCAGGGATATGGCGAGCGGCTGCTGCGTTGATGATGGCCCGGAACTTTTTCTCGGCTACCCGAACGTCCGACGGAATAGCTAGATTATTAAAGCTGCGGTTGGTGGCTTCTCTGAAGGCCTCCCAATCAGCCTTTTTTTGATTGAGAAACGTACGGCGTTCAGAGGTTATGAAATCGGGTGGTCTATTAATGGAGAGAATTATGGGAAGGTGGTCCGATCCTAGTGAGATGACGGGTTGCCAGGTGACGTCGTTGATCAGGCCAGGCGATGCCAAAGTGATGTCTGGCGAGCTATGGCAATCGCCCATAATCCGCGTGGGGGCGTCCTCATTCACTGTGCAGAACGTAGAGCTATCAATTTGCTCTGCCAAAGCTATGCCCCTCTGGTCGTTGTCTAGGAGAGAATGCCACAGTTCGTGGTGAGCATTAAAGTCCCGCGACTGCCGGTTCTATGTACCGGATTGACCCGAAACTCTTCGGCCAGGGGCAGTCACCTCAACAATATATGTTTTTTGTTCGTCCATCACTGATACTGATCACTTCAAGCGTCGTCAATAGCTCTTTTGAGCGAGAAATTCATTGGCCGTGTTATCTCACGTCGTGGCGAATTGGCCGCCACGATCGTGTGATTTGACAACATCGAACCTCTTTTTTTGGGGATATGTAAAAGAAAAATTGTATGTCAGTAAGGCAAGAAAAATTCTAGAGCTAAAAGATAAAATAATTCGGCATATTAACGACATTGAACCTCCATCATATCTTAGAGTCATTAAAAATATGAAGCGTCCGATAGAGGTATGCTACCGTGGCCGTAGCGAGCATTTGGCCGATATTAAGCTTCACACATAATTGTCATATATCCTTTTATCCAAATAAAAAATATTAAGATAATTCTCTGAAAACTTTTCTTTATTTACAATAACATCGTGTCATCATCATATCTTAGTCATTGAAAATATGAAAAATCGGATAAAAGTATGCCACCGAAGCCGTGGGAAGCACTTGTCCGATATTAAGTTTCACACATAATTCTCATAGATCCTTCTTTCAAAATAAAAATATTAAGAAACTTTTTTTTATTTACAATAACATTATGCGATTTAGTTGAATTACCCTTTAAATAATTTGGAAAATTCAGTTTAAGCAACCATCGAGCCAAACTGTATCGAAAGCCACTGGCAATTTACGAGACCAGTATTTACAGACCTTCGAGGAAGCGTGGGAGGTCCTTTTCTAAAATCTAACCCAATGTTCTATTTTTGAAACAAGAGAAGATTGCAGCAAGCATACCTACGAACTCCCTATGATGGCTTCCTAGAGGGCCGTGCTGGAGACCTTCGTTTTCTTGCTGGTGTGTTTGACCTATGAGTAATATATTATATTATTATTATAATTTATTATTTATTAATATTGCATTCATTTATATTATAACTTCTGGCTCAAAGTGACTATTTTCTAACTTTAACGTATAATTTCAGGACGAGTCAGGATTCCAGGATTATGTTTCAAGAACTTTTAACCTTTACCGATAATATTTTAATCATTCATAAGTAAATGTTTGTTGGGACCATAGAGCAGGACCGTTTTTGGGCTACAACATCCTATGGCGCTGGGAATAAAAAGGATGTCACAAGAAACACAAAGGTTGTAACTTTTATAAATATAGATAACATAGAAAGAATTACAACTTGGCGGTAATCTACAAACTTGGTTTCTATAGATATAATGCTCTATAGATAGGATACTTTAAAATTTGATTTCTTTGTTAAAAACAGTTGCAACAATTAACTTAACTGAACAAATTTAACATCGTTATTTGACAAGCGGGACAGTCCTTATACCGCTGCCTACGATAAGTGAGTGTTTTCACCCGCTTGTTTGTTAATTAAATAAATGTCATGTTAACAATTTGTTTCATTTTAATTATATTTAAATTATTAATAACTCAGATTTTTTGCTCCAATTTTTATTACTTTTTATATTTGTTCGTTGCAATGGCAATGTCAATTGCAGCAAATTGAATATTTACTTAATTTAATCATTTTCATTTCAGCACAATTTTTATGTGACACGCAAAATGTTGCAAATTATGTAAAACTTTCCATAAACATAAGTATAGGCTGGCTTGGCTGGCTGACTGCCACTGGATGCGTGGAATAAATGACAAAACCATCATAATCACAATAAGCATTATTGTTATTGCCAACTATTTGTTGTCAGTTTCAATTAACCTGACGTTAATTAAGAGGTTGAGTATCCAAAACCGAAACCCAACATTCTGGTTTTTTTGTCCAAACCCGACAGTCGGTTTCTTAAAAATAGCTAAGATCCGACTGGCATACTGGGTTTTTTGCTGTTGGGGTTTCCGGATTTTGGATTCAAATTTGGATTCATCTGATAATTTTTAAGTATGAAATACGTTAATACCAGAATTATATTAGCAAGACCCTTCTTTGACTGTACCGCTCAATACAGAATCTTCAGTTGATTCAATTTAACGATATCTGTCCTTCCTCTAGTCCATCTGTTGTCTATCTACAGCTTGTTTTCAAACTACTATAGGTCGCATTTTTGTCCGAAGTTTTGAAAAGTAAGTTTTCTCCCACACATATGTTCAACCTATTTTTTTTATTTACACTATCATAATTACAGAGTAAAAATATATGCATTTCATTAATAATTTATTTTGAGTTTTTACATGTAGTATTGCAGCAAATAAGGCTTATAATATATTAAAAATTATCGTTGTATATGAACAATTTAAGGGAAAAGATAGGAAAAACCTTTAATATGTTAAAGAAATTTTGAGTACACCATTTAATTTCATCTTGTTTCCAGCAGATGATAAAATGGTTATACGTACAAATGTCTTATTAAGTCTATTTCTGAAGCTCTACATTTGGCTGAAAATCTTAGTGTAATTTCATTAAAAATTTGTGTTAATAACTTATGTCTAAATTTGCTATGTAAACGATTCGTTGGATATCGTCTCGGTAGATTATGAATGCATTTCAATTTTTTGTTTTGTATTATTTGGAGTTTTTTAAGGTTCGATGTAGTAGCCTTTACTGACCAGACTTGACATCCGTAGGTAAGAATTGGTCTGCTACACATATTATAGATCAAAATTTTATTTTTATAGCTTAATTTTGATTTTTTTATTTATCAGTGGATATAAAGCACGTCCACATTTAATAGCTTTTTCGCAAATATGAGCGATATGATCTTTAAATGTAAGTTTTTTATCAAATTTTACACCTAGATATTTGACTGAATCTTCGAGAGGAATATTTTGTCCTTGAACAGACAACGTTAAACTTGGAGTTCTTTTTGGAGATTTATTAAGAGGGAAAATTATCGCCTTAGTTTTCGCAGAGTTTATCTTGATTTTCCACCTATCGAAGTATTTTTGAGAAACTAAAATGGCTTTTTTCATGTTCTTGACAATAGCATTTGAAACCTTTCCTGTTACGATTAAAGCAGAATCATCCGCAAAAAATGCAGCCTTTTGGTTTTTTGGTATTTTAAAGTCCGATGTAAAAATTGAATATAAGTGCGGTGATAGTAATGATCCCTGAGGCACACCGGCTGGGATTAGTCTTTGTGTGGAAAAACCTTCACCCACAGTTACCACAAATGATCTTTCACATAAAAGGCTTTTTATTATTTTCTGCAAATAGACTGGATAACCAAACTGGTGCCAATGGAATCGAATGCCTTTTCTATGTCTAGATACACAACTCCAGTGGACTTTCGGTTTTGTTTGTTGGATTCAATATAGTTATATACTCTTTTCAGCTGGTGAATAGTTGAGTGATCTCTTTGTCTTTACCTATACTTATATATCTAGAAACCACATATGTAGTACATACAATAACGTTGATATTTGGCACAGTTCACTAAGATCGATCAGTAATCATCTCAGATAAAAATGGGTCAAAACGGTCCACGTTTTGATAAAGCCCTAGTACAAAGATCTCTCCCTATATAGTATATATAAGTACTTGCTCTAGAACAAATATACTTGATATAGTCCTCGTACAAACTGACTGGGTCATCCCATATTTATATATATGTTCATATGTCATTTCATTTAGTATGTCTATAAAGATAAAATCTTTACAGACTAGCTGCAATAAAATGTGTCTAGATCAAAACATGCATTTAAATTATAATTTAAAGCTAATGAAACAAAGTAATTAACAATTTTTAAACTTAACACTAGACAGACTATAATCTACATGTTTCCACAAATTTTATTAAAAAGCTTCATAGATTTGTGCAAGGATTCATTAACAGGATAATTTTAAATAGGTGTTTCAATGGCAAAGGGAACGAAATGTCATAATATTATTGGATCTAATAACACTCTGCGACAAATGGTAAGGGTCAGTGATCGATTTGGAATGAAACCACCGGGGAAAGTTATATTGGTAAAAAAAAAGTCATACGTGTTCCAGCGTTTCGCTGGGTCTCATCTAGGAATCGAGATATATCGATTTGAAGTTAGTAAGTATCGTATAGGGGAATTTGTCACGTTTTAGGCTCTTTTGTTTGACATAACTCGAGAACCACTCGTCCGATTTAGCTAAAACAAATTTAGAAAAATTAAGAATTACAATCTGTTCTTAAACCGTTTTCCTACTTAAGCAATAGTTTCGCAATTATAAATAAATGTATGAAAAAAAAAATTATTTTTGCCTAAAAATTAAAATTTTTTTTTTTTAATTCATAAAAAATCCAAAACGGTAAAAAGTGTCAAGTCCTATTACTTTCACGTAAAGTCACATAACCTATGACCAAAATGAGACATAAATCATGAAAATCGATGTGGTTCTCAAGTTATGTCAAACAAAAGAGCCAAAAACGTGACAAATTCCCCTATACGATACTTACTAACTTCAAATCGATATATCTCGATTCCTAGATGAGACCCAACGAAACGCTGGGACACGTATGACCTTTTTTTGACCGATATAACTTTCCCCGGTGGTTTCATCCCAAACCGATTGTGGCTGTCGCACAGTGTAATAGATCCAATATCTAGCCTAGATCTCCGAGATTTTAGGGAAAGAAGTAGGCATCTTATGATCTTTTTTCAGATATCATAAGATGGTATTAGTTGAGTAAAATTCGAAGAACTTAAATAAAATTTCGAAAATCTCGTAATGTCATTTACATATGTGACAGCGCATAGAGAAAGGGACCTAAGGGTAAAAAAAATCAATTTTCATTTTTTTTCTTTTTTGATGTGGACATTATCTGAGCATCGAATGAGACCGATCCCATGCCCCAAAAGTGTTCCCTCCCAGAGATAAGCGCGTTTTATGAAAGTGATGGTACACCAAAGATACACGTATTTAAATCTTTAAAATGGCTCTCCTGAACAAAACTGGTTTTTACCCTTAGGTCCCTTTCTATTTTGCGCGTCTTATATTATGTGTACCTCAGCATGCGGATTCCAAATAAAAGTTGTGTGTGCGGTTCCGAAAATTCAGAAGTATTTTTTTCGAATGAAATACAAAGATACCATGGGGTTTAAAACTTTAATAACTTTTTCGATTATTAAAATTTTTTTATTATTTTCTCAGATTAAAGTATATAATATACAAAATGGAAACTTTTTTACACTGAGTATGAAAAATAATGTCACTTAAATGACCCCGGTTTTCATAACATCTTTCAAATTCTTTCAAAACTTCTTTCATTAGTGGCTGTAGCGTTCGAATTTCTGCAAAAATGTTGGCCTGTTCACATATACTCGCTCCTTCAAATAACCCCAAAGAAAATAGTCGAGTAAAAATAAATCTGGCGGTCGCGTTGGCCAAATAATTACCGAATTTCGTTCTCCAAAACTTTGCCTTAAAAGTGCATTGCCTCCTGCAGAAAACACATCACATGTCGGTTTTCAATAGCAGAAAAAATGTTCTATCATAGACCGACACCGCTCTCCATTTACGGTTGCAGCACTTCCATCTCATTCTCGATGAAGAAAGGCCCAATGATAGTTGCAGATGTGATCCCACATCATACTGTACATCTAATAAGGTGAAATTGGCGTTGATGAATGGCTGTTGGAATTTCAAAACCCCAGTTCAGAACCTACAGTTCTGCTTATTAACCAAGCCATTCAAATGCAAATGAGCTTCATCACTCATCATTTAGCCTTAAAATAATTGATTGCTGATTTAAATAATAAAGTTCTATTATTCCGGTTCTTTGTTCAGTTGTGAATGTCTCCATTATTTATTCTCCAAGTGATATTTATATAATCTGAAAAAATATATAAACGAAAAAGTTATTTAATTTGTAAACCCCATGGTAACTTTTCGCCCACTCTGTACATAAAAGAATAAGCATTGGGGAAAAAATAGTCCAAATGACAAATGAAAATATATTATATATTTTCAAAAACTGCAGTTCAGGAAGCAACAAAGCGGGTGATCAATCTAGAGATAATTTTTCAATAGGGGTTTTTTCACAGATTGCGCCTGATTTGTGCTAAAATTTATGATTTTTCTTTTTAGTGTTGTTTGCCATTTTATCATGGAAAGACTTTTACCGCGAAAACCGAAACGGTTTGGTGCGGTTTATGGGTTGGTGGAATCATCGGTCCATATTTTTTCAAAAATAATGATGGCCGGATCATAACCGTGAATGGTGCTATCGCGCTATGATTTTTGCTACCTAAATTCAAAGCCTTGACGATATTTGGTTTCAACAGGACAGTGCCACTTGCCGCACACCTGCTTAAACAGAGCAGGTAATTTCACGTTATTAGTTTGGGTGATTTGGCCGCCTAGATTGTTTAATATCACACCTTTAGATCTTTTTATTTGGGTCTATGTAAAGTCCAAAGTCTATGCTGACAATCCAGCTACGATTCAGTTTTCGGAAGCCGACATAACGCGTGTCATTGACGCCATACCGGCAAAATGCTCGAAAGAGTCATCCAAAATTTAACTCTCATAATGGACACCCTGAGACGTAGTTGCGGCCAACATTTGAAGGAAGGCGTATTCAAAAAATAATTGGCACAAAATCCATTCAAATTGTTCTTTCCATTGAGCAATAAAGATTCCACAATTAATTTAAATTTTTGTATTTTGAAAAAAATACCTCATGGTTGATATCCCGTTATATTATATGATCCCGATAGAACTCCGATCTATGCGATGCAAGCGACCAATGATAAAACTGGCCAATATTGGTTAACATTTCCAAATAAAGAGGGGCCAAAATTTACCATGGGGTTTAACGTCCTGCTCTTGAAAACACACCTAAGATGTGCTTTCAGCAGGACGGAGCCAGTGCCTACACTGCCCGAGACAATGACACTTTTGAGTCAAATTTTTGGAGAGCCAATAATTTTCAGAAATTCGGAAACTATTCGGCCTGCGCGATCGCCAGATTTGTCAGCACCCGACTATTTTCTTTGGGGTTATTTGATGGAGCGGGTATATGTGAACAAGCCCGAGACATTCCTTCAACTCAAGGCCAACATTGTTGCTTAAAACTGACCCAGAGAAGTGTTTTTTTCTTATACAAAGGTCTATTTCGATTAAAAGCCGTGTTTTATGTGTGACTTATAAATATTCCTGGCTAAATTTTACCATATCGGCTTACGTTTTATATAGCCCCCACAATATATGTCTTTCTCGCTCTATTTATCACAAAATAAGTTCAAATTTATTTAAGATCCAGGCTGAGGCGCAAAATCTTCTGAATAACAAAGTTGTGTAGGGTGTCTCATTGTTGGTCCCGACTGATTTGGGCTCGTTTTACTTGTCCACTATTTAGTCATTGGCCCTTGATGTATTTTGTTAGCTCACCTACATGCTTAAGAGTAGATAGATCTTAAGCAGCTTAGCAGGCAGTCTTACTAGGATTTCTTCTTATCCTAGGTAGACTATAGTGATTGTAAACTAACGCGGTAGCCTCCTCCTTCCCCATACACATCAATTGTCCAAGAATGTCCATCATTATCTTTCAAATAACCCACAATTTGCAAAATTCCATTAATATTTAATATCAGCTTCTTCAAAGTTTTCAGTACACCATGTAAATGGCCACATTTAATCCTTAATGCAGTCACCAGTGTCCTGGTCGAAATTGAATAATAAATTACCCGACATTACTTGTCCATTCATTGGGCACTCATTCATATTCATTGGGCAGCAGCTACTGCTGACCCCCTGTCAACAAAATCTAATGCGAATAAGTTGCGCCATCACATCGGCCATTGTCCTTTACAGCTATGCCATCTATGGATGGCCACAAGAGTCGTCGTAATCATGTCTCTCATGTGACGCTTTTCGATTCGGCTTCACTTCAACTTAACGAGCCTAATGATTTTGTTTGTTATCGCAGCGATGCCTTAGCGCCTTTGGATACTCTTAAACATTCACTCAATCCACCACCTCCTTGGAAGGCTCCACCTCCGCCGCACGCACCAGCGATCCTTCTTCTTCGTCTGTCATGGGCCGGCCGATTTCTGTTCTATGTTAATTAGTCACTTTCAATTGCCATTTTGGTTGGCCACACAATCGTAAACAAGAAACAAACAAACGGGGAAAAAACAGCAATAAACGATGGCAGGGAGAGGAGGGGGGTCAGCAAACTTATTTTAGGACTCCAGTGTCGGGGAAATCGTGCGTAAATGACAGTTAAATTAATTTAAGAGATGCTCAAATGTTCTAGCCGCTTCCGGGGATAGAAGGCAGGGGCAGATGAATGACTGACATAACACGGAATAATATGGAAATAAAACCGAAATTTCGCAATAAAAGCTAAACGCACAGTGGGTTGTGGGTGGTGGTGGCCGGAAATGAGCCTGCCTACTTCAGGGCATATTAAGACAAAATGATGGCCAGTTAGTGCTGATTGAAACAAGTTGGCGGTCTGACAGTTGATCCTAATTAAAGCGGTGAGCATGCGGACTCTATCTTTAATTGTAACCTTCGTAATGAAATGAAACTGCATGGTGGGAAATAATTTGGGGGTTTCATCTCAGGCACGCGTGAATTGGAAGTTTGACCTTAATTGGAAAACGCTTTGAAGGCAAAAACTCGTGTAAAACACACGTATAAATTACAAATTACCATGATTTTTTTGTGATGTAAATAAAAAACAAATAGAATTTTGTTAAGCTTGGCCGGGCTAAAACGTATGTAAACTACTTCTACGTAAAGTGACAAGAACGGGGGTTATAAAAGCCATAGGTCGCTCTGCAGCATCGGTGTGGTCGGCGAACGTGAGCATAACGCAGTGAAAGATAATTCGGACCTGCCAGAATGCCGCCCTGAAAACATCAACAGGGATCTCATTATGCCTTTTGAGCGCATCTACATGAGGAAACAAACCCCTTACCGTGTTTATTTTTGTCTACGCATTAATTACGTGGGTAGTGATTCCAAGATTTCAACCAACATTACATGGACAGGATGCCCACGCTGATCAGGTATGACATTCACAGTCTAGAAGGAGAGATATACGATGGCACAAGAGAATACCTTTAGATCGTCGAAACTACCAGACAGGTCTGAGCGACATTCAAGCTGGTAAAGTCGCATCGTCAGTATCCTGCTATAGCACAAATACAGGGTGGAGCGCGAAAATTTACTTATTTGGGAATGAAATAAAAAAATATGAACCTTAGAAAAAATTATTTTATATTTTAATTGTATTGAACAGTAAAGGAATTTTTAAACTGCATGGTTTTAAATAGTGTATCTGGCTAATGTCGACCTTCGCTTTTGTTTTGATTAACTCTAACAAGCATGTCGACTGGTATTCCGCCAACTTCAGCCTCAATATTGTTAATTAGGTAATCCAAGGTGTTGGGACGGTTGATAAACACCGGTTGATAAACATCTCATGGGGCTAAGTCTGGCGAGCGTGCCGGCCAGTTCACATCACCCCTCAAAGAGATAAGCAGTCCAGGAAACATTTGCCACAAACTATCCATGGTAACCCTCGCTGTGTGTGCAGTTGCACCATCCTTTTGGAACCATGTATCCTCTAATTGCATTGCCTCAAGAGCCGACTGAAAAAAAGTCTGAAAATGGCAAAAGCAATAGATTGATTTCGAGCAGAGCGTTTTGGAGATTGCAGAACTGCTACTCAAACTCTCTCGATGTTTTGTGGTGTTGTGATCCTTCTCTCAGATTCCCTTTGTACACATGACACATTCCCTGCTGTTCTCAATGAAGTTACCCAATTTACAATTGATTGCCGTTCAGGAACACGTCCGCGTGGGGGAACAGCGAATCGTAAACGAAAAGCACGCTGCACTGCAATGATTGAGTGCGCATTTGAAAAATACGCTTCAACACAAGATGACCTCTTCTCACGTGTCCAATGCTGCAATGGTGACAACTGAATGGCAGACGAATACAAATCTCCGGCAACCACTATAAACCACGCACACTCTCCACTCTCTTCGACCAAGAGTGCCGCCAAAGCCTGCAGTGCTAAAAAGCAAATTTCCGCGCTCCACCTTGTAAAATGTTTGGGAAACGTCTCCCCCGAGATTCCTATTCCTATTGGGGTAAATAAAAAGTCATTCGTCTAGTATGTCATCAGGGCCCACTGAGCTAACGCCCTGTTCTCATAGGCTTCGTTTCCTTCACCTGGATGCCGAAGAAGATCCCCTATAGACGAACAGGACATACAATATTCAACATATTGATGTTATATCAACAAATGATGACCGATTACGCACTATGCTTTAGCATCCGATAAGTGAAAAGACTTCTGGGGATATTTTTAATTTTGAAACTGAAATTACTTCATAATATGCAATGGAAAGTACATCTGACCCTCACATGTATTCTAAGGACATTTCATCTAGAATCATTTCAGAAAAGTTCTAGGCGATTCCACCAATAGTTTAGTTTTTATTGACTAATAGTGAAAAGGTCCGTTGGGGTCATTGTGCTAAAATTTAAGAAATCATTAATAAATGCACTTTAGGTTGGCTTATTTTTAATTAATTTATTGTTCGAACACAACACAAACGTGTTCTTTGAATTTTAGATACTTTTTGGTTATTTTTTTTGTATCTTTCCTTGAAAACATAAATATTTCAAACGAGTTCTTCGTATTTACCCTTACTTGTTGTGCAAATTATAATATTGTTTCATGTTCGGATGATGACGAAGACGATGAAGGGAAAGAATCTGAAGAGAGAGCTGTGATGTCATCGGAGATATCACAGCTCCCTGATTGTCTGTAGGGGGCTTCGGATCTTAGTCTCTAAATTCTACATACGACTGACGCTTACACATAAAGTTTACAGCTAAACTATTTATAGGTAAACTAGGCGGAAGGGACGTGTCTGAGATGTCCACCAAAAAATTATGATCGACGGTGTCGAAGGCCTCCATGAGGTCCTGGTGTTAGGCTTGTTGACTGCATGTGAAGCAGTGGATGTACTGCGCTGCTAGCGGAGTCTATGCTGATGTTCAGTAAATAGAAGGTGTTCGAAAAAGTGCTTCTAATGTCTTTACCACCGGCGAGAGCAAGGAGTTCGTCCTTTATAATTTGACCTTGCTCGAGTCTTTCCCTGCCTTTGGTAGCCCTAAAACTCTACCTATATTCCAGGCATCAGGAACTACAAAGGCGGTTAACGACAAATTGAGCACTTTGCTTAGATACTCTACTCGCGGGTTATCCAGTGCTTCAGCATAAATACGCATGCACAGGGTGGAGCGCGGAGTTTTGATTTTTTGCACTGCAGGCTGTGGCGGCACTGTTGGTCAAACAGAGTGGAGGTGTTCGTGGCTTAAAGTGGCTGACGGAAGATTTGTACTCGTCTGCCCTTCAGTTGCCAATATGCATTGGATACGTGAGGAGAGGTAATTTTCTGTTCAAGTGTATTTTTCATATGAGCACTCTATCATTGCAGTGCAGCATGCTTTTCGTTTACGATTCGCTGTTCCCCCATGCGGACGTGTTCCTCGACGGCAATCAATTGTAAATTCGGTAATTTCATTGAGAACAGCAGGGAATGTCTCATGTGTACGAAGCGGACCTGAGAGAATGATTACAATACCACAAAACATCGAGAGAGTTTGAGCAGCAGTACTGCAATCTCGAAGCGCTCTGCTCGGAAGCATCCTTTTCATCTGCCCAAATGTCCAAGGGAATTGGTAGACCACTTAGGCTGCGAATGTGGGCTTTTTAGAAAGAAAAAAGAACCAAGTCTTTAGAAATTTTACAACGTTTAGAAATTTTACAACAATACAGCCCCCATAGAAAGGTTTCAACAGCTTTGGGGTTTTGCTACTTTAGAAGTCACATTTTTACATCTGGTCAATATAAAGCACAGTGTTTTATGGGGTTTTTATAATAACCCTGGAATAACTTGACTATATCGGTGATTGTTTTCATATAGCCCCTGTACAAAAGTCCCTCTCAAAGTATGGTCCTGTCCTGTTATAAGTCACATTTTATATCCGATTTTGCCAAATTCCGTACAGAGATGATGAGCCTTTTGTATGCCAGAGTAGTACAGGTGTGTTGTCGGCTCTGTCCGACAATAGTCTTTTTATACTATCTACCGTAGGATGGGGGCATCCTACTTAATTATTATTATTCATCCAGAAATATTTCTCTGAGACCATATAAAGTATGAAAATAATCCTCATAAAATTCTAGACGATCTAGCCATATCCGTCTGTTGAGAGCACTACTCAGTCCAAATGAAAAGAGATAAAGTCTTCAAATTTACATGATATATGTCTTATAGTCGACACTCGGTTGATATTGAAAATGGAGCAAGTCGGCCAAAAGCGAAAAAGATCCCCTTTGAGGGACTAAATAAAGCCATACTACAAACCTGACCAAATCGCACACATATGCGACGCGCAAAATTGAAAGGGACCAAAGGGTAAAAATCAGTTTTGTTCAGAAGAGCCATTTTTAAGATTTAAATACTTGTATCTTTGGTGTACCATCACTTTCATGAAACGCGCATATCTCTGGGAGGGAACACTTTTGGGGCATGGAATCGGTCTCATTCGATGCTCAGATGTTGTCCACATCGAAAAAAAGTGAAAATTGTTTTTTTTTACCCATAGGTACCTTTCTTATGCGCTGTCACGTATACATAAATGTTATCTCTAAATACGGACAAAAACATTAGCTTTTAGTCGCAAAAAACTCAAAAGCGAAGAAGTTAATTGCTTTGTTTAAAATGTAATTTCTGTAAAAATTGTGTCGTTTATTTTTGGATTTTTATCAATTTTGAGTGTTTTAGTTAATGTTCCCTCAGGAGATCGATCGAAATATTGAAAAAAAATGTAAAATGAGCACATGTTTTTGAATTTGTGTTTGTTTGACCTCAACCCAGACAATTAAGATTAAAAAAAAATCCTACAGAATTTTTAATTTTTAACATTTTCAGTTTTTGAATTCATTAAATTTGAAATTACCTTGCTCAAAAGTGTTAGGAAAAATGCTGTCACCTTAACATAAATGGATGTGGCCATTGGGCCCCAGGATGAAAAAAAACTGCCCTAATGTTCGGGGTGATATGGGTATACGGAAATGGTGAAATCTTCCCACCAAATCCAAATATGTTCCTTTATTTATAATTTGGAGCAATTTGGGACTCGGACTTTAAAGGTCCTAGGGGTCCAAAAATCGGCCTCTTTAAACTATGGACACATGGTATTAAAAAATAATAGAATTTTATCACGAATCAGAATATCACATTAATTTTACGATTCAAAGAAATTTCGGTATTGGCCCATGGGCTTCCTGGGCGCTGAAAAATATGCTCTTTCGCACACGGACATATGGGAAGTCAGAGACAGTGGCATTATCTAAAGAATCTGAATGAGGCATCAATTTTACCATTTGTCTGAATTGGAGGCCTAGACCTTTGAGCGTGGTCTAAGGGCCTAACGCTCCAAAAATATGGACCTTATGTTCGGGGACATATTAGTGTCAAAAAACATGATGTTTTTTAACAAATCCAAATATGGTATCGAAAAACAGTGAGTTTTTTAACAAATCCAAATATGTACATTTTAAAGAATTGTGCCAAATTGGAACTCGGACCGGCCCATATGGGGCTTCAGATTAGGCCCCTCGAACATCGACACATGGTTACTCAGAACAGTGGAATTTATCCACTAAAGTCAATACGCTTATACTTTTAAGATTTGTTTTTAATTATCCCCTTCAACAATGAACATATGGGCTCTCCTAAGCTTCTCAAAGAGCCCTAAAAATTAGTTCTGTCAAACATGGACCCGCCACCAACAACCATATTCTCCAATGCAGTCAATGTCGTACTGCAATGTAATCCATGGTGAAGAGTGTAGAAGTTCAGCCCGACCGTACAAGCGAATTGTCCACTAGTTGTTTGTTAACATAAGATAAGTGTTTTTGGCCCACCCTATAACTGTGCTACAGATAGTCCTAAATTTTAAAGCAATCATTTATATGATCGGCACTTTGCTCCACGATATCAATATCCGTTTAACAACATCCCGTAGAGCAATATTGAATTTGTTCTTCATTGATCCCCTAGACGTCTTTTACACAGTACAGAAAAGACATCTTGCATTAGAATATACACTCACTTCTACGCTGAATTGCTTCCTAAATGTTGTGCCTCCTTTGGTGGCACAAAGGCGTTATGCATCCCCTGAGTTACCAGAATACCTTAGAAATTCCCTGTTACATAGCGTGTCTAGTGCTAAATGGAAACACATGCATAGAAAACATGCATTTATAGACCGTCGGAATCTTATGACAATCCACCCGGTATTGCCTTGAGCATATTAAATAATGCGTTTATGCTGTGCTCCTTGGCTCCATGATGTGTCTCGGCGTATTAAGTGTGTTTGCCATAAACGTCCGTCACCCTCGTGTGTCTGTGCTGCCTGCTTTTCCAATTAAGTTCTTAAGCTGTTGATGTAGTCGTGGCTGGCTGTTGCTGTTTCTGTTACTGCTGTTAATGTTGTTGCCGATGCTGTTGCTGCAGCGTGTTGCAATGTTGTAGTACACACAACATGGTGAGGCCTGTCTACCTTTAGTGTCGTTATTGTGACACAGAAAAGCTGTTAGTCGATGCTATGCCTTCTCGACGCTCCAAAAGGACTTTGTTTCTCCTCCATTAACAATGATGTCATGCTGATCTGAAAAGAATGTAAGCTCTAGGAATCGCACCCACACATACAGAAACACCGTCAGACAAACAGACTAGCACGCACATGAACTCTTCAAGAGTTCACAAGGACTTAAAGAGAAATCTGTGGGTGAGCCTTCCAAGGGGCAACACTTTAAATTGTGATATTTCATGAAAAAAGTAGACCAACGAAGTGGCATTGAATCGTTAAAGAACTCAATTACCTTTGAA
Source organism: Hydrotaea diabolus (assembly GCA_963513945.1). Taxonomy (NCBI): domain Eukaryota; kingdom Metazoa; phylum Arthropoda; class Insecta; order Diptera; family Muscidae; genus Hydrotaea; species Hydrotaea diabolus. The sequence goes on from OY740717.1 coordinate 18,143,307, forward strand.
TAAGTTCCACTTGTATTTTGGTAAGTATGTATTGGCTTCTGGACGTGGTGATGTAGGACGAGGTTTGAGGTTTGGCTTTGTTGAAGGTAAAATATGGATAATCCATTACTAAGAGGTCAGCTTAGTAAATTTTTGTTCTAAACTTGAAAACACAATATATATACAATGCATTATATTTTATACATAAAAGGGTGGGCCGATATTGGGATTTTGTGCCATCGATTTTTCGGTTGCTTTGGCATGAGGAAATTTTTTTTTGATTTTTTTGTATTTTTGTCAACTATTATTTTTAAGGTTTTTTTTAGTAGATAATAAAAAACACGATTGATTTAATTTTTTTAGATATAACATCTCCAAGGTAACATACATTAGATACAAATATACATTGCCACATACAATACAGTCGGATTAAGCAGTGCCCCATGAGGACTTCTATAATGGTTGACATCGATCGATTGTTGTTTTCCTAGTGTTAGCAATTTTTATTTTTATTGTCGGCCAGTAAGACTGGGATATTCTGCGGTTGTAAGTTGAGTTCCACCATTAACCTGCTTTCAAAACTGCCTCAGCGTCAAATCCATTTATATATGGTGCGGCATGGCCGCACTTAACAACGTTCATGGAAGATGTTACCATAATAGAAATTTTGAGATACTAGTCGGCGACATACAAGGACATAACGATAATTCCGTGACGTTTCTAACAACCCTCGTAGTTATATTAAATACAACACTGCTCCTATTAAGTACCATCTGTTAGCTGACTACTATCAAATTTTGAGAGAGTTCCATCATTCAGTTTGTGTTTAACAGCTGTTTAAAACATACAACCTTGTGGATTTTTTTTTTAAAAATGGAAAAAGTCAACTTCGAGTGCTTATTAAACATTATTTTTTTGTGGAAAAAATCGCCAATTAAACCAAGAAAAAGCTTGATAAATACCATGGGGACTCTGCACCATCGATTTCAATGGTAAAGTGGTTTACTGATTTTGGTTGTGGTCGCACAAGCACAAATGACGCTGAACGTTCCGGATGGCCAATTGAAGTCAATACGAGCACCAGAAAATGTCGAAAAAACCCACGATATGGTGTTGGCCGATCGAAGAGTAAAAGTTCGTAAGATTGTTGATGCCATACGCATTTCATATGGCGGTGTGATTTCGATTTTACATGATCAGTTGTGTTTAAAAAAGCTTTCGGCGAGATGTCTGCCGCGTTTGCTATCAATTGACCATCAACGTAATCGTGTGACAACTTCAAATGATTGTTTGGAGTTGTTTAACAGCAATTCGAACGAGTCCTTAAGTTCAAAGCTTATCTCAAAATCTCAGCAAAATAACTCCATTATAGTAGAGAAACCGGCTTTCATTCGAGTGCCAATACATCCCTTTTTACCCTTCGTTTGACCATAAAGATAGCTTTTTTGCCGCTCCGATCCATGAGTCTTTATATGTGACGCGCAAAATGGAAAGGGACCTAAGGGTAAAAAGCAGTTTTGTTCAGGAGAGCCATTTTAAAGATTTAAATACGTGTATCTTTGGTGTACCATCACTTCCATAAAACGCGCATATCTCTGGGAGGGAACACTTTTGGGACATGGGATCGGTCTCATTCGATGCTCAGATGTTGTCCACATCAAAAAAAGTGAAAATTGATTTGTTTGCCCTTAGGTCCCTTTCTTTATGCGCTGTCACAACTTATATGTTTGGATTCGTACCAAGACTTGCTTAATATGAGTATTTGTATTACCATATTGATTATTGATTGAGCTTTTTGACCATATAGGTCGGGCCACATACGACAAAATGTTCAGCAACAATGCCTTTTTGAGATATTTAATCATTGTTAGTATAAACAATATTATGAAAATACTCACAATTGTGTACATTTATCCGAGGAACCTTTAGTTACTTGAAAGAAAACTTTTTTCCCCATGCAATCCCAAAGAGTTATTTCCTACATAATTCTTTGACCGCTATCGTGCCTTTGCCAGACGAAAGGATGGACATAAGGGTGGGTCGTTTTAGCATTTGATATTGTGCAATCGATTTTCCGATAGCTTTTGCAGTAAGGAAAAAAATACACTACGTCATATAAAAAAAATCATTTTCGAGGCGTGCAAATTTATTTTTGTTTACTTTTTCTTTAATTTTATTTTAAGGTGTTTTTAAAAGGTAATAAAACAAAATACTTTTTTTAAGTATTACTTTTTCAAGGTGATATACATACATATAAGTAATACATACAAATATGCATTGCCACCTACAGATTAATGTCAATTTTACCTGGTTGTCGCCATTATGGCCTGAACCACGGTGCTCCATAGCACTCGGGTAAGCTATAATGATACTACCAAAGACCACCCCCCCCCCCCTAAAATGAAGGAGACAACTTAAGGATCAGCTGTGCGGGCTTTACTTACCTCTTGGGGAGGGGTTGAGGTCTATCTAACACCTCTGCTACTATTTGGGTCGTAGCACCCGGTTGATACGCAACTCCACGCCAAGCATTCACTTTAACTACGATGTAGGTTTAAACCACAGCCACCGCGAAACTACCCGAAGGGCCATTCCCAGTTAGGTCAGGCTAGAACAACAGTTCTAGAACAACAGTTCCTGACCTCCTACAGCACCAGACTTTTGTCTCTGGTTTGACCTCGCAGAACACGTCTACTTGCAGTTTGAGCGCCGCACACACTGACTGGTAGCTGAAATGACTGCACCCAAAAGTCGCTCCATGCTACCATCAAACATAGGGGATGAATAGGATTATTCGAGATGTGTAGGTATTATAATCTTGCAGGGGAGCTCTGGGATCAACTAAGGGAAATCAGGTGAACGCTCTCGTCCTGCGGGGCATTGCCACATACAATACGAGTACAACTTATGAGGTCGTGAGAATAGAAATACGACAGATAGTATCGTAGAGAATCGAATCATCCCACCCTAATGGACATCGAAAGATCGTCTTAGAATTTTACCACGTTCCAAAATATAGTGTGGGTTTCCGATTAATTTTTCGAGATGTTGCAAACCAATGGACAAATTTAATATACACACACACCTTCCTACGGTGGCGAAAAACTAACTTTTTGATGATATATGCCAAATATTAGAAAGTTTAAAGAGTTCATCAGAATTCTTTTTTTTTCAAAAAAACACATTTTTTTAAACCAAATGAACATTTTTACGTTATTTTAAGGCCACTCTTATTTTTAACGTTCTCTTTCTTATCTGTCGAAAGAAAATCTCGTAAACTATTGTTTACACCAAAAAGTATGCACGGAGTAAATGAACTGCTCCAATTTGCTTACGGCGATGATTTGAAAATTGGGCAACACAAAAAGAACGTGGTTGGCACCAATATGATGCATACTTTCAGGCTGCAGACTACAAAAATTTAAATATTTTTTGTGATTTACACACGGAGGGCATCGGTGTTCATGGGTATGAGAAAACAAAAACTAATAATGCTGGCATTCTCGCCCCTTGATTTACTGCATCATCCCAATAAATTCATGTGATTTATTTCAAAGGCTCTTTAGGATTTCCGCTAAAACAAGTCAAACAAACAAAGGCAAAAGGAAAACTACGTTTATTTTCACTCTTTTTGTTTGGTGAGAACGTCATTTCAAAGGATAATGGGGCAATCTCTTTTTACAACACATATCCTTTCCTGTTTTTGCTTGATTTTGGTGTTAGAAATTTGCTACTCTATAACTAAAACACTAGCAGAGAAGACTACCTTCATCCCTTTTAAGTTTGTGGAGGGAGTGGTGTGGGGAAAACTAAAAAAGCTTCCACCGCGTTAGCAAACTAAAAAAGGGACAACAACAAACCAATTTCGCAAAACGTGCATTTTATGTAAACGTATGTGTGTGTGTGGCAGAACAAACGGGGTTCCGCAAATAAAATTCATATTTTTAGCCCTCTTGTTTGAATTTCCTTTCGTGGCTGATAAACGTAAACAAGCGTTCTTTATTCATAGGTTTATTTGCTTTTTGTTCAAGTGAAAATGAAAAAAGCCAAAAGGTTTTCAGCAAAAAAATTGGCCAAATTTTTACTGCGGTAATGCAAATCAAACTGGGTTAAGTTGTCACCCCTCAAAGATGTATTGTTTTACATTCCTCTTCTGCCCATAAGCGACGTTGACAAAACTGACTTAAATTTGGATTAGCGGCAAAGTAAATTATGACTGATCACGAACTGTTTTTTGTGTTCCTTTTTGGCGGAGCCGAAAGAAAGGAGGCGGTGTTTATAGCCAACTGTTTTTTCCACTTTGGTTCGCAAATTGATATACGTACTTTTTTGCTGGCATATGACCCCAAAAAAAGGTTAAATTTGGGTCCAAATTGAAAACATGGCAATGCTTTATGTCACATAAAGGAGTTCATCCTTTTTCTGTAACAAGAAATGTCATGAAAAATTAAAAAAAAAAAACAGTAGAGGAAAAAAGTTTACATACACCCATCGATTTTAATGAAAAAGACTATAAACTTATATAAAAACTTAATATTGTGCCTTAAACAAATTTGGCACTTTTTGTTTATACATTGCACTACAGGGGGGGCCAACAATTACCATGTGGTTTAAAAATTTAATAACTTTGTAGTTTATATATTTTTTATTTATTTTCAGATTATATTGGGTGATCTATCCAGAGGTATCAAATCAAGTGTGGAATATTTACTGGTAATTTGCGTTGTCATTTTAACGCATTTATGTTTTGAAAATAATTACCTTCAAATGTAGGCCGCAACTACGCCTCAGGATTTCCATTCTGAGGGTCCACTTTTGGATGACTCGTTCGAGCATTTCGACCGGTATGGCTATAACGACACGCGTAATGTTGGCCTCGAAAACCTGAATCGCAGCTGGTTTGTCAGCATAGACTATTTTTTTAAAATAATTTCTTCATTCGAAAAAAGCATTTTATGCCATTTAATTTTTGAATATAATTTACTTCAAATGTTGGCCGCAACTATGCCTCAGGGTGTCCATTATGAGGGTTCAATTTTGGATGCCTCGTTGGAGCATTTCGGCTGGTATGTCGTTAATGACATAGCACAGACTTTGGACTTTACGTAGCCCCAAAAGAAAGCTCCAACAAAGTCTAAAGGTGTGATAGATAACATGATCTTGGCGGCCTACTCACCGGCCCAATTTGTGAAATTAGCTGCCATTCGAAATGACCCTTCAATAGATCCATTGAACAGTGGACGAAATGGACAATCTACCGGAATTAAATTAATAGCATGAAGAATAATATAGCTAGATGCCTCAAATTCGGCATGAATACGAAGTCATGTTAACGCTTTAATGGGAGTGCAAATGGACCATATCAGTTTATGTTTTGATAGAGTTCTTATAGAGTGGTTCTTAAATATAAAAAAGCGCTGTAAATAATTAACTCGTTCTCATTTATCGTATTCTATTTTGATATTATAAAAAACGCAGGTAACGTTAACTGATTTTAACTTGCCACAGCTCGTTAGAAATGTAATTTAATTCTTTCATCCATTACAAACTTTTTGGAAAGTTGCCAGAGAAACATACATTTCTAGCAAAGTTAAAAAGTATAATTCCCTCCCTGCTCCATTAATCGTAGTTAGATTGTCTCGAAATTTCAGATATATAATTTCAACATGCAAGCGAAGAAAATAATTACTAAACCTGCGATTTATATTACAAAAAAAAAATAACTTCCAATGGTAAAAATTTAATTTGTAATTATTGCTGTAACTGAACAAAATATAAATTAAATAAGTGATTATGCAGAGTCAGAACTACTCGTATCAGCCGATGAATCTGGAAACTTCAAATTATCAATGGAAAGGAAATGTTTACTTTTACGAATATATCTAGTTTAATATTTTCTTTTGATGAGGTTGCAGTAGATTTTGAATGCGTTTTAATTAGGGGATCCATGGAAAACAGAAGTACATGCATCAGGTCCTCCATCGTGTGCACTCAGGAGATTTTGCGGGTATGAAATTAACAACAATTTCAAACGTCTCTAGTGCTTCCTCCGACATCATTTCAATCGCTAGTCCAACATGGTTTATCATATCTGCTCCGTTAATTACAATTTTGTGAACCGAACTTGGCATGTAAACCTATGAATATTCAGCTTTACAAATACAGGGTGGCCCAAAAAGGACTGAAGGATTAAAAATAACTGTAATTTTTTTGTTTTTATTTTTTATTGATTTTTTTTATGTTTTTAAATATTTAATTCATGGAAATTTTTTATATTTAAGTGTGAAATATAACATCTCTCAAATGGTGTCCATTTTCTTGCAAACAAAAATTGGCTCTTTTAACCGCATTTTCCATTACTGCCCGTAGAGTTTCTGGTTCCAAGTTGCTTATTTCTGCTTGAATGTTGTGCTTAAGCTCTTGAATTGTTTGGGGTTTATTGATATACACAACTCCTTTCAAATAGCCCCACAAAAAAAAATCTGGAGCGGTCAAATCTGGTGAACGTGGAGGCCAAGCAAAATCACAATTTCTGGAAATTATTCGTTCACCAAAAATGTTATGAAGAAGTTCCATTGTCACTCTTGCTGTATGCGCAGTTGCTCCATCTTGCTGGAACCATATGTTTTGATTATTCACAACATGTGGACGCAAAAAATTGTCTATCATAGTCCTATACAGAGCCCCGTTAACCGTTTCTGGGTGACCCTTCACATCTTCGAAAAAATATGGACCGATAATTTTATCAGCCCTAACACCGCACCAAACAGTACATCTGGCGGGGTGTAATTCACGCTGATGTAATGCCCTAGGATTGTGAGTGCCCCAAAATCTACAATTTTGTTTGTTTACATAGCCATTTAAGTGGAAATAAGCTTCATCGCTCATTATAAGATTGTTTAAAAAGTTATCATTTTCTTCTTTTTCCAGAAGAATAAAAAAATTCAATGATTTTGACGCGTTTCTGCACATCATATGTAGCCATGATTTATCTCCAAAAACCAGTAAATAACCTGCAAAAGACAAAAAAAAAATTATTAAAAACAAAAAAGATATAACCATTTTTAATCCTTCAGTCTTTTTTGGGCCACCCTGTACTAGCTTTTGATGCAACCATACGCTCGCTGCATGAAGATTCCTTTATTATTGATAAAACTTTTTGAACCCAACCTTTATGAGAGAATGTTGAAAACTCCTTTTCCGAACTTCCAACTTTTTTCGAAATGCTTTGTACTTAGTAGGGGCATAAATACTGTTTCACAGGTTTTATGCTGTAAAATAAAAAGTACTGAATGTTTTTGGATCAACTATTTTTTTAATATTTATTGATGTATATTGTATCCAAAAAGAATATACTTATTCGAAATGTCCGCCTTTTGCCTTTACACACGCCTTAAGTCGCACTGGCCAATCGTCAATAGCTGCACGAACCTCGTCCATTGGAAAATTGGCCACTGCTCGAATCAAAGCAGTCTTAAGAGATCCAATGTTGGGGTATCTTTTGTGACAAACCTTGTCCTCTAAAACCATCCACAATTTGTAATCCAATGGGTTCAAAAGTGGACTGCCTGAGGGCCATTCTTTAGAGGAAATGAACTCTGGCAAATTGTTTCGAAGCCAGGCCTGGGACGTTTTAGCCTTATGGGCCGGCGCAGAATCCTGCTGGAAAGTCCATGGCTGGTTTTGGAACAAGGAGTTGTTAAGAAGCTTCACAACAGCTTCCAAAACGGTTTCATGGTAAACTTTGGCCGATGTTTTTGACTCCTTGTTCGCAGAAATACAGGTCAGTGAAGCCATCGTAAGAGACACCCCAACAAACCATGACTGAAGCTGGGTGATGACCCTTTTCCACCCTTGGGATCAGTTCAGCTGCTTCCTTAGATGACCGCGCATACACTCTATCATTTTGGTTGTTAAATTTTTCCTGAACGGTAAACATTTTTTCATCGGTGAACAAAATTTTTCTGTGCAAGTTATCAGCGTGCTTCACCAAAAGACGTTTGCATTTTTCAATCCAATTTGTTTTAAAGCTGCAGTCAATAAATGTCCGTTACGTCGTTTGAAATCCCCAAGTCAGAAGTCTTTTTTAATGATTCGACTCATGGACTTTTGCGTGATATTCATCTCACAGGCCATGATTTCCGCAAGTTTTCGGAGCGGATTTCTGTGAATTCTTGATTTTACGGCTTTGATGACATGCGGTGTTCGAACAGAGCGTGGGCGGCCGGAAAGTTGGCGGTCTTTTACATCTCCAGTCTCCTCAAACAGTTTTATGTATCGGTAGACGAACTAGCCGCATGTGGCCGGAGCGTTTTGAAAATATCGTTTTTTCTCATTTCACACTTGAAAAGCGCTATTACAGCGATACGGTTCTCATTATCTGACCACTCCATGATGAAAGTTGATACAATTTTAAAATCCCGTTACAGACTTACGCTATTGAGGTTAGCTTTCAAAACCCATATGACATTAACGGGGTATGTTCAGTGCTTCTATTGAAATGGGCGGGTTCAATGTTGTAACAGTATTTATGTCCCTACTAAGTACAATTCGCTCGAGGTCTCCATCTAATCAATCATGATGTTTATTTTTAAAAATATCAAGGATACGACAGCAAGTTTTCCATTTTTCCACCAATTTTAAAGTAAACCTACTTAATTTTTCACTTATTTCACATTGTTCTTCATCAGTATACTGAGCTTTATCATCTGCATTATAAAATATGTACATCTTTTCAGCCAAATAACTTTTAGAGAATTTTTAGAGGGAGCCGCTGCACTTTGCCATATTAAAAAAAGGGATCGTTTGGAAACTGACATTGTACCTAAAAACGAAATATATCAAAAACTACACTTTCACATAGAAAGATACAAACAAATAAAACATGGATCAGGTCGGGCACTTCTGGACAAGAAAATATCTACTTCACTAAAGGTCATAACATGATATTCAAAAGGGACATCACAAAGGCAAACTTAAACTGTCATTTGCAATATAAAGATACAAAACACAATCCACCAATACTTTTTGAATTTATAATACATACCTCGAAATACAGGGAGATCCATCTAGAGGTGTTTTTTGAAAATAAAAAATTTAAATCAAGTGTGGAATGTTTATTGCTCATTCGAAAATACATTTTATTCCATTTATTTTTGAATATAATTTCCTCCAAATGTTTTACGCAACTACGCCCCATTCTGGGGGTCCAATTTTAAAGGACTCGTTCGAGCATTTCAGTCTAAAGGTGTGATATCACACGATCTAGGCGCACAACTCACCGTTTCTAAACGCGAAATTAGCTGCTCTTCGAAATTACCTCTCAATAGATCCATTGTTTGAGCAGCTGTATGACAAGTGGCACCGTCCTTCGGGTAGAAAAAAGTCCGCTATAATGGCGCGATAGCGAGCACCATTCACGGTTACGTTTCTGCCTTGATCATTTATGAAAAAATATGGACCGATGATTCCACCAGCCCATAAACTGCACCAAACCATGGTTTTCTCTGGGAATAATTGCAACTCTTGAACCTCTTCTTGTTGCTCTTCAGCCCAAATGCGGCAATTTTCTTTATTGACTTTGTCCATATGAACTCAGCAAAAAGTCCGATATCATGGAGTGATAACGAGCATCATTCACGGTTACGTTCCGGCCATCATTATTTTAGAAAAAATATGGACCGATGATTCCACCAGCCCATAAATCACACCAAACCATGGTTTTCTCTGGGAATAATTGAATCTCTTGAATCTATTCTGGCGGCTCTTCAGCCCAAATGCGGCCATTTTATTGTTGTTGTAACAACAATATATTTTATTTTGAAGTCCTGTTCGTCTATGGGGGATCTATTTCGACATCCAGGTGGAGGAAACGCGCCATTTGAACTGCGCCATTTTGGCAAGTCTGAATTTTCTTCCACTGCGTAGTTCGCTACAGACCGACCTAGCGCTTTGTAAGAGGTCAACAAGGTTTCTTTGTCGGCTCCCCAAGTACTCACGGCAAGTGACTTGAGGACCTTGTTCCTACTTCTAAGCTTATCGTAGATAGCTGTGGCATATGTAGAGGATCGAAAAAGGCTGTCTAGTGTGACCCCAAGGATTTAAGGGTAGTTGGTAGTCGGGATTTTGACGTCATCGACTATCACATTGAGTGACAACCGCACCGCTACAGTCCATGCAGTAAACAGTGTGACTGATGATTTGATTTGGAGGCGGATATTTTTATATTCCTTGCAGTAAAAAAACGTGCCAAGTCAGTGAGGTTATAGTTTATTTTCTCGCATATGTTACCCACTTTAGGTCCTAATGCCAGAATTGTGCAATCACCAGCGTATGCCGCAATTTCAACTCAGTCTGGTGGTGCAGAAACTTTAGAGAGGTAAAGGTTGAACAGAGCCGGGGATATCACTCTACCCTGGGGAACTCCTTGTTTAACTTTACGGGGCTTCGACTTCCTGTCTCTAAATTCTACATATGTCTGAAGCCCACACACATAGTTTACGACCCATCGTTTGAAACTGGGCTGAGTGGCAAGATTGTCGCAGGCATGATGTCGAAGGCTTTTGTAATGTTAAGAGCCACTAGGAGCGTCCTGTCGTTGGGCTTGTTCTGTTTAAGGCCGCGACTTTTACGTGTAGTGATGACGTGTAAAGCAGTTGTTGTGCTGCTTGCGGAATTCATGCTGATGTTCAGCAGAAGGAATGAGTTCAATCCGGCTGCAGAGGAGCAGTGCCTCAAGCGCCTTTGCTTCTGGAGAAAGCAAGGATGTCGGCCTGTACGATTCTCCCTTGCTTGCGTCTTGCCAGGCTTCAGTAGCGGTTCCACTCTGCCCATTTTCCAGGCATCGGGAACTAAGTGAGTGGCTAGCGACAGATTGAGCACTTTGGTCATGTACTCTACTCCCGGGGTATCCAAGCGCTTTAACATCAGCATTGAGATTCCGTAAGAACCGAGCGCCTTTGATGACTTTGCGCTGCGGATGATATGGGCAAGTTCGCAAACGTTAAATTGTGGTGGTGGCTTTTCGACTCGTATACGACGCAATACTCTCCTTTTCGCCTTATCATTATCTGGGTGCTGGTTAAAATAACGTACACAACCCTTCGGATCTGTCACTGTTCTATCACCTAACGTGACGGCTGTCCGATTATCCATTCATCCAGGGTTAGAGAGCGATTTGGCCGTAGTCCACAACTAACCAATTCCGGAATGTGTATTTTTTGTTCGTCCATTATTTCGTCGTGGGAGCAGCAATTTTGTTTATTAACGTTACCGTTGAGCCAGAAATGGGCCTAATCACAGCGGATATTCTTAGAGCTTTTGAAAAGGCTTCAATTTCTGCACGTGCTGCATTTTGTACGCTTTCAAACGAAGATTCTTCCGTAAAATTCTTCGTAAGTTCTCTCGTATATTTATTCCATAGGACAAGCCAAGCTGTCGAGAACGGTGCCGAATCGATTCCTGCCGATTATCACGAACACTCTCAGCTACTGCCGCATACTTCTCGCTGGATGTGGTCTATTAGCTCAAGTATTATCCAATAGTGCGAATTGGGTTTCAATGTTGGCGATGTTAACCCGAATTGTAAGTTCGGTAGGCCGATTATGTCGACCATAAAAAGATCTAAGAGCACGAAAAACGAACGTTTATTTCCACAATAAAATTGCAGAATTTCAAGAAGTTGTTGTGGTGTAAGTCTTTCTATACTTAAAAGAATAAAATGGAGTTTAACACAACTCACGCATAATCTGCAAAAAGTACCATATTGAAAAAAATCCTTTTGATTGATTACCCCTTTTGAAGAGACCTTTGTGTGGGGCCTTTTCCAATCCAGTTCCACTTTCACCAGAAACAATTATAGAAATAAAAGTACCTTAAAAAGTTTCTGCTTGATCAAACTTCGAATGGGGATAGCTCACCACTTGAAGGTCCCACCCGTAATCGGGTAGGTCTTCAATGTCCAGTTTAACCACCGCTAATAATTGGTCGCTCGAAATATAATTGGCAAACTTTGACCTCGATCGGATTTAGTTTTCAACTTCTAGAGCTGCAAGGCCTCATATCGCACATATCGCTTTAGGCTTCTTCGCGAAAAAAAGCATGGTTGGAGTCACAATATACGAAGAGCATCATACTTTTGTTGGTTATATGACTGTGGTACAACAACATTATGGTTGTAGAGACTATAAAATGGTTGTAGATATTATACTATTGTTGTGCTACAAACTTATACCCAACAACAGTATGATGCTCTTCTTTTTTTCTGCGTGTATAAATTATGTCTCTGATTTGTAAAGTTTCTGTTGAAATTGTTTCAAAATCCAGAATCAATAAGTGCCTGTAAACGTTTGCCCTTCACTGTATTTATGTGTGCTTTCATTCAAATCTTCAAATCATTTGTAGTTCAAATGTATTGAAAAATTTTGATTTTCGCGATTTATGCAAAGAATGTACTCCCAATAGGATATTTTTCACATTGAAACCTTTTATGAATTACAAGATAAACAAATTTCAAACTTTTGTAGTAAAGTTATGGACAGGGTGATACGTATGGAGTATACAAAATGTGTACAAAAAAAATAATATTTTGTAAGATTAAACAAAAAGTATTCTTTGTACACTTCCTGTAGTGACTGCAATAAAATCCCTGTCTAATAAGGTAAGACTACTTTATAAGTTAGAGATGTCGCTTGTAGCGTTTGGATATTTTTAGCAAGCGTCATTTTTTTAAAGCTTTGCGATAGAGTAAATTATATTATTTCCAATTTAAATATAATTTAAACATCAAAAATCCCTATTGATTTGATGCATTTGGGTATCAATTTCTCCCTCCTCCCAACTAACGAATCATAATAAATTTGTAAAAGCTTAAGCTTAAATACAAAATGATGTTTTTTGTAGTATTTCAGAAACGACCAGCATGCAAATAAATCTGAGTTTAAATAATAACAAGAGAATTTTTTCTCCGCCAAAGAGATTTATCCTTCATCCTTTCTTAACTAAACTCCAACAATTTGACTGTTGCTTGTACGAACAAATGCCAGCCATGTAAGCTTTCCTGCTACCTTTACAAATACAAAAATCAGAGCTGCTTCAGAGACCAAAGCAACTAAACATGGCTAAACCCCATAGAGTAACAACGCGAATATTGCCAGTGTTCATATTTTAGCCTCTTTATTTTCGGCTGATATTTTATGAATGGTACTTTGTCAAAAATGCTAACAAGCTTAGGCTTTTGTAGTTTCTATTCTGGCTTCCCTCCAGCTAGATTTATGGGAACATGCTAGTGTGTGCGATGGGAATGTGGGCATTGGTAGAGTGTGTCACAAGTGTGACACATGAGAGGCTGGAGCTGAATTTAGAAATTCCCGCAAATGTTAGTTGCGGATACATGCCCGGAATAAATCACAAAAACATTTAAAGAAAATTTTTGAAAATAGAATAACAAAAGTGATATATACTTATAGAGCGAGAATGAGAATTATCAATTTATAATGAAAATATACTTAGTAGGAACATAAATACTGTTACAACATTGGACACACTCATTTCAATAGTAGAACTGAACATACCCCGTTAATGCCATATGGGCTTTGAAAGCTAACCTCAATAGCGTTAGTCTTTAACGGGATTTTAAAATTGTTTCAACTTCCATCATGGAGTGGTCAGATAATGAGAACCGTATCGCTGTAATAGCGCTTTTAAAGTGTGAAATGAAAAAAACGATATTTTCAAACCGCTCCGGCCACTTGGGAATAGCCGCATGTTCGTATACCGATGCATAAAACTGTTTGAGGAGACTGGAGATGTAAAAGACCGCCACCGGTCGGTCCGCCCCCGCTCTTTTCACACACCGCCTGTCATCAAAGCCGTTAAATCAAGAATTCGCAGAAATCCGCTCCGAAAACAGAAAAACATGACCCGTGAGATGAATACCACGCAAAAGTATATGAGTCGAATCATTAAAAAGTCTTGGGACTTGGGACTTTCAAACGACGTACCGGACATTTATTGACTGCAGCTTAAAAAAAATAGGTTTGATAAATGCAAACGTCTTTTGGTGAAGCACGCTGATAACTTGCACAGAAAACTTTAGTTTACCGATGAAAAAACTTTTACCGTTCAGGAAAAATTTAACAAGCAAAATGATAGAGTATATGCGCGGTCATCTAAGGAAGCATCTGAACTGATCCCAAGGGTGGAAAAGGGTCATCACCCAGCTTCAGTCATGATTTGGTGGGGTGTCTCTTACGATGGGGTGTCTCAAAACATCGGCCAAAGTTTACCACGAAACCGTTTTGGAAGCTGTTGTGAAGCCCCTTAATAATTCCTTGTTCCAAAGCCATGGACTTTCCAGCAGGATTCTGCTCCGGCCCATAAGCCTAAAACGTCCCAGGCCTGGCTTCAAAACAATTAGCCAGCGTTCATTTCCTCTGAAGAATGGCCCTGAGGCAGTCCAGATTTGAAACCGTTGGATTACAAATTGTAGACGGTTTTAGAGGACAAGGTTTGTCACAAAAGATACCCCAACATTGGATCTCTTTAAACTTCTTTGGTTCGAGCTGTGGCCAATTTTCCAATGGACGAGGTTCGTGCAGCTATTGACGATTGGCCAGTGCGACTTAAGGCGTGTGTAAAGGCAAAAGGCGGACATTTCGAATAAATAGATTCTTTTTGGATACAATATACATCAATTAATATATTAAAAAATAGTTGGTCCAAAAACATTCATTACTTTTTATTTTACAGCATAAAACGTGTGTAACAGTATTTATGTCCCTATTAAGAATATTTTTTTTTTATTTTGACTCAAAATCATGAGTAGAATGTGGAAAATGACGGAAATAAGTAAAAGGTGGTCGAACTAAAACTAAATTAAATTAATTTGTAACTAAATCCATTGCAGGTTCGAAGAATTATATTAATATTTTTTATTATAGAATTATCTTAATATTTTTTTATTAGATAGAAAAATCTATGACAATTATGTGTGAAAAAAAATATTGGACAAATTCCCGCAACGGCTTCTGTGGCATATCTCTATCCGGTGGTCCATATTTTCAATGACTCAGGGACATAATAGAGGTTCAATACATTTTTTTGGGACTTTATTAAGATTTGAACCGATCTGGTATATTTTCACAAATGCCAATTCTGTGTGCAAAGTAACGCCACAAACTAAAATCTGAAGAAAAATGCAGCTGTTAGCCCGGTTATGCCTAAAATCGGGAGGTAGCCCCCATACTCTATCAGAACATAGACCCAATTTCAATACCAACTGTCATTGGCCGAAAATAATCTGGAAAGTTTTATCAAGATCGGTCCATACGAGTATTTGCGACGTAGTCGTAGATATATGGACAGACAAACAAGTCTAAATCGACTTAGGAATAATTCTGAGTCGATCAGTATAATTTTTACTTACTAACACTTTCTTCTGTGCGTTACAAATATCAACCTTGTGCAAAAATTCATAATAACTCTGTACCACAATATGCCGAAGGTATGTGCATATACAGGGTAAAGCGCGATAATTTGCTTTTTTGCACTGCAGGCTGTGGCGGCACTGTTGGCTAAAGAGAGTGGAGAGTGGGCGTGGCTGACGCGAGATTCGTATTCGTCTGTCTTTCAGTTGCCATCATGCATTGGACACGTGGGCAGAGCTCATTTTGTGTTAAAGAGTATTTTTCAAATGCGCACTCGATCATTGCAGTGCAGCGTGCTTTTGGTCGATTCGCTGTACCCCCACGCGGACGTGTTCCTGGACGGCAATCAGTTGTAAATTGGGTAATTTCATTGAGAACAGCAGGAAATGTGTCATGTATACGAAGGAGACCTGAGAGAAGGATTTCAACAGAAGAGAATTAGAGCAGCAGTAATCGTACTGCAATCTCCAAAACTGTCTGGTCGGAAGCAATCACTCTTGGCATCTCCAGACTATTTTCAGCCGGCTCTTGAGGCAATGAATTAGAGGATACATGGTTCCAATAGGATGGTACGTACCACTGCACACACAGCGAAGGTTGCCATGAATTGTTTGAGGCAAATGTTTCTTGGACGGCTTATCTCTTTGAGGTGTGATGTCAACTGGCTGGCACGCTCATCAGACTTAGCCCCATGAGATTTTCTCTTTGGGATTACCTGAAGTCGAAGGTATATATCAACCGTCCCAACACCTTGGAAAACCTAGTTAACAATATTGAGGCTAAAATTGGCAGAAAACCAGTCGACATGCTTGTTAGAGTTCATGAAAACTTTAGAAAACATATGCAGCATTGTGTGAATAGCAAAGGTCGACATTTGCCAGATACACTATTTAAAACCATGCAGTTTAAAAATTCCCTTAGTGTTCAATATAATTAAAATAAAAAAACATTTTTCTATGGTTCATAGTTTTTTTATTTCCTTCCCACATAAGCAAATTATCGCGCTCCACCCGAATAACACAAAGGCGGCCGATACACACGCAACTTAAGGTCGGATTTTAAATTTGACTTCTAAAGCGACGGAGCTTATATCGGAATTGAAAGGGGTCTATATGAAAACATGAACTTATATGGTAAACTTTTACCAGGTTCGGTTAAAATTCTTATCACGACAAGAGTGCTTCGATGAACCTGAATGTTTGAATGGCGAAACTGGTTTATTGAATTCAATCATGGCCGACGATCGCACAAAGACTAACGTCGTCCAAAAACGGCCGTTGTGCCAGAGAACATAGATGCCGTGCCTGAACTGATAATGCAAGATCGTCATGTGACATACCGTGAGATAAAGGCATCCTTGGGTATTTCTTTCACCAGTAAAAAAGGTTTGTTCTCGTTAGATCCCGAACAATTTGACAATCGCTCAAAAAAGGCTCGTGTCGATTGGTGAAAAGACATTTTCAAAAAATACGATCGCTGTGATTCAAAGACATTTATAAGATCGTCACAGGTGACGAATCGTGGATCTATGCGTATGAGCCCGAAACAAAACAGCAATCGACAGTGTGGGTCTTCCAAGACGAGCCAAATCCAACGAAAGTTGTTCGTGGAAGAACCACTTCGAAGCAAATGATCGCCTGTTTCTTCGGCAAAACTGGTCATGTGGCGACTGTTCCACTCAAGCAACGAAGGACTGTCTGTTCTGAGTGGTACACCACAATTTGTTTGCCTGAAGTCTTCGGAGAAATTCGAAAAACGAACAAGAGAAGACGAATCATTGTGCACCATGACAATGCGTGCTCTCACACATCGTCTCAAACTAGCGACTTTTTGACCGACCTAATCGTCGAATTGATGCGTCATACGCCGTACAGCCTTGACTTTGCACCCAATGACTTTTTTTATTCCCGCTCATCAAGAAAAAAATGCGTGGTCAACTATTTTCGTCACCAAAAGATCAGTTGAAGCGTTCAAAAACCATGTTTTGGAGGTGCCCAATCGGAGTAGAGAAAAATGCTTAGACAATTGGTATGAACGCATGCAAAAGTCTATAAATCATGGTGGAGAATACTTTGAAAAATAATAAAACCATTTTTGATGATAAATATTCGCATTTTTATTATTAGGCCAGAAATATATATAGCAGCCCTCGTAACTTGAGTATGCAATCGAAAGCATTTCCTCTTGACTTTTCCTTTCCTGAATTATTACATTTCGATTTTCCCCAAACCTCCTTAGAAAAATATTACGCAAACAACTATTTTGATATTCATTTAACAGAGAAAAACAAACCAAATGCTCTTTTACATGAAGAAAATGAATATTTCTTCAAAGAAGAATTTCCCGGGGAGCACTGAACAATTCCAATTGAAAAATCATTAAATCAAGACAATATTGAATAAAACATTTGCCAATACAAACAACTTCAGTAGAACAATCAAAAAAAAGTGAAAAATATCGCGTAAAAAAGCTCTTAAGTGCATATTTGATCAAATGCTCGCTGGCAAACAAACAGACACAGACATACAATGGTTATCCTATAGAGCTGTAAGCTTCTGCCAAGTATCCATCTTTCACCCTTTTGGAAAATGGCAGCCAGCCTATTCATGTTAGATATTCTGAAAAAAAAGACGAAAGGCTTTTAATAATGATGCGAAAATACTTATACGATATACACAATGACTGCCGCTTCCTACCTGCCACCCCGACCACCACTACACAATATACTTAGATATCACTCACATACGCTTATCCTACCAAAAGCAACGATGATGACGATCATCATCGTCTTAAACAACCTCATCGGGATTTAAGATGATAAGGATTTGGATTTGCTTGATGTCAACAAAATATTAAGGCTGAAGATAAAAAAAAATAAATCATTCGGTTGCCGCCGCTGTTGTTGGCGGCTCCCCCACCAACTCAAATGTATTGACTGACATCGATGGTAGATATTGCCTTCACCCCTTAGGTATTGCACTTTAAACTTTGTGTCCTCCCCACCTGTCCTGCAGC
This sequence comes from Hydrotaea diabolus, assembly GCA_963513945.1. Lineage (NCBI taxonomy): Eukaryota > Metazoa > Arthropoda > Insecta > Diptera > Muscidae > Hydrotaea > Hydrotaea diabolus. The sequence goes on from OY740717.1 coordinate 18,161,726, forward strand.
CGTGCCTGACGTACATGCATAATTTATTTCAACTCGTTCTTTTCATTTGCAAGACCTTTCGCCTGCCTCCTGTCGATAAGCAACCCCATCCTTTTAGAAGATTCCTGTGTGACTTAGGAGAGAGACTTCCCCCCCCCCATAAGTCCAACGACGACATCAACTAAAGTCACTTTATTCGGTAAAAAGAAAAAAGAGGTGATTTCCTCTGCTGTCTTCATAAATCCCCTCTCGCAAAGTCTTCTGTCTAAGGCAGACATCATTCCTGGCATTTGTCTTTTAGGGCGTATGTGTGAGCGTGTGAGTGTGTGCATGTGTGTTGTGTGAACTCAGTTCTGCTTTAGATTGTTGTGTTTTTTTTTGCATTCTCGTTTCTCTACTTTTTCTGGTGGAGAGTGAGAGAGAACATAAGAGTGTGTGCACACGTAAAGGACTACCAATACACAAAAGACGAATCGTTTGTCTCCGACACATACTCATCATCGTAGACAATTGATTTTTAGGATTTCTCTGTATTGTCTCAAACACCAAGAGTCGGCTCTAAGGCTGTATACGAGGTATGGTACGGAAATTTGGTAAAAGACTCTTTAATAGAAAACAACCTATTCTGAATATGTATACTTATAAGTTAACAGTTAAAAATACATGCAGCACAAACACAGAGATTCGTCATCTCTGTAAGGCATTTGGCCAAGATCCGATATGATATATATGCAAGAGTAATGCCTTTTGCTAAAGTTAGGTGTCGTCAGTTCAGGCTACCGACCAATCAGGATTCTTCCGTGTCTATGAAAAGTAGTGGACTTACAGATTAACAATCAGATGTTCAAACATGTCTTTAAAAACTATCTGCTCGGAATATCAGTCTGGGTTTAGAAAAGGACCTACAGGGTGGCTGCTACATTATGAAACTCAAATGATTTTTTTTCAGTGTATCAAATTAATTTTTCCTTTATTCATGTCAAAGCTCATTAAATTTTATTAAATAAAGCTTAATTCGTTTTAAAAATAATGAAATTTAAATGCCTTCCTGCTCCTTGATGCATGTGCAACATCTTACCAAAAAGTTGTTCATTACAGCTTGGAGAGTTGAGACAGGAATAGCAGCAATTGCTTCTCGAATAGATTGCTTTATTTCATTAAAATTTGTTGGTTTTGATAGGTAGACTTCCTGTGTGCAATAACCCCACAAAAAAAAGTCAGGTGCAGTAAGGTCAGGCGACCTGGGTGCCAACGGAATGTGGAGTTTCTGGATATCAGCTTATTGGGCAATTTTCGTCGCAATTCTGCCACAGCAGGCCGGGCAATGTGAGGAGTTGCACAATCTTGCTGAAACCACACAGAGAAATTCTAATAGAAAAACTCTCTCAACATGCTCAAGTAACGGTCTCTAGTAACCATAACGGTGTGACCTTTTTTTCGAAAAAGTAGGGCCCAACAATACAGCGTGTTGAAACTGCACACCACAGAATTGCATGACACGAAGTGTATGCAATTCCGTCTCATAAAGTACCTGTGGTGCTCTCCAAAATCGACAATTTTGTTTGCTTATGTTGCCGTTTGAATCGAAATGGGCCTCGTCACACATGAAAAGACAGTTCAACTGCAATGACTGTCTGCTTATGTCCATTTGCTCGTCGAAACTCTTGGCAGCAGCTACAGTAGCGATCCTCCGTCCGAACTGTAGGGTTTCGATGGTAATATCATCTGTTGACTGTCCCTTGCTCGGCAAAATTGTTAACAAGTCTCTGTATGGTTCATCTGCTCCAAGGATTGAACACGGACTCCAGTGCGTGATAGCGGCGGGCAATCCAAATTCTTTTTTCTAAGTCCTATTGATCCATTTTTGTTAAAAATAAAAATCAGTCTGCAAAATAAAAAAAAATTACCAGGTTCATTAAGTAGAAAAAAAGTTATTATTTTTTTTTTGTAGCGGCATTTATCAGCCACCCTGTATAATAACTACCCTTATGATTGATATTGTCGATAGTATGGATGATAAAAATATTGTTGCACTATTTAGTTTAGACTATACTTATAGCCATGCATTCGATGCGGTATGTCACAAGACCTTGCCGAATTAACTCTACCATTGTTTCAAATGCGAGTACTCTTTAGAAACATATTGACTAATAAAATCCTTTATCTTCGGAACAACTAAGTTTGTCCAAAGTTATCGTGAAATATCTGCCTACATTACATACAATGTTTCGTGGGGTACCTCAATGGTAAATTTTATGTCCCCTTTTGTTTTTAATATAACGGGTGATCAATTTAATTTTGCAATAGGGTTTTTTCACATATTACGTGTATTTTGTGTAAAAACTTGGTTTTTTATTTCAGAATTGATTGGCCATTTCATTATGAAAAGACTTACACCGCGAAAACCACGGTTTATTGCGGTTTATAGGCTGGTGGAATCATCGATCGATATATTTTCAAAAAAGTTGATGACCGGAACGTAAACGTGAATGGTGCTTGCTATCGCGCCATGATATCGGACTTTTTCCTATCTAAAATTGCTGCACGTAATCTTGACGACATTTAGTTTCCACGGGATTGTGCCACTTGTCGCACAGGTGCTCAAACAATGGATCTATTGAGAGGTCATTTCGAAGAGCAGCTACTTTCACGTTTTGGACCTCTAGACTTTTTTCTTTGGGACTAAGTAAAGTTCAAAGTCTATGCTGACAAACCAGCTACGATTCAGGTATTTGAAGCCAACATTACGCATGTCATTAACGCCATACCGGTCGAAAGGCTTGAACGAGTCATCCAAAATTAGACCCTCAGAATGACACCTCGACATAGTTGCGGCCAACATTTGAAGGAAATTTTTCAAAAAATAAACGACATAAAATGTCTTTACATCAGCGTCAATTAAACTACTCCAGATGTGTTGTTTGTTGCTGTGTTATGGTTAATAACGCTATTGTTCCATATATTTTTTTGAAAATGAGGAGGTTTAACCAGAAACTATCAACGGGTAATTGGAATTTTTGTTTCGTCCGCAAGTTGAGAATAATCCTATTATATGGTTCAAGCCAGATGAAGCCACTGCGTACGAGGGTTGCTATATATATTTCTGGCCTATGCAACACTAAGTGTTGCCTGGCGCCATCTGACATTTCCATTGGAAAGTTTGACATTTTTAAGCATAAACGTACTCAGAACGTTTTGACGTACGAGCATCATTTGGGTTGTTTACAGTGACTTAAAAAAATCAATTTGGCAAAAAAAAAAATGGAATTAACTCGTGAACATTTTCGTGCGATCATTTTTCACAACTTTCGATATGGATTATCACGACAAGAGTGCATCGATAAACTTTAATCTTTGTATGGCGATGAAGCACCATCCCTGGTTTAATGAATTCATTTGTGGCAGACTCTCGCTCAAAGACGAAAGTCGTGAAGGTCGTCCAAAAACGGCCGTTGTGCCAGAGAACATTGATGCCATGCGTGAACTGATAATGCAAGATCGTCATGTGACATTCCGTTAGACCATCCTTGACCATTTTTCCACCAGAAAACATTCGACATCGCACGAACACCTGGCCGTAAAAAAGGTTTGTTCTCGTTGTACCCCGCACAATTTGACAATAGCTCAAAAAAAGGCTCGTATCGATTGGTGAAAAGAAATTTTGAAAAATTACGATCGCGGTGCTTTAAAAGACGTTTATAAGATCGTCACAGGTGACGAATCATCGATCTATGCGTATGAGCCCGAAACAAAACTCAATCGACTGCATGGGTCTTCGAAGACGTGCCAAATCCAACGAAAGTTGTTCGTGGAAGAACCACTTCGAAGCAAATAGTCGCCTGTTTCTTCGGCAAAACTGGTCATGTGGAAAATGTTTCGCTTGAGCAACGTGGGACGGCCAATTCTGAGTGGTACAACACAATTTGTTTGCCTGAAGTCTTCGGAAAAATTTCATCATGACAATGCGAGCTCTTACACATCGGCTCAAACCAACACCGGTCATCCGCCGTACAGCCCTGAATTTGCACCCAATGTATTCCTTTTATTCCCGCACATCGAGAAAAAAAATGCGTAGTCAACGACATTCGTCGCTAGAAGATGCTGTTGAAGCGTTAAAAAACCATGTTTTGGTGGTGTCTAAATCAAACTGGAAAAAATGCTTCGACAATTTGTTTGAGAGCATGCAAAAGTGTATAAATCATACTGGAGAATACTTTGAAAAACAGTAAAACCATTTTTGATGTAAAATATTCGCATTTTCATTACTAGGCCTGAAATATATATGTGATAGCGCATAGAGAAAGGGACCTAAGGGTAAAAAAATCAATTTTCACTTTTTTTTGATGTGAACAACATCTGAGCATCGAATGAGACCGATCCCATGCACCAAAAGTGTTCCCTCCTAGAGATATACGCGTTTTATGAAAGTGATGGTACACCAAAGATACACGTATTTAAATCTTTAAAATGGCTCTCCTGAACAAACCTGGTTTTTACCCTTAGGTCCCTTTCTAGTTTGCGCGTCACATAAAACATCCCGTTTGCAATAAAAGAAATACGAATAATAAAAAATATGACTTCTGAGCCTCAAACCGAGGTATCTTTATATGGGCGCTAAATAAAACAGAAAGAGCTCACATATTCCACTTTTTGATAAAAAAAAAAAAACGGGCTTTAAAAGAGATCGCATATTTCACTTCTTGAATTTTTTAAATAGAAGAAATAAGTTGTAAAACAAGTGGACAAATTATGTTTATCAGGCCGAAACATACATACCCTCCATCATGAGTTCGTGTCCAATATGAGTTGTTTTTCACACTTTAGAAATAAGTTAGCACTATTTTTCAACCTTGTTCAAACCTTAAGCTTCAGTTTGTTTCACAGAAATACGATACTGACTTTTTGACAATATTTTGAGCGAGAAAGAGCTGGCTCTGTAAAAATAATATATGATTCAATAAAGCACTAGATGGACCACTTCAATCAAACACACGCTGTTTGGAGAACCCAGAGGTTTGTGGACGATTGCAAAAATATTATTGCAATCGATGTCAGTTAATTTAAGCTCCAACGATAAATTATTGTCCACTTCTATGTAACTTTTTTAAAAATGACTCGCAGTTACTTATTCTCTTCGATATTATTGCCTTTGTATTGCATACGATGTTTTCCTATGCTCACCAGACCACCCTCCCCAAGGATTACAACATTTTCTTCAGACAAGTGTGATGTTTTATATGAACCTATTGTTGTTATTTAAGGTGTTTACATTATCCCTTATGTTAAATGTTAACGATTTTCCTATTGTTCTCACATCTGCCTGTCCGTCCGCCCCGTCTCTCTGTCGCTATGAGTTCACGTAGTATGTGTGAGCCTCTTTGACATATTGTCTTTTATCCTTTCACTCGAACATCTCCATCGTGTTTACACATGTTATCCTTATTCGAATAAGGTGTTGCATGTCAATAGCTTTTGTACAAGTGGAAAAGAAAAGTTGGGGATAAAATGATTTGATGATATTGAAATATGTATAATTCTTCTGTCATCTGACTTTGTGATATTTGTAAATATTTAAGATGCGTTTGAAGAGCAAACGTCAAGTAAAAAGATATGATTTTACTAAAAATACTTTTCGTTTGATGTACGAATTGAAATGATCACGATTTCGGTAGAGTAGTCAAAGGATAACTAATAGACTGGAGACGTTATTTTGAAAAAAATGTGAAATGTCTAGAATCATCCCTAGAAGTTTAAGTAAAATGAATTTTAAAATTTAAATCTATTTAAAAGAACATTCTGGCCAGTGACATTAAATTTCTTTTTAAAAAACTTTTGAAAACTGTTCAGATGTGTTTACAGAATTTTACTTTCTTGTATAGCTTTGACTGTATTGGGAAATATGGTTGTTGTTGATCTATGTTTAGCAGGATTTAGTTACGGGGCCCATATGGACCGATGACAAATGGGTCCGAGTTTCTAATTCAGCCAAACCGTAAAATGAACGATATATTTAAATTCGTAATCTACTTGCTTTCTTCTTTCTTTTTATGTCCATTGCTTAGAAGGTGATGTTTGGTAAACCGGGTAGTTCGGAAAGAACTCATTGCTTATAAGTTCCACGATTAATGAGACGGTCATTTCAAGTACGAGCAATAAACATATAGAATAATGGTATACCACATAAAAATTGAAAACTTTCATGGCCGCGTAGTCAGTTCAAGGTATTAATAATTCATCAGTTAATGGACACAAGGAAAACATTTTATGTTATATAGTGCAAATGTCAAAAAATGGTCCTAAGTTTCTTTAGTCTTCCAAAGGGAAACATTTTCCCCTATTTGTATTTGCGATTTGGTTGTATTTTTAATTCCAACCAATCGACCACTATGAGACATTCATATATCGGACAAGTAATCAGACTTAGCTCTTTTCGCCTGGAATGAATCATACTTGCAACAAAAAAAACGGACTGACGGACATGAAAATATCATCTCAGAATTTTATGACTATCAATAATATATTTACTTTAAAGGGTCGTAGATAAGCATTTCGAGCTTTTGTTTTATGATGGAATTACAAACTTATACATATACTTATATACTAGGGTGAGGCAATATGTAAGGGAAAAATTTATCGATAATGTGCTATCGATTTTTCGATTGATTTTGGCATGAGGAAAAAAAGTTCCACTACGATATATCAAAAAATTCAAGATTCAATTTTTTTTCACAACAAAAAATAATTTCGTTTTATATATTTCCTTTCCAAGGTGACATGCAATAAATACATTCGATTCTCTCAGTCGTATTTCTATTCTCACGCATTATATTGTGTTGTATGTGGCAATTTATGTATGTATTGCAATATGTAAAAAAAATATTTCTTTTTTATTACCTACGAAAAAAACATTAAAAATTAAAGTCAAAATATTTAAATTTGGGCACCTCGAAAATGATTTTTTTGATATGTCGTAGTGGAACTTTATTTTTTTTAACCCCAAAAGCTTCTGAAAAATCGATGGTAAATTATCGATTGCCAAATCGACCCACCCTAATATATACTTCATGTTGTAGAAGAAAACGGTAAATCGTACTTAAAAATTCCTGGTTCAAATGATATCAGCCTCTTGGGTCCATTGAGATAAGAATAATTTATACCCTACGCCACACTATGGTATATGTAGTATGACTTAAGGATGTTTGAAACACCGTAAAGAAATGGTTTGATTCAGAACAACCATCTGTTCAATTGAGCGTTATTTATCTGTCCGTACAGGTCGCAATTATTAACCGGTTTCGATGAGACTAAGTACATTGTTTAGGTTTTGGGTAAGGAGGCTAAGCTATTGAACCTATTGAAATTTAAACACATCGCACAGTGGGATGAGATTAAAGAAAATTTAAATAGTTCAGCCGTTTCTAAACTAACAGTTGGATTTTGAGCTTGGGGACCTCACGATATGCAGGGGCAGAGCTACAGGGTCCCGAAGTTGGGCACCTCGCGTTTACACAATTTTAAAACGCATGTACCCTTTGTATTTGTAAACCGATTTTCTTCTTGTGTAGTTTCTGAGATATTCGTGTTTAAAACTAAAAAAGTACCTGTCTTATTTTGGAGTTATTGCAAAAAGTTGTAAAGAAAATTTATAAATAATGTATATTCATCTTAAAGGAAACATATTGAAGAAGGTATTAAAAAAAGTTTAAAATTGATTTTGTTGTTGGTGCTATTGCCTTCTAAAGTACCGCACTTTTTATGTCAAATCCAAAAGTTAGCCCTAATTTCTTCAATCGCAATGCTGGGGTCAAAAAATGTCTAGCATTCCTACATGGACATAAGTGTTGTTAATCAACTTGGAAAAGGATTCAACTTTTTCGCCAATAATTTGGCAATTCAGTGCAGATAAACCAAGGCAGTTCAGTGCAGATGAACCGGACCATTTCTTGAGACAACATGTTCACTGAATTTGCCTTTCAGTAAATCGATTGTAACGCGTGCTGTATGGCTTGCGGCACCGTCTTGTTGAAACCACATATCAGTGATGTCAATTTCATCCAATTCAGGCCAAAAATAATTTTCTAACGTGGCACGATAGCGTTCTCCATTGACGGTAACATGAAGGTTGTTTTCATCGACGAAAAAATACTGCCCAATAACATCTCCAGCCTGAAAACCCACAGTAATTTTTTGCGGATGCAATTGTGTCTTTTGAAGCACATGTGGGTTTGTTGCTGTCCAATAACGGATACTCAGCCTGAAATTAGCATCATCGCTCATGCTGTCGGTAGGGACGATTATTACGGCCGAAAATTGGAGTTAGCGCTCTTAAAGTTGCGACCACCGACTAGGGTAGCCAGATTTGAAACTCGGAAAAACAGTACATTTAGAAAAAAAAACAGTACAATCAATGAAAAAGCAGTACGCTTTCACAAAAACATAACAATTTATTCAATTCATAAGATTTTTTAGTATTAATTAAAAAAAAACAATTGAAATATGAGATCATAGAGTAAATTATATAAGTATATGCTATTTCAAAAATAATATTAACATATTTTTACATATAAGTACATACTATGTTTTTTAGATTGTTATTATTTATATATTTACATATGTATATGTTTATATAAAGTTACAATATTATATTATTTTCTTTTCAAAGTACAAAATAGTTTAGTATATTACTTTTTAAAGATATTTATCACTTTTTTTTATATATTTTAAAATACCATTTTTTCCATCTTCCGTTTTTAAAAAATTGTAAAATTCATTACAATTGTATTCGTAGTTTGTTTTTATAATTAACTCACTTTCTAAGTTTTCAATCAATAGTCTATTCCTCTCCTTCCTCCAAAATAAAAACATCAGACTGCAAATCCTTTCAGTGGCGGCATTTGAATGGGGTATTGAAAAAATAAAATTGCAAATTTTTTCAAAATTTGGAAAGTTTCCACTGTTTAAAAAGTCTTTCCATTTTTCGTCAACAGTTTTTTCTGTTTCTACGTTTTTAGCAAAAGTTTTCAAACTAATAAATTCATCAAATAGGATATCCATATCAATATTTTTAATTGAGAACATTTTTACAACTTCAGTAAAATCTTGAAATAAAATGTTTGAATTCATGTTGAAAATACTTAGTTTTTCAAATTTGTTATTGTTTAAATCAAATCGATCTTCAATATATTTATTTACAAATGATAAAACTGCGTCAGCTCGTTTTTTAAATAAAGAAACCTCTTGTGTGTTACTACAATTACTGCAAACAGTTTCGGCTATGTATCCATAAAAATTTTCATTTTTTTGTTCTTTAAATTTGTCACGAAGCATTTTAACTATTTTGAAAATGTCGATTAGAATTAAATTGCCCTGTTCTAATTTCTTAATTGATGACAATAATGCAGTACCTGTGTGGTGCACAAATCCCAAATAAGCTTCAGAAGTCTCAAGTTCAAAAAATTGTTTTAAAACAGCTGGACAACTATCTTGAGAAATAAAATACGTTTTGATGGCTAGATAGTTCTTGAGAAATCGTTCAACTGCTGGAGTTAAACTGAGCCATCGGGTCGGCACGTGACGAAGCATTTCGCTCCATTCTAGGTCACAGAACTCGAACATATCTTTAAGACTTGAAGTCTTCTTTGTTGATAAGCTAAATTCATTAAAAACCTTGATTACAATATTCTCTATATCCAGTTTTAAAAGTTTTAATCCATTTTTAAAAGCATTATTAATGATATGACACAAACATCCCATACCGATAATATCTGGATTATTTTTCTGAAGTTCAACAAACACACTTTTTTTGCATCCGAAATTAACATTTGCATTATCTGCACAAAAGCTGGTGACGTTGGTCAGGTTTAAATTTCGGCCTTCCAATTTAGACTTTAAAAATTCAGCAATATCTTTTGACATTTCCGAATTTGACTCATAAAAGTTCAAAAGTTTTGTATTTACTCCCGTATGCTTAGAAAAGTATCGGAGAACAATTGGAAATGTTTTAATATTTCCTTTGTTTGACGCATCGGTTGATATAGAAAAAGGGTGATCATCATTCAAGTCCTTAAGTACGGTTTCAATAGAATACTTCGCCAAAATGTTAGTAGCGATCTTCGACAACTTTGTTTTACCACATGTAAAAGTAGAAGCTACATTTGAGTCTGGAAACATTTGTTTAAAAAGCTTATTACTGCAATCTGCGGATTGGTAGCTGTGGCTATGTATGATGGTATGATAGACAAAAGCTGCCTCTGCCATTGAACTTGACTCTGTTGCTCCTTCTGTTTCTTTATTCGAACTATTGTTGAAAAAACGACTTACAGGTTTTTGTTGATAGCTTCCTAAATTCCGCATATGTTTTGCTGTCTTCATATGTCGCTTGATACCTGTAATACCGCCATTTGCAATTGAAAAACAAATACCACAAACGATGCATTTGGCCATGGATTCCTTGTTAGCTCTTGTTACCCAACTAAATTTGTTTTTCCAACTATCTTTAAATTTGTTTTTACGTCGAATGACAACTTGTTTCTTTCGTTTAGGATACGTTGTAGACGCTACTTCTTCTACATCTGTGGTTGATCTATCCGACAAAGATTCATCGGAAATTATTTCTTCATTATCCATTTCTAAAAAGGAAATTTTTCAAATACACACTGCATACTTATACTATTAATTTTAATTTATCTTACTGGACTGCTTAAATAATATATGTAACTTGAAAATGTTTATATATTTTTAACTTGTTTTAAAATATCTTGAACTTTTTATAAATATTTGACAAAAATTATTCTGTTGGCTCTAAAAATATGAATACATCAAAACAATAACAATGTTGCAAATAAATGATGTGTTTTCGTACCACAGGGTGTTTCAAAACATCTGCAGATTTTTGTACACGGAACAAAATTTTTTGTTTTAAAATATTAAAATAGAGATATGTTTTGTATTGTTGCATTAAAAAAGACATCTATTTTTTATTGTTGCATTTAACAAAAAAAAAACAGTACAAATTGTGAAAAGCAGTACATTTGCGTACTGATTTGGGTGTTGTGAATAAAACAGTACAATTGAAAAAAATCAGTACGTGTACTGCTAAAATCAGTACGTCTGGCACCCCTACCACCGACTCAGAATTTCGGTAGTAATTTTTAATGATTTCCAAACGTTGCTCGTAAGTGAACTTTTCTAAACTGTTGACTATGACTTTTGTTTTGACACTGAAAAATCATTAAAAATGTTTGAGGGTGTGTTGACATAAAGATGCGAAATTGTTGTGTCCCTAGTGGAAGCCCCTTTACTTCATAGGGGTCTACGATCGTTATTATAAGGTGTTGCAAACGGAATGGCAAAATAAGTAAAGACTCAATCCTTCGCTGGAGTGTTTAATGATACCACATTATAATAATAATTTACTTTAAAGTCCAAATTGGGCGCTAATGTTCGAACCCATGTTCGAATACCAAGTTTTTTGACCGAATTAAATATTTTTTTAACAAAATTTTTAGCTGAAATTTTTTGATTGTTTTTTTCTCTGTATAGTGAACTGTCGATCGCTTTTTCCTTAGGTAAGCTATTCTTTATTTACAAGCAAGAACTTGCACATGCAACGAAATTGCCAAGTTAATATACAACCTAACGACCTTCTCGACCCAGCAAGTAAAATAAATATTTACTCGTACTTTGGTATTTGTTTAACCTTTAACTACTGACATTAAGATAAATTTGTATGAGGAGGAGCAAAAAACAGAAGAAATCGCAAAAAATACACTTTCAATAAATCACCCACATTTGTTCAGAATGATTGATTGCATATTAAGGATATACATTATGTACTCCTGCATATAAGTAGGTTACATACATACCTATGTAAACACAAATGTTTATGTATAAACAAACATATACGAGTACTTATAAAAAGTCTCATATACATACAAGAGACTAACATTCGCCACGCACTTACTTGGCTCGTCTAAGTTCCTTTGGAAAATAAATGCATTTCGTTAGTTTTATTTTCCTCAAGGATAATGCATACGAATGGTGGCAAGACCACAGAGAGGCTGGAGACGCACACAAACATCACACAGACAGAAGGAAGCAAAACAAATCATTCCCAACAGAGTTGCCAAATTTTTTTTAAACTTGATCTTACATTCGATTGTTAAAAAGGAAAGCTACAGGGTGGCTGATAAATATTGCTCATTAAGAAACTCAAATAACTCTTTTTCAATGTATGTAATTCATTTTTCTTATATTCATTATTATTGAAAATAGTTTTATTAAATTTAAAAATAATGAAATATAAAAGACCCCCAGCTCGTTAATGCGTGTGCGGCATCTTACCAAAAAGTTGTTCATTACTGCTTGGAGAGTTGAGACGGGAATATCCGCAATTGTTTCTCGCATGGATTGCTTTAGTTCATTTGTTGTTCAGATTTGTTGGTTTCGCTTTGTAGGCTTCCTATTTACAATAACCCCACAAGAAATAGTCAGGTACAGTAAGGTCTGGATGCCAATGGAATGTTGAGTTCCGGATATCAGCTTATTGGGGAATTTTCTTCGAAATTCTGTCATAACATGACGGTCTCTGTGAGGAACTGCACCACCTTGCTGAAACCACAAAGAGTTGAAAGAAATTCTCATTCGGCTTAATTCTGGAGTTCAGAGGGAACTCTCATGTTTCTCCCTCTGAACTGGAGGGTTTCGATGGTAAGGTCTTCAGTTGGCTGTCCCATGCTCGGCATGGGATAATAATCTCTATAAAGCGGCGGACAATCCAAATTATTGTTTCAGTGTCCTACGAGGGCGGTTCGGAAAGTTCTTAGCCTATCAATGAAAGAGAATAGTTTTTCAAAAATATTTTTATTTTTCAATATAATCTCCTGGAACTTCAATACACTTAGTCCAACGCTTATCTAGCAATTCTATCCCTTGATTAAAATAGTTTTCCTCAAGGTCTTCAAAATAGTGGTTTACAACTGTAATTGCATCTTCAATTGAGGTAAAACGCCAGCAAGGAATTTTTTTAGATTTGGGAATAGGTAAAAGTCACTGGGAGCTGAATCAGGAGAATAAGGTGGGTGGTCAAGCAACTCGTACTTTAATTCGTTGATTTTAGCCATTGTTAAAACACTCTTGTGCGCTGGTGCATTGTCTTGATGAAAAATTATTTTTTTGTGTTGTAAGCCAGGACGTTTTTCTCGAATTTGTTCATTTTGGCTACAATTTCTGTTGTTGTTGCTGTTTTTGGACGTCCACTACGTGGTTCATCTTCAATGCTTGTACGACCACGTTTAAATTCAGCAACCCAATTTTTTACTGTTGCATATGAAGGAGCACTTTCACCTAACACATTCACCATATCATTATGAATTTCTTGTCCCGATAAACCTTTTTTATGTAAATATTTAATGACACCACGCATTTCTAATTTTTCCATTGTAAAAAAATCGCGGATGCGTCTTTTGTGAATACCTGTTTCTATATGAAGGAGTTGCCAGATCGAAACAAAATTTAACATGTGTTCACAGCAGAGATGGAAGTTTCCAAAACACTTAACTTTTTTCTGTTTATACCGCGCTTTTGTGCTACAAAATAAAAACAATTAACCAGATTCATTAAATAGAAAAAAAGTTATTAACTTTTTTGGTAGCGGCTTTTATCAGCCACCCTGTATGTGGTGCGGTAGCCAGAGACATTTCCAGAACTAATGAACAGAAATTAAAAGCCTGCACAGGAGGTGCTTTCACAGGTGGTTATAAAATGGAGGTAGACACAGGAGAAGGGGTTGAAAAGTCAGACATATGCAGGTCTTCTTGGTGTGAGATGAATACCGACTGAGGTTCAAGGGACTTTAAGAAGCCAATACCACAAACAATGCTGATCAAAAGTGAGTGCAGGTTCAGCTTATTCTGACCTAATGTGTAATGTAATGGTTAAAAATTATGGATCTTTTCTAAGCAGTTATTCTTTATTCAATTTAGAAAAAAAATAATATTCAGTTTTATAATAACAGCTCAAAAACAAAAAAATTCACTACCTGACATAAGGCAGCTTAATTAACTCGGTTTTGAACGTTTCTCTGGTGCAACTATTAAGTATTGATTTCGGTAAGGTATATATAATTCCATGTAATTTACAACGTTTTTAATGTATGTCGGCATACTTTCCACAAAGCACTGTACAAATTCGATTGGAATATTTTACTACTTTATTCCTACACGCTTCCAAAGCTCTCTTATGTTTGTAGGCGCTTGTTTGTGTTGTCCCAATTTGCCTTTTCAATATACACCAAAAATTCTCTATCGGGTTGAGGTCTGGACATTAGGCACACCAATTCATTATCTAAAATTTTTGCAGTCCTCTTTTTTCAATATTTCTGGCAGGCGGTCCCAAATACCACCAAGTTAAACTACCCCAAACCATTAAGCTTCCTCCGGCATGATTAAATATTTGTTTGTTTTCAATAGATTCCTGAGGTTTATCCAAAAATTTTTCTTTCCATCAGATCGAAATCGGTTAATTTTTGTGTCAGCGGACTAAATAAACCATTTCTAATACTCTGTAGTCCCATGTTATGCTTCTTTTAGAATTTCAGGCAACCCATTATATTCTTATCGGACAGAACCAGAGAAAAATACACGCAGAGAAAAATATGGTTACTACATGGTCTCTGTTTTAAAATATAAAAGAATATATGTCGCAACCATAGTATTATTATTTAAATATAATTTCGACAAAAGTATGATTGCGGCATATTAATATTATTGAAATGCAACAATAGTATTATTGGCAGATTTAATAATGAAAATGTGGTTGTAGTAACAATATATGTGACGCGCAAAATAGAAAGGGACCTAAGGGTAAAAACCAGTTTTGTTCAGGAGAGCCATTTTAAAAATTTAAATACGTGTATCTTTGGTGTAGAATCGTCGACTTCACTTTCATAAATCACGCATATCTCTGGGAGGGAACACTTTTGGGGCATGGAATCGGTCTCATTCGATGCTCAGATGTTGTCCACATCAAAAAAAGAAAAAAAAATGAAAATTGATTTTTTTACCCTTAGGTCCCTTTCTCTATGCGCTGTCACATATATAACAATATGGTTGGTGTGACAAAAGTATTGTTATTTTGGGTTTTGAGTTAACAATAATATGATAACGGCAAGGATTGCTATTTATCTTAATTTGTTTATGGTTTTTAAAACAATTATGCAATAATAGCAGTTTTTATGTGTAAATTAAAGTTTTTCGAACTGTTTTGGATATATGATTATTGGATTTAATCAACTAGAATATTTTACGTTTACTTTCGTAAAACGGATTTTTTCTTCTGTTAAAAAAATCACTTCTATTAATCTAAACCAAATTAAGTACTTTTAAAAACTTTACATAATAAAAATCTCTATTGTTGACAACATAACCCAATCCTAAGTGCAGTGAACTATTTTCTTCAATTTTTTAATTGGATATTACCGAATTTGTCAAATGTATTTTCGCCAGTGACTAAAACACCCTTCCAAAATCCATATCCTAGTCTATCCGCGGTTTTGCAAACTCTTTGCTAAAATTAGTGGCCTAATGTGTGCTACGCTGTTTTTAAGTCCAGTATCATGTAATACTTGTACTCGTATTATTGTTCATTGACAATATTATTGAATAAATTCTCGATGTCTTCCCTCAATTTTGGGACAATTACTTAAGGATCTTCGTTGACTACATTTATAGTACACTCATACCTCGCTATACGGCCTTTCGTTATACGTTTTTTCGCTTTTACGGCCTTTTCAAATTACGGCTTGATTTCGTTATAGGCCAATTTTTTTCGTTATGAGGCTTAGGACTAGCAAAATCGACTGTTCAAACGATTCGAGACAACAAGGATAAAATCAAGGCATATACAGACACAGCAGCATTTTCTGGTCAGTGTATAGGTAATTTAACTCGCGCAAGATGTTAGATTATGGAAAAAATGGAAAAACTATTAGACATGTCGATAGAGGATAATAATAATCACAGAAAGGTACCAATGAGTCAAAAGACAATTCAAGAAAATACAAAATCTATTTTCTATAAACAGAGGAACCAGCTTCGGATACAATATTTACAGCAAGCCAAGTTTGGTTTGAAATGCAGCAAAAAAGTACCCTGCCGTATTAAATGCAATTATGGAAACAAGTGGATGGATATTGCTGTGATCAAGTCTTTAATGTTGACGAAACGGCGCTTTATTGAAAACAAATGCCAGACTGTACCTTCATTTCAATAGAAGAAAAAAGTGCATCTTGGCATAAGGCTTCAAAAGAATGATTGACGTTACTTCTTGGAGCTAATGCTTCGGATGACTTAAAATTTAAACCATTGCTTGTCTACTTATCAGAAAATCCCAGAGCTTTTAAATGAGTCCAATAAAATGGCTTGTATGACAAAAGCTATGTTTGAAGTTTGTTTAAAAATTATTTTTGTCCTGAAGTTAAAACATATTTAAACAAAAAAAAATTTAACAATAAAATTATGCTTCTATTGGATAATGCTCCTGGACAACTTGTAAACTTGTCTGAACTAGTGGAAGGAGTAGAAGTGGATATCCTTCCAAAAAACACCACAGCTCTTCAACCCATGGATCAGGGTGCAATCGCCACATTTGCACAAAACATTCCAGGAGTTGATTGCCGAAACTGATGTTAAGGAGAAAACTACAGTAAAACTTTTTGGAAAGGTTATGATATAAAAAAATCTGTAGTGGATATCGGCGAAGCTTGGAACGAGGACAAACTGGAAACTTTGAACAAGGTTGGAAAAATATATGGCTGGAATTTGTACTTGCATTTGAGTCATTAATTTCCGACGCTGATTTCGTGCCTGTCATTTGCCAAAGTATTTTGGGAATGACCAATGATGTCGGCTTTGACAACTTTGAAGAAAATTATTTAATTGACTTCCTTACCACAACTTCTTTCGTAGAATCAGGCAATGAGAAGGAGTCAGAGTCTATTAAAAAATTGAATACAAAAAAATTAAGGAAGCTCTTGATTTTTTGAACAGGGCAGTAGTGTTCTTATTGATAATAATCCGCAAGAAAAACGTAGTGCCCAAACTGCACAACCAATTAATAACTCTCTTGGCTGCTACAAGCAACATCAGGTGAACCTTAACCACACATCAAAGCAACAACTATTAAGTAAATGGTTTAAGCCCAAAGTTCAAGAGCAATAAGAACTTCTTTCTACACATTCAGTTACTCATGTTTTTTTAACACTTATATAAAATATTTGTAATGTTCCTTTTTATAAATGAATATGTATGATTAACTTCGTTATGCATTAACTAATTAAAGTTAATATTTTAACTGAAACTATTTCTAGTGCTCTTAAATAGAACCGATTCCCTGAGTTGTGTATGGGTTTGTATGAAGAAAAGCAATTCGTTATACGGCTCTTCGGTTTACGCCATTTTTTTTGGAACGCGTCTAGGCTACATTATAATATTTGCCTATAATTGTCAATACAGTAGCAATGCTTAATTTAACTGTCTTAGCAATATTTTCATTAGAGCTATTCTCCTTTCGAAGATTTCGAGATTTACTACCATATTTTAAACGCTAATGTTTATCATTTTTCAATTTTCTATTTTCAAAGATAAAACTTCAAGTTAAATATTATTATACAAAAATGTAGTGTTTGGTGCACGATCGCCAAGAACTCAAGAACTGATTGGCCGATTGACACCAAACTATGGCAATACGTATGCTTTGACCGTTCCTCTTCAGTTTTCTCCCAAAAGTTGACACATTTTCCATAAATGATACAATTCGGCTCAAATTCATAAAATACATTTCCTAAGTATGGATAAATTGGCTGACAAAATGGTGAATCCAACCAAGCAAGGCATATTTACATGGTAATCTCATAAATACAACAAACATTACTCGTACAAAAACAACAGGAATTTTTAAAAAAATAAAAAGGTCAAACTTTTTTCTCTTGTTTTTTAACAATTTTCCACAACAACAAAATCCTTACAAAGAATCGTATAAAAACTTAAATAAAATTTTAAATAACACATAATATGATAAAAACTAAGCACACATAGTAGTTAAAAATTTACCTTAAGCACAAACGGTGGCAACACTGGTTCGTTCACAGTCAAACGTTGAGATACTTAAGGATTAGATTCACATCATATGGGAAATGACTCAAAAGTTACGCAAACAAAAACAATGACAAAATAATCGCTGCATGCGAATAAACGAACGAATGAATGCATTCAACGCTTGCCTACGTTCAACTTTGTCTAGGCAACATATCGGTAAAAAACTATTTAATATTCGTTACATAAATTCCAATTAATTTGTTGTTGCACGAGGGAAACAAAGCCAATGATAGGGAAACTTTTTGTAGCAAATGATTTCTTCTTTTTTTAATAGTTTCACCGCTTCAGTTTGTGGGAAAAGGACTCTCTTCAAAGACTCTACCATGGGATGGACTGCAAACTTAATTTGTCATTTCGTTTGCAACACCTCGAAATATTATTCGGATACACTATATGTGACGCGAAAATAGAAAGGGACCTAAGGTTAAAAAAACAGTTTTGTTCAGGAGAGCCATTTTAAAGATTAGGTCCCATTCTATTTGCGCTTGGAATCGTCGTCTTCACTTTCATAAAACGCGCATATCTCTGGAAGGGAAAACTTTTGGGGCATGCGATCGGTCTCATTCGATGCTAAGATGTTGTCCACTTTAAAAAAAAGTGAAAAGTTGATGAAAAGTTTTGTTCAGGAGAGCCATTTTCATAAAACGCGCATATCTCTGGGAGGGAACACTTTTGGGGCATGGGATCGGTCTCATTCGATGCTCAGATGTTGTTCACATCAAAAAAGAAAAAAAAATGAAAATTGATTTTTTTACCCTTAGTTCCTTTTTCTATGCGCTGTCACATACAGTGTATTTATTACGGATCATCCAAAAATTCTGTCCATCCATATATCAATATCACAATAGTGGTCAAACAAATTTCAGAGAACAGATTCGTTGCCACAACCGAATTTTTTCTGTCAACCAAATAATTGTGGTTTTATGCACCTCGAGTATTCAATCAGTACAACCTAGTGCTAGTTGGTGCTCTGTAATTTTAGTTTGAAGTACGAAGTTGGCGAACCTTAAAAATGCAACTGTTGGATTTAGAAATACAAATTTCGCACTTTATTTTAAAGAAATCCAAATTCCGCACTTGCTTAAAGAAAAAATGTTAAATTTTTATCAGAGACAAAAACTGTTTGCTTACACACTCATAGAACAGATTCGTTGCCACAACTGATTTGCCAACCAAATGATTGAGGTTTTAAGCACCTCGAGTATTCCATCAGTAAAGCCGAATATTAGTTGGTGCTCTGTAATGTTTATTAATTGCAACTGAAGTGTCGGTAGAAAATACCAAGTATCCGAACATCCTGAAATGAATTTATGAATCTAAAAGTCCACTGGCCGCACTTGTTGAAGGAATTTAAATTTTCAGTAGAAACAAAAAACTTAAACACTAAGTGTTCTTAAACACAGGGAGGGTCATGTCGAGGAAAAAAAATAAAAGCTAATAAAGGATCATAGTATAGTTGTGTGAGTCATACTATGGTTGTGAGGACCATACTATGGTTGTATGTTAAAAATAATATGGTTATGAGGATCATAATATGGTTGTAGGGATCATAATATGGTTGAGTGTAAACAATAATATGGTTGTGGGGATCATGGTATGGTTGTGTGTTAATTATTCTATTGTTGTGATGATCATAGTACTGTTGTGCCACAACCATATACCCAACAATAGTATGATGCTCTTCCAATATTGTCACCCCAACCATACTTTTTTCTGCGTGTGGGTTTTGTGCCGACTGGATCTAATGTCAGCAGCACACATATATGGTACTGATGAGCCGTCCCACACCAAGGCGAAACGTGCGTCTACCAGACGGTGATTTGTTTGCTTAAACTTTGCTGACCTACTTCCCCTTCCCTAAACAACAAACATGATCCAATTAGCTTATGGAGTAATTCAGACTTTCAAAATTAATTAAATTTCATTTTTATTAAAAAAAATTATATTCAAGGTCTGCTTAAAATTTTGGCTTGGACGAATGGACCTTGGGGCCCAAAACACAGCCGTTATATTTCAAAATCAACCCAAATGGGAATTTATTTTATACCCTACCCCATACAGTTGTAATATGGTGCATGTAGTGCTGATGTTGCAACATCTAAAATGAATGGAAATAGGTAAACCGATCGATTCGGACTCAGACTTTGAGCGGTGTCTATCCTTCTATCCAGTTATTGCTGTAGTTAAAGTACAAGTCGGAATAATGCACAGATTTTATAAAAAATTAAAAAAAAATTAAGATTGGGCCAAGATGAATCTTATTGAATTTGTTGCACATCGTATTTTCCTATTTCTAAACTAAAAGCCAAATATTTCATCCCAACGGGTGATCAATCTAGATGTATTTTTTTAATAGAGTTTTTTTTCACAGATTACGCCAGATTACTTTATTTTTTTATTCGCAGTATTGTTTGCCATTTCATCATCAAAAGACTTACACCGCAACAACGTATCCAAATTTTGCAACTGGATTATATAAATGAGCGTTCGGTGAGAAACGTTTTTCGTCTAAAATATTGTTCAGTGATGAGTCCCAGTTCTGGCTCAACGGCAACGTCAATAAACAAACTTGCCGCATTTGGGCTAAAGAGCAAAGAGAAGAGTTTCAAGAGGTGCCATTATACCCAGTGAAACATATTTTATGTCATTTTTTTATATATATATCCATCTATATATATCCATCTAGAGGTATTTTTTAAGAACAAAAAAATATATAACAATTCAAATCAAGTGTGGAATCTTTATTAGAAATTTGAAGGGGCATTTCAATTATTGGCCGCAACTACGCCTTAGGGTGTCCAATCTGAGGGTCCAATTTTGGATGACTCGTTCGAGCATTTCGACCGGTATGGCGTTAATGACACGCGTAATGTTGGCTTCCAAAACCTGAATCGTACCTGGTTTGTCAGATTAGACTTTGGACTTTACGTAGCCCCAAAGAAAAAAGTCTAATGTCACGCGATCCAGGCGGCCAACTCACCGGTCCAAAACGTGAAATTAGATGCTCTTCGAAATGATTTCTTAATGAATCCATTGTTTGAGCAGCTGTATGGCAAGTGGCACCGTCCTGTTGAAACCAAATGTCGTCGAGATTACGGTCTTCAATTTCATTTAGCAAAAAGCTCGATATTATGGCGCCAATATTATGTTCCGACCATCATCATTTTTGAAAAAAATATTGATCGATGATTTTACCAGCCCATCATAAACCGTGGTGTGTGTCTTTTTGTGATGAAATGGCAAACAATACTGAAAAGAGAAAAAATAAATTTTAACACAACTCACAACTCAATTTGTGAAAAAAACCTATTGAAAAAAATATCTTAAGACTGATCACCCGCGACAAATTTGAAAAAAATATGGACCGATGATTCCAGTCTTTCCATGATGAATTGCAAACAATACCGAAAAGAAGAAAAAAATTAAGTTTAACAGAACTCACGAGTATTCTGTGAAAAAAATCTTTTTAAAAAATACCTCTAGACTGATCACCCGTTACAAATTTGAAAAAAAATATGGACCAATGATCTTACGAGCTCATAAACAGCACCAAACCGTGGTTTTGGCGGTGTAAGTCATTCTATGGTGAAATGGCAAACAACACTGAAAATGAACTTCTTGAGAATATAAGTACCAAGATGATCAATACCAAAATGCTCTGTGGCCCAAACTAAAAAGCGATTACGAAACGGACGGTGAAGTGCTGCCAAGTCTTAATAAAGCACGAAGGCTATCGTTTTATTATGTCGCAGCCACTGCGTTACTTGTTGCGATTCATAACCTTATAAGATGTGCCATTGAAACATGCGAGATGATTCTACGGCTGCTGTCGTATATCTACGCGTAGGGTAACACCTTTTTCTATTTTTCGCTGCCGTTACCCAATTCTTCGCTTACCATACGAATATACAATTTGAATTAAATTTCAAATCATTTCAATTTCATTTGAGGCTTCAGCAAGTTTTTCGTGTCCTCCACCATTGACAAACCGAAGCAACAAAGTTTTTCCACAAAATTTCTAACGCTTCTCGAAGCGGGCAAAAAAGGAGTAAAATGTTGTGAATGCAGTGGAAAGTGCAAAGAAAAATAACACACACACACGGATAGATGGAAGATGGATAAATTTACGAACTTATTCACGCCAGCAAATGCTGAGTACTTGAGACTAAACCAAATTAAAAAGTTGTCAAATGCATGACAAACACACAGAGACAACACCCAGGAAAGGGCACATGCATGAATGGCCCACCAGTTTAGGAAGCTAAAGAGCAGAGCTGCTCCAGCAGGCAGACAGAAAGACAGAACGCCAGAATTGAAAGACTCATGAATGGCAGCGCACAGACGGACGGACAGACATTTAAACGGAGAGTGGCTGAAATTGCAAGTGGTTAGACTGGAAGGTTTTGCAGGAATGGTTTTGGATGCCACCGACTCACATCAATTTAAAACTGTAGAGCGGTGTTGCAAGTTTTAAGGCAGCGCTATGCGGTGGAAGGGATACTCGTAACTGCTAAAGAGTTTTAGGATAAAAACTGTTTTACAAAAAAAAGCAAAGAAGAAAAACAACGAAATGACCAACAACTTGGAGCAACTGCATCAAACAGCCATCGCATCACATTGCAAGTGAACATTCAAAGTAAAATTGACATTTATCAGACACAACAGTTTTTCGTTTTCCTTCCCGGCCGCTTCTTCATCTTCGTCATCTTGTTTCCTCTTGGCTGCCAGCAAAGCTGGAAAACTTGCATCTAATAGACCATCGTGCGATAGACGAGAACTCCTTGCATCCTTTTTCTTGTTTTTTTTGTGTATAAATTTTTTTTAAACAGAGAAAATTAGTTTTAACTTCACAAAGAATGCTAATTATAGAGAAATAATGAATACCAAAGACGCTCGGTTCTGGTCTGGCTC
Organism: Hydrotaea diabolus; assembly: GCA_963513945.1. Classification (NCBI taxonomy): domain Eukaryota; kingdom Metazoa; phylum Arthropoda; class Insecta; order Diptera; family Muscidae; genus Hydrotaea; species Hydrotaea diabolus. The sequence continues at coordinate 18,184,768 of OY740717.1, forward strand.
TGGTTGATGGCCAGCATTCGCCAGAGCACAGTTAATGGAAATTGGTCAACAGATTGTGAAAACTTTATGTTTTGCAGTTGTTTTGAGAAAAAACAAATTAGGTGCATACATTTGTTTAGATAAATTGGTTGGATATGATGCTTCGTCAGCACTTTGATAAATGTTGATATACGATATTTTCATGAAGTTTCTGCTCAATGCAAAACAATTTAAATTATTATCAAGATTCAAGAGTAATTTCGGCTTATTAACATTGCAATGGGATATTCGAGCTAGTGAGTTTAATAACAGGGTAGATATGATATCTGTTTATTTTATTTACCATTTTCATTACCAGGTAATGACTTCATTACCTCTTGCATTTTTTTATAACTTAAAATAAGTAATTAAAAAGTAAAAAACAGTTTAAGGGATTTTCGAGCTAATGACTTCAGTACAAAGGATGATATTACATCTATTCATTTAGTTCAGTAAGTGCTACATATTACCATTTGCATTACCACGTAATGGCCTTTCATTACCCTTTGCATTTCTTTATAACTAAAAATAAGTAATTACTGTAATAAATTAAAAAAAAAAAAACTAATCAGATGAAGGGATGTTCGAGCCAGTGTCTTTAGAACAGGGTAGATATGATATCTGTTAGTATTTCGGTAAGTACTACACATTACCGTTTTCTTTATCAAGTAATGACCTCTCATTACCCTTTGCGTTTTTTATAACTAAAAATAAGTACTTACTGAAAAGGGATTAAAAAAGTACTAATCAGTGTGATGGGTAAATGCATAGTTGTGTTTAGCGGCCAGCCTCTAAACACATTTTCGTTACTCAGTTCTCTCTATTTTTGTTCTCACTCCCAATCTCACGGCAGGGATGTAAAAAAGGTTTTAGTATTTTGTACGTTTCGCGATTTGAGAATGTTTTTTTGATGCCAACGGTGCCAAAATCCAAGCCTTTGTATGGAATCTTAAGTAAGGCCGGAGTTTCTACCTTTAGAGCGGGAGCGACATAGTTCGTTGGGACTACATGAAACCAAATGATACGTAGTGTAGTTTAATTGAACTATGCTCCATTTGAACTAGCTCGAATTTTAAATGTTTTTATATACGGGGGTTGCTATATATATGTCTGGCCTAGGCAACACTTAGTGCTGCCTGGCGCCATCTGACATTTCCATTGGAAAGTTTGAAATTGTTTAGCATAAACGTACTCAAAACGTTTTTTTTTTTTTTTTTTTTAATCGTTTATTTATTTACAAATATTATATTTATACTATAATAAACACTAGTTAACAGTAACGATTCTAATATACAATGTCTCTTAGTCGAGCACTCTAGTATTATTAATATAATATAAATTGTTTTTTCACAAAGTTTCTATTTTTTGTTTATTCAGAATGAACAATTTTTTTTATAAATTTTTACAATGAAAAGGTATTCAAAAAACATTGCTTGCATATTATGATTAGATAAAAATGCTAGTGTCAGGGGTATAAAACAGGGAACTACTCGTATAATAACTTATTCCAATAACCACCAAAACTTTTTGGTATTTAATTTTTGTATAAATCTTATATCTTTATTTGATAAACTTGTATCGTATTTCATATTTAACTCATCTGAGTTGCAGTTCACTGCTTTTATATTGGCTCGTCTATAGTTATGGTAAAAGACTGGAGTGCCATGTTCGTTTTGAATACTTTTTTTTCTATCAATGTAAATAAAGGCTTCAGGTGGAACAAAACCCTTCTGTAGGGAATCAATTATATATGCTTCATTAATATAATAAGGTGCCATTATAACATTATTTTCTATACATTGGGTACACCTTATTATGTTGTTTCTGATTAGGTTTATTATAAAATTATCTATTCTTATTACATTAGCATTATTGTACAGTTTTCTATTTGATATATATTTTACATAATTGCTCTGTGGAGATCTGTATAATGATGTACATGCTCTTAAACATTTCCTTTCAAAAACTCTGATCTTTTCCATATATGAAGGCGATATGTTGAACCAAATTGGACAACCGTAAGTCAATATTGGTCTTATTAGAGACTGATACATTATTATTTTGATTGTTGATTTAATATATTTTGAATGAGATAAAGGTCTATATATAAAGAACGCCTTTCTTGCCTTGGAAAGTATTTCTTTAATATGGGTATTAAAATATAGAAATTTGTCTAAATAGATACCCAAATATTTTACCACATCCTTATTTGGAATATTACAATTAGCTAAATTCGATATTATTCCAAAACTTTTCCAATTTTTTCTAATATTATAGTTACATTTATCAACTGGTGGTCTAAAAAGAATCGTTTCACATTTTTGTGCGTTAATTTTCATATTCCAATTAGTCGTATATTCTTCAACTACATTGTATGTTTTTTGAAGATTGGTATTAATTTTTTCGATTTTGTCATCGGGATGGTAAATGATAATGTCATCTGCAAATGAGATGATATTATCTACATGGTTCAGCAGATCCAATATATAAAGGTTGAAAAGAATCGGTGAATTTACAGTCCCTTGCTGAAGGCCGTTAAAAATTTTGAATGTTGTTTACAGTGACTTGAAAAAATCAATTTGGCAAAAAATGGAATTAACTTGTGAACATTTTCGAGCGATCATTTTTCACAACTTTCGACGTGGATTTTCACGGCAAGAGTGCATCGATGAACTTTAATCTTTGTATGGCGATGAAGCCATGTGAAAAACTGGTTAAATGAATTCAATATGGGCTGACTCACGCTCAAAGACGAAGGTCGTCCAAAAAAGGCCGTTGTGCCAGAGAACATTGATGTCGTTCGTGAACTCATAATGCAAGATCGTCATGTGACATACCGTGATATAGAAGCATTCTTGGGCATTTCTTCCACCAGCATATAATCGATATTGCATGAACAGCTGGCCTTAAAAAAGATTTGTTCTCGTTGGAACCCGCACAATTTGAAAATCGCTCAAAAAAAAGGCTCGTGTCGACTGGTTCAAAGAAATTTTGAAAAAATACGCGGTGCTTCAAACATTGTCAGAGGTGACGAATCATGAATCTAGGCGTAAGAGCCCGAAACAAAACAGCAATCGACCGTGTGGGTCTTCGAAGACGAGCCAAATCCAACGGAAGTTGTTCGTGGAAGAAGCACTTCGAAGCAAATGTTCGCCTCTTTCTTTAGCAAAACTGCTCACGTGGCGAGCAGTTTGTTTGCCTGAAGTCTTCGGAGAAATTCGAAAAACCAACAAGAGAAGACGAATCATTGTGCATAATGACAATGCGAGCTCTTACACATCGGCTCAAACCAGCGCTTTTTGACCAAAACGTCGAATTGATTGGTCATCCGCCCTACATCCCTGACGTGGCACCTAATGACTTCTTTTTATTCACGCACTTCAGGAACAAAAGGCGTGGTCAACGATTTTCGTCGCCAGAAGATGCTGTTGAAGCGTTAAGAAACCATGTTTTGGAGGTGTCTCCATCGGAGTGGAAAAAGTGCTTTGACAATTGGTTTAAGCGCATGCAAAAGTGTATAAATCATGCTGGAGAATACTTTGAAAAACAATAAAACCATTTTTGATGATAAATTTACGCATTTTTATTATTAGGCCAGAAATATATATAGCAGTCCTCGTTTCAAACATTTACCATGAAAAATTTAACTAGATGCACGCAGAAAAAAAGTATGGTTGTGATGACAATATTCGAAGAGGATAATACTATTGTTGGGTATATGGTTGTGCTACAACAATATTATGGTGCTCACAACAATAGTATGATTCAAATACAACAATATTATGATCCTCACAACAATAGTATGATTCACACATAACCATACTATGATCACCACAACCATAGTATGATTCACACTCAACCATACTATGATCTCCACAACCATAGTATGATCCTCACAACCATAGTATGATTCACACGCAACCATGTTATGATCCCAACAACCATAGTATGATCACACACAATTAAACTATGAACCCCAATATTATAAAATAGAATTTGTTTGAGTTGTCGACAATAGATTTGATCCCCAATATTATTTATTAAAATTGGTTTAAGTTGTCAACAATAGATTTAAATTATGAAAATTAATCAAAAATACATTTAATTCAAAATATTAGGAGTGATTTATTTCACAGTAGAACAAATAAGTTTAAATAAACGTAAGCGTTTTTATTAAAAATATTTCTGATAAACAAATTTTAATTTCGATAAAAAAAGTACTATTATTGCATTAGATCCGTACCAATAACATTTGTTCTAAAAAGCATATTGAAATGAAGAAAAATTACAATCATACAGTATGATTGCCGTAATCATATCATTGTCAACATAAAACGCAAAACACAATACTTTTGTCACACTAACCATATTTATATTGTTGCTTTAACCATATTTTCATTTTTAAATTTGGCAATAATACTATTGTTACATTTCAACAATATTAATATTGCAGCAATTATACTATTGCCAAAAATAAATTCAGTTAACAATGCTATGGTTGCGACGAACATACTTTTGTTGTGGAGAACATATTATTATTGCCGTGACCATGTAGAAACCATGTTTTTTCTCTGCGTGTACACGGTTAAAAAATCATTGTATTTACGGCTCAGTGTAGGTGACAGTAGGGTATCCAATTCTATTGTTTCCCTAGAACATCGTCGGAATGTATATCGCTACTTCCATGGTGTGTGTTCTTCAGACAATTGTGGTCTTTTTCCTGACGTGAGGATGTTCGACAGGGATACACGACTTTCCAGAAATCCAGAATCGATTGGCCGGTTGACCCCACCAAACACTACAAACCGTATATTTTTGCTGGGCTTGCAGGGAAAAACGCTTTGGGGGTTGACTATCCCAATTGTATTCTTTTTTTTGAAAATATATTTTTTCATATTTTTAATTTTTCGCATTTAATTTGACACCAAAATGCTTTTTGGCTTACAATGATTACTGAACTTTCCCTCTTTACATTTGTGAAGGTCAACGCAGCCTTAAGTCATATCCAAAATTTACCAATTATTGCGATATTTTTTTAAGATCGCCTTAGGCCTTTAATGTAATGAATACGTTTCATTATAATCCACTTATGTGACAGTGAATAGAAATGTCACGCTTTAATCGGCCTACCGGAAATTGTCATTAGAGCACTTTGTTAGCAGGCCATAATGATATCAATAAATTTGAAACATTGTCAAAATAAAATACATTACAGCCTGAAGGTTACAGGTTCTTTGTTTAAATTTGGGAAACCACAATTGATACAAATGAGCAATCTAAAATATTTTAAGACCAGAAATTCTAGATGTTTGGAAATCAGAAAAAATATGACTTATCATCGTCATGGAGATGTGGAGGAACAGACAGAGCTGGCCCTTAAAAGTCAAAGACATTCCACACTCTAACAATTGTCACCTTCACAAATCAATCAAAACCCTATTGAAAAACAAACTGTTAGGCTTAAGAATGATACCTACCACCGAGCCAGGTCAGAAGACTGGCAAGCCGGCATATGGCCATGATTTTGTGGTAACGCTGCTCTTAAGCCTATTAAGTATGCGACAATTGTAACCGGACAAAGTATAAAAAACAAGTGCGTCATTATCGCTTGCTCCGAAACTCGTACGCAAAACGCACTTTTTTTGGTTTCTGTTCAGCGTTTTTTTCCGACTTTTGTCTGTTTCTTTATGTTGAGGGATTATGTATGATCATGAAAACTGAAAGTGCGTAAAATTGTTGCTAAGTTTAATTGAAATTGTACGAGCTTGTTTTTCTCTCTCAATTTTGTTTAGGTTTTTAAATTTTTGAAACATTTCAAAAAGTATTGACGTGAGGTTTTTTTCTTTCGCTCGTGTATATCCTCCATGCCAAGAGTCCACTTTAAAAAAGAAACACGATTATTGTTCAGATCTGAATGCAAAATAATGCGTTCACATATTTCGGCGTTATTTTGTCGTGAATCGTTCGTTCGTACGGGTTTTCTTCTTCTTCGTCTTTATTGGCTTGAATGTCATGTAAATGTTGAACTTGAAAAAGTACAATATTTTTTTATTGTAGTTTTTGGACTTCGATGGTTGTTTTTAATGCAAATTTTTGCGTAGTCGGAGGTGGTGAAGAGGGGGAGTAGGGCGCTGTCAACATTATGCAAATATTCTTGTTTGTACGTATGTGATGTTCTCAAAACCGTAAGTGGCTTTTATAACGACCATGTGAATTCCTTCAGTCGTGCAGAGTAGCACATGCCAACACATGAAATGGATTACATTCCATTGAATGAATTATGCCGGGAAGTCTACTTTACATTTTCAATATGAAGTAAGAAGTACGAGGGTTGCTACATATATTTCTGGCCTAGGCAATACTAAGTGTTGCCTGGCGCCATCTGACATTTCTATAGGAAAGTTTGACATTTTTTTAGCATAAACGTACTCAGAAAATGAAATTAACTCGTGAACATCTTCGTGCGATTATTTTTCACAACTTTCGACGTGGATTATCACGACAAGAGTGCATCGATGAACTTTAATCTTTGTTTGGCGATGAAGCACCATCCTATAGCTCTGTAAAAAACTGGTTTAATGAACTCAATCGTGGCCGACGCTGTCGTGATGGTCGTCCAAAAACAGCCGTTGTGCCAGAGAACATTAACATACCGTGAGATAGAGGCATCCTTGGGCATTTCTTCCACCAGCATACATTCGATATTGCATGAACACCTGGCCGTAAAAAAGGTTTGTTCTCGTTGGGATCCCGCACAATTTGACAATCGCTCGAAAAAAAGACTAGTGTCGATTGGAGCAAAAGACGTTTATAAGATCGTCACAGGTGACGATTCATGGATCTATGCGTATGAGCCCGAAACAAAACAGCAATCGTCCGTGTGGGTCTTCAAAGACGACCGATTACTTTGACTTTAAAAGGTAGAATAACACTAATTTTTATTTTCAGGTTTATGTTTGGCTTTTGAAAATGGAACGTTATACGCTCGAGCAAAATTGAGAATATTGAAAACTTACATCAAAAGTAGGGAGTCTAATATGCTGTTTTCACTACGGTTGCATCCATGGTTGTTTTGCGTCCACGTTTGCGTTCAAACAGCTGTTTTTGTTTATTTTTTTGCGGTGCGAAAAGTTTAATATTTTTGTGTTGTGACATTATCATGGAGTTAAATGATATTATTTTGCTAACCGGAGTGGAAAATAAGGATCAAATGGTATTGCGCCTAATGGAAGTGTGCAGTAGCAGCAGGGCTTTATGTTTATGTTGATAAACAGCTGTTTTAATAGGGATGCGGTGTTGCCATTAACAGGTATGGGTGGGTTTTGATTGCAAAAATAATCGAGTTTATAGTAAACACGACTTATCGGAAAACGCGTCCAATATGAACGCGACTTTTTCCCATACCTTACTGCATATGTTTTTTGTATAGGCTTTAACGCGCGTTCATTGATTTTTTGACGCGGATGTGGACACGACCGTAGTGGAAACAGCCTATTAAACACAAGCTGTAAGAAATTTATGTGTAAAATTTTCGAGTAGAGATCGGGGTTCAGTTAAGTTTGTACTTCAATTTGTAAAGCGAGTTCATGAAAATCTCTCGTTATTGGAAAAACCAATCCGAGTTCGCTGTTGCCCAGAGCGTTCAATCGAAAACATAGTTGCTGTGGCTGAAAATGCCCAAGAAAATCCGTCAAAATTAACTCGTCATCGTTCTCAGGAAGTGAACATTTCTCGCACTTCTTTGAGAAGAATTTTGCATTAAAACATCGGTTTGAAGACTTACAAAGTTCAATTGGTCCAGGACTAAAGCCTTCGCGAGGCGAAAATGATGAAGAATTTTACCGAAAATCATGTGTTCAAATATAGCTCATTTTCATCTCTCTGGCTATGCTAATAAGCAAAATAGCATTATATAGGGTTCGGAACCCACACGTGACTATTGAGAAGCCAATGGACCCACTTTGAGTCACTGTTTGATGTGAATTTTGTGATGGTGGCATCATTGGGCCGTTTTCCTTCAAAAAATGATCAAGCAGCCGCCGCACAGTGGTCCAGCGTCGATTTCAATCAGCCAAAGTTTTAAAACTTGTAATCTAGTAAATATTTTTGAGTTCTGTTAAAAGGACAATTGTAGCTCAATTATTGAAAAAATGAGAATTCCACCACTTTTAATCTAGTAAATATTTTTGAGTTCTGTAAAAAGGACAATTGTAGCAAAGGGCTCAAGGAAATCAAATAACCGCAGGATAACAGCACACCTGTTGATAGTGAAAGCTATCGAAAAATCTATGGCACAATAACAACAACATTTTGTTCTTACAAATCGGCCGACTCTAGTATATAACCTAGAATTATATATCACAAATTTTTGTTTTTCCTTAACCCGTTACTGCCCATAGATCGGCTCGTACCATTGTAATGAAATTTGGAATTTTATATTAAAAAGACCATTAAAGTTGAAAGAAAAAAACATCAATATTTACCTGCGCTATGACATGTGTATTTAAATACCCGTGCAAGGTTTGAAGTGCAAGGTGAAATTGCATCCCGCTACTTGCTTCCTGGATTATCACAATGGTGTTGCAGCAGATCAGAAGAAAATTGCTAAGGCTAAGTGATTTATTTCTTTTAGTTATCATATTTTCTTAATAAAATTACCCATTTCCATTGGACCTGATCTGGAGGCCAGGTGTGTTGACGTATCGCTGCCTGATTGTTCTTTTGTTACATAGTAGACAACTTAAGCTATTCGGTAAAATTAGAAATTTTTAATTTGTTTGACAGCACTTTTCCGGAGCATTTTCCGACAAAAAAATCTTCGATTTTTGCCTGCACAAAAACAAAAGATAAAAAAAACCTGCTAAATGCTTTAATTTAGCCCAATCATTCCACTTTTCTATGAAAAAAATTGCCGCGATATCGCTTACCTAACCAACGCTAAAATTATTTATGTATCCACACTTTCATGAGTATTTAAATAACCATTAGGCAGGAATGGGTTAAGCCTGGTACTTAAATCTCCTTTTCCTGTGAAAATGTGTCAAACTCCATATGTGACAGCGCATAGATAAAGGGACCTAAGGGTAAAAAAAATCAATTTTCACTTTTTTTTTGATGTGGACAACATCTGAGCATAGAATGATACCGATACCATGCCCCAAAAGTGTTCTCTCCCAGAGATATGCGCGTTTTATGAAAGTGATGGTACACCAAAGATGCACGTATTTAAATCTTTAAAATGGCTCTCCTGAACAAAACTGGTCCCTTTCTATTTTGCGCGTCACATATACAAATTTTGTGAAATTGCATTAAAAATCGTAATTGCACAGTTTTTTTTAATCCTTGGAAAATAAAATTATCTTGGCGACATTACCTTTATGAGTAACTATTTTTGTTTTCCACTAATCAAACTAAGTTGAATTTTTGTATTTTTCGAATATTTTTGTTTTGAGTTAATTTTTTAATTTGGGCCAAATTAAAACAAAACATAAATAATAATTTATTTTATTCGATTTCGAAAATATTTGCTTTCGCTAAAGCAACTTTCGTCACATCTTTACTACAGAAAACGTGCACACATATTTTCTAGCATCTGCTACAGTTTAGGAGTTTTTCACAACAAAAAAAGTTGTGCTGTCAATTTTCCCCGATCATTAATTAGTATTTTTATTTTTTGTCTCAGCAGTTCTCCAATTAATCTCATTCGATATGTAGGAGAGTTAAACATAAGACAGCTTCAAATATTTCTTAGCTTCAAAGGTTGTAGCTTCAAAGTAAATAAAAAATAAAATCGGGCTTAGCCAACTATATTATACACTGAACTTCTAGATGTTCAGAAACGTAACCACGTAAACGTAAAAATGGTCTGGACTCCCTTGGACGGGCTCTAAATTTACCCAATAATTTATTTTTGGTCATATATAGATTTGTGAGAAAATTCCATTGTTTTTTGGTACCCATATCTCCATGTTCAAATCGGCCAAATTTTGAATCTGTGGTTTGACCCATTTTTTATTTTGAGGAATGGATATTTATTATTATTTAATACCAATGTACTCGTATATGTAAACAGAGGGCCAGTCTGGAGCCCCCAGACCATTTTTAAAGGAAATACATCAAAAATAGGTCTATATGACCTAAATTGGTTGTTTGTACTAGAGCTATATCAAAACGTGGACCGATATCACCCATTTTAATGAAACGGCCAATTATACGTACACGCAGAGAAAAGATATGGTTACACTATGGTCACCGTAACACTAATATGTTCTCTACAATAAAAGCATGTTCGTCGCAACCATAGTATTGTTTTTTGAACTTTATTTTGACAATATTATGATTGCGACAATATTGCTATTGTTGAAATGTAACAATAGTATTATTGCCAAATTTAGAAATGAAAATATGGTTGTAGCAACCATACAAACATGGTTGGTGCAACAAAAGTATTGTTGTTTAAAATTAACGTTAACAATAATTTGATTACGGCAATCATACAGTATGGTTGCGACTATGAACATAACAAAACAGGTTTTATAGAGCATACATGTATGTGTGTGCGTATTTTTTTTGATATACAAAAAAACACATACACACGATACAGTGAATGGTTGCTGTCCATTTAAAAACAACAACAATCGGAATGTAGTTCAAGGGATTTTGATTGTGTTTTCTTTGTTCGGTGAAATACTCTAATACCGTCTGGTTCTCGTTTATTTAAAATCTGCCTGCACCTAATTATATAGCCATTGATCACGGTAAAAGCACATTCGTTACTTGGTGTCTACGGATGGTGAAGTAGCATTCACCCTGCTGGCAACTAAAAGTATTTTTGACCGTTGGAATATATATTTTTGTTTCTTGAATGAAATGTTTAATAAAAACATGGCATCAAATCTAGCTATGAACTAATAGTAATGCATAAATAACATACGAGTACTTAATAAAAATCTCTATTTTTGAATAACAACAATAACCAATCCTAATAAATAATTTTGGGGATTATAGTATGGTTGACTGTGAATCATACTATGGTTGTGGGGATCATAGTATGGTTGCGTGTGAATCATACTATGGTTGTGAGGATCATACTATGGTTGTATGAGAAACATACTATGGTTGTGAGGATCATAATATGGCTGTGGAGATAATAGTATGGTTGAGTGTGAATCATACTATGGTTGTGAGGATCATAGTATGGTTGTGGAGATGATAGTATAGTTGAGTGTGAATCATACTATGGTTGTGGGGATCATAGTATGGTTATGTGTGAGTCATACTATTGTTGTGAGGATCATAATATTGTTGTGTGACAACAAATATACCCAACAATAGTATGATCCTCTTCGAATATTGTCACCCCAACCATACTTTTTTTCTGCGTGTATGTATGTTGGATCTTTATCTACATCTGAAACGATCTTCTTCAAACTAAATGACGCACTACCATGGTCGAAAATACTTGTTTCAAATACTTTATATATTTAATATGTTCTAGAGCTAAAGACATAAAAATCAAATAAACGTAATTGTGAAAGCTATATCTAAATCAAAGCCAATTTTACATAATTGCACTAGAGTCCGTCCGTGGACTCCTTATGAAATTACTTCTGACAAATTTCATGAAGATCGAGCTTTAGATGGACATACGGACGGAAAGACATATATCGTTAACTAGAATCAACAGGTTGATCGGAATACTTCTGGGTGGGTTTATCTCAAATATTTTTGGTAGTGACAAACATTTGAGGAAAATGGTGTATGTATGGTATAAAAACTAAAGCTTACGACCTTTGCAGTCATAGCATTTATTTACATACCCTACACCACATGGTGGTAAATTACGATTATGTTGAAAAACGTATGCATTCCAACATTCAATAGAATTTGAAATATCTATAAAATGAATTGGGCTTTAAACAGTGAGATTTGTTACCATTCATTACAAACACATTTCCATACCATTTAAATGTTCTACAACACGATTTTCCAATTTCAACATAATAACTTTGATGGATTAATATCAGGCGTCGATTTGACAGATATGACATTTTTGATTCGCTTTGGAGTATTGACCGACAATCACACAAGTCAATAACTGGCTGCTGTGACCGAACAAACTGTCAGATAGCAACGCCGTTATTAAGTGGGTGAACTCGACTTGCAAAGAAGCACCCATACAAACACACAGCCAACATTTTCAGTTTTCAAATATAATAGGGTATTATAGCCTTATTATGATACATGTCTTTTTGTACAATAAATTCAATACGCCTAGCATTTCTTTGTTCTATAGAATTGAATTGAAACAACAACTGTAGATTGTATAATTACTGTTTGTATTCGATCTATTTCAAATAAAAAATAGATCAGATCCTGCTAAAGAGCTTAATAATGATTGGCAGCTTCAAGAAAAAAAACATAATTAAATGTTTGACCTTTTTGTTGTTTAGTGGTAACAAGAAATTTGGAGACTTATTTTGTAAAAATACTCGTAGTTCACAAAAATATAGAAGTCTAAACACACTCAGAAAATAAACTTCGTTGATTGTCTGTAAAAAAGTTAACACATACAAGCAGGTGTTATGAAAGGTTAACTGTTATTTTTAATACTACAGCCTTTGACTTAGAATCATAAACTATTTGGATATAACGATTTTGTTCGTCCGGCAACCACAATCAAGTCGTAATTTATGTCCAACGGGGAAAGTTATTGATACGAGTATAAAAGGAAATCGATTCAGATTTAAATAAAGCTACCTTTAAAATAAACCCCCGATTATCAGTTCCGGCGATGAACATTGGACATTATCAGCCCATGTTTCCAAGTAGAAATCACACAAGGCTCCATTCCGTTGCGAGGTCATATCGCTCTGGAAGTCATATCGTTACTTTCCTTCCAAAATTAAGCATGGTAAATTATCAGCGTACCTTGCTTGCCATATCATATAAGATAGATACATATGACTTCCGATCATGATTAAAACTAGGATAGTGCATTTTTATACAGGCCCTATTCAAAGATCGTTACTTTAGTAGAAGAAACACATGAGGTTCGATCTTGCTGATATTTAATAAAGTACATTAAGGGAAATCTATGGCCAACTCTCATGAAATTATCTAATAATCTAAATAATTCATATAGCCGGCGCACGTGGACTTATCCCAATCAAGGGTCCTTGAAGCTGCAGAAGACACAAATTAACTCCGAATTGGTCTAAATTGCCTAATAACTAACCATGATTAAAAAATTGACATAGTCATACGAGGACGGTTCGGAAACTTCTTAGCCTAGCACAAAAAGCGCGGTAGAAACAGAAAAAAGTTAAATGTTTTGGAAACTTCCATCTCCGCTATGAACACATGTACAATTTCGATCTGGCAACTCCTTCATATAGAAACAGGTGTTCACAAAAGACGCATCCGCGATTTTTTTAGAATGGAAAAATTAGAAATGCGTGGTGTCATTAAATATTTACATAAAAAAGGTTTATCGGGACAAGAAATTCATAATGATATGGTGAATGTGTTAGGTGAAAGTGCTCCTTCATATGCAACAGTAAAAAATTGGGTTGCTGAATTTAAACGTGGTCGTACAAGCATTGAAGATGAAAAAGCTTTCTGCAAGATGCATAAGAATGAACATTTCTCAAGCTTGTTTGGATCGTTTTCAGCGAAATAAAATGGATTTTAAGCGTCGTTTCATAACTGTTGATGAGACATGGATCCACCACTATACTCCAGAGACAAAAGAACAATCCAAACAATGGACTGAAGCTGGAGGAAGTGCCCCAAAAAAGGCAAAAACAATTCAATCGGCTGGTAAGGTTATGGCAACGGTTTTTTGGGACTTCAAAGGTATTGTGTTAATTGACTATCTGCAAAAGGGTAAAACAATAAATTCAGAGTACTATTGCAACCTTTTAGATCAATTAAATGTACAAATTCGAGAAAACCATCCTGGCTTACAACACAAAAAATAATTTTTCATCAAGGCAACGCACCAGCGCACAAGAGTGTTTTACCAATGGCTAAAATCAACGAATTAAAGTACGAGTAGCTCGACCACCCACCTTGTTCTCCTGATTTAGCTCCCAGTGACTTTTACCTGTTCCCTGGCAAGCGTTTGACCTCAAATAAAGATGCAATTACAGTTGTAAACCACTATTTTGAAGACCTTGAGGAAAACTATTTTAATCAAGGGATAGAATTGCTAGATAAGCGTTGGACTAAGTGTACGAGTATTGAAGTTTCAGGAGATTATATTGAAAAATAAAAATATTTTTGAAAAACTAACTATTCTTTTTCAATGATAGGCTAAGAACTTTCCGAACCGCCCTCGTAAACATATGTCTTTAATGTATTTTTAAAAGTTTAAAAATAAGTCTCTGCGTTGCACTTGCTTTTTTATGCAATTTTAAGATAACAAGATACAGCAAGGGCAAGGAGTACAAAAGATATATAGGGTGGTTAAATTTTAAGGGCCAATGTTAAATATGAACCACACCTAAACGTTAAGATTTTTTCTGCATTTCATTTGATATTTCTCAATTTCAGACTAATTTGACCCATGGAAAGATATACAAGCGGGCGATGCGTTAAAACTATTCAGTCCTATTATGAAGTGGATGATCAATTTTCGAAGAAAATCATCTTGAGTAATGAGGCATATTTTCGCCTCAGTTGGTTCGTCAATAAGCAGAATTGCAGCATTTGGGCGAATGATAATCCAAGAGGGATTGTCGAAAAACAATGCACCCGCAAAGAGTGACAGTTTGGTGCGGTTTATGGAATGGCGGCATCATCGGGCCGTATTTTTCCAAAATGAGGCCGGTCAGGCAGTTACTGTGAATGGTGTTCGCTATCGTGAGATGATAACAATTTTTTTATGGCCCGAATTGGAAGATATGGATGTGAACGATACATGGTTTCAACAGGACGGTAACCACACAGCTAACGAAACAATGGCTGTTTTGAGCGACAATTGCAATGGCCGTGTTGTCTCACCTCGTGGCGATGTTAATTGGCCGCCAAGATCGTGTGATTTTTCTTTTTTGGGGTTATTTAAAAGTAAAGGTGTACGACGATAAGCTGGTAACAATTAAGAGCTAAAGGATGAGATAGTTCGGCACTTTAACCGCATAAAACCTCAATTATGCCTCAGCGTCATCGAAAATGTGGACCATCGGATGGTGTGCCGCCGAGGTCGCGGCTGCCATTTGGCCGATATTTTGTTCCGTACATAATTGAACCATACCAATATTATCATTATAAATAAAATGACAATAATTTCCTAAATAATTTCTCTTTTATTCAAAATCAACATCGGTCCTTTTAGTTTAACCACCCTTTAAATTGAATACTCTTTTATTTTAGCAAAATTCTTTACATAGGCAATTTGGATTTATGTTGCTTTTCATAATAACAATGATTTCTTTGATGACAAAATATTTATTTTACTTTCAACTACAGTAGTTTTAAAATACTGTGAAACAGTCAAAGAAACGTACGCACAGAGAACAGATTCGTTGTCACAGCCGAATTTTTTGCCAACGAAATAATTTAGGTTGCATTTACCTCTAGTATGCCATCAGTACAACCAAATGTTATTTGGTGCTATTTAACGTTCAGTAATTGTAACTGAAGTATCGGTAGAAAAAAAGAAGAACTCGAACCTTCACAAAATAATTGTTATGATCTAAAAGAGCACTCGTAAACAAAAAAAAATTAAATTTTCAGTAGAGGCAAAATTTTTGTTTTCTCATATACATACAGTAACGAGTGATCCATTCCGAGGTTCCCTTATTTTTAAAGAAAAAAAAACAGAAAATTCAAATTGAATGGGCCGCGGCTACTTCTCAGATGGTCTATCCGTTGAGTCCAATTTTCGACGACTCGTTCGAGCATTTTGACTGGTAACTGGCGAATGACACGCGTGATGTTTTGCTCCAAGGCCTGAATCGAAGCGGGTTTGTCTGCATAAACTTTAGACTTTACATATACCCACAGGAAAAAGTCTAACGGTGTGATAACACACGATCTTTGTGGCCAATCGACCGGCCCAATACGTGAATTTATCTGCTCACCGAAGTATTTTCTCAATAAATCCATTGATTGATGCGATGTGTGGAAAGTGTCGCCGTCTTGTTGAAACCAAATTTCGCTGAGATCACGAGCTTCAATTTCAGGCATCAAATAGTCGTTTATCATGGCACGATAACGGTCGTCATTGACGGTTACGTTCTCATCGGCATCATTTTTGAAAAAAATATATGGACCGATGATTCCACCGGCCCACAAACCACTACAAACCGTTTTTTTTTATGCATGAAGTGGCAGCTCTTGAACCTCTTCTGGTTGCTCTTCGTCCTAAGTGCGGCAATTTTGCTTGTTAACATACCCATTGAACCAGAAATGTTGGCCGATTATGTTGATTATAAGTTGAGCGAAGTGCACGAAACACCTTACTCACATAACGTGAATTTTCGCAATAAAGTTGAGTTGGTAATAAAGTAAACGTTGTTCTGGCGTAGGTCTTTCCGTGATGAGTCTTTCCATGACGATTCACACGTGATCTGTCAAAAAAAGGCTATTGAAAAAAGTATCTCTACTTGGATCACCCATTACTTTTAAGCAAAGGGAGGGGCATGACGAGAAAAAAGAGGAAGAGATGATGGCAGATTTGTACCAAACAAATTACATATGTGACAAGCGCAAAGAGCAAGGGACCTAGGGGTAAAAAAATAAATTTTTTTGATGTGAACAACATCTGAGCATCGAATGAGACCGATCCCATGCCCCAAAAGTGTTCCCTCTCAGAGATATGCGCATTTTATGAAAGTGATCTGTGTAAATTCGATTGTAGTACTGACACTCGATCCAGGCATCACAATTAAAAAGTGAGTTCATGGGACTACTAAGACAAACTCTAACGGCACTGATTTTTAAAGTTTGGGTATCAGATTCTATTTTTTTGCTGTCGCTGTTCACTCGTCTGCCATAAAATCTCCATTTGTCGATACCTACAGTATAATTTATACAAACGGTTCTTCATATCAAGAGTAGTTCCCCAAACCTTTTGGCAGAAAGAGCGTTAACAAAACGACAAAATGTTAAGATCAAAGCCAATACAGTCTATTAGAAGTCTGCCTACAAATCATAGGATCTGACCCCTTGCAATGTACTGCCAGATCTTTTATTGTGCTTTTATTTTATTCTTCACATAAGGCTTGTTTGATTGCTACTCGCAAATTTAAGTAAGTAAAGTATCGCTTAGGTGACAATTTTAAAAATTGATGAGAATTTTTTTAAATTTTTTTGTATACAAGAACTGATTGAATTTTAAATTTGCAATTTACAGAAAAAACGTACTCAAGATATACTGCAGGGTGGACCAAAAGTTACCAAGGGGTCTTAAACATTAAACATTAAAATATACAAAATGGAAATTTTTTTACACTAAGTATGAAAAATATGACCCCCTTTTATATGACCTCCGTTTTCAGCTTCGCAATGATGGGCTCGTTTTAGAGCATTTTCCATAACATCTTTCAAAATTTGTGGCTGTAGCATTCGAATTTCTGCAACAATGTTGGCCTTGAGTTGAAGCATTGTCTCGGGCTTGTTCACATATACTCGCTTCTTCAAATAACCCCAAAGAAAATTGTCGTGTGCTGAAAAATCTGGAAATCGCACTGGCCAAATAATTTCCGAATTTCCGCAAATTATTTGCTCTCCATAAATTTGACTTAAAAGGCCCATTGAGGGCAGTGGCCCCGTCCTGCTGAAACCACATCTCTGGTCTGTTTTCAATAACAAAGCGTAACCAATTTTCTATCATAAACCCATACCGCTCTTCATTTACGGTTACAGCACTTCCATCTTCATTCTCGAAGATATTTGCAGATGTGATCCCACACAATACTGTACACCTAATGGGGTGCAATTGGCGTTGATGAATGAATATGGATATACCGACGAATATTAAAGATACCATGGACGGATCGAATTACGAATAATGAAGTCTTAGAATGAATATATCGATAGAATGAATTTAGATCGACAATTAATTAAAAATATCAAAAATCGAAAAACCGCATACCTTGGACACATAATGAGAAACGATAAATACCAATTCCTACACTCACAATATTATTACAGTAACGGACTGTAGTTTATTTAGGAAGTATTCCGTGCAGTTGTTTTTAACTTAAAATGCATTTAAAATTCTAAGAAAATTTATTTTTAACTGAATCTAACATTTATTCAAAAAACTAAGTGCACATTAATACGGATTTTCAGTTGCATTTGATATTGACAGTTGTTTACGTTAAAGTATTTTGTATGTAAAATTAAATGAAACTGTAATTTAAAATGACTGAAAATTTACTTAGAAACCGATCTACTTATTTTTCATTTCATTTTAACAAAAAGTTCATATAATCTTAAATGTTAAAATAGCTGACTTAACTATCAACAAAAGAACAAGTCACGGATTCCGTGAAAATATAAGATTTTTCCTTTGTTTATGCTATTTTTACTATCAAAAATTCAACTGTGAATTCCGTAAAAACAAATGATTTTTAAGTTAATTTACATAATTCAACTACAAAAAAATTAACTACAAATTCCGTAAAAACAAAAGAATTTTCAGTTATTTTTTATAAATTAACTAACAAGAAATTAACAACGAATTCCGTAAAAACCAAAGAATTTTCAGTTATTTTATGTATTTTAACTATCAAAAAATTAACCACAAATTTCGTAAAAACAACAGAATTTTCAGTTATTTTATATATTTTATATATTTTAACTATCAAAAAACTAACCACAAATTCCGTATAAACAACAGAATTTTCAGTTATTTTATATATTTTAACAACCAAAGTAAGTATTAATAGTTACACACATACATACATATGTATGTATATAACCATGTGGTTACTTGAAACGCAAACAGTTTTTTTAAAATTGACAACATGTGTTTAGGTTTGTGAAGAACACTGTTTTACACCAACAAAATACAAATACACTCCAGTTCATTTAAATTAATTTTTTGATAGTTAAAATACATAAAATAACTGAAAATTCTGTCGTTTTTACGGAATTTGTGGTTAATTTTTTGATAGTTAAAATACATAAAATAACTGAAAATTCTGTTGTTTTTACGGAATTTGTGGTTAATTTTTTGATAGTTAAAAAACATAAAATAACTGAAAATTCTTTTGATTTTACGGAATTCGGGGTTGAATTTATGACAGTATAAATAGCAGAAGCAAATGAAAAATCTTTTATTTTTACGGAAGTTATGACATGTTCTTTTGATAGTTAAAATAAATGAAATTATGGAATGTCAGTTATTTTTACGGATTAAAGTCAGCCAATATTTTAACATTTAAAATTAAATGAACTTTTCGTTAAAATTAAATGAATATTTAGTAGACCGGTTTTTAACTGAATATTCATTTATTTTATATTACAATTTCAGTTAATTTTACGTACAGAATTTTTTGAGTGTACAGGCTATACTTATACTCAAAGGAGAAATTGAGGAAAGACCCGCAAGAGTTGAAAAGAAATTTCATGGTTGAGGAACATCTAAGACTGGACTGGTTATCATGACGAACGGAACCTACTGAATGCTGCTAAACACAGAGGACTTCAAAATCTGTAATTCGAATTTAAATCTTTAATCCTAAAGAAATACGTACTTTTTGTAATGTAAGATCAATGTATGATCGCTTATATCCGAATAACGCATGGGCAAATAAAAGAAGAAACGCCATGGTAACTTATGGCCCACCCTATATAAGCGTGTAATAGCCGAGCTCTTTTAAACTCGCTAAAGGTTATTCTTGAATACATTTCATCCCAAAATTTTTAAATATTTAAAACAAACAAAATCATATTTAAATGCATGCACAGTGGTTAGTTAAAGTTATCGCGAAAGCGAGCTCCTAATCGAGTTGCCAATCGAACACGGCCATTGTCTCCTTTGAATCGATTCAAATCACATTCTCCATGCATTGAATTTAATTTCGAGTGTATGCATGATTTTTATAAATGCACTTTTTTGCCGTTTTTTCGTCTATCCCTGGCTGTGACATCGTGCCATGCTTGATATTCCGCATGCGTTCGTTTTTCTTCTTCTTGTTAAATTTTTTGTTTTTTTTTTTCGAATTCAAGACATGTTTTTTAATAAAAATGCCTCATAAACAGTTACTATTATTTCGTTTACACCAATTTACCGAATTATGTGCGTTTTTGTGAATGGCTTCGATGTCGTTGCTACCGACGATGATGATGTTATGACAACGTATCACTTGAGTCCACAACGGCGGCGCTGGCGACAACTTGAGCGTTACAAGAATTCATAAGATTTTGGTTGCGTTTTTTTGGAATTTAAAAAAAAAACGATGTTAAAATAAATTCTCAAAGAGAATTTAAGAACGAATTTTAGGTCCACACGCACGGGGAACAGATTTTTTTCCACAACCGAATTTTTTGCCAACCAAATGTTTGTGGTTGCACCAACTATCTATGAACTTCATCGGATGTTGATTGGGAAGACAGCAATTTTCAGTTGAGAGAAGTGACACTTTCGGTTGAAGAAAACAATTATCGGTAATCCTAACAAGAAGATGATTATTGGAACTGAATTTGTATACGTATTGGCTGTTGGTTATAAGTACTTTTAAAAAAATATTTTACCACCTTGCAATGGGTCAACTGATAAGTACAATAAATACGTCTTTGGATAAATGTTCTGAAAAGCATTGCATTGATGCCCCAAACGGAAAAAAATAATTGAGATTTATTACAATATTTATTATTTTATTACAATATTGTCAATAAATTTTTACAATATTTATTGTCAAATTCTGGTGGCCTTAATTAGGGAAAAAACCAAAACAAAAGTGGTTGTTGTTTTGAATAATAAGGTAGGGTATCTGAGTAATGTCGCTATATAACAGTTAAGCCTGTTTCTATATTCTGGAAAATATTTTTTTTATTTATAGCTCATTTATTTATATGGCAGTATTATTTGGAAGCATTAACCACCTTACCTAAGAAACGTAAACTGTCTGACCATTTGTTGCTGCTTTTATAAATTCGGTGGGGATTTCGTAATATGTTTTCGCCGTAAACAAAGATATTGTTGTGACTAAAACCGATAAAATATTATAGGCTTCATATGTTGATGTTGGAATAACTAATATTATGTTGCAACAGTCAACTATACCGGATTTGGTCACTACAAAGAACTAATCTGTTGTCACCACCAATTATTGGTACCAAAGTAACATGTACATCACAATTTGTTGGTTGCCATAACCACCAGTTGTCGCAACCAATAGTTAAACTTAATTCAGTGTGTATAACTCTGTTGTGATATGGTTGTAGCAACCATCAAATGATATATCGAACCATGATACCATCAATACTATAGAATGTTGGTTATTGCAACTTAAATTTGGTTTATACAACCAAATTTTTGTAGTTCGGACCGATTTCCAAATGATTTTTTCTCCGGGTGCACTAGTATAAGCTTTTTTAAAAGTCCTGTAAAATATTTTGCGAAATGTAAAATTAGGCCTTAGAAACACTTTCGAAAGTACGAAATAGAACGATAGGAAAGTAAAAAATTAAAATGAAACATCAACGGTGGGAGATATCAAATTGATTTATGCTGTTATGTAAGGAATATCAGAGCATTTTTATTGGTCGGCTAGGCTTCGTTGGCCATTCCATAAGTGGTCGGTCAAATTTTGGTAACTTGTACAGTGTGGGCGATTTTTAATTTTAAATTTGAATCAGCTGTAAAAAAAGTACTGATAATTATAATTTGTTCACATTTCTAGATTTATTGGAAATGCTGGTTTTATTAGAAAGGTTGAACTTTGTCATTCAATAATGAAACACAATGTAATTCATGTGACTATCACAACTGGATCGGCACTGCCTCATCCGATCAAACCAATTTGGCAGTACATTTTCGGTTGTTTCGTATAAAATCCCTCCACTGGCAACTTCGATTTCACGTTTCAACTGTTTATAGATGCTTTGCGTAACATTTATCCTTAATGGCTCCCCAAAAAAAAATAAACCAAAGGCCTCAATCACAGCTTCGAGGCGACCAATTGACATCACAATTTCGGCAGATTATTAGATTTTCAAAAACAGTGCGTAAAATATCGATGGATGCGTTGGCTGTGTGACATATGGCTCCTTCTTGTTGAAACTCAATGTTGTCCATGCCATTCTATTGAGTTTTTGGAAACAAAAATTGCTTGAGCATGGCGCGGTAACGCTCACCGTTGACGGTAACGGCGACTCCTTGCTCACTTTTAAGGAAAAATGGCCCAATGATGCCGCCAGCCCAAAATCCACACCAAGCAGTGACTCGTTGTGAATGCATTGGCTTCTCAATAGTCACGAGTGGGCTCTCTAAATCCAATCAGCGGCAATTTTTGTTATTGACATAGCCACCGAGATGAAAATGAGCCTTATCTGAAAACACGATTTTCCGACAAAATTCTTCATCTCCTGCCAACCAACTTTCAGCCCATTGGGCCAAGCGAAGCGCATCGGATGGTGTGCCATTATTGAATTATACAGTTCCACCTTTCCAATAAAACCAGGAATTTAAACAAATTATCAGTACTGATTTTACACTCTATTCAAATTTATAATTTTAAATGGCCCACTCTATACTTATATATTTGACAAGACCTGATTTGTTACTTTGATAAAAACAACTACAATATTAGCTTGTCCAAAGTCGTTGGATTGTTATAAACTAACGATGTTTCTAACTAACAAGAAAATTGGAGCCCCCTTAGTGTACCATTGGACTCAGAATTAAAGTCTGATTCGATTTAACTATTCCTGTATGTCCCACTTCTGTCCATCAAAAGCTTGTAGGTAAACTACAGGGTGCAGTTATTGTCCGTTCTTTATAAAACTAGGCAGAAATACTTAGTAGGGACATAAATACTGTTACAACATTGAACAACTTTTTCAACTTTCATCATGGAGTGGTCAGATAATGGGAACCGTATCGCTGTAACAGCGCTTTTCAAGTGTGAAATGAAAAAAGCGATATTTTCAAAACGCTCCGGCCACTAGGGATTAGCCGCGTGTTCGTCTATCGATGCATAAAACTGTTTTAGGAAGACTGGAGATGTAAAATACCGCCACAGGTCGGACCGCCCACGCTCTGCTCGAACACCGCATGTAATCAAAGCCGTTAATTCACAGAAATTCGCTACGAAAACAGAAAATCATGGCCCATGAGATGAAAATCACGCAAAAGTCCATGAGTAGAATCATTAAAAAAGACTAGGGACTTGGGGCTTTCAAACAACGTACCGGACATTTATTTACTGCAGCTTTAAAAAAAATAGGATTGAAAAATGCAAACGTCTTTTGGTGAATCACGCTGATAACTTGCACAGAAAATGTTGTTCACCGATGAAAAATTTTTACCGTTCAGGAAAAATTTAACAAGCAAAATGATAGAGTGTATGAGCGGTCATCTAAGAAAGCATCTGAACTGATCCCAAGGGTGGAAAAGGGTCATCACCCAGCTTCAGTTATGGTTTGGTGGGGTGTCTCTTACGGTGGGGTCACTGACCTGCATTTCTGCGAACAAGGAGTCAAAACATCAGCCAAAGTTTACAAAGAAACCGTTTTGGAAGCTGTTGTGAAGCCTCTTAACAATTCCCTGTTTCAAAACCAGCCATGGGTTTCCAGCAGGATTCTGCGCCGTCCCATAAAGCTAAAACGTCCCAGGCCTGGCTTCGAAACAATTTGCCAGCGTTCATTTCCTTTGAAAAATGGCCCTCAGGCAGTTCAGATTTGAACCTATTGGATTACAAATTGTGGACGGTTTTAGAGGACAAGGTTTGTCACAAAAGATTCCCCAGCATAGGATCTCTTAAGACTACTTTGGTTCGAGCTGTGGCCAATTTTCCAATGGGCTATGACGATTGGCCAGTGCGACTTGAGGAGTGTGTAAAGGCAAAAGGCGGACATTTCGAATAAGTGGACTCTTTTTGGATACAATATACATCAATAAATATATTTAAAAATATTTGATCCAAAAACATTCAGTACTTTTTATTTTACAGCATAAAACGTGTGTAACAGTATTTATGTATAATAAAAAACTTATAAATAAAAAACTTGAAAAATCCATCCAAGAACTTATTTATTTTACTGATTTACTAATCCGCTGACCCATTGCGATGCAGTTTATATATTCAAAAAAAGTGAAATTTTAGTCGCCATTATCAAAATTTACTTATGCTTGAAAAAGCGTGTTGCACTGTGATTATCACCAGCTTCAATGTCTTTAAATTGATTTTGACACTTTAAAACCAACATTTAATTTTATAACGAATTTAGTGCAGATTCGTTGCCACAGCCAAATTTTTTGCCAACCGAATGATTGAGATTCCATGCACTATCAATCATCAGCCCAAATGCGGCAATTTTGTTTATAGACTTTGCCGTTGAGCCAGAAATGGGCCTCATCACTGAACAAAATTTTGGTCGAAAAACTTTGCTTACCATACGTTCATTTCCATAATACAGTTGCACAAATTGGAGACGTTGTTGCGGTGTAAGCCTTTTCATGATGAAATGGCAGACAATACTTAAAAGAAACAAAAACAAATTTTTACATAACTCACGTGTAATCGGTAAACAAAACCCTTTTGAAAAAATACCTCTAGATTGATCACCCGTTATATGGAACTGTATATATAAGTAGAAGTGACAAATTAGAAATCTTTGAGTAATGAAATAATATTTTGAATTCAGTTTTGATATAAAAAATTTTACCTTTAGCTACAGACTTACATGTCCAATAAAAGAAAATGGGCCAAAGCAAAATAAAAATTTCGGATCACATTGATATACTCTTTCGGGTCCGTTTGACACGATAATATATTCTGATTTCCTTTCGAACGACATGATTTGCAGAGAAACCTTAAAATTCCATCATAATAACTAATTTTATTAATTATTTTTTTTATTTAATTTTTACAATTAAATTGTTTCTGGTTTCAAATGCAAAATAATTTGTTGTCATTATCAATTGTTGGTCACATCGAACAGTACTATACCAAACTATAAGTTGCCACATCAAGCGTTTCTGCCAACTAATAATTTTAACATCACTAGGTTAATGAGAGCGAATAGAAAGATGTCTGTGCCATAATATTGGCATATCAATCATCTTTTTAGGCGTCCAACCAAAATTCTATCATGCTAATTAACATTTGGTGATTGTAACTGAAAGTCTTCTCGTCTTACAGAAATTTTGTAACCTATTTCAAACTGAATTTTTCTCTGTGTATGGATTTGAAAGTATATACTCGTAAAACCCAAGTTTTTAGAACAAAATATAAATTTAAAAATCTTTAAATAAAAACCACACGCAGAAAAAAAGTATGGTTGGGGTAACAATATTCGAAATACTATTGTTGGTTATATGGTTGTGGCACAACAATATTATGATCATCACAACAATAGTATGATTCACACACAACCATACTATGATCCCCATAACAATAGTATGGTCCTCACAACAATAGAATTATTCACACACAACCATACTATGATCCCCACAACCATATTATTATTCACACTCAACCATACTATGATCCCCACAACCATACTATAATCCTTACAACCAAAGAATGTTTCACATACAATCATGATGTGCATGATCCTCACAACCATGCTATGATCCCCAATTTTGTTTGTAAATTTTGTTTAAGTTGTTATTCAACAATAGAGATTTTTATTTGATAAGTTATGTAAAAATACATAAAACTCTTTATAAATGGAGTGATTTATTTAACAGTAGAAACAATTCATTTATTTAAAACATTTCAGTTATACTAATCCGTAGTTTGTTTTGAAAAAATTTAATTTATATATAGAAATTACTATTATTGCGTAAGATTCGTAAAAATAACATTGTCAAATTAAAAATAAATTACTATTTTGCCTGTATGTTTGCCGTAATCATGTTATTGTTAACATAAAACCCATGAAACAATACTTTTGTCCCACCAACCATATTTATATTGTTTCTACAACCATATTTTCATTTTTTTAATTTGGCAACAATGCTTTTGTTACATTTCAACAGTATTAATATTGCCGCAATCATACTATTGTCAAAATTCAATTCAAAAAACAATACTAATGTTGCGACAACCATACTTTTATTGCAGAGAACATACTATTGTTGCCGTGACCATATAGTAACCATATTTTTTCTCTGCGTGCATTTTTATATTACCCGTAGAAGAAAAGTATATTGGGATAACAATATTCGAGGATCATCACACTATGGTTGGACAACTGGCTGTGGAACAACAATACAATGATCCTAACAACAATAGTATAATTCACATACAACTGTACTATGATCCCACAACCCTATTATGATCCTCACAACAATAGTATGATTCACATATAACCATACTATGACCCCCACGAGCATAGTGTGATTCACACTTAACCAAACTATGATCTCCATAACCATATTATGAGCCTCATAACCATATTATGTTTCACATACAACCATAGTATGATCCTCACAACGTTAGTGTAATTTACACGCAACCATGTTATGATCCCTACAACCTTACAATGATCACACACAATTATACTATAATTATGATCCCCAAAATTATTTACTAGAATTGGACAATAGAAGTAATTAATTTAATAGACTAAAAAATCAGTTTAAAAAACGTAAGCGTTTTTATTAAAAATATTGCAGTTAAGCAAAGCCAAAGCAGTTTGTTTAAAAAAATTTAGTTTCAATATAAAAAGTACTTTTATAGCATTATATTGTTCTAAAAAGCATATTCAAATGAAGAAAAATTTCAATCATACAGTATGATTGCCGTAATCATATTATTATCAACATAAAACCCAAAAAATACTTTGGTCGCGCCAACCATAATTATATTGTTGCTACAACCATATTTTTATTTTTAAATTTGGCAATAAAACTATTGTTACATTTTTAACAATATTAGTAATGCCGCAATTATGATATTGTCAAAATTAAATTCTAAAAAACATACTATGGTTGCGACGAACGCACTTTCATTGCGGAGAACATATTATTATTGCCGTGACCATATTGTAACCATATTTTTTCTCTGCGTGTAGTTAGGGTTACCGATACTTCGAGCTCCAAACCGATAGTGTCAGTTGCACCTTCTGAAAATTGCCTGTGCCCAATAAACATTCGGTGGGCGAAAAATCCAGTTGTGGCAATAAATCGGTTCTAAATGTGTACGTATCACTTATTTTTGGTACTGCGACCATTTATCTCCCATAGCAACAAAGATGCTCCCCTTTAATGCTTGTTTTGGACTTCTTAGGTATGTGCTCTGGCAAATTATGAATGAAATATGATGAAAGTAAATGTGATGATACTGCTAACTAGTGCAGAAAAAAACCATGAACAAACACCTTTAACAAAATACTAAAGCTAAAAAAATTGCCAACAATTTTGAGATGGTGTTGACAACTCGAACACTTTAGCAAAAATATCACACAATGAAAAAAAAACCAAAAGACATCAAAGGTAAAAAATACCACTTTTTTAACTTATTCAAGTGCAATGTATTGGACAGTAAAGTTGACTGATATTTTTTTCCAATATTGTATTTGACCAAAAAAGTAGGCAAATTTCAAAATATCCGCAATATAACGAGTTATGATGTAAGGGTGTTTTACCGCATCGATTGCAAAAAGTCAATGAATTTTTAAATGTATTTCAAACCAATTGAAATAATTATAATTTTTTTTTCTTCCATGGTTTTCAATAAATAATTGTTTGAGGCGTGCGAGCAACAATTAATAAATGTCAACAGATTTATTGTGTCCGCTCGGATTTAAATTAATAATATTGTTGGGAATTGGATACCATTTTTTAGGCCTACGGACGGTAGGACTGAACCATAATTACGGATAAAGTACTGCTGGCGTGTTTTTTTTTTTTTTGAGGTAATAGTGAATGGCTTGTGAGGCTCGTGAGGCGTTGCTGGTGGCCGCCGATGGTCTTCTGGTATTCGATGGTGGTGTGGTGTTGTCGCATTAAAGCGCTTTATTTGTCAATTACCATTGACCACAAGAAAAGTAATAAACAAAACGGGTTTTTTTTTCTTTTCAAAAATTGTTTTTTTCTTTCTGTCAGCCAAAAACATCAACAAAATGGAACAATTGACGCACAAGAACAACACCAACATAACCTACAGACGACATCCGTCAGCTTGTTGGAAAAAAACGCCCTGGTTTTAGCTGTGGATGTCTTCTTAGTGGGGTGGTTTGAAAGTTATGGGAAATATTTTAGTTGGAAGGTCTTTACAAAATTGAATAACTGTAGGCTAAAGGCGGAAACGTTTGGTTGTGATAAGCCAAGCGTTGGCCGTAGTCCCTAGAGGAAGTTCCAAAATTATTTGTATTGGCAATACAAATATATTCTTACTTTTAATAAAGTTATTCATCCTCTTAACAAGAAACTTCTCTCACATCAGAATGTTTTGAGAAACAATTCTTATATTAAGAATTGAGAAACAATTCTTATACCATGTCTAGAGATTTTTATTAAGAAAATTAATTAAAATTACATTACAACAAGTTCATAATCAGATTGGAGACCATGTTTTTATTAAAGAGTTCATTCAAAGTAACCCAAAATTTATTCACAAGAATTAAAGAAATGCATTGATTTACTTTAAGTTGCAAGCGGGGGTGGCTGCAGTTTCGGTTACCGCTACTTCACTATCCTCAGGCCCCAAGCAACGAATGTGATTAAACCATGATCAATGGCTATACACTAAAGTGCAGGCAGATTCTAAATAGACGAGAACTAGTCTGCATTAAAGTATTTCACCGAAAAAAGTCAACACAAAATATTATAGGATGTAAACCCGCAAAAATATGATTAGTTAGCAAATACACAAAATTAATAAAATGTAGAAATATTTTTCCACCTGGTCCGGTTTAGCTAAACAACTCATGTCCATATGTCATCATCACGCCAAATTGCAGGATTCTATGATAATTCGTTGGACCATTATGTTTGTTTCACGATAAGCTTTCATATGTTCTTGTTACAAAAGCCGACCTCGCGAAGACCGTGGTTTTAGGTCTTGAACTTAGCTCAATCTTATATAAGGGACTTATAAAAAATAGGTACGGTATTGTTTTTGTAGCCTCAAAGACTCATCTCTACTCTCAGAATACGACGAATGAACCTGCTCCAACACTCCAGAGGACAAGAGAGGTAGAAAACTTATCTTTTTTCCAATCGTTATGCTAAGGGACTTTACTTGCGTCTTGTAGGAAAGTCCCACTGTATTGAACCTCACAATAGTATGCCGGTTAATTTTACCTTTCAGGAACATTGTTACAGACTTGTCCATTGTCACCCCAACACCTATACATAAGCCCGAAGCACTTACAGTGCCCATCACCCTGGAGCCCAGCTGTGCCACCGCAAAAGCAAAAACGAAAATACTCTTAAGGTCAGCCCGGCCGTGTCCTATAAATATTGTATTTATAGCCACCTATGATCCGGGTCCCAATGTTTCAAAAGCAAACCTATAACTGAGCTTGTGGTCGAATTTAAATTAATTTGACAACCATATGTCCTATTTGCCATTGGTCACTGGTTTTTGTTATAACGGCCGTTTTTTTGGCCCCAAGATTCTCAAAATGACTAAGTTATAGCAGTTCTTGTAAAAAATCATAGGATTTTTTCACCTTCACACGATATCTCGAAAACTATACGTGATGTCGCAAAACAGAGTTAATTTACCTTATGGACCAGTTGGTTTCGTCCAAAGAAGGTTTTAATTATAGAATAGTGAAATTAGAGCGTAAACCGACATGACACTTACATAAATCTTTCAGCCTACGCTGGATTTTGATGTATTTCAAGTACCATTTGCTGGCTATGTATTCTCAGTTTACGGTCATCGGTATGAGTCCTATCATCGAGGCAAATGAGGCAAACTTTACTTGCCGCAACTCTCAGTTTGTCGAAAGGAGAGGTAAGGGAATGTAATTTCCTTTGGTGGTTTTTATAGTGTGAAGTTGGCTGCAGATAATTTTAGTATTTTTTCACACAAAAATCAAAACAAATTAATCACAGAATGTCAAAAAAAGGCAATAATGAATACAAAAATTGCCGTAACCGAATTGCCTTGTGTACTTTCCTTCGGTGTTCTTTATAGTGTGAAGTTGGCTGCAGATTATTTTTGTATTTTTTCACACAAAAATCAAAACGAATCAATCACAGAATGTCAAAAAATGCAATAATGAATACAAAAATTGCCGTAACCGAATTGCGAATCATAAAAATGAGAATCATAAAAATCGACGCAAGTAAAGTTGCATTGTGTAAATGGAGACATAACATGGTTGGATTTAAAAGTTAAAGATTTATGTCAAAACTCCACCTGCATCAGAGTTTTGAGGGAGTAGATTGATCGTTTATTTTCTGAAAATTTATATTTCCTATACTACAGACTGAAGACTTGCTTAAGTTTTCAAGCGGGACAGGAAACTCCAAATATACATAAATGAAAAAATCTGTTCAATGTGTGCAAAAGACCGAAATAAACAAACAAACTAAACATATGTAAATGTACGGTAAGGCAAAACAGTTGGCAACGCCAACTTTACACTTTTTACAACGCGTTGTAAAAAAAATCTATAGATGGCTCTGAATGAGGAGTCGCTGGAGAGGTGGAGAATGTGAATTGTATTTCCGTGGGAGACTGACAAAAACTTTAAAAGTAAGATTTACAAAAGAAGTTCTTATACGTTTGGTGGAATCCTGGTCTTAAAGAGTTCTGTTTCCACAATTGGTCGTCATGGACCCGAAATCGCGATAAAAGCAGTGTGCAGCCACGAACATCAATGTCACTTTACCATTTTGTAAAAAAAACTTGTCTTCGGTTAAAATGTATATTAAATGAGATCTCAAGCCAATTAATCGCTGTTTAATAATTTAATTATGTTAACGATTTTACCACGCATTGTTTGAAGCTTTCTGTGGCGAAATTTTTTGGCCTTGACTGTGTGTGCATTGAAGCAAAATGGTTGTCTTAGATGTCTCGTGGCGTTCGTACCCATGAAATTCTGGGTTCCCAACTAGTTACACTGCCCTCGTGCACGACAGACGCGGCTTCATGCTAACAAGCGCATATTAGTATGAAGGTACCCCAAAGTGTGGGTGTAGTGTACGTACGATTAATTCGCTAATTCTTTCACGCTCCATACAAATGTCGAATCGTGTTGTACGTAGACTTCTTCGTTCTTTGTCACATTCGTATGGATTTTCGATTTTTATCAACTTCTTTAAAATTTTGTTAAAGACAACACGCTCTGGCAGGGTTATAAGCTATTGTTGGTGTTTCGTTATTTCTTTTTT
The DNA here is from genome assembly GCA_963513945.1 of Hydrotaea diabolus. Taxonomy (NCBI): domain Eukaryota; kingdom Metazoa; phylum Arthropoda; class Insecta; order Diptera; family Muscidae; genus Hydrotaea; species Hydrotaea diabolus. The sequence goes on from OY740717.1 coordinate 18,216,266, forward strand.
TTTTGGACATTTGCCCCCACTCCCCTCCAGCGAACTGCTCTAATATTGATGGACAGATATACGAAAATCGTACAATCATACTCGCTCGCAGCCTATGGTGACATTGTAAACGAACTGAACCCAACACATCCGATTCAGTTCGAGCGCGAGAGCGTCTATTTTGTGTATAAAACTGTCGAGCCGTCAAGTTGACAGCATCACAACACAATTGTCAGTTGTCATCGTCACAATATCACAGGCAAAAAAATTACTAATAAACCAACACAGCAGTTAGCTGCCAGCGCCTAAATCGGGATACGACGCCAAGTGTAGAAAAACAAAAATTCAACAGACAACGAAAAAACCTCGTCATAGTTTTCGAACGAACGCTCATTTGATTTGATTAAAACAAAGTGAAAAAAATATAAAAGAACGCAATGGCAAGCAAAGTAAGTGCTAAAGGGACAACTGAACGATACACAATAAATAAAACAGGATATCACAGAGGACTCTACAACAATGAATAGCAAAAATTTGCAACATATATAAACTGCTAAATTCAAAACAACAAATTCCATTGGGTTTCCTTTATTCAGCTAAGGATTTTGTATATTTAGCTATAATAAGCGTAGTGACAAAGCTTTTACTAGAGGATTTTAAAAATATTCCAACTATTCCGCTTAAGATTTTGTTCTAAAAAAATATTAAAATCAACGAAATTTTATATTCCTTTGAGTTTCCTTGATTCAGCTTCAGTTTTTGTAAACTTAGCTAAGTGATATTTAAGGACGAAGCTTAAACTAGAGGATTTTTGAAATATTTAAGCTCTTCAGCCTTACTTTTTGTTCTAAAAGACTGTTAAATACATTGAAATTTTAAATTCGATTGAGTTCCCTTTATTTGCTCAGGTTTTGCAAATTTAGCTAAGTGACATTTAAGGACGAAGCATAAACTAGAAGATTTTTGAAATATTTTATCTATTCAGCTTAAGGATTTGCTCTAAAAGACTGTCAAATACAATGAAATTTTTAATTTCGTTGAGTTTCCTTAATTCAGCTTGGGTTTTTGTAAATTCAGCTTAGTGCAATGTACAGAAAAGGCTATAACTAGAGGATTGTGGACATATTTTATCTATTCAGCTTTTCGATTTGTTTTAAAAGACTGTTAAATACAACGAAATTTTAAATTCCGTTGGGTTTCCTTGATTCAGCTTGGGTTTTTGTAAATTCAGCTAAGTGGCATTTAAGGACGAAGCATAAACTAGAAGATTTTTGAAATATTTTATCTATTCAGCTTAACGAGTTGTTCTAAAAGACTTTTAAACACATCGAAATTTGAAATTCCGCTGATTTTCTTTGATTCAGCTTCGGTTTTAGTAAATTCAGCTAAATGATATGTACAGACAAAGCTAAAACTAGAGGATTTTTGAAATATTTAAGCAATTCCGCTTATTAGTTTGGTCTTTAAACCAAAAACTCTACTTTTCATAGAAAGAAGAAATTTTATTTTAAACCAAAAAATGGTCAGCTAACTTGTTTGTATGTCTAAATACTGAAATTTAATACTTTTAACTTAAAGGATATTTTTTAATAATCTTGTTGAATTTTCTAGTAATTCAGCTGTCAGATTTGCCTTTTCTTCTGCAAATATGCCAGAATAAGGAATTTAATAAATTGCTTTGTTGTTTTTTTTTAAATTTTAAATTCCGTTATTATTAAGTAAGCTAAGTATAGTGTTATGAAAAAGCTTTACTTAGAGAATTTCCCAAATAATATAAATATTCAGCTTCAATTTTTTTAGAGAGACAAAAATACGTACAACCAAATATGGAATGAAGAAAAAACTATGTTTTTTTTATTATAAACACCAAAAATATTTATTCAGCTGACCAATTTAAATATCGAAATTGAAGATATACAACCCTTAGGATGGTTTTTCAGTCATTTGTTTTAGTGTTTTGGTATTCAGCGGATTATTTTACCATCAAATATTGTCCATTTTACTATCAAATATTGTCCCAATATAGACATTTGTTCTAGTAAGCGGATTATTTTACCATCAAATATTGTCCATTTTACTATCAAATATTGTCCCAATATAGACATTTGGTTTAGTAAGGTAAACATATTAAAAAAAAAAACATTAGTTTAGGTAAAAATATTTCGATCCAGCTGTAGATTTTACTATTCAGCTAAGGAAATGTTCATTGATGATGATCGCAGTTGTTTTGCAACAATTCAGCTAACAAAAATCAGCATATCAAACACAAATTTAAGCAAAATTAAATTAAATATGTTCCTAATCACCAATAGAAATGATTAAAACAAATTAAAAATCATTCCCTATATGTTCTAATACTAGATTTCAAAAACATTTGTCCCATTCAGGTATGTTTCTTATTATCCGGCTGAAGTATTTTGTTTACAAATGGAAAATGTCGAGATACTCATAGCGAAGGAAGTGACTTTTTCAATTCAGCTGAGAAATATTTTCAAATCAGTTAGCTGCTAAGACATTACTTATCTTCTGCTTAATAAATTCTGCAAATTTTCCTTTACACCTTGCTGAATTCACATGAAACGAAAAAAGTTCATTTAATTTATTTTTAGGGAATTCCTTGTGAAAATTAAAAAGTACAATCCAGCTAAAATTTTCTGAGATTCTGTTGTAAAGTATTACTAACCGATATTGAAATCTGCTTGATAGGTAGACAAATCAATAAATAACGCTAGCTGAATACAAAAAATTTTGAATATGTCTATAAACTATAAAACTTATTTAAAAGAGCTAGCGGACCTTATAAATTTGCTATACTCAGCAAGCTAAATGTAATTATTTTCTTAATTCAGCAACCTTATCACGTAGGTTTTTCAATTCTGTAAGTTGAAAGTACAAAAACGAAGCTCAGCTACATAGATTTCTTCAATTCAGCTTGCTGAATATATATAGGTTACCAAGTTATTTACCAAATTGACTTCTATTTAGCTTGCTGAATATATATGTTGTTCAATCCTGCTACCTTTAAACATAAAAATGTACCTTGTTTTAATAACAAAAATTTACAGACTCAGTTTCATTATCGAGCCAACTTGTTTTTTCAAAAACTATAAAATTTATTCAATGCAGCTAGCGGGTTATAGCAGTACCTTCAATTCAGCTAGTTCTATATAAAATCTCATTTCGGCTAGCCCAACACATAAGTTCTTTAATTGCAATAGCTAAAAAATATAAATTCGCAGCTCAGCTATATAAATTTGTTAAATACAGCTTGCTGAATATTTAAAGTTCTTAAATTCATCCAGCTGAATATAAAAAAGTCTCCAATTCAGCTGGCTGAATATATAAGTTTGTCAATTTAGCTATCAAAAACCATAAATCTTTATCTAAATATATTAAAAGAATACATGGCCCAGTTTTATCATCAAGCCAATGTTTATTTAAAACCATTAACCCTCTTTTTCCTTTTTAGTTTGTTACCTTCATCGGCTTATTGGCCTTAACCGGCTCATGCATGGCTGGCGTTTCCACTTACGCCTATAATCCTTTCCTAAAAACCTATGCTGCTCCCGCGATTCATACATATGCTGCTGCTCCCGTGGTAAAGACCTTTGCCGCACCCACTGCTTACGTTAATGCCGCCCCTGTTGTAGCCACTAAGACCGTCGTTGCCCCCGCTGCTGCTGTTGTTAAAGCTGAAGAAATTGATCCTCATCCACAATATGATTTCTCCTATGGTGTCCATGATTCCACAACTGGCGATATCAAGAATCAAGTGGAAAGCCGTGATGGAGGCAATGTGGCCGGTTCTTATAGTGTGGTTGATGCTGATGGTTTCAAACGTACCGTCACCTATACCGCCGATGATGTCAACGGTTTCAACGCAGTCGTTCATCGTGAGCCAATTGTAGCTAAAGCCGCTCTCGTTCACGCTGCCCCAGTTGTGAAGACCTATGCCGCCGCTGCTCCTTTGGTCCATGCTGCCCCAGTTGTGAAGACCTATGCCGCCGCTGCTCCTTTGATCCATGCTGCCCCAGTTGTGAAGACCTATGCTGCCGCTGCTCCTTTGGTCCATGCCGCTCCAATTGTTAAGACTTATGCTGCTGCCCCAGTTGTCCATACCGCCCCAGTCTACAAGACTTATGCCGCTGCTGCTCCGTTGGTTCATGCCGCTCCTGTTGTTAAGACCTATGCTGCCGCCCCTGTTGTCCACGCGTCCCCTGTGTACAAGACTTATGCCGCCGCTGCTCCTCTTGTTCATGCCGCCCCAGCTTATGCTGCCGCCCCTGTTCTTCACGCTGCTCCCGTTGTTAAAGCCTACTCTGCTGCTCCCGTTGCCTACGCCAGTCCATTCTTCCGTTCTTCTCCAGTCTTCCAACAATTTCACCAAGTTCCCCTGCAACAACAGCAGCACTCTTATTTCAGCACACCCGTAAATGTCGAGCAACAGGAACAGCAACAGCCGCAAGCACCTCAAGAAGCCCCCGAGCAACTTGAAAATGAACCCACTCCCGTTGAATACCCCGAACAGCAGCAAGAGCAACAGCAAGAACAGGAACAACAACAAGAGGAAATGCAAGAACAGGAGCAACAACAACAAGAGCAACAGCAAGAACAAAGTCAACAACAATTCGATCAACAGCAACAATTTGCCCAGCAACAATTCGAACAACAGCAGCAATTCGCCCAGCAACAGTTCGACCAACAACAACAGTTCGCCCAACAGCAACAAATCGCCCAACAGCAGCAACAACAATACCAACCCTATCCCCAATACGAAATTCCCCAACAGCAATTCCCAATTGGCCAACAACCAGAACAACCACAAGAGAACACTGAAGATACCGATGTTGTTGAAGCTCGCTCAGCTCCCGCCGAACAGCAACCCCAACAACAACAGAACTCTGAATCCTCCAAGCCAGAGAGTGAAATGAAATCCGAAGCCGCCTCCACCACTGCTGCCCCAGCACCCGTTAACGAAGATCAAAAAGAATCTTCCGATGAGAAGAACAAGAAATCTGCCTAAGTTCCTCGACTTGCCATCGCATATTGTCCCGATCACAATATGAGGTAGTCGTACCTGATGCCTGATAATGATTGCCGTTTTTGTTTAGTTACTTTAGGTATTTAAAATTCTTATATTTTTGGAATTAGTTGTTAAAACGAATAAAAACGAAATATTATTACAAAAATTATTAACTTATTTCATTCAGCAACGATTTTAACGACATACATTTTCTTTAGCAAGATGTTTTGTCATCTCTAATTCAAAATTCAGAATTATTATGTAGTCATATCCTCAATTTAGCCACTAAAGGGATATTCAGCAAAAAAATAACATTTTGAAATTCCAATTACACAATATTGGAATTTCCAATTCAGCAAACAATATTTTAAGGACAGTATCTCAGTTTCACCAGTTTTAGAAGGAAAAGAAATACTCGTAGTTAAAAAATCTTTTATTTTGCAAGTAACTTAAAAAGATTAATGCAGGCAAGCAGATTTCTAATTGTGCTAGATTTTTTTACATTCAGCAAAGTTTTTTTTTTATAACGGCTCCTAATCAAATCCACATATTTTTCAAGAAGAGGTAATATTGACTAATTTGTAAAAAAAATCCAGTATGATTCTTCTTTTGTAACAAGCATTACGTTAAACTGTAGTAAAAAATACTACACGCAGAGAAAAAGTCCGCTGAAAATTAGTTCGGAATACAAAAATTCCCTGGGAGGACAATAATTATTGCCTCAATCGCCAAATATTAATAGTCTTGAATGATATTCTGTTTGACATCCCTTAAGATGTTAGCTACGATAATATTATGACATAGATTACTAACTATTTTGGCCCTTGGAGCCCTTTTAATAATCTCGGAAAGGTCTAAGTTATTGGCCAAAACGTCTAAAACTAAGCCTTTTTAAGGTATTGCGTCTCAACTAACAATACCCATTAAAACCATGATTGGGTCACTTAAAAGTATGATTTGTGGAGCAAATATTCAATAAAGTGTACTTTTTTTCCAAGTACCTTTTCCCTCTGTACCGATTCTAAGACGAAATTTAAGGCGATCAAGCCATGTCCTTCCATGTGTCTAGTCAAAAATCGACAGTGGTCAACGGATCCTGAAAATTGATGATAATGGCTTATAAATAGTTATATAGTTATAGTTATAAAAGGACGAAATCGTTCCCGAGGAGAAAAAAGTTTCCTTTTAAGGGACTAAAGGTACCTCGGTCAAAGTAAACTTTTGTAAGTATTTTCTTTAAAAAATATCATAACATTTTCGACGAAGAATGGTTAAAAAGGGGGCTGTTAGCTTTATACCTGTTAAATGAGCATAGTTGTGGCTGAAGACAAATGGATTTTTTTCCATGGGTCAAAGGGGGCCCGAAAATGGAAATTAAGTTCAAAAGATGGTACCACCGGTATATATGGACATGTGGGTACACAAACCAAATAAGTATTTGTTTTGAAGATTTAGCTGAGATTAGAGTAGGTCTCTTTATTTGAATTTACTGTGCACTGGGGACATTTTTGGTAATAAATATAGATCTTCTTAATTATCGGCTCATTTGGCTCAAGACAAATGATTTTATTTGACGGTTTGACTGAGATAACGATCGGACTTATGGGTCGAAGGGGCCCAAAAAACGGCCATTGAGTTTAAAAGATGGGACCACCGGTAAATATAGGAATGTGTGTACACAAATAAAAGCCGGTTTGCCCCCCACTCCAAATATGGATTCATTTTTAAGGTTTGGCTCAGATTAAAGCAGGACTCGTTACTTTAATTCACGGTGCACAATGGGCCATTTTAGATTTATATTTATAGAACTACTAAATTATCGGCTTTTGTGGCTTAAGATACATGGTTTTGTTTTGAAGTTTTCACCAAGATTAGGTTCAGACTAGTAAATCGAAGGGGGCCATAAAACGGCCATTGAGTTCAAAAGATTAGACAACCGTTAGATATGGGCATGTGGGCACACAAATAAATTCCAAATTTTACCACGAATGCATATGTGACGCGCAAAATAGAAAGGTACCTAAGGTTAAAAACCAGTTTTGTACAGGAGAGCCATTTTAAAGATTAGGTCCCTTTCCATTTGCGCTTAGAATCGTCGACTTCACTTTCATAAAACGCGCATATCTCTGGGAGGGAACACTTTTGGGGCATGGGATCGTTCTCATTCGATGCTCAGATGTTGTCCACATCAAAAAAAAGTGAAAAGTTGATGAAAAGTTTTGTTCAGGATAGCCATTTTAAAGATTAGGTCCCTTTCTATTTGCGCTTAGAGTAGTCGATTTCATTTTCATAAAACGCGCATATCTCTGGGAGGGAACACATTTGGGACATGGGATCGGTCTCATTCGATGCTCAGATGTTGTCCACATCAAAAAAAGAAAAATTGATTTTGTTTACCCTTAGGTCACTTTCTCTATGCGCTGTCACATATGTATATAAATTTATTTTAAAGATTTATCTGAGATTAGAGTAGGACTCTTTACTTTTATTCTTATACGGTGCATAGTAGGCCATTTTAGACAAAAGTGGTAATAAAAATAAAACTTTTTCATTATCGGTTCGATTGCTATATAATGCACTAGTAAATTAATCAGAAGGAGTCAGTCTTCCAAAATATAGCTTTTAAGAATACCCTGTTCAAACTCATTTCGTGTTGTAGGAGTTCCTCCGAATTTCACTCTCCCTGAGCACAAGTCTGAAGTGTTTAGTATCTATAACTATAAACCGCTTTCATCGATTTATAGATTGTTGTAATCCCCTAGATAAGACAAATAAAAAAACGTGGAATGTTTGTTGTTGTAGGGTCCCGAATTTTCACTACCAGTGACGAAAACAAAATTCCCATTATTCAACGGAGGAGGAGAGTATGTGCAGACAATTCAAAACAAAGAACAACAAGACACAGCGAGAAACAAATTTGTGCCTCCGAACACCTAGTCCTTGTTTACACGAGGCAACTGTACTTTCGTCAATTTTTAAGATTCCCTTTTGAACTTGCCTCTTGTGTTTACACAGGCAATTCGTTAACGACAATTTTTGTTTTGATTCGGTCTGATTTTTGTGTACAAAAATAATAAAATAATCTGCAGCCAACTTCACACTACAAAAAACACAACAGGAATTGCCAGTACTGGCACGTTTTTCCCTCTCCCTTACCTCTCTCTCCTACAAACTGAAAGTTGCGGCAAGTAAAGTTGCCTCGTGTAAATGGGGACTTACAAACATCAAAGTTGGGAAGATGGGATAAACTGAAACAGTGGGACAAACTATGACTTTGTTTTAAAGAGAATAATGACATAATCATTCTAAACGCTGCCAGAGGTGGGAGTAGCAAAGAACAAAAATAAAAACAGTCCTAAAATGAGATTAGTTCTAGGTGACATCTTCACAAGACTACAAAGCAGAAACTATAAATAAGTGGAATAATTATTCGGTATGAATAAAATTGACTTTACTAAAAAAACAAATTGACGAAAAGGACAGCTTTGGCTCCTACCGGCTTCCAAAAATAAAAAATAAAAGACCCCTCTAAGGCTAATATTATTATCGATAGGCTCTCCCGCTTATGGACTCCCCAAATTCATTGTTGACACATTGAAGCATTTAACAATTAACTCTCAATATAAGTATAATGTATGGGACGCGATACAATTCAAATCTAAAATAAACAATACAAATATTGGTGATGACAAAGTACTAATCTTGACGTGGTTTCACTATTCCCAAGCATCCAATTACCTTATCCATAATGACTATCATAGAAAAATGCCACGAGATACAGGAATACATACAAATTCCCAAGGACAAATTTGTAGAAATTTTGACGTTCTGCATAAGTCACGCGACATTTTAAATCTGAAGCCAAGTTTTACGAGCAACGAAAAGGAATGCAAATGGGATTCCCAGTATCAACGATATTTGCAGACATCATAATTAAAGAATTATTGGACGCATAACTTCAGAAAAACCCAGGCTATGGATAAAAAATAGACTATCCATTTAAAATTGTTAAAAAACTGAAATGGAGTATGCTCTCAAGATATAAAACTCGTTCAACAAACGGTTGCAATTAACCATGGAATGTAAAAAAGGAAAACAAATTACCACATTTGGACGCGATAGTTCAGAGACAAAGAAATCTTCTGAAAAAAGAGACTGCATCAGAAAAACTAATCAACTTTTATTCCAAACGCCCACGATGAATTAAAATAAATACTGCTACAAACTTCATTGAAAGAGTTTTTAAAGCGAAATACATTTTTACAATGCGAATGAACGGAAGATACGAAACATTTTGAGAAAGAATGACTTTTCCAATAAAGCAATTGACGAACAACTTATACTGCATTTTCATTAGGCCATTTATTCTCGTTTTCGCTCGAAACTTTTCAAAACGTCTCAACCAATTTTCACACAATTTGTGGTCGTTTTCATTCTCGTTTTGGTTTTCGTTTGACAGTTCATTATTGTTTACAAACAAAGAACTACGTGGTAACTATTAAAATACTGAAATACATATTTTTCTTAAACAAATGGATAAATTAAGTTTTTTTTTCTTTTAGCACGCTTATTTTTACTTTTACTTCATAAAATATCTATTTCACCAAATATGTTTGACGATTGATTAAAAATGTCTGCCTTGAGATGACAAACCAACGATAAAAAAACGATTATTTTGGAGATGACACACTTTATTTAAGGTGGCATCGCCTGTGCGAAACGTTTTCGTTCCTCTTTCGTACAAAAACAAGTCAAAGTGAGAAGTTTTCATCACTTGAATTTGTATGGGAAAACGTCTCATTTTGATTTGTTTTGGCCAAACTTTTGAAAACACTTCAAAAGTGCCTTGTGAAAAAAGAGCATAAGACACTTGGCCAGGATCTACAGGCCATTTCCGAATGAGGTCGAGTGAATAGAGTAGATTTTAATGCACGTAAGACAGAGTGCTGCTTGTTGTCTCACAAGCGATTCGCTGACCCAACAATATCGTCAATTTCTCTCGCTGGTACGGATATTGAACAATCAGAAGCTCTCGATGTTCTGGGCATGAAAATACAATGTGACGCTCGTTGGGCGAGACATGTATTCGAAGTGTCGAAAGAAGCACTCAAGTGCATAGGCTTTTTAAAGCGGTGCAAGAAATATTTCACTCCTTCTGATCTTTTCAATATCTATACAACTTACATCAGGCCAAAGATGGAATACAACTCCCATATATGGGCAGGTGCTCCAAAATCATCCTTGGAGCTACTTGACCGTGTTCAAAGGAGAGCGATGGTGCTGATAGGTGACAGTAGGGTATCCAACTCTATTGTTTCCCTTGAGCATCGTCGGAATGTGGGTTGCGTGACGCTGTTCTATCGTTACTTTCATGGTGTGTGTTCATTAGACTTCCGTCGCCTTATTCCTGACGTGAGGATGTTCGGCAGGGATACGCGACTTTCTAGGAATTCACACCCGTTTGTTATCGATTGGCCAGTTGACCGCACTATACACTACAGAATCGACTTCCGGCAAATGTATTTCCCACTAATTGCGACATCCAGAAGTTCAAGGCAAGCGTCAACAAACATTACTCCCTCTTTCCCCCCTCCGATACATTAATTTCCACTCGCCAACGCAATGCACCGCATGTATAGGGGGCATCCCCTGAGTGTTGGTTTTAAAAAAAAAAAAAAAAAAAAAAAAAAAAAAAATGCAAACCACTAGATGTCATCAAAGAAGAAACCTTGAATACATACAAATCCACCACATATAGTTTTTCCCAGAGATTCAACTACTCGATTTATATGACAAAGAAAAGTATCAACTATCGTTAAAGACCAGTGATACGTACACTGAACGAATTTTGCAGCAAGACCAAATCGAAGATAGAAAAACAGACCACAGGTGGTACTGCAATTTATTTATAATATTCAATGCAATCACATAATAGCTCTATTTTTAATGTTAGGTGGTCAAAATAATCCCTGACTCCTTGGCTACAATTGCCCTTTTTACAGAACTCAAAAATATTTACTAGATCAAAAGTTATCGAATTTTGGCCGATGGAAATCGATAATAGACCACTGTGCGACGAAGACTTATTGACACAGAAGAATAACTATCGAAGGAGAATAGCACACATTTACAGGAATATTGTTTTAAAACAAGCACATAAAAACAAGACTTCAGCCGCAAATTGTCTTTAAGCTTACCGGCTTACTACTTTTTTGTTAGCTAAATGTTATTATTATAAACATTTTGTGTTATTAAATTGTTTTGTATTTTAGTTTTTATTCCCTGAGGATGATCGTCGAAGGCGATCGAAATATTGGAAAACAAAATTAACAAACAAAATAAATTAAAATTAACATCTTTTAATTTTGTGCATGACCTCGAGCCAGACAATTCAGAAAAATAAATATTATTTTCTTGAAACTCATGCTGGAAGTAAGGATATGTCGTTATCAAGTAAGGCAAACGGGGAAATTATTCTTGCTCTAATACATTTTAAAATTACAACGATAGCGGAAGCGAACATTTCGTAAGCAAACTCATTTTTTTCCAGCAGTCTAATTTCAACGTTCTTTATACTCGGATAGCTTTATAGCAAACGCTTGACCATTTTCGCAAATTGGTCAAGTGGGTAATAATTTAAATGGTACAAGCAATTTGTATCCACGTGCCTTTGCAGACAAACTTTATCTGTAAACTCAAGATTACACTAGCAAACTTCCACGCTTACATTTTTAATCGAATACGACGCGATGTCCCCAAAAGTGTGTCCTCATCTACCAATATCCATAGTAATTTTAATTCACTTTGGTATACTAAAATTTAAAAAGAAATATTATTCACAAACGTTAAAGGTCAAATGTCTATTCGTTCCCTGTTGCTATTACTCCTACCTAGTCTGATTGTTTTCATGTCCATTAATGCTCTCCCATTATAGCCAGAGGATATGCATCGGTAATTTTAAATTGCATTGCAAGTTATCCGCGATTCCCCCAAGAACGCTTCTGTGAGTGATCTTTTGCGTAAAAGCCTGTACGCGAATAATCCTTGAAATGATTTAATATGCAAGTTAACATTAAAAATTAATTGTAATGGCAAAAGAGGAAAACAAGATAATAATCAACAAGCGAAATAAGAAAACAATTTTGATGTTTTTCTTTTAATAGGGAAATAGGAAAAAATTAAAATGGTGGAATTTTATCACTATAGAAATATAATTCTAGTCGATTCGGCGTTTTCTGTAGAATTGATTTAATGCAAACTTATCAAAGAAAATAGAAAATATTAGAGCCGTTTTACGAGAAATATCAGCTTATTAGCAATTCTAGATTTAATCAGCAATTCATATTTGAATCTCTTGTATATGACCAAACAAGGATTGTGATAACTTGGTATTTATAATATGTATATCAGCGTGGTCTATTGTTAAGGAAAAACATTTATCGATATTGTGCCATCAGCTTTTGACATGAGGAAAAAAAAGTTCAACTACGACATATCAAAAAAATCATTTTCGATGCGCCAAAATTATTTTTTTTTGTCTTTTTCAAGGGTGTCAAAAAATTTCTATTTTGGTTTTAAAGTTTCAAAAAATTTCGAGATAAAGTTAATTATAATATATTATTTAAGTGAAGAAAAGTGGAATTTTAAATTTAAATATATAAATAGTTTTTTCTTTTTGTTTATATTTTTTAGGTCTTTTATCATTATTATGACTCGAACAGTTTTTATTCTGGTTCGAGACCTTTTTGTCGTTTCATTTTCAGAATCAACGTAAAAAATTGGTGAATTATATTGGCTACGGTAGAAATTCCATGTAATTCTCATTAATAAAAATGAGTCTACCGTATAAGTCATTTGATTTGTTGCCGAAGTAATCGTTGCCAAAGACTACTGAAGAAAAACATTTTAACCCAAAACGACAATTTTTTTTTAAAAAATATATATAAAATTGTATTAAAAGTAGGACACGCCCCAAATGAAATTAAGTGGACAACATTTTGTAAGACGTTAAAATGTTCTATGAAAATAAACTACATATTATTACACCTCACTTAGAAAATTTGCTAAAACGAAGGAATATTTACTATAGGTCCTATATATATATATATATATATATAGGACCTATAGCTGTAGGTCCCATGGCAATCATTTTTGGACTTCATTTCCGAAAAAAATCATTCACCCCCTATGGAAGTCAGAAATTATGTTGTATAGTGTAGTATGTTACAACAGCGACCTAAACGGGCTTTGGTTACTTCAAAGAATTTATCTGTTGTTACTACCAATTATTGGTAACAGAGTAACTTATACTTCATAATTGGTTGGTTGTTATAACCACCAAATTTTGAAACCATCATTTGTGATGTTTACAGTGACTTGAAAAAAGCAATTTGGCAAAAAAATGGAATTAACTCGTGAACATTTTCGTGCGATTATTTTTCACAACTTTCGACGTGGATTATCACGACAAGAGTGCATCGATGAACTTATATCTTTATACTGCGATGAAGCACCGTCCTATAGCACTGTCAAAAACTGGTTTATTGAATTAAATCGTGGCCGACGCTCGCTCAAAGACGAAGGTCGTCCAAAAACGGCCGTTGTGCCAGAGAACATTGGTGCCGTGCGTGAACTGATAATGCAAGATCGTCATGTTACATACCGTGAGACAGAGGCATCCTTGCGCATTTCTTCCACCAGCATACATTCGATATTTCATGAACACCTGGCCGTAAAAAAGGTTTGTTCTCGTTGGATCCCGCAATTTGACAATCGCTCAAAAAAGGCTCGTGTCGATTGGTGCAAAGAAATTTTGAAAAAATACGAATGCGGTGCTTCAAAAGACGTTAATACGATCGTCACAGGTGACGAATCATGGTTCTATGCGTATGAGCCCGAAGCAAAACAGCAATCGACGGTGTGGGTCTTCAAAGACGAATCAAATCCAACAAAAGTTGTTCGTGGAAGAAGCACGTCGAAGCAAATGGCCGCCTGTTTCTTCGGCAAAACACCACAATTTGTTTGCCTGAAGTCTTTGGAGAAATTTGAAAAACGAATAAGAGAAGACGAATCATTGTGCACCATGACAATGCGAGCTTTCACAATCGGCTCAAACCAGCGCCTTTTTGACCGGCTAAAACGTCGAATTGATGGGTCATCCGCCGTACAGCCCTGACTTGGCACCCAATGACTTCTTTTTATTCCCGCACATCAAGAAAAAATGCGTGTTCAACGATTTTCGTCGCCAGAAGATGCTGTTGAAGCGTTCAAAAACCAAGTTTTGGAGGTGTCTCACTCGGAGTGGAAAAAGTGCTTCGACAATTGGTTTGAGCGCATGCAAAAGTATATAAATCATGCTGGAAAATACTTTGAAAAAACAATAAAACCATTTTTGATGATAAATATTTGCATTTTTAATATTAGACCAAAAATATATATATAGCAGCCCTTGTACCAGCCTTAAAATATCTACTATCTACTCGGAGAAGTTTTGCCAAACTCCTACCTAAATTCCCTTTGAAAGGAAATGCAGGACTGCAAAGCATGGTACGCTGCACTATCCAAATCCTCTTTTCGGTATCCCATTTATTTATTTTAATTAATTTAATACTAACTTTCCAAATAAAAAAAAATAAGTCGATTGCTGACACAGAAAAAAAGTTATTACGTTTTGTTTTTGTAGCACAATTCCTGTGCCACCCTGTATAACAATAAAAAGTGGTATTAAAGTATCAATCACGAAAAAGTGTGGCAACTTTAGTGATGCTACGGTAACACTGGTTCGGACTCGTTGGGGTATTTTATTGCTTTTTAATGCCCATGTGGTCTTAGTAAAAAGAGGGTAATAATTGGACGCCCATATATGCCGGTACAAGTTTCATATTGGCTTATTTTAAATTTAGGTACATGTTGCGATTTGTGATAAAATTTTACTGTTTCTGGATACCCATATGTCCACGAACACCGGGGGGAGGGTTTTTGGACCCCCAAAGACCACATCCGTTTATGGGATTTTGTGTATCCATGGTACGTCTAAGGTACATGTTTAGATTTGTGAGTAAATTTCACAGTTTCTGGATACCCATATGTCCACAAACACCGGGAGAGGGGGTTTTTAAGCTCCAAGACCGAAAGGCGTAATCCATTTATGGGATTTTACTTACATAAACCTACAGCCTTATTGAAAAGTTAATATATAAGATATAAGTATAAGTAAAAAGAAAATTGGTAATGAATTTTTGGACGGGGGCCTTTTTTCCTATTCGGTCAATATTTAGTACCATCCTGTGTACAATAAATTATAAAAATATCAGTTCTATATTATACGAATATTCACACGATCTTAGATAAGTTGGAGAGAAGTTCCGCGTTTGCTCCTTAATAGAATAGTGTGGGAAAAACGTGAGTACCACAATGAGACATTATCTTTTCGGAACCGGCTTTAAATGACTTATTTTTATCCCACTGACAGGTAAAACTAAATCGAATGAGGTGGTTATTTTAAGTGTAGGGATATTTCTTTTGCTTTTACCATGTTATCGTACATGGTAAAAGCAAGAGAAATTAGCTTTTCAGAGTTGGCCTTGACCAATTGGTCCCAATAGGTGACTAAAAAAGTTACATTGTTTCTAGATCTCAAAGTTTAAAGATATTACCTATTTGTCCCTTTAATTTATTAAAGAAATGGCGTGTTTATCACTGAAATTCCTTTTAACATCAAAATAGCAAGCCCATTTTATAGAAAATCCATAAGAATTCTTTCTCATTTTCACAGCACTTACCTTCTGTCATATGTGCCTACAGCTACAGCTCCCTAAAGTATACTATACTTAGGGCAATCCCTGAAACAACTTAAAGTATGCTTCATGCGTAAACGGTCGTTGCTGTCCGTTTTGAAAGAACATGGGCACTCTCCTCTGTTTGACGTTATTAAATCTATGAAATATTTTATAGCATTTCCTCTATTACAAATAAAAAGCAAAGTAAAGAATATAAGAAACAGTAGCAATAACAAGGACGACGACAACTACAGGACTATGTGCTTAAGGACTTTTCTCTATTACAATTTTATGAAACTAAGTACGATAAAGAACGTCTGGTTTAATTTTATTGATTACTTATTAGCAACTGGTATGAAGCCTACACGTATGCACGGCCTACCGCATACAGCTAACGCTTACAATCTCCCCGCCTCTTGCCACAGACTGTAAGGCCAACAAGTTGGCTACATTATCATAAATACTATTAACATTTATGGCCCAAAGCTTAAACTGATACTAGAGAAATATTATTAATAGGAATGTTTTGATTCCTACATGATACCTAGCGCACAGCCCACCTAAGTCCAGGCCATGCTGTTTACACTGCGGACATTGTGTGGGTAATGTTGCCCACCTCAAGAGTAGGCTTTTGTTACAGATTTTAAGATTTAAACCGAATTTGGGGACATGGCAGGGGCAACCAACGAATTTGTGGCCTATAAATGCCGTTGTGCGTGCGGCTGGCTACTGTAGTAATATCGTAAAAATTTTTGTTTTTTTTCAGCGTCATAATAGGATTTCTTTTATACTTTTATTCGTTTCTAATGTGAAACAAAATGAAATGCCTAAACCGGAAAAAGAGCCTCTCAGAGCGGAGAGAAAAAAACTAACAGAAATATGCTTTAACAAGTGATTTATTAATGCCCCTAAAGGTATGCTGTAAGTAGGTACTATTAAAACTTGCTACTACGTATAACAAGCGGTAGCAACAACTACATGGGTGTTGATGCAAATACTTAAGGCGTCCTTTAAATTATTGTACACACACACTTGCACACAGGAGTCTTTCATAAAGACTGTCCCAGAAACTTGAGATGGCAAGCCTGTGAAGGCATTAAGGCACGAAGGTCAGCTCCTAAGTAGGAATGGAAACAACACAAAATATCCCACCATTACGCTTCAAACTAATAAAACTGCTAACCGTCTAAGAATAAAAAAAGGAAAGTACAGCTTAAAATATATACCTATTGGGCTCACTATCTTTGGGGCTAGGATTCGATATTAAAAATTTACAAAAAAGCCCCTTCATTGCCTATTTGAGGAACTTAATTCGCTTAACATTCCATTAAGGAACAAAGCGATCGAGCTGTTTACTATATAATTCGTATACTGGCTGACTGGGACCTACATGTGAAGGCAAAACTTTTGTCGGGTCAAAAAGGTTAAAGCTGTGTTTGTCCCTCACTTCCGAAACCTCTAATTAAATGAAAAGTAAAGGGTGGTCCAACTAAAATGACGTTAATAGTAAATAAAACAAAATTTTTTCAGAGAATTATTTTGATATATTTTTTTTTGATAGCAGGATCTTTGACAATGATGTCTGAAACAAACTTACCTCAGCTTTGTGGCATACCTCTATCCAAAGGCTGTGTGGCAAGTGGCACCATTCTGTTGGAACAACATATCGTCCTAGTTCAAATCCTTAATTTCTGGCCATAAGAAGGCAGTTATCATCTCGCGATAGCGAACATCAGTCACTACAACTGCTTGGCATAAAAAATTATCCGAGAAGATGATCTCGTCGACCCTAAGGATGTTGTCTCGAAATAGAAGTATAAAAAATCATGCGTTTTAGTTTGACCACCCTTTAGCAAATAAACTCAATTCTTTTTAAAATAGGAACTAAAACTTCACTGCACGCAGAAAAAAATATAGAAACCCTATTTTTTTCTGCGTGCAAAAAAAATATGTTCTCTGCAACAAAATGTTGTTCCTCTCTACCATAGTATTGTTTTTGTGAATTTCATTTCGACAATAGTATGATTGCGGCAATATTAATGTTATTGACATGTGTCAATAGTATTATTACCAATATTAAAAATGAAAATTTTGTTGTAGCAATAATATAAATATGGTTGGTGCGACAAAAGTATTGTGTTTTGTGTTGACAACAATACAGTTACGACAATCATACCGTATGATTGTAATTTTAATTAATTTGAATATGGTTGATAGAATAATGTTGTTTTTTACAAATTTTACGCAATAATATAGGGTGATCAATCTAGAGGTATTTTTTCACAGATTACGCGTGAGTTGTTTTAAACTTATCTATCAGTATTTTTTACTTTTGAAAAAGGAATTACTCCACAATCTATTAAGATCAGGTTTGTTGTTGTTTGTCACATAGGAAAAGGAAAAGAAAGTCAGCGAAGTTAAAGCAAACACATCACCGTCTGGTAGACGCGCGTTTCGCCGTTGTTGTCATTATTGTTTGCCATTTCATCATGGAAAGACTTACACAGCGAAAACCACGGTTAATGGGCTGGTGGAATCATCGGTGCATATTTTTTCAAAAATAATGATGGCCGGAACGTAACCGTGAAAAGTGCTCGCTATCGCTCATTGATATCGGACCTTTTGAAGATGCTTCAACAGCATCTTCTGGCGACGAAAATCGTTAAACACGCATTTTTTTCTTGATGTGCGGGAAAAAAAAGAAGTCATTGGGTGCCAAGTCAGGGCTGTACGGCGGATGACCTATTAATTCGACGTTTTGGCCGGTCAAAAAGGCGCTGGTTTGAGCCGATGTGTGAGAGCTCTCATTGTCATGTTGCACAATGATTCGTCTTCTCTTCAGGCAAACAAATTGTGCTGTACGACTCAGAATTGACCGTCCTACGTTGCTCAAACGGCACAATCGCCACATGACCAGTTTTGTCGAAGAAACAGGTGACCATTTGCTTCGATGTGTATCTTCCGAACAACTTTCGTTAGATTTGGCCCGTCTTCGAAGACCCACACGGTCTATTGCTGTTGTGTTTCGGGCTCATACGCATAGATCCATGATTTGTCACCTGTGACGATCTTATAAACGTCTTTTGAAGCACCTCAATCGTAGTTTTGTCAAATTGTGAGGGATCCAACGAGAACAAACCTTTTTTACCGCCAGGTGTTTTACAATATCGAATGTTTGCTGGTAGAAGAAATGCCCAAGAATGCCTCTATCTCTCGGTATGTCACATGCATGGTTACTTTATGGATATGGTTACTATATGGTCACCGCAACAATAATATGTTCTATACAATAAAAGCAAGTTAGTATTGTGTTTTGAATTTCATTTTGACAACAGTATGATTGCGGCAATATTAATATTGTTGAAATGAAACAATAGTATTATTGTCAAATTTTGAAATAATAATAGGGATTTAGCAACCATATAGACATGGTTGGTGCAACAAAAGTATTGTTGTTTAAAATTTACGTTGACAATAACATGATTACGGCAATAATACAGTATGGTTGCGACTATGAACATAACAAAACAGGTTTTATAGAGCATACATGCACGATAAAGTACTTGGTTGTTGTCCATTATAAAAAAACAACAACAATTGGAAGGTAGTTCGAGGGATTTTTATTGTGTTTACTTTGTTCAGTGAAATACTCTACTACCGACTGGTTCTCGTTTATTTAAAATATGCCTGCACTTAAGTATATAGCCATTGGTCATGGCTTAATCACATTCGTTTCTTGGGGTCTACCGATGGTGAAGTAGCATTCACCCCCGCTGGCAACTAAAAGTATTTTTGACTGCCGTTGGAATATATATTTTTGTTTCTTTAATAAATTGTTCAATAAAAACATGGCTATTAACTAATTGTAATGCAATTTAAAATAACTTGCTTGATTAAAATCTCTATTTTTTAATAACAACATTACCCAATCCTTAGAAATAATTTTGGAGATCATAGTATGGTTAATAAGACCTTCGTCTTAGAGCGAGCGTCGGCCCCGATTGAATTCATTAAACCAGTTTTTCACAGTGCCATAGGATGGTGCTTCATAACCATACAAAGTTTTAAGTTCGTCGATGCCCTCTTGTCGTGATAATCCACGTCGAAAGTTGTGAAAAATGATAGCACGAAAATGTTCACGAGTTAATTTCATTTTTTTTTTTTTGCCAAATTGAGTCTTTCAAGTCACTGTAAACAACACAACTTATGGTCGTACGTCAAAACGTTCTGAGTACGTTTATGCTAAAAAATGTCAAACTTTCCAATGAAAATGTCAGATGGCGCCAGGTAACACTTCGTGTTATATATATAGAGCAACCCTCGTAAAAGGTAGTAATTCTCCTTATTATACTAATTTGAGCTTTTTACTAATTGTACTCTACCTTTTCACATTTCCAAAATAGTACTGAATTCTTATAAGGCTTTTATAGAAAAAAAGTTATGTTGGGTTTGAATAGTATCTCGGACTGCCTTTACATATGATACACACAACTGTATGTCAGTATCTGCCGACACATGCTTCCACATCAAGCCTGATGCTTTTCCAAACGAAGCACATGCAAAAATGATGGTCATTACTGGCGGTGGTCCTATATTGTAAAACGAAACCATTGTTACTCCCAATGGTGGCAAAAAGTTATTGGCTGGCCTGCAAATATCGAGAAAGGTCGTTCTTATAAATTCTCGACATAAAGATATTTGCTTGCTGCCCACATTTCGAACATGATTTATCTGTAAGTTGCGTTTTATGCAACAATTTCACTTGAAAAAAAATATATTAACAAAAAAGAAAAGAAAAACAAAATACGACATCAGAAAATTTAAAACACACCCATAAACGGACTTATTTATGTGCTCCACGGCATTGCCCAACTTTAGGCTTTAAGTTGCGACGACGACGACGAAGAAAGGCAATAAAAACAACATAAAAAACGAATTACTTTGGCGAAAATAATAACAATAATAACAACAATAAGATCCGCCAACTACCCGCACAGCTCTTATGTCGACGACGAAAAGGAAAAGCAAAAAACACTCAACTCTTTTTCCGCAATTACTTGTCTTAACGACAATTTCGACATGTTGCTCATTTCAGTTTCTTGCAACATCTTCTAAGTTGAGACACACCCTGTGTTTTTATTACTCGTTGCTTCAGGTTGTCAGCATCCTCTCTTGAAGTCATTCTCTCTCGCTCTCTCTCACTCGTTTCAAAAAGTTTAGCATCCACAATTCATTTATGTTTGGGCTCTCTCGTTTTTTGCTTACACTCAATCGCATGCTCTCATTTGGGCCTTTCTTTTTTCTCTTCTTCTTGATTTCACTGATATGTTGCAGGGTGGTGGGGAGAAATTCCTTCATTTTTATGCTGACTTCAGTGCGTTTCACTTGGCGCTGTTGGCTTTGTTCCCTCTCATTGTTCTCGTTCGTGTGTTTTATGCTTTATAAAACTGAACTGATAACATTTTTCCGAAATTGGTACATTTGCTCTGACAAGGTCATTGCAAACGGCAGCTGAATGCCATCTACACGCACGAACCTGCGTTCATATGTAAGGGAATTTGTTTTCGTTCGGCGAGGGAGGACTTTAAAGAGTAATGGCAGAAGGACACATTTCAGAAATTGAATATCTGTATTTATAAACAAATGTGAAGTAGAAAAAGGGAAAGTGAAAAAGTTTAACTGAATAAGGCTGGCTCTGCAACCAGATCTGCCTAATAAATGATTCATAAGAACTTCGGTTTTGAGCGTGCTTCCTTTAGTTTCCAATCCCAAGGACTTTCGCATTATCTTCCACCTGGTCTTTCCACCCAAGTCTACGTTTTCCCTGTTTGACCTTTCCACGGTACTTATCGGATAACGCCCTTCTGACCGGAACGGTCGTTTTCATTCGTTCAATCCAGCGCAAACGTTGCATTTGAAAGCGATTAACTATCGGGTAATCGATCTTAGGGTGTTTTTTCTAAACAAAAAAAATACAAAAGTTCAAATTAAGTGTGAAATCTTTACTGTTCATTCAAAAGGACGTTTTATGCCATTTATTTTTTGAATATAACTTCGTTCAAAAGGTGGTCAGAACTACGCCTCAGGGTGTCCAATCAGAGGGTTCAATTTTTGATGACTCGTTCAAAAACTTCGACCGGTATGGTTTTAATGAAATGCGTAATCTTGGCTTCCAAACCCTGAATCGTAGCAGGTTTGTCAGTATATACTATGGACTTTTCGTAGACCCCAAGAAAACAGTCTAAAGGAGTGATATCACACGATCTAGGCGGCCAATTCACCGGTCCAAAACGTGATATTAGTTGCTCGTCGAAATGACCTCTCAATAGATCCATTGTTTGAGCAGCTGTATGGCAAGTGGCACCGTCCTGTTCAAACCAAATGTCGTCAAGATTACGGCCTTCAATTGCAGGTAGCAAAAAGTCCAATATTATGGTACGATAGCGAGCACCATATACGGATACGTTCCAGTCATCATCATTTTTGAAAAATGATGGACCGATAATTCCACCAGATAATAAACTGAACCAAACCGTAGTTTTCTCTAAGTATAATGCCATGTCTTGAATCCTTGTGATTGCTCTTTAGACCAAATGCGGCAATTTTGTTTATTGTCGTTGCAGTTGAGCCCGCTTAACAAAATTTTGGTAGCAAACAGTGGTTCTTCTTCGAGCTTTTGAAGAGCCCAAACGCTGAAAAGGCGACGCGCAGGAACATCGTTAAGCTTCAATTCCTAAAAATGGCAAACAATGCGCAAAAAATATAAAGTTTAACACAACTCACGCGTCATCTGTGAAAAAAAGCTGTGGGAAAAATTACCTCTAGATTGGTCACCCATTACATCTATGTCGAGATAGAGCCTATAAAGCTCACGGTTAGTTCTACCCGACCTCCCTACGAAGCTTGGACTTTTTTAGATTTTACGAAAGATTTTTCTCTCGAAGATTACTAAAAGGCTTTTAGTCCGCTTGTGATAGCAACCATGCCATATAGAATCGCAGTTAGTATCAGTGCATTATAAAGTGTAATCGAGACAGGGTTTTTTCTTACCGAGTCCAAAATAGCATCTATTTGCCAACACGATCTTTCGCTTCATTTCACTGCTGACAATCTTCTTTTCGGATTATGGCGGACCTGAGGTATTTAAATTCCTATACTACCTCGACGTTGCTACTTTTAGCCATCCCACATACAAAGGCGTACAAGTTTTGATGCTATCCCATTCACAGATATGGTTTCAAATAATTTATAAGATTCCTCTACTGTCTTGACGTTGCAACATCCATACAAGTTTTTATGGTATCCCATACAATGATATGGTTTTAAATAATATATCTCTTATCGGAGCGTCGATTGCTGTAGCATTATAGTCGACAAAGAGGTGATATATATCCACTTTTTGCTCATCGATTGTTGACTTATTTGGCCTGAAACCACCCTGTTACGGTTGGATCTGGTTGGCGTGTTTGCGATTTGATTTCTCACACAGTAGAGTCGATAGTATTTTATACGCTATAAATAGGAGACTTATTCCTCGGTACTTGGGTCTAAAGGTATTGTCTTCCTTTTTGCGAATTGGGCATATTACGCTGAGGTATACAGATTCCTCTACTACCTTGATGCTGAGACTAACTGCCATCTCTCAGAGGAAAACAATTTAACCGCTTCTCATTTGGTTACAAATAATTTATCTCTTAGCGGAGCGTTGAATGCAGCAGCATTTTATAGAGTCCATTAAGATGTGATATGTATCGACTTGCTGCTCGTTAATTGTTTATTAATTCGGCTTAAAGCCACCCTGTTACGGCTGAATTTGGTGGGCGTGTTTGGACTTCAATCCGTCATACAGTATAGTCGATAGTATTTTATACGCTAAGAATAGGAGAGTTATTCCGCAGTGTCTTCCTTTTTTATGAAATGGTTATATTGCGCTGAGGTATACGGATTCCTCTACTACCTTGACGTTGCAATTTCCGGCCATTCTTCAAAGAAGAACAAGTTTTGATGGTATCCCATTAATGTTATCCCATCCCATATGGTGTTAAATATTCTCTTTATTATCGGTCTTAAATATTCTCTTTATTCTCGATTTACTGCTAGTAAGTTTTTTCCCTACGGTTGGATAATTTTTTTTTTAAAATAACCAACACTCAGGGGATGCCCCCTATACATGCGGTGCATTGCGTTGGCGAGTAGAAAGTAAAGGATCGGAGGGGGGAAAGAGGGAGTAATGATTATTGATGCTTGCCTTGAACTTCTGGATGTCGCAATTAGTGGGTAATACATTTGCCGGAAGTCGATTCCACATACGGACTGTACGAGCGAAAAACGAATTTGATCTGTAGTGTATGGTGCGGTCAACTGACTAATCGCTAACAAACGGGTGTAAATTCCTAGAAAGTCGCGTTTCCCTGCCGAACATCCTCACGTCAGAATAAGGCGACGGGTGCCTGATGAATACACACCATTAAAGTAACGATAGAACAGCGTCACGCAACCCACATTCCGACAATGGTCAAGGGAAATATGTAATAGAGTTGGATACCCTACTGTCACCTATCAGCACCATCGCTCTCCTTCGGTCAAGTAGCTCCAAGGATGATTTTTGAGCACCTGTCCATATATGGGAGTTGTATTCCATCTTTGGCCTGTTGTAAGTTGTATAGATATTGAAAATATCAAAAGGAGTGAAATATTTCTTGCAACGCTTTAAAAAGCCTATGCACTTGAGTGCTTCTTTCGACACATCGAATACATGTCTCGCCCAGAGAGCGTCACATTGTATTTTCATGCCCAGAACATCGAGAGCTTCTGATTGCTCAATATCCGTACCATCGATAGAAATTGACGATATTGTTGGGTCAGCGAATCGCTTGTGAGACAAAAAGCAGCAATGTGTCTAAAGTGCATTAAAATCTACTCTATTCACTCGACCCCATTCGGAAATGGCCAGTAGATCCCAGCCATAATTCGCCTTTTGTCTTCAATATTTTGAAGATTCGACCTACGGTAGAATGAATATGAACGGCAGAGGTTACAGTCATCTGCGAAAGAGTAGATTGGATTCACGGTCTGACCCAAAAGATCCTCAATGAAAATAAGAAATAAAGAGGGAGAAAGTACAGAGCCCTGTGGTACACCTGCGGTCAGCCTATGTGTGTTGGATGAGAGCCCATCTACAACAATTTTAATAGTGCGATCTCTAAGAAAGCTCGATATAAACCAGGCAAACGTATTACCGACACCAAAAGCGATCAGCTTTTAAATGAGTGCACCTTGCCAGACTCTATCAAAGGCCTTGGAGATATCCAGAGCCACGACTTACTCTCATCAAACTAGTGGATAGACCGACTCCAATGCTCCGACAAGAACGCCAATAGGTCTTCGATAGAGAGATTTCTATGGAAGCCATGCTGTCGATCACTTACCAGGTCGATGGTCTCTAAATACCTCACAAGATGGTGGTTCACCATGCTCTCCATTACCTTGGAGAGCGCAGAGCAAATCGCAATTGGCCGATAATTCGCAGGATTATTGGCTTCACCCTTTTTAGGGATCTGCTGGACGTTCGCAACCTTCCAACACGCTGGGAAAACTCCCGCACGGTAAGCCAGGTTGAACAGGTTGCGTAATGGACGGGCTAGCGTCAAAGATCACTTACATAGGACAAGTGCCGAAATACCATCCGAGACTGGGGATTTATTTACATAATTACATATTCAGTCGGCTTCTGCCGCTTTGATGTTCTTAATCCGTATTTATGTTGTTTTATGCCACCTTTTTAGGGATCTGCTGGACGTTCGAAACCTTCCAACACGCTGGGAAAACTTCCGCACGCTAAGTCAGGTTGAACAGGTTGCGTAATGGGCGGGCTAGCGTCGAAGATCCATTACAAAGGACAAATGCCGAAATACCATCCGGGCCCGGGGATTTATTTACATAATTACATGTTCCGTCGGCTTCGTCCGCCTTGATGTTCTTAATCCGTATTTATGCTGTTTTATGCCTCTTCCTGGGCCTGGGGTCAACATTCAACGTCATCATTTGCAATTGGTAGCGTGCGTTTGTCATCAACAAGGTCTTTTAGCGATCTGGTTTTTGCCAGATCTTTAGCACACTGGAAGTATGTATCAGATACTAGATTCACATTTGTATCCCTAAGCTAGACTATTGATAACCTTTTCTGATGTCGTTAAATTTCCTTACATTGGCTTCTTTCCAATTGTTGTTGTTGTATCGGCAACTGTGTGCCGGGGTGACAGTTCTTGGTCGAAGAATTGCTATCCAACTGTCTGTTCTATCCTCGGAGTAGTCGATTCTCCTCCCTACTTAATTCCTTTTATTGCTCAAACACTCCTCTATTCGCCTTAGGGGCCAGTATTGCATGTAAGCTATGTCCTTTGCTTCGGTGGCGAGATACCATCAAAACTTGGTGGCCTTTGAAGAATGGCCGGAAGTTGCGATATATGACTAATTCAAAAAGGAAGACAAGACCTTTAAACCCAAGAGCCAAAGAACAAAAAATCTTTCCCTAGCTGCGTAGGCAGGTTGTGTCGAATAAACTTTATGAGCTGCATCTCGACATGGATGTAGTTAAGCGCATTAAAATACAACGTTTGCGCTTGCTTGGACGGATAAAAACGAACGTTCCACTTCTCATAATCTTTTTGGCTCCTTAAGTTTGCCTTTTTCGGTAGCTAATTTTTCTTCGGGGGCTTTTGTTTTGGTGTGTAGTATGTATTCCTACAGAGCTTGATGTAATTGGAAGTTATGGTTTTGCAAGCGTCGTGGAGCAGGCTTCTGCTGTCAGTTGTGAATTGATGGTTTGAGTCGATGTTCGGAACGTTCGGACGTCCAACACGCTTAATGCTTCGAGTTGACTTCTCGTCTTTTCATCAGGTGACAGTCATGAAGCCTTATGGATATTATAACTATCTTTCTTGCAGCGGCATAATCCATCAGCCTCACTATCATAGAGCATGCATTTTCCAGCGGTCAGGCCAAAGTAATAATGTCTTCTATGGCCTAATCTTTCATACTCCCAAAGCATGGTATGAGCTCCACTATAAACTGACAGTAAATGGTTATTAATGTCGGATTAGGTTAGGATGAATCCCCTGTTCATTGTTTGTCGACCGATCAGCCTGGGTGGCTCGAAATGTAGTTCGAAACATTTACAATCTTTGTTGTCAAAACCTTTATTTGAGAGGTCCGAAAAGATGTAAGAGCCTAAATGCTTACACACACAGACGGGAATGAGCATGTGCGGTCTTCGGAGCGGTTAACCTCTGAGATTATTATTTTTTGTGCGCTCTCACAGAACTCCGAGAGTGATTATGAGAGAGCTTATAAGGAGTATGAGCCCAAATACTTAAACCTTCTCTTTCGAGCGATTTTGATCGTATTTAATATAAAGCGAATATCAAACAAGTAAAACAAAGCTAAAGACGGGCGAGACCGACTGTATTATACCTGCACTGCTGAATGTTTAGAAAAGCCAACTGATTTTGGGCCCAATTCAGCCAGATATTAAAACAAAGGTCATATTTGAATTTGTTAGAAAACTTAATTGTTTTGGTAAAATCGGTTAAACATAAATGTGGGAGCTATTCCTACATCTGAACCGATTTTCTTCGATATTAAAAATGTCCTTCATTGGTCCAAAAAAACAACATGTGCTGAATTTCATTGAGATTGTATGTAAGATGTGGCTTCTAAAGGTAAAAATCGAAAAATCTGTTAAACATATGTATGGGATGGATTTTCTTTAATTTTACAAATGTTCTTTCTTAGCCCGAAAAACTAAACTAACGTGTGCCAAACTTCATCAAGATTTGATGCAATATGTGGCTTCTAGAGGTGAAGACATAAAATCGGATGAACATACATGTACGAGGGCGGTTCGGAAGCTTCTTAGCCTAGTACAAAAAGCGCGGTATAAACAGAAAAAAGTTAAGTGGAAACTTCTTGAAAACTTCCATATCTGCTATGAACACATGTTAAATTTTGTTTCGATCTGGCAACTCCTTCATATAGAAAGAGGTGTTCACAAAAGACGCATCCGCGATTTTTTTAAAATGGAAATGCGTGGTGTCATTAAATATTTACATAAAAAAGGTTTATCGGGTCAAGAAATTCATAAGTAACAAATTGGGTTGCTGAATTTAAACGTGGTCGTACAAGCATTGAAGATGAACCACGTAGTGGACGTCCAAAAACAGCAACAGCAACGGAAATTGTAGCCAAAGTGCATGATATGGTATTAAATGATCGACGAATAAAAGTGCGTGAAATAGTTAATATCATGGGCATCTCAAATGATCGAGTCCATTTAATTTTGCATGAAGAACTACAGATGAAAAAGCTTTCTGCAAGATGGGTGCCGCACTTGTTAACAGTCGAATAAGAATGAACATTTCTCAAGCTTGTTTTGATCGTTTTCAGCGAAATAAAATGGATTTTAAGCGTCGCTTCATAACTGTTGATGAGCCATGGATCCACCACTATACTCCAGAGACAAAAGAACAATCCAAACAATGGACTGAAGCTGGAGGAAGTGCCCCAAAGAAGGCAAAAGCAATTCAATCGGCTGGTAAGGTTATGGCAACGGTTTTTTGGGACTTCAAAGGTATTTTATTGATTGACTATCTGCAAAAGGGTAAAACAATAAATTCAGAGTACTATTGCAACTTTTTAGATCAATTAAATGTACAAATTCGAAAAGAACGTCCTGGCTTACAACACAAAAAAATAATTTTTCATCAAGACAACGCACCAGCGCACAAGAGTGTTTTAACAATGGCTAAAATCAACGAATTAAAGTACGACTTGCTTGACCACCCACCTTATTCTCCTGATTTAGCTCCCAGTTCCCAGTTACCTGTTCCCAAATCTTAAAAAATTCCTTGCTGGCAAGCGTTTTACCTCAAATGAAGATGCAATTACAGTTGTAAACCACTATTTTGAAGACCTTGAGGAAAACTATTTTAATCAAGGGATAGAATTGCTAGATAAGAGTTGGACTAAGTGTATTGAAGTTTCAGGAGATTATATTGACAAATAAAACTATTTTTGAAAAACTAACTATTCTCTTTCATTGATAGGCTAAGAACTTTCCGAACCGCCCTCGTATAGTTTATAAAACTGAACCGATTTTCTCAAATTTCAATAACGTTGTTCCTTGATTCAAAAAACGTGCTTAGTTTTATCAAAATTGGATGTAAAATGTGGCTGCTAGAGCTAGAAACACAAGAATCGGATAAACATATATGTAGGTGGGAGCTATATCTAAATCTGAACCGATTGTCTTTAATTTCAATAGCGATATGTACCGGAATACGTATTGTGATCCCCGATCAATTATGTACTGCGTTACCTTTTATTACTGCATTATCGACCTCAATGCTCTGTTTAAATCGTGAAATCTTGATGCATACCTTAAGGGTGAACAGAACACACAGCGTTGCCAGTCAGAGGTGACCTTTTCACATGAACAGTGATGCCAAATTCTTAAAATAATCTTTTCCAGAATAAGTGAGAACTAGAAGAAAATAAAATAAAAAAGTAAAAACAACTCGACTACAGTGGTTGCAATTTGTCTTACCAAGAAACCACATAAACAAACATTAAGGTAGTTTTTGCAGAAAACTGCTAAATTTACATCAGTAAAATAAAGTGTTTGCACTCTTCCACCTTTTTACGTCGTCAATCATACCAAGACCGTGTGCGGTTTGAACCAAATTGTTTGCATCTTCAAAATTGTGAAGTTTTCGTGGTGAAACTCTAATGGCTCGTCTACAATTTGAACCAAATAATATTATTGCAAACGAAGAAGACAATTCTGTTGATAAGATCGTAAAAGTAATTTTGTTGACATTTTGATTATTATTTTTTTTAGTAAACAGTTATCTTATTTTACACTGTTCAACAAACTCCTTTTTCAAACCGCGTTATTTTAACCACCAAAAGGAACAAACGATTAAAGTTGTTATACACCAAAGCTTTGGCCACGACAGCTGTAGACGCACCGCTTTTTGTCATTTTTATCAAGTAGAAAACAAAAATACACAAGTTAAAGTTACAAATACTAATTAAGTGATCCCGCTAATTAAGCGTTTTTTTTTGTCAGATATTCAGTATTGCCAAATTAAATTTTATATAGATTTTTACTTTTCTCTAGGGGGCCTGTGTTTTTGGCATAACAGCAAAAAATGGCTGACATCATTAATTTAAACTGTTACTAAAATAGAAGCGAACATATGAAGTAACATATGAACAAAGCTAAACGAAACTAACTTAACTCTAAAAAAGTATAAGTTGAGCAAAATTTCTTTTCAAACTCATGAGATATTAGTCATTTTCGTTGCATACGTCCATGACTTCCACAAATCGAGGAAAATCGCATTTTTTTGTTCAGTCTGAAATAGAAGATATCGAAATAAAAAAAACTATTTTAAATATATAGGCTGGTGCTAAGCTCCTTCACGAAAAAATTATTTGCAAGAATCATTTTTTTATTTTGCTAGAACTGGCATTAGCTGTGTTCCTTTCAGGTTAATAAGCTAGCATTTGTATGGAAGTTACTCGAATAGCAAGCGGCCTCAACTCGCTAACGAAACGAGTTATAGTTACCGCACTTATTTTCCTGAAAGAATCAAACATGACACACCCTGATTTATAAAAACAATGTATTCTAAAATTTCGTTTCGTAAATTCCGTTTAGCAATTTTCGTTTCGTGATACTGTGCTGAAACGATAAGGTGGCGGAATTTGCAACTACTACAGGGATGTTTATAAGAGCAGTGGAGACTTTTACCATCTGCAAACAAAAATCTAACTTCGCAGACTTACTTTTCCTTCCCTCTATGGCAAACAGCTAACATTAAGGAGTAATTCCTCTTTAATAAAAATATTAATGTAATTTAAATAATTTATTGGGAAATAAATATCGGCTGCTTCTTCTACACTGCTGTACACTATAATTTTTCCTTCCAATTTTTTTAAGCGAAAATTTCGTTTTAGGTGAATACTAGATTTTAACATTTAACTTTAGATTCAAAAAGGTTTAGTTTAATGTTTTTTTATAAAAAAAATTTATTAATATTCTATTTAAGTGAAATTTACTACTATTTATGAGTGAAATTTACTGAAAGTAGATGCGATTTAACTGTGTTACTGTGCGCCAACTGGCCTAATTGCTAGCGTGTGCACGGGTTTAAAGACCACATTTAAATTAGATATGTAATCCAGATTATCTTTTAATTGTGGTTAATTAATTAATCACCATAAGACTACGTATGCATTAGATATGTAATCCACATTAGCTTTTAATTGTAATTAAATTAATAATTTTTGTTATTTGTGGTTGAATTTATAATGGAAATCACTCTAGCAGTTTCTAAATTCATTCTTTTTAAAACATTGATTTTAATCATATTTATTTAAATACCCTAAAAACGACTTATTTCAAAAATTCCTTGACCAAACAATTATCAGCAAATTAATTTTCGTTTGCAGATGGTAAAAAGAGTCTACACTACTCTTATAAACACCCCTGTAACAGTTGCAAATTCCGCCACCTTTTCGTTTTAGATAAGTACGAAGCAAAAATATCTAAAGCCCAGTCACCTAAAACGAAATTCTCGCTCCCATAAGAAATACATGAGAAATACATTTTGCTTCATGTATTTCTTATGTTGAATACTATGCTTTATCTGGCACAGAATTGTAGAAACGTTTTTGTTTTGTTTTGGGAAATAACGTACGATTCTATAATTTCACATAAAAAAACCATTTTTTTTTTGCGGTTAATGTTTTTCTCAAATTAAATATAGTAACAGGCTTCATTCTAAACTATAACTTGTGGTGTGAACATAGCCTATACTTATGCAAAGAGCACATGCAAATCAACAGCTGTGGTTAAAACACCGAATTGACAACACTGCAAACAACAGGTTTCAGTAGGCAAAACAACAACAAAAAGGGCAAAAGGGAACGCCAAAAGAAACAATTCAAAATTTTAAACGGTATTTTCGCACAAGAACGCGGGCACACACGCATAATTATTGGCGAGCAGTAGAGAGAAAAACAAGATCGGAAGGAAGGAGTTTTTGGTCTTTGTGAAAGAATATTGTGCTAACAATTAAACATTAAAGTGAAACAATTCAAAGAATATTTTTGACAAGTTAGTCAAACACAATAGAGAACAAAAAAGAACTTCCAAAACAAAAATCGGAAGGCAAATATTTTAATTGGTTTTAATTTTGCTATAAAAGGAAGTAAAACGTAAGTAAATACTCAACGAAGTGTAAAAATTTAACAAATAATTCGGTTTGGTAATTAAATTGCAACATTTGTTAAGGAAAATGTGATTTTCTTCAGCAATCCTGTGCTTCCTCCATTTTCCTTTCATTTGTGATATTCAGACTCCATTTTCCTTTGTCCTCCGAACAAAGAGTGAGGTTATGTTCAGCAGCTTTTTTCATTCGTCATCTTACATGTCCCGGCAAACGAAGCGTAGTAGCGTGCTCGTTGTTTCTAGTGTGGTTTCGCTTCCTTGTAGAGGCTTTGATCTATCGCTGGAAAGTCTTGCACCTTCTTTTGGACACCGTAGGTTATCCTTGGTTCCAATAACAGCAACTGAAAAGGGCCAAGTGTGGTTTATGGGGTGGTTAACCTCGGATGCAAAAATCGGAAATGATTTCTTTTATAAAATGTGCTTTCTCAGTTGAGATAAAGGATTCCTCATATAAATGAGGCCACATGACATGAAACCGGTACCCACAAAAATTATTTCTTAAAAGTATTCCAAAAGCAACTGCTTCAGTTTGCAGATCCCAGCTCTTTGTAAAATTTAAATAGTCACCTGAAGACCGGTCATGAATATTCCTTAATCTTGGACATTTTTTTTTTAACTGGAAAGTGTTTCATGTCAAGCTTCTTAAACTAACTTGTAGTAACCTTTGTTTTCAAGATCAAAAAATAAAACTTGTTTATGTTTCATTTCATTTCAGTAACCAACTCACACACGCAAAATGAGTAAAGCCGACGCTTCCAGACAGGGTGCTTACAAGAGCAACTCCATCAACACAAATGTAAGTGCGATTATCCTTACTTTTTTCAGTTCAAAATTATAATTGCAATCCTTTCTATTCCTGTTTGCCGGTTTTTAGGAATCGCGTTTGCGTCGCCATGAGGTCACAGTTGAATTGCGCAAGTCCAAAAAGGAGGATCAAATGTTCAAACGTCGTAACATCAACGAAGATGATATCACCTCACCCCTAAAGGAACAAAATGGCCAATCTCCCGTTCAAATGACTGTCGATGAGATTGTGGCTTCCATGCAAAGCAACGATGCTGAGAGACAATTTGCTGGCATGCAAGCGGCTCGCAAAATGTTATCCAGAGAGCGCAATCCACCCATTGATTTGATGATTGGTCATGGTATTGTTCCTATTTGCATACGATTCTTGCAGAATTTCGAAAAGTGAGTAAATAATGTTTTAGAAATATCCTAGTATATAGTATATAATAAAACTCGGATTCAAAACTTGTAGGGAGCCACAGCAATTTTATCTTCTTATAGCGATATCAAATACAATTCCCTCAAGATTCCAGTAAGGAACAAACGGGTACATTTTATCGAATCTAGGCTCGCTCAATGCTATTCTTATACTCACTGACAGGGGCCCATAACACAGTACAGCACTAAAATCTTAAACCAATTGAGTCCCCCAAAATTTGAAAGCTTATGCAGGTAGAAGAAAACCCCTAGCTGGGTTTTGAATTATTAGCTAAGGTTTTTTAAATTCATTTTTGAAGATTTCGACTAGTACAATTTTGAAAAAACGTACTGATTCTTAAGTCTATATCTCGTGAACTATTCGAAATATTGCTTGTCCCACTTCGTCATATTTTTAGCCCTTAATTAGATCTACAAATTTTGCCTAGAGATAAAATCCAAAAAAACACAGCTCTAACTCGAAAACAACAAAACTGTCGAAAAATCGTATTTTTGGGGGTCTCAATTGGTTTAAGATTTTGAAGTTAGTAAATGTGCTACTGTGCAATTGAACGCCGGCTACCGAACTGTTTTTTACGAGCATTAAACCCATTTGATTTTTTTTTTAAATACATTTGCCATTCGTGACAGCAATTAAAAAGGAAACAAACAAATTAAAATATTCTCAAAATAGCTTATCAAACATTTTTTTTTAAATTTTTGGCTTAATGAGAACTTTTTATTAAGACAAACCTATTGCACCAGTAAGACTTGCCTCCGAGAATTGCAAGATGCCGTTCTGTCATAAAGAAAAATCCCATATGTGACAGCGCATAGAGAAAGGGACCTAAGGGTAAAAATAAATCAATTTTAATTTTTTTTCTTTTTTTGATGTGGACAACATCTGAGCATCGAATGAGACCGATCCCATGTCCTAAAAGTGTTTTCTCCCAGAGATATGCGCGTTTTATGAAAGTGAAGTCGGCGATTCTAAGCGCAAATAGAAAGGGAGGGACCTAATCTTTAAAATCGCTCTCCTGAACAAAACTTTTCACCAACTTTTCACTTTTTTTTTTGATGTGGACAACATCTGAGCATCGAATGAGACCGATCCCATGCCCCAAAAATGTTCCCTCCCAGAGAAAGTGAAGTCGACGATTCTAAGTGCAAATAGAAAGGGACCTAATCTTTAAAATCGCTCTCCTGAACAAAACTTTTCACCAACTTTTCACTTTTTTTTTGATGTGGACAACATCTGAGCATCGAATGAGACCGATCCCATGCCCCAAAAATGTTCCCTCCCAGAGAAAGTGAAGTCGACGCTTCTAAGCGCAAATAGGAAGGGACCTAATCTTTAATTTAATTTATTTACATTTTCCGTAATAAAGAAGCCTTTCGGCCGATAAAGCTAATTACAGTAAACTACAGCTTAGATAGAATTAATATAAAGAAACATTTTAAAGAATTAAAAAAATTCAAGTTTAACAAAAATTCAAGTTTAACAGTTACTCAATAATAGTAGTAGAAAAAAATATATATGTATATAGAATACTATATGTATATAAGAATTAAAAAATGTTGTACATTTACGCAAATTCATGACATGATAATCAAAAACTAAAGTAGATGTTCCCAATTTAAAGAAAACAGGAAAAAAATGTTGACACCCTTACTGGGAAGAAAATTCACAAAGACCATAATCAGAGCATTTCAAAATCTATTAAAAGAAACAAGAGTTGAATAAGTAATATATGCTTCTACAAAGATTCAAAGTGCCTAAGAAGCTTTTTGCGAAATGTTGAATCGGACATATTAAACGTTTTTAGATAATCAGGTAGCTTGTTAAACACTCGAGCAACTCTGACTTGAAAAGATTTTCCTAACAAGCAGTCAACTCTAGGAATAATTAATTGATTACTACGTGTGGAACGCGTGAATGTGAACGACTGAACCAGGAACTGTGGGCATTGGTTTCTGTAGACCTTATAAAACTGCAAAAGACATCGTATGTCAACAAGTTGATCAAATGAACAACCTAAAAATTGTTTTACAAAAGATTGAATATGCGAAAAACGACTCACATGATACAAATAGCGCATAGCTGAATTAAAAGCAATTTTTATTTTTTTCATATATGTTTTTGCAGTCCCAGCATATACTTCTATACAATAAAGAATATTAGACATTACTAAGGCATGCAACAACTGCTTCTTAGCATAAAGTGGTAGCACAAAGTCTGTGTTGTAAAGTTGACGAAGGGTAAGATTAATTCGGGAAACTACAGCGTCAATATGATGCTCAAAGTTTAATTTGTCATCAACAACAACCCCCAAACATTTAATGCTACGAACAATTTCAATGAAAACATTGTCGTATTTCAATTGCAAGTCTACAGGCCTCGTAGAAAATACTAGAGCCTTAGTCTTTGACGAATTTATACAAAAATTATTTTAAATGGCTCTCCTGAACAAAACTGGTTTTTAACCTTAGGTCCCTTTCTATTTTGCGCGTCACATATGTGTATACGGTTGTTGTTGTAGCGACAGGCCGGGCTGACAGTCCTTGGCCGAAAAATTCCTCCTTTGGGTCGATTTGGTGCATTTAACCGACTGTTGTGGGATTGATCTCTGTACACGGTGCTCTGATGCTAAAGACTTTTAGCATTGGACGTACCCAATCTAAGGATTCGGGGATATAAAACTCTCAACTCGATTTTAAACAGTTCAATAAGTTCCTCATGAAGTTAACCTATGCCAGGATAGCCTCAATCAAATGTTTAGGAAATCCTGAAGAACTTCGGGCCTCGTCAACATATTATGATTTTTTTAATCCTCATGCTATTTCTTAAAGTTGGAGTATCCACAACTTAAATTCCGGGCTTTCAGGTATACTTTTTATGGTTCTATTGAAATTTGTCCCCATTTGTAGTCCGATTTTCGTTGGGTGGGTAATTTTGCATTCACATATTCTCTCTGGTGCTTGCAATACGTTAAGTTTAATCGCATTTTTGCTTGACACAGAAATATATGTCTACGAGTATAACCACAACAGTCCCACATCATCCCATTAAGGGACAAGGGGGAACTTCTTTCAAATGCGTGTGCAGCGCACGATTTAACTTTTATACTCACTGAACGGGACCTTAAACAGTAGGGCAATGCTCCGGCTTCAAAGGCTAATGTACTTTTTAGAGAAGTGTGTACATGGTTTAGAGATAAATCTCTTCCTCGTAAAGTCACCGGCATTTACCAGGTAAAAACCTGACACTGAGAAATTGTTAGAGGTTCTCAACCGGGTTTACTGGCATGATTGTCGTGCACACATCCATCACAACACGGCGGCCATCATTTCTCATTATTTCGATCTAACTACGACCATAAGAGTGGCCCATATTAAACACTACATTTTAAAAATACATATCTGGGCATATCCCTATTTTTTTTACTGGTAATAGATAGGTACCTATTACTGGTATAATAGGTAAAAGCCTGACACTGAGAAATTGTTAGAGGTTCTCAACCGGGTTTACTGGCATGATTGTCGTGCACACATCCATCACAACACGGCGGCCATCATTTCTCATTATTACGACCATAAGAGTGGCCCATATTAAACACTTTACATTTTAAAAATACATATCTGGGACCATCCCTATTTTTTTACTGGTAATAGAACAAGTATCCTGACAATGCTTGAAAGTAATATTGATATTGGAAGACAGTGCTCAAATACATGTAGCATTAAAAAAATTTAAAAATTCATTTGGGGGTTTGCTTTTTATTAAGAACACCTTGTTCCAAATCAGTATGAAATCGTGTAGGAAAGTGGTAAATAGGCATTGTTGAATCCTTTGAAGTTGGCAACTTCTAACTTTAATCCACTGCTTGTTTAGTATTTGTGGTCGAAACACACTTTCTGTTTGCTTTAACCACTTGCAGGAGAAAGTGTTTTTCAAGTATTTCTCAGATGCGTATCAATCTCTTCAAACAGTTGCTTGTGGTTTTTAACCATCAATCAAATGTTTATTGCAGTTCCATTTATTTGGATGTGTGGTTAAAAATATAAATATTACTAACTTGTCAAACAGTTGCAAAGATCTTTTGTTGAAAAAATCAGCTAAAACGGCTTGGTCAATTTGACACTACTTTCTCTGCGAATAAACTTAAATGAACGAATAAATTTAAATCAACTAACTGCTTCGAGAGGAACCAAAGATGGGATTTTACGCGTTTTTAAACGCTTCTCTAAATTGAGGATTTTTTAACGGGTAGAGGTATTTTTTTTTAAATAAAATAAAATACATAAATTCAAATCAAGTGTGGAATCTTGATAGTTCATTCGAAAGGACAATTTTTGCCATTTACTTTTTTTTTATATAATTTCTTTCAAATGTCCGCAACTACGACTCGGTGTCAATTCTGAGGGTACAATTTTGGGTGACTCGTTCAAGCATTTCAACCGGTATGGCGTTAATGACACGCGTAATGTTGGCTTCCAAAATCTGAATCGTCGCTGGTTTGTCAGCATAGACTTTGGACTCAAAGAAAAAAGTGTAAAGGTGTGATATCACGCTATCTAGGCGTCCAACTCATTGGTCCAAAACATGAAATTAGCTGCACTTCGAAATTTCCTCTCAATAGATTTATTGTTTGAGCAGCTGTATGGCAAGTGGCACCGTCCTGTTGAAACCAAATGTTGCCAATATTACAGGCTTAAATTTCAGGTAGCAAAAAGTCTGATATCAGGTAGCGAGCAACATTAAAGGTTAAGCAACAGC
Source organism: Hydrotaea diabolus (assembly GCA_963513945.1). Lineage (NCBI taxonomy): Eukaryota > Metazoa > Arthropoda > Insecta > Diptera > Muscidae > Hydrotaea > Hydrotaea diabolus. The sequence continues at coordinate 18,254,323 of OY740717.1, forward strand.
AACATTAAAGGTTAAGTTCCTGCCATCATTTTTAAAAAAAATCGACCGATGTTTCCACCGGCTCGAAAAATGCACCAAATCGTAGTTTTCTCTGGGTATAATGGCACCCCTTGAACATCTTTTGGTTGCTCTTCGGCCCAAATGCGGAAATTTTGTTTATTGACGTTGCCGTTGAGCCAGAAATGGGCCTCATCATTAAACAAAATTTTGGTCGAAAACAGCGGATTTTCTTGTTTCTCTGTTGCCAACATTTAAAGGAAATTATATTCTAAAAATAAATGGCTCTAATTGTCCTTTCGAATGAACAATAAAGTTTCCACACTTTATTTGAATATTTTTATTTGTTTTTATTTCGATTTATTTCGATTACCTGGAGTATGGCCAAGAGGAGGTGGTAGTAGACAGCTCTGTTAGTTCGATGTAATCGCCTTTTGGCTGTTTGCCTCCTAGTGTGGCTAGTATTAATATTACTACCGTAAGTTTAAAATGTTGTCTGCCAGGAACTTCTTTCAATGATTGATAGTTGTCCATGTCATTGTTTGAAGTGAAATCCCACCATCCAGTTCTGCAGACACAGAGAGTAAATGCCGGATACACAGAGAGTAAGAACAATTTCTAAAATATGGCGCCTGCATGCTATAGCCATAATAATACTTTATGTTCCAGCATTACGCAATCTTCATTTTTCCATTTTCTTAAATATAAACTAAAAAGAATATGCCTTAGAATTGGTAACTGATTAAATCTAGATATTGGTTCTAAATCTTTTATATCAAGAATATAGTATCCCCTTTACATGTTGAACTTTATGAAAAGTCATATAATAGCTTTTAAATTTCTTAATTTCTTTATAAAGTAAGAAAATATCATAATTTTAAAAAATTAGAGACGCTGAGCGCTGCTTTCCTTTTTATTAAGGGCATCGGTATTTTGACACTACTTTCAACTGAAGTAAAAAAATTACTGGTTGCAATGGAGTATAGGGTGAATTGGAAATTTTTTGGGACACCCAAATGACCATTTTAGACTTAGAACATGCATTCAATATGAAATACCATTTTAAAGCTCTTTGCAAACAAGTAGCGAAAAAAAGATGGTTTGTAGCACGACTCTTCTATCGTGGATATCAATCGATATTGTCGATCTCTAGTAAGGTTTTTAGTATTCCACACCGATTTACAATTTCCTATACAAAATATATAAAATTCTAACATTTTACGATTTTGTTTAGCTGATTGTCCAAAATTGTCTTTCACGCAAACCTTGTTCCTATTGTGAACACTGCAAATACAAAAATGTAAAATTAATCAATCGAATCTACGTTGTATCCTTAAGCTTTATATTCATATTTAAATTCCGAAAAACACTTAAAGGGAAAATATGAAGCTGTAGTCGTATATGAATATTGCCACTTGAAATGCTAAAGGGAAATTGGAACCAAACGTAACGCTTTCACAATGTTTTAGACTTCTACAATTGAAAATACATTTTTTTATTTATGATATAAATTAATTTCAATAATAAAAAGTAATAAATAACACTTGCACTACAACAATCCAATTTTTTAGAACTGCCTAAAACCCATTGCCATTTAAACGCCGGCTATATAAGGATCTATGTCGTGACATAAAAAAAGTTAATTTGCCTCGCTTGCTTGGCTCTTAGTCACAAGTGTGTTTTAAATCAATATTATAAAATTTTTGGACTACAACAATCCAATTTTTTAGAACTGCCTAAAACCCATTGCCATTTAAACGCCGGCTATATAAGGATCTATGTCGTGACATAAAAAAAGTTAATTTGCCTCGCTTGCTTGGCTCTTAGTCACAAGTGTGTTTTATAACAATATTATACAATTTTTGGCTTCTATACATTTTAATATTCTCAAATCGAGCTTTAAATTGATCTTACTGATTGATCTAATCGGAAAGTTAAAAACTTTTTGTAAACTATACAAAATGGGAACTGAGTTTTTATCAGAAACTTCATTGATTATCGAACCTTCTTAGTTAGACACTTCTAATAGAAAAGATTTTGCAATCACTTCCATACAGAATTTACACCAGGACCTTTTTTGTATATTTGTTTTAATGGCTTTTCTGACGTTTTTTTAACTACATTCATAGTTACCAAAGCGTTTTCTTCACCTGTTTGTTTTTTTCTGCTCTGCAATTCTTCTATGCTGCTTTTTCTCCGATGACCGTTATAACTGCTTGAAATTTCGTGGAGGTTTTACTGTCTTTGACATTAGTATAGCTATGCTTCAAAGGTTTTAATAAAGTTTTAATATTTTGTATATTCTCATCCATTAATTGGTGGCAGGCGGAATTTAATACGACTCTCCTTTTTAATCCAGTTGGTCTCTATAGTTTTCGGTTAAATCTTTTTTCATCTGGATTTTGAAACTTTTGTAATGCGAGAGGAAACTCTCGTCTTACCAGTCTGATACTTCTACCGAGTCAGTATTTGATACTAAAGTTATGACCATCACGTGTTTCCTAAATTGGGTATAACGAGTAGTAAGAATAGGGGTAGGGAAAGAGAGCTATTATAAACACGAACCTCTTTGCGTTTAGATTGACTTTTATGGGCGTGGAATAAAAAACGTTAAATCGGCTCAGCTTGTGATTTTGGGTATACACTTACAGGTATACGAGGGCTGATTTATATATTTCTGGCCTTATAATAAAAATGCGAATATTTATCATCAAAAATGGTTTTATTGTTTTTTAAAGTAATCTCCAGCATGATTTATACACTTTTGGATGCGCTCAAACCAATTGTCGAAGCACTTTTTCCACTCCGATTGAGACACCTCCAAAACGTGGTTTTTGAACGCTTAAAAAGCTGCTTTGGGCGTTGAAAAACGTTGACCACGCATTTTTCTCTTGATGTGCGGGAATAAAAAGGAGTCATTGGGTGCCAAGGCAGGGCTGTACGGCGGATGACCCATGAATTCGACGTTTTGGCCGGTCACAAATGCGCTGGTTTGAGCCGATGTGTGAGAGGTCGCATTGTTGTTGTTGTTGGTGTTGGTGTTGGTGTTGTTGTTGTTGTAACAACAATATATTTATTTTGAAGTCTTGTTCGTCTATGGGGGATCTGCTTCGATATCCAGGTGAAGGAAACGCGGCATTTGAACTGGATGCGTCCACAGAGACCTGGGGGTCAGCTGAGTGGGGTTGGCCGGACAATTGAAGAGGTGCAGTACATCATGTGGTCCCTGATGGCAGACGGGACAGATGTCCGGAACGTTAGCATCAATTCGTGCCCAGTAAGAATTGAGGCGGCTGCACCGTCCAGATCTCACTGCGCCAGAACCACGCGCGTCTGCCGAGGTAGTGCATGTAGTGCTAGGGATGTTCCCCTAGCACTACATGCACAAGGTAGCTGGATACTGCTGCTGCTGCGACATCATCTGCGTGAATGTTGTTCAAACCTGCCTGACAGTTTCGATGATCTAAAGGTTCTCTCTTATACCGCTGGACCTCTCTCTCTAGATCAAGAAGATCGTACCTGATCTGCCTGGGTGGAGGCATTCTGTTCAAGAGATGGTGGTTAGGATGACTGCTGCGAAAACACCCTAGCAGGTATTGCTTAGACAACAGGAAATTGTGTCTGCGCACGGTAAGGACCTTCGTCTCCTCATGTAGATGGTCATCCGAAGACATAAGATGACACCCTGTTGATGTTCTAAGGGCGGCATTCTGGCAAGTCTGAATTTTCTTCCACTGCGTCGTACTCCCAAGTACTGCCGGCAAGTGACGTGAGGATCTTGTTCCTGCTTTTGAGTTTACCGCAGATAGCTGTAGCATGTGCAGAGGATCTAAAAAGGCTGTCCAATGTGACCCCAAGGATTTTGGGGTAGTTGGTGGTCGGGATGTTGACGTCATCGACTTTCACATTGAGTGACAGCCGCACCTCTGCGGTCCAAGCAGTAAACAGTGTGGCTGATGATTTGGAGGCGGATATTTTCATATTCCTCGCAGTGAAGAAACGTGCTAAGTCAGTGAGGTAACAGTTGATTTTCTCGCAAATGTCATCCACTTTAGGTCCTGACGCCAGAATTGTGCAATCGTCAGCGTACGACACAATTTCAACGCCGTCTGGTGGTGCAGGAATTTTAGAGAGGTAGAGGTTAAACAGAGCCGGGGATAAAACTCCACCCTGTGGAACTCCTTGTTTAACTCTACGGGGCTTCGACTTTCTGTCTCTAAATTCTACATATGACTGGCGCCCACACATATAGTTTACGACCCAACGTTTCAAACTGGGCGGAAGGGACGTTTCTTCAATGTCCTCGAACAGAGTGGCATGATTGACCGTGTCGAAGGCTTTTGTAAGGTCAAGAGCCACGAGGACCGTCCTGTCGTTAGGCTTGTTCTGGTTAAGGCCGCGACTTATACGTGTGGTGATGGCGTGTAAAGCAGTTGTGCTGTGCTGCTTGCGGAATCCATGCTGATGATCAGCACTAGGAAAGTGTTCGATCAGGCTGGGGAGGAGCAGTGCTTCAAGCGTCTTTGCTACTGGAGAAAGCAAGGAGATCGGCCTGTACGAATCTCCTTTACTTGCGTCTTTGCCTGGCTTCAGTAGCGGGAAAAAACAATATGTGACCCGGTCTACGAAAAGGGACCTTCGGTGTAAAAACAAGTTTTCGAGAAAACAGCTGTTAAAGATAAACAAGTCATGTGAAATGAGTGTAGATGAAGAGGTTAGTTTCGTTCTTTGACAAACTTCTTTACGAGTTGGAAACTTCTGCTTTGCGCCATTAGAAAGAGCACACTTTAGTCTATCCGAATCGCCAAAAAAGTGAAAAATGATATTTTCACACCGAAGGTCCCTTTTCGTAGACCGGGTCACATATATGTTTTTTGGTCGCATTGCCATGGTGCACACTGATTCCTCTTCTCTCGTTCGTTTTTCGAATTTCTCCGAAGACTTTAGACAAACAAATTGTGGAACAGTCGCAACATGACCAGTTTTGTCGAAGAAACAGGCGACCATTTGCTTCGAAGTGCTTCTTCCACAAACAACTTTCGTTGGATTTGGCTCGTCTTCGATGACCCACACGGTCGATTGCTTTTTTGTTTTGGGCTCATACGCATAGATCCATGATTCGTCACCTATGACGATCTCATAAACGTCTTTTGAAGCACCGCGATTGTATATTTTCAAAATTTCGTTGCACTAATCGACACGAGTCTTTTTTTGTTCTCTGGCACACGACCTTCGTCTTTGAGCGAGCGTCGGCCACGATTGAATTCATTAAACTAGTTTTTCACAGGATGGTGCTTCATCGCCATACAAAGATTTTAGTTAATCGATGCACTCTTGTGATAATCCACGTCGAAAGTTGTGAAAAATGATCGGCTGCAAATGTTCACGAGTTAATTCCATTTTTTTGCCATATTAATTTTTTCAAGTCATGGTAAACAACACAAATGATAGTCGTACGTCAAAACGTTCTGAGTACGTTTATGCTAAAAAATGTTAAACTTTCCAATGGAAATGTCAAATGGCGCCAGGCAACACTAAGTGAAATATACTACACTAAGGCCAGAAATATATATAGCAACCCTCGTACTTAAAAGTACCTTATTTTTTGTCGAATTTTATTTATACCTAAATTGGCTTAATCTAAAATTTTAAAGTTTTATTGGCCGGTCTTAAATTGTTATAAAGTCTTTAACAATCGTTCCCCTTCTTCTTTCAGTCCCCTTTTACAATTTGAAGCCGCCTGGGCTCTTACCAACATTGCCTCCGGTACATCGGAACAAACACGTTGTGTAATCGAAAACAATGCCGTTCCTCATTTCATTGCGCTGCTCCAATCGGAAAATATCAATCTGGCCGAACAAGCTGTTTGGGCTTTGGGCAACATTGCCGGCGATGGTGCTGCTGCCCGTGATATCGTCATTCAGAACAACTGCATCGACGGCGTACTTAATATGGTCGATCATCGTAAGGACATACCAGTGTCGTTTTTGCGCAACAATGTTTGGTTAATGTCGAATCTTTGTCGCAACAAGAATCCATCGCCACCGTTTGAGGAAATTAAACGTTTGCTGCCCGTGCTGTCGTATTTATTGTGTGGCACGGATATACAAGTTTTGGCAGATGCCTGCTGGGCTTTGTCGTACGTCACCGATGATGAGAATCATAAGATACAAGCTGTTGTTGACACCGGCGCTGTACCACGTTTGGTGGCCTTGTTAGCCACCGACGAACCTGCTATTATTGTGCCGGCATTACGCAGTGTTGGTAATATTGTAACTGGAACAGATCAACAGGTAAGTGTTGCAATAATATGAATGACTGGAAGGTTGATTAAATGACTTGTGTCCATATAATTTTATGTATTTTGTTGTAAACTACACCATCGATATTCGCTGATTTTGTTTTAGTTTAAATTTGTTATTTAAATATAGATTTTATATGACAACTGATTCTTCTAACAGACGTACATATTTTCCTCAACATTCCACCAAGAGACAAGCGGGGTTTTTCTTTAATTTGTGTGCTGTGTCCAATTTAGTTCTTGTTACAAATCTGCTGGTTACAAAAAATTTTTTTTGAAGAACAGAAAATAATTAGTTATGCGTGTCAAATTTGATGTAAGCCGAAGAAATTGTGTGACGCACCTGTTTGGAAGTGCCGGAAAAATGCGTTCTATAAGCAATTAAGAAAGTTGGCTTAAACGGGGCTGCCTAGGAAGTCTCCGCTCAGTTTCCAAAATTACTGGAGCCGCTCAGTTTCCAAAATTACTGGAGGATGTTAGTTAGGAAATTGTTGCATTTGTTTTAAGGACATTCGATATTGACAATCATTTGACGTCTAATGAGCGCCTTGAACGTTTTTTCTACAGCAACTGAAGTCCTTTCGAATGTGACGAGGATGTGGATCTGCCTCCAGGATCGATCAAATGGTTGCGATGACTCGACACGTGACATGTCGTAGGAATGTCAGCATTACATTATCTTATCTGACTGACATCACCCTGATCTCTTCATAAGGATTGAATTACACAGCCAGTTCTAAGGACCGGTTTAACCAGAAGCAGTAATTCATTGGTCAAGGGCTGTCACCTTGGCACAACAACATTGTATTTTTCAGCGTCGTTTGCAAGTTTTTCCCTCGCGTGTCGCTATGGAATGAGGTTAACACTGGAGCGGCTAAGTTAAGGGTAAAGAGGTCAATGGATTTATATGTCGCTACGGGTGTCTTATTATATTTGCCCCAGGTGGTGCAAGCTAATGCTTATTACTCGGGTTTCTCAATGGGTTTTTGGATTGTGTACCGTGGGGATGCGCCCCTCTTTGACCGTTCTTGTCCAGGAAGTAAAAAGGGAAATAGTAGGCTTTGTAGTGGACAATTCAAGATTACACTCCTGAAAGAATGCGCCTGCCTTCGACCATGATGTCGAATTCTCTAGTCCCGAAAGTGAAGAGGAACACAGTACACTTTATCGTGGACAATTTAAGATTACGCTCCCGAAAGAAGTTTGTGTAGTGGCTCAATAGTCGAACATTTTTCCACATATGTCTTCAATGATGGAACATTCATCGGCGTATTAAACCACCGACACATCATCTGGAGGATTAAGAAATGTGGCAAGGTAGATGTTGATTAAAATGGGTGACAGGACTCCTCCTTACGGCGATCTTGGGATCTTGTGTTATATGAATTTTAAGACTCTAAATTCAAAAAGGGAATTTTACCATAACGGAAACTGTTTGACATCATTTGAAGGTTTGAATTCATGATGTCGGAAACTTGCATCAATGGATCAATAATCAACGCTCTGGATAGACCAAGAACTTCCGCATAAGTTCGTCTCAGCTTGTATTTTCTTGTTAAGGCCAGTTGTAATCTTTGAAGTTATCACTTGTAAAGCCGTTGTTGTGGAACGTGTTTTTCTGAAGTTATGTTGCTGAGTGTCATGCTGGAAAGATTTTTATGGGGACCGGTATGAATTGGAATTCAAAGTTATTGCTACAGGTGGAAGCAGAAAAATCAAACGAAAGGATTCTTCATTTGAGGATTCCTTAATTGCAGCCAAGCTTTCTGATGATGAACAGTGGACAGCCACAATAATACAAGCCTCGTTGCAATTTTTTTTAAAAAACTTGTCTAATAAAATATAAATGCATGCAGTCTTGAGCCGGTTAAAATACTTGTTCAGTTAGCAAAAAGAAATACAAATTGCAATTCAGTTTGCAAAGTTGCCGGCATTTTAGTTAAACTGGCAGATTAACCTTGATTAAAAGTCCAAACAACAACAACCGATATGCCCCAAGTATAAACCTATTAAAATGGCCATTTTAGATTCGCTGTCTAACCATTTAATTTCTATTTTGATAATAAATATTAGGTAATTCAAGTGGTTTGTACATTATTCATATACAAGTTATTAAAAACTTTTAATACAAAGTCTATTTTTTAAAGCAGTCGATTAATATACAGGGTGTGCCATTTAAAATGTTAAATTTAAATCGGCTGTAAAAAAGTACCGTTAATTTTTTTTTTTGAAATTTTTGGTTTTATTGGAAAGGTCGAACTTTAATAAGGGAACACCTCCATATGCGTCTTCGCTTTGCCCAATAGTCTGAAGATTTTTTTGGCAGGAGAGGAAGAATTTTACCGAAAATGTTGTGTTTTCAGATACGGCTTTTTTCACGGCGGTGGCTATGTCAAAATTCAAAATTGTCACATATGGGGTTCAGAGAGCCAACACGTGACTATTGAGAAGCCAATGCATCCACAAAGAGTCGCTGTTTGAAGTGCATTTAGAGTAAACGGCATCAATGGGAATTTTTTCTTCGAAAATGAGCAAGGATCCGCCGTTACCATCAACGGTTAGCATTACCGCGCCATGCTCAACGAAATTTCGTTGGACGACATTTAGTTTCAACAAGATGGAGCCATATGTCACACAGCCAACACAACCATCGATAATTTCAAAACTGTTTTTGAAAATCGAAGAAGCAACCAAAATTGTGTTGTGAATTGGTCATCTCGGAGCTGTGATTTAAGCCCTTTGGATTATTTTCTGCGGGAATTCATTAAGGGTAAATGTTACGCAAAGCATCCAGAGACAATTTAATAATTGATAAATAAAATGGAAGTTGCCATTGAAAAGATTCGACCTTTCGGGTCGAATCGAAATCGAAAATGTACTAAACAATGGGGCTGATCGGATCAGGTACTGCCGGGACAGTTGTATTCATGTGAATAATATTGTGTTCTATTATTAAATGGCAAAGTTCAACTTTTCCAATAAAACCAGTATTTATTTACAGTCGATTCAAGTATACTAAATTGCTCAATCGCTAACTCTGTACATGAAACCACATGTTCTCATCAATAGATTTTAACCTTTATATGATCCTTATGTCAAAAACGACACATGAGAGCTTTTTGTTTATTCGTTTTCTTTTTCTTTCAATTGAAATCTTATAAATTTCTTTGACATTTCTTTTCTTGTAATTTTTCACTTAAAACGTGTTTCACATTATTAGAAAAAGTGTTTTAGGAGATTTTATTCAAAAAGTTACGTTGGCTATCCTTATGTGTCGCTTGGGAAAACTGACATTTACAGAATATTTGAGTAAGGTAAGAAGAAGAAAAATTTACTTGTTTTCCATAAAACTAAAAAATAAATAAAAATGTCTACGCCACGATATATTTCAAATGAAGAAATCGATGCATTGATAAATGCAAGTGATGGGAGTGTTCATTTTTCTGGTACCAGCGATGAAGAATACGAACCCGAGAATAAAATTCCTGATCCTGAAGATGTGTCAAAATTGACACACAAGGGGAATCAACGTAAGTTTTTTCAAGGAGCAGATGAAGGTTAAAAAGATTAAAAAGAGTAGCAATAAGTACTACATGCGAAAATAATCCCTAAAACGGGACAGAAGTTGCCACGATTGACACAAAAATTTTCGCTTCTTTTGCAATAGGTCGCTTTCCATTGTTCTCCATATAATTATTGGAATAGGGTTTGTTTTACGACAAACAAGCGGTGTCTCTGATAGTGCTGCAATTGTATTGGAACACCATTGCCATCATTTTGGCATTTTTCTCGCTTAGTGCTTACAATTTTGTCAAGGAACTCTCATATGCAATCCTCTTCGCTGACCTTGGAACCCACAATCTCTTTGGCCACATCATAGGTTACATCTTGAGAATTTCTGATTTCGTTGTTTATCAGTTCGCCTAAAAAAATAATAAAAATAAACTTGTTATACAGCTGAATATAATTTCGTGTTAGTGTTTACATACCGACTTGATTAATTGCTCTTAATGAATCTAGAACATTTTTCAAGGCGGCATACGTTTTTAATCTCGGCATATGTTGCCACTACAGTCAAACTTCTCTATAGTCAACTTCTATACAATGAAGTTTTCCCTATAATGAATTGATTTCAAAAACACAGTTTTTTACTTCCCATTTTCTTGTACTTTGATCTCCTTATAATGAATTTCTATACAGTGAAGTTTTCTTTCTATACAATGAAACAATTTTGCAGGTGTAAATTGGACTCTTGTGCGTTTTTGTAACCTTATAATGAATTATTCAAGTAATTTTCTGTTACGCACACTAACAGCTCTGTGCACCGAGAATGAAGTTACATACCATGAAAGGATTCCAAAATGAGGAAAATCAAAACAAACAAAAAGAAGAAAGTCACACTAATAACAATATTGGCATCAGTTGCCGGAGTTCAGTGCGTCGATAACGACGCAGCGCAGTGGCATTTCTCTTGAAAAGAATATTAATTATCAATAAATGTGAAGGAGTAAAAAAAATATGTAGCTAAGCAGTTTGGAATCTTCCTACCACGTTATCAAATATTTTAAAAAACAAAGCAGTGATTCTAAAAAATGTAGAAGATAAGCACTAAACGGAAAAGGCGAAAAAGCAATGCTCAAATGGGTCACTGCTGCACATTGTACAAATCTTCTGGGCCATTAATGAAGCAAAAAGCCAAAGAGTTCGCTAATGTATTGGGTCACGGAAATTTTGAAGCTAGTCGGGATGGTTAGACAAATTTGAACCGGCCGGTGAAGAATTGGCTGATGCAAATAAGACGATACCTACATTGGAGCACGTTTCTTCATCAATTGATGTACTACGAACTTTTGTGCAGATGAGGAGTAACGTGCCGACTAATTTATTTAAGTCTCTAAATATATTAGTAAGGTTTTGTTGATGAATAGAAATGGAACAATGTAATCCCAACTAAAATACATGAAAAAAGTGCAACCCAAACTAAAATGCCTTATTATTATTATTTTAAATAAAAAGTGGGAAAAATATAACTACTGTATAATGAAGTTTCTATATAAAGAAGTAATTTTCTGGTCCCGTCAAGATTCATTATAGGGAAGTTCTACTGTATAATAAAAAACCTATACAGGGTGATTCATTCACGACGCTTTAATTTATTTTTGCCGATTGATAAATACGTACAGGGTGATTCATTCACGACTGGTCAATTTCACCAGCGTATTCCTTGGCTAATTTTTTGAAAATATGTCCATCTACGAACATGCCCAAGGGGCGAAATGGCAGCGGTTTGAAAATTTTCACTGGTTCAGAACTCTACGACCATGCCCGAAAATGCAAGAGCGAGATGGACATATTTTCATGAAATGAGCCAAGGAATACGCTGGTGAAATTTGTTTAGTCGTGAATTAATAACGCTGTATGTAAGGGGTGTTTTTTATTGGGGTATAGAACTTTAAGTTGACATCACTTTTTTAACTGGCGGCCATTTTGTCAGCTGTCAAGTGATTAATATTTAGTTTGGTTTGCCATTTCATCATGAACAGGTTGACAAAAGAACAACGCTTGCAAATCGTGCAAATTTATTTCGAAAGTAATGGTTCAGTTCGCGAAGTTCACCGCAAGCTCCGTCCATTTTATGGTCGACATAATCGTCCATCAGAGCAATTAATTCGGTTAATCATGGATCGGTTAACATGGACCATTGGATTATTTTCTTTGGGGATATGTGAAGTCGCTCGTCTACGCCAACAAACCAGAAACACGTTAGGGGACTTGGAAGCCAACATTCGTGGCGTTATTGCCAACATACGGCCCCATATGCTCGAAAAAGTGGTTGAAAATTGGACCTGTAGAATTTGCTTTATTCGAGCCAGCCGCGGCGGCCACATGCCCGAAATCATATTTAAACATTAATGGCATAAAATTATCCTTCCAATAAAGCCAAATTGATGGACATTAAAACGATTTTCTTGTGTTTTATTTCAATTCGAAGTTCTATACCTCAATAAAAAACACCCTATATTTCTCAGTCGGCAAAAATTAATTAAAGCGCATCATAAATTTACGCTATACACATTGTTTCTATGGCAATGTAAAATATTTAAAGTTAAAATAAAAAGTCGAAAAGTCGACATTAAAAAGCCACCTTTTAGACTTTTTTTTAAAAACAAAAAGTCTTCTTGCCGACTTCGACTTTTGTCTTCGATCAAAAGTCTAAAGAGTCGAAAAATCGACCTTAGAACCCTACACTAGAGCGGTGTGCCATCATTTTGTCGCTTCCGAATATAAGCCTTTTACATACTTGTTTCATTCTTTGTTTTGGAGCGCTAGGAAATGAATGTACATTTTAACAAGGAGATTTTCATGCATAGATAAAATCAAAACTAATCTTAATGTTGTAAGTATGTTTCTGCTGAATTCACCTGAGCTTGAGTTTTCTTTTCCTTCTTTCAATATTGAAAATACTTATGATTTAACTTTTTGTTATACCAAACAAAAAAATCAGTTTTCTGCAAAATATGCAATGTTGTCTCTTTAATCTGAATTCTTAAAAACTCTCAGCAGCGCTTTTATTAGAAAACTTCTTGTATGTTCACTATACACAAACACATACACACATATGCACATACAAACAAACGTATATTGAATTTTGAAATCACATAAATTTTGCATAGTTTCACTTTTACCAAAGTTTGCATTCGCTTAATACTTTGTGTGTTTGTGTGTACCGTTTTGAACGTTGTCGACGTTCTCGGATGTGCTGCAAAATTCTTTATCCTGTGCTAAGCCGTAGCTGGCTGAGATTTAATGTGTTTATGCACTTTGGAGCAAAAAACAAAAAACAAGTGGTGTGCGCGACAAGAGAAACGAAGAAATCGTATACTGTTGCATCGTCACAATCCCTTAAAAGTGCTCTAATTATTGCAAAGCGCGCTTGCTAAGAATTATCAAAGGGAAAAGTTGCAGCAAAAAAACGACGCTAAACTTGTCTTCTCCACCACAAAATTATCTCATTTAAATTACACAATGAAGAATACTGTTAACGTAGGCATATCACTTTCTTTCATCACCACAACCATCGTCGTAGTCATCTTTATCACTCTTATAAAGGCAAAATCAGTCAAGTTAGATTCAGCAGCTTTTTCTTCATCGTACCCATCAACGTTGTTCTCTTTGTCGTCGTCTGCCTGCCATTTCAAAACTGCACTTCAATTTGCATTGCAAAATTCTCAGATTTAAAAAAATCGCTTTCCACTATCTTGCCTCTTTTTGTTTCCTTCCTCTAGTCAGCGTGTTAAATTCTGTATAAATGAACGAGCGCATTTTCATCAGCTAATTAAAATTATTAGTTACATTTTGTGAATACATTTCAATGTGAAAATAGATCGGCTTAAATACGAGTGCGAGATGTGCTTCCTACTGTTTTGCATCATTTTTTCTTTCTTTCTTCTTACTTGCAAATTTGTTCACGCTATTTCACACATCTGTCATTTGCCATAACTACGGGTTCTGATGTTGGCTTGATGGGAGTTAAGAATTATGTATAAGTTTGGTCGTTGTGGCGTGGTATGAAAAAGGTGGGAAGGCAGTGATAAGTTTGCAGGCAATTGTATCTAAGCAGAAAGCTATTAACCACTCTCCGAGTACGTTAACTTGCTAGCTCGATCCCCCAGATATTTTTGGAACACGAGGAGTTCAAAGGGTTCTTGCGGATCTGGGTGTTAGTGCCCGGCGCTTGTTCTGTGTAAGTAATCATCGTCGATAGACCTAACTCACCATGCGGGAACTTTCCCAGCGTATTGGAAGGTTGCGAACGTCCAGTCGATCCCCAAAAAGGGTGAAAACACTAAGCCCTAAATTATCGGCCAATGGCGAATTGGTCTGCGCTCTCCAAGGTTATGTTGGAGAGCATGGTAAACCACAATCTTGTGAGGTATTTGGAGATCAACAATCTACTGAGAGTTCAGGAGTATGGCTTTCGTAGAAACCGCTCTACAGGAGACCTGATTGCATTCTTGTCGGAAAGTAGAGCCGTGAATCTAATCTACTCTTCGAGGATGACAGCCACCTCTGTCATACATATTCGTTCGGTTAGGCAGCTTATGGATATGGCACTTGACCGGGATTTACTAGCAATTTCAATGTCGATGGGAACGACTGAATCGACGAGTAGATTTTAATGCGCGCAAGGCGCAGTGCTGCTTGTTGTCGCTCAATCCATTTACTGACTCAACACTGTTGTCAATTTCTATTGATGGTATGAATATTAACAATCAGATGATCTTGATGTTATGGGCATTACATTTATTAATTTGAAGCTAGTCGTGTTAATTTAATTTTTTCATGTGATGGATATTTCCTCCGACGGCCTCAGGTAACAATATTTTTTCATCATCGTTAGGGCAAATTAATATTACTTGAGGTCGTCGCCAAAAATCGGAAGTAATATCCATCACATGAAAAAAATTAAATTAATTTGACTAACATTTTCGAACTATAAAAAATTTCGAATTTTCAAGACCTGTATTTTTACTTTTAATAAAAACGAAAATAAATTATCATCAATAATAACAGAATTTTGTTTTGTTTGGTCGTTTTGAGTGCATTCTGCATTGGACTGTTCTTATTGGTTAGCGATAGAGGGTATTCATGACAAAAATTCGTATGGGGACTCCCTAAACGGTTGAAGATAGAGAGTGGATTTGTTCTGAGAAACTGTTGGAATTGCAGAAATATTGGGAGTCGGTCTTACATTTAACTCCCCTAGGTGCACTTTTGGGGTAGTTAAAGCGTTGGGAGCAAAATAAGGAGGTGAAGATAGAGTGTAGTTATGTTTGGAAACAAAATTAGGATGGAAAATTAATGGGGGTCGGTCATACATTTGACTACTAGGTAATTGCGGGGCCTTTTGTGAATATTTTCCCCCATCCCACGACCTTTGACCTCGATGAGCTGTCACTTGCCCCCATCCCACCTACCTCATTTTTTGGCTCATGCATTTTTTTCCAAACCCCGCAAAATAAGGGGGTGAGTCATACCCAAATCTTACTACTAGAATAGAATCTCCATACAACACTATCCCACCCCTGATGGACAGGTGCATCTTTGGTCCATTTTTCTTTGAAATTGCGCAAGGAGCCGCCCTTACCGTCAACGGTGAGCGTTACCGCGCCATGCTCAACGATCTTTTGTTTTTATGAAGAAAATGACTTGGACGACATTTGGTTTCTACAAGACGGGGCCACATGTCACACAGCCAACGCAACCATCGACATTTTCCGCACTATTTTTGAAAATCGGAGCCTCGGAGCTGTGATTTTTGAGACCTTTGGGTTAATTTTTGTGTGGGGAGCCATTATGGATAAAAGTTACACAAAGCATCCAGAGGCAATTGAAGCGTTGAAACATAAAATCGCATTTGCCATTGAAGAGATACGACCCGAAACAATCAAAAATGTACTGAAAAATTGGGTTGATCGAATGAGGTACTGTCTCGACCCAGTTGTGGCAGTCATATGAATGATATTGTGTTTCATTATTAAATGACAAAATCCAACCTTACAGATAAAAAGAGAAATTTAAAAATATTATAAGTTCCTTTTTTACAGCCGATTCAAATTTAAATTTTAAATCGCTCGTGTTCTCTCAACAAATCCTATATAAATAAAACATCGTGGAATTAGGTATATCTCCAGCTGTCAATCAATGATACCCACCCATACCGTGAGTTTAAGTGTGGTACCCATGACGATTTGTTAGACCGATGAATCTAGCCGTTAGGATTCATAGGTTGAGTTTTTCTCACCTTTAATTGCCATATCCTTTTAATAGTTTACCTTTTTTACGGTAACACCCCTCGTATTACGAGGGAAATCAACAGCAACAATAACAACCCAAAACGGCATCAGCACTTAGTGCATTAACACTTACTTTAATGCCGGCAAAATACGTGTGGCATGTGTTGTTGCGTCGAACGACGATAGTTCAGTTCTTTACCGTGCGTTGGCGTGGTAAGGCACAAAAAAAGACGACCGAGAAACGAAGTGAAATTTGCATTGCAAATTAATGGCGGCTTGGGTGTTTGCCTGGGCCTTGTTTGCTGGCTGGCTGGCTCGCTGGCTTGGCAGACTGGCAGTGTGATAAAAGGGGAACTCGTAACAGGCAATTTCTTTTGCCGCCTCCTTTCGCATCGCTTAACGCGAACGTCAAAAGTGGTAATAGTAAATGAAGTAGGTATTTGTTTTCAAAACAAAAACTGAAAAACTTGAGGAGGGGAGAGAAAAGCCGAGAAATCACCTCTTCGTCATGTTTTTAAACAATACATGCACAAAGTTACAAAAAAGCCGAATGAATGAATAATTACGAATAAGGAAAAAATTGTAAAAAAAAAGGTAAAATGACTTGCAGTGAAAATGGCTGTATACGTTTGGTAGGAGAAAGGAAGTTTTGGTTGAAATGCGGAATAAGAAACCTGTTACAGAGACGAGATTGTTGTCGTTGGCATCACCATTTCACAAACGTTTTGTAATACGCTTGCTTCGTTCAGATTGAATTTTTGATGGGTTTGCGATAACTTTATTTCGAAGGAGAAAATATTACATATGAAAAAAAAATCGCTTGGTATAGATTAAATAAAAACCATCAGGATTGTATACCCGGTTAATAGTGAAATGAAAACCATTCGAGTTTTAGGTCCATATTCCATTAAGCTCTTTTAAAACGTCTGATTACCAACTCTAGCTCGCCCTCCATGTCACTTATTGTCCAGAATACCGAAACATTTACAACAGAAAGTACAGCGCCCTTAAAGCATTTTATTTTACGGTCAGTCGAGGTAGAGTGTGGGCGTGTGTTTTTGCTGCTCGGTTAATAAGCGATAAGTGGTCGCAAAGGCGATATCTTTTAAACTTTGAAAAAACTGTAGAAATTTCTATATATACAAGATCTGAACAACGCTATGCATCAAAAACAGTTTGAAATTAACGCTTGGACAAGGTATTCGAGAAATGCTATAAGCAAATGAGGAGGTACTTTTCAAAACATGATTATTCCACTTTTTGTGTTTTTGCACAAATTGAGAAAATAGTTTCTTGGGTATGCCCCTATATATTTAACCCGAAATTTTGGTGCATTATTAAAGGCGTAAAGATTAGTCATTGTTTTGTGTAGGATTTAAAAAGTTAGCACTTCTATATTTGGAATAAATGCATGATTTAAAATGGAATAATCTTGTTTTGATGCGGCTGGTTGGAATAATCATGTTTTGATTCAAACCACTGTGGATTAATCTTGTTTTGCTAAAACTAATTAGGTATCAGATATATTAAGTTGAAATAAAACAACATTAGGTTCATTTTAATCTAAAGAAATTAAAAAAAATATTTTTTCTTCTGGATTAATCATATTTTGTTCCAAAAATGTATATTTGAAATGGATAATGTCATTCTGAAGTGGAATAATCTACTTTTGATGAAATCATGCTTTTTTCAATTATTTTCCTGGTGTAATTATTGACATTTTGAAACATTTTATTTTCGCAGAGTATTCAATTCAATGCTACCAAACAAAAAAAAAAAATTTTTTTTTTCAAAAGTGGAATAATCATTTTTTGAAAAGTACCTCCTCAAATAATAACCCGAGCTCGCTAAAAATAATTCTTAAATAACCTTTTTACCAAAAAATTAAAATTTTCAAAACCAACTGTTTCTGATGCAAATTGCAAAAAGTTTTTGTAAACAAAGCATTTTTTGTATAAGGTGGGCCATTTAACATTTAATATCGGCTGCAAAAAAAGTTCTGTGCATTTATTTAAATTTCTGGCTTTATTGGAAAAGTTGAACTTTGTCATTTAATAGTGGAACACCATCCGATGCGTTTTTGCTTAGCCAAAAATGGGCTGCAGTTTGTTTGGAAGGAGATAAAGAATTTTACCGAAAATCGTGTTTTCATAAAAAACTGGTTTTCATCTTGGCGTCTTTGTCAATAAGCACATTGCCGCATAAGGGTTCAGACGACATACAACATGACTATTGAGAAGCCAACGCATCCACATCCACGTTTTTGGCCGGTGGCATCATTGGGCCATTTTTCTTCGAAATGAGGAAGGAGCCCGCCTTTACCGTCAACGGTGAGCGTTACCGAGCCATGCTCAACGACTTTTTGTTTTCAAAAATTCATGAGAATGACTTGGACGACATTTGGTTTCTACAAGACGGGGCCACCTGTGGCACAGTCACCGCAACCATCGATATTTAATGCACTGTTTTTGAAAATCGAATAATCAGCCGAAATTGTGATGTCAATTGTCCGTTTCGGAGCTGTGATTTGAGCCCTTTGGATTATTTTTTGTGGGGAGACAATTGAGCAATTGAAAAAGATGGCATTGAAGAGATTCAACCCGAAACAATCGCAAATAAACTGAAAAATTAGGTTCATCAGTTGAGTTACTGCCGAGCCAGTTGACGTAGTCATATAAATAATAAAACCAGAAATTTGAAAAAATAATAGGAACTTACCTTTTTACAGCCGGTTCAAATTTAAAATGTCTAATCGCCCACCCTGTACAATGGTACAATGTTATTGCATTGGCGACCTCGTACTCGTTAAAAAAGCGAGCAATAAAATTACGCCCAGTATACGTGAAATATCATTTAAAAAATGGATGCTTGAACCAAAGAGTTTGTCCGTCATTAAGAGTTTGTCTGAAAACCATACAAATCAGGGTTGTGGCATTGAAGCCGGACTTTTAAGATTTTGACCAGTGTCCAATAATTCCGATATCGCCTACGGTTTATAGTGAACATTTTAGTGAAATAAAAATGTTATGTTCAACTCATATAAAATTAACGCCGAAACGGAAGAAGAAGTTGGTTTACAATCTCGGTAACAGAAGACGATTTTGGTCTTTCCGCCATCATCCGTTATTGTGATGTTTTTCCCAAAAGTACATTCAGAATGGTTGAAACATTAAATGAAAACACGAAAACTAGGAAAGGTATTGACCTCTGTTATTCGCTACGTCATCTACGCCATTTTCAAGGTTAGGTTGGAAGGACATGAACCGCTGCCTAACCTAGAGGAGGGTCCATTGTGGTTGTCCTTTGTCTAAGATAACAAAGAACGTTGTTGTATTGTAAGTTGACCGTTTATTAAACTCAGTGGATCTTCCACCTTGCCGGTGGATAGCTCTTAAAGATCTTCAAGAAAGAACTCTCCAGGTAACTACGCCGTCTTTTTTGGTGTGACGTATATCAAACAATATCCAATGTCTCAATCTTCACCTAATCCTTACACATGCGGCAGTATTCGACCATTGCCACCAGCCGTTCTCTAGTCATATTTCTTACATTACAATCAGGATACCCACGAGCACTTTGCATCAATTTTATATTTTTTCAAGCAGGGTTTTGTTTCTGTTCTTGTCTAGTTCTAGCAACCTTACATTTGTCGGTCCATGCTACTTTAACCTTGGTTTAAACACAGATAGACACACATAGGGTACTATAAAGAATTGTTAGCATCCTTAGGCGAGCCAAGACGTGACAGTTCGTGTGCCACCTCGTTTTCTTCAACGATACCGGTTTGTAGCGGCACATAGTGCGGGGTAAATTCCACGGGTCGTAAGGTCGATGTGCTTCAAAGAACCGACTGTCGTGGGATCAATTACCGTTTCGTAGAGGTGCTTAGTGTCATTTTGCAACTCTACCAGTTTGAATTTTGAGGTACAGCCTTCAAAGCAGTCCTGACTATCCACATAGAAGTTATAATATTTCTTATCAGTTATAGAAGTTATAATATTTCTTATCAGGTAGGATCTTTTAAGGAAATTGTGCTGCTGTGCCTAAAGCTTCTATCTTGGTCTAGAAAACACCATCATTCTGTTAATCTGACGTTTTTGAAAATCTTTTGCATAAAAAGCAGCTCCATTCCCTACTTTCAACTTTGACCCATCGGTGTAGACGGTGGTTACCCTAAATTCCACACCGTTCTGTCAAGGAAAAGATGAGTTGGCATTATTGTAAAGTAATGCATTAGTGTTATGTATTCTGACCATTTAGATGATGTGATCGCAGTGCAAGAGTTACCTATAGCTCTCAGTAACCTGTAGTGTCAAGTTAGTGACTGTCTTTTGAAGTCTCAATGCCTCTCTTGCCGCAGGATTATGTATGGTGATGCCCTTCTGTCGTCCTTTTCATTGCTACCGCCAGGAATAAGACAGCGAGTCTTTGAGCTTTCTCTAGTGTGTTCATTAAGTTTCCCTTACCCATTAAGTCCCGCTAGACTATGCAGCCATACGTTAGAATTGGTTTTACATCGGCTCTATAGATCCAGTTCACTATTTCCAGTTTCAGACTCCAATTCTTGCCAATTGGGTTTTTGCACTCATAACGGGTATTAAAACCCACGCCTAGATATTCGCCCTCTGTTGAGATACACAACTTTACGCCATTAAGTGCAATAGCAATGGGGATATAACACTGTACCAATGTCACCAATAGGATAGACCATGATCAGACCTCTTGAAACCCCCATGTCTCTTAATGACCCTTCAAACGGGTTTTCTAATAGGGAAATAACAATTTCGTATCTTTGTGTCAACGCACCCTCAAATATTTTTAATGATCTTTCAGTGTCAGAACGTTAGTCGAAGTCAACATTTTCATCATGGTAAAGTTCACTTACGAGCAACGTTTGTAAATCATTAAAAATTACTACCGAATTTCTGAGTCGGTGGTCGCAACTTTAAGATAACTTCAACATCTTCATTATTTCATTATTTTTTTTTTTAAGCTGCAGTCAATATATTTCCGGTACGTCGTTTGAAAGTCCCAAGTCTTTTTTAATGATTCGACTCATGGACTTTAGCGTGATATTCATCTCACGTGCCATGATGTTCTGTTTTCGGAGCGGATTTCTGTGAATTCTTGATTTAACGGCTTTGATGACATGCGGTCTTCGAACAAAGCATGGGCGGCCCGACCAGTGGCGGTCTTTTACATCTCCAATCTCCTCAAACAGTTTTATGCATCGGTAGACGAACATGCGGCTAAAGTTGATTTAGAGATTTACTATATTAAACCGTATTGGATTAGTGTGGGCACAGAATTTTTAATGATTTGCATTAAGTATTTTAATTTTTATTGAGATCCAGTGAAACCTGAAAGAAAATAATATTTGGTATTTTGATAATTCAAAAATGAATCAAAAAAATTAATTTTGTTGGCAAACTTTATTCGAAAGAGCAAACATTCCCATTTTTTTTTGATGTGGCTGCCTCGTCTGCCTTCGCTCTAGCACATCCAGTTTTTGGGTCTATATAACGTATGGCTTGTTGGATATTCTCCTCAAAGACCTGAATTGGTAATGGATTGTTTGCCTAATCTCGGTCTTTAATGTGGTAACCCACAATAAAGCCTTACGGCTTCAAAGCTCGGTAACTAATCGACGTCGACACGATTAATAAATTTTGGAAGTGAACTAAATGGTTGTGGCGTGGGATGTGCTTGTCATCCGGTCGAAACCGAAATGGAGTTTACTGAAAAAATAGGCAGTGATGCCACCGCTCGAAAATCAGCACCGAACAGTCACTATCTGAGGATCTCTCTAAGGATACTTTTTTTTTTTTTTAAAAAAAAATCCCTATCTGAGTCTTACTCTCTAACCTCGTGGTGTATCGATATGGTTTTTCGATCCCCAGAAGATTATGCACATCGTTAGAATAGATGATTTTTGGAGTAAAATCGCTGTTCATTCCATGCTTTAAGGCTTAAACGATGACGAACTGCATGGTCATGTATCTTCAATTGCTAATTCTTCTTTTAAACCTTGTAAGCAA
This sequence comes from Hydrotaea diabolus, assembly GCA_963513945.1. Lineage (NCBI taxonomy): Eukaryota > Metazoa > Arthropoda > Insecta > Diptera > Muscidae > Hydrotaea > Hydrotaea diabolus. The sequence continues at coordinate 18,276,456 of OY740717.1, forward strand.
ATAATGTTTGGTAAAATTCGCATCCGGCTGGCGCGTAAAATATTGAGTTGTCGCGATAGATGGCGAATCGATGTTCTAGGATGGATTATCGACTACGACAACTACATAATTCTCAATGAGCACCGTACAAACACGGGGATCATAAGTTTTTGTTTAAACGGCATATAGTGTTGGGTGGGGGCCCTTTGCCGAAGAATTTCTTCTTCGTTTCGACCGGGTGACCATAAGTGTTTTCTTCTAGCATGCCGGTCTCCCGAAATGTTGTTTACACATACTTTAGTACGACAGGCACGGTAAGTGCCTCTTTTCGGCCAAAACTTTTTTCAATAAACGCAATGCTTGCACGACACAGCGTTGACATTGGGAATAAGTTTGCAAATGCTGAAGATATAAAAAATTTACTCGGTGACCCATTGAGTCCAATGTGATTGACCTTATCTGAGATTGTAAAGTTCGCTCACAAGTTAAACAGAGAATTCACTTTTTTTTTAAAGAACAGCCTTCTCACGGACTTACTTTTGAAACTGCTTTACTGACTATTAAAGATACTGCCTAACTATAAAAGATAGGACATAACTGGATTGGATGCTCTGTCTAACTATTACAGATACTGCCTAATTATAGAAGACAGTAACTAATCACCTAAAACACCGACGATCACAGCAGGTACAATGATTAAGTATTGCAGATACTGACAAACTATTTTCAGAAAAATAGTCACTAAAGAATGTACAGCAAAGTAGAAACCTGCCGTAGGATCGTCATTGTTGTTGTAAATTCTATCCTGTCATACATTGTGGCATACATTTAGCTAAGCATTCGATTGTAGGAATTTAAGTGTTGTTTCTTTGTTTTTTTTTATTTTGTTAATCTTTTCTTTTCAATTTATGCTGGATACAATTTCCTTGCCTTTTGCTTTCTTTAAGCGTCATTCAGTGGCTGCATTTAAAGATTTTAACGACGTCATGAATTGTCCCAACTACTTGTGAAATGTCCTTCCAGTTCGCTACCCTCGCCTCCACTATCCATCTCCACAAGAAGCTGTTGAAAGGTGTGATAACGATTTGAAGCCACTGTCATCCATGCGGAGATAGTTATTTGCATTTTTGTTCTTTCCACACGGCCTCTTCATTGTCACCTTAACAGTTTTTGGCATAAATTTCCAAATGCTAATGAAATTCTTTGTGCTACCACCACCATTCTTTTTGTTTTTGTAAGGGTAAGACACTACCATAGTAGCTGATGCTGCTTTTCGTTACATTTCAAAGGATGAGAGTCTTTTTGTGTAGCATCGTCGTCATCACCATTGCCAGCCAGCCAAGCCACTTCAATTTGTTTAAATTACACGACAGTTTTTATTTTGACTGTCTTTTTGCCAGCCTGGTTTCTTCCTTTTCTATATCTTTGCCCAACAGCAGCAACAATATTTTCTTTTTCTCCGCATTCGGGTTTTTTCTTTTTAATTTTATTACTCTAATAGTAAATAGAAATGAACATTTTATGGAAATGATGGTTTTCGTTTTCCTTTAGTCGCCGCCAACAAAGACGTTATTATCATTTTCTTTTATTCTTATCTTTTTTAATTTTCCCAATTTTATTTCCGTTTCCGCCGCTGCTGTGGTTGGTGTGTGTATTTTTAGACTGATGCCGTAATTGCTGCTGGCGGTTTACCTAAGCTGGGCCTTTTGCTGCAGCATTCGAAGAACAACATTGTCAAAGAAGCCGCCTGGACTATCAGTAATATTACAGCCGGAAATCAAAAGCAAATTCAAGCTGTTATCGATGCGGGTAAGTTTGCAAATGGATTGCATGCTGATGTTCCTATTCCATCTAAAGTAGTATGTAGAATTATGCTGAAGTACAGTAAAGTAGACATTGCATTTCTTTTATCTTGAAGTTGAATAATCTTTGCTGCGACGGTAACTATTTTTATTGTAAGCCTATGGTGGGTTCTACAAAAAATGTCAAAAATCACTTAAAACTCAGTTGATTAGCTTGAAAGGCAATAGAAGAAAATGTAGTTCTTGATGTAAAATGGTTAGGTTACTCATTTCAAAATTGAAATTTGAAACGGAGCACATCTACTTTACTTGGTGATCCATTTTAATTATTCATTACCTACCATAAACTACGCTTCAAAGGCCTTGAACCAAGAAAACCTTTTAAAAAGCACAACAGGTCGATCATATTTAAGGGGATTGCTCTACAACATCTTCAAGATACGAGGGTTGCTATTTATATTTCGTGTCCTGACAATACTAGTGTTCCCAGATGCAAACTGGAACTGCCATTGGAAACTTTGTCATTTTTTAGCATAACTTCACTCAGAACGTTTTGTCATTTGAGGGCGAATTGTTTTGTTTACAGTGTGTTGACCAATTCATCTCAGTCAAAAATGGAATTATCCCGTGAACATTTTCGTGCGACTATTTTTTACGATTTTCGGCGTGGGTTATCGAGACAAGAGTGTTTAAATAAACTTGTTTCGACTTTTGGTGATAAAGCACCATCAAAAACCACTGTTAATTGCTGGTACCAAGAGTTCATTCTCGGACGCCGTTCGCTTCAGGATTAATTTCGTGTAGGACGTCCAACGTCGGTCACTTTGCCAAAAACCATCGTTGCTGTGCGTGAACTGATTAAGCAAGACCGACATGTGACATACCGTGAGATTGAGGCATCCTTGGGCATTGGTATGACAAGCATCAATAAAATATTGCATGTTCATTTGGTCGTGAAGGCCACAGTGCCTTAAGTGGTACGAAGGACAGTCAATTCTGAGTGGTATGCAATCATCTGTTTGCCAACTGTGTTCGAAGAAATGCATCACGACAATGCGAGCTCTCACACATCAGCTGTAACGATGAGCTATTTGACCACTCAAGATGTCGGATTTATGGGCCATCCACCATGATTTGGTACCCAATGACTTCTAATACCCTAGCATCAAGAAAAAAAAGCGTGGTCAACGTTTTTCATCGCCCGAAGCAGCTGATGAAGCGTTGAAAAACATGTTTTGGAGGTGTCTCAATCGAATTGGAAAAGTGCTTCAAAAATTGGTTTGTGCGCATGGAAAATGTATTGATCTTAAAAAACAATAAAACTATTTCCATTGATAAGTTATTGTGTTATTATTGCCGGACCTGAAATATAAATAGCAACCCTCGTATTACATTCCCAGGCAACTACGCCGTCTTTTCTTCAAAAGTTTATTATAAGGGAGTGACGGGAAAAAAATATACCATGAACCACAAAATGGGGCGGTTATACTAGGACAAATAATGGACAAGTGCGCTCGGGTCCAGGGAGAGCTCGAGACCTCTAATTTAAAACTTCTCCCTGTATGGATGGCTTTCGGCCGGGCATAAAGATAGACCTAACCTACGAAATAGGGACTTCATTTTCTTTTAATTCACATAACCACTTTAATGCTTGTACTTCTTGTACACTTCCGTATAATTTACGTATGCAGTTGTATTTGGGGTCCAAAGGGCCTTACTATTTAATATTTTACGTTTTGAGAGCATTTTTTGTCTCCTTCTAGTGCCGACAAGTACTTTGTTGTCACCACCTATTGGACTTGAATTCCAATATTTAGAAATGTTGTGATTTTTTTCTAGAACCATTGCACCTAGTCTAGTAGACCCAGCAAACCCAACAAAATAAGCTATGAAGCTGGACAAAGAACAGTATTTAGAAGGCTAGAAGCGACGCGGCTTTCGACCAAAAAATGTTGCCAAATCAGAATTTCTAACTTTGCCCGAATCTGATTAATCAATCGAGCTTTCGCAATGTCCTATGGCCCCCCTGAACCTAAGCGCCCTTATTTATTATTTTTATCGAAATACTTACGTCATACTAAAGAAATACTTACAGTGTAGTTTTGTCCACAGTCCACGATGCGTTTATATTGGTATAAATCCACAGCCCATTAAGGGCACAGATCTACAGCATCCTTAGACGAGCCAAGACGTGTCAGTTTTTCTGCAACTTATCTGCGATAATGTCCCATGCAATTTGGTCGTGATCGGGTTTAATTTGTGACTTATAGAGCTGCAGGACCTCAAATCGAGAGGAACGTTTATGTGGGACCTGTTCGAAAACATAAACCGATGTGGCCCAATTTTACCAGAGATATGACTTGGTAACTCGCAATGTGCGAAATTTGGTCGGAATCGGGTGTAATATGTCCTTTCTAGAGCTGTAGGTTCTAAAATGGGAATGGACCTTTGTACGGTGGCAATACGAAATTATAGACCTATTAGGTCCAGTTTCACTACAGTTAATTAATGGTCGCTCATAACGTAACACGCAAAATGGACGTTATGGGTGTAATTTGTAGCTTTTAGAGCTGCAGGACCACATATCCGGAGGGACCTATGTGGGAGCTATAGACAAATTTCATCAGAGATAAGTGTTGGTTACTCGAAATGCTCTGTGCTAAATTTGTTTTTAGAGTTGCAGGTTCTGAAATCGGGAAATACCAATTATGATATCAAAATTTGGACCGATGTTGACCAATTTTAACAGGGTACGTTACATTACAACCATAGATGGACGGAGGGACGAACATCGCTCAATGGAATCAGATAGTAATTCTGATTCGATATGATTATATCACATAGGCTCTGTCTCCATTCTTTTGAGGTGTTGCAAACATCAGCACTAAATCATTATATATACAAATTTTAGCGGTAAAACAGAATATCGTACCGAAAGAAAATCATATTTCGAGTGATATAAAAATTTATTTTATTCACTCTCCAATAACATGGTCAACTGATTGAAGAAGAAAAACGTAAAAACAAAAAATACATTTAAACAATTTGAATATGGAGAGCTTCAACAATTCCGGAAGTAAATTATTAAATATGGATGATTATTATTTTTATTTCCGAAACAGGATTTGTTTTATAATCAACCCGAACTTTGTTTTACTAATTTAACGAAATAATTGTCTATTTACGAGGTCATGGTTCGGCCACATTGACCTTTCTCTTTTGTGGTAATACAACTTTTTGGTTTCTGTATGTTGCCATTCCCTATTAAATGTCCTTTATTGTTTTAATTGCTTTTTCACTCAACTTATTTAATCCCAAGTAGAACTTTTAGTATCTTTCCTATTTCTTTTTACACTCGTAAAACGTTCTCTTCATTTTCAATGATTACTGACTCGTACACACAAGTTTCAATTGCTGTTTCGGATTGTGGAAAGCAGCCAAACTTCATCTAACCTGTGTTTGAACAAGGGTTGCCTTTACTACTTGCTGTAATGTGGAAGGTATTCAAAGGGTGTTACAAATAGAGAAATTTTGTTTGGTCTAATGTACATGTAGGCTTTGAATCATTTCAAATGTGACTGCTTTTCCGCAAAAATATAGTAGTCTAGAAGTTCTTTTCTTGGTTAAATGACCTGGCGATCGCATGACACTACATTCTTTAATTGTGTGTTGAATTCTTCATATGGAAAACAGACTAACATCGATTTTTTTCCCTGCCTTTCTAGTTTAGCTCATTAGGTTGGTTAGCTCAAACATGGTCCATTGTAATTGTTACTGATTTGTGATAAATTAACCATAAGGTTTACAGAAAGCCGCTTTTGATTTATGATATCCCTTTCATCTCTCGATCTCCTCTTTCTCCTCTCGACTACCGTTTCGCAGTCAGTATCCTTACGTTAGAGGCTCGTCAGGACTTCTCTACGTGCACCCTTAGTTAGTTGGCTTGTTGGCATAGACCAATGACTTGATGTTGCCCCTAAAAATAAACCCAATTGCGTTAAATCGCATGAACGAGGTGGCCATTCGACCTGACCATATCTCGAGATAACACGTTTACCGAATTTGTCTTTCAGTAAATCGAATGTAACAAGTCTAGTGGCACCGTCTTGTTGAAACCACATATCGGCGATGTCAAGCCCATCTAATTTTGGCCAAAAATAATTTTCTAACATGGCACGATAGCGCTCTCCATTGACGGTAACATTGCGATTGTTTTCATCGACGAAGCAATAAGGCCCAATCACAACTCCGGCATTAAAAACCACACCACACAGTAATTTTGTGTCTCTTGAAGCACATGTGGGTTTGTTGCTGTCTAATAACGCATATTTTGTTTATTGACAAAGCCACTTAGCCAGAAATGAGCTTCATCACTGAAGATGATTTTTTGATGAAATTCTGGGTTTCCGTGAAACTTTGCCAGAGCCTAATCGGAGAAGTTTTGTTTAGTTCTTGAGTCAGATTGATCTTATAAGAATGAAGGCTAATATCATTTCGCAAAATACGCCACAGTGTGGTTTTAAGATACATATGCCCAATTCCTGAGAACAACGTGAAATCGACGACGAAAATTACTGCTGCGATATTTTCGTCCCTTCGAGCAGAGTACGGCGTCTCTTTGGCGCCGGAACATCCAAAAGTGAGAATTTGGATCCAAACTTATGCGCTGTAGCACGCACAGTCAGTCAGGTGGGACGATTATTACGGCCGACAATTGGAGTAAGCGCTCTTAAAGTTGCGACCACCGACTCAGAGTTTCTGTAGTAAATTTCAATGATTTCCAAACGTTTCTTGTAAGTGAACTTTACCACGATGAAAATGTTGACTTCGACTACCTTTTTGACACAGAAACATCATTAAATATGTTTGTGAGTTGACATAAATATACGAAATTCGTATGTGTGATTTGACAATGGTCGCATTTAAAGTTGCAGTGAAGCAACTATTTAGGTGACGAGCAACTTTGATTGAAGAGCAACTGAAATTTCATTCACAAAATGTTTATATCCAGTGCACGAAGACATTTTGGGCAAAAGGTATGAAGTTTGAAGATTCTGCAGGTAATAATCGCTTCATGGAAATTTGTAATTTCGCTATTCATATTCTATGTTTGGCTTGGTCGAACGCAAACGTGGAAGGACTTCTCAGTAAAATAAACTTAGTAAAATAAAAAATGGTACACAAAGGGGTTTTAAATTGAATCCGGTTTTACTACGAATCAAAATATGGATTTGGATTTAAGCTGAAATTTAATTCGGACTCATGAACCAAAGGTGGGTACTTAGAAATTAGAAATTGATTCGGCCGAACTCATGGAATTGTTTACTTTTATTGTTTTACCAATAATGCCCGGTTTACCATTTAGAACAGGTATTTCAAAAATGGTTTATCTAGAAATTGTATTTGTCCATGACGGGGAATGCAGGTAGATAATTGCTACGTCCGTTTCAGGTTACTAAACTAGTATGTAACTGACAAGAAACTAGTTTGTTTATTGGCTTCTTTTGACGAATTCGTCGATGAACCCTCTTGTTTTTCGAAAAGCAACAATGTTGCCATATTACTCCCAAAAATACGTCTACATTGCTGCTTACCACTCTCAAAGAACTTCGAAATTGCACAATTCGTCCTCAAGAGCATTAGCTTCCTTGCACGGCGATGGTGTTAATACTATATCCTTGGACTCATACAAATACCAATGTAGACTTATATAGGTCTTCTATAACACTTATCTCGTTTAAAAAGTTCCTACCTTCCCTCACCAGCTTGGATGTATTTTCCATTGATGACGTTTGAAATGGTCAAGAGGCCTTAATTCTTGAGTCAATCGCACCTTGTAAGCATGTAAATGCATGTCTTTATGCATAATGTTCATCGACGACGAGCGTGAGAGCTGCAATTGTTTTGCACGACGACGAGTTGAGGTGGACGGCTCTTCAGACACAATATCGTGAACAGCACCAATATTTTCTGCAGTACGAGCTGTACGAGCATGCACTGGTGTTTTCACATCTCCTACAGACCCGGTTTGCTCAAATTTTTCCGATTGCACATTTGGAGGGTTAAATTGACCAAAAAAATCACAAAGTGCCATTTATGCATTTTGATTTGAACGCCCATTTTCATAATAAGCCTGAATAACTTTAAAGCGTTCCATGGTTCAAATTGAGTTAGTCTGAAATCGAGAAATATCAAATTATATCAAACTTAAGATATGGCGTTTTTGCTAGCCGAAACAAATTTATGTTCTTGTCCTTACAACGAGTATGGCTGCGGTCAGCAAAGCTTTGTACATTTGTTTTAACAGGATGGGTTTCCGAAATAATCTGATATTGTGTTCCTTAAATATTGAGAATATGTATTCATTCTCATTAAGAAATACATTTCTTTTCAATTTGCTTTGTTTCGATTTGGACCACCCTTTAGTACCATCCCAACCCACACTCAACAACGTTTAAATGACACATTTCAATTGTAGCCATTGTAGAGAAAATTGAATTTTAGTTTTGCACATCTTTTAAACATCTTCATTTCCGTTTCTAAATGTAGAAATGTCGTATTCTGTCTATCCTTTACACCTTATTCTTTCCCACACACATACCTTAATTTTGACTTTTCTAACCAGAAATTTTTTGTTTGCTTTTTTTATTTACAGACATCTTTGCTCAAATACGTAAAGTGCTGGAGAAGGGAGATTTCAAATCGCAAAAGGAAGCCGCCTGGGCTGTTACAAATACAACAACAAGCGGCACACCCGAACAGATAATCGATTTAATTGAGAAATATCAAATATTAAAACCATTCTGTGATTTACTTGACGCCAAGGATCCCCGCACCATTAAGGTTGTCCTGACAGGTTTATCGAATCTCTTTGCCCTGGCTGAGAAATTGGGTGGCACCGAAAATCTCTGCCTGATGGTGGAGGAAATGGGTGGCTTGGATAAATTGGAAAATTTACAACAGCACGAAAACGAAGAGGTCTACAAAAAGGCCTATGCTATTATCGATGCCTACTTTAGCAATGCCGACGGTGCTGAATCGGAATTGGCCCCACAAGAAGTCAATGGTGCGCTAGAGTTTAATGCGGCTCAGTCAAAGGCACCTGAGGGTGGATTTACATTCTAAGAACGTGTTGCTTTATATTATTCTCATGTATTTCTATTCATAACAACAGTTTGCGAAATGTTTAAATAAAACAACTTCGTTGGAATGTTGCAAGAAATGAAGCAGCGCTTCTTCATTGTCATTTAGTATTAAATTGGGTTACATCAATTAGCAAATTTCACGGAGTTGTTTTATTTGACTTTATTTCCAAACTGTTTTTATAATTATATTTATAATTTCCATTTTCTTTTTTAATGCCTTTTATATCGTTTTTAATTCATATTGTATGCATCTGTTAAAGCTCCATTCCATTTTTCCACGTGTCCTGAAATTTTTGTATTATCATTTCGTTTTATTCTGCATCCCACCAAACCTTTTAGAGTACGTTTGTTAAGGTTTCTTTTAAATATTATATTTTCGATTTTTATTTAAGAATTAAAATATTTCTAAACAAAAATGTGTACACAAATCCTTTTTTTATTTCGTATTTTACCTCTCCTTTTTCCAGAAATATGAAATAAACAACTTTTGTTCTCAATAAAATTTGGCGCTAATAAAGAACGGTGATCAGGAAAAGAAACGGGTTTCCTTCCCATCAACGATGAAATGGTAAAACGCAAATAACTTTTTAATTCGACTGAATGCAATTTTAATTATTTAATGTTTTCTTTGTACTCAAGTGATAAAACTTTAAAATGCTGTGACCAAATAAAGAGCTATGCTATCAAAATAATAAAATCATCGCGATTTGAGGCAAATGTTGTTAATCGGACGCAATACATCTAAAACTACGCAGACAAAACAAATACAAACGGCAATTCGTTGGGCCAGCATCTTAGATGGTGGTGGAAACAGACCAAGTTCTGAAATTTAAGACCGACAAAGCTTCTTAAATGATATCCTCAATAAATCTCAAACCCACACTAGCCCGGGAAATCACTTTTGGTAAGTGTTTTGTCTTTGCTTTTTTAAATGGTCGTTTTAAGCCCTATGGAAATTCAAATTGTAGATAACAAAACACAAAATATTAAGTGTTCATCATTTTTTTTTATTAGAAAGACCCAGATCATGACTTTGATAATAACTTCGGTTATATGGATTATTAAAATCAAGAAGTCTTCTAAAAGTTTCTCGATACCTGGTTTTTAACTAAAAAGCGTTGTTAAAAAGAGAAACCAAGGTACAATAAATCAGCTGATTTATAATATATAGGGTGATCCATCTAGAGGTATTTTTTTTTAGAAAAAAATATAACAATTAATTTTTATTGGTAATTTGAAAGGACATTTTTGGTTTTTATTTTTTGAATACAATTTTCTTCAAATGTTGGCCTCAACTACGCCTCAGGGTTTCCATTCTGAGCGTCCAACTTTGGATGACTCGTTCGAGCATTTCCACCGGTATGGCTTTCATGACACGCGTAGTGTTGGCATCCAAAACCTGAATCGTAGCTGGTTTGCCAGCATAGACTTTGGACTTTACGTAACCCAAAAGAAAATTGTCTAAAGGTTTGATATCACTCGATCTAGGCGGCCAACTCACCTGTCCAAAACGTGAAATTAGGTGCTTTCCGAAATTACCTTTCAATAGATATACATGTGGCACCGTCATGTTGAAACCAAATGTCGTCAATATTACGGACTTCAATTTAAGGTAGCAAAAAGTCCAATATCAAGGCACGCGGGTAAGTATTATTCACGGTTACGTTGCGGCCATCATTATTTTTGAAAAAATATGGACAGTTGATCCCAACACTCCAAAAACAACACCAAGCCGTGGTTTTCTCTGGTTATAATGACACCTCTTGAACCTCTTCTGGTTGCTCTTCAGCCCGAACGCGGCAATTTTGTTTATTGACTTTGCCGTTGAGCCAGAGATGGGCCTCGTCACTGAACAAAATTTTGGTCGAATACAGCGGATTTTCCCGTTTCTCACCGAACGCTCATTTCCATAATACAGTTGCCAACATTCGAAGGTAATTATTTTCAAAAAATAAATGCCATACAATGTCCTTTCAAATTAATAATAAAGATTCCACACTTGATTTGAATTTTTGTATTTTTTTGAAGTTTAAAAAGTAACAATTGTATATCAAACATTCATAAAAATTTATTTTTAACATTTTCTTCTAAGTGACTTTGTCAATAAATCGAATCATGTGTGGTTGGTTTAGTGTCTTGCTTATGGTACCATGCGTGAACTATTCAGGTATTTGATATTTTTCACTTTGAGTTGTTATAGCGGCAACTGTGTGTCGGAGTGACAGCTCTTGGCCAAGGAATTGCTCTTCGGGTAAATTCGTTCCACAGAACTGTCTGTCGTGGGATTGTAATGCTGAAGTGAAACATGTAATGCTGAAGTGAAGTAACATTTAAAAGCAATCAAACTTAAACTTAAACAAAAGCTAACAAAATAAAAATAATTTGTGTTTTACAATTTTTTAATCGGTTTTTGTGTAAACAATCAAAAACAAATACCAAAATAATTTAAATTTTAAAAATTAATTTCAAAAAGTCTTAATGTCGATGTCCGGTCTTCAAAATCAAAAAAAAAAAACTTTAAATATTTCTGCTTATCCTACGATGTTGTTGAAGTCGTTCATCTGAAAAAGGAGTATCTTGGCTTTATTATCAGATTTTTAAAGGGAAAAAGGATGTCTTTAAAATCCTTACAAAAATGCATTCTTTAAAATTTAAAAAAGTAGTAGCCTATACTTTCAAATAGGTGCAACGGCGTCCATTTGCAGCTCTGAAATGACGAACATCCGCTGTGTGGCATAGAGTTCCATCCTGCTCAAACCAAAGATCATCAAATTCCACGTCTTCAGTCTCCGACCATAAAAATGGTTTATCGGTATCTGAGGCGAATAACGGTACAAATAACGGGTAATTTTTAGTAATAGTAGGAATAGGAATTTTTTTTCATCAGATGGCACCAATGCCTGAAAATTCGCCACGTTCGTACAAGCGTAATAAATCTTTTTCTCTTTCAAGTCAATTTTTTTTCTTTGATGTAAGATCGTTTCTTTTGGAACTTATAAGGTAACCTTGAGCTCATTTTGAAATATGCATTAGATGCTTCTTTGCTGAAGTCGAGCCTTCATTTTCTGAACCATTCCATGTGTTGTTGCGGTTATTTTATGTCTACCACTAAAACGTTTGGCAATGCTGCTTGTATCATAACGATTTATTGTGCGATGCCCAAACATTTTATTCTCTTCAAGATGGCTTAGTTGACGAATAAAGCTGGCAGTGATTTTCCGGCCAAATATAACGCAATCACGTTTAAATTCCATTTCGAACAACTTTTGTTCCATAAACAATTTAGATAGCTGTTATTGCTATGAATTTGACATAGCTGGCATGATCGATTTGCCAACGTGAAGCTGAATTTTTTGTGCAATATTCGAATGGTGGTGTTGGCCCAGCGTGAGTTTCGACGTCGATTTTCGGCGCATAGCTGCAATCATACGAGAGCATGCACAGGACTTGTCGTTCGATCAAGAATGTCGAACTCTGCGACACTGGCTACGGCTGAGCGATGAAACATCAATCAGACATTGGTTTTTTTTGTAATGCTGAAGTGAAGTAACATTTAAAAGCAATCAAACTTAAACTTACACAAAAGCTAACAAAATAAAAATAATTTGTGTTTTACAATTTTTTAATCGGTTTTTGTGTAAACAATCAAAAACAAATACCAAAATAATTTAAATTTTAAAAATTAATTTCAAAAAGTCTTAATGTCGATGTCCGGTCTTCAAAATCAAAAAAAAAAAACTTTAAATATTTCTGCTTATCCTACGATGTTGTTGAAGTCGTTCATCTGAAAAAGGAGTATCTTGGCTTTATTATCAGATTTTTAAAGGGAAAAAGGATGTCTTTAAAATCCTTACAAAAATGCATTCTTTAAAATTTAAAAAAGTAGTAGCCTATACTTTCAAATAGGTGCAACGGCGTCCATTTGCAGCTCTGAAATGACGAACATCCGCTGTGTGGCATAGAGTTCCATCCTGCTCAAACCAAAGATCATCAAATTCCACGTCTTCAGTCTCCGACCATAAAAATGGTTTATCGGTATCTGAGGCGAATAACGGTACAAATAACGGGTAATTTTTAGTAATAGTAGGAATAGGAATTTTTTTTCATCAGATGGCACCAATGCCTGAAAATTCGCCACGTTCGTACAAGCGTAATAAATCTTTTTCTCTTTCAAGTCAATTTTTTTTCTTTGATGTAAGATCGTTTCTTTTGGAACTTATAAGGTAACCTTGAGCTCATTTTGAAATATGCATTAGATGCTTCTTTGCTGAAGTCGAGCCTTCATTTTCTGAACCATTCCATGTGTTGTTGCGGTTATTTTATGTCTACCACTAAAACGTTTGGCAATGCTGCTTGTATCATAACGATTTATTGTGCGATGCCCAAACATTTTATTCTCTTCAAGATGGCTTAGTTGACGAATAAAGCTGGCAGTGATTTTCCGGCCAAATATAACGCAATCACGTTTAAATTCCATTTCGAACAACTTTTGTTCCATAAACAATTTAGATAGCTGTTATTGCTATGAATTTGACATAGCTGGCATGATCGATTTGCCAACGTGAAGCTGAATTTTTTGTGCAATATTCGAATGGTGGTGTTGGCCCAGCGTGAGTTTCGACGTCGATTTTCGGCGCATAGCTGCAATCATACGAGAGCATGCACAGGACTTGTCGTTCGATCAAGAATGTCGAACTCTGCGACACTGGCTACGGCTGAGCGATGAAACATCAATCAGACATTGGTTTTTTTTTAATTATTTATTAATAGAATACATGTCAATCTTACGTAGGATATGTTACAGTACAGTAGACAATTGGGCACCATGGAGCTGCTATTCGGCACTGTTGTCCTTTTTTGTAGAGTGTAACAAAGAACCGATTTTCTACAAATCTATTAACGACTTAGGCTCTTTAGGCGAATATCGGATATGTTACAGTAGTTTGAGTTTTATCACAAGAATATTTCAGCAATTGGAGATACATGGTTGTTTTTTAAGAAATTTATTTCGTTATAATAGTTTAGAAGGTAAAAAGGATAAGAAAAACCTTATTCTGTATTTTTCTACTTTAAGGGTCAAACATAAGAAGAAAAAAATATTGAAAATAGGGTCATTATTGTGACAAATAATTTTCTATATAAACAATATTTTTGGTTTGTTAATTTTTTTTTGTAAAATACAAAGATTTATAATAATTCGTTACATTCTCTTAATATTTCATAAGGAGAGTCTGCAGTTTTTCGGAAATGATTTTCATTTATGCGTTGGATAAAATTTTTAAGGAGTTTCATAGCCGGTCTCTTCGTGTAGGGCCGTTGTAGAGTATCGCCAAAAATCTGATAATAAAGACTAATATTAAAAGAATTGGTTGCATGAATTGACCGAAAAGACATTTTAACTACAAGTTAACTTCAAAAAAATTAAAAGCATTTTAAAACTTCAAACGGAAGGGAATTAACTTAATGTAGAAAAATAAAGTTCACATATTGTCCGTGTTATTTTAGCAACTTGCTTAGAAGGTCGCTTTCGGTACATAAATATAAAAATGATTTGTTTACAGACAACTAAAGACAAACAATGTGTGTTAAAACCTGTTTGTTTTCTTAAAATAAATTTTTTGGAATAAAGTTATTTGTCAATAACCTTTAGCGAGTTTAAGCGAGCTCGCTTATAACTCGCTTACTGTATATCTTAAATATTTTTCTTCTTCTATAAATTGCAAATTTTCAAATAGAACGGTTTATGGTGCATAAAGCCAACCAGTTCTTGTATACAAAGAAAATTCATAAAATTCTCGTAAAGTTAAAAGTTGTTGCCATATCGACTTACTCCTTTAAAAAGTAGTAGTAATAAAAACGCCTATTGTCTGTCACTAAAGACTATAATTTTCAGCTTTTTTACGGTACGTTATTCAATATATTAGACTATTAAACGCAAGTTTAGCGGACTAACGTTGACCATTATTGATACTGGGTAGCCCAAATAAGACTGAAGGCTTCAAGGTTAAGGTTACGAAGATGTTTCTTCTTGCTGTCTGCGCAGTGGCTTTATCTTGCTGGAACCATATGCTAGGATTATTTTCAACTTGCGGAGGCAAAAAAATTTCCAATCATAGTCCTTAACAGAGCCCCGTTAATAGTTTTTGATTGACGCTCCTCATTTAAAAAAATGGACCGATAACTTTAAAAACAATAACAGCGCAACATACAATACAACTGGAGGGACTCTGATCCCTGTTTCTCAAAACGGTAGACTAAGTTCCTTATCATCTTGTTTCTAGGTGCTGTTCTGACTTTAAAATGACGATAATTTTGTTAAGTTGAAATCGTGGCCTACGCTCGCTTAAAGACGAATGTCGTCCAAAAACGGCCTTTGTACCAGAGAACATTGATGTAGTGCGTGAACTGATAATGCAAGATCTTCATGTGACATACCGTGAGATTGAGGCATTCTTGGACATTTGTTCCACCAGCATAAATTCGATATTGCATTGCGTTGGATCCCGCACAATTTGACAATCGCTCAAGAAAGAGCGAAATTTTTGAAAAAATACGATCGCTGTGCTTCAAAAGATGTTTATAAGGTCGTCACAGGTCACGAAACATGGATCTATGCGCATGAGCCCGAAACAAAACAGCAATCGAAAGTTGTTCGTGGAAAAAGGCACTTCGAAGGAAATGGTTGCCTGTTTCTTCGGCAAAACTGGTCATGTAGCGACTGTTCCGCTTGAAAAACGTAGGATTCACCACAATTTGTTTGCCTGAAGTCTTCGGAGAAATTCGAAAAACGAACAAGAGAAGACGAATCATTATGCACCATGACAATGCGAGCTCTCACACATCGGCTCAAACCAGTGCCTTTTTGACCGGCCAAAACGTCGAATTGATGGGTCATCCGCCGTACAGCCCTGACTTGGCACCAAATGGTTCTTTTTATTCCCGCACGTCAAGAAAAAAATGAGTGGTCAACGATTTTTGTCGCCAGAAGATGCTGTTGAAGCGTCCACAAACCATGTTTTGGAGGTGTCTCAATCGGAGTGGAAAAAGAAAAATGATAATTATTTATAAACAAAAATGTAATGAATTTGTTAACTCTTCACTTCTGTCGTATACGTTGACAGTAATCAATAAATCTGGACTACGTCGTCTCTCGCCGACGACAACATCGGGAAAAGTGACGATAAATGAGTTGCTCTCTAGGATTTTGAACTTGCATGTCTCAGCTCAGAGCATATAACAATTGAATGCTTACAGTTCAACGAATTGAAAACAAACACTTTAATGTATCTAGCTGGTCTTGATCGGTCCAAAATGAGTAAAATTCCAACTTTTCGTAGTTACATATGAAACCAATTTGATTTCTGTTGCACAGTGTAATAATATGTAATATTAACAGATAGTAGACAACTTTTATTGCGATTATCTTTTTTACAACACCCTATTTGTTGCCCACCAGCCCGGAAGAAAATTTCATTTGAATTTAACAAACGTGATTTCATTTATTTTCCTTTCTCATGGCAATAGAGAGAGATCGTGTTTTGTTTTTGATGCGGGGGATTTTGTTTAATTTATTTAGTGCGACTGGCGGACGACGACGATATTGCAACATTGGGGCAGTAAAAATTTTAATTGAAACGTACATCTGTTACAATTCCCAAACCCTAGACACAGACGTCAGCAACACAAACAACAGCAGCTGTGAATACAAAATATTTAAGCAAAATATAAAGACGGCCGGACTGACTGCCAGACTGACTGTGACTAACCAAATATTAGTTTATAGTTTTAGAGTATATTTTGTCATAATTATTGTAAGTTGTTGTTGTCGTCAGGGTGTTCATTTATAAGGGGGGAACCGTCCAGTGGTTGCTTTTTGAACAATATCGTACGTGGTCAACAAAAGGGTATTAACTCAAAAATTAAGAGAATGCTTAGAAGAGGCAAAAGACTTTTGCGCACATCTTTGTAGAATTTTAAAACAAAGAGAATGTAATGTTATTTTTGACAAAAGATTAGAAATAGCGATGGAAATAATTGTGGTCGTTTTGCTACAAGAAAAAGGAATTTAAAGTTAATCTGAACTAGTGCAATATGTCATTTTGAAAATAAATTTAATCAAAAATAGGGCTAGTTCGTGAGACTGGTCCTAGTGCAGATGATAAACTGTTCAAGATGGGCTATATGCTTCTTCTTTGCAATAATGTAGAGAAACAACAGTTCAGTAACGCACAAATTCTCGGTTTATTTTTCCACATTCGTTTGTACACAATCACAAGAACGCTAATCACAAAAATTACAGAAAACACTAATATCGCACACTTTTAACACAAAAAATAGCATTTCCAAAATGATTTTTACTCATCTCTATTTTTCGATTTCTCGATAAAGCTCATATAGCCCAACTTGTACAATTTGTCGTCTTTGTGCTAGTGGACAACAAATGGTTTACGTCATCGTGCGTACTAAATGTGGCTGCCTCAGCCAAGAGTGTGTAGATCAGTTCTGAAACATCCAGTCACCATCGATCTCAACATTTTAAGATTTCTCGCTTTAGCCTGATGCAAATTTTGCTATTCGCTTACACTGTCCAATCGACTCGCAATTGTAAACAATCAACAGTTTGGCCCTTAATGGACAGCTTTGGGCTAGAAATAGACAACGATTTTGCTCGAAAAACAATCGTTTGTAATGCAGCACTTTTTATTTCTTCGCAAGTAGAACTGCTAGATCTGGTGATCGGCAAAACCGCAGGTGCACGTCGTGAAGCCATTGTGTCCTCAGAGAGCGACAGTTGCTGGTGGCTTTATTGACCTATTCTTCCTTGAAAATTTAGCTTGAAACGCCATTTTAGTTGCCGATGAGCTCTATAAAGACATGGATTTGGATGATTGTTGGTTGCAGCAGGATGTTGCGCTGTACCACACAGCCAACGACAAAATTGATCTTCAAGGAGCCATATAGGTAACCGTTTTATTAGCCGTCTCGTCGATTTCAATTGGGCACCATGTAGCCGCTATTCGGCACTGTTGTCCTTTTTTGTAGAGTGTAACAAAGAACCGATTTTCTACAAATCTATTAACGACTTAGGCCCTTTAGGCGAATATCGGGCCATTCGTAAGATAGTCAGGAACCGCCACCAAAAATGCTGTTGTAAAGTTTTGTTGACTGGACTCGTTACTATCGGAAACATCAATGCAATTTTGTTACGAGGGCTGCTATATATATTTCTGGCCTAATAATGAAAATGCGAATATTTATCATCAAAAATGTTTTTGTTTTTCAAAGTATTCTCCAGTATGATTTACATATTTTTGCATGCGCTCAAACCAATTGTCTAAGCACTTTTTACACTCCGATTGAGACACCTCCAAAACATGGTTTTTGAACGCTTAAACAGCATCTTCTGGCGACGATAATCGTTGACCGCGCATTTTTTTCTTTATGTGCGGGATTTAAAAGAAGTCATTGGGTGCCAAGTCAGGGCCGTACGGTGGATGACCCATCAATTCGACGTTTTGGCCGGTCAAAGAGGCGCTCGTTTGAGCCGAAGTGTGAGAGCTCGCATTGACATGGTGCACAATGATCTGCTTCTCTTGTTCGTTATTCGAAATTCTCCGAAGACTTCACGCAAACAAATTCTGGTGTACCACTCAGAATTGACCGTCCTACGTTGCTCGAGCGGAACAGTCGCCACATGACCAGTCTTGCCGAAGAAACAGGAGACCATTTGTTTCGAAGTGCTTCTTCCACGAACAACTTTCGTTGGATTTGGCTCGTCTACGAGGGCGGTTCGGAAAGTTCTTAGCTTATCAATGAAAGAGAATAGTTAGTTTTTCAAAAATATTTTTATTTTCCAATATAATCTCCTGAAACTTCAATACACTTAGTCCAACGCTTATCTAGCAATTCTATCTCTTGATTAAAATAGTTTTCCTCAAGGTCTTCAAAATAGTGGTTTACAACTGTAATTACATCTTCATTTGAGGTAAAACGCTTGCCAGCAAGGAATTTTATTAGATTTGGGAACAGGTAAAAGTCACTGGGAGCTAAATCAGGAGAATAAGGTGGGTGGTCAAGCAACTCGTACTTCAATTCGTTGATTTTAGCCATTCTTAAAACACTCTTGTGCGCTGGTGCGTTGTCTTGATGAAAAATTATTTTTTTTGTGTTGTAAGCCAGGACGTTTTTCTCGAATTTGTACATTTAATTGATCTAAAAGGTTGCAATAGTACTCTGAATTTATTGTTTTACCCTTTTGCAGATAGTCAATCAATAAAATACCTTTGAAGTCCCAAAAAACCGTTGCCATAACATTACCAGCCGATTGAATTGTTTTTGCCTTCTTTGGGGCACTTCCTCCAGCTTCAGTCCATTGTTTGGATTGTTTTTTTGTCTCTGGAGTATAGTGGTGGATCCATGTCTTATCAACAGTTATGAAACTACGCTTAAAATCCATTTTATTTCGCTGAAAACGATCCAAACAAGCTTAAGATATGTTCATTCTTATGCGTTTTTGGTCGACTGTTAACAAGTGCGGCACCACATCTTGCAGAGGCTTTTTCATCTGTAGCTCTTCATGCAAAATTAAATGGACTCGATCATTTGAGATGCCCATGATATTAGCTATTTCACGCACTTTTAGTCGTCGATCATTTAATACCATATCATGCACTTTGGCTACAATTTCTGTTGTTGTTGCTGTTTTTCGACGTCCACTACGTGGTTCATCTTCAATGCTTGTACGACCACGTTTAAATTCAGCAACCCAATTTTTTACTGTTGCATATGAAGGAGCACTTTCACCTAACACATTCACTATATCATTATGAATTTCTTGTCCCGATAAACCTTTTTTATGTAAATATTTAATGGCACCACGCATTTCTAATTTTTCCATTGTAAAAAAATCGCGGATGCGTCTTTTGTGAACACCTGTTTCTATATGAAGGAGTTGCCAGATCGAAACAAAATTTAACATGTGTTCAAAGCAGAGATGGAAGTTTCCAAAACACTAACTTTTTTTCTGTTTATACCGCGCTTTTTGTGCTAGGCAAATAAGTTTCCGATCCACCCTCGTACGAAGACCCACACGTCGATTGCTGTTTTGTTTCGGGCTTATAAGCATAGATCCACGATTCGTCACCTCCTATAAACTTCTTTTAAAACATGGTATTTTTTCAAAATTTCTTCGCACCAATCGACTCGAGCCTTTTTTTGAGCGATTGTCAAATTGTGCGGGATCCAACGAGAAGAAACCAGTTTTACGGCCAGGTGTTCATGCAATATCGAATGTATGCTGGTGGAAGAAATGCCCAAGGATGCCTATATCTCACGGTATGTCACATGAAGATCTTGCATTATCAGTTCACGCACGGCATCAATGATCTCTGGCACAACTGCCATTTTTGGACGATCTTCGTCTATGAGCGACCGTCGGCCACGATTGAATTAATAAAACCAGTTGTTCACAGTGCTATAGGATAGTGCTTCATCGCCATACAAAGATTTAAGTACATTGATGCACTCTTTTCGTGAAAATCCACGTCGAAAGTTGTGAAAAATGATAGCACGATAATGTTCACGAGTTAATTTCATTTTTTGCCAAATTGATTTTTTCAAGTCACTGTAAACAAACACAAATGATTGTCGTACGTTTATGCTAAAAAATGTCAAACTTTCCAATGGAAATGTCAGATGGCGCCAGGCAACACTTAGTGTTGTCTAGGCCAGAAATATATATTTCAGCAACCCTAGTATCTTTTATGGAATAATTGGCCTCATTGGCTTTTATATTTATTGCCATGTATTTCGCCAGGCCATTTTCGGTCAGGTAGATTTTAAATATCAACCGTCTATGGGTAAAGTTATATGTCATTTTAACTGAAACTTGTTTACTTGTTTTTTTTTTTGAATTTAGAAAAAGAAACATTGATATGGGCCACCCTGTTCATGAACGGATTGCATGTCTTTATATTATTCTTTATACGAGTAGTATCTGTCTAATATCAAGTGAATGATGATGATCGCACCATCAGCATTCAACGCAAAAATAACAACAGCAACATGGTAAGATAATAATTATTTACCCATTGCTCCAGATTAGTTTCAGTTTCAATTTTTTTCTCTATTCTTTTTGTGGAACAGACCGAAGAAAGAACACACTTTGGTGCTCTACCACCACTCACTCATTCAGTGAGATTATAAACAAAAATACATGACGTCATCACACTGCTTTCCCCTTTACAGAACAGAACGGAGCGAGCCGACCCAGTACCGGCAAATTATGAGATATTTTAGATATAAATGCTTTACACAGTAGTTGGAGAGATTATGGAACGCACCCGTCGTTGGTTAGTGTTTCCCGCTGGCTGAGAGCTAATGAGATGAGAGGAGCTACTAAATAAATAAGACTGCAATATAAATATAGAGATAGACGGACACGAATGAAAGAGGCGAGCGGCAGGGGACTACAACGCGAATTTATGTTTTTTTTTTCACAAACATTCATAAAATGATGTTGATGAAAATGTATCAACATCATCATCATTGTGAATGATGATGATGATGATCTCAAGCGAAAAGCTAATTTCACTTCATGGCAGAATATCAGAAAAATTTTAGATTTTTTTTTGGGGAGAACATAGCATTATCGTCGTCGATTTAGTTTTCGTTAAGAGCTCGTGGAGATTGAATCGTTGTTCTTTGGGGTCTTTGGTGGATACGCGTTACGTTATTCACAATTTTTAAATCTATACATATACACCGATCGATATAATATAGTAGAGGTAGCTCATCTACAAAATTTCTTGGAATTCGTTGACACATAAAATTGAAACAAAATTTTACGATTTTCCTCATATGAAACAAATTAAAAGCCATAAAAAATATAAAGAAAGCTGTGCATTCTTGAAACATTTAAACTCGAAACTTTTTCAATATTATTGTTTCAATATTTGTGATGTGATGTAATGTAATTATATTGAAAATATTAAAAAATACAACCCAACACCCATCCACCCACATGAAACATCGTCCAACCATCTCCATCGCTTCCCAAACCATCCCGGTTTTGTATTGATTTTGTGCTGTGCGTATTTTATGGTTTTTGCTTTCAGGGACCACTTGTGTGAACCGATTTGTCGGTATAAAACGTTTTAATTGAACGTGTGCGCGCGCTGCGATTGGTCGAATTATTTCATACGTTTTCAATTCAATACAAAATTTTTAATTTCTTGCAATTAAAAGTGAAAAAATAACTCAGTATTGCGTATAAAAACTGATGAAGAAAAAAATTTAAACACAGAGTAGGAAGTAATTGATATTGACAGACGTCGTTGTTGTGTATTTGGCATAGTCAAAGATTTCGAAAATAAAGAAACCAAAAAAATAAGAAAATAAAAACCGAGTAAGATAGAATTGTAAGTGACGTTGTGAAGAATCTAAAAGTTGTGTAGCATCCTGTTATGAGTATGTATGCATTTAATTGGTGGACAAGTTTCATTTATCGCATATGAGAGAATTGGTTTTTTTCTTCGAATTTTGCTAACTTTTTTCGATAATTTCAATTTGTTTGTGTTGCTTTTCTTAGTTTCTTTTATTTGTTTGTTAAACTACAAGTTGTAGTGATTTTCTAAGAATATTAACAGACAACAACCGAAAAGGGCAGGTAATTTACGAGGATATTAAAAATAATTGCCGTTTTAAACATTGAGGCACTGCTTAGTAGGGACATAAATACAGTTTCAACATTGAACACACCCATTTCAATAGTAGAACTGAACATACCCCGTTAATGTCATATGGGTTTTGAAGGCTTACCTCAATAGCGTTAGTCTGAAACGGGATTTTAAAATTGTTTCAACTTTCATCATGGAGTGGTCAGATAATGAGAACCGTATCGCTGTAATAGCGCTTTTCAAGTGTGAAATGAAAAAAGCGATATTTTCAAAATGGTCAGGCCACTAGCGCATGTTCGTCTACGGATGCATAAAACTGTTTGAGGAGACTGGAGATGTAAAATACCGCCACCGATCGGGCCGCCCACGCTCTGTTCGAACACCGCATGTCATCAAAGCCGTTAAATCGAGAATTCAAAGAAATTCGCTCCGAAAACAGAAAATCATGGCCCGTGAGATGAATATCACGCAAAAGTCCATTCACGCTCTGTTCGAACACCGCATGTCATCAAAGCCGTTAAATCGAGAATTCAAAGAAATCCGCTCCGAACACAGAAAATCATGGCCCGTGAATATCACGCAAAAGTCCATGAGTCGAATCATTAAAAAAGACTTGGGACTTGAGGCTTTCAAACGATGTACAGGACATTTATTGACAGCAGCTTTAAAAAAAATAGAATTGAAAAATGAAAACATATTTTGGTGAAGCACTTGGATAATTTGCACAGAAAAATTTTGTTCACCGATGAAAAAATTTTTACCGTGCAGGAAAAATTTAACAAGCAAAATGAAAGAGTGTATGCGCGGTTATGGAAGGAAGCATCTGAACTCATCCCAAGGGTGGAAAAGGGTCATCACCCAGCTTCTGTCATGGTTTGGTGAGGAGTCTCTTACGATGGGTTCACTGACCTGCATTTCAGCGAACAAGGAGTCAAAACATCGGCCAAAGTTTACCAAGAAACCGTTTTGGAAGCTGTTGTGAAGCCTCTTAACAATTCCCTGTTCCAAAACCAGCCATGGACATTCCAGCAGTATTCTGCGCCGGCCCATAAGGCTAAAACGTCCCAGGCTTGGCTTCGAAACAATTTGCCAGCGTTCATTTCCTCTGAAGAATGGCCTTCAGGCAGTCCAGATTTGAACCCATTGGATTACAAATTGTAGACGGTTTTAAAGGACAAGTTTTGTCACAAAAGATACCCCAACATTGGATCCCTTAAGACTGCTTTGGTTCGAGCTGTGGCCAATTTTCCAATAGACGAGGTTCGTGCAGCTATTGACGATTGGCCAGTGCGACTTAAGGCGTGTGTAAAGGCAAAAGGCGGACATTTCGAATAAGTAGAATCTTTTTGGATACAATTTACATCAATAAATATATTAAAAAAAATTGGTCCAAAAACATTCAGCACTTTTTATTTTACAGCATAAAACGTGTGTAACAGTATTTATGTCCTACTAAGTATTATTTGCAAAATATTTTAGTTTGACACCGGTAAGATACCGGGAAAAAATGTACTGATAGGATTGGAAAAGCAAATGGACTGGAAATGCTTTAACTCCTTTATAATTAATACGAATTATTATTTCAACCTTGTAAATGTTGCGCTCATATTTGAAATAAATCGGAGCAAAACTAATAATGTTTTGGCAACAGCCCCTACAGCGTTTTTTTTACAAGTTTCCTTATTAAAGTCATTGCCTCTTATACCATCAAAACTTCTTCTCCGGTGCTTAACAATTTTGAACACTTTTTGTACATATAAGTACAGTGAGCAAAACAAAGTTGTACAATAACCAAAACCTGAAAGATGTAAAAACACAATGAAAAGTAAAGTCAATAGGCTTATTATACAGGATGTCCGTCGGGAAGGTATACTACTTTTGTTTTTAATTTTTGATTAAATGAAAGAGAATGGATCTTATATATTTAATGTCGGCAATTAGGTATGTAATGCAATATCATATAAATGTCTGACTCTTTTAGCCTCAATTAACTAATTATTTAATTTCATCACGAATATTTTATTTGAGTTGCTCAAGCGTTTCTGGTTTGTTGGCATAAACCTTGCTTTTCCAATATCCGCACAAAAAGAAGTCCGGAGCAGTCAACTCAGGCGATCGTGGATGCTAATCAACATCACCATTTCTTGAAACTGAAGTTGTTGTGGAAAGAGGTCTCGCAGTAATTCCATTGTAATCCTGGCTGTATGCGATGTCTTGCTGATACCACATGTTAATCAAGCCCAAAGCATGTAGTTCTGGCGTTAAAAATTTTTCAATCATATCACGATATCGCTTTACATTGATAGTTACCGTTACGCCGTTTTCATTTTCATAGAAGTGATGTCCAATGATTTATCCAGACCAAATTGCACACCGGACTGTCACTTTTTAATGGACGCAAAGGTGACTGATGAATAATTTAAGGGTATTCCATTGCCCAGAACCGACTTTTCTGTTTATTCAAATATTCATTCAAGTGAAAATGTGCCTCGTCACTCATTATGAAATTTTCATTAAAATCGGGGTTGTCATGGGCGAGCTGTAACATCCTCTTGGCATATGTACGGCGGCGTAAATGGTCTTGTGGAAGAAGCTCTTGTGTCAACTGAAAAATTATGGCCAAAGTAGTTCTTTGAAGAACAAGCTTCGAAACACGGCGTCGAATTAAGGTTGATTGTTGTTTAAAACGCTTTCTTGAGCAGCAGTAATGTTTTCAGCCGATCTTGCAGTACGTTGTGGTCTATGCTTGGGCCTAGAAGCTACAGACCCTCTTTCTTCGAAATTATTCACTACACGATAAATAGTGCGTTTTGTTGGCACGTTGTTTCTCCCAAAAATTTCACGTAACTTTCTTATCGTCACAGTTATCGATGATTGATTTTGATAACATGTTTTAACGATTAAAACACGTTGGTTTATAAAATAGTTATTCATAATAAATTTGCCACGTCTCTACTTAACGACTGCCAAATATGAACTGTCAAGACTAATGTTTACCAAAATGGCGGCAAAAGAAAGTAGTACTTATATACCATATCGGCGGACACTCTGTATTAGTACTCGCTTATTAAACGAGTAAATGGTCGCTAAGGCAATAATTTTAAAACTTTGTAAGCAATTTTTTAAAATTTCTTTGTATTTAAGAACTGATTGGATTCATGTATCACAAACCGTTTGATTTGAAAATTGTTAATTTATAGAAAAAAAGTTATTAATGAAATACTATAAGCGAGCTCGCATAAAAAAAAATTTCATTTATTTAAAACAAACGGATTTTAACGCAAATCGTCTATAGTTATCTGTAAACAAAATCATTTTTATATCTTTGTTCAATGCTTTGAAGTTATCGCGTTGCCAATGTTTTCAGAACGTTAATTTGTATATATCAGATTAAAGCTTGAGATCTTTACTATAACTTTAAAGAAAAACTATTGTCCAATTGTTTATATTGCAAGAAAAATATAAAAAAATGACTAACCAAAAAAAAACTTGTTCTCTTAAGAAATCGTTAAGTTTTCAAGTTAATCGATTTTTTTATAGTATTTTGCATGTTGGCATTTCTTACTACAATGCATGTTGCGATTTCTGACATTAAGAAATTCACAGACTTTTAGTCGCTTCTACTTTTATTGTATTCCAAGTGATCTTGAGAACGTTTTGAGGGGTTCTTTAGTATAAATGTAGTTTTTAACTTAATTTTTTTAAATGCCCACAGATGTATAATAATTTTTCAATCAGATCATATATGGGCCGAGTAATAAAGATCGTCGCCTTAGATAAACACAATTCCATCCTCCAGACCCATTTTTTGAGCAAATTGCACCAAGTTTATTTAGAACGATATTTAATCGGTTGTGTTTATGTTTTCTTCCATAAATACGACGTTTCCAACGCCACTTGTACCCATCAACAAATTGCCACCTCGTGTTTTGCGATTTAAAATTCCTAAAACGATTTGAAATTCACATTTTTTTGTATTTGTTTATATTTTCTCAAGAATATAAACAATAGAACAAAAGTTTTTATTTAAAGTTGTAGTATAAATCTGACGCAAAACAAATACGAGATGTGTTCATGCCCTAGACACTGTATTCACGGGATTTGTTCCCCTGCGACTTTTTCCTGTTCCCAAAATTGAAGATGATTCTCTTGAACACACCTGGTATATATTGACTTTATTCTTTTCATTGTGTTTTTACATCTTTTAGATATTGATGGTATACTAGCTATTTTTTTTGCTCACTGCAATTTTCGAGGTTAAGTTGGAGTTCTTTTCAAACTTGCTAATATTTTTTATTTACAATAACAAATAAGCCTTTTGCCTACAAATAGCGAGTTTTTTCTGAGAAAGCACCGCAATTCGGCTTCCGAATAATTGCTGCAGCCGTATTTTTTAATATTTCATGCACATTTTACACAATGTTCTTTAAATGTTGTTCTTTAATTTACCCCAAGTAAGATTAAGTACGATTTTGACTGTCTCGTCGAAAAAAGAAATAACAAAAATTTGCCATTTATACATGCTTTGCTGGTTCGAGTAAGGATCGAACAAAACCCTGGACCTTGGATCTGGTCGGTGCGTCAGATCGGATCGTGCAACATCTGAAAAGTGTAATCTTTGCATGGAGTTGGTGCACTTACAGAGGTTGCACACCAAATCTGGGTTTATAGCAAAACGGACTTTGTTGTCTCTTGCTGTATCAACGAAGACAGCAGTGGGTCTCTGGGATGGGTGTCATCGTCTACACATTCGTCGTCGTCATTATCATCATCCAATTATGAGAC
Organism: Hydrotaea diabolus; assembly: GCA_963513945.1. Lineage (NCBI taxonomy): Eukaryota > Metazoa > Arthropoda > Insecta > Diptera > Muscidae > Hydrotaea > Hydrotaea diabolus. The sequence continues at coordinate 18,303,843 of OY740717.1, forward strand.
CATCCACAGTCTCCCGCGCAACAGCATCACCAATTACAGCACCTTACTCCACTGTTGCTACTCCTGATAGTGCGACAATTGCAATGGACCACGCAGAAAAATCAGTGAGGTAGTAAAATGTATGAGTCGCAGAGATGTTAAGGTGGGGACTTGCTTTTTTGACTATTCTATGCAGTGCATACCTATGCCGCCTGCCCTTGGCACTAGAGAACCGTTCATGGATTGCGTAGAGGTATCAGTTGAGACTGGGATTGCCAAGACAACGTATACATTCCTCCTGTTATTAGCTGTGATTCGCGTTATTTGTCGAACATTGACAATCAGCTAAAGGACAATAGCCCCTTGGTTCTAGGAGACTTTAATGCCCACCACGAATTGTGGCATTTCCTCCTAGATAACGACTAGAGGGGCATTTTTTTGACAGAGCAATTCGATAGATCTTCGTTCTGCACAGTGAGTAAAGATGCTCCTACACGGACTATAAGCGATTGCTACAGTTCGCCAGATATATCTATGGCATCGTCTGGCCCGATCAACGACGTCGCTTGGCAACGCGTCATCCATTAGGATTGGACCAAATTCCCGTAATCCTCTTCACCAACTACTGACCATCTGACTTCATAATATTTTCACGAAGTACGTATCTCAGGGAAGCCATCAATCGCAACTTCTGTTAAACACCGATTTTCTCGGATGTTCGTGCAGCTAAAAGAAGTTCCAGTCCATGATCAAAGCAGCTCGCCATATTCATGCTACGAAACTTGAGTTACGACCTGATTTCCCAGACAGGCAGCCGGACTCGCAGATGAGCGTGATGATATTCGTCGCTCTAACCCTACTGACCCTTGGATTAAGGAACTCAACTCCGAGATCGTTGGTTAACGTGGTGGATAGCACCGTTCTTTATTCTCAAATGGTATTTGTGCATACGTGTTGATCAGTAGGTTGGTCAATGAATACAAGCGGAACAACGGCTCGATCACTTGAGGCAGTGCAACTTAATCCCGGATTAAGTTAATTGTGGACAACGGTCAAAACGCTCTCTTACCAGCAGGGTAGGATGATCGGACAGCCGTCACGTTTGGTGACAGAACAGTGACTGATTCGAAGCAGTGAGCGAGATATTTTAACCGGCAGTTTATTGATCACCTTAGAGAGCGACACGGCGAAAAAGGAAGTATTGCGTCATACCCGCGCTCTCTGAGTCGAACCACAATTTACCGTAGGCAATTTTGCCAATGTCATGCACTGCTCATCTCAGTCATCTAAAGCGCTCGGTCTAGACGGAATCTTCATGTTGTTGCTGAACTCCTCGGACACGGCGGGATTAGGGTACGTTAACAAGGTGATCAATCTGTCGTGGGCAGTGTGGTACCGCTGCTGAATCCAGGTCGTTGAGCAATCCAGGTCGTTGAGTTACAGGCCAATCTCTTTGCTTACGCCAGTAGCAAGGACGCTTGAAGCAATACTCCTTTGCAGCCTTATTGAACACCTTCCTTGCGTTGATCATCAGCATGGGTTCCGCAAGCAGCGCAGTACAACAGGACAATCCATCACCACACATATTATCCGCGGCCCAACGACAGAACAGTCCCTATGGCTCTTGACCTTACCATGGCTTTCGACACGGTCAATTATGCCACTTTATTCGGGGAGACAGTCCTTTCACCTAGTTTGAAACGTTGGTTCGTCAACTATATGCGTGGGCGCCAGTCGTGTGTAGAATTTGGAGACAGGAAGTCAAAGCCCAGTAGAGTGAATCAAGGAGAGTGTTCTAGCGATACACAGAGAACCTCTGAATCACCGTGACTACCAAGCAGGTCTGACGAACATTCACGCTGCAAAGTCGCAGCGGTCATATCCAGCATATCCCCCAGAGATTTCACCAGAGGAGAACACGCTAGTAGTTATCGTTAAGCTGAGATCTGGATAGTGCAACCGCCTTAATTCGGAGTCCCTGACGCCCCGGACGTCTGGGACTACATTACTTGCAATCCCACGACAGTCGGTTCTATGCACCGGATTGACCTGAAGCAGCAATTCTTCGGCCAAGGGCTGTCACCTCGGCACTGTGTGTGCCGCTAAAATAACAACAATAACTACATTACTTGCCTTACCCTTTTAATTGTTCGGCCATCGGAGAAACACCAGCAAACATCCCGCCTGACATTCCTCGTTTGGAAAAATGGGACTCTTTCGGATCTTTTTGAATAATAGAAGAATGACTTTCAGGGCCCGATTTAAGACGCGCACAAGAAATGTGTATCGGGTTTTGAAGCCAGCGAAAAAAGCTTTATAGTCAGTCTGTTTATGTGTCTAATTGCGAAATGCTTGTCTTTATTAATCGTTCAAATGGAAACTGGGGTTCAAAACCATATATTCAAGTTTGGGTCGAATAAAAATTAATCATGTGTCAAGTTAAGAACTCAATCTTTTACAGATTATATTCAGAAGGTTTGGGAGACTTATTCCGAAGATTTTTTTTCAATTTTCATGATGTATCATATGAAATACCACTCATTTAGTTTTTTTATATGTACTTTCAGTAGCTTTTGAGCAGCCACCCCACCCGCACTACTATGGATTCTTCTAATAACAACAGTTTTGAAACGAATTTTGGTTTGGATATCTATACCCTTCTACTAAATTCAAACAACTCCACAACCGAAACTCCATGTGGCGATGAAAACTTTATGATATCACCATTCCTGCTGGAAGCTCTACTATCGCTGGTTTATTTGGGATCCGATGGCAAAACAGCCGAGGAGCTCAAGGATAAACTACAATTGCAAAGGTTTCCCAATAATGCCAAAATGGCCAATTATTTTGCGGGAAACCTGGCGGCCATTACTCAAGTATCTCCAGATACGCAACTAGAGATTTGCTCCAAGATATTTGTAAACGAAAGCTATGAACTGGATAGTGAATTTCAGAAAATTGCCTACAAATATTTCCTTACGCTGGCGGAAAAGCAAAATTTGTCCAAGAAAGGAAAACTGGAGGAAATCGTTAAAAATTCCCTGCTGCAAACATTAAATAAATCTTCCAATTTTAAGGCGGCAGACTTGGAAAGCAAGGCGCTTTTACTGATGGCGGCAAATTTGAAAAATAAATGGTTTCTACCCTTTAGCGCATACCGTTCCGGATTGTATGAATTCCACGTTAGCAGCGAGTGTGTGAAATCCATACCCATGATGTTGGACAACGAAATGTTTGTAAAATTTGTGGAATTGAAAGAAATGGATGCACGTGCTGTCGAGTTGCCCTATGAGCATGACGATGAAATTGCCATGTTACTGATATTACCCAATAAAAGGGATGGCTTAAAGGAATTGGAACAGAAACTCAAGAGCGTCAATTTATCTTCAATATCTGAACAAATGCAAATGGAAAGTGTTCAATTGTTGTTGCCGAAATTCAAAATAGATTTTGAATGTTCGCTGAAGACGGTGTTGCAAAAGGTATGTTATGGCGTAAGAGTGAATTCTATGATTCTTATATAATGTTTTTGTTTTTACAGTTGGGATTTTCTTTGCTTTTCTCGGAAGATTCAAACTTCAAAAATCTTTTGTCACCCAAGTCGCCGACTGCAGTTCTACCTGTTGCGGATATTTTCCATAAAGTCTGCTTGGAAGTGAACGAATCCGGTTCGGAGTCATCAAATGTTGAAGGTAGGTTGCTTGAAGATTTTTAAATGTAGGGTGGAGATTTTTTCCATCACACACGGGATCTGGATATTTTTGTATACCACAATTTTCTCCGGCCAGTCCATTTTCAATTTAGTTTATTTTTAAATGTTTTTTCAACACAAAATTTGACTTAAGTTTTTGAAGAAAACATGTAAAGCAGATAAGGCGGACTTAAGCGAATTCGCTGGCCGTTTTTATACCCTCTATCCATGGATGGTGTGATTATTAAATTTAACATTCCGTTTGCAACACCTCGAAATAATGATCGGAGACCATATAAGCCTATATATGTGACAGCGCATAGAGAATGGGACCTAAGGGTAAAAAATCAATTTTCTCTACCCTTAGGTCCCTTTCTATTTTGCGCGTCACATATTATTGATTGTCGTAACATTTTAAGACGATCTAGCCATGTACGTCTGAAATTTCCTCTGTTGAAAGCTCGTTAGCGTATTAAGCAAGGACCCTGTATTTTGCGTGATAAAATCCTATTGACACCTAGGAGCAAGAGCACGACTATTACACAAGTAAACCTAAGTTGAAATCTGGACAAAATTACATTATATTTATTCAGCGGCAGGTTTCAAACTCGTTAATCCTGCCGATTTCTCTAGTAAAAAAAGGTACTCTCCGATTTAAGAACCTGCCGCTGTACGAGGTAAGATAAGATTTTGCTCAATTTGATCATAGCAATTCGTAGTATTTCTATAGTAAAAGGGTGTCATAATCGTTCATGTTTTTATTTTGCCTCTATGTAAAGAACACTCCTTATTTGAGGTGCTGTCGTTTTAAAAGCCACATTGTATATCAGATTTTGCTAGAAGTTAGTCTCGTATGTTATAAATATCGGAATATACACGGTTGGCCATTTAAAATTTGAAATTAGAGTCAGCTGTAAAAAAGTACTGACAATTTTTTCAAATTTCTGATTTTATTGGAAAGTTTGAACTTTGTCATTTAATAATCGAGCACAATATCTTTCATATGACCACCACAATTGGCTCGGCAGTACCTCATCCGATCAACCCAGTTTTTCAGTACATTTTTGATTGTTTCGGGTGGAATCTCTTCAATGGCAACTTCGATTTCATGTTTCAACACTTCAATTGTCTATGGATACTTTGCGTAACATTTCTTAATTTCTCTTAATGGCTTCCCGCATAAAATAACCCATCATAATACTAATATAATAAATGACTCCCTGCAGAAAATAATCAAATTACAGCTTCGAGGCGGCCAATTGACATCAAAATTTCGGCTAATTATTCGATTTTACAAAAACAGTGCCTAAAATATCCATAATTGCGTTGGCTGTGTGACATGTGGCCCCGTCTTATTGAAACAAAATGTCATCCAAGTAATTTTCTTGAATTTTTGGAAACAACAAATCGTTGAGCATGACGCGGTAACGCTCACCGCTGATGGCTCAACCCAAAATCCACACCAAAAAGTGACTTATTGTGGATGCCTTGGCTCTTCTCAATAATGGGTTCGCTGAAGCGCATATGCGTCAATTTTGCTAAATTGACATAGCTATCGAGATGAAAAAAGTTTCCTCTGAACCTATTCGAATACGAAATTAGATCCGACTCCAGAGTTGCGTTCTCGGTCAGAACACCAATGATTTTACTAAGCTCAGGAACTATATTTTTTGGGCACTTCCTCTTAAACATTTTTTTTTTAAAGAAAATTTTCTTTATTCAATTCTAATTATACTTACCATAAATGGGCATGGTCTTCCGTTCAACAGGATCTTTTCATACAATTTTATTCAATCGCTAGTCCATACCTTGCCTTAGTATGGTATGTTATTACCGACCTTCCTTGGTCCAAAAAGTCAACGTGTGTCAAATTTCATTAAGATTGGGTGTAATATGTAGCTTCTAGTGCTAGGGAGCTATATCTAAATCTGAACCGATTTTCTTCAATTTTAATAACGTCCTTATTATCACCTTTTCTATTGAACAGCCTCGTACATATTTGTGTATTTTCTTTAAATCCTATTAAGGATCAAGCAGGAAACTTTTTAAAAACTAATGAGCTGTGCACAAAGTAATTCTTATGCTCACTGGCCGGTACCTTTAAAGAGAAGTTGTTACATGGCTTAGAGATTAATCTTTTACTTTTAAAATCGACGGAATTTACTAGGTGGAAAACACAAAATAAAACTTGCTTGATAATTTCTAATTTAACACTATTAAACTATAAGATTGGACTAACAGCTAATCCTTCTGAAGTTTGACTAAATAGAAAAACTTTGTATGGTCTTTATACAAAATATCCAGGCAGCCAAAAAACTGACAAGTCAGACAATAACAATAAATATCTGCACAATGTTAAAAATTCAACTATAGAGCCGAAAACCTGTCGCATTCAAACATGGACATTTGGGTAATGAAAAACAATGACATTTTATGACGTTATATTTAAGATCTCTGTATAAATAGAGACCAGCTTATGGGCCCTATACACATTTACACGAACCAAAAATCATAACATTTCTTACGAATACAGGAATGTAACTAGTTTGGGGGGTGAGGACCTGACTAATATCTGGGCCATTCAAACATGGACATTTTGGTAGCAAATCTGAGTTTCATAAACTTAAGGTTGGACCCAATGGCCATAATCCCAACATCTAAAACTAGTAAAAAAATACAGTCGAGCTTGACCGACTATACTTATATAATGCCCTTGGGATGTTCCGAAAAGTCACTGAAAATATGTTTTTGGACTACTGTCTGTCTGGGCTCTAAATTTACCTAGACAAAACTAATATCATATTTAAATTTGTGAGGATATTTCATTGTTACGATACATATATATGGGAGCTATATCTTAATCTGAACCGATTTTCTCCAAGGCACAAGGAACTTACTTGTGCCAAGTTTCATTAAGATTGGATATAATATGTGGCTTTTGGAGCTAAAGGCTTAAAAATGCCGCATTTGGGCTGAGAGCAACCAGAAGAGGTTCAAGAGTTGTCATTATACCATGAGAAAACCACGGTTTGGTATGGTTTATGGGCTGGTGAAATCATAGGTCGATATTTTTCAAAAATGATGATGGCCGAAACGTAACCGCGAATGGTGCTCGCTATCGCACCATGATATCGGATATTTGCTACCTGAAATTGAAGTCCGTAATCTTGACGACAAGAAGGTGCCACTTGCCATACTGCTTCTCGAGCAAAGGATTTATTGAAAGGTCATTTCGAAGAGCAGCTAATTAAACGTTTTGGAACGGTTAGTTGGCCACCTAAATCGCGTGATATCACACCTTTAGACTTTTTTCTTTGGGGCTACGTAAAGTCCAAAGTCTATGTAGACAAACTAGCTACGATTTAGGTTTTGGAAGGCAACATTACGCCTGTCGTTAACGCCATACCGGTCAAAATTCTCGAACGAGCGCCAAAATTGGACACTCAGATTGAACACCTTAAGGTGTAGCTGCGGCTTACCTTTAAAGGAAATTATATTCAAAAACTAAATCGCATAAAATGTCCTTTCAAATGATCAATAAATATTCCTTGCTTTGAATTTTTTATTTTGAAGAAAATGTTTCTAGATTAATCACCTGATACTTAAAAGAAAAAGAATGTCCTCGCGATACAAAATAGTTTAAATAGATATTTAGCTTAGTTTTGGGAACAACGACTTAAATCAGAGACAGACAGACTCCTTCAGACACGGAAGGATACGTAAAAGCTATACAAATTTCCTTTACAAATGAACTTCTATATTCCACCCTCGATTTTGATCTGCGTCATCAATTAGTTTGATTGCTTCAATATAAGCCGCCAAAAAGCCATTAGAAACATTCAATTTTATAACTTTAAATGCAAATATTCCCGCATCTATGGTGGGTCAGTATTAGTTTTGTCCAAACACAATTAATTTTCTTTCAGTTTTTTTGGTTTAATGTGATCATTTGTTGTTTTAACTTTTGAAAGATTGAATTAATCCACAATTTCTCATTTCTTTTCAATACTCTTTTTCAGCCACCAAACCAATTGTCATAAGCAACTCTATCGATACGCGGCAGAAATTCTTTCGGGCCGATCATCCTTTCTTCTTTGCCATACGAAATAGAGATGCCACCTATTTTATAGGTCATGTAGTGAAGTTTTGAAATTGAGAATCTCGTGTTATAGTTTTAAGTTTCTAAACAAACAGGTGCTTCCCTTAATCTCCCGCTGTAAGTTAAAGAAAACTCCAAATACTCGACTAAGAGTCAGTCATCCCCGCATACTTACCAAACTACCACTGTTATTTATTTATTTATGACAACTTTGTTGTGTGTTTTCGTTGAAAATGAAATAAAAAGTGCATTTAAAACATGATTTTTTTTATAACAAAGATTTTTCTTGTTGAAAATTTGTTTTATTTCCAGTTTTAATTTTAGTTTTGGGGTTTTTCTTCTTTAGTTTTATATAATAAATTAGGTTTTTAAAATATTTCAAAAATGTTTGATTTATATTTTATTTCTGGTAATTATTTATTTTTTTCTTTAGAGAATTTAAGTGTTAATTTAATTTAGTTTATCTTCTGTTATGTTTGGTTGTTGTTTTTTTTTTGGTTTTTATGGAATATACAATTAAAAATTATTTTCTATTATTTTTCAATTTATTTTCATATTTATTTTAGGAATTATAGTTATTGTTTTTTTTTTATAAATATTCATAACCTAGGAGTTATATGTACAAAACATTCAATAATACTTAAACGCAAGTGTTGGTTGTTTGTTCATCTACTTTTTAAATAAATTCATTTGTAAGTGTTTTTTTATATTTGTTGTTATTTTCTTGTTTAATACACTGTTGAATATTTACACTCTGTTGATTATTAATAATTACGAATATTAATGGGTAGTTTGATCTTTTTGGCATATATCGTATGTACTTAAATTACTTAATTTTGATTGATAGATAACACACACTTTTTTTGTTGTTCACAAAAATATTTACACTTACAAATCTAGCATGGAATACGAATAGTCGTCCTCATAAGAAAAGAAACATTTCGAATAATGATATGATTTAGAAAATTAACGTGAAAATTAAGTCCCTACGATGTCATAAATGAGACAAATAACTCAATTACACTAGTTTACAGCCATTTTGGTCGAGAGTTCTAAATATTTTTTTCCTTTAGATTTTGGCCTCCTAAACACGAAAATAAATTTTAAAAGATTAGTTTTTAAATATAATTTTTTGATTTTTTATGAGATGTCTCAGCGTTTTGAACCATTACTTCCAAACGATATGACCGATTTGATACCACTCAAATGAAAGGAAATTAGCTTTTCTTTTTTATAATGGATGATCCAAGTAGAGATACTTTTTTCAGTAGCCTTTTTTTGACATATCACGTGTAGTTCTTGTCATGCTGTCATGTTATTTTTATTTAGTATTGTTTGGCATTTCATCATGGGAAAGACTTACGCCTGAACAACGTTTACAAATCGTTCAACTTTATTACGGAAATTCACGTTCTGTGAGGAATGTGTTTCTTGCGCTTCGTTCAACTTATGGTCAACAAAATCGGCCTACTGAGCGTACTCTCCGCAACACCATCACCCATATTGAGACCCAGCATTCATTTTTGGATAATATTCGACCGAATAGACCACGTCCAGCACGCAGTAAAGAAAATGTAGCGGCCGTAGCTGATAGTGTACACCAAGACCGTGGAGAGTCGATTCGGCGCCGTTCGAGCAACTCGAACTGACGTATGGAACAACTTGGCTCATTTTACGTCGAGATCATAAATTGAAAGAGTACAAAATACAGTTTATGCAAGTACTGAAGCTGCCCGACGTTCCCAAGCGACATTGCTTAGCCGCTCTACGGGCTCTTGAAAAGTTCCAAGAAGATCCGACGTTTTCGAGCCAATTTTTGTTAAGCGTTGAGGCCCATTTCTGGCTCAATGGGTATGTAAACAAGCAAAATTGCCGCATTTGGGACGAAGAGCAACCAGAAGAGGTTCATGAGCTGCCACTTCATGTGGTTTGTGGGCCGGTGGAATCATCGGTCCTTATTCTTCAAAAATGATGCCGGTGAGAACGTAACCGTCAATGGCGACCGTTATCGTGCCATGATAACCGACTATTTGATGTCTGAAATTGAAGCTCGTGATCTCGGCGACATTTGGTTTCAACAAGACGGCGCCACTTCCCACACATCGAATCTATCAATGGATTTATTGAGAGAACTCTTCGGTGAGCAGATAATTGCACGTTTTGGGCCGATCGATTCGCCACCAAGATCGTGTGATATCACACCGTTAGACTTTTTCCTGTGGGGATATGTAAAGTCTATAGTTTAAGCGGACAAACCTGCTTCGATTCAGGCCTTGGAGCAAAACATCACGCATGTCATTAGCCAGTTACCAGTCGAAATGCTCGAAGGAGTCATCGAAAATTGGACTCAACGGTTGGACCATCTGAGACGTAGCCGCGGCTAACATTTGATAGACATAATCTTCAAAAAATAATTGCCAAAGAATGTTCTTTCAAATGATAATAAACATTCCCCATTCAATTTGAATTTTCTGTGTTTTTTTTAGTAGGGAACCTCGAAATAGATCATGCGTTAGAAGGTTTTAAAATCATTTCAATAGTTTTGACGTTTTAAAATTTAAAATAAATGTTTTTTGTGCAAATATCATGATTTAAAATTAAAAAAATGTATATAAACAATAATATAAAAATATATTAATATATATATAAATAAATTAATATATATATAAATAAATTAAGCATATAGTATGGACTTTTTCGAGCAAAACAAGCCATGGTTTGTTGAAATTGGGTGAAAAATGGTAGAGCTACACGTTATTCAAAGAGTGGGACGCGAAAAACGGCCGTACCAACCCCTGCTCTTCGGTAAACCTTAGGTTAGTAAAAATGTAACTAAAATGCTGAAAATTGAAAAATCCAGGACGTGTAAGTCTACCATTTATTGCCCAATTTCTAAACTCGATAGCTTGTTTTGCCCAAGAAAGTTTAAACTTTATGCTCAATTTAATTATATATTTTTATTTTATTGTTAATATATTTTTTTTTTAATTTAAAATCGTGATTTTTGCGCAAAGAAATATATATTTTTTTAAATTTTAAATGCCTATTACCCCAAAACTATAGACCTGATTTTAATAGCTTGTATGAAAAAGTTTTAGAAAAGCTAATTTTCTTTTCCACTCTTGATTAGGAGTTATGGTCCAAAAAGCCTAGAGACATCTCATAAAAAAAATTCAAAAAATCTATCTGGAAGACTAATCAGAGGAATTTTTTTTTAAATTTATTCTCGTGTTTAGGGAGCCAAAATCTATGGCAAAAAATATATTTAGAACTCTGGAGCAGGAAAATAATCATAATTTGTCAACTAGTGTTATTAGTGTGTTTTTTACATACACCACTCTTAGAGGAAATCCATAGAAGAATGTTTTTATTTTTCGAATTTCTGCATCCGTAATGAAGTATGATTCTATCCTTGTTCAGTTACTTTTATTTACAATTAAGTGAAGTTACTTAATTGTAAATAAAAGCAGAACGCGTTAATCGATTTCTATGATCTATGTCGCATTTTGTTTATAGGTTATGTGACTTTACGTGAAAGTTATAAGACTCCACGTTTTCCGTTTGGGATTTATGTTTTAAAAAAAAAAAAAAATTTTTGGCAAAATTTTCTTCATAAATTTATTTCTAATTGCAAAAATGTTGATTTGGTAGAGAAACAGTATATTAATGGATTAAAGAAAATGTAATTATTAATTTTTCTCAATTTATTTCAGCAAAATCGAACTAGTCGTTATCGAGTTATGTCAAACTACGTTTTTGCCAACATTTTACAACTAAGCGAAAAAACATCAAGATAAGGAAAAAATGTAAAAGGTCATAAAAAAACTGGCACATACGAACGCAAAACCCTTTAAGGGTTTTAATATACTGACCTAGTACCATCACCCTGACTTGGAATTTCTCACCCCCCCGGACAATAACCCCAAAAATGTTCCACAGTGTTATTATAAATGCCATTAAACTACATGTCTTGACAAAATTTAACACTTCTGCGATCAAAAGTGACGCTTTTATTAACAAAAAACAAAGTAGAAAAAACGTTGTTAAAAATGTTTATAGTTTTCATTTTACAACGTTTTTTGCTTCTCCTGTAAAATTATATTTTTGTTAGTTACGCCTTTTTGCATTTTAGCTTACGATATGTGCTAAAAAAGGACAAAAAAAGTCTAATTCTAATTTAATTCACAAGGATTTGAATGGTCGATTTGAAAACCCAATATTTTCGGGTATTAGGAATAGCGCACACGAGTTATGGGAAAATGTTTCACAATCGATACGCATCACATGGCAAATTGAAGTTGTAAACCAATTCCACTGGAGTTCTGGGTGGTACAGTTAATGTACTCTCGAAATATTAACAGAACACCAGCAATATATTCCTGTGGAACGAAATGAATCACATAATGCTTGAGATCATCGTCTTCGCTAAAGATGATTATTTCTCAAATTTTGCACACCGATCAAAATTCAGTATATTTTGGTAATGTTTCGAAGATCACCTTCCTCAAGTTCTGCACACTCAATATCTAAATCATTCATCCTCCGAAGGGCTTCTAATGGAATGACGTTGTTACGGTGAAATAATTAGGATTATTTTTTTCTTCTTAGAGTTTGAAATATATTTACAAATATTTAGCTGCCGCAAGGTATGTATTTTTTTTTGTTCAGTAACTTTTATGACATTATTTTAACTACACAACTTAATTAAGAGGATTTATTTAAGCATGATAAAG